>CAKXYN010000002.1:8750000-10000000 GCA_935064755.1 Tragelaphus eurycerus | reverse complement strand
ACCTCTGATCCCAGCACAATAGATTATTTACTGATCATCTTTTGTTTGCCAGAGGCTAAAACTGAGCTGCAGTATAGTCTTCAAAGTCCTTTTTTAAATTTTCTTCTATTATTTCACTTCTGCTGGTTGAGCTTCCGGCAATTTTCCATTCTTACTCTCAGCCCTTCAGAGTTGATGGTTTCCAGTAGTTTATTCAATCAGCTACATCATCAGGAAGACTAGAAGTCTGTTAACAGTTAATGTCAAGTATTGCAAGCAACTCCTCCAAATGCCTAAGTTGAAAAGTTTCTTCACTGTTTGATCTAGTAGCTGATACCATCAATATTACAGACTTCCAAAGGCCTTGTCAGCTTTCATGATTAAATTCCTTTGTAAAAACAACAAAAACAAGTAACTAATTATATATTGTGCCCTCTGACATGTTACCTGTACACAGACTAGTTGTCTATTACACAAAGAAAATTTTACTCTTTATTGAAACTTTCCCTACATATGCTCAGGTATGACCTTGGTTTTCAGCAGGTTTTAATCATCTCAAAACACTATGCTGGTCATGCAAAGAGATTCATAATATTCTGAATATTTTTCCTACTCAGTTAAGACTGCAGTAGTACAAAAGCTACTGAATCACTGTCTTAAGGACTTTGACAACATCCATAGAATATTAAGTTGAGGGAAACAGATTGTATAATAAAGCTTCCATTTCCCTCATGATGTTTTAGAGCATGTTAGATTGACTGAAATTGCTAGCCAACATTTTTCACTTTCATTGATGAGAAGGAGAGGGTTGAACAGCACTCGGTCAACCCTGACATAACTGTGCACACGATTTGGAGTAGCTTTGGGAACTCACTTAATATTTCTTGGCAGTCAGATTTACTGAGACTTTGCCAGAATCTGATGCACCAATATGGTCAAACCAACACTGGGAAAGACTAATGCCTATATTGTGTACCGGTAGTATGGATATATTGATGTCACCCACTATTTTTCTATAATTGCTGTACAAAAAGAAAAGTTGAGTTTGAGTTTTGTGAACGTTTGAAGCTTAAAGTCACTGATGATTTTGTAGCACAGCCATTTCTGAAGACTCCTCCAACCTGTTGTGTTTACAATGGGAAAAGTTAAGGCCAGGACTTCTGATTAAAGTTTAAGGGATCTCGTTACCACTAGATCTCTTCCATACAGGTCCAGCTACATAATTTTCAAAATAAAAATGCCAAGCCTCTTGTATAGAAATTATTTTTGAATTTCAAGACATTTACCTGAACTTTAAAACAAGTGTGGTGGTGGTGGTGGTTTAGTTGCTAAGTCATGTCCAATTCTCACAACCCCATAGACTGTAGCCTACCATGGTCCTCTTCCCATGCGATTTTCAGGCAAGAATACTGGAGTGGGTAGGGCTGTTCTAATTCCAGGACCCTGTTTGATGGCACAGGTCACATGCTCCTAGAATTGCCCTTCCTCCTTTTGACTATGAATGAAGAACAATATAAAAACATTCTGCCTTGGATTTACATTCACATTCTACTCATAGAAATGCTAAATGTTTAAATATACGGTGCTGTTTTGCAACAATTTGGAAAGAGTATAGTAATTATCCCATAAATAAACACACAGCTATTTGAGTGCCTGGGTTTCAGGTGGCTCAGTGGTAAAGAATCCATCTGTCAATACAGGAGACACAGGAGATGTGGATTCAGTTGCTGGGTCAGGAAGATCCCCTGGAGGAGGAAATGGCAATCCACTCCAGTATTCTTGCCTGGATAATCCCATGGACAGAGGAGCCTGGCAGTCTACAGTCTATGGGGTCGAAAATGTCGGACATGACTGAGCAACTGAGTACACACAGATATGTTATCATACTTACTTAATACATAACCCCAGATACTCAATGGAATGGGTGACTAAACTGCTGAAGATGTCCAACTGTATTACAAGAAAAGATAATCAAAGTATGAGGCAGGTTTCGATAGCGCCTCTTAACCAAATTAGCTATACTTCTTTGTCTCCCTGAGAATTATGGGACCATCTTTGAAACATTTCAAGAATAAGAAGCCAGATCCCTCCTCAGAAACTGAAAATATCACAGCACTAGAACCAGGTGTTTCGTGCAGGGCAGCTGGGTGTAACAACCTCCATCCCCAAAAGCAAGAGGAATGAATTTCCTGGACTAGTGATTGTCCCATTCTAATATGCATGTGAATCACTGGGGATATTGATAAAAGGCAGAGTCTGAGTTATGGTGAAGGGGGACTCAAGATTCTGAATTTCCTACCAGGTGTCCAGAGGCCTGTCCTGCTGCTCTGCGGACCATACTTGAAAGGCAGGGCCCTGAAGGAATCAAACAATCACCTGCCCAGAAATAAACCCAGGACAGCTGTGCTACTATGCAGTCACTCTTCATTAGGAAACTAATTACTTTCAGAGCTTTGTATAGTCATTCTGTGGTTATATCATTTTTAAGGAAGCTGTTTCTCTCTTTTTTAAAAAAAATATATCTTCATACTAAAGGAGAACATAATAGGATGCTCTTCTTCTGCTCATATTGTTTCTATTGCTTTTTTATGTAGATACATGTGTATTTTCAGGATTGTGAACCAGCCTGCCCTTTTATCCTTTCCACTGACTCAGCTCTTATTCTTAGAACTCTAAGCTCCTACCTATCAAAAGCTTCGTCCAATATCAGTTTCTGAAAACCCTCATCTTGCTACCCCAAAGAAATCACACAAAATTTGTATGCTTTAGTTTGAGTTTTAGTTCTATCGTTGTTGTTGTTTCATTGCCAAGTTGTGTCCTACTCTCTGTGACCCCATGGATGGTAGCCCTCCAGACTCCTCTGTCCATGGGATTTTCCATGGCAAGAATAATGAAAAGTGTTGCCATTTGTTTCTCCAGGGCATCTCCTGGATCCAGAGATTGAACCACATCTCCTGCATGGCTGCTGCTGCTGCTGCTAAGTCGCTTCAGTCGTGTCCGACTCTGTGCGACCCCATAGACGGAAGCTCACCAGGCTCCCCTGTCCCTGGGATTCTCCAGGCAAGACCACTGAAGTGGGTTGCCATTTCCTTCTCCAATGCAGGTGGTTTCATTACCACTGAGCCACGAAGGAAGCCCAGTTCTATCCTTCAAATCAGATCAGATCAGATCAGTCGCTCAGTCGTGTCCAACTCTTTGCGGCCCCATGAATCGCAGCACGCCAGGCCTCCCTGTCTATCACCAACTCCCGGAGTTCACTCAGACTCACGTCCATCAAGACACTGATGCCATCCAGCCATCTCATCCTCTGTCGTCCCCTTCTCCTCCTGCCTCCAATCCCTCCCAGCATCAGAGTCTTTTCCAATGAGTCAACTCTTCGCGTGAGGTGGCCAAAGTACTGGAGCTTCAGCTTTAGCATCATTCCTTCCAAAGAAATCCCAGGCCTGATCTCCTTCAGAATGGACTGGTTGGATCTCCTTGCAGTCCAAGGGACTCTCAAGAGTCTTCTCCAACACCACAGTTCAAAAGCATCAATTCTTCAGCGCTCAGCCTTCTTCACAGTCCAGCTCTCACATCCATACATGACCACAGGAAAGACCATAGCCTTGACTAGGCGAACCTTTGTTGGCAAAGTAATGTCTCTGCTTTTGAATATGCTATCTAGGTTGGTCATAACTTTCCTTCCAAGGAGTAAGCGTCTTTTAATTTCATGGCTGCAGTCACCATCTGCAGTGATTTTGGAGCCCAGAAAAATAAAGTCTGACACTGTTTCCACTGTTTCCCCATCTATTTCCCATGAAGTGATGGGACCGGATGCCATGATCTTCGTTTTCTGAATGTTGAGCTTTAAGCCAACCTTTTCACTCTCCACTTTCACTTTCATCAAGAGGCTTTTTAGTTCCTCTTCACTTTCTGCCATAAGGGTGGTATCATCTGCATATCTGAGGTTATTGATATTTCTCCCGGCAATCTTGATTCAGCTTGTGTTTCTTCCAGTCCAGCATTTCTCATTATGTACTCTGCATGTAAGTTAAATAAACATGGTGACAATATACAGCCTTGACGAACTCGGAGGATAAGGTCCTGCAGCCATCTGGAAGTAGAGAAAGGTGCCATTAAATGAAAGCCTGTGGGAGACAAGATTGCTCTGATGATGAATATCTGGGCTCCACTATGCTTTGTTCATTTTCCAGGTGATGCAATGGTAAAAAATCTGCCTGCCAATGCAGGAGATACAAGAGATGTGGTTCGCCCCCTGAGTCAGAAAGATCCTCTGGAGGAGAAAATGGTGACCCACTCCAGTATCCTTGCCTGGAGAATCCCATGGACAGAGGAGGCTATAGTCCATGGGGTTGCAAAGAGTCGAAAGTGCCTGACCAACTAATCATACACACATATGCTTTATTACTTAATAAATTCCAAATAGTTTCAGAAGATGTTTCATGATTATACACATAATTTGCCATTGTACCTTTCTGTGCATTTTTACATGAGGCTACAAAGAGTTTTTATCAATTCAGAACTTCATGTTAATAGGAAACAGAATCTTAAAGAAAACAGGGGTGGTCGACCATGACCTTTCAAGGCCATTTGCATCAGTTCATAGACCTCCTCTGGCCCAGTTATGGAAGATTTGTAACGTGGTGCTTCCCTGATGGCTCAGAGGTTAAAGTATCTGCCTGCAATGCGGGAGACCCGGGTTTGATCCCTGGGTCCGGAAGATCCCCTGGAGAAGGAAATGGCAACCCACTACAGTATTCTTGTCTGGAGAATCCCATTGATGGAGGAGCCTGGTGGGCTACAGTCTACCAGGTTGCAAGGAGTCGGACGTGACTGAACGACTTCCACTTCACTTCACCCTATATTTTCAAGGGATGTCACTTAGCATTGAAATGAGTTTTAACCGAGAGGATGTGAATGGGTTTGGGATATTTATTTGGTTAGAGTTGGGGTGAAAGGCAGTGGGAAAATTGTTCTCAAAACTCCAGTCTGTGTCCAGAAGACCATCATTGAATTGTTCAGATTAGAAAGGAACCAATGAATAAAGTTGCAGAGATTAAAACCTGAGAGAGAATTAAAAAAAAAAAAAATCTGTTCTCCACAATAAAGTGAAAAACAGACTTTGTTCCCAGATGAGTCACCTGATAAGATGATCTTGTAAGACTTCCTTTTAATGATATTTGAAACATCCCCACAGGTTACAAAACCCTGGACTCATCACAGGGCTCTTGCCTATGCTTGCTTGAGAAAACCGCTAACATAAGTTAGAAGAGAAAAGGATATTTCATAGGAAGAAATCTTTGGCCCATACTGTTTATTTTTTTTCCTCTTTTAATATTTTTTTTTTTTTTTGCAGACCACATTTAAACTCTTTGTTGAATTTGTTACAATATCGTTTCTGTTTTATGTTTTGTTTTTTTGCCACAAGGCATGTGGGATCTTAGCTTCCCAAGCAGTAATCGAACCCACACCCTCTGCTTTGAAAAGTGAAGTCTTAAACTACTAGACCACCAGGGAAGTCCTGGCCCATGGTACTTAGACCACACAGGTGGGGCCATGTACTAACAGCTCTGTTGAATTTACTCTTACCAAAAAGACAGCATACAACCAATCTGGGTTCTCCAACCACTGAAATGCGCCTGATCCACAATAAATGCAGCAAGTTGGTTCTTAAAGTTTTCCGAATCTCCCCTATAGAACATTTAGCCGAGAGCTCTCTGTACACAAAATATGTCTTTTGTGAATTGTTGCCTACTAATGAGCAGATAGAGAGCTGTTGTGCCATTGCTAATTTGTCCCTGAATTAGGATATAAAGAATTGATAAACAACTCAGGCTGAATTTAAACAAGCAACTATATCAGAACAAAACACCGCAATTCATCTTTCAAATCCCCTCTGCCCAGACACTTAAACTTATAGTTCATGAAATAAAGAGGTAATTTACACTTTGGTTCCATCACCCTGCCTCCTCATGACACTCATTTTGTGTACACTAGTGTTTCCTATTAAATAAAGTAATTAAGAGTCATTCAGCAGTGAAGGAAATACATAAGATGTGCTGCTAAGGAACTGAATTATGAAAGAATATGTAGATAAATAATACAGTCCTGTCTGTTTTACTGCACTGTATGAGACACATATTTATTTTGAAAAGTCTTTCATACTATTCCTCAAATAATTAAATTTTACCCCTTTTCGACTGTTGCATTGAATACTCAGTTGTTGCATGCACACATTAAGATCCCAGGTCTTCATGACTCACTGAGTAAAATGTAAGTCCTAAGAAACATGCATTTCAATCATGGAGGTTAGTTCTAGAAAGAATGATCCGCTTATTGGATGTATAATGAATTTTGGTTACTAGCCTTTATAAGTTTTTGATCTATCAGAAACTTGATAAACTCATGAACACTGTAATCACATGTGTCTCATTCAGTTACTTCTTTAGGCATTTGAAGAAGGATGTTAAAATTGAATTTCCACTGATAAATTGAAAGAGGGTTGCATGTTATTCTCAGACCTTGTTTCACAAATCATTTCATAAATTCAAATTGTAAAATAAATGAAATTTCAAACAAATTGTACTTTACAGAATAGTATGCATATGAGTCTAGGAAAAGCAAAAAGACAGCCATAGAAATTGAGAGGAAATTCAATGCTTTGTATAGTAGAAGACTGAATGTTTACCTTAATTTTCAGTTCCTTTGGGAGGCCATAATCTGGGTTTGGGGGACATATATGAGCTATTGCACAATGATTCAAAACAAACAAACAAACAAAAGGCACACCACAGTACCACCAAAGGTCAGTTGGTCTACTCCATGCTTGCAGGTACCTGGAAAATGAAAACCTCAAGAAAGGAAACTTGCAACCATTTACACAATTAAAGACAGTCATGATTTAGCATTTTTTGCTTTTTATTTTCCCTCCATAATGAACAAATTCCTTTTCCTTGAATTGCTCCTTACATTATACCATGATGTATGAGGGGAAATTCTGGCTGGGGAGGCAGGTATTTCATTTTTCTTATGAGATGTTTTATCATTTTTTGGAGTAGAATTACAGTCATTTTTATATCTTCTTGATTGTTAAAATCCCTAAAAGGCAGCTCCTACTTCACTACAAAGATACTAACCAAAGTTGAATTCCATATTTCATATCCCAATACATTTAAATTATGTATACTCCTATTGTCGTTGGACTCTAAAATTTATTTGTATATAACAGCTTTTTAGGTAGACAAATCGCTAATAAAGCATTTTAGCCTTTGGAGTAATTTTTTTTTTAAAAGATTATACTCAAAGCTAAGTGCCTCAAACAGCTGGCACAAACTCTTCCAATGGAGACTCATTTTTAGATTTGTTTGATTTGAACCTCAGGACCCTTTCATCTATAATAAAGTCTATAGAAGTAAAAATCCACCTCATCTAGTTTTATTTGCAGTTGTAGACTCTGCTGTTTCATTCAATTCCTTTGCCAGAACTCTTCCAGATTTTACCTCCCAATATCCTTTCCCCATACACACATATTCTTTCCCACTTATATTTATATGTTCCCCAGCTAAACTCAATTAAAATGTGATGAACATTGGATTAAAACTTCATTTAGTAAGCTAATGTGTGCCAGGAGATAGTCAACATCACAGGATAAGTATGGTAAAAATGTTTTTAGTGTATTGATTTTTTTCTAACATTAAGTAATTATATTCAGCACTTTGTACTAAAATGCACAAGAATACCTTATGGAGAAAATGTTTCAAAAAACATTGGCATAGCTTTTAAAATAAAACAAGATACTTCAAAGAAACTTCCAGAGGGAGGTATTTACCATTTTCTGCCTATGAGAAAATGTGGTGGAAAAGTTTAATGAGTACAATATTAGGCATACTATGTTATACCTTGAACTTTCCTTTTTAAACAATATACACTAACAATTTAACTGTATTCATCATAGAGTTTATTATAGAATTCACAGTAAGAAGAGATAAATAAAATCATTTTAATAAGCCTTCATGGACAGATGAAGAAATGAAGTCCCTGAAAACTTGAATGATCTTTTAAATCAAATTCATACAACTAGATATCTACAATAACCACGTGAGGACTTATAACCCTGACCCTAGCTCATGTTTTCCCAACTACTCCATAACGCTTCATAGACATGTTTGTTATACTCTGATATTGCTTCAGAAATCCAGAAAAGAAGGATGGCTTGGCCAAGTCATCAGTGACAGAAAGTGGCCTTACCATTGAAGTCCTTCACTGAAATCTGACTCCAGGATAATTTATAAACAGAATTTGGATTGACAGATAAGTTTGTAAACCCCATTGAGAGGGGCACCACTTCTGAGGGCCAGTGGTCTAATTATTCTAATGGTCAAGATATTCTCTTATAGAAAGTGTTTGTTAGGCTAGCCCAGGGAAATAATAATAGTGAAGAGGGCCAGTGGTCTAATTATTCTAATGGTCAAGATATTCTCTTGTAGAAAGTGTTTGCTAGGCTAGCCCGGGGAAATAATAATAGCGAAGAAGGCCAATGAATGCTTTATTGTCCAAAGGAGAAATACTCTCCCTTTCAAAGCAGTATGCCCATTGTCTTCCTGGAGGCTGACACTTGTCACTTTCCTGGATGCATCCTTATCTGATAAGGGGCAACTTCTGCTCAGAGTGACAGAATGCTAAAGTGCTGCTGTTTCTTCCCAACAGCCAAAATCTTCTCAATGTTGTTTATTGTTGTTGCCTTAGCATTTCTCCTGTAATTCCTGCCTATGGTTACCAGAATTTAGTTCTATATAAATCACCTTTTTAACTGTTCTGCTATTGTAGTAGAAAATAGGAAAGAGTAGCAAATAATTGCTTCTGCAGAGCCTAGGTTTCTTAGAATGATAGCTTCATAGCATGATCTGAAGTTGCATCAGACTACATGTGCTCCTTTTCGAAAGGACCATTTCCTTCTTTCGACTGAATCCTTTGCTTTGAAGCTACTTGATGTTCCAGGATGACATGTTAAAATGACTGAAAGAGACTTGCAAGTTCAGGGAATTCTCACTTTTGGGAATTTGGTTCCCCATCAATCATGAAGGTTGAATTTTTTCAGTGAGTTAAAGTAAATAAATTTTCAGAGATAATGGTGAGAAATACCTGAGATGTTATACTGGATGTCAAGTTGGTTCAATAGATCAGCATGACTGAAACACGATAAACATTATTGTTGAAGAGTTGTGACAGAACAGAGATATTCCTGTTGGAATTTGGAATATAATTTTGGAAGATTTTGAGTGTCATTCTCATCTGAGTCCCTTTGACTTTATTCAGTAGGCTAAGGGAAACAACAGTTTGGAAGAAATAAAATGATAATATGCTCTAGTCAGCTTTAGGAAGATAAACCTGGTAACAGGAAGAGTGTGGGAAGGTAGCGATAACCCAGAAGAGGGGCGCATTTGTGTTTGTGCTCCATGTCTCAGTTGTGTCTGACTCCTTGTGACCCCATGGATTGGAGCCCGCCAGGCTCCTCTGTCCATGAATTTTCCAGGAAAGAATATTGGAGTGGGTTGTGATTTCCTACTCCAGGAGATCTTCCTGACCCAGGGATCGAGCCTGCATCTCTGGCATCTCCTATGTTAGCAGGCAAATTCTTTACCACCTGAGAAAGCCCAGGGAGGCATTTACCCTTTGCAATAATATAGATAAGAAACAATGATACTCATTCAACAAATATGTGAGAATTTTCATGTTCCAGATTCCGTGTTTTGGTACTATGATGGCAAAATAGACTAATATGACTGTTGTCTTTATGGAGTTTACTTTTCAGTATCCAGGAGTAGACAAAAAGAAAATCTAATTAATGCTGGAAAAACTAAACAAATACACAAAATATAAGGTGACCTAGGACAATATACTATAATATGCTGAACAAGGGTTTCTAAGAAGTTGGTATGTCAGCTAATGTGATCAGTGGGAATCTCAACACAACCACTGCAAAGAAGATATTCAGAGGAATGAGGGAAAAGTTTTGCTTGTCCAAAGTACTCAGAGGGGATCAGGGCAATTGAAACTTAAATGATTCTGGAGAGACAAACAAGGACAGGAGGTAAGTAATCATTAAGAGCCACTAGTGAGTGAAGTGAAGTCCCTCAGTCGTGTCTGACTCTTTGAGACCCTGTGGACTGTAGCCCACTGGGCTCCTCCATCCATGGGATTCTCCAAGCAAGAATACTGGAGTGGTTGCCATTTCCTTTTCCAGGGGATCTTCCCAATCCAGGGATGGAACCCAGGTCTCCCGCATTGCAGGCAGATGCTTTAACCTCTGAGCCACCAGGGAAGCCACAAGGAGGTAGCAAAGACAGGATTTCATTCTAAGTGAAATAAACTGCAATTGAAAGGATAAGTCCAAGAGAACCTCATGCTTAAATTTAAGATTAACTTGGTAAAAAGGATCCCTTTGCTGCTGTGTTAATACTGGTTTGTGGGAAGGAGATAGAAAAGAAGAGGTGAGGTGGTAACTGTTGGAATGATGTGAAGGAGGCTTAATAAAAATAGACAGGAAAGAAGTTGTTGGATTTTGAGATTTCATTTTGTGAATAAACTGCTGATGATTCAGAGTTGTATGGTTAGAAAAAGGGAGTAATACCAGATATCTGGCTTCAGAAACTGAATATACTTACTGAGAAAAATAGGAAGGACGAGTTGATTATATTTTGGTTGTATTAAGCTTGAGATGTCTGGAAACATCCTCAGAATGAGAGAAGTATCATCACTCTTGTGAAGGCCAAGGGACCAGGAGATGTCATCCCAGTTTCAGAGGTTATAGAGCCTCATCAAGCCCTACACTCAAGCAGTTCTCTCTGTCCCCCTGTTTGTAGGGCAGAAACACTCACATGGAGACCCCTGAGGAGGTTCAGACACTCAAGTCACATCCACTATGCTGAAATGAACAGTATAGCAGTATTAAGAGTATATCCCAAAGGAGATGAAGGGCTTTTTTGTCTCATTTGCCTATTGTTAAATGCTTTACAATGCAATGCTGTCATCAGATCAGATCAGATCAGTCGCTCAGTCGTGTCCGACTCTCTGCGACCCCATGAACCGCAGCACGCCAGGCCTCCCTGTCCATCACCAACTCCCGGAGGTCACTCAGACTCACATCCATCGAGTCAGTGATGCCATCCAGCCATCTCATCCTCTGTCGTCCCCTCAACATTATCAGAGCATAGATACCAAACAAGTTCTTTCCCTTCAAAGCAACCCCTTTAGGAGGCTGCATGACATTATTTCTGGAAACTTCCTTTGAACTTGCCTTAAAAGGAAAGAATACTTTTAAAAAACAACAAGTTTTCTTCTCTAAAGATGAACTAATTTTCAGAAACAACCAATGTTTCAATAAGCAAAGTATGGTATATAAATTGAGGATCAAAATTAGACAAAGGTTATAAAGAGACTATAAATTAAATAGACATATTTTCCCACATGGCTAATAACTGACTGAAAAAGACGATTACAAAAGAAGAACTACAGAATAATTGAAAGTAGTTGTAGCTTCCCATATTGACTCTTGGTTTCTACATAATTGTTTGACATTTTCTTGAAACCTTAATACTTCAAAATCATACCAAACATTTCAACAGATAACACTAACTTGAGTCTATTCCTGTGAGATGCTTCACCTTCATTTCATATATTCCTAATAATTACAACCAGCATTGGCCACCATCTATTGCAAAGATGTTTCTATTTAAATTTATATGAAATGGAAAGGAATGTAAGTGAAAGTCACTCAATCGTCTCAGACTCTTTGTGACCCCATGGACTATACAGTCCTTGGAATTCTCCAGGCCAGAATACTGGAGTGGGTAGCCATTCCTTCTCCAAGAGATCTTCCCAACCCAGGGATCAAATCCAGGTTTCCTGCATCGGATTCTTTACCAGCTGAGTCACAAGGAAAGCCCAAGAATACTAGAGTGGGTAGCCTATCCCTTCTCCAGGGGATCTTCCCAACCCAGGAATCAAACTGGGGTTTCCTGCATTGCCAGAAGATTCTTTACCAACTGAGCTATCAGGGAAGTCAAGGAATATAAACCCTTATCTAATAGGTTGAGTTCTGCTAGTCATTGTAAAAAGGCAATTTAGCCTTGAGTGACTCTTTGTAAAGAGTTCTCTGTTTTGCTGTAATTCTGAATCTTTTTCATACATATTGTCAGGGAAGTTGACAGGCACATTGTGAATTTCATGAATTACACCCAGACCTGGAGAATTTGACCTTTACTAAAATTAGTTTTACAGTAAAGAATTCTGCTCTGTACCACCTGAGCCTTTTTCCCACAATGGAGACACTACTAATGACTGTGAAGATTTCTCAATGGGTTGCAGCAACCAACATTTAATCTCATTACAGCAACAGCACCCTAGAGTTAACATGTGAAAATTCAAGGGAATACATCTTAGTTCCAATCAAGGATCCTCCAGGGTGACCTAGTGTGTACTGTACCAGTCCACTAAAAAGAATTCAAGATATGCTCAATGTGGCAGATTCCTAGATTACAGGTTTTGAACCTGCCAAGTCCAGGTTGTTTCCTGCTCAATGATGAAATTTACAAAAGACTTACTGTCTAAAGAAGTTGCCATCCTTTCAAAGTCAATTTGTATCTATTTTTGCTTTTCTGACGCTTATTGTTGTTTTGAAATTTCCCTCAGCCTTGACTTCTGTTTATCCTTCACTGGATTATATAGAGTATCAGGGCAGTCTTTGTTATATTTATGTTCTCAGTGTATGGTAGAGAGCAGATTCTGAATAAACATTTTTGTGGGAGGGAGGAAGGGAGCAGGGGAGGAAGTTAAGTTTACTGGGTTTCAGAGGCTTGAAAAAATTGTGGCCTGGAATCAAAAGGCCTGTATTAAAAATCCTATTTGCCATTTAAAAACTAAGTAATCTAAGGGAAAAATTATTTTCTCTCATTACACACTAATTTCTGCAACTAAAATTTTTGAATACAATTTGTACCAATCTATAAAGGCTGTTCGGAGAAGGCAACGGCACCCTACTCCAGTACTCTCGCCTGGAAAATCCCATGGACAGAGGAGCCTGGTAGGCTGCAGTCCATGGTGTCGCGAAGAGTCGGACACGACTGAGAGACTTCACTTTCACTTTTCACTTTCATGCATTGGAGAAGGAAATGGCAACCCACTCCAGTGTTCTTGCCTGGAGAATCCCAAGTATGGGGAGCCTGGTGGGCTGCCGTCTATGGGGTTGCACAGAGTCGGACACGACTGAAGTGACTTAGCAGCAGCAGCAGCATAAAGGCTGTTATAAGGATTAAATGAGATAAAGCATACAAAGTTGTTAGTATAATGTGCTGTACTTAGTTGCTCAGTTGTGTCCAACTCTTTGTGACCCCATGGACTGAAGCCTGCCAGGCTCCTCTGTCCATGGGGATTCTCCAGGCAAGAATACTGGAGTGCATTGACATGCCCTCCTCCGGGGGATCTTCCCAACCCAGGGATCAAACCCAGGTCTCCCTCATTGCAGGCATATTCTTTACCAACAGAGCCACCAGGGAAGCCCTGTTAATATAATAACTGTGTGCCATTATAATTGAAAATAGTTCTATATATTTTAGTTTTTATCTTGGGGGAATATTATTAATTCATTCCAGAATCTGATGGATATGGACCATCTCCTCAAATAATTTTCTTGCTTTAACAAGCTCTTCAAAACTGTCCATGTGTAAGAACTGTTCATTAAAATTTAGTCACTTTTTTCAGCTCCACATCATGACTCAGTGAAGTAAAATCTACCTATTTTATAAGGACCAGTCACATTTTTAAGGAGGAGAATAGAAAAAGATATAAAATAGGATGTATCTTGCTGCTGCTGCTAAGTCGCTTCAGTCGTGTCCAACTCTGTGCGACCCCATAGATGGCAGCCCATCAGGCTCCCCCGTCCCCGGGATTCTCCAGGCAAGAACACTGGAGTGGGTTGCCATTTCCCTCTCCAATGCATCAAAGTCAAAAGTGAAAGTGCAGAAGCTCAGTCCTTAGCGACCCCATGGACTGCAGCCCTCCAGGCGCCTCCGTCCGTGGGATTTTCTAGGCAAAAATACTGGAGTGGGGTGCCATTGCATCTTATTTAAATACGGAAAACAAAGGTAAAAGTTTCATGAAACTTTGTTTCAGGTATTTGTGTGCGTATGTGTTAGGTTCTTCTATAACTTGTATTTTTCAAGGTGGGTTACACTTGAGCATCCTTCAGACTCTAATGCCTAATGATCTTCTTAGCCCTTCTTGTTCTTAGCTTCTCCCAGTGTCTTTGATTCTCAGCCCTTTCTGTTTATCATTCGATCTTGTCTCTTTGCAAACATTTGAGTGCACTGTGCACATGCAAGGGACCAGAGGGTTAATCATTTTAAAAATGAATTAACTAACTGCAATGATCATTGTATATTAACCCCATCAGCAGCATAAACATCATGTTCAGAAGATCAGATGTATGATATAAATTCCAGGAGTGCCATGTAGATGACTTGTTCCAGAGTTTCCCTGTAATACTGCACTTAGGCTTTGACCTGGGAGCATGTTATACATGAAATGGATATAACAAGATGCTTCTAGGAACTGACTATGTTCTTCTAGATAACATCTAAATCACCAATTATATTCCACAGCTTGACATGTTACAGTCAAATTTTGCGATGGCATGATGCCTTATAATGAAACCGTAATTAAATGTGTGCTCTAGATGTTTGTAATGAAATTGCTTTAAGCTGATTTGTCCACTTTCCAATCTTGGAACCAGAATCAAACTATGAGTCAAGTGACTCTTCTGTAAAACGTAATTCCATTTCTACATTTAAAATATTTTCTATGTAAATTTTAGACAATCATAGAAGCCTTAAAGTTCTGTAGATGATATAGACATCATCTAAGCTCTTTGTCTCAGTGGTCATTAATCTAATTGTCTTCTTCCTAAAAAATTACCTCATAAAAGAGGATGGTTTCTCGCTGAGTCTAAACTGAATTATAGCTACATTAACTTTATGGTCCTTAATTATAAACATGTATTATTTGTTGCAGAAGTTTATCAATTATTAACATATAACATTTAGTATTTGTAAGAATGTCATCGTTTCATAAGAAAAGACATAAAAATATTTCAGAAGAAAGTGCAAGCTTTTGTGTCTTCCGCCTTAGCCTATATTTTCTCTAATTATCACATTAGTCATTGATTTATAGTGAACTAGGATTGGCCTTTTTAGTTACAGTTTAGTTTAGTCTAAATGAACTTCAGTCAACAACATTTTGCTGTGTTTCAGGCTAGAGACATCAGTTAAAAAACACATAAACTATTTCTTTCTGATATCCTCTGTGCTCACATTGAAAATTTTAGGGAGATTTGCCAACAGAATTCCAGAAGTTGAAGGTCATTATTTATTGACTATCTCTTATCTTAGCTGTTTTTCCTATGACTAAAGAATGAAATAGGTGTCATACGATGAAATGAAAACATGACTAAACTTTGTACTCTAACATCACCCGTCCTTTGTACTAAGGATATGGATGTGTCTTGAGGGTAAACATCTTTGGTAAGCTTCAAAACATTAATGTTCCAGATGTGTGATTTCATATATTAATGCACAATATGAATAGTTGAAACAAAACAGCAGCCTATTCATACATGAATTCAAGAAATCAGAAAACCAACCAGTGGTGCAATAAATATTATTTTGTGCATGCAAACTTAGAAAATATAATTTACAGGCATGAAATAGAATTTGTAACAATGGCAACAGAAACTAAACAACCAGAATATAGCCACATGAGATGGTTCCTTAAAGAGCATTAACTCAACAGTCAGGAAGCCTTAATTTTATTTTTCTTATTGTCATGACGATTCTTGGCTTGTTGTAATCTTTTGAAAACTGAACATCAAATTATGAATTTGTGGAACAGAAATACAAAAGCAGGATTCATATTGGTCCTATTCAAGATCATATGTGGGAGCCAAGAGGCTGAAAAGGATTTGTTTTGCAAAATTTCAAGCTGTAGATTTATTCATAAAACTAATATTTAGGCCACATAATATCTTAAAATTGAACAATTCTAATTATATGAAGAAAATTATTAAGTCATCTCAAATGATGAGATTCTTGAAAATATTTTTTTCAGAATAAAAATAGTAATATGAATTAGGAGAAGAAAATGATAATTAAGTAGCCTTTAAAAATTATTATCTTGAGCTTTTCACTTAAATACTATCATTCATCCTCTCATATGAAAAACTGGCAGAATTCTAACTGCCAAAAAAAAAAACACAAAAAAAACTCTTACTTTTAAGAGGGATTCAGACATTTCCATTTCTTTACAGTCTATAAGGCCTCATCCATGAAAGAATATAATCTGAAGATCAGTCTCAACATTGAGAACCAAGACCATGTTTATCTTGCTCACTGCTGTGTCTCTAACACAGTTCCTAGTAGTCAGTTCAGTTAATATATTTTATCCCTGTATTTTGAATAAATGAAAGAAAAATACTAACTCTTAGGAAAACTGAACATGATTTTTACAAAAGTGTTTGTGGTTTTAATACAGAAGAAAAAAATTTATCCTTGGTATTTTTCCCAAAAACATTCTATTACAAAAAACAATTTCTTGGGAAAACTAAGTGAATTTGTTTCCATTTTAGTCCAGGAATTTGTAAAAACTCATGATTTTAAGAATTAGGCTTCTTCTCTCCTCTAATAGGAAAAGAGATAATTGATATCCAAAATCATAAAGTCTTGATCCAAATAAATTAACCAATACTGAGCAAGAAAACACCATCTTTGCAAAGGTCTAGATCCTGGGCGAAACCAGGCTCATCTTGGGTAAAATTTAAAAAGGAATTTTAACATACCTGTATAGGTTTCCCTGGAGAAGGAAATGGCAACCCACTCCAGTACTCTTGCCTGGAAAATCCCATGGACGCAGGAGCTTGGTACGCTGCAGTCCATGGGGTCGCTAAGGGTCGGACACGACTGAAGCAACTTCACTTTCACTTTTCACTTTCATGCATTGGAGAAGGAAATGGCAACTCACTCCAGTGTTCTTGCCTGGAGAATCCCAGGGACAGGGGACCCTGGTGGGCTGACGTCTATGGGGTCACACAGAGTCGGGCACGACTGAAGCGACTTAGCAGCGGCAGCAGCAGCTGCATGGGTTTCCCAGATGCCTCAGTGGTAAAGAATCTGCCTGCAATGCAAGAGACCTGGGTTCAATCCCTGAGTTGGGAAGATGTGCTGAAGAAGGAAATGGCAGCCCACTCCAGTATTCTTGCCTGGGAAATCCCATGGACAGAGGAACCTGGCAGACTACAGTCCAAAAGGTTTCAAAAGAATCAGACACAGCTTAGTGACTAAAGAACAGCAATGGTTTCTTGTCACCTTCAGCCTCTCTGTTTCTGCCTCGTCATCCTTAATCTTTCACTTTTGCTTCTGTTAAATACATTGAAGGATGAAGTGCCAATTTTTGCAGTGATTCAGGAGATAGTGCACCTGCCTGTTTGCTTAACCCAGAGACTCTCAAAGTGAAAAGTGAAGTCGCTCAGTCATGTCTGACTCTGCAACCTGTGGACTGTAGCCCACCAAGCTCCTCCGTCCATGGGATTCTCCAGGCAAGAATACTGGAGTGGGTTGCCATTTCCTGCTCCAAGGAAGGAGACAGTGCACCTGCCTGTTTGCTTAACCCAGAGACTCTCAAATACAGATTAATACATTCTGAAGTCTGTGATAAATATTTTTAGTTATCATAGTAGCAAAATTAAACAACATGGATAGTAAATAAGCTTTTCATTAAATTTTTTTTTTGATTTTAAGATCTGCTCTTTATTACAAAATACAGTTTCTTTGATAAAATACCAAGAATACTGGAGTTGGTAGTCTATCCCTTCTCCCAGGGGGTCTTCCCGACCCAGGATTCAAACCGGGGTCTCCTGCATTGCAAGCAGATTCTTTACCAACTGAGCTATCAGGGAAGCCATTTATAAAATAATGGTGATATTAAATGCTGGGTTGTTTTTTACTAAAAAAAAATTAATAAAGTTGGAAAAATTTGTTGTCACCAAGAATAAATAATTCAAAACATGTAGGCAGCTGGTAATATTTAATAGAAAAACACATTCTGAGACTGAATAAAAAGAAAGAAAGAGAAAATGTTACATAGTTTAATGCAAGAAGGAAATGAGATTAAAGGGGTGAATTTCAGTATCTCCAATTATAACCGTCATTGACTGTTGAAGGCAGAAGATCTAAAAGTGCTATGAATGCAGTTATTTCCTTTTTTGTTCATCTTTTCTGAAAGTCCTGCTGTCTCTGATACTTCTGTTATGAATAGAATTCAACTATATAAAAAAATGAAGGAATTTATTTCGGAGAATGAAACTAGCCTTCTTTCTCAAATACTTGTTTCTTTATTTGATTAACCTGTTTAGACCTGACCAAGTTATAAAGAAAACTCTTACAGTGTACTCTATATGCTGTACTAGACTATAAAAAAAGAAAATACCACTTATTCCAAAATAAATAATCTTCTATTTAAGTTAAGGACTTATTGCCATCTTATATTGGATTTTAAGCAACTTAGAACTGATGTGTCTGAGTTTGTTTTAAGAGCACTCAACATATGTTAAGCCTCTCTAGAAGAATGGTTTAATTATTAATACATCAACTTAAAAGTTTAGAGTTCATGAAAACTAATAAATTTACAGTTACAAGATTCTTTTTTATGAGAGGGAGCCTGATGCTACTTCAAAATAGATATGATAATTTTTCTATGGGATAATCAAATGGGAGTTTTTATCCAAAGATTATTTACCAAGGATTATTAGGTAATTAAATTAACTAATTAATTAATTCATGTAAAATCATTATGTATAGTCTTATCATTTCCATTAATAAGTAAGCAAATACATTAATAAAATATATTCTACTTTTCCACTGTATTCAAGAGATTGTAGTGAAATCATGGAGGAACCTGGTAGGCTGTAGTCCATGGGGTCGCTGAGGGTCGGATACGATTGAGCGACTTCACTTTCACTTTTCACTTTCATGCATTGGAGAAGGAAATGGCAACCCACTCCAGTGTTCTTGCCTGGAGAATCCCAGGGATGGGGGAGCCTGGTGGGCTGCCGTCTATGGGGTCACACAGAGTCGGACACGACTGAAGTGACTTAGCAGCAGCAACAGCAGCAGGCTAATTTTATTATTTTATTCTCTCAGGTTTTCAACTTATCTTAACAAACCTAACTCTTCTATTTCCATGCACACTTACACACACACACACACATGCACACACACTTTAGGCCCCCTTTCTTTATACTGAGACATTTGTGGCTAAACCAAACCAGTGTATGCCTATGTTGTCAAAATTGAAAAAAGTAATCTCCTTTGGACATTGTTAATTTTAAGATACTAATGTAATATTTATTTTGTACCTGCAATCAGTCCTAGAGCAGAATCAAAGAGAAATAAATGTAAAAACTTTAAAAGTCTTTGAAATCAAGTTTAAGAAAAATAGAATATTCAACAGAAAACTAGTGTGTGAGTAATGATATAAATGACAAGTTTAAGGAGGGGAAAGTCAAAAGGAAAGAACAGAGAAAATAGACATGGATTTAAATCCTGACCTGGACAATAGCTAGTAATCTTTTTAAATCTCTCCTTTTTTTCATGCATGAAATGAGGATACTAATAACTACAGAGCATGATCATTATGGTGATTGGAAACAAGGCACCTTAAATGTCTAGCACTGGACCAAGCATATGCACAGAGTCAGCAAATAAGTGTTTATTATTAGTAATGATACTTCTAAGAATGTGTGTGCTTAGTGGCTCAGTTGTGTCTGACTCTTTTACAACCCCATGGACCCTCCAGGCTCTTCTGTCCATGGGGATTCTCCAGGCAAGAATACTGGAATGGGTTGCCATGCCCTCCTTCAGGGCATCTTCCGAACACTGGAAGGGAGATTTACCATGGCAGGTCTCCCCCATGGCAGGGAGATTACTAACTGAGCCACCAGGGAAGCCTAAGGATACTGAAATGGGTAGCCTATCCCTTCTCTAGGGTGTCTTCCCAACCCAGGCATCAACAAACCAGAGTCTCCTGCATTACAGGCAGATTCTTTACCAGCTGAGCTACCGGGGAAGCCCACTTCATAGCATAAAGAGTTGGATTTGTATCTGGTTGTGATCTTTCTCCCTTCAACCTACCCCTACTCTGGACACTTTGTTTAACTTGTCTTGTGACCCTTATGTTCACTCTGCCTTGATTATTTAATGCTCCATAATTAGTCAGTGATCCATATGAGGGCAGGTATGATTTACTCATGTTTGCATCCTCCACTGTGGAGTTCCTCCAACTTTAATCTAGTGAGAGATCTAATTAATTTTGCCATGAAGACTCAATCCTGGCTCAGTAGGTCGCAGTGGGATTCTGAGATTCTGCATTGTCAGCAATGCTTCTGGTTCCTGTGACCTCCCTTTGAGTATCGTGACCCTACAGCACTTATACCACTACTTTGTATATGGAAGACATTCAATAATGTTTCTTGGAATAAAAAGATACTTTGAAACACACAATTTAAATTGTTAAGTTAATTACAGAAAAAATCATTTGGAAGATGTTCAGAGGAAGGAACTGCAGGGAATTTTATGAGTATTTGCCCAGGTTGTAATGAAATATAGAAATATGAATGGTCAGAGTGAACAACAAGCAATTCTAGGCTTGAAGAAGAACATGAGCCAAATTGTGGAGAGGGCAAAGCACAAACAGCGTTCCTAGATTAGTACAGCCAGTGCGCCCAAAGTGTAAGGTTTAGTTTAGAATGAAAAGAAGTTGGAGCATGTCGGTTGATGCAAATGTTTGAGTAATAAGTAATAAACAAAAATAGAGTTTTTGAGCTGCCTGTAAAGTGATCATTATGTTTTTAGGAAAGTTATTCTTGGTGGTGATGTGTAAAATGGTTCAAGAAAAAATGGAAGATGAGAGGTTCAACAATTCTTAACTCTAGCTTCTAACTGTAAAATTCAATTAAGCTTCCAAGATTTAAATTTGACATCAATTAAGACATCCTTACATATCATTCCTTTTGCTATGTTAAATCACATTTTAACTAACCCTGAACAAAATTAGAAGAATCAGTATATTTCAGTCTCAAGATAAAATTGTTTCATGGATCCTTCTACCAAATAGAACACATTAATTACAATGCAACTTTCCTGAATTTGAGCACCTACAGACTTTTTGGATCTTCAACAACGTTACCACCAAGAAGAAAAACTACAAAAATAACCTGTGGCATTTGATTGGGAGACTCATATTTTGGCACATATTGTTATTATTCTCTTGTATTTAATAATGTTATTAAACAGCTAATACATGGAATTACTAATAATTCATGGGAGAGTAAGAAAGTCAGATATTTTCCATAAAAAATTAAAACATAAAAAGAGAACATGACATTGTCTAATAATATATTTAATGAAAGGAGTAGTCATATTCGAGATAGCAGTTTTATTACATTGTAAAAGAATCAACTCAAGTGTTGATCAAATTTATAAAGTTCACAGTTGAGAAAATCACTCACTAATGTATATCTAAAAGCATCTAATTTCAATTTTGCCCATTATGTGATTCATTTCCCTGGGGGGGAACTAAAATGAAACTTGGCCTATATTGTATTGTTTTAACATCTAACTATAGTATATAGCTGCCATAAAATTAACCGAAAAGTAGCCCTCATAAGTAATGTCTAAGATCAAGTGATTTAGTGTATTGCATCACTTAGAACCAATGAAGCAGAGTAAGTAATTGGCAGAAAAGAATTTTAAAAAACATAGTAAAATAGTGAAGCAAGACTGCTGCCATTAACAGAAAAATGTAATGATCTCATTAAAGACAATGCAAGCAGTCTCCATTCCAATTTTCACAGATTTTTCTTAAACTTTGCAAAGATACTATCTACTATCACATAATTTTTAATTTAATGTAAATGTAAAATAATATATTTTAGAACTTTATTATAGGTTTCTTATTTATGTTACAGTATTCCATATACAGTATCGATATTTCAATTGATTTCTTGCTCTCCTCTTTCCTAATCTGAGATAGAATCATTCATTTAATTCAAATAGAAAAGTTCTCAAGGTAAGAATCCATTAATTCATACACTATATGAGGGAGAAAAATTTATTTTACTTGTGGAGAACTCAATAGAAGTCATGAAGAAATGTAAAGATTATTGGAATGAGACATATCCAGAAGCATATCTATGCTTTACAAACTGTGAAATATGACTTGGAAATTCATGTTAATTACTTTCTTCTGAGAAAGTTGGGGGAACTGTGAATGTGTTAGACAAAACCAATAACAAATACAAGAAACAAAAATTTTGGATTCATTGCTGATTTCACTTTTGCATTTTATCACTGATTATGATAAATCCTCAATATTTTGTCCTAACTGCAAATTGAAAAAGAGACATTTTAAACTACCTTTATAAAATTTCTCTGGGAGAATATAATTTTAAATATGAAGGAAATGGCAAGCCACTCCACTATTCTTGCCTGGAGAATTCCATGGACAGTGGAGCCTGGCAGGCTACAATCCATGCAGTTGCAAAGAGTCAGACATAACTGAGTGACTAAAAATAAAAAAAAAGAAAGAAAGGATATGCTAAGGGACAAAGATACAGTTCAAATTTTGTGACTTTTTAATCTAAATCAGGAACTTATTTTCAATGTTTGTAACAATGCTTATACTTATAGCTTTGCTTTAAGTTTAATATCACCATTAAGAATGTGTGTTCTACACTAATATTTAATCTTTTCTTGCATTTTCTGTTTTATTGCCTTATAAATAGTTTGTAAATTTGTCTGATCCACTTTTATTTCTACATAAAAAGCCAAACTCTAAGAAGAATATTTGTGTGCTAGATATATAGTGAAAAATTTATGGAAACCTTCTTTGCCATTAAGCATGATAGTGGGGAATCCATAGAAAAAGGGCATGACCTCTTTTTTTCAACTATCATTTAATCCTTTTGAGATGTAACAAGGATTCATAAAAGTAAATGCCAATTATCATTCTGTGTATTTCTAATGAAATGTAGGTTAAAAGAGTAATCATAGCTAGGTGGTACTAACCAAGGTGATCCTGAGGTTAATGAGTTTTGTGAAGAGTTCATGGGTGAATAGTTGTAGTATGAGTACCATCGTCAATCAAAACTATTTATTTCCAATGATAGTATCAAAAACTGACATATCCCTAAATCAGTCCATATTCAATGGCACCACTCTTTTTTTTGAATACTGGAATTTATTTAAAAATAAATGTTACTGTAGCTTCCTCTGTACATTAATATTTAACCGTCTTTAAGATTCAAAAGCTGATTAATTGTGTGACCTTGGGCAAATCATTGCCTTTCTGTTTGTAAGATTTTCTTGCCATTTTTCAAAAGGAAATTATAGTTTTTGCCCTATGCAACCCATAATGTTCTTTGAAAGTCCAAATGAAGCTCACAGTAAATATGTTTTAAAAAGTGTGGTACACAAAAGAAATATATCACTGTAAGAATCTTTTACAGAAAACCTCATGCTTGTTTGTTCATGATTCCCAAATTCCCATCTGGTTCTGTGATACATGCTAAACAAAGCCTCTGTTTCTTTGAGTTTGTCTAATATTTTATCTAGAGCTGGTCAACATTGACTCCCATCTGTGCACAGAACAATTTTCATCATATATACCACAAAGCTATTATATTCTGATATAACTTTGAGTGACCATTTGGTACAGTAGTGATCTAAACAGAACTGGAAATTGAATGCACTGTTTCCACGAATCCTTATTAAGTATCTGCAGTGTGTCCAGCTTCACACTTGTCATGGGGATACAGAAGAGACTATGCCTATCTTTCTGGGGCTTTTCAAATAGTTGAAGAGAAAAACAAATGAGCATAGGTTAACATCCTATTTTCAATATGATTATTTTAAAAATGACTAAAGGAGAAATCATAAGGGATTTGATTTAGGTCATACCTGAATGGTCTAGTGGTTTTCCCTACTTTCTTCAATTTAAGTCTGAGTTTGGCAATAAGGAGTTCATGGTCCGAGCCACAGTCAGCTCCTGGTCTTGTTTTTGCTGATTGTATAGAGCTTCTCCATCTTTGGCTGCAAAGAATATAATCGATCTGATTTCGGTGTTGACCATCTGGTGATGTCCATGTATAGAGTCTTCTCTTGTGTTGTTGGAAGAGGGTATTTGCTATGACCAGTGCATTTTCTTGGCAAAACTCTGTTAGTCTTTGCTCTGCTTCATTCCGTATTCCAAGGCCAAATTTGCCTGTTACTCCAGGTGTTTCTTGACTTCCTACTTTTGCATTCCAGTCCCCTATAATGAAAAGGACATCTTTTTTGGGTGTTAGTTCTAAAAGGTCTTGTAGGTCTTCATAGAACCGTTCAACTTCAGGTTCTTCAGCATTACTGGTTGGGGCATAGACTTGGATTGCTGTGACATCGAATGGTTTGCCTTGGAAACGAACAGAGATCATTCTGTTGTTTTTGAGATTGCATCCAAGTACTGCATTTCGGACTCTTTTGTTGACCATGATGGCCACTCCATTTCTTCTGAGGCATTCCTGCCCACAGTAGTAGATATAATGGTCCTCTGAGTTAAATTCACCAATTCCAGTCCATTTCAGTTTGCTAATTCCTAGAATGTCAACATTCACTCTTGCCATCTCTTGTTTGACCACTTCCAATTTGCCTTGGAGAAGGCAATGGCACCCCACTCCAGTACTCTTGCCTGGAAAATCCCATGGATGGAGGAGCCTGGTAGGCTGCAGTCCATGGGGTCGCTCAGTCCGACATGACTGAGTGGCTTCACTTTCTCTTTTCACTTTCATGCATTGGAGAAGGAAATGGCAACCCACTCCAGTGTTCTTGCCTGGAGAATCCCAGGGACGGGGAAGCCTGGTGGGCTACCGTCTGTGGGGTCACACAGAGTCGGACACGACTAAAGTGACTTAGCATTAGCCATCAGATCAGATCAGATCAGTCGCTCAGTCGTGTCCGACTCTTTGCGACCCCATGAACTGCAGCACGCCAGGCCTCCCTGTCCATCACCAGCTCTCGGAGGTCACTCAGACTCACATTCATCGACTCAGTGATGCCATCCAGCCATCTCATCCTCTGTCGTCCCCTTCTCCTCCTGCCCTCAATCCCTCCCAGCATCAGAGTCTTCTCCAGTGAGTCAACTCTTCGCATGAGGTGGCCAAAATACTGGAGTTTCAGCTTCAGCATCGTTCCTTCCAAAGAAATCCCAGGGCTGATCGCAATTTGCCTTGATTCATGGACCTGACATTCCAGGTTCCTATGCAATATTGTTCTTTACAGCATCGGACTTTGCTTCTATCACCAGACACATCTACAGCTGGGTATTCTTTCTGCTTTGGTTCCATCCCTTCATTCTTTCTGGAGTTATTTCTCCACTGATCTCCAGTAGCATATTGGGCCCCTACTGTCCTGGGGAGTTTCTCTTTCAGTATCCTATCATTTTGCCTTTTCATACTGTTCATGGGGTTCTCAAGGCAAGAATACTGAAGTGGTTTGCCATTCCCTTCTCCAGCGGACCACACCCTGTCAGATCTCTCCACCATGACCGGACCATCCTGGGTTGCTCCACAGGAATGGCTTAATTTCACTGAGTTAGACAAGGCTGTGGTCCTGGTGTGATTAGATTGACTAGTTTTCTGTGAGTATGGTTTCAGTGTATTTGCCCTCTGATGCCCTCTTGCAAGACCTACCATCTTACTTGGGTTTCTCTTACCTTGGGCGTGGGGTATCTCTTCTTGGCTGCTCCAGCAAAGCACAGCCATTGCAACTTACCTTGGATGAGGGATCTCTCCTCACCACAGCCCTTCCTGACCTGGGTCGTGGGGTAGCTCCTCTCGGCTGTGCTTAGTGCGCCAGTCCTCACCGCCGTCCTTCCTCGGTCGTTGGGTAGCTCCTCTCGGGGCGTGCTCTCAGTGCGCCGCGCAGCCAGCGAGGGGATCTCAGTGCGCCGCTCGCGGGTAGGCCGGCGAGGGGCTCTCAGTGGGGCGCTCAAATCCCTTATGATTATACAGTGGAAGTGAGAAATAGATTTAAGGGCCTAGATCTGATAGATAGAGTGCCTGATGAACTATGGAATGAGGTTCGTGACATTGTACAGGAGACAGGGATCAAGACCATCCCCATGGAAAAGAAATGCAAAAAAGCAAAATGGCTGTCTGGGGAGGCCTTACAAATAGCTGCGAAAAGAAGAGAAGCGAAAAGCAAAGGAGAAAAGGAAAGATATAAACATCTGAATGCAGAGTTCCAAAGAATAGCAAGAAGAGATAAGAAAGCCTTCTTCAACGATCAATGCAAAGAAATAGAGGAAAACAACAGAATGGGAAAGACTAAGGATCTATTCAAGAAAATCAGAGATACCAAAGGAACATTTCATGCAAAGATGGGCTCGATAAAGGACAGAAATGGCATGGACCTAACGGAAGCAGAAGATATTAAGAAGAGGTGGCAAGAATACACAGAAGAACTGTACAAAAAAGAGCTTCACGACCCAGATAATCATGATGGTGTGATCACTGACCTAGAGCCAGACATCCTGGAATGTGAAGTCAAGTGGGCCTTAGAAAGGCATCACTACGAACAAAGCTAGTAGAGGTGATGGAATTCCAGTGGAGCTATTCCAAGTCCTGAATGATGATGCTGTGAAAGTGCTGCACTCAATATGCCAGCAAATTTGGAAAACTCAGCAGTGGCCACAAGATTGGAAAAGGTCAGCTTTCATCCCAATCCCAAAGAAAGGCAATGCCAAAAAGTGCTCAAACTACCGCACAATTGCACACATCTGACACGCTAGTAAAGTAATGCTCAAATTTCTCCAAGCCAGGCTTCAGCAATATGTGAACCGTGAACTTCCTGATGTTCAAGCTGGATTTAGAAAAGGCAGAGGAACCAGAGATCAAATTGCCAACATCCGCTGGATCATGGAAAAAGCAAGAGAGTTCCAGAAAAACATCTATTTCTGCTTTATTGACTATGTAAAAGCCTTTGACTGTGTAGATCACAATAAACTGTGGAAAATTCTGAAAGAGATGGGAATACCAGACCACCTGATCTGCCTCTTGAGAAATCTGTATGCAGGTCAGGAAGCAACAGTTAGAACTGGTCATGGAACAACAGACTGGTTCCAAATAGGAAAAGGAGTATGTCAAGGCTGTATATTGTCACCATGTTTATTTAACTTATATGCAGAGTACATCATGAGAAATGCTGGACTGGAAGAAACACAAGCTGGAATCAAGATTGCTGGGAGAAATATCAATAACCTCAGATATGCAGATGATACCACCCTTATGGCAGAAAGTGAAGAGGAACTCAAAAGCCTCTTGATGAAAGTGAAAGTGGAGAGTGAAAGGGTTGGCTTAAAGCTCAACATTCAGAAAATGAAGATCATGGCATCTGGTCCCATCACTACATGGGAAATAGATGGAGAAACAGTGGAAACAGTGTCAGACTATTTTTCTGGGCTCCAAAATCACTGCAGATGGTGACTGCAGCCATGAAATTAAAAGACGCTTACTCCTTGAAAGGAAAGTTATGACCAACCTAGATAGCATATTCAAAAGCAGAGACATTACTTTGCCAACAAAGTTTCGCCTAGTCAAGGCTATGGTCTTTCCTGTGGTCATGTATGGATGTGAGAGCTGGACTGTGAAGAAGGCTGAGCACCGAAGAATTGATGCTTTTGAACTGTGGTGTTGGAGAAGACTCTTGAGAGTCCCTTGGACTGCAAGGAGATCCAACCAGTCCATTCTGAAGGAGATCAGCCCTGGGATTTCTTTGGAAGGAATGATGCTAAAGCTGAAACTCCAGTATTTTGGCCACCTCGTGCGAAGGGTTGACTCATTGGAGAAGACTCTGATGCTGGGAGGGATTGGGGGCAGGAGGAGAAGGGGATGACAGACTATGAGATGGCTGGATGGCATCACTGACTCGATGAATGTGAGTCTGAGTGACCTCCGAAAGCTGGTGATAGATAGGGAGGCCTGGCGTGCTGCAGTTCATGGGGTCGCAAAGAGTCGGTCACGACTGAGCAACTGATCTGATCTGATCTGATCTAAAGGAGAAATATTTATATATTTTAGCAAAGAGGTATTTGATTTAAAAGGTTATAGTAGGACTCATGAGGTTGATTTATTTCAGTTTTTCAAAAAATGTCTATTTTAAAAGTAAAATTCCTATTAAATATTACCCACTATAGTTTATTTCATCTCTAATAGAATTGTTCTTTAATTTGATTCACTTGACTATGCCCTTCTATCAGTCATATTAATAAGCTTTTCAGAGAGCTTAACTCTTCTATTGAATTAAAGTAATATGGTTGGTCTATGTTGTAGTTTAAGGTGGAACGTTAATGGCAATGTCCCAAATAGTTTAATCAAAGATTTTCACACATATAGAATTATATATAACCAGTGTGCATGGCACCCAACTCCAGTACTCTTGCTTGGAAAATTCCATGGACGGAGGAGCCTGTTAGGCTGCAATCCATGGGGTCGCTAAGAGTCGGACACGACTGAGTGACTTCACTTTCACTTTTCACTTTCATGCATTGGAGAAGGAAATGGCAATCGACTCCAGTGTTCTTGCCTGGAGAATCCCAGGGACGGGGGAGCCTGGTGGGCTGCCGTCTATGGGGTCGCATAGAGTCGGACACGACTGAAGTGACTTACAATAGCATAGTGTGCATGTACATTTATAACCGATTACATACAATATTAAAACATCAGGTGATCTGGTATTCCCATCTCTCAGAATTTTCCAGTTTGTTGTGATCCACACAGTCAAAGGTGTTGACATAGTCAGTAAAGCTGAAATAGATGTTTTTCTGGAACTCTCTTGCTTTTTCCATGATCCAGCGGATGTTGGCAATTTGATCTCTGGTTCCTCTGCCATTTTATAAACCAGCTTGAACATCAGGAGGTTCACGGTTCACGTATTGCTGAAGCCTGGCTTGGAGAATTTTGAGCATTACTTTACTAGCATGTGAGATGAGTGCAATTGTGCGGTAGTTTGAGCATTCTTTGCCATTGCCTTTCTTTGCGATTGAAAACTGACCTTTTCCAGTCCTGTGGCCACTGCTGATTTTGAAAGAGATGGGAATACCAGACCACCTGACCAGCCTCTTGAAAAATCTGTATGCAGGTCAGGAAGCAACAGTTAAAACTAACATGGAACAACAGACTAGTTCCAAATAGGAAAAGGAGTATGTCAAAGCTGTATATTGTCACCCTGCTTATTTAACTTATATGCAGAGTACATCATGAGAAATGCTGGACTGGAAGAAACACAAGCTGGAATCAAGATTGCCGGGAGAAATATCAATAATCTCAGATATGCAGATGACACCACCCTTATGGCAGAAAGTGAAGAGGAACTCAAAAGCCTCTTGATGAAAGTGAAAGTGGAGAGTGAAAAAGTTGGCTTAGAGCTCAACATTCAGAAAACGAATATCATGGCATCCGGTCCCATCACTTCATGGGAAATGGATGGGGAAACAGTGGAAACAGTGCCAGACTTTATTTTGGGGGCTCCAAAATCACTGCAGATGGTGACTGCAGCCATGAAAGTTAAAAACGCTTACTCCTTGGAAGGAAAGTTATGACCAACTTAGATAGCATATCCAAAAGCAGAGACATTACTTTGCCAACAAAGTTCCATCTAGTCAAGGCTATGGTTTTTCCTGTGGTCATGTATGGATGTGAGAGGTAGACTGTGAAGAAGGCTGAGCACTGAAGAATTGATGCTTTTGAACTGTGGTGTTGGAGAAGACTCTTGAGAGTCCCTTGGACTGCAGGGAGATCCAACCAGTCCATTCTGAAGGAGATCAGCCCTGGGATTTCTTTGGAAGGAATGATGGTAAAGCTGAAACTCCAGTACTTTGGCCACCTCATGGGAAGAGTGGACTCATTGGAGAAGACTCTGATGCTGGGAGGGATTGGGGGCAGGAGGAGAAGGGGATGACAGAGGATGAGATGGCTGGATGGCATCACTGACTCTATGGGTGTGAGTCTGAGTGAACTCTGGGAGTTGGTGATGCACAGGGAGGCCTGACGTGCTGCGATTCATGGGGTCGCAAAGAGTCGGACACGACTGAGCGACTGAACTGAACTGAATTGAATAATTGCTGTTTCCTTTATGCCTTTGGTGGAGAAGTCTTAAGGAACCCTAAGTCAAAACTTGAATCTACAACAGTTGGGAATTTGAGAAATTAAAGAAAAATATTTGTTAGTCCTGAAAGTTTGATATAAAAAATACACACTGTTTCCAGAAATTTTGACCCTGTAGATATAATGGCATATATACATACATACATGTTTACATGTGCTTCCCCTATGGCTCCGCAGGTAAATAATATGCGTGCAATGCAGGAAATACAGGAGACACATGTTCAATCCCTGGGTCAGGAAAATCCCCTGGAGAAGGAAATGGCAGCCCAGTCCAATATTCTTGCCTGGGAAATCCCATGGACAGAGGAGCCTGGCAGGCTACAGTCCATTGGGTGGCAGAGTCAGACATGACTAAGCTACAGTTACATAAAACCATTTTATTTATATGTAGATATAGATATGTTAATCTAAGAAGCACTGATGGCAACAAATATTCAAATATATGGAAAGGAGAAAAAACAGATTATAAGACATCAATCCATTATAAAGCAGTAACTACCTCAAATTATTAAGACAGAGGTTTCAATCACTTCTCATGAGTTGAGAACAAGGTGGGGAAGCTAAAAGTATAAAACCAAACAAATACATAAGCCAAAAATCCATGCTATTTTCTGAACACAGAGTGGAACCCAGGCACTCTTAGAGTTACTGTATCAAACACAAAGAGAGAAAATCAGTGCAGACATTCCCCAAGCTCAAGGGAATGTGCACATTACCAGACACTGAGGCAATGTTAGCTATGGTGCTGCCAACCAACTGTGACTGTCCCCACAGGAAATCTCTTCTTAGGTAATTTCAAGTTTTTAATGACTGTTTTTCCAGGTGAATAAGTCAGACTTCGAAGCAAGGTACATCTACATACTTGTAATTGAAAGGACCAAGAATGTCATTTTCCTTGGCACCTACCTGTCATAAATAAGAATACATTAATGAAATCAGAACTAACAATCTCCCTGTTGGGAGATGTTTCCCTATTGTTTCCCTAATATGACTGGGAATTCTAGAGGCTGTATAAGGAGCATATTCCACAAGCTCAAGTACCCAGTTCCAGCCACTCCATAAATGGATATCACCCCAAGGAACTTCTATAATTAAATATGTATTTACCACAGTCTCTACACCATCACTCCGTGCAACTTTTCTGAATTAATTCAATAAATTTTTGTTGTGCTCCTACTTGGTGCCCGGCGTTGTTCTTAGGTGCAGTTAAAACTACGGTGATAAACCAAAGTCTCAGAATTCAGGGACTTCTATTCTAGATAATGGGTGAGGATTATGTGATGAATATGATGAAACTATTAAGAAAAATGGGTGGGATAAGAGAACAAATGATATAGGAGCTCATGGAAGAGTGTCTGATAAAGTATTATTTCAGGTATAATTTAAATTAACTAAAAGAAAGAGCCATGTGCATATCTGTGAGAAGAATTTCCAGAACAGAAGTTGTTCAAGGGCCCAGGAGCAAGAAACTGCTCAACCTATATGAATATGGGAAAGAAGGCTCAGGTTCATCTGGAGAAAGAAAAGAGGACAGGATGAATTCAGATTGGAGAAGACAATGCAAAGTAAATGATGTAGAACTTGTAAAAACCATGCACAGAGCTTTTGATTTTACTTTGAGCAAGGTCGAAATTAATCAGGTGTATATTTTAAATGAATTACTCTGCTCATTGAATGATAAACATTATGTAAGGAGTCAAGATGGAAGTTGTGCGTAAGTTGGAAGACTATGAGAATAAATAGCACAGGTGAGAGCTGGATGGCTTCCATTGGTATGGTAGCAGACATGGTTACACTAAAGCAAGATTCTCGATACATTTGAAGGCTGTTGGATGAACTGTGGTATATGTGTGACAGAAAGACTAAAGAATGATTCTAAAGTTTTCCATCTGAACAACTGGGATAGTGGAACTATGTTGGAATAGGTGGGTGGAAACTAAGTTTGGTTTTCAATGTAGAAAGTTTGAGATGTCAACCAAGCATCTAAAGGGAAATTTTAATGAGGCTGTTGAGTCTGGAGTTCAGAGGAGAAGTTGGGGCTGAAGTTATAAATGTGAGAGTCATCAGTGTACATAAAATAATTAACAAAGAGGAAGTGTACCAAACGAAAGAAGTGCCAGCACTAACATTTAAAGAAGTTAAGACAGAGAGCCAATGAGCATATGCTCTTGGTATTTCCCTCACTGAAGGAGCTCTCAAAGAACAATAAATCAGTTGTTTTGCTGTGTACAGCATTCATAGATAGACATGTAGATAGGCAATTAGCAAGTCACTTTCATAATGACGGGGCAGACCCACGCATTATTGATCCCAATACACTGAGACAGTTACTCTTTGGCCAATGCAAAATCATTTAACATTTGGGAGATGATCAAGGCAGTGTAGTGTCTTATAAAAAGAAACATGATTCAGAATCTTGGTGATATAGACAGTGATGTAAAGAATCACAGTTGCTGTTGCATTTGTTTAATGTACAACAAGTTTTCTTTTTCTCATGCTATCCAAAATTTTAGATGTCAGTTTCCATTGCTCTAGTTATAGAAATGGATATTTCTGCATTATTCAAGCAAGTCTATTTATTCAGACATGAATGGCAGAGAAACTGTTATACTGAAAGTTCAGGTCAGTTTTTCCCAACAACTTGTTTTAAATGCAAGGAGATCCAACCAGTCCATTCTAAAGGAGATCAGCCCTGGGTGTTCTTTGAAAGTAATGATGCTAAAGCTGAAACTCCAGTACTTTGGCCACCTCATGCGAAGAGTTGACTCATTGGAGAAGACTCTGATGCTGGGAGGGATTGGGGGCGGGAGGAGAAGGGGACGACAGAGGATGAGATGGCTGGATGGCATCACGGACTCGATGGTTGTGAGTCTGAGTGGACTCCAGGAGTTGGTGATGGACAGGGAGGCCTGGAGTGCTGTGATTCATGGGGTCGCAGAGTCGGACATGACTGAGCGACTGAACTGACTGACTGACTGACTGTTTTAAATATTTTTATAAAGGCACTGTTAGGAAGCGTAGTAAATAAAAATATCCATATAATACTAGTCAAATTGTTTCTTACTGCGTATATCATTGCTTATATCTTTTTGCAATATCATTAGGGAAATCTCAAACCACTTAAAAGAATGAGAATTACGGAATCTCTCTTAAAGGCTATTGACTCATACGTACTTTTCACGATATGGTCTTCTAGGATAAATGACATGAGTTTTTAAATACTTAGGTTAAACTTTTGCATTTTCATTTGTTGTTCTGTTAATATGAAAATTATTCTTGCCAGAAGCAGACTACAATGATATTTTAAGGAAGAAATTGAAATGAGGTATATGTGCCTGCTAATGCTATGAGTATAATGCTAACTACGTCTGCTAACTAAATCTGCAAATTAGAAAATCTTTGGTTTAGTGATCACAGCAGCCTTAAGGATGTGCAGTTTAAAAGAGATTAGATGTATTTCTAACAACTGCTTCCAAAGCTGTTGATAGAAAAAGAAATGAATGCCTATTATCTTGAAAAATATCTGAAAATTTTTTCATGGTAATATTTTGATCCTTTTTTCATTTGGATGACATTGAATCAAACATAGGGTATCATAAAATATCACTTTTGCAAACTTAAATAATATATTCTTACAGTCTATCAACTGAATCATTATCTATCCAACTCTTTTTTCCTGAGATCCTGACATACTTGTCTAGAACTAAAACCATGAATATTCTAAAAAGTAGCCTTGCATTTAGATAGTTTTAACGTTTCCATTTGAGGCCCAGTGATTTTTTAAATAAAAACCAGAGTCTAAAATTATTGAAGCTCATTACTTTGCAAAGGTTTAAAATAATGTAAATGTGAAAGACCACATTAAAAATGTAAGTTTTTTGTTTTTTTTTTTTTCCACTTTTGAGGAAGATACACAGAGAAATCAACATTAGAGTTTCCCTCTGGCAGGAAATACAATTGCATAGTCTACTGGATATGATGCTTTCTAAAACACTTATTTAACTATTTTTTGGAGTTGGAATTCTGGACAATATTTGAAAAGAATGAATATTGTTTGGACATAGATTACCTTTTATAGCTATACGTAGAAAATATGAAAAAGTAACTTTATGTGTGCATAATTCATTTTATCAATTTCTAATAAAAGCATCAAGTACCAATTAATTAACCTAGAAATGGAGATTATAAATCCTTCATTATACAAATGTATAAATTCTCTTTTAAAAAATTCTTACAAAGGAACAGAGAAAGATTAAAATGATAGATACCCTTTGTGGTCAGTATTGTCCTCATTTTATTCATGTCTTCACTATGTTGTGGATTCAGAAAATCTAGCCATTAGGGCATCGTCTCAATTTATGATGTCAGGGCTTCTAATTTGATTGCAGGTTCTTGTCATTGCTGCTGCTGCTGCCATTTTCTTGGAGGATAAATGGATTCGTATATATTTTTGAGATCTCTCTGGGACATAACATGATTTCTGTATGATTAGAGAAAAGCAATTCCAGTAAATTGTATTCATGATGCAGCATCTGCTATTAAAGTCTCCAGATTTTCTATTTCTAAAAAAAAAAAAAGGTACAGAATATCTCATAATTCTGCAATTTGCTATCATTAGGATGTAATTTTAGCAATATATATGTATACATGCTGAACAGTGAGAAACAAGGGCATACTTCCAGCAAACAAATAATTCTGTCTTGCATTTGTATATACTTTGCATCTAAGAAACTGAAAGTAGTTAAAATAAATGCAAACTTAAAGCCAGCGATAACAACCTGTAGCTTACAGTTACTGCTTTCTTTAGAGAGGTGAAATACATCACATACAGAACAAGTAACTGGCTCTATCTAGAATTATTTGAAGAGTGAGCTGAACATTCTGAATATATATATATATATATGCCTTCCCTGGTAGCTCAGTCAGTAAAGAATCTGCCTACAACACAGGAGACAGGTTCAATCCCTGGGTCCAGAAGATCCCCTTGAGAAGAGAATGGCAACTCACTCTAGTATTCTTGCCTGGAGAATCCCATGGACAGAGAAGTCTGGTGGGCTACAGTCCATGGGGTCGCAAACAGTCAGACATGACTGAACCACTAACACACACACACACACACACACACAGACATTTACTACTGAAATATGGAATTATTTCCCTTTCATTACAAAGTGAGAAAAAATATTATTTGACCAAAATTTCCCATACCACCCCTGTTTTATTTATTTGATTTTACTAAATAATAATAACCATGACTTATTTATTGCCTTCTTTATAATATATGTCTACATAAATTAACCCATTAAATCATTACACCATCACTAAGTGTTGTTATTTACCATCTCACAGATAAGGAAATAAGTATGGAAATTTAGGTAGCATGCCATAGAGCACAGTGAGGATCTGGGGTTAATATTCTGCTCTGCTACCTTTATTATTTTTTTAATAATTATTTTATTTTTATTTTTTAAATATAAATTTATTTATTTTAATTGGAGGCTAATTACTTTACAATATTGTATTGGTTTTGCCATATATTGACATGTATCTGCCACAGGTGAACATGTGTTCCCCATCCTGAACCTCCCTCCCACTCCTTCCCCATCCCATCCCTCTGGGTCATCCCAGTGCACCAGCCCTGAGCACCCTGTATCATGCATCGAACCTGGACTGGCGATTCATTTCTCATATGCTAATATACCTGTTTCAATGCCATTCTGCCAAATCATCCCACCCTCGCCCTCTCCCACAGAGTCCAAAAGACTGTTCTATATATGTGTGTCTCTTTTGCTGTCTCGCATGCAGGGTTATCGTTACCTTCTTTCTAAATATATGCGTTAGTATACTGTATTGGTGTTTTTCTTTCTGGCTTACTTCACTCTGTATAATAGGCTCCAGTTTCATCTAGCTCATTAGAATGGATTCAAATGTATTCTTTTTAATGACTAATACTCCATTGTGTATATGATGTACCACCGCTTTCTTATCCATTCATCTGCTGATGGACATCTAGGTTGCTTCCATGTATAGAAAACTATAAAACACTGGTGAAAGAAATCAAAGAGGACACTAATAGATGGAGAAATATACCGTGTTCATGGATCAGAAGAATCAATATAGTGAAAATGAGTATACCACCCAAAGCAATCTATAGATTCAATTCAATCCCTATCAACTACCAATGGTCTTTTTCACAGAGCTAGAACAAATAATTTCACAATTTGTATGGAAATACAAAAAAACCTCGAACAGCCAAAGCAATCTTGAGAAAGAAGAATGGAACTGGAGGAATCAACCTGCTTGACTTCAGGCTCTACTACAAAACCACAGTCATCAAGACAGTATGATACTGGCACAAAGACAGAAACATAGATCAATGGAACAAAATAGAAAGCCCAGAGATAAATCCACGCACCTATGGACTCCTTATCTTTGACAAAGGAGGCAAGAACATACAATGGAGAAAAGACAATCTCTTTAACAAGTGGTGCTGGGAAAACTGGTCAATCACTTGTAAAAGAATGAAACTAGAACACTTTCTAACACCATACACAAAAATAAACTCAAAATGGATTAAAGATCTAAATATAAGACCAGAAACTATAAAACTCCTAGAGGAGAACATAGGCAAAACACTCTCTGAATACATCACAGCATCACATCACAGATCCTCTATGACTCACCTCCCAGAATATTGGAAATAAAAGCAAAAATAAACAAATGGGACCTAATTTAAGTTAAAAGCTTCTGCACAACAAAGGAAACTTAAAGCAAGGTGAAAAGACAGCCTTCAGAATAGGAGAAAATAAAAGCATATTAAGCAATTGACAAAGAATTAATCTCATAAATATACAAACAACTCCTGCAGCTCAAATCCAGAAAAATAAATGACCCAATCAAAAAAATGGGCCAAAGAATAAACAGACATTTCTCCAAAGAAGATATACAGATGGCTAAGAAACACATGAAAAGATGCTCAACATCACTCATTATCAGAGAAATGCAAATCAAAACCACAATGAGGTACCATTTCATGCCAGTCAGAATGGTTGTTATCCACAAGTCTACAAGCAATAAATGCTGGAGAGAGTGTGGAGAAAAGGGAACCCTCTCACACTTTTGGTGGGAATGCAAACTAGTACAGCCACTATGGAGAATGGTATGGAGATTCCTTTAAAAACTGGAAATAGAACTGCCATACGACCCAGCAATCCCACTGCTGGGCATACACACTGAGGAAACCAGAATTGAAAGAGACACGTGTACCCCAATGTTCATCTGCTACCTTTAGACGTAGCCTTTGAACTAAGAAGGACTCTTCTTCTGGAAGTCTGCTGATTAGCTGCCATCTACTGATTGGCTGTCTATAGTCTGTTTGCAAAGAAACACCAGGATTACCCCATCACTGACCAGGACTCATTTTATTTCACTACATTAATGTGAATCTCCAATCTTTGTATAAGGAGAGACTTTAAAACCTGCAGAGAATCTTAAACTGTTAGTCAAGCTACAAGAAAAATAATTCCATTTGTAACAGCACACTTACAGGCTTGATTATCCAATGTAAATCACATAGATAAAATTTTGATTTATTGTCATTTCACGTATTGAGAGAAATGTCTTTTTTCCTTCTCAAAGAAAAGAGAAATTGAGAGATGGTAGGGTTAAGGATGTCCCTCTTTCATTTTAAATTAACTGGCAATTTGCTCTTAGAACTAGTTGCTCTTTCACTGGCACTGTGGAAAGAAGGGTTACAAAATTTCTGTTTTTTGGCAAACTTGGCAGGTAGATCTGAAGAGACTAGTCTGTTAATCTGTTTGACTAGACTAGACTAGACTAGTCTGTTAGAGGAAGCTATTTATCGATGCAGAGAAAATCATTTTTTAAGCACATTAAAGCCCAACCTGAGTCTGCAATGTATTTATATAAAGAAAGACCAACTCTAATGCTAGAATTTAATGGATGGTCAAGAAAGAGCAATAAACATGCTGTTTCCTATGGCAATGCTGTAATATTAGAGTCAAACTTAAGCACAGGGTTATTGGAATTATCTCATTTAATTCTCCCCTAGAACTCATGAGGGTTATTATTTCTCCTTTTATAGATGAAGAAATTGAAGTTAAGAAAATTTAAGTGCTTTATCAAAATTACCTGAAGACTGTGGGCCCAAGACTGGAATTCAGAGAATTTAGTTCTATAGCCCATGTTCTCAACCATTTTACTACTCTGAATTTATCGTATGGTATAAATGAGAAAACTAAGTAGTCTCTTCTGACAAAATAGCAACTTTCACATTATGGTCAAGAAAATCTACAGCCTGAACTTATATCAACCTTATTAGAGAATATGTTAAGTTTTATATTGAGTAACATAGCAAGGATTTCAAATCTGAGCATTGGGCATGCATTTTGAAGCTAATTAACATAAAGAAAATAAATGATCATAGATGCATGAAAATATATAGTTATAAAGATAAAGTTAACTTTCTAAATAGTACCTAATATTGCCATGATTCTTGACATTTGTAGAATCTTTTTATTTTAGACAAGGTAATATTGATCTAATAGATAGACTACAAAATTTAAAGCTACAAATTCTAAACTTATAATCTAGCCTTCGGTAAGAAACGCTTTTCAACTCTGAGCCTCGGTTTCTTTATTCATAAAAATTGGATATTACACAAGCCATAACAAACATTAATTGAATAAAAATACTTATTATAATGCCTTTTTGCATCAAGAGTTTGTATATAAGTTTAAGTGAGAAAACATGCTGTAAACACACTAAAATTTGATCCAAGCATTGGATAGTATTACTTTTCAATTCTGTCCCTACTCGAATGTCTCAAACACATTTCTTACTTATAAGACCAATACTGAACTGCTCCATTCACCATGTTTCCTGACGCAGGGATTGGTACTATACACACTGGCTACTCAATCCAGAACCCTGGGTGTTATGCTCATGATAGACCTCAACTTATTTGCCACATCCTGTTCTTCACCTGATCTGTTAAATGAACCCCAGAGAGCTCCCAGAGCTATCCACCATAACTTACTGCCACCATCATTCCTCATCTGACACTTCTGGTAACTCCTAAGAGACTCCTCACATTTTTCTCTTGCTCAACTCCTGTCTACTCACTTTGCAGCCAAAGTGAAACTTTAAAATTACAAAAGTGACCATGTTACCACACCAGCCATAGGGTGAAGTCTGTCCATGTTGAGATCTCACGACTCTCGATTCCCCCCAGTCCCTCCTCACCTCGGGTTGCTCCCCAGCCTCCAGATCTGGATATCAGCAATTTTGGAATTTGCTGCAAAAATACCTCATAGCACCTCTTCCTCACGTCTTGGCCACATGATGCTACTGTCTTATCCTGAAATAGACATACCTATTCTTTACTTGGACTGCAAGGAGATCCAACCGGTCCATTCTGAAGGAGATCAGCCTTGGGATTTCTTTGGAAGGAATGATGCTAAAGCTGAAACTCCAGTATTTTGGCCACCTCATGCGAAGAGTTGACTCATTGGAGAAGACTCTGATGCTGGGAGGGACTGAGGGCAGGAGGAGAAGGGGACGACAGAGGATGAGATGGCTGGATGGCATCACTGACTCGATGAATGTGAGTCTGAGTGACCTCCGAGAGCTGATGATGGATAGGGAGGCCCGGTGTGCTGCAGTTCATGGGGTCGCAAAGAGTCAGACACGACTGAGCGACTGATCTGATCTGATCTGATCTGATTCTTTACTTGTATTATCCTTGTTGATCCTCAGAATCTATTTATTGACATCATTCCTTAACAGGGAATTCCCAACCCCTCAAACCAGGTTACATCCTCCTGCTAGCTGGACTCTAATACCTTCTACTTCCCTGGTAAAAATACTCATGACATTTAAGTTTCTTGTTTCATAAACTTGCCTGTCTTGTTCACATATTGTAGCCCTAGATTCTAGAGCAGATCATTCATAAATATATTAATATTCAAAAACTGTGTGATATAACAGAGAAATGAATGGATAAAATAATACTAAACATTCGGTTGGCTAGGATAAGAATCAGCATATCTCATCTTGAGACTCATTGGAAGGACTAAGTACCGGCTGTGGGTGTTACCTTGACTTGTCAAGATTATTAGTGTCTCATTATAAAGTTTGAGGGCAAATAGAGTATCTTATTCTCTTTATCCTGAGAGCCAGAAGATGTTATGAACATTATAAGAACTACAGAAACATTCACAGATGTAAGGGATGAGGTGAGCTTCTCTGTTAAAGAATGAAAGAATGAAAAATGCAACAGAGATAACATAATGAGATGAGTTTTTGTTACTTTCCTCAGAATAGACTATTGGAGCATATATGCTTATTCCAGAGATGCCTCCAATGTTATGATACTTGAGATTATTTTTTTAATTATATTTGGGTTAATAGAATTTTTCTTCATAATATCTTTAACAATTTTAAGTATTTGAGCTTCAATTATATCTTTGAATTTGTAAACCATGCAAATTTAAGAGCTGTGAATGGTGAGTATAATTGCAAGGGTAAAATATTGTTTTTGAGTTTAAGGAAAAGAGAAAAATAATGAAACTGAATTTCTTGGATGACTCTTAAATTAGACTCTCCAAGAACAATTCTTAGAGTTTCAAAAACATTTAAAACAATGGAAAATGAAGGCTTCAAATGACAATATTTGTTTACTTGCCCAGGGATGGGTATGTTTATTTAAAAATCAATTTCTGGACTAAAGGCATTTATTATTAAGCTTGAAAATGCAGCTGTGGTCTTTCTATTTCAGAAGTTACTATCTTCTGTTTGAGTAAAGTGGTTTCTGGGCCTCACTTCTAATTCTACAGCTATTCTCTTGATTGATGGGTTTATTTATTCACTGATATATTTAGCAAATACACAGTGATCAGCAATTATCTTTTAGAGAAGGGATATGCAACAATGCCCTAAAAAAAAATCTTACTTTGGGTAGTGGGAATTTGGACAAGATCCAAGATTATAGCCACTGACAACAGAAGTCAAGGCACATAATATCATTACGAAGGTTTAGTGAAAGGAAGAACTCAAGCTAGCTGCAAAATCTTCATTACTGTTATATAATAAGCATTCTTCCTCATTATGAAATATTTATGCTTATGCTAAAGAGTCTAGACCATGTTTCTTTGTATTTTAATAATGCTTCATGGGCTGTTTGCTGCAGATGCTATTATTTTTTGCATAATTAAGTAATGAAGCAATTAGCACAGCAGGCACATGTCAACTAGATAGTGGTTAAAATTTGTGATTAACTAGATTTTTTTGCTGTGTTTGCCAATATCCTCCTTCTTATCAAATGAAGCTGCACTTTTCTCACTGTGAAGAAACTGAGTTCCCACACAGTTAAAGCTTTGCCTGGATAAAAATGCAGCTAGATGAGATTTAGCAAAATATCTTGATGACATGAAAGAGAATATGAAAGAGCTCTCTGAACATCTGTGAAGGAAAATACTAAGAACATCATTTAGGTTTAAAAAATAACATAATAAGCATTTCGCAAGATAGCTCAATTGGTGGCTCACTCCTCTGTAATCCACCTGGTAGTAACACAGTTCTTCATTTCTTTTACATGATGCCTAAACACCCTCTGGTAAGTTGACAACCAAATACTTTACCGTTAAGGGCTTTAGAAAAGGCAGAGGAACCAGAGATCAAATTGCCAACATCTATTGGATCATCAAAAAAGCAAGAGTTCCAGAAAAAAAATCTATTTCTTCTTTATTGACTATGCCAAAGCCTTTGAGTGTATGGATCTCAATAAACTGTGGAAAATTCTGAAAGATATGGGAATACCAGACCACCTGACCTGCCTCTTGAGAAATCTGTATGCAGGTCAGGAAACAATGGTTAGAACTGGACATGGAACAACAGACTGGTTCCAAATAGGAAACGTCGAGGCTGTATATTATCACCCTGCTTATCTAACTTATATGCAGAGTACATCATGAGACACGCCTGGCTGGATGAAGCACAAGCTGGAATCAAGATTGCTGGGAGAAATATCAATAACCTCAGATATGCAGATGATACCACCCTTATGGCAGGAAGTGAAGAGGAACTAAAGAGCCCTTGATGAAAGTGAAAGAGGAGGGTCAAAAAGTTGGCTTAAAGCTCAACATTCAGAGAACAAAGATCATGGCATCCAATCCCATCACTTCATGGCAAATAGATGGGGAAAGAGTGGAAACAGTGGCTGAATTTATTTTGGGGGGCTCTAAAATCCCTGCAGATGATGACTGCAGCCATGAAATTAAAAGATGCTTATTCCTTTGCAGGAAAGTTATGACCAACCTAGATAGCATATTCAAAAGCAGAGACATTACTTTGCCAACAAAGGTCCATCTAGGCAAGGCTATGGTTTTTCCAGTGGTCATGTATGGATGTGAGAGTTGGACTATAAAGAAAGCTGAGCACAGAAGAATTCAAGCTTTTGAACTGTGGTCTTGGAGAAGACTCTTGAGTCCCTTGGACTGAAAGGAGATCCAACCAGTCCATCCTAAAGGAGATCAGTCCTGAGTATTCATTGGAAGGACTGATGTTGAAGCTGAAACTCCAATACTTTGGCCCACTGATGTGAAGAGCTGCTCATTTGAAAAGACTCTGATGCTGGGAAAGATTGAAGGCAGGAGAAGAAGGGGATGACAGAGGATGAAATGGTTGAAGGGCATCACCGATTCAATGGACATGAGTTTGGGTAAACTCCAGGAGTTGATAATGGACAGGGAGGCCTGGCATGCTGTAGTCCATGAGGTTGCAAAGAGTCAGACACAACTGAGCAACTAAATTGAACTGAATTGAAGGACTTGCCTAACTATGAACAGGAAACCTGGTACTTACAAACTCTATTTTTGTGGCTTCTTTATGTAAACTCGCAGGAAAGAGAACACAGTTTATCCAGAATCAAGATCTGCCTTATAATTTCATTCAACAGGCATTCCTTATGAACCATTCCATGTGAGCACTTTACTCTCTAAGCCAAATTTTAGTAAGAAGTTGTATCTGCTCTTGAAAAACATACAGTTTAGGCAAAAGAAGTGATTAGATTTGCTTCAGAGTTAAATCATGTTTCAAAACATGTGTCGTAACTGCCAAAATATGCTTGCTAAATTTTGATGAGTCCCAGTTCTCGAATTGGGATGAGATGGTTGGATGGCGTTACTGACTCAACAAACATGAGTTTGAGCTAACTCCAGGAAATGATGAAGGACAGGAAGTCTGGCATGCTGCAGTCCATGGGATTGCAAAGAGTCGGACAAGACTGTGCAACTGAACAATACTAACAGTTCTTGAATTGAGTCTCCGTAACTTGCTGTCTGGCTTCTTTTTTCTTTCCATAGACTTCAAAAGAAGAGTCAAATTAAAGAAGAAATTGGAAAGGATAGTATAAAGAGTTCGGACATGAAGGCTGAAAATCAAGCTCCTCCTCTGCTTCTTACTTTTGTTGGATTAATCCAAAAGTTTATTGAGTCCAAAATACATGGATGATAATACTAACTGTGCTGCCAAAGTACAGCGGGTTGTAACCAAATTCAAAATAGATAAAGAATTTAAAATGGATACTGTTTTTCTTCTAGTTTTATTGAGATATAATTGACACGACTGAGTGAGTGAAAGTCGCTCAATCGTGTCTGACTCTTTTCAACCCCACAGACTATACAGTCCATGGAGTTCTCCAGGCCAGAATACTGGTGGATAGACTTGCCCTTCTCCAGGGGATCTTCTTAACCCAGGGATCGAACCCAGGTCTCCCACATTGCAGGATTCTTTACCAGTTGAGTCACAAGGGAGGCCCAAGAATACTGGACTGGGTAGCCTATCTCTTCCTCAGCAGATCTTCCCAACCCCAGAATCAGACCGAGGTTTCCTGCATAGCAGGCAGATTCTTTACCTATTGAGCCGTCAGAGAAGCCCTATAATTGACGTGGAGCACTATACAAGTTTAAGGTGCGCAACATACTCATTCAACTCACATACGTAACGGAATGATGACCACAGAGGTGAACATCCACCATCTCATATAGATACAATTTTAAAGAAATAAATTACTTTCCCTCATGATGAGAACACTTAGAATTTGCTCTCAATAATTTTTATGTATAACATATAGCACTGGTAATTATCACATTGAACATTCACGACTGGTACTTATTTATCTTAAAATTGGAAGTTTGTACTTTTCAATTAGCTTCATCTAATTCCCCTTGCCCCAAACCCAGCCTATGATAACCACATGTCTGATCTCTTTCTGTGATTTTGTCTGTTTCGGAGAGCTTCCCTCATAGCTCAGTTGGTAAAGAATCGCCTGCAATGCAGGAAACCCCGGTTCAATTCCTGCATCAGGAAGATCTGCTAGAGAAGGGATAGGCCACCCACTCCAGTGTTATTGGGCTTCTCTTGTGGCTCAGCTGGTAAAGAAACTGCTCGCAAAGCGGGAGACCTGGGTTTGGTCCCTGAGTTGGGAAGATGCCCTGGAGGAGAGAAAGGCTCCCCACTCCAGTATTCTGGCCTGGAGAATTCCATGGACTATATAGTCCATGAGATCTCAAAAAGTCATGGCTGAGAGACTTTCACTTGTCTGCTTTTGAAGTATAATTGACCTACAAAACTATGATAGTTCCTGGTATACAATATAGTGAATTAATATTTCTATACATTTCAGAATGATTATCATGATAAATATAGTTGTCATCTGTCACCATAAAAAGTTTGTTGCTGTTAAGTCCCTAAGTCATGTCCCACTCTGCTACCCCATGGACTATAACATGCCAGTCTCCTCTGTTCTCCACTGTCTCCCAGAGTTTGCTCAAATTTATGTTCACTGAGTCAGTGAGGCTACCTAATCATCTCATCCTCTGTTGCCCCCTTCTCCTCCTGCCTTCAATCTTCCCCAGCATCACAGTCTTTTCCAGTGAATCATCTCTGCATCAGGTAGCCAAGTATTAGAGCTTCAGCTTCAGCAACAGTCCTTCCAGTGAATACTCTCAGTTCATTTCCTTTAGGAAAGGAATTTCCTTTGATCTCCTTGCTGTCCAAAGGACTCTCAAGGGTCTTCTCCAACGCCACAATTCTAAAGCATCAACGCTTCAGTACTCAGCATTCTCTGTGGTCCAACTCTCATATCTGTAGCATGACTACTGGAAAAACCATAGCCTTGACTATGACCCATGACCCATGACCTACCTTTGTTGGCAAAGTGATGTATTTACTTTTTAATATGCTGTCTAGGTTTGTCTTAGCTTTTCTTCCAAGGAGCAAGCATCTTTTAATTTCATGACTGCAATTACTGTCCACAGTGATTTTGGAGCTCAAGAAAATAAAATCTATCAGTGCTTCCACTTTTTCCTCTTCTACTTTCCATGAAGTAATGGGACTGGGGGCTTCCCTGGTAGCTCAGCTGTAAAGATTACACCTGCAATGCAGAAAACCCTGGTGCAAATCCTGGGTCACAAAGATCGCCTGGATAAAGGATAGACTCCCTACTCCAGTATTCTTGGGCTCCCCTGGTGGCTCAGACGGTTAAGAATCTGCCTACAATGCAGGTGACTTGGGGTTCGATCCCTGGAGTGGGAAGATTCTGTGGAGCAGGGGATGCAACCCACTCCGTTATTCTTGCCTGGAGAATCCAAAGGGACAGAGGAGCCTGGCAGGCTACACTCCATGGAGTCACAAAGAGTTGGACACAACTGAGCAACTAAGCACACACACACACACACACACACACACACACACAGTGAGACCAGATGCCATAATTTTAGTTTTTTGAATGTTGAATTTTAAGCCAGTTTTTTTCGCTGTCCTCTTTCACCCTCATCAAGAGGCTCTTTAGTTCTTATTTTCTTTCTGCCGTTACAGTGATATTATCTGCATACCTGAGGTTGCTTGATATTTCTACCAGTAATCTGGATTCTAGCTTGTGAGTCATCCAGGCTGGCATTTTTTCGTGCTGTATTCTACATGTAATCGGGGTAACAATATACAGCCTTGAAGTATTCCTTTCCTATTTTTCAATCAGTCCATTGTTCCATGTCTGGTTGTAACTGTTGCTTCTTGACCCATGACAGGTTTCTGAGGAGAAAGGCAAGGAGGTCTATTCCCATTCTTTAAGAATTTTCCACAGTTTGTTGTGATCCACACTCAAAGTCAGCCAAGCAGAAGTAGATGTTTTTCTGGAACCCCTGGCTTTCTCTACAATCCGATGAATGTTGGCGATTTTATATCTGTTTCTTCTGCCTCTTCAAAACCCATGCTGCTGTATATTTCATACCTGTGACTTATTTATTTTGTAACTGAAAGTCTTTACCTCTTAATCACCTTCACCTAGGTCTCTTTCTTTGAAAAGTATTATTCTTATTCAAAGTTTTTCTTTAAGATTTTTGCATTTCTCAACTATTGCTAGGTAACTGTCCACTAAAGGAGTAAGAAGCAACTCCGGTTTGATTCTTTCATTGGGCATCAACAATAGCATACAAATACAGAAAAGATTTTGTTTCTGTCCACTTCTGACATAAGCATTAACCCAGAACCACAATTTATCTGTTTCAATGCCTATTTTATAATATAGATAAATAGATTAACTTGATGGAATCACTATTTAGGTGAAAAAGTCTTTACTTTTGGTAACTTGGGGCTTCCAAGATGGCCCTAGTGGTAAAGAATCCACCTGCCAATGCAGGAGACATAAGAAATACAGTCAGGTTTGATTCCTGGGTCATCAAAATTCCTTGGAGGAGGGCATAGCAACCCACTCCAGTATTCTTGCCTGGAGATTCCCATAGACAGAGGAGGCTGGCAGGCTACAGACTGTAGGGTCGCAAAGAGTTACACTGAGGGACATGTACAAAGTACACAGCTAAGCGATTTAGCATACATGGCATACACGGATGGTGACTTTTTACTAAGTCACAGTTAGAAAATATGTGTTCCAAATTTCTTAACATAATTAAAGTGCTTGAAGTGTCTTTATACCTTAGCCTGAAGAGTTTGATAGCCAACACAGAGTTCTGGAATCTATTTGGAAGAGATTAGCTCCTGGGTGGCTTTTGCTGAGAGTTTGAAAATGAAGACCCGGTGGAATGCCTGCCTGCCTCAAAGCTAAAATAAGTATAAAGAGGCAGACATTGGAAGATAACCATTCTTTAAAAATATAAACACAACTGATATAGGAAACAGTAAAACTGAGATATCAGGTGAGATATTGGCTTAAGTGACAGAAGATAAATAAGTGTCTGCAATGAAGTTAAGGTCATAGCAAAATTTTGACAGGTTCATTTTGGATTAGGGCCTTCCCTCAAAATTTCTTGGTTGTGTGCTGCTAAAGAGCCTACATGCTCTCAAGCTTTCTAATGTTACTGATTACATCCAAAACAAAGCAATGGGGAGCTATAAAACATCTGCAATGTGGACTCTCCATGACTGCCTCTTTATCTGAGCTTTCAGAGACTTGAAATCTGTAAGATACACTCAACCACAAGCCAAATGAAGGGCAGACATGGTCATGATAGTAGATTTAAGATTATTCCTAAGTGTACCTCTAGAGCCTCTTGATGAAAGTGAAAGAGGAGAGTGAAAAAGTTGGCTTAAAATTCAACATTCAGAAAACTAAGATCATGGCATCCAGTCCCATCACTTCATGGCAATAGATGGGGAAACAGTGGAAACAGTGACAGACATTATTTTTTTAGGCTCCAAAATCACTGCAGATGGTAACTTCAGCCATGAAATTAAAAGACACTTCCTCCTTGGAAGAAAAGTTATGACCAACCTAGACAACATATTAAAAAATAGAGACATTACTTTGCCAACAAAGGTCTGTCTAATCAAAGCTCTGGTTTTTCCAGTAGTCATGTATGGATGTGAGAGTTGGACTAAAAAGAAAGCTGAGGACCACAGAATTGATGCTTTTGAACTGTGGTGTTGGAGAAGATTCTTGAGAGTCCCTTGGACTGCAATCAGTCCATTCTAAAGGAAATCAGTCCTGAATATTCATTGGCAGGACTGATGCTGAAGCTGAAACTCCAATACTTTGGCCACCTGATGTGAAGAACTGACTCATTTTATAAGGCCCTGATGCTGGGAAAGATTGAAGGCAGGAGGAGAAGGGGATGACAGAGGATGAGATGCTTGGATGGCATCACTGATGCCATGAGTTTGGACAAACTCGATGGACATGAGTTTGAGCAAGCTCTGGGAGTTGATGATGGACAAGGAAGCCTGGTGTGCTGCAGTCCATGAGGTCACAAAGAGTTGGACACGACTGAGTGACTAAACTGACTGAACTGAGGAGTATGCCAGCTCCATAATAGATGCAGTTAGGAAACTAATTTGCAGGGAGTTCCTGGTAGTCCAGTGGATAGGAGTATGTCTTCCAATGCAGGGGAAGCATGTTCGATCCCTGGTTGGGGAACTAAGATCTCCCATGCCACGAAGCAACTAAATCTGCAACTGGAGAGCCCACACATCACAAGTAAGGTGATGCAGCCAAAAAATAAATAAATAAATAAATATTTTAAAATACTAATTTGAAAAAAAGAGAACTTTCCCTGACACTTGGGGAGAGATGTGGATTCTCTGCATAATTAATAACTAGACATTTACTTTGTAAACTTTCAAGTTTATTCTCTTGAGTGTTCTATTTCATGTAAATCCTAACAGGGCCCTTTGGACAGAATATGATATTAGCCCTTAGGAGAGGGATAGAGATGATGTATGTATAGTTCTCGGTGTGGTGGCGAATCATTTCCTCCCTGAGAGTTTGAGAATAATAGGTCCTATTTGGAAACAGTGCTTTCACACTGAGGTGGCTCATGTACCTCCCTCTACTTCAAAATGGAAAGTGCTGTCTGGAAATCAAGAGTCCTTGCACCCAACAGGTGCTTCATACATCCTTTAGGCTTGTATAACAATGAAAGATACCATTAAAAGTGCCAAAGAGGTATAGATTATCTACAGTCATGCCCCCCAACCCCATCCCTACCCCCACCTTGAGAGAGAGGGCTTATAGTATTCATGTGTGTGCCTGTGTTTGTGTGTGAGTGTCTGGAAGGAAAGGGGAGAGAGAAATTGATTTATGAATATGAAAAACAAAAATAGGTAGGTTATCACTTTGCCAGATTCCTCTGTAGAGATATTCTGCTGCAAATGTTTTTTAAGCTCATTTTCCCAGAATGAATTTTATAGAACAGTTTTCCTTTGGTGCCTCATTTATACTTGAAAGAACTTCAAATACTAGCATACACACCGGATTACTGAATAAGGCCTAGAGAAAGAGATATGGCAGCAACTTTGATGGCATTGATTTGGGGAAGAGATCTCCTTCTTGGCAGCAGAGGACAGAGAAAATTCTATCATTTTTTCTGACTTTATTCAGAGAACAAATACAAGTGAAAAAGAGTAATTCTGAAACAGCACACAATCAGGAGGCCTGCTTTTGTGGTGGGATCTTAGGAAACTTCTCCTTTCAGTATGATACATTTTTAAGTAAAAGAGAACAAAGCTTTAAAAAAAATAATGCTGGTCTTTTTATAGTGGATGAAATTATTCCTTCCAAGAAGAGGCAGGACTATGGACCTCTGTCCCTTTGCTTTAAAATATGCTACCATCAGCTCTGGCAAAGAACAGTACAAACTGTTAATTCTCACATTCTTCTCATGAGTGTTGGTCATTTACAATAACATGGGCATAGTGGCCTTTTAAGGATACCTGCCTGTAATGCTGAAATACTAGACACATAAATCAGTTCAAACTCAGGATAGGAGAGATATAAGCAAACTTCACTCCCATCTTCAGTAGCAGATACAAGTAAAGAATGCATCTAATTCAACTCACCCATCCTTAAAACTGAACAGTGTGTCTGCCTGCTTCGTTATGTGTTTGAGTTAACCAGAGTGAGCATTGAAAACTAAAAAATACTTGACGCAAAGAAATTTTTCTACCTCCTGGGTGGAGTTAGTTTCAGTAGCTTAACATTATTAATATCCCATTGTATATTTAAATATATTTTGTTTACCTAATAATCTTAATTCTAAAAATATAAAAAGGTAAATGTTCTGTAGAAGTCTCATGCCCATGCGTATGCATTGCACCACCTCTGCCACATTCATTTTTCAGACTTATGGATATTTTAAATGTAGCTTTTTTAATAACATTGAATGCTTTCAAAGATTGATTATTCAGCAGTATTTCTTCCTTCCCTCTGTGGTTTTAGCCTACCCTGTGGAGTGTGTTGATGAAAAGTCTTGTAATATATTGAGCCTTCACTGGAATTTATTGTCCTTTTTAGATGACACATATAAATATCCTAAATGAAATGTTGGCGCCGCCATCAAAGTACTAAAATATGTCATCATTCCTCTCCAGCAATTTCATATTTTACGTGTATTTGATGTTAATGTGAATGTTATATTCGGGCTTAATAAATATATGGTAAGAAGAAAAGTAAATGTCAATAGGATCCTTGAACCCTTTTCATTAAATGGTTGTGTTGCATAAAAATATATCATAAACATAAGAGGCATCATAAATCTTATTTATCAACAGTTTATAGTTCCATATATTTAAGTGATTTATATTTGTATAAATGTATATTTCCATAGAGAAAAGTCTAAAGTTATAATGCAAATGCATAAAAACATGTCTCACAAGAGAAAAAGTTTTATGTTCGTTGCTTTGTGAATTTGGTTATTACTAATAGCTCACGGTATAAATCCTTCATTTGGCTTCTTGCTCTGAAAGATATAGCCCAGTCATTGGAGCCATCTAGCTGAGGACCAGGTTGGTGGTATGATTTGCATTTTTTCTGTGTGGGCTACGTTTCTCATAGGAGGATTATAGAGTGAAGGCAAGGGAAAGAGAGAGAGTTGAGAAATGCCCCTTGTACAACCAATATAGAATATCTAATTACCTAGAGAATTAAAATGGAATCTGATTGAGGTCCTCAGGGCTTCATCTATGCCAACTGCTTAGTTAACCTGGCAGATCCAATTACCTTGACTCTGTAGATCTGGCATCAGCTCATTAGGGGCTGTCATTTAGCAGCCCCCAGCGAATCCTATACTGTTGAACCCAAGGAGAAAACATGAGGAAAATAAGATGGTCTTTCTGGGACAGCTGTTCCAAAAGGCCCTGTGCCCTCCCAATTCCCTAGAGCAAGCAGGAAAGATTTCCAAGCAAGCTTTTCCCTTTTAGAGACCAAACTAATCTGTGACCTTGTGTAAATCACATTGATCATGGACATTTTTATCCATGTTATCTGCCTCTCTTTTCCACTGGGTACCTGAGTCCCACTGACTTTAATAGGATTTGTGAGCGGGTATCCCAAGAGAAGGGACCACCAGATGCAATGGGCTGATAGAAATATCACTGTTACTGCTTCATATCCATGCAGTGACATGAAATGAAAGAAGACATTATAATGTCATTATTATATCACTGAATTGGATATTCCTTGTAAAATAAAAGCTCTACCCAGCCAGTGACTCAGTAGGTAAAAAGAATCTGCCGGCAATGCAGGAGACCTGGGTTTGATCCCTGGGTTAGGAAGGTCCCCTGGAGAAGGAAATGGCAACCCACTCCAGTATTCTTGCCTGGGAAATCCCATGGACAGAGGACCCTGGTCCATGGGATCACAAAAGAGTTGGGTATGACTTAGTGACTAAACAACAGCAAAAACATAAAATGCACATAATTTATATACACTATTTTGTGTATTAAATGTTTGTATTTTATAAAATATCTTTTTATATAAATTTTATTATATAAAATACTATGTGGCTTTCATTAAATACTTTCAAGAGAAAGATATTTTGATGCATTTTAACAGCCTTTTTTCTTTTCTGTTAGATATTCCACCTTTTCAGTCAGGAACCATGTTTTATTATAATAATGAACATTTACAAACCACCTCAGAATTTACAAAGTATTTTCACATATATTATCTTTTTAAATCTAACTATCTGTGTAGGAAACAGTCATTATAGGTTAAAAAACTGGTTCTCAAAGAGGTTGAGTGTTTTGCCAAGGTTATATATCTAGAAAATAAAATGCTAAGACTTTAAGCATGTTTTGTGATTCCAAATTTGCATTTTTTTTCCATAATATACATCAGAAATTCTATAATAAAACTTTCACTCTATGAAAATGATAACTTCTATTCTATGGCCCTCTGCAGGTTTCAGAGCACAATATTCCATAATATCTGTCATAAAAATCCTTCCAAACACAACTAGCTTAACCTTTGCACAGTAAGTGTGAAACAAAGTTTGATAATTAAAGGAATAACAGATTGAATAGTATATATCAGAATTTTTTACTGAATAAGGCATCATCCTCAAAAGCCTTTATGTATTTCACTTATGCTTTTTTGTGCCTAAGTAAGGAACTAAGAATATTAGCCATGGGAAATGCAGTTTTAATCTCATGAATTATATTAACATAAGAATAAAATGTAAAAGTAGGCTTAATATAAGAGGCTGTAATTTCTGAACATTAACATAGAATAAGAAAGATACTGATTTGTAAAGTTAACTACATCATATAGTATTAAAACTTCCATATATTTGTCAAAACTATTAACTTAGAACATCAAGCTCTGTTTCAGTGTGTATGACTTGATCAAAGTAGTATTTATACCTTTAACTGTGCAATGTTTTATTTTATTTTTTTTTATTTTGCTTAACTTTACAATATTGTATTGCTTTTACTATACATCGAGATGGATCCGCCACCAGTATACACGTTCCCCATCCTGAACCCTCCCCCCTCCCCCTTCCCACACCATCCCTCCAGGTCATCCCAGGGCTCCAGTCCCAGGCATCTGTTATAGGGCATCATACCTGGACTGACTCGTTTCAGATATGATATTATACATATTTCAATGCTATTCTCCCCAATCATCCCACCCTCTCCCGGTCCCAGAGTCCAAAAGTCTGTTCTATACATCAGTGTCTCTTTTGCTGTCTCCTAAATAGGGTTATTTTTACCATCTTTCTAAATTCCATATATATGTGTTAGTATACTGTATTTGTGTTTTTGTTTCTGGCTTACTTCACTCTGTATAATAGGCTCCAGTTCCATCCACCTCATTAGAACTGATTCAAATGTATTCTTTTTAATGGCTGAGTAATACTCCATTGTGTATATGTACCACAGCTTGCTTATCCATTCATCTGTGGATGGACATCTAGGTTGCTTCCACATCCTGGCTATTGTAAACAGTGCTGCTATGAACATTGGGGTACACGTGTCTCTTTCAGTTCTGGATTTCTCAGTGTGGATGCCCAGCAGTGGGATTGCTGGATCGTAAGGCAGTTCTATTCCCAGTTTTTTGAGGAATCTCCATACTGTTCTCCATAGTGGCTGTACTAGTTTGCATTCCCACCAACAGTGTAAGAGGGTTCCCTTCTCTCCGCACCCTCTCCAGCATTTATTGCTTATGGTCTTTTGGATCGCAGCCATTCTGACTGGCGTGTAATGGTACCTCACAGTGGTTTTGATTTGCATTTCTCTGATAATGAGTGATGTTGAGCATCTTTTCATGTGTTTGTTAGCCATCTGTATGTCTTCTTTGGAGAAATGTCTATTTAGTTCTTTGGCCCAGTTTTTGATTGGGTCATTTATTTTTCTGGAATTGAGCTGTAGAAGTTGCTTGTATATTTTTGAGATTAGTTGTTTGTCTGTTGCTTCATTTGCTATTATTTTCTCCCATTCTGAAGGCTGTCTTTTCAGCTTGCCTATAGTTTCCTTTGTTGTGCAGAAGCTTTTTAAGTTTGATTAGGTCCCATTTGTTCATTTTTGATTTTATTTCCGATATTCTGGGAGGTGGGTCATAGAGGATCCTGCTGTGATGTAAGTCAGAGAGTGTTTTGCCTATGTTTTCCTCTAGGAGTTTTATGGTTTCTGGTCTTACATTTAGCTCTTTAATCCATTTTGAGTTTATTTTTGTGTATGGTGTTAGAAAGTGTTCTAGTTTCATTCTTTTACAAGTGTTCAACCAGTTTTCCCAGCACCACTTGTTAAAAAGATTGTCTTTAATCCATTGTATATTCTTGCCTCCTTTGTCAAAGATAAGGTGACCATATGTGCGTGGATTTATCTCTGGACTGTCTACAATGTTTTATTTTAAATGTCTATGAGGGCTATTAGGGAAATAGAACACTACATCAGGATCAGGATTCAGGCTTCTCAACAAATGAGAAACCAAAGTCCTTTTTAACACCAAACATAATTGGAAGACTGACAGTAAGAATCACAATTTTTTTTCAAAAACTGATGTCAAATATACTTCCTATTTTATATTACACACATGGAACACTACAAAATAATTATACAAAATACTTTGGAGAGAAATTTTAACTACTGTTAGGAATTTCCTGGTTGGCCAGTGGTTAGGACTCTGTGCTCTCACTGCTGGATCCCAGATTCAATCCATGGCCAGGAAATGAAGATCCTGCAAGCTGCACAACATGGCCAAAAAAAAACTTTAGCCATGAGTGAAATAGAAAAACATTTACTACCTACTCTCAAAAATAGAGCAAGTTTGCATAGCATATTAATTTTTAGCGATATAAACTCAAGGAATCATTAAAATAAAATTTTATAATACAATGCTAGTATAATACTGTTAGTTTTCTATGTTATTATATTATTAGTTATTTTCAGGGCATATTACTGGGAAAAACATAGTAATCTAGGCTATTTCTTCATGTTATCTTACTAAAAACCATCTCAAAATTAACTGGTGAGAGTATATATGTTTCTAAAGTGAGACATATTTAAATGTTGACTGACTCATATCCTAGTTTTTAAGAAACTGAATGAAATCTCCTTGGGGACACAATTATGATGTCTGAGACTTTAGAGTAATATTTAAAAGGTAAGACAGGAATTTCAGAATATTATATATTGAGAAAGATAATATGGTAAGTGTTAGATGACTATTAAATACGGGAAAACCATTCATTTCATGGACATTCCTGTTTTTAGCTCTCCTGGAAAATATATTAGTCACATACAGAACTTAGTTCCATTTCTGAGGCCCAGAGATTCTAGCCAGGCTCTATTAACAAATAAAATTTGATGATTCAAGAATGGTAGATGCTGTAAATGATAAACCTGTTAGCTTTTCAAAGGAAACTGCTAGGATAAATGATTTAAAAATCAATTTCCAAACCCCTAAAAAAGAACAAAGTGCCAGGAAATGGCCATATTTAATTTCTATAGTACCAATAATATTAGTATAATATATACCAAAGCAAAGAAATCATTAGCAAAGATTTTATTTCTGGTCAAAATGACAGCATCCAGTTTTGTCTCAACTAAATTAAATGTTCCTTGTAGGCAGAAAATGTTTGTCTTTCCCACAAAGATAGAGATATATACATCACAAATACTCACATCATAATTTCATGATGGCTTTAGGTTTTGTTTACTGGTAAATGCTCATTACTATCTGCCTGGAGAAGGCCCATGGACAGAGAAGCCTGGTGGGCTACAGTCCATAGGGTCACAAAGAGTCGGACATACTGACATAACTTTAGCACACACATGCACACACTAGAAGACAGGTCCTATCTTTGGAATTAATTAAGAGCAATTTTACTTGTGAGTATTCAGGTATGACCTAAATCAAATCCCTTATGATTATACAGTGGAAGTGAGAAATAGATTTAAGGGCCTAGATCTGATAGATAGAGTGCCTGATGAACTATGGAATGAGGTTCGTGACATTGTACAGAAGACAGGGATCAAGACCATCCCCATGGAAAAGAAATGCAAAAAGGCAAAATGGCTGTCTGGGGAGGCCTTAAAAATAGCTGTGAAAAGAAGAGAAGCGAAAAGCAAAGGAGAAAAGGAAAGATATAAACATCTGAATGCAGAGTTCCAAAGAATAGCAAGAAGAGATAAGAAAGCCTTCTTCAGTGATCAATGCAAAGAAATAGAGGAAAACAACAGAATGGGAAAGACTAGGGATCTCTTCAAGAAAATCAGAGATACCAAAGGAACATTTCATGCAAAGATGGGCACGATAAAGGACAGAGATGGTGTGGACCTAACAGAAGCAGAAGATATTAAGAAGAGGTGGCAAGAATACACAGAAGAACTGTACAAAAAAGAGCTTCAAGACCTAGATAATCATGATGATGTGATCACTGACCTAGAGCCAGACATCTTGGAATGTGAAGTCAAATGGGCCTTAGAAAGCATCACTACGAACAAAGCTAGTGGAGGTGATGGAATTCCAGTGGAGCTATTCCAAGTCCTGAATGATGATGCTGTGAAAGTGCTACATTCAATATGCCAGCAAATTTGGAAAACTCAGCAGTGGCCACAAGATTGGAAAAGGTCAGTTTTCATCCCAATCCCAAAGAAAGGCAATGCCAAGGAGTGCTCAAACTACCGAACAATTGCACTCATCTCACACGCTAGTAAAGTAATGCTCAAAATTCTCCAAGCCAGGCTTCAGCAATATGTGAACCGTGAACTTCCTGATGTTCAAGCTGGTTTTAGAAAAGGCAGAGGAACCAGAGGTCAAATTGCCAACATCCGCTGGATCATGGAAAAAGCAAGAGAGTTCCAGAAAAACATCTATTTCTGCTTTATTGACTATGCCAAAGCCTTTGACTGTGTGGATCACAATAAACTATGGAAAATTCTGAAAGAGATGGGAATACCAGACCACCTGATCTGCCTCTTAAGAAATCTGTATGCAGGTCAGGAAGCAACAGTTAGAACTGGTCATGGAACAACAGACTGGTTCCCAATAGGAAAAGGAGTACGTCAAGGCTGCATATTGTCACCATGTTTATTTAACTTATATGCAGAGTACATCATGAGAAATGCTGGACTGGAAGAAACACAAGTTGGAATCAAGATTGCCGGGAGAAATATCAATAACCTCAGATATGCAGATGACACCACTCTTATGGCAGAAAGTGAAGAGGGGCTAAAAGCCTCTTGATGAAAGTGAAAGTGGAGAGTGAAAAGATTGGCTTAAAGTTCAACATTCAGAAAACAAAGATCATGGCATCTGGTCCCATCACTGCATGGGAAATAGATGGGGAAACAGTGGAAACAGTGTCAGACTTTGTTTTTCTGGGCTCCAAAATCACTGCAGATGGTGACTGCAGCCATGAAATTAAAAGACACTTACTCCTTGGAAGGAAAGTTATGGCCAACCTAGATAGCATATTCAAAAGCAGAGACATTACTTTGCCAACAAAGGTTCGCCTAGTCAAGGCTATGGTCTTTCCTGTGGTCATGTATGGATGTGAGAGCTGGACTGTGAAGAAGGCTGAGCGCCGAAGAATTGATGCTTTTGAACTGTGGTGTTGGAGAAGACTCTTGAGAGTCCCTTGGACTGCAAGAAGATCCAACCAGTCCATTCTGAAGGAGATCAATCCTGGAATTTCTTTAGAAGGAATGATGCTAAAGCTGAAACTCCAGTATTTTGGCCACCTCATGCGAAGAGTTGACTCATTGGAGAAGACTCTGATGCTGGGAGGGATTGAGGGCAGGAGGAGAAGGGGACGACAGAGGATGAGATGGCTGGATGGCATCACTGACTCGATGGATGCGAGTCTGGGTGACCTCCGGGAGCTGGTGATGGACAGGGAGGCCTGGCGTGCTGCGGTTCATGGGGTCGCAAAGAGTCGGACACGACTGAGCGACTGATCTGATCTGAAGAACTACAGAAATTATTTGTGTGTCTAATATATAGCCCCTCTTCTAATACACACGAAACTGCAAATAACTTTTGTTGAGAATTCTTATAAACCCCCTTGAGTCAGTTCAGTAGCTCACTTGTGTTGGACTCTTGTGACCCCATGGACCGCAGTATGCCAGGCCTCTCTATGCATCACCAACTCCCAAAGTTTACCCAAACTCATGTCCAGTGAATCAGTGATGCCATTCAACTATCTCATCTGTCATCTCCTTCTCCTCCTACCTTCTTTTCCAGCATCAGGGTCTTTTCCAATGAGTCAGCTCTTCATATCAGGTGGCCAATGTGTTGGAGTTTCAGCTTCAACATCAGTCCTTCAAAGAACACTCAGGACTGATCTCCTTTAGGATGGACTGCTTGGATCTTCTTGCAGTCCAAGGGACTTTCAAGAGTCTTCTCCAATACCACAGTTCAAAAAGCATCAATTCTTTGGCACTCAGCTTTCTTTATAGTCCAACTCTCACATTCATGAATGACTACTGGAAAAAGCATAGCCTTGGCTAGATGGACATTTGTTGGCCAAGTAATGTCTCCACTTTTTAATATGCTATGCAGATTGGTCATAACTTTCCTTCCAAGGAGTAAGCATCTTTTAATTTCATGGCTGCAGTCATATCTGCAGTGATTTTGAAGCCCAATAAAATAGTCTGTCACTGTTTCCATTGTTTCCCCATCTATTTGCGATAAAGTGATGGGACCAGATGCCATGATCTTAGTTTTCTGAATATTGAGCTCTAAGCCAACTTTTTCACCCTCCTCTTTTACTTTCATCAAGAGGCTCTTTAGTTCTTCACTTTCTGCCATAAGGGTGGTGTCATCTACATATCTGAAGTTATTGATATTTCTCCCGGCAATCTTGATTCCAGCTTGTGCTTCCTCCAGCCCAGTGTTTAGTACTATGCATATAAGTTAAATAAACAGGGTGACATATACAGCCTTTAAATGAGCCTTTTCCTATTTGGAACCAGTCTGCTGTTCTATGTCCGATTCTAACTGTTGCTTCCTGACGTGCATACAGATTTCTCAAGAGGCAGGTCAGGTGGTCTGGTATTTCCATCTTTTGAAGAATTTTCCACAGTTTATTGTGATCCACACAGTCAAAGGCTTTGGCATAGTCAATAAAGCAGAAATAGATGTTTCTTTTTCTGGAACTCTCTTGCTTTTTGATGATCCAGCAGATGTTGGCAATTTGATCTCTGGTTCCTCTGCCTTTTCTAAAACCAGCTTGACTATCTGGAAATTCACATTTCACATATTGCTGAAGCCTGGCTTGGAGAATTTTGAGCATTACTTTGCTAGCATGTGAAATGAGTGCAATTGTGTGGTATTTTGAGCATTCTTTGGCACTTCCTTTCTTGGGATTGGAATGAAAACTGACCTTCCCAGTCCTGTGGCCACTGCTGAGTTTTCCAAATTTGCTGGCATATTGAATGCAGCACTTTCACAGCATCATCTTTTAGGATTTGAAATAGCTCAACTGAAATTCCATCACCTCCACTAGCTTTGTTTGTAGTGATGCTTCCTAAGGCCCACTTGACTTCACATTCCAGGATGTCTGGCTCTAGGTTTGTGATCACACCATCATGGTTAACTGGGTTGTGAATCTTTTTTGTTCTTCTGTGTATTCTTGCCACCTCTTCTTAATATCTTCTGCTTCTGTTAGGTCCATACCATTTCTGTCCTATATTGAGCCCATCTCTGCATGAAATGTTCCCTTGGTATCTCTAATTTTCTTGAAGAGATCTCTAGTCTTTCCCATTCTATTGTTTTCCTCTATTTATTTGCATTGATCTCTGAGGAAGGCTTTCTTATCTCTCCTTGCTATTCTTTGGAACTCTGCATTCAAATGGGTATATCTTTCCTTTTCTCCTTTGCTTTTTGCTTCTCTTCATTTCATAGCTATTTGTAAGGCCTCCTCAGACAGCCATTTTGCTTTTTTGCATTTCTTTTTCTTGGGGATGATCTTGATTCCTGTCTCCTGTACAGTGTCTCGAACCTCCGTCCATAGTTCATCAGGCACTCTGTCTATCAGATCTAGTCCCTTAAATCTATTTCTCACTTCCACTGTATAATCGTAAGGGATTTGATTTAGGTAATACCTGAATGGTCTAGTGGTTTTCCCCGCTTTCTTCAATTTAAATCTGTTTGGCAATAAGGAGTTCATGATCTGAGCCACAGTCAGCTCCTGGTCTTGTTTTTATTGACTGTATAGAGCTTCTCCATCTTTGGCTGCAAAGAATATAATCAATCTGATTTTGGTGTTGGCTATCTTGTGATGTCCATGTGTAGAGTATTCTCTTGTGTTTTGGGAAGAGGGTGTTTGCTATGGCCAGTGCATTCTCTTGGCAAAACTCTATTAGCCTTTGCGCTCATTCATTCTGCACTCCAAGGCCTAATTTGTCTTAGTGGTTGTGTTTCCTAGCTGGAATTTGATCCTAAGTATATAGAGTAGGATCAGAATCTATTTTGGCCACATTTGTTTTGACAGTTAACAGTATCTGGACCGTGATAGACAATGAATATTTGTTGAATGGATTTACAGTTACTCTAGTTCATGTGTTGCTGTGTCTGTGTGTATTAGTCACTCAGTCATGTCTGGCTCTGTGACCCCACGGATTTAGCCTGCCAGGCTTCTCTATCAATGGAATTCTCTAGGCAAGAATACTGGAGTGGATTGCCATTCCCTTCTCCATATGTTGCTAGTTTACATTGTTCGGCTTCTCTGGTGGCTCAGTGATAAAGAACTCACCTGCCAATCCAAGAGATGTGGGTTCAATCCCTGTGTGGGGAAGATCCCCTAGAGGAGGAAATGGCAACCCACTCCAGTATTCTTGCCTGGCAAATCCCATGGACACAGGAGCCTGGTGGGCTCTAGTCTATGGGGTCTCAAAAGAGTCAAACATGACTTAGAGACTAAACAACAGTTTGCTTTTTCCTTGTGAAGTTGTTCTAATTCTCTGTAAGCTATATGTCCTACTTCTGCCTTGAATTTCTCTCTGTGCCTACTGCAATGATCTGCATTCAGGAGGGCACTTGTGATATGTTGTTAAATGACTCAGGAAATTGGTTTAGTAAAACAAATATAAGTTCAGAAGTAGTTCCAGTCCTGACAACTAAATGAAGAGATTGAACGGGACTGTAGCCCTGGGCCCCATTACTATAAAAGTCTGCCTGTCAGCTGGCCACGTGAAAAAGGTCATGCTGATATATGGTTTTGTGTCCCATGGCTGAATATTTTACATTCATTTGTATAAAGCTATAAACTCAAGGGACACTTAGCAAGGCCCATTTTCCTCCTTTTTTAGGAAGAACTGGAAGCTCTCACATTTAGTGAGAAGAAAATAGATCCCATCATGTAAGCATCCACCACCAGGATGTGGCTTTGTTATCTTTGTGCAGATCTGGACCATGAGATTACTTGTGTGACAATAGGATATTAAACTGAGATCTGCTGGAATTATTTTGCAATCCAGACATTTCCCTATGACAATATGACCCAAGATTGTCTTCCTATAACGACATGTGACATATTTAACAGAGCCAGTAAGTGACTTTTTTCAAATGATGAAAAGAAACTTAAAAATTATTCACTCCACAACAACCACCCTATGGCTCTGGCATTGTTAATGGTCTGACTCCTGCCTGGTTCATGCCTGCCAGCATGATAGCTCCTGAGTGTGAGTGAGAGAAGTCATTCAGTCGTGTCCAACTCTTTGCGACCCCATGGACTGTGGCCCACCAGGCTGCTTTGTCCATGGATTCTCCAGGCAAGAATACTGGAGTGGGTTGCCATTTCCTTCTCCAAGAAAGGAGCTCCTTCCTAGTTCCTACTTTTCCTGTTTCCCAAGAGCTCAGACTTGTTTGCTGTGAGATGCAATTATGGCCAAAGATGTCTTTAAAAAAATTAGTTCTTTATTAGTGACTTTGTTGATTGTGATTTGAAATTAGACATTTGACTCTCAGTTTTGATTATTGTGATTTCTTTTCTGTCTCTGCTCATCTTTAGATTTGTTTCGTATTAAGTCAGATCTTTCATCAACCTTTCCTTCTGATTTCTGTCCATGCCAACATACAATAACAAACATTTTTCACTCCAGTACTCTGTGAATAGTTGCATAGCTTCCTTTTTATGGAGTGGTGGGGTCGGGGGGGTGAGGAGGGGAAGAAACTAGAGCTCAGTTTCTAAATAAGGAAGCTATTTAAAGCAAAATACAAGGGAATATATAGATATTCTACTGGTGGGAAAAAGAATTAAATAATTTTGTTTTCATCTCAGTAAAAAATTAAAAACCAAATTACTACAAACCATATCCGTTTAGACAACAGTAAGAAAAGTGCATATTTTTGCAAATCAAAATAGAAGTCTCACTGTGATTTTTGAACTTCCCTTCTTGATTTTATTTATTCGTGTGTGTTCAATCTTATGGAAAGACAGCTCACAGAACCATTTTATTAAACTTTCAGATTCATTTTTCAGATATACAGAGTTTTAAGAAACAGCCTAAATGATAAAGTATTCACTGAAAGTATTAGGCCAAGAGTATTGCTTTTATTTGAGGCATTTGAGGTAATAATCTCTATACTACCAGGTCTCGAATTTGACTTCCCCTACCAGTTACATATTTTCCATTTTTAGCTCTAGCCTTATACAGTGATGTGCCCACTTTATTGAACATATCTGAATTCAAAGGTTTGTGATCTTAATTTGCCTTCAGTTAAGCATCATATCAAGCTTTAGGGCATAGAGTTTGCTTTCCGTGTATCAGCCCTAGGCTGCCTGACCGCCCTGGCTGCCACTGAACTGAACTCTCTGTGGCTAGCTACAAAGGTGAGGGTAGCACCTTCAGTTTTCAATACTTGAATCATAACATCCATGGCTTTTAGGAAAGCAGGAGGATCTTATCACCATAGGCAACCCTGCCCATTCCTCAACAACACAGGGACCATGTGCCATCATTTTTATTTTACTCCTGATAAAACGGTTTGCCTTCTGTGTGTCCTACACATCAACATTTCTCTCACCTTTCCCACTCCCTTTACAAACACATGAATGATTTGTTAGGAAAGCAATCTAATTAAATGTTTGTTATCGTATTGAAAATAAAGTTCTTTGTATTTCTAGTTGAGTTAAGAAAGCAAGAGTTTGTGGAAACATTTGGGTGTGGGGGAAGAAAAGGTTAATTCTTTTCATTTACATGAATTATTTTCCATTAAATCCTAATTGTTGTTCAGTATAATACTATTAATATACTTCATTAAATATTTGTCAGATTAGCTTTGTTGTAAGTTTCCTTTTGTTTCAATATTCAGTTCTGACTATATGTGTATGTTTTTGTATGTAACATCTGGTTTTATACTTTTATGTTCACCTAGCATGGAAGACTAGTTCCAACTTTTAATTAATTTAGTGGAAACATTGACCAGAATATATAGATTTTTATTCACATACATATCCTACATATAGACTTAGGTATGATCATGAATATGGCTATGGTTCTTTTGTGTATATGTATAGAGATGCATACAGAAATGTTGCCTTGTTTAAGCAGTCATGTATAAGTACAGGAATATTATCAATGGCTTATAAACTAATTAGCCATTAGTTACATTTTATTTTTTATTGAATGCCTAAGTGGGTGAATGATTTCATACTTCTAACAAAAAATATGATTAAAGTATCATTTTCTTCTCACCTAAATTACTGTCTGTTCAATGTTTTGTCACCAAGGAGAGAGAGAAAAACCTAATAGCCCATAATAGAGGCTCAATAAATATTTACAATTAAAATAATGAATAAGTAAAGATATTCCAAAGTGGCACAGTGGTAAAGAATCCACCTACCAATGCAGGAAAAGCCAGAGATACAGGTTCAATCCCTGACTTAGGTAGATTCCCTGGAGAAGGGAACGGCAACCCTCTCTAGTATTCTTGCTTGGAGAAGTCCATGAACAGAGGATCCACACAGGCTGTATCCATGAGGTCGCAAGGAGTCAGATGTGACTGGGCATGCGTGTACACATACACACACACACACACACACACACACACACACAAACACACAGTAATGATCACAGATTGGGATGAGTTTGTATAGTGCAGATCAAAAACAAAAAAAGCAGAAGGGGGAGTAAAAAGATAATAAAAGAAATAGGTGCTCAACTATGGAGTACCATGGAAATGGAATCAAAAACTAAATGCAGAGTAGAAGTAGAAGGAAGAAAGAGAAAAAAGTTAAGGAATATATTTTACTAGGACATGGAAATAGAGAAGAGTGAGGAAACAGACAAGAAGTGAAAAAGCAAGAGCACAGTTACTGAAGGATGGAGGGAGAAAGAAGAAGGATCTGGAAAGGAGCAGAGAAGGCCCAGCAACACATGTGAGCAAACACAAGCAGAGAGGAATTCAGACAGTGCAGAAATGCAAAGGATAGCTCGATATAAGACAAAAGGAACAAGGCCGCTGAGTTAACTCTTGTGCCTCCAGTATGTATTTATGACTTTGGGTTGCTTCTAAATTACAAATTTGGCATCTTCCTCATACTTTAAAAATAACAAAAATTGATGAAGATTAACAGGCCTAAAAGCCTGAAGAACTAGACTTCCATATGTGCTATGTATACAGTTTACTATAGCAACCCTAAGACATAACTTGCCTATGTATTTCAACTGGAACAGCATTTTCTGTTTATGGCTACTGTGTTTTTTATCACTTAACTTACATCTCTTAGTAATACTACAAAGTTATTGTAAATTGTATTTTAATTTCTTAAAAGCAAACTCTTCCTGGAGATGATATTCATGTAATTAAAAACTAATAATCATGTTAATGAAGTTTTGTTTAGAAAATTGACATGCAACTCATAAAAACAAGAAGTTTCATAGACCTGTTGACCCTGGAAGGAAAAGTCTTAAAGATAGACTTATTTTAACCCTTCATTTAAATGTTGAGGAAAGTGAGCTACAGTTGTTAAAAGGATACTCCCCGAAGACATGTAACTAATTAGACATAGAATTGAGTAGAACTCAAAATTAGACTTCTTTTCTTTGTTATAATCAAGATACATACTCTTGTGATTTTTTTATATAGTTCTATATAATGGTGCATAGTAATGCACCATTACTCACACATTAGCACTGATAAGATTTTTTTAAATCCTATGGCATTTTTTTTTGTACTATGGAGACAGTAAAAAATTGGAATTCATTACAGAGAAGAAAAACAATCTTCTAAGATAAGTAAGGCATACTGTTCAATGGATAAACAATAGGATATTCCAAGAATGTTTACTTTATGTAAATAGTTGGAGAGAAACAGAGAGGGCCAGGGAAAGAGAAAGAGACCTAATAAACTATTGTTTCACAGAAAGACAAAGGTATTTCATTGAGAAATAAAGGAAATTAATCAACATTGCACTTAGATTGAATTGTCTCATATTTGTGTTCATAAAAATAAAATAAAGAAAAATGGATCATCAAAATTCCATTTGACTAAGGTTTCATATATGGAGTGTGAACTTTTTTTTTTTTTTTTTTAGGAAATGGTTATGTTGGCTTTTTATTTAACAAATGATTCAGTTCAGCTCAGTTGCTCAGTCATGTCCGACTCTTCGCGACCCCAAGAATCACAGCACGCCAGGCCTCCCTGTCCATCACCAATTCCCAGAGTTCACTCAGACTCACATCCATCGAGTCAGTGATGCCATCCAACCATCTCATCCTCTGTTGTCCCCTTCTCCTCCTGCCCCAATCCCTCCCAGCATCAGAGTCTTTTCCAATGAGTCAACTCTTCACATGAGGTGGCCAAAATACTGGAGTTTCAGCTTTAGCATCATTCCTTCCAAAGAAATCCCAGGGCTGATCTCTTTCAGAATGGACTGGTTGGATCTCCTCGCAGTCCAAGGGACTCTCAAGAGTCTTCTCCAACACTACAGTTCAAAAGCATCAATTCTTCAGCACTGAGCCTTCTTCACAGTCCAACTCTCACATCCATACATGACCACAGGAAAGACCATAGCCTTGACTAGGCGAACCTTTGTTGGCAAAGTAATGTCTCTGCTTTTGAATATGCTATCTAGGTTGGTCATAACTTTCCTTCCAAGGAGGAAGCGTCTTTTAATTTCATGGCTGTAGTCACCATCTGCAGTGATTTTGGAGCCCAGAAAAATAAAGTCTGACACTGTTTCCACTGTTACCCCATCTATTTCCCATGAAGTAATGGGACCGGATGCCATGATCTTTGTTTTCTGAATGTTGAGCTTTAAGCCAGCTTTTTCTTTCTCCTCTTTCACTTTCATCAAGAGGCTTTTGAGTTCCTCTTCACTTTCTGCCATAAGGGTGGTGTCATCTGCATATCTGAGGTTATTGATATTTTTCTCGGCAATCTTGAGTGTGAACTTTTAAAAGAGTAATGAAAACGATCAGAATTTGGGGGAGGGGTCATAAATATTTTTAAAACTTTCCTGATCTATAGAGATTATTCAAGACTTCTTCTGTGATAGTCTTGTCTAGTTTGCCTAACCGTGTCATACTCTTATGGGGCAAAGGGGGATACTGGTATACTTCGTACTGAAGTTGGCTTTTTGGTTATATTGATGGTCACACAACTGAAGACTGTGACTAACTGTGTTATCATGGTTTATTAGTGTGGGTAAGAATTCAGAATTAACAGTTAATTCAAAAATCTCATTGAGCTGTGACTTACAGACCTATAATGAATAATACAAAATGAATATCATCTTGTTATTTTGATAACAAGCCTATCAACAAAGCTTGATAAGCTTTGTATAGTGCTTTTACGTTCACAACTTTTATGACAACACTGTTTAAGACAAGTAGGAAAAATCTCAGTTTGAAAATGAGGTTAGACATAGATGAATTGATTTGAAATGTGGTGTTGGAGAAGACTCTTGATACCTTGGACTGCAAGGAGATCCAACCATTCCATCTTAAAGGAAATCAGTCCTGACTATTCATTGGAAGGACTGATGTTGAAGCTGAAACTTCAACATTTTGGCCACCTGATGCAAAGAACTGACTCATTTGAAAAGACCCTGGTGGTGGGAAAGATTGAAGGCAGGAGAAGAAGGGGACGACAGAGGATGAGATGGTTGGATGGCATCACCGACTCGATGGACATGAGTTTGAGTGCTAGGTCACTTCAGTCGTGTCCATCTCTGTGTGACTCCATAGACGGCAGCCCAACCGGCTCTGCCGTCCCTGAGATTCTCCAGGCAAGAACACTGGAGTGGGTTGCCATTTCCTTCTCCAGTGCATGAAAGTGAAAAGTGAAAGTGAAGTCGTTCAGTTGCGTCCGACTCGTAGTGACCCCATGGACTGCAGCCTACCAGGCTCCTCCATCCTTGGGACTCTCCAGGCAAGACTACTGGAGTAGCTTGCCATTGCCTTCTCCATGAGTTTGAGTAAACCCCGGGAATTAGTGATGGACAGGGAGTCCTGATGTGCTGCAGTCCATAGGGTTGAAAAGAGTCGGACACGATTGAGTGACTGAACTGAACTGAACTGAAATTAATATAGGAAGTCTGTTTTGAAGTTAGGATTAGAATCCGTTTCACTTAATTCCTAGCTTAGAGCCTCTTCCATCCAGCAGAAGATGAGCCCCAAGAAGGTAGGAATTTTTTTTTAAGATTTATTTACTGCTGTATCTCCACCAAATTACTGGACACGTTGTGGGAATTCAAAAAGTTCATGTTGAAATAATGATAAGTCTACATCATTCTGCTTCTCTTTGGTATCTTGGTTGCTTTTCCTAAATTTTAAGTTTGAGGTCATAAATCATTTTAAGACAGATCAATTATTCAGGACACCTTTTCTTCCACCGTAACATTAATATCATTTTCAAGTCTTACTGAAAGGAAAACATTTGGTCGTCATGAGCACCTTACACATTTCTGATTTTATCAATCTTCTAATGACTGCCGATTTCTGGTGAATCATACAGTTCAATTCAGTTTTCAAAGCTGTTGGAAATCTGTTAGTTTTAATGTAAGATACATTATCTCTTTACCTCTCAAATTATCCAAAGCCCTCCTATGACAAATAATGTGATCTATGAGAAATGTATCAGAGCAGGAAAAAAAAAAAAACTAAAAGGGTAGAAAGAATGTTCAGTTCCAGATGCCCTCATGCCTCTTGACTTTAGCTGTCTGTATTTCTCAGTTATTACAAAAACAGAACCAAAGAACTTGGGGGGAAAAAACTCATTGTTAACTCATAATTTAGAGACTGTGGTAGTAGAGATAACTAATCAGAAGTCCAGATTCCCTCATGTAGTCCAAGAGAATGCAACTTGAGAACTAAGAAGATATTTTTGAAAATGATCTTAATTGAATCACATTTGGGATAAATGGAGATGTACTGTCTCTATGTGGTTCCATCAAGTGAAGTGAAGTGAAGTGAAAGTCGTTCAGTCATGTCCGCCTCTTTGTGACCCCATGGATCATACAGTCCATGGAATTCTCCAGGTCAAAATACTAGAGTGGGTAGCCGTTCCCTTCTCCAGTGGATCTTCCCAACCCAGGGATCGAACCCAGGTCTCCCACATTGCAGGCAGATTCTTTACCATCTGAGCCAAAGGGAAGCCCATGTGGTTCCATGAGCTACCTCTTAAGGCCGGTGTTTGGAAGGCTCACCACTTCAGAACCATTCCCATCTCAACACTGATTTCAGTTCTTTCTGCTAAAAGAGGAAACTAGGCATAACTTGAGTTTGGAGAGAGGAAAAGACTAAGATACTATACCACAAAAAAAAAAAAAAAAACAACTTTGCAGTTTGCCAGAATGTTTTAAATTTCCTCATCTTGTTATAATTTTTACCACTTGTTCTTTCTCCTACTGATTAGCAGGAAATTTTAGTATATGAAAGATGTATTTTTGGTGACAGCAAGAACAGAAGTGATTGGAGAAACTTACTCTCTCTATAATCATTGTTCATGGAGAAGAACCACCAGGGACAGTGTAATAGTCAAAGCTCAATAAGGGAAAGATTTGAGATCAAATCTCAGTAATTCTGCAGAACTTGGATAAAGGGCCACTTGGTGATCTCAGTACAGCCTGAGAGATATCTTTCTTAGTTCATTTGTTCCCTAGAAGCAGTATCTTGTCTTTCACCCAAAGCTTGGATTCGGTGTCTGAATGTCTTAAGATGTGAACTCTGCCTTTACAACTAACTAGCCATGTGACCTAGAATGAGCTTTCTCTTAAAGATGTCAATTAGTTTATCTAAAATGATAATATTATTTACATCATATATTTATTGTGAGCATGAAAGGAGATGTTGCTCAGCATCTATTAATTCATAATACTCAATTGGTCAAAAGGTTCATTTGGATTTTTCTGTAAGATCTTATGGAAAAACCCAAATGAACTTTTTGGCCAACTCAATATAAGCAATAGTTAACACATTTACTATGTAGCAAGTGTTATGCTAACTACTGAGGATACACAAAGTCTTGAGTTCCTGACATGAAGGTCTCACAGCTCAGCAAAGTTGCTGAGAGGTCAGTAGATAAACACAATGAGAAGAGAACACAGTGAGAAGGGGCACAATATAAATAGAGCACTATGGGAATTGTCTGTGGGAAGAATCATTAACTTTGCTTGGGGAAAGTTAACAAGCAAGAGACTTGAAAAAAGGCATGTTTTTGTGTATTCCATCTACCCAGCTTTAAACTGCCTTAAATGTAGTCAGAGCTTTTCCAATTCCAAGTTCTCTGTACTTTAGAGATATAGGCTTCATATATGGTTTGTGCTCAAAAATGTTTCTGATCAGCAATTATTTTAATGCCCTTTCCCATTAAGTTGTATTTTTTTTATTACAGGTGAGGCAGGGGTGATTTAAATCTCTCATATGGTTCTACAGCCAGTTTTAATAGCAAGTTGTGCTTGATTCTTTCTTCAAATCCTAGGATGACTAAAGAATACAGTTATTTGCTACTTTCAATGAGAAAAAAATTTTTTAACAGAATGAAAAATACATTCATATTTAATTAAGCAGATGTTGACTAGAGATACAGTACTTTCTATAGAATACCCTTGGAGAAGGAAATGGCAATGAATGTGAGGAATAATAAATACTGTATCCATTGCTGGCTGGCATGTTAAATGGTACAGTTTATATGTACAGTGACTTGGAAATATCAACCATAATTTATAATTCACAGAATATTTGATTCAACAATACTAATTCTAAAAATCTATTATATAGACATATTGGCCATCAGTGAAGCAACATATGTATAAAGATATTTATTGTAGTGGTTTTAACAGCAAAAAATATGAAATCATATAAATGTTCAATTGGTAGTGAATGGGTTTTTTTAATTATTAGATAAATTTTAGCATTGTATGAATGTACATTTGAACAGTTACATAGAATGTAATTGTATGCGATGGTTAAAAAAATCAGATGACACAACATGTACTGATACAATGTCAAGCAAAATGCAAAGTGCACAATAGTGTGTATAGTGTAAAATAATGAATGCAGAAAGATATAACTAGGTTTATAGATAGTTTTGAATATCACTCCAGATAAGCACATTACATTTGTAGATTCTTGTATATTAATAACTATGCCTAAAATGATAGACAAAAAATAGTCACAATGGTTATAGGGGAAGGAGAGAAAACTGAAATATCCACATATCATTATATATACTTTTGTTCTCTTTGGACATGATGTGTATATATTACCTATTCAGAAAGCACTAAATGAGTTAACAAAAGAAATACATAAAACACAGAATGTCTTCCCAACCATATTTATAAAAATTATCATGGAGGTAAGTTTTTCTGTAAATTCATGAGTTATACATGTTAATTCATTTTTATATATATGTAGAAGAAAGTTTGAACTTTTTTCTAGTGGAAGAATATTTTTAAAATTCTCTAGCTTACTTTCTCCCCCAGGAAGTCAATAAACTTCAATTACTTTACTCCACAACAAGCAGCGTCAGCTATAAAAAAAGGAATGAATCCTATATTTGATAGTATAAATGAGGCATAATAATCAAAGGGAAAATACTTTTGAAAAGAAGAATGTGTAAGCTAGTGGATCCTTGGGACACCAGCAGTAATTTACACACCATTACTTATTCAGGGTTGCATTCCTAATTACTCCTTGAAAAAAAAAAAAGATAATTATTATACTGTGGTGATTACTGCTTCAATCACATAAGAGAAACAATGCTGATATAGGCACATCTTAAAGAACTATAACTCTAGTCTGTTGATAAAATTATTTATGTACAATATTTTAAGGGGAATATGTTAATAGAAAAAAACACATTTCTTAAAGGAGCATTGAGTTTTCAGTAAACTCTTGTGCTCAAGTTTTTCCAGAAACAGTACGTAAAGTCAGTTTAATACTAGATTCTAATTGTTTATGACCTACTAGCTTTCTCACAGACATTTGTTAAAGAAACATTATTGAACCATGTACTTGAAGATTATTAAGATGATAAAACTTGTGTTTTTTTTTTACCACAATACTAAAAAACAAAAATAATGTAAGATTGGAAAAATGGAAAAGGAGAGAAAAAAATGTGCCTCTTTATTGTGAATAATTATCTATATTCTAGTTAGAAAAAGTCTAACACAAACATTAATATTTGCCTAAAATTATAATTGCAAGTTTCTATCTCTGTCTATATATCTAATCTAATCAATCTAATTATATAAAGCAAAGCTGAAAAAAGAAAGGCTATTGCCTGATAGCACACATACAAATCACAAACTCTTCTGGGGTTTTAGCTGTTTAAAATTACATTTAATTCATAATTTTGCAGAAATATTTTAAAAAATGGAGGGAATTTAGTATTGTATCAACTTTACTTTATTCGGTTACAGAACATCTATAACATGTATTTAATACTTAATGTTGTTTTATACTAGCATGTATTTCTTTTCATGACTGATCTGGCTTTCCTGGTCATGAGTTGGGATATATTTATAAATACTTTTTTTTTTTTGAGTTGAGAGTTAAGTTTTATTCAGCAGGCAGAGAAATGGGGTATCAGTAAACAAAGTGTGATACTGCCATATCAGTAAACAAAGTATCAGGCTAGTGTATGCTCCTCCGTTCTGTCTCCTCACAACAAAACTTTGGTGTGACAGACATTAAAGCCCTCAGCGTGTCACAGCTCTCGGGTCTTGGACAGACCGTGTTATAGCTCTCAGGTCTTGAGCGGACCATGTTATAGCTCTTAGACAAATCAGTGTTACAGCTCTATTTTATTTAGATAATAGCAGGAAAATCTTGGAGAAGGCAATGGCAACCCACTCCAGTACTCTTGCCAGGAAAATCCCATGGACGGAGAAGTCTGGTAGGCTGCAGTCCATGGGGTCGCAAAGAGTCAGACACGACTGAGCGACTTCACTTTCACTTTTCACTTTCATGCATTGGAGAAGGAAATGGCAACCCACTCCAGTATTCTTGCCTGGAGAATCCCAGGGACTGGGGAGCCTGGTGGGCTGCTGTCTATGGGGTTGCACAGAGTCAGACATGACTGAAGCGACTTAGCAGCAGCAGCAGCAGAAAAATCTGAGGGCAAGTCAACCCAAAGACGTGAAGAGAAGAGCGCCCCAGCTTGCGAGAGAGAGTGAGAGAGAGAAAGAGAAAGAGAGAGCCCTTTGGCTCCTCTTTTTATGTTTTTTTCATCCCCCTGGGCCTGCCCTATGCAAATTGGTCTTAGCCAGGAGTGCTGTTCTACCTGAAGTCCTCACTCCGGTCCTCAGACCCTACTTTGACCTTCCTTTGTTCTATTTTCGCGGGCTTTTCCCTTCCTTGTCTTTTAGCCACCGCCATTTTGGACTCCTGTTTTCTATTCTATCTACCTAATACAAGGATGTCACAGTCATCAAGGATTGCAGGCATCACTGATGGTGAGCTGGTGAGCCCTGAGAGAACTCAGGAAGTAAAGAAGACCTGCCATCTAGCAACCATCAGACTGCAGTCACTCCCTACAGTGACTCTGAGAAGCTCAGGGTGTGAAAACAGGATAATGGCCCCATATAGCTGAGGTACACATCAAAGGAATGATTTCAGTGAGCCCAGACTCTTGCATCTTCCCATACATAGAAAAGCACTAAATTCCTTAACTTGAGATAGCTGGTTTTCCTTTAACTCATAATAATCGTTCGACATTCAGACTACCTGCCCTTTATTGTAAAACTTTTGTATAACCTGGCTCCCCCCTTTTCGTGTCCTTGGAGCAGTTCTCTCAGGGTTACTTAAGATGCTGCCTCCTGGGCTCAAAGTCCTAAAAATTCCTGCCAAATTAAACATAACTCTCAATTTTTAAGCTGTGAATATTTTTAAATTGCACAGACATACTGAGAATTTCAAGACTGGGAAATAACATCTTGAGTAATCCTGAGAAAATTGCTCCAAGGAGTCAAGGGGCGGAACTAGGACATACAGGAGTTTTCTTAAAAAGGGAAGGTAGTAAGAACAAAAGATTACTGTTAATAAAAGAAAATTAGATATCTCAAGCTAAAATATTTAGCATTTTTCAATGTATGGAAAGATTCAAGAGTCTGGGCTCACTGAAATCATTCCTTTGATATTCACCTTAGCTATCTGGGGCCAGTATCCTGTATTTTCACATCCTGAGTTCCCTCAGAGCTCACCAGCTTACCTGGTGGCTGGAGGTGGCTGTAGTTGCTGATAATTATGACATCCTTTGTTTACTGATATTGCAAGCAAAGTTTCATTCATTTGACCAATGTTTGGGAGACATTTCATGACCAGTTTTTGTCCCATGTTATAAATATAATTTTTCATTAATATCCTAAGCCAAACAAAATTCAGAAGGTGAACATGAGGAAAATACTTACTGTTATATTCTAGAGGCCAAAGAACATTCGTGCTTTTTAGATTATGTACATCACTGCATCCTTACATTTGGAGAAGGCATTGGTGACCCACTCCAGTACTCTTGCCTCGAAAATCCCATGGACAAAGCCTGGTACGCCGCAGTCCATGGGGTCTCTAAGAGTTGAACACTACTGAGCGACTTCACTTTCACTTTTCACTTTCATGCATTGGAGAAGGAAATGGCAACCCACTCCAGTATTCTTGCCTGGAGAATCCCAGGGACAGGGAGCCTGGTGGGCTACCATCTTTGGGGTCGCACAGAGTCAGACACGACTGACGTGACCTAGCAGCAGCAGCAGCAGCAACATCTTTCCATTACTGTGGACTAGACTTGACTCATAGATATTTAACCAAATGAACCATATGAAACTATTTCCTTTCATCATTTGTCACTGTAAAGTGAATGTCTAAATCTGAAATGGTAGAAATGGAGCTTTCCTTACATTTTTAAATACACAGGGCTGAGATGAAGTATTTAGAATTCATATCCAAGGGTATCTATGATGTATTTTAATAAGGTCATGAATAATGAAGTAATTTGATACAACTTGAGAAAAGCTGTGAAGTGTAGCATTCAAGTGATATTTATCTATAAGCTGTATCCATTTTATGATTCTCTTTTCATAAATTTTACTTCCACTTGTGGAGTTGTGTGGCACACTGGCTAATTAATATGACTTATCCTGTGGCTAAGCAGGAATGTTTTTCACTTTTCCTTTATCCTTTACCTTGTGCAAAATTATATTCTCCTCAGCACCTCATATATCTCTCCCATTCACCCTAGGGAGTCCCCCGTGCAGAACAACTAGGAGGTGTATATGGAGGAGTAACAATCTGGCAGCCTCGTCATAAAATGTGATATGTTAGCTATTTCCCTTTCCAAGGGACCTATCCAGCTGAGACTGTACGAGGCCTCTGGGCCATACATGCAAATACAGCAAACTCACATCCCAAGAAAACTTTTTGACAAAAAGGCAGAGAGAAATGCCTCTTCAACAGTGCTTTCACAGAGGGGAAAGCATTCTGTTTTCTGGAAGTTTGTCGTGTCAGAGAAATAAACAGCTATAGCCATGTGGCAAGAGGAGATATTTTTACTGGACCAGATATGCATAGAAATGAAATTCAGTTCCTTGCATTCTTACTGCTGATTCTGGGAAGATTTTTCATCTCTAATACACAAAGGCCATTTTGAAAAATTGAATAGGGTACTGTCAAAAACAGTAAAAAATAATTTGAGCATATGTTATTAGAGATAGATTGGTTTTGCCCATAACAGATGTGAAAACAAGCATTGATATACAACATATCAAATTTCCTCTTTCACATTATGGTACTGGCCCTCATTTGGGCCCATAGCTGGTTCTTGGTAGACAGGAGGATTTTACTGTTAGTATATATTCATTATGCATGTGTTTTACCTTGTGACTGATTTTCACTATTTGATAGACTTACATAGGATTATATAACCTGATTTTACTCTTGACCAATAAAACACATTCTGAAGGATCTTACTAATATTCATACTTAAGCTTGTTATAGAACCAAGAGAAGCTAACTGGCCTGGACATTGGTTAACCTAATACCAAATCCATTTTCCACCAAAATTTGATCAGTACCCCTAATCAAGCTCATGTGATATTACAGACAAAAGGCATTTTTTTCAAGGAGAAGAGCTATCAGTAGTATTAGTTGTAAGTCCTAGACAAGCAAGAAATTGAATCTGCTTGGTTCCTACTCTATCCCCAATGTCATAAACTGTTCAAATATTTATATTCTTTCATGGTTCAGATGCCAGACCTCTATGCCAAATCATCCCCAATACATGAAATCATATGAGTGATTTCACTATTTTAATCAAACAAAATTATTCTGGCAAATATTTATGATATACATAATGTCTACCAGGTGACTTGTCATTTAGGCATAAATGACATCATGTAAGTGATCAAAGTTAGCATTATTTAAAGTAACCAAATCAAGTGTCTTTTATGTTATTCTGCCTTCATTGATCAGTTTTCCCAGGTTTATTTTCAGCCGTGGCTGACTTCCCTGATATTATGTAAAATTAAGTCATTATCTATATCAGCAGCACCATCCAACATTCAAACCTTAAGAGAAAAAGGTCCCGACTCTTGACCTTCAAACACCCAGGGGTTACTTGACAGAGTTCTAGCTCCAGCACAGCAAGGTGTTTTCTTTGTTCCAGGATTCACTCTGAATAATTATTATAATCCTCTCATTGCCTTACATTAAGGTACTATATGAAAGTGAAAGTGTTAGTTGCTCAGTTGTGTCTGACCCATTTACTATAGACCGCTAGGTTCCTCTGTCCATGGATTCTCCAAGCAAGAATAGTGGAGTGGGCCCTTCTCCAGGGAATCTTTCCAACCCAGGGATCGAACCTGGGTCTCCTTCATTGAAGGCAGATTCTTTACCACTAGTGTCACTTGGGAAGGTACCATATGACAACATATTAAAATGCTTTAAATGAAGGTATGCTCCTTCCACATGCATTCACTCAACAGTTGTCCAGTACAGTACATGATAAGCATTGTGGGATGGCTCTACAGCAGCAGGAATGTATTAAGTAGTGAAAAATTACAAAGATGAATAAAACTGAATCCTTCCTTCAAACTTAAATACCAGTAAGAGAGGGGAAGTATGTGCAGGGATTGGAAACTTCCTGACTTTGTATGAAATAATCCTCAATATATAACTAATAGAAGGAATAATGACTTTGCCTGTTTTGACTGCTAATAATAAAAATACAATAAACTGGGTGGCCTTAAACAAGAGACATGCATTTCTCATAGTTATGGAGGCTGAGAAGTCCAAGATCAAGGCACTAACAAATGCGATATCTGATGAGGGCTCCTTCCTGGTCATAGATGACCATCTTTTCCTTGTGTCCTCACATGGCAGAAAAGGCAAGGGAACTCACTGGAACCTCATATAAAGGCACTAACCCCATTCATGAGGGTTCTTTCTGCATGACCTAATCACCCCCTCCCCAAAGCTCCATTTCTGAATACTGTTACATTGGAGATTGTTTCAACATATAATTTTTTTAAGAGAAAGCCAACATAAACACTCAGTCAATAGAGGTAATTTTTGCTAAGATTAGGGATTTATAAAAACAGGATACCTAAAGGTAGATGGTGAAAAGGGAGAGGTATTCTACTATGTTTTTTGGAGAGACGGGAGCAAAGAAGAGTATTACAACTTGAGAGTCTTCCCAGTACTCCTCTGGCCCTGCCGTGTTTTCATTTGTGGAAAGGTTTGTGTATAGCTCTAGTATGAGGGGATCTGAGCCTCCACATGTCATACAACTGAGCCGATGGGAGACCACTCTCTCTTTCAAATGCTTTATTAACTCAGCTCTGAGTTATAACTACAGCTGTAAGATGACACAATCACACGGACTCCCTGATCAGAGACCTTAATCCAACAAGCATGGCAATAAAGGCACCACCTGCAAAGCACTATTTGTGTGTGGAATTATGTGACGTATTTAAATTCTGTCTATGCAAGGGTGGAAAATGACTGCCAAATCCATGGTTGCCTCCTACATTTAAATTGTAATTGTGAAACTTTTCTTTGATTAAGATGTTGTAGTGTTGATTACATACCATGAAGAGAATATAGTAAGTAAATTTGCGACTGTCCTTGTACGTCAATCCAATGAGTCATTTAAATAGAAAGCTAATTTCGACAAGGCAAATATAGCAAAAGAAAGATTACTGTTGGACTTTTTTGTTGCTTCAGAGATCTGTAGAAAAGATTATCACCCCCTAGAGATTCTGTAGGTTCCTTGTAGGTGAGATATTATGAGTGGCTGTGGTTGATAGAGTATGTTCACAAGGTAAGTAACTTCTTGTTGTAGACATTTCCCCCTACTACAATACATGGGCAAGGCATACCTTAAGTCATGTTTTTCAGATTCTACTATTTTTTTTTTTTTTGAGTTGGTAACTGGTATCCAGGAGGAAAGCACATTTTGACTCTCATTGGCCCTGGAGTTTTTCTTCCAATTAAAAGCAGTGAGCATTGTACAGAAAGTCTTTTGATTAAAATGCATACACGCTTTTCTTTTAATTTTCAAAAGAGAAACAATGACTGATCATGTGAAGAAAGCTTCTTAACCAAGAAGAATGTCTTTTCTCTAAATAAAACAAAAGTAGATATGAAAAGGAATCTTCAATTAAGAACGGATCATTTCTTTCCTGTGTGTATCATGATCTCCTATTTCTTTCCAGTTGGTTGGATTTCAATAGAAATAACTTTTATGTTAAGTTTGCTTAGCCTTAATTTACTGTAGAAACTCAAACCATGCCATTATTATTGGTTAGGATAGGGCTGTCGGCATGGCCTTGAAAAACCATTATATGCAAATGTGCAAACACAGATCATTATAATATGAACTGAGGCTTGCTTGCATACAAAAGTATCAATGGTATTAGCATAGCCAAGGATATCTTGTAAAGGTTCTGTAGTTTCTATTAAGAATACAGAATTCTTGGATTCTGTTGAATGATGAATTTATTTTTAAAATGCCATATAGCTTTTTTCTACCCACCATATAAAAATGATACATCCAAGAGACCTTTTTTCTAGAAAATGAAAAGGTAAAAGGAGGAGGGTTAAGTATCACTGTCTTTCAATCCTATTTTATATGGGAAACTTTCTCAAATATTTAGACGAGTTTTTAAAAATCAATACAGTTTATAAAGCAAGTTGGAGAAGGCAATGGCACCCCACTCCAGTACTCTTGCCTGGAAAATCCCACGGACGGAGGAGCCTGGTAGGCTGCAGTCCATGGGGTGGCTAAGAGTTGGACGTGACTGAGTGACTTCACTTTCTCTTTTCACTTTCATGCATTGGAGAAGGAAATGGCAACCCACTCCATTGTTCTTGCCTGGAGAATCCCAGGGACGGGGAAGCCTGGTGGGCTGCCATCTATGGGGTCACACAGAGTCGGACACGACTAAAGTGACTTAGCATAGCATAGCATAAAGCAAGTGGACTCAAAAGGTCTGAACCTAAATGATAATTTTGGAAGCATGGAGAGCAAAGAGGACTGATCCTCCTAACTCTCAGAATGACTGATCTATACCACTCCTAGAAGCAGAGACAAAAAGCTCTATTTATTTAAAAAATGATTATGAAGAAGCATGATTTTTTTTTTAACACAAAACATGCAATTGTGCTTCTAATCATGGGACATGGCAACCCACCTTAGTACTCTTGCCTAAAAAATCCCATGAACAGAGGATCCTCGCAGGCTGCAGTCCATAGGGTCACACAGAGTCTGACACAAGTGACGTGACTGAGCAGCAACAGCAGCAAACTCTGCAATAATTTTCCAATCAAATAGTAACAGAATATTTACCACTTTAAATACCTCATACTCTGGAAAAATACAAGGATATCTATCTTCAGAGATACTAAATATTATATTTAATTATCATTTGTTCCGGATTACTGCTTTTTCTTGAAAAGATCCTTGAAGCCATCTTTTAATTAGTCAAAGTTTAAAGCTCAGGGACCTCAAATGCTGATGTTTCCAGAAAAGTTGAGTTTTGTGTGGATGGCAGTGACACTGCCATTTAAGTTCATAAACTTAAATCCTTTTTCTATTCAGATTTTAGAGCAAACAAGTGGATATTTAAGGGGATGATGGAGTGAAAAGAAATAAGCTTTGTGTGTCATGATAATAAAATAATTTATTGAGTAATTACTGAAATAATCTAATTTTTTTTGAGTTGGTTGGTTAATGAGTTGATATTTATTTGTCTTTCTGTAGTTCTACATTGGAGAAGACAATGGCACCCCACTCCAGTACTCTTGCCTGGAAAATCCCATGGACGGAGGAGCCTGGTGGGCTACAGTCCATGGGGTTGCTAAGAGTCAGACACGACTGAGTGACTTCACTTTCACTTTTCACTTTCATGCATTGGAGAAGGAAATGGCAACCCACTCCAGTGTTCTTGCCTGGAGAATCCCAGGGACGGGGGAGCCTGGTGGGCTGCCGTCTCTGGGATTGCACAGAGTCGGACACGACTGAAGCGACTTAGCAGCAGCAGCAGCAGTTCTACATTAAAAAAAAAACAAAACAGATATTCTGGTTGAACGTGACAACTTCTACCTCTATCCTAGGCAATACCCACACTCAATTTGTTTTACACTTACAACTTTACTTGATATGTCAATGCACTTTCCATTATCTTAAATTGAGTTAATTCCTCATTAACCATTTTACTGAATTGCATGCCTATATAGCACAAAAACAGATTCAAGACCCCTATTTTCTTCCAAATATTGCCAACAGCTTTTATTCCTTCAGGATATGGAGGAAAGGTGTTGTGTTTGTCTGTGGACTTGCTAGCAATAAAGCCAACATAAAATTACTTAAGGAGGAAGAAGGAAGATTGGGAGGCTTTTCTGTGCTGCTTTTACTAATCTAAACGGAATCACTGGAGTCATTTACTTTCCATTCTCTTTATGATAATTGACTCACACAGCCCATCTCTTTTTCTTCAAATAGTTCTGAGATGATCAAACTAGATTAGATGTTTCTGTGGTTGTGTCTTATTTTATAAGCACCATTATTCAAATAACAAATGGGAAAATCATCTAGAAGCTTGCATACCCAATCAAGTATAAAGTGGCAATTGCTCTGTTAGTAATTACAGATAGTATTTCAAATATTGTCCATATTTTTGCAAATAACTGAATATGCTAAATATTAAGTTCTTGATTAGACAAATAAAATTTCAAATCAACCAGAAAATAACACTGGAGGGGAGAACAGAAATATTAAGAAAACTATTACAGAATACAAGTAATTTGTACAAGAAATTTGAAAGGATTGTATTTTAAAAGATCAAACAGGTTTGACAGCTATTCACAAGTGACTGCATAATGCTGGTCTAGCATTACATCACAAAATATTTTTAATATTGGATCAATGTGATAATTGTTAGTCATACATCTAAATATGCCATTTGTGAGGCGGTGCAGGAAAGGAACATTAAAGAACATTGTGACCTGTGACATTAAAAGGCAGAAATTATTTAAAAGGACCACGATCAACAAGAAAAAAAAATAAATAAATTCCTACTATATAGGATGGAGAACTGTAGTTGGTCAATTTTGAATATGCACTATGTGCCAGGTACCCAACTAGTGTCTAAAAAGTGCTAAGGTAAGTGATTCAGTTAATTTGCTTGAGGAATGAATGTGCAATCTAGTACTTATTAGAACAGTGCAATTCTGATAAAACAGGGCCACGAAATGTAAATGATACTTTAGGTCACCGGGGGGAATTTCAGATTGGAGTTTTACTTCCCTATTTACTCAAGGGTAAATTAGAATGTGTGCAAGTGAGAATGTCCCCATTTTCCTGGTTGTGGTCCAGTGTGACATATTTGTAAGCCCTTGCGGAATCATCTCTAATGTCTACCATCTGGCCCAACCCAATCTTGCTAAGCTAAGTCAGCACAGTTAGTCTAACTCTTGACCACCAGGTCCCTCCACTTTATCTAAGAGCAAGTGCCAACAAAGGATAATGCTTCAATATGTCTGTTTTTATTTATCATTTACATGTAGTTCTCTGGGTATTTAATAATTCAAGACAACAAAAAAGCTCCAATACTTAGGAAATTAACAGTAAAGAAATTTTAGGGTCAAATTTACTCAATAGCTGTCTAATGTTCTTTTTAGCTACACAGAGGGAGAGACAAAGAAAAATTGGGGAAAGAGTAGGAGGAAGAAAGGAATAGAGAAAAAAGACTAACTAAATCCTGCAGAAGACTCCATAAGAAGAAAATATATAACAAGCTGAATTCCCATCAACTATCTTTTACTTAGGCATAAGGTGGCAGGCTAATTTTAAACTTTGCTTCTTTTTCCTCTAGTAGAATAAGACTCTTGCTATAGCAAAGACCATAGGCTTTGACTTCTCATTTTTAATTTTATAAGGAAAACCTTTATGGTGGCTAGTTATAGGAATGTGGTCTAGTAACAAAGATGCCTAACTTTGAAGGACTTCTAGATTCTACTAAAAGCTGTGGATCTCCCCAGAAAAGTGCAGATACACATCCTATATATCTTCAAAGTGGTCTCAGAATTCTTGCAACCATCAGTGAATATAGTTTATCTATTTTAAGTGCATTGCCAATCAATTAATTTACAGTAATGAGAAAGAAAATAATGAACTTTATTTTGGATAGAGGGATAGATAGATAATAGATAGATAAATAGCTATAGGGTTGGCCAAAAACTTCCTTTGGGTTTTTCTGTAAGATGTAATATATATGCTGCTGCTGCTAAGTCACTTCAGTCGTGTCTGACTCTGTGCAACCCCATAAACGGCAGTCCACCAGGCTTCCCGTCCCTGGGATTCTCCAGGCAAGAACACTGGAGTGTTGCCATTTCCTTCTCCATGTAATATATATATATATATATATATATGTATGTATATGCATATATACATATATATGAAGTAACATAGTAAATCCTGGGTCAGGTGAATGCATACATATAATAAAAACCTTAAGAAACATCATACTGGATGAGATTAATGGGTCTTCAGCCCCATACTCAGTTTCTAAGACTGATGTTAAGAAAAAATTGGAGATCATGAGAATTACCTCATGATTCCCAATTTATATAAAATGTTAAAATCCTCTCTAATCTAAATATCTCTAACCTTTTCACAGTTATCCAGTTTCTGTCTCTGGGCTTACCTGGTGACTTATTTGGTAAAAAAATCCACCTGCAATGCAGGAGACCTGGGTTCAGTCCCTGGATTGGGAAAATAGCAACCCACTCCAGAATTCTTATCTGGGAAATCCCCACGGACAGAGGAGCGTGGCGGGCTACAGTCTGTGGGGTCACAAAGAGTCGGACATACAGATGTTCATGAAGCAGACGTGAACATGTCTGAGCTTCTCTTTATTGAACTTCAGAAAAAGGAGAAAGAAATAAAAAGGGAACAAAGAAACAGCTGGGCCAGACACATCACTCCACTTCGACCTTGGCTTCTTTCCCTGACAAAAAGCACAGATACTCTTCTCAGATATGAGATGATGACACAGAATACCAAAGATGCCATGTGGTGCCAAAGTCAACTTATTGTACACCAACAGCCCCAAATAGAAGCAGAAAGTGCCTTTAAATATGTCAGTAACTAGGAAGTTTTTTTTTTAAACTATGCCCAAGTGACCCAGAGGAAGAATATATATATTAAAATAGGTGTCGCTTATGTCACAAAATAAAATCAAAATTCACTGAAGCACTCATATAATGGCTTACTTAGGGAAAAATGTGTTAAAAATAAATTTTTCATGGGACAAAGTTGCACGTTTAACCAGTGTTCCTATATTATCAAAATGAATGGGTTTTCTTCCTTGAAAAATTTCACACATCAATAGTAACATGCTGCTGCTGCTGCTAAGTCATGTCAGTCGTGTCCGACTCTGTGTGACCCCATAGACGGCAGCCCACGAGGTTCCCCTGTCCCTGGGATTCTCCAGGCAAGAACACTGGAGTGGGTTGCCATTTCCTTCTCCAGTGCATGAAAGTGAAAAGTGAAAGTGAAGTTGCTCAGTCATGTCCGACTCCTAGCCACACCATGGACTGCAGCCTACCAGGCTCCTCCGTCCATGGGATTTCCCAGGCAAGAGTACTGGAGTGGGGTGCCATTGCCTTCTCCGAATAGTACATAGAGTTCAGTAATTATCTTCTGTCTTTTCTCCTTCTAACATGGTGTGGTGCAGTAATTCTTCTCTGTCAAGATGTAAAGTCACTGGGACTAGAACCGAAATTAACATACATTTCACATAGATCATGATCTGAAAATATCTTTTTTTGAAAAAGTCAAAAGAAATAGGGGCAGGGGGCAGAGGAGGGAAGAGGAAAGATTTCCTGAGAAAGGAAAGTCATTATTTCAGTAGGCCTTTAAAATAATTATCTCTGCATTAAAAAATGCCAAAACCAAATTCTAATGGATTCTAATAGTCCTTTTAGAAAGTGTTTCTGATTTTTAAAATGTTTCTTAACATAAAGCAATCAGGTACCTAGTTGAATAGTAAAATTACATTGTATTGGTTTCAGGATATTAGTTCAAGTCTAATAAAATTTTAATAGAAATATGTTTGATGACTGTAACTTACTGCTGAATGAATAGCACTCTGCAGGATTTGATAGTATATGACTCGAGAAAAGATTATTAAGAAGATGTATAATGTACTTTTATAAAAGATATTTGCAGGAAACCATTAGATGATACAGAAAATCAATAATGCCCTAGTGCCAATTTCAGCAACATTAAAATTACAGAGCTCGTTGATATTTATGATGATAGAGCGACCACATCATTTCATTTTTATCTTTCACTACATTGGCATTTTTCTTTATTATCTAAGACCAGTTGCAAAATTTGATCAGTTCTTTTTAAAAGTGTTTTATAGATGATCCTGTTTCTAAACAGCTCTTCTCAAAGAACTTGAGCAGTCCATTCTTTCTAGTTCAGTCTATAAATAGATTAGTAAAGCTCTTTCTTTTTAGGGAAGCCGTAATAATTATAAAATATTAAGACATTTAAAATGGATCTTAGCAGAACTAACTAAATAGAATTTAATAAACAGAGTTACTCAGCTTTCTTTATTTGCTAGAGGAAAAAAATAATGAGAGTCTAACATCATTGTCTCCCATGTGTAAAACTGAAGTGATAGTAATAGTAATGAATTTTCCAAGAGGAGAATTCTATATAGGCTACAAATAAATCTTTTGAGTTTCAGCCCTGCCCTTCCCTAAGGTCGCACAAATTATCATACAAACAGGATATGTCATACAAACAGGAGCTTCCATTTACTTGGCGTCTGAAGTAACTCTATGAGTTTCTCTAAACTGCTAAAACGTTATCACCAGTGGAATTTACATAAATTTATAGAACTAGGAGAGAAAATAATGGATATGGTGAAATACTATTTTGGTCATTTGCTAACTTGGTGCTCTTGGCCATAGGAAAATAGAAACTATTTGACTACATATCTCATTTACTGAGCTTCTCCATAAGAAGGCTCAAAGAGATAACCCACTGGAAGGATGTCTTGATTTTCTGCTGCAGCTGCTGCTAAGTCGCTTCAGTTGTGTCCGACTATGTGCGATCCCATGGACTGCAGCCTACCAGGCTTCTCTGTCCATGGGATTCTCTAGGCAAGAACACTGGAGTGGGTTGCCATTTCTTTCTCCAATGTATGAAAGTGGAAAGTGAAAGTAAAGTCGCTCAGTCATATCTGACTCTTACTGACCCCATGGATTGCAGCCTACCAGGCTCTTCCATCCATGGGATTTTCCAGGCAACAGTACTAGAGTGGGGTGCCATTGCCTTCTCCGGTCTTGATTTTCTATCTGTAACTTAAAAAGGACAAGAAACACTTTAATGATTTTCCAAACTTTGAGCCTTCTAGTTGTAGAAATAGCAACTGCCAGAGGCAAAATCTTCACACAGGTGGCTTTCATGAATTGTGAAGTCCGTGACACTTATAAGAAACTGGGAGAAACCTTTCAGATCTTATCTGTACTAAAATTCTCATAAATCATCCTTTTCCATAGTAATCAGTCTGGTATAGTCAAACTAATACAACCTCTTTTTGTTCAACTCCAGATCCACAAACATACAGCATTCCATTTATCTCAAACTGGATATCTTATAACTTCCCCAATATCAACATGTTCAAAATTAAATTCACTGTATTTCCCACAAAATCTGCTTCTCTTGTTTTATTTCCATTCTGATGATAAGTATCTACATTTAACCAGTTGCCCAGCCAGAACTCTGAGAGTTGTCATGTACACTGAGTTTCTTCAGCCACTATTCCTATTTGTGTTACATCTACAGAGCTCAAGGTCATCCTCCACATCATTATTTCACACTCAAGTGCTTCGTCAACCTCCAGACCAGTCCCCTGTCATGTCTCACCCTGCTCTAATCAACTCTTTGCTCCGCAGCTAGAAAGGGCTTCAGTTCAGTTCAGTTCAGTTGCTCAGTCGTGTCCAACTCTTTGTGACCCCATGGACTGCAGCATGCCACGCCTCCCTGTCCATCACCAACTTCCCGGAGCTTACTCAAACTCTTGTTCCTTGAGTCAGTGATGCCATCTAATCACCTCATCCTCTGTCATCCCCTTCTTCTCCCACTTTCAATCTTTCCCAGGATCAGGGTCTTTTCAAATGAATCAGTTCTTCACATCAGGTGGCCAAAATATTGAAGTTTCAGCTTCAGCATCAGTCCTTCCAGTGAATATTCAGGTTGATTTCCTTTAAGATGTACTGGTTGGATCTCCTTGCTGTCCAAGGGACTCTCAAGAATCTTCTCCAACACCACAGTTCAAGAGCATCAGTTCTTCAGTGCTCAGCTTTCTTTATAGTCCAACTCTCACATCCATACATGACTACTGGGAAAACCAAAGCTTTGACTAGATGGATGTTTGTTGGCAAAGTAATGTCTCTGCTTTTTAATATGCTGTCTAGGTTGGAATGGGCTTACCAAAATGCAAATCTTATGATGTCATTCCCTCGCTGTAAATCTCTCAATGTTCCTGACAGCCTACAGAATAAAATACATCTTCATAATGGCATAAAATGCCCTCCATGACCTAGACACAACATCCAACATCATCTGCATTTCCTGATCTATATTCCATGCATCCTAAACTGCGTGTTTTGAACATTTATTTCTCCTTCCTCCTCCCCTTGTACAGCCTTCCCTTCTTTACCTGCCTAACTCTGATTTTTCTTTCAGAGCCAACACAGATAACACATGCAAAATGCCTTACTTAAATGACCTGCCATTGGCCAGCCTAATCTAGGTGTCCCTCTGCTGACATCCAAAAGTATTTTATTTATATTTGTCCTATAACAGACTCTACCTGAAAATCTAAGGCACTTGATATAAAGTCTGAAAAAACCTTGAATTTGTATCCTAGGGTTTCAATATGAGTTCAATCAATATAATCTGATAGAATAATAAATCAAGGAATGAATATATGAGTGCAGGTTTAGGCATGTTAAAGTTTATCTAGAATTTCCTGAGGGAAAACCTTCAGTAGGCCTGGTTATAGTTTATGTGTTTGAGAATTTTTTAGACAAATATTTTCAGATAAACAACCTAATCCTGCCAGTTATTAAATTTTCCTTTCTCCTATTAAAAAATACAGCCACATTCTAAAGGTAATTTGTTGGTGTATCTTCCTAGTTCTACAAGTGCATAAACTTCTAGTTTCTTGGCCATCCACATGTGCCCACAAGGCTCAAGGCCCTCAAATGCAATGTTAGTGCAGTTTACTTATAGTCTACCATGGGTATGTGTATGGGAGGAGGCCTTTTCTTTTCTCAAAAAAGTAAAATAGTAAAGTGCATCTTTATAATAAATTAAATTCAAAATAAATGCATCTTCAATATACATCACTTTCAAAAGCAATTTCTTGATTTTTATAGAAGTTCGATGCCTGTTTACTAACTTGATCTTATTCCAGCCTTGATTAGAATTTCTAAAAAAGAAAACTTTCCCAACCTGCAGCTTTTTTTAGAAATTTGAATTTCTTTCCTCCTTTTCTTACAAGTCTTTCATCAAATCACATTTCAACTATCTAATTAATTAGAATCAACACAAAATTTTAACTCCATTCACACTGCTTAAGCCTGCTAACCCCTAGAGTTTTTAACCTGATGGTTCTTTCTTGAGTTGCTAGTGTTTTTCTGTACTAAACACATGCTTTCATGCAACATATGTTTGAGTCTCTGGAATATTGGAATATATATAGGAATGAATCACAGAGAGTTCCCATATGCCACAGACCTGTTTCCATCGCAGACCTTTGTGCATGCAGCCAGAACTGTAGATGTCAGGAATGAGAACAACCTCAAAGGTCATTGTGTTCTCATAATGCTTTGCTTATTCCTCAATGATTTCATTTATCCTGGTATTATAATGAGCTATCTAGCTGCCGTCCCCTTGACTACTTTGTAGATTATCTGAGTGTAGCATCCATTTACTCACTTTTCTATTCTCAGCACCAAAACAACATAGCATTTAAGGATGCTCAATAAGTGGTTGTTGTATTGAATTCTTTTGGCCGGTTGCTTTTTTTATTGCCAATGTTGAAACGATTTTCTTTTTTGTGTGTGAAATCTTGTGTGTAAATGCTTCCCTCTCTTTTTGCTATTAAATGGACTCTTATTATTAGCTGAAACATAGTTTGGATGTATTTCACTGTGTTTAATTGCAGTTTGGGTATTGCTTAGTCTCATCGTGCTCAGCTCTGCATCACTGAATTTAACACATTGACTTAGTTTCTAGACGTCTTTAAATTGTATGGATTGTTAGTCTTTCTCAGTAGTAGAGTTACCTGTAGCATTTTCTTCTTTGGTTTAACACTCGGTTCATTCATTTCAGATTATAGGAATTCTAAATACAGTGACCACAAACTCATATTTCTTTAATAATGTCTTGAATATTATAATCAGATTCATTTGAATATAAATGTTTCAAGATATAACAATGAATTAAGAAGTGAGCAAAATTCCTGATCAATTATTTACATTTCTCTTGGGAAATACTGAATGTATATTTGCCACAATAACCAGACATATTTTCTAGTTTTCTTCCAACATTTACTTCCTTGGGTCTCTTGCTATTTCAAAATGCAATACTAAAATGCTTATAAAACCAACTGTTTGGTGATGTAGGATAGAAAGCAGAAAAGATATATCTGGATGACCACAATCAACATTAGAATTAAAAATGGTACCTTCTTTTAGTGATGGACAGGGAATCCTGGCATGCTGCATTCCATGGGGTCGCAGAGTCGGACACGACTGAGTGACTGAACAAAACTGAACTGAACCTTCTTTTAGAGGACTTATCTGTAGTAATCAAATCTGTTCTATTTTTGAAGGACAGAAACCTGAAATCATGACGTCATAACTAACTGAGTCCTGATTAAATAAGCATTTTGTTAATCCAGTGGGTAATTACTGGAAAAATCAAGCAATACATGATCAGAGTAAGTTGAAAACTGCTATTCTTATCTTGCAGACCCTGACAGTGATCAGGCTGCCGGGATTTAAGAGCACAGCGTGACTATCTAGCAGTGTTTGAAAATGAATAAAAGCAGAAATCACAGCTACTGGGCCTAAAAAAAAAATGTTGTTCAAGACTTGATATTTAGTGACAATAGAGACAGTGTTACCAAGACAACATCTGTGAGTAAATGAAAATATACTTCATTTATTAAAACATGTCTAATATCAGAAGGCAGCCAGTCATCACCTTGGAAAAAATCTGTCCCAGGGAAGGATTAGCCAATAAGCCAAGAACTGATAAGATCCAGGGAAGGATGATAAAACAGACCATCTGTGAGTCCCAAAGACTCTATCCAGCTAGTTGTTGTGAAATAGTTAAGGACAGAGGTGGACCTGCTATTGAGTGTTTATGACCATACATAATCTGTGGTGAAAAATCAAGTACATATAAAGTATCCAATGTTGTTCTGAATGTTACTTTAAATTATAGACATTTGAATAGCCAGAAGATAGAATATAGGAACTCCCACATCCAGAAACATCAAAACTATCAATGAGATGAGGTCTGTCAGTCTTTGGGATATCATCTCCAGTTGTTATATGTGATTTCAGTATTTTCATTTTCATTTTCAAAATGCTAAGTTATTGCAAAGACTAGCCTCTGAAGAAAAGATTGCTATATGAATGTAGTCTAAGTTGACTAATGTAGGCGTATGTTTTAAAAGGAGATTCAAGCTTGTTTCTAGGTGAGTAAGAATATGTATAGCAAGTGTGATGTTAGGGTTCATGAAACTAATCAGTAGTCCATATGGTTTAATCAGTGTTCCATCTATATATTTTATCAGAAATATAATCATTAATTTGTGAACCATTTTGTTGAATTGTCAGTGAAATAGATGGCTTTAATGAATTGAGACCAAGGCTGATCCTTCTCTCCATTTATTGAAAATATGCCTTTTCTGAATGGAACACATGTACTGTGTTAGTATGGGTTACATTTAAACTTCATTGTGGTTCATGAAAATTAAATCTAAGATGGTTAGGGGGATCTGACCTTAGTAAGAACATTACTTACGTTTATACCAGCAGCTAAATAAGTATTGTGCATTTCCAATTCCCTGTTCATTTGATTGCATAGGACTTAGTTTCACAGTTTTTAATTCTCTAGAACTCTTCTACCATAGATACATATGATACATAATACAAACATATATGTTTGTGTATATATATATGCATTTTAAGATTTTATATTTATAGTCATTAATATGTATATATATTCCCTCTCAATAAGGGCATAATGTGAATATAAAAACCCAACTGTGTGTGTGTGTGTATGTGTGTGTGTGTATTAGTTCAAAACACCTTTTGGGACTTGATCCAGTTGTCCTTGGCTTTAGAACTAAACTTGTAAGGTAACAATACTTTCTAAAAGAATTTTAATGCTTTTAAACCTTAAGTCTTTCTAAAGTACTAAATCTTGTAGAGAGTATATACAGATGACATGACTAGGCAGTTACAAAGCTTTTACAAACAGTGAAGTTTGCCTACTTGTATGTATTTCCATCCTGTATGTATTATTCCATCTGGTGGTCTACCCTGAAGCTTCATTTTATCACCCTACTTGTCCTGTAAAGTTTCTTGAGATTTTTATTGAAAGAAACAATGCAAATGCTAATTAGTTATATTTTTCATCATAATCTCTTTTTTTATATACTAAAGGAGTCCTCTCACTTTTCTGTGCCTGCTTCTATACTCTACTTCCAATGAGTTTCACAGCCCCAGAGCTATCATTTTTAGGTTTCTAATATTGTTTTCTGTTCACAGGGCTTAATAACTACTTTTTAATGGATTTTGTTTACCTTAGAGGCAGGCATTTTGGGAAATTCTGCTTACAGTAGGGCAGAATTAAAAACTTCTATGTGGCTTTGGGGGCTTCTACAAGAGGAACGGAAAGAATTCCTTTTAAAATAAGACACTTGGAATTTGAAAGAGATCACAAAAGATGACAACACTGCATGCATTTAAATACAGAGACAGCATATTTTATGCACAAAATTAATTTAGTTCCTTTATTATTATTATTATTTTTTTTTACCTGCTAAAAGAGAGGGGCTTCCTTCCTGGCTTGTTAAGATTCTGCCTGCCCATGCAGGAAATGCAGCTGAATCCCTGGGTCAGGAAAGTTCCCTGGAGAAGGAAATGACAACCCACACCAGTATTCTTGCCTGGGAAATCCCATGAACAGAGAGCCTGGTGAACTACAGTCCATGGGGTCTCAAAGAGTCAAACATGATTAGTTCCTTTATTTTTTTTCACCTGCTTGAAGAAATTGCAGCCTAACCAAGCACTAGAAGTGAAAGCTCCATTGTTCCACTATGAATAACCATGGAGTGCAAGCTGTACATCCTTTTAAAATCTTTTCATTTTACACTTAAAATTCTCATCATTTTTGTCCTTCATTTTAAGGACAGCAGTTACTAACCCATAGAAGAAAAAGTATTCAGAGGATAGTTATCATCTACAGCAAGATTTCATAGGACAAAAAAGGCCCAAACAGGAAAGACACTGTTAGAGAAAGTTGAAATACAAAGAAAAAAATATATTTCCTCACCTCCTTAATATGTGTTTGGGACGATAAGATTAATAGAAATGAGCATTGTCTTCATTTTCTTTCCATCCTCTGAACTCCTGTACACATTACCAATATTTCTTTTCCACATTTACTATCTGCCTTGTTTTAGTTTGGAGAAGGCAATGGCACCCCACTCCAGTACTCTTGCCTGGAAAATCCCATGGACGGAGGAGCCTGGTGGATTGCAGTCCATGGGGTTGCTAAGAGTCCGACAGGACTGAGCAACTTCACTTTCACTTTTCACTTTCCTGCATTGGAAAAAGAAATGGCACACTCCAGTGTTCTTGCCTGGAGAATCCCAGGGTCAGCAGAGCCTGGTGGGCTGCCGTCTATGGGGTCGCACAGAGTTGGACACGACTGAAGCAACTTAGCACTTAGCACTTGTTTTAGTTACTACTATATATACATGTTATATCTCTGATTCTAGACTGTGAGCCCATGAGGACAATGGTTTGTGCCTATTTCATCCAGGTATGATACCAGGCAGCATGATTTACAACGAAAGGCACATAGCAAATACTCAATGAATGACTAAAACAAATTACAAGGCAAAATAACCCCTACTCAGTGCCACACACATGGGGTCTCTGACCAAATGTCATATTACAGAGGTTTTCTCTGGCCACCAGTCTGTATTTTTCTCCAAGCATGATCTCTCTCTCTCTCTCTCTAACCATTCAATTTTAAAAGTTATTACTGCTGCCTTTCATTCTATTAATTTATTTTCAGTCTAATCCAATACTGAGTAAGTTCCTTAGAAGAAAGGAATTTTCTATCCACCGTTGTGAAAATCCTTTCCTTTTAGAGCATTCAGTAAATATTTGTTGAATAAAGAAATGAATAGATAAGGTTATAGTAGAAAATTATAAGTTTAATTTTAGATAAAATGTATTTAAGGCACTGACCAGATATTTACAGTAAACTCTGAAACATGAGATCAAAAAGAGCAAGTCTCTCCCATGGTCTTGAGGTCCCTGATCATGTCAATGTTGTACTACTATTATCAAGTCCAAAATCACTGTACTCTCAGCACAACATGTAGATGAAACTGAGACACAAGGTGTTGAGGCAAGGAATACAACTTTGTTGGGAAGCCGGCTGCCAGAGAAGATGGCAGACTAATGTCTTAAAGTAACCATCTTGTCGGGGTCTGGAACCAAGATTGTTTTATAGAGTAAGAGTGAGAAGGAATGAGGAATTCAAGTCAAAAGGCAGAATGGCGGAGAGGCAGTGAGGAAGTAAAGTAAAAAGATCTTCAGTCTTGCAAAACATCTGCAGAGAGGACCAGTCTTTGGAAGGGATGTGTTAATCTCTTCTTTTTTGTAGCCATTTACAGGTGGGCAGGGTCAGATTATCTCTTTAAGAGCTGAACAGGCACTTTAGTTTGAACAGTCAGGTAGGGCTTCCCTGGTAGCTCAGCTTGTAGAGAATCCATCTGCAATGCAGGAGACCCAGATTTGGTTCCTGGCTGGGGAAGATACTTCAGTATTCTTGGGCTTCCCTGGTGGCTCATATAGTAAAGAGTCCACCTACAATGCAGGAGACCTAGGTTTGATCCCTGGGTTGGGAGGATCCCCTGGAGAAGGGAATGGATACCCACTCCAGAATTCTGGCCTGGAGAATTCTATGGACTATATAGTTCATGGGATCACAAAGAGTTGGACACCACTGAGTGACTTTCACTTTCATTGTCAGAGGGGAAAGGTCCTTTGATGAAAGCAATCATATGTATATGATTATAATAATAGCAATGAAAAGCAGGTCAAAGAAACAGTTTCCAACATGCAGTCAGAATTCATTTTTCTCTGTAATGCTACGTGTTGGCACAGCTGTTGGACATCAATAATGGTATACTTTGCTTGTTAGTGCTTTGAAACAGCTACTTCACATTAGAGGACTGAGATTAGCTTCGCATTTTGAATGAAGAATTCATGGCTAGTGTGTGTGGATAACAACAAACTGGAAAATTTTTCAAGAGGTGGGAATACCAGACCACCTGACCTGCCTCTTGAGAAACCTGTATGCAGGTCAGAAAGCAACAGTTAGAACTGGACATGGAAAAACAGACTGGTTCCAAATAGGAAAAGGAGTACGTCAAGGCTGTATATTGTCACCCTGCTTATTTAACTTATATGCAGAGCACATCATGAGAAACGCTGGGCTGGACGAAGCACAAGCTGGAATCAAGATTGCTGGGGGAAATATCAATAACCTCACATATGCAGATGACACCATCTTATGGCAGAAAGCAAAGAGGAGCTAAAGAGCCTCTTGATGAAAGTGAAAGAGGACAGTGAAAAACCTGGCTTAAAACTCAACATTCAAAAACCAAAGATCATGGCATCTTGTCCCATCATTTCATGGCAAATAGATCGGGAAACAATGGAAACAGTGACAGACTTAGTTTTGGGGGGCTCCAAAATTACTGAAGATCGTGACTGCAGTCATGAAATTAAAAGACATTTCCTCCTTGAAAGAAAAGCTATGACCAACCTACTACTACTACTAACTCACTTCAGTTGTGTCCAACTCTGTGCAACCCCATAGATGGCCTCCTACCAGGCTCCCCTGTCCCTGGGATTCTCCAGACAAGAACACTGGAGTGGGTTGCCATTTCCTTCTCCAATGCATGAAAGTGAAAAGTGAAAGTGAAGTTGCTCAGTTGTGTCCGACTCTAGCGACCTCATGGACTGAAGCCTACCAGGCTCCTCCGTCCATGGGATTTTCCAGGCAAGAATACTGGAGTGGGGTGCCATTGCCTTCTCCATGACCATATTCAAAAGCAGAGACATTAGTTTGCAAACAAAGGTCTGCCTAGTCAAAGCTATGATTTTTCCAGTAGTCATGTATGGATGTAAGAGTTGGACCATAAAGAAAGCTGAGCGCCAAAGAATTGATGCTTTTGAACTGTGGTATTGGAGAAGACTCTTAAGAGTCCCTTGGACTCCAAAGAGATCAAACCAGTCCATTCTGAAGGAAATCAATCCTGAATATTCGTTGGAAGGACTGATTCTGAAGCTGAGGCTCCAATACTTGGGCCACCTGATGTGAAGAACTGACTCTGGAAAATACCCTGATGCTGAGAAAGAGAGGAGAAAGGGACACCAGAGGATGAGATAGTTAGATGGCATCACTGACTCAATAGACATGAGTTTGAGCAAGCTCCTGAAGTTGATGATGGACAGGGAAGTCTGGTGTGCTGCAGTCCATGGAGTCACAGAGTCAGACACAACTGAGCAAATGAACTGATTCATGACTAGTGTATCTCAGGCTATGTAAATAAGCAGTTCCCCCAAAGTGGCTTATTTCAAAGTGGCATTTGGATGCCAAGCATGACTCCTAATGAGTTCACTGCCTAGGACTATTATTTCAGAGCACTGGACTGAAATTAGGAGTTCCAGGACCTCCATTGCTACTAAATAATTGTGGAACCACAGATTTCTGTGGAACCTTAGATTTCAGTTCTCTCTTCTCTGGATGGAGGTATGAAAGGTGTAGAGATAGAATACTTGGATTTAAAATTCTTTCCAGTTGTACTGCTTCTAAATTCTTTTCTCATCAAGGAGGGTTTTGATAGAGAAATGGGGAAGATGAGGGAAAAAAGCAGACTGATCATGTTCTTACTAAGCACATTTATTCAGCAACTGCAATTTTTCACCTGTGCTTACATCTGGTGACATTTCTGTTAGAATGATTTAAAATGCATCAGTAACAAATAATTTCTATATCCGACTCTATAAAATGAAGGCACAATCATTATAATTTGTGCCTTCTACTAAATTTTTTATCAGGAAGAAAGTTACTTCTATTCAGTTTTTCTTATCAAACTATCCTATGCACATAAATGAGTTTGGGGCTACGTAATTCCTCTCTATGTTTTGGGTATCACTGTTTACATTTTTATTGTTTACTGTCAAGAAACCTATTTGTAAGCAGTATTGATTAAAAATAAACAGGTAGGGTATGTAAATGCTGGTTTTATATCAGAAATTGGGGATCATTCTTAATACCATATGGTAAATATCCTTTACTGAATGTCTGTATCAGTTCAATCCAGTTCAGTTACTCAGTCGTGTCCGACTCTTTGTGACCCCATGAATAGCAGCACACCAGGCCTCCCTGTCCATCACCAACTCCCGCAGTTCACTCAGACTCACGTCCATTGAGTCAGTGATGCCATCCAGCCATCTCATCATCTGTCGTCCCTTTCTCCTCCTGCCCCCAGTCCCTCCCAGCATCAGAGTCTTTTCCAATGAGTCAACTCTTCACATGAGATGGCCAAAGTATTGGAGTTTCAGCTTTAGCATCATTCCTTCCAAAGAAATCCCAGGGCTGATCTCCTTCAGAATGGACTGGTTGTATCTCCTTGCAGTCCAAGGGACTCTCAAGAGTCTTCTCCAACACCACAGTTCAAAAGCATCATTTTATTTATCTCAATAACATAATTAGGCTAACTAAGCAGCTAATATTAACTTAAAGATAATTGAATGAAACTCCCCAAAAGGCACAGTGTAACTTTTTAGGTAGATAATTGTACAATGGACAAGATACTAGTTTTTAAAAAATGATAAAATCCTACACAATATAATGAGTATAACTTAGCTTTGATTGCAGTTTGTTGTATCATTTTCAAAAATATCATCTCAAAACCTGCTAGAACATAAGCTATCATAACTTGAAACAATTCATTTCATCAATGCAATAGTTACCTTTCCTTACTTTCCTTGATCTAAATTAAGAAACATAAACATAATTTTACAAGACTTCTAAATGTTTTCTCCAAGTGCAGTTTGTTTTCATTGCCTCAGTTATTTATCTCAGAGATATGTGGAGGAATAAAAGATAATATTAACAAATATGAGATCCATAATACATATGTGGTTGCATTAACAAATTAAATTATCAGGACACTTAAAAATTTTAAATTAGCAATCTTTCAGATACATTTTTAGTAATGGTCACTTTTCCTAATTAATAGACTGCAAAGTAAAATAAAATCTAGGACAATGAATTGGAATAACATATTGGGACTTCACTGGCAGTCCAGTGGTTAAGACTTTGTCTTCCAGTGTAGGGGGTGCTGATTCAGCCTCTGGTCAGGGAGCTAAGATCCTACATACCTCATGGCCAAAAAAACAGAACATACACAACAGAAGCAATATTCTAATAAATTCAATAAAGACTTTTACAAAATGACATGTAAAATGGGTTAAGATTCCTGTGAGGTGCTTTTCCTTCTATGAAGCATGAATATACACAAAAAACACAAAGATTCCATGGAAGCAACCAAAAATCATCCCAGCTATCCACTCATGGTAAAAAAAAAAACTGTTCCTACTGATAAGCCATTTTAATGATTATTAAAAGATACAGCATTCTCTTTTATAACAACACCATACAGCTAAAGCTGAGAGAGGGCTTCAGGAATGAAACTGTGGCTCAGAATTATGTGAATGGGGAACATGGTTGTATCAGTTAAGATTATTTTTTAGCAATATGCTACACAATGCCTAGATAGAGTACTTCAAGAAATAGTCAATTATTGTCTCTCTCTTAACAAGAACTCTGGGGTTAGGCTGTTCTGTGTTTGACTTAGTAGGTTAATAATGTCTGTTCCACTTTTCTGCTCTGTCTTCATTTGGTGTGCTGGTGATTTCCCTACTTAGGGTTTTAAGGTCCCTGACAGCTCAGTTGGTAAAGAATCCACTTGCAATGCAGGAGACCCCAGTTTGGGATAAGCAACCCACTCCAGTATTCTTGGGCTTCCTTTGTGGCTCAGCTGGTAAAGAATCCACCTGCAGTGTGGGAGACCTGGGTTATATCCCTGGGTTGGAAAGATCTCCTGGAGAAGGGAAAGGCTACCCACTCCAGCATTTTGGCCTAGAGAATTCCATGGAATAGATAGTCTATGGGGTGGCAAAGAGTTGGACATGACTGAGCGACTTTCACTCACTCACTCATAGCAGCTGCAAGCACCATGTCTCCATAGAACAACTTCCAAATGAATAGAAGGGCCAGTCTTCCCATGTTTTGGAGCTTCCAACAGACTCTCCAACTCTCCTGTTGGCCAAAACTGCTTCACTTGCCTATCTCAAAGCCAGTTATTGACAGATACAAATGGGCTTGCCATGGCTTACTTAGACAACCTATTGGTTTATCTCATGAAACCTGGTTGGATGCCTCTTTTTCAGAGAAAAACATTATCCCATATGTGAGCAAAATTGGACTTCTTTAATGAAGAAGAAAGAGATATGGCTGCAGAAAAAGAAAACATCAATATCTTCCACAAAAATTGAATATGAATGCAATTTTTCAAATGAAAAATAAAATTAAATCCTGACTTTCAGTCAGTCCTAAAAGTAGAGACACTGACGAGATTACTTCCTCCTCCTAGCAATTGCAGTCAAGTTTTATATCAAATACCATGCATGGTGTCTTTCGTTCAGCACATGTTTGATGAATAAATGAAAATGTCCTATGGTTTGTTGAATTGCTTTCTTTGATGATGACACTGCAAATGGAGATGAACGAGGAACTTTAGTCCACTATCGACATACTAGTTGGCATTTCTTCAACAAGTCAGCAAGAGGACACACTAATAATGATGAGTGCCCTAGAAACTCTGTAGGATATGGGGTTGAAAGATGTCCATGGAACTCAGAGGTGCTTTATCTTCTGTGCAAAGGGGTAACATCAAGAGAACTAATTGGAAAGATACTGGTAACATTTTCATAGTTGGTGAAAGAAGCAGATGCTCAAATGTGGAAAGTTCTGTTTTCTAAGATACTTCACAAAAGGAATGATGATTTAAACTATTTAATTAATATTATAACTGGCTTGTAATATATGCACAATTTGAACATACATAGCACAATCAGGATATTCTGTACTCAAAGAAAAAAGATGACTGAGGAGATTGAAAATTTGAGAATAGCAGTGTAATCAATGACAGGATCCGATGAGCAGAGGTATGATGAAAGCAAGTTCTTGTACAGAAACTTCAGTAAAATAGAGGATGAGAACTCTGAATAAAAGTTAAATCCCTTTGATTTTTGTGTAAGAAGAAAAAGAAATTAGAAGTGGAAAGAACACTTTAGACATTCAGCTGACTTGAGAGTTGAGACCTTAAATGCAGATGGAGTAATGGTAGGAATAGTGAAGTAAACACAGATGATTCCATTGCAGTTTGTATAAAATTATCTTGTACTTTTTTTTAATGTTTCTATGGCTTCTTACTTGGGCCATTGGGATAATAGAGCCATTTCCAAATAGAACCTTTATTTAGTAAAACAGTTGTAATAAGAAAATGGAGTACTTCATCATCACCTAAAAGCAAAAGGAATATTGCTCATTAACTAGAAAGCCTCTGTCAAGACAAGGCCTAAATTCGTACAAAGGCTGAACTCTGTGTGCACGCTAGCGTGGAGTCCTCTTACACCTGGGGCCTTCAAATATAGCAAGTTCTTTTTGCTAACATATGTCACATGAAGTTCAAGTTAGCACACTGCATTTCAGTCCCTCGGGCTTTGTGGCTTATATAACTCCAGGTAAGTAGAAGTCATTTTTAAGGAGCTATAGATTAATAGAAAAATTATAAGAAGCACTCTTAGAATATCCCAATAGAGTATCTGAATTTACCTCTTGATGATGAGATCTAAAGTAGCAGATTGGCTAGTAGTTTTCATCCTGTTCCCATTAAGAAATTAAGAGGTTTTGCAATTCAAGCCACCTTTCAGCTACACAGGAACATACATACTCTGTGTAGACTCTGGTTACTTAGTTTGATGGGCTTCCCTGGTGGCTCAGTAGCGAAGACTCTGCATGCAATGTAAGAGATGCAGGTTGGATCCCTGGTCTGGAATATACCCTGGAGAAGGAAACTGCAACCCATTATGGATTTCTTGCCTGGGAAATCCCATGCACAGAGGAGCCTGGCAGGCAACAGTTCCTGGGGTTGCAAAGAGTTGGACATGACTTTGCGACTGAATAACAGCAACAGTTACTTCGGTAGATCTTCTCGTAGATCTTAAGTCTCAGAAGCAATTTACAGTAAGGCCCAGAGGAAGCAACACAGATGAGGGCTGGGAACGGGGGAGTCCCTGTGTGTGTCTAAACCAAGACGAGGGCAAAGGTGAGAGTCTGTCACTCCACTGTAGGGAATATCACCTTTAACAATTTCAGTTGAGCAGCTGACTCAGCACTGAGAATGTGTACACTCTGAGGGTTCTTCAGCATCATGAGACCTGTCATGGTCCAATTCAGACACTGATGCAAGAGCTTGTCCAAGTTCTCACAAACATTTCCTAATATCATATTACATGTCTAGGGACAATTATCTGACAATATATGTGGAGCACTAGGAAGTAGCTATGATGATATCATATGCCACAGTGTCAGTTGGCAGAATTTGGAGGTCTGAGATAAATGCACAATCATGCAGCTGAACACAGAAATTTCCAAATTCAAGGGTTGCCAACTCTTGCTTTATAATCTATTTGTCACTGCCGAATCTGGTCTTCATCAGAATTGCAATGTCAACTCCATATCTGCTGTCACAAAAGCAGCTACATTTCTACTCCACAGCTTTACTTGAATCCTGATAAAGTATGTTTTGTTCTACATAAGGAAGAGAGCTCTTAGAAAAAGCAGTTTCTGAGGAACATTGTGACAAGCCATTTTTTTTTTTTTTTTTTTTTTTTTAGATTTCTCTCCTCTTAAGAAAAAGTAAAAAGGGCTGCCTATCTGATTGGAAGAGAACCTTTCTTCCCCACTCCCTTGGTAGTCAGATGTTGTCCTATTAGAACCTGTTTCTACCTTTCCTCTGAGTCCTTTATAAGGAAAAGAAGCAGAAATCCCTGGGTCTCAGAGAACATATTCAAGACACTGCAAAGATTAACCATTCATCTTCTCATCACACATGCTCTGGTATTCAGCAGAAAGCAGAATTTAAAAACTTGCTCTCTAGCAAAGGTCAAGATATTAGTCTCTGAGGGATATATCCTAGAGGATCTTTACATCAAGCACTTTGCATTTCTGGAGCCCCACATAAGAATATCTGGATTCCAAATAAGATTCAATGATAAATCATAATAAACAATATTCTAATCAAGGCACACAAATACATAACCCTTACAGTCAGTGAAACTGGAATTGAAGTTTACCTTTTAAAATATTTTGCCTTTTTGTAACAGTTTCAGTTCAGTTCAGTCGCTCAGTTGTGTCCGACTCTTTGCGACCCCATGGACTGCAGCATGCAAGACTTCCTTGTCCATCACCAACTCCCAGAGATTACTCAAACTCATGTCCATTAAGTTGGTGATGCCATCCAACCATCTCAGACTCTGTCATCCCCTTCTCCTCCCGCCTTCAATCTTTCCCAGCATGAGGGTCTTTTCAAATGAGTCAGCTCATCACATCAGGTGGCCAAAGTATTGGAGCTTCAGCTCCAACATCAGTCCTTCCAATGAATATTCAGGACGGATTTCCTTTAGGATGGACTGGTTGGATATCCTTGTAGTACAAGGGACTCTCAAGAGTCTTCTCCAACACCACAGTTCAAAATCTTCAATTCTTTGGCACTCAGCTTTCTTTATAGTCCAACTCTCACATCCATACATGACCACTGGAAAAACCATAGCCAGTTGTAACAGTTTACTTCTTTCAAAAGTATCTCTGTTGTTATTGAGGTTCAGCTATTTAATTGTACTTTTAATAACAAAATAAAGTAGACAAATCAATATTGCAGGTAATGGAAAGCATTTAGCATTTATTTCAGAGTGGGTAGGCTGAATACTTACTGAGACTTGGAAAAATCATTCTTGAATCTCAGCTTCAGACAAGGACACTGATGAATGTGACATTCTCAAAACTTAGGGCTGTAAAAACTAAAGCTTTACCATGTAACAGACATAGTTATCCCTGATTTATATTTAACATAAGAAATTGCAATTGATTTATATGTCATTTTAGGTAAGAGTTGCTTAAAATATACCAAGAGTTCACACACTTTTTCTATAAGATCCCAGGGAATAAATACTTCCAGTTTTAAAGACCTCACTCTCTCTGTGGAAACTACTCAGCTCTGCTGTAGTAGCATGAAATGCATCACAGAAAACAGACAAACAATTGAACATGCATGACTTTTGGTAGCACTGTATGGGCCTTGAAACTTGAATTCCATGCCATTTTCTTGTATTATGAGGTTTTTTTTTTCAGCCATTTAAAGTTTTAAGAACCATTTCTAGCTTGCAGGCTGTACAAGAACATGAGGTAGATAGAATTCATCCATGGGCTATAATTTGCCAAACTGTGCTCTATAGATGGAGATCTTCCCAGGCCCTGAAGGTCAACCATAGAGCAATGATAATTCATTGCCCTCATCTCTGGGCTTCTGAAAAGTTTATCATTCTCAATCTTTGTTTCATTTTGAGACTCCATCTTCATTACATAACATAATCTTTGAAGAAAAACATTTAAAGAGTAGTATTCAAGCCTGGTTATGATTTTAAAAATAGAACTACCTGCACCTCTGTGAACATGCTTTGTCTGCATTTCCTGATGTTAATGCTCTCAAAAAAGAAAGATCTTTTATAAGACAGAGCATGAGGAAGGGAAGTCTTACCTCCTGTATGGCAATAGTCACATCTTGAATATGAAAAAAAAAAACCAGGAAAGTGGTTTGCAGTTGGGATAACTCAGTGATGTATCCAAAGGCAGACCCTACATAGTCAATCTTCTCTTCCAACTGGTGCCCTCTCTGCTCTGCCATTCCTCCAGAAGCTGGAGAGAACCTTATTAAGGTTACTATCCACACACAGTGTCATTATATTACAGTCTTATTTTTATGAAAAATGGAACTGTGAGTTGAAACATGCATAGTGGTGAACCTAACTCAGATATTGTCATTGCATTTTCTCTTCTGGACAAGAAAAATGCAAGACAGGACAGAAAATAAAAATTCAACACGTACCATATAGAACACCATGAGACACTGGTACTATTTTCCTTTTCTTTGTCACCAATTTTGAATCATAGTGATAATACTTCAAGAAGTTCAGCTCTCCTTTTTTAAACATTTGCCCCTTAGACACATACATTGAAATAGGTGTTCTGTTTTGTCTCTGGACTAAAATAGCCTCAGCTCAATAATCTCATTTTGTAGTTTGCTCTATTTTTGTTTATAAAGAGTGTGAGTCTAAAATCACCATCTGTATAATTTGGACCTAATACTTACCTGAAATATGTATAATAAATATCCAGTCATCAAATTTATGATGCAGGTTGCCCCTCATTTTATTTTTAGATCAATATTCTGGTTTAGTAAATTATGATTTATATGAAAATTTGGTCATAAATCATCACTATCCTTCTCTCTAAAATTACCTGGATAATATACTTGAAGATTGCAGTAAGGTGCATCTTTGTAACATGAAATTTATGTAAGTTGACTTCACTTTGCAGCCCCCTACCCCTTTTTTTTCTCCTTAGAGAAATAAATGAGAATAGGAGACTAACATCTTTTTTATCTTGGTATTATTCTCCATTAAGTAATTCCCCAGAGCAGCCTTCAGATAAGCAGCAGAACTCCTGGTCCTTTGTACCAGTAGAAAGGAATGGAAGAGTTTGAAGGTTATATACTAGTGGCCAGCTCTTCAACCCTTTTACCATTAGCTAAGGGGTGTGTAGTAGTTAAATTCAAATCAACAGTGCTTCTAGAAACTTCCTGATCTTACCCTTCAAAGTACAAATTTTTTTACCTAATTCTGACTTTGGAAAATATTTCCTTCTTAATAGTAATTTTTTATCAAAAATGAAAATTATTTCTTTTTAGTGACAGACATCCAGTAGACAAGTATATTCCCTGGTACTTGTCCATGAAGAACTAGTATATTATGCAAGTATGAGACATGCAGAAAAACCTTCTTTAGAATGACTTTTAAGTTGGCCTTATTCTTTTTTAAATAAAAAACACTTACATATGAAGATCATTATATTACCTTTTCATGTAATACTTCTTAAGAAGGAAAAGTGAAGTGAAGTTGCTCAGTCGTGTCCGACTCTTTGCAACCCCATAGACTGTAGCCTTCCAGGCTCCTCTCTCTATGTGATTCTCCAGGCAAGAATACTGGAGTGGGTTGCCATTTCCTTCTCCAGGGGATCCCGACCCAGGGATCGAACCCCAGTCTCCTTGCATTGCAGGCAGACGCTTTACCCTCTGAGCCACCACAAATAACTCCCAGTAGGTCTTGATGACATTTAAGTAAAGACCTAAAGGCCTTGAAATCCCAAGGACAGAGGAGCCTGATGGGCTATAGTCCATGGGGTTGCAAAGAATCGGGCACGACTGAGCAACTAACACTTAACTTAAAGGCCTTGAAGAGAATTTCAGGAAAGTACAAAAGCTCAGAAGCAGTAGCGTGTCTGGGATTGGTGAAGAATAACATGGAGGCCAACGGGCAGCACTAGTACAGGGAGTGGGAAGGGCAGGGAATTAAGTGGGTGTCAGATAATGTATGTTTTGTAGACCATCACAATGATGGCCTTCCCAATGATGGTCTACCCAGTCATGGTTTGGTTTCATCCTCAGTGAAGCTGGAAGACAATGCAGACACTATTGATACTATGTATAAATTAGATAACTAATGGGAGCCTACTGTATAGCTCGGGGAATCCTACGCAGTTCTCTGCGGTGACCTAAATTGGAAGGAAACCCCAGAAAGAGGGGGTATATGTATATGTATAACAACCACTTGGCTGTACAACAGAAACTAACATAATATTGTAAAGCAACTATACTACAATAGAAATTTACTTTAAAAAAAAGAGACAATGAAGGGTTTTAAACAGAGCAGTAAAAGCCATCCGACATTTCTAACATCTGCTTAGTCAGGGTATCTCTGGCTGCTAGACTAAACTTGACTGTGAGGGACAAGGTACAAGCAGAGAGACTGATGAAGAGGCTATAATGATAATCCTGGAGACAGAAGATGATGACTTGAGCCAGGGTGTTGTCAGAGGACATGTAAAGAAGAGAGTGGACAATAAGTATATTTCAGATGTTGAGCTGACATGGTTTGCTGGTAGATTGCACACTGAGTGTAAGAGAAAGAAGTCTGGGATTGCTCTGAGGTTTGGGGCCTGAGCAGCTAGAGGAGTGATGCTGCCTTTATACTGAGAGAGACAGGGAGCAATAGAACCAGAGGAGAGAATTAGGAGTGGAGGTTGGGACATGTTCATGTTGAGATGCTTACTGGACATCAGATGGACATGACGTATGGGAAGTTGGATATGTGAGTCTGAAATGCAAGGACAAGATCTAGTTTGGGCATCACCTGAGTATTAATGTTAGAAAGCCACTCATATGATCATCAATATAATAAGAATATAGAAAATAAGTGCTGCTGGGGCTAAAGCTGAGTGACTCCAGTACAAAGGGGTCCATGCAACATGGAGGCTAAGAAGCAGAGCTCAGTTAGGAGGAAAATCAGCAGAACTTAAGGACCTGAGCCAAGTGAAGAAAGTGTTTCCAGGAGGAGCATGTGTTCACTGTGTAATGCTGTAACTGGACCCAGGGAGACCAACACTGTGAATTGACCTTCAGCTCTAGCAATTCAGAAGACATTCAAAGGAGCAATTTTGGTGAAGTAGTGGGGAAGAAAGTTTAATAACATAACAAAAGGAGATACACGATGGGTGGCAATTCTTTCAAGGAATGTTGTTATAAAGGGAGGGAGGCAGCCAGAGAGGGAAGTGGAGTCAAGAGAGGTTTTTCTTTTGTTTGATGATGGGGATTTAGAGGAGAGAGAATGTGTGTGTGTGTGTGTGTGTGGTGTATTATTACATGAAAGCCACCTCCTAGTGCAACAAAGATCACTACAGCTCAATAATCTACTCCAGGGACTTCCCTGGCAATTCTGTGGTTAACACTCTGTCCTTCCAAGGCAGGGGCAGGGGTTTGAGCCCTGGTCGGGGAGCTAAGAACCCACATGCTGTGTGGCATGGCCAAAAAATAAAATTATAAACAACAGCAACAACAGAAAATACTTCCTTAAAAAAGTAATAATCTACTCCAAGGATGACTTCTGAAATGATGACCCTTGTGATCATCATTGATGGCCCTATGATTCTTTGTGAATCATTTAACTCCAAATTTTCTATTAAAGATCCTCGGAAGCTAACCTTTCTTTCCTCTCCCAGTTTTGGCCATAAAAAATAGTCCCTTACTATAATGAGAGTAAAAGTTATACTAGATTATGTTTCTGTTAGTGACAGGACCCACGTTCCCCAGCCTTAACAGACAAGGACAAGTGAGGAAAAGAGATTTCACAGGTGCTGTCCTTTAATAAAAAGTTAATTTTATCCCAGACTGCAAGACCTCCTGCAAGGAACCCATCCCTTCTAGGATTAACTCAAAGAGAATTATTATCCAATAAGAGAGAGCCTTGCTGCTTGGGACTGCTGACTTTTGTCACTTCCTGGCAGGAGTTTTTATGTAGATGGGGACTTTGAGTTCGCTATTCTGTTCAAGCCACAGGGCTTGGGAGAGAATTCAGCCCCTACAGGCATTCCATACTGTGAAGCTGCCTCAGCTCTATTCATTACGATGGAACTCCTACGAGCGAAGAAGCTTTATTTCCTATTGAGTGCTTGTAATGTGATTGAACACGGAGTTTCTGGGCAGCCGACTGTTTTGAACTCCGAAGTACATTTTCCCCCCAAAGGAACAAAGGAATGTCAATTCATTTAATCAAAGGAAGAGTAAACGTATAAAAGTCTACTAAAACAACTACTATCCTGGAAAAATAAACCAAACAACCATAAGATACAAACATAGAATAGAAGTGTGTTTGGTTGTGATGTCTCTTATACATCTTCCTGATTCCAGAACTTCAAAATACTGAAGTATCAGCATTCATACATTTTTCAAGATCAGTTCACCAACACAGATGCATTTACATTTTCTATCAGCTTTTTGGGTTCTGTTCTACCGTAGTCTGATTTTCTGTTTATACTTACAGAAAGGGGAAAAGGAAAAGATACTAGTAGCCCTGTTATTCACTCTCATAATGCCATCCACCTCTGCTTTGTACTTAATAGTCATAATTCCTTATGATCACCATGTCCTACTTTGATTAAAGTTTGTCTTTTTGGTTTATTGGGACTTCCCTCATAGCTCAGTAGGTAAAGAATCTGCCTGCAATGCAGGAGACCCTAGTTCAATTCCTGTGTTGGGAAGATCCCCTGGAGAAGGGATAGGCTACTCACTCCAGTATTCTTGGACTTCCCTGGTGGCTCAGCTGGTTAAGAACACCTGCAATGCAAGAGCCTTGGGTTCAATTGCTGGGTTAGGGAAGATCCGCTGGAGAAGGGAAAGGCTACCCACTCCAACATTCTGGCCTGGAGAATTCCATGGACTCTATGGTCCATGGGATTGCAAAGAGTTGGACATCACTGAGTGACCTTCACTTCCTTTCTTTTGGTTTATTAGATAGTAAATAGGTAAGGACAGGGATCACATTGAGGCACCAACTTATCCTCAGTGATAAACATCATACTTAGCAAATGGGAAGTGGTTTAAAAATATTTTCAATAGATAATGAAAAAAGAATGAGAGAAAGGAGGGAGAGGAAGGAGAGATAAAAAGGGAGAAGAGATAAAGAAAAGAAGTAGGGAAGTAAAATGTTGGGTTAGCTAAAGTTCATTTGGGTTTTTCCGTAGCATCTTTTGAAATAGCTTCCAAGAGCTTCCCATGTGTGATTATTGCACATCTAGCTCAGCATTAGCTATTTTATATACACCATGTCAAAAATCAACCCTCACAAAAAGGAATTATCATTCCCATTTCACAGGAGAAAAAAACTGAGACTCAGAGAGGCTAAGGTCACACAACTGGCAAATGGCAGCTAGAACAGTGTCCTATCTACTTCTCCAATGCATCTATCCACCTCTTTCCATTCTACTCTCCCGGGACAATGGGGAAGCAATATGACAGAGAAAGGCCAGAAAGGAGATAAAACATCAAAACATTTGAAAATGGACAAACGTGATCTTCTCTGTCTACTTCCTAGGAATTAGACTCAGGACCAACTCTGGACAACCCATGTTGATGCCTCCTTTCCCAAACCCATTTGCGCTGGTGCCTCCAGCTTGATGCAGTTATCATCTACATTTCCCCAAACTTTAAAACTTGGTCTCTGTGTTCTCTCCACATTTTGGTGGGGCAAGCCCATGCCAACTTGATGTTTTAGAGGCTAGCCCTTCGTGTTGGACACCTAGACCTGGGTATAGTCCTCACAGGTGGGCTTTACAAAGTATTTTATGTTCATAAGAACAGTATGATCTGGTGCCTGGGATTCATTAAGTCAGACACAATCTATAAATAAATAACATAAATGGTTTCTATTGGAGATGACCATATATACATTCAAGTTGGAGGACAGCTACCTTTTCTTTTATGAGCCAGGCCAGAGATAATGTCAAATCCAAATTCAGCTGCCCTCTGTTCCAGTAGGCAATAGACAGATTTTCCATAATAATGTCCTATGGCCTCCAATTATGGAAAAGACTAGGACTAAAGTGAGTGAAAAGGACCACTGCAATTCTAGTACTTGTTGATGTTACTACCCATCATAATGCCTAGGTTGCTCAGATGTTTGCCCTTGTCCTGTGCTGGTTAATATATGCTTATGAAGTTAAAACCTCAGCATTGGGCAAGTTCAGAAGTCATGACTTATTGTTCCAAGGAAGAAAGTCTCTGTAAAATTTCTGTTGTTGTTTTCTATTGTGTTATATGAGTTCCTTATATAGTTTGGATACTAACCCCTTATCAGAGATGTGGTTTGCAAATATTTTCTCCCATCCCATAGGTTGCCATTTCATTTTGTTGATTATTTCTTTTGCTATGTAGAAGCATTTTAATATGATGTAGTCTCATTTATTGTTTATTTAGGCATCATATCCAATAAGTTACTGTCAAGACCCATGTCAAGGAGGCTTTTGCCTGTGTTTTCTCCTAGGAGTTTTATGGTTTCAGGCCTTACATTTGAGTTCTGAATTCATTTTGTGTTAGTTTTTGTGAATGGTATAAGATAAGGGTCTCATTTCATTCTCTTGCATGAAATATCTGATTTCCCCTATACTGTTTATTGATGAAACTATCTGAATTAGAATTTTTTTAAATAATCACCAAGTGTATATGCCTTCAAGTCAAACTATAATGAAGAAAAAACAGAAAGTGCCATGTACATGTGTGAACCTAACAAATGCATTTATTGATGATAATGATAAGAACAATGAAAATGGAAATTTCATCTTCTTAGTCTTATCCATGGAGCACTGCATTTAAAACTCTTTATTTATTTTTGATAACATTTGAGATCAAAATACGTATAAACTATTGCAAGGTAGAGGTTTACTAGTTTATAAATGGAAGTTGATTGACCACAAGGCCGTAAGTTGATTTCAAAAAGAGGTGTAAAATGAAATGCCAAAGTAAATCAAAGAGTCAACTAATCCTCATACAAGAAGTACCACTGACTGGAGTCCTATATCATATCAATCCTTTTACTTAATAGTCTCAGTGGAAACCACTTCTGGGGGCATCAAACAAGGCAACCAGCCAGAAATGTCATTATCCCAAGCAACATTTCTATTTCATAAAGCTGCTGCTAAGTCACTTCAGTCGTGTCCAACTCTGTGTGACTCCATAGACGTCAGCCCACCAGGCACTCCTGCCCCTGGGATTCTCCAGACAAGAACACTGGAGTGGGTTGCCATTTCCTTCTCCAATGCATGAAAGTGAAAAAGTGAAAGTGAAGTCGCTCAGTCGTGTCCGACTCTTAGCAACCCCATGGACTGCAGCCTACCAGGCTTATCCATCCATGGGATTTTCCAGGCAAGAGTACTGCAGTGGGGTGCCATGGCCTTCTCTGATTTCATAAAGCTAGCTAACTCAAACTGTAATTTATCTTTAGAAAAATCTGGTTTTATCTTTCCTAGACAACCCGATATGATGCTGTTTTCCATATGGGTTGCAGACATTCTAGAACTGAGTGAGTAGCAGGAAATCATTTCACCTCAGCAGAAAAAATTTTGGCTAGGCTGAAGGATAAATTACAATTTTATTAAGGGTTCCAGGACCAAGTTTAATCATTCTCATTGCTAATTAGGAGCGGCCCACAAAGATCCCACCCAACATTTAATACTTTAATGGAAGTATATGGGACCTCCTGGGTCATTTTTCCATATTAAAGTTGGTCATGTTACAAAACTGTGAACTGAACTGAAACTTTAAATTGTCTTGCTTGATCCGTAAGTAAAATAGTCCTAGATTCTCAAGCAAATATAATTACTTAAATATTTGAAAAATACATTTATATTCATTTGCAAACATTGACATTGTCCCCTTTTTAAATGTTGAGCATATTCTGTTTTGTAGAGCCTTGAACTGCTGATTCAGGGGAAGTAAGTTGATTCAGGGGAAGTGTTATCATTTTCACATGGGGCGAGAGACTATTGAGAGGATAAATCTTCCCTAAGTGCTGATAAATGAGTGAGTTTGCATTCTAATTACAGATACAGTTTATGTGTTTCCTCCTTTCAAATCTTCTTTCAGATTACGACAAGGTAAAGTAATCAGAGAAAAACTTTTTATACTGCACCCAATAATTTTTGCATTACTTAACTAAGCATCTTTCCCATGTTGATTTTGAGAATGCCAGCCTCTAAAAATTAATAATTTTTCCATCTAGATGAGTAAAATAATCCCCCTTTAGATTTATCTCTGCGTGAGAGGAATATTTATTATAATTATTTGTTTCAGAAGCTGCAAAGAGCTCCAGGATATTTTAAAAGAGCACAGAGATACCTCATAATGAAGAGTCCCTAGTCTTATATGCTAAACAGGTTTTAACAGCTTTTGCAGAGTATAAATTTTTCCTATAGACTCTAATATGTAAGTCATGCATGCGGTGATACACAGATTATCCTTTAGAGAGATTTCATAAAAATGTGAGAGCATGTAAAATGCAAAAGAGTAAAGAAGCAACAGATTTATCCCTGTAGACCAACTGCAAGAGAATGAAAAGTAAAAGCTGAGAGGCTAATGACAGGCTAATGGTAAGAACAATGATCAACAAAGCTGTGAAATATAGTAAAGTGTAAGTAGCCTGCCTCTAAACAGTAAAATATAGTCAGCAGGGCCTGAGACTGATGAAATATTTTCAGCATCATGTATCAACTGCTCTCAAATAAAATTAATGGACATTTTATAAAATAATAAAGAGCTTTTGCTTATAGTCCATCCAGTTGTGGTTGTGGGTTTTTAAATATCACTCTATTTAAACTCTGAAAACACATCAAGGAGTAATTATTTAGGTTACCCACAACCCTCATATTTTAGGGAAGAATATCTATCTATGTAAATTGACTTTAAAAATATATTTAGAATCAGTTTGTTTATCACAGAGCAACTATTGCAGGTTACTTGAGAGTATGCAGGCTTCAGCTACACCATCCTGCTGGACTTAAGTTTCAGGCCTATTGCCTGCTAATGTAAGCAGTGACATATTTTTCTTGGGCTTCAAAATCTTTGCAGATGGTGACTGCAGCTGTGAAATGAAAAGATACTTGCTCCTTAGAAAGACAGCTATGGCAAACCTAGACAGCATATTAAAAAGCAGAGACATCACTTTGCTGACAAAGGTCCATATAGTCAAAGATGTAGTTTTTCCAGTAGTGATGTATGGATGTGAAAGTTGGATCATAAAGCAGGCTGAGCACCAAAGAACTGATGCTTTTGGATTGTGGTGCTGGAGAAGATTCTTGAGAGACCGTTGGACTCCAGGGAGATCAAACCAATCAATCCTAAAGGATATCAACCCTGAATATTCATTGGAGGGATGGATTCTGAAGTTGAAGCTCCATTATTTCGGCCACCTGCTGCAAATATCCGACTCATTGGAAAAGACCCTGATGCTGGGAAAGACTGAAGACAGAACTAGAAGGAGGCAGCAGAGGATGAAATGGTTAGATAGCATCACCGACTCAATGGACATAAATTTGAGCAATCTCCGAGAGATAGTGGACAGAGGAGCCTGGCAAGCTGCAGTCCATGAGGATGCAAAGAGTCAGACACAACTCAGGGACTGAAGGACAACAAGTGATGATATCCTAGACAATTTCCTAAACCTCTCTGTGACTCAGTTTCCCAATTTGTTAAATGATAATCATCATCATCATCTATCTTATAAGGTTGTTATGAGGATTAAATGAGACTATACATATAAAACTGTAAGTAACAGTGCCTGGCATGCCCTCAGTAAATGTCAGCTATTCGTGACTACCATGAGTTATGAACTAGTCCACATGCTATCTCAGCTTGAAATAATGGATGAAGTCATTCGTGCAGAAAATTATTCAACAAATATTTAGTGAGTACCTACTGGTACCAGGCTGTAGATTAATTGGCTAACTTTAGAATAAGTCCAAATATCAGACCCAATAAGTAGGCTAAGTTTCTAATCACAGTTACTCTATGAAAGGAATTTGGTATTGGAATCTGGCATGTATTTCTCCCTCCTCACCAAGAAAACAGTTGTGTTTTGGTTTCAAAAGAGAAAGAAACAGGAAAATACTACTATCGTTCTTCTGTAGTTCTTTCCTTTGTGTGTGTGTGTGTATGTTTAGTCACTTGGTTATATCCAACTCTTTGTGACCCCATGGACTGTAGCCCACTGGACTCCTCTGTCCATGGGACTTTACAGGCAAGAATACTGGAGTGGGTTGCCATTTCCTCTTCCAGTGAATCGTCCCAACCCTATAGAGGCAAAGAACAGCAGTGCAGGAAAAGGAAAATCCCCCAGTAAGGTGAGAAATATTTACAGGTAGAAATGAAACTTGAAATCAGTCTTAGAGAGGATGAATGAGTTTTTCAAGGTAAAGAGGGATAGGAAAACAAGAATGTTATCACCCCAAAGAGAAAACACTGGTGGAGGGAGAAGTGGAGGCATCAGCTTGACATTTAGGTGGGTAAGCTGAGTCTTAGATTTGTAGGTTTTTTCACGATTACAGAAATACAACTCTAAACTTCAGGAAATATAATGTACGATTGTGAGTCATCAGAAAATAGGTAGCATGTGCAGTGACAGAGAAAGAAACTCAAGATAGAATCCTAAGAAAACCAACATTTCAAGCATGGTGGGAGAGAAAAGACACAGCAAATGAGAATAAGGAATGGCTACTAAATTCAGAGATGCAGGACCAGAACTCCCACAGAAGCTGGGAGTTAAAAGTGCTTCCCAGGATGATGTTAAAAAGAGAGGCAAATGCCAAAGGTTGGTACAGAAAATGTATGTTAGGAAAGTCACGTCAAAGTAAGGATAAAGAATAAGTTTACACTAATCTTTCATGAAGTTTATCACTAAAGGAAAAGACAGTAAAGTAGATGGATACTGAGTGGTGAGAAATGGTGTGTTTTGTTTTGTTTTTCCATTATGTGTCAGATCAGATCAGATCAGATCAGTCGCTCAGTCGTGTCCGACTCTTTGCGACCCCATGAATTGCAGCATGCCAGGCCTCCCTGTCCATCACCAACTCCCGGAGTTCACTCAGACTCATGTCCATCGTCTCAATGATGCCATCCAGCCATCTCATCCTCTGTCGTCCCCGTCTCCTCTTGCCCCTAATCCCTCCCAGCATCAGAGTCTTTTCCAATGAGTCAACTCTGCATGAGGTGGCCAAAGTACTGGAGTTTCAGCTTTAGCATCATTCCTTCCAAAGAAATCCCAGGGCTGATCTCCTTTAGAACGGACAGGTTGGATCTCCTTGCAGTCCAAGGGACTCTCAAGAGTCTTCTCCAACACCACAGTTCAAAAGCATCAATTCTTTGGCGCTCAGCCTTCTTCACAGTCCAACTCTCACATCCATACATGACCACAGGAAAAACCATAGCCTTGACTAGACGAACCTTTGTTGGCAAAGTAATGTCTCTGCTTTTGAATATGCTATCTAGGTTGGTCATAACTTTCCTTCCAAGGAGTAAGTGTCTTTTAATCTCATGGCTGCAGTCACCATCTGCAGTGATTTTGGAGCCCAGAAAAATAAAGTCTGACAGTTTCCGCATCTATTTCCCATGAAGTGATGGGACCGGATGCCATGATCTTCGTTTTCTGAATGTTGAGCTTTAAGCCAACCTTTTCACTCTCCATTTTCACTCTTATCAAGAGGCTTTTGAGTTCCTCTTCACTTTCTGCCATAAGGGTGGTGTCATCTGCATATCTGAGGTTATTGATATTTCTCCCAGCAATCTTGATTCCAGCTTGTGCTTCTTCCAGCCCAGCGTTTCTCATGATGTACTCTGCATAGAAGTTAAATAAACAGGGTGACAATATGCAGCCTTGACATACTCTTTTTCCTATGTGGAACCAGTCTGTTGTTCCATGTCCAGTTCTAACTGTTGCTTCCTGACCTGCATATGAATTTCTCAAGAGGCAGATCAGGTGGTCTAGTATTCCCATCTCTTTCAGAATTTTCCACAGTTGATTGTGATCCACACAGTCAAAGGCTTTGGCATAGTCACGAAAGCAGAAATAGATGTTTTTCTGGAACTCTCTTGCTTTTTCCACGATCCAGCGGATATTGGCAATTTGATCTCTGGTTCCTCTGCCTTTTCTAAAACCAGCTTGAACATCAGGAAATTCACAGTTCACGTATTACTGAAGCCTGGCTTGGAGAATTTTAAGCATTACTTTACTAGAGTGTGAGATGAGTGCAATTGTGCGGTAGTTTGAGCATTCTTTGGCATTGCCTTTCTTTGGGATTGGAATGAAAACTGATATTTTCCATTATGTGTATTTACTGCAAATAATGAGCCAGTAGAAAGGGAGAAGTTTCACATGGCTAATTTATATCAGGCTAACTACACTTCAGAAAAGAACACTTTCCTTTAAAAAGAACACTCAAAATTATCTGTACCCATAGTAACTCTTTCCCACTAGGTAGTAACATGCGTTGTGGAAGTAGTGGGAGACATGATCCCAGAGTGATAGCCTGTTCAATTGACAAAGTCGCATTTTTATTTATGGCCATCATATGAAATTATGACATGATAAATATGCTACGTCTTAGTTTTTTTATTTGTTTGAAGTCAATATTCTATTTTGATATGATCTTACAACCATGATATAGATCGTAATTAGGCCCCTGTCAACATGCAAACTTTTAAGCACTTAAAAAATACAAAAATTAATTTTCCAAAGTTGACAATGATTTTAATTAGATTGGCAAGGTCCTCAGTGAATCAAACAAATCAATATTTTCAGTTCTGTAGATGTAGCACAAAACTTGCTTTATTAAATGTTTACTGAATGCAAAAATACATTGTTCCGTGGAGTCATAAAGGAAAAGACAATACTTAATAAAAGTTAAAAAAAAATTCAGGTAACATCTATTATATTATGTATCAAGACAACAAACAAGATAAGCATGCAACTTAAACAAGATAGAAGTATTTTTGACCCTTACATAAAGGAATAAAAGAAGGATGTAGAAGGCTGATATAGACTCCACAAAGTCTAGAGACAGCCTCCTAGATCACTGCTCCCCCATCCTTACGATATGTTCTTATCCTCACAGCCAAGAAGGCTGTGAGAGTTCCATCTATTATATTTATATTCCAGGCAGTAGAAGGTAGAAAGGGGAAAAATAAAGATATTTCCTTGCCTCTTTAAGGAAAGTTCCCCTGAAATTCTTTCTAGCATATGTGCATTTATTTCACTGCTCAGAACCTAGTCACATGACAAAACCTAGCTGAATTACTGCCTAGTTGAAAGACTGTAATGCATAGAAAAAAAATTAGGGTCCTGCCCTCCTACATTGTTGGTGGGAATGTAAATTGTTGTGACTAACTATGGAAAACAGTACAGAGATTTCTTAACAAACTAAATATAGAGTTGGCATGTGACCCAGCAATTCCACTCTTGGGCATATAACCAAAGAAAAGTCTAGGTCAAAAAGATACATGCATCTCACTTTTCACAGCAACACTATTTACAATAACCAAGACGTGGAAGCAACCTAAATATCCATGGGCAGATGAATGAATAAAAAAGATATGGTACATATATACAGCGAAATACTACTCAGCCATAAAAAAGAATGAAATAGTGTCACTTGCAGCAACATGGGTGGGCTTAGAGATTATCGTACTACAGGAAGTAAGTCAGAAAGAGAGACAAATATATAATATCATTTATAGGTGGAATCTAAAATATGATACAAATGAACTTATTTCAGAAACAGAAACAGGGTCACAGACATAGAGAACAAATTTACGATTACCAAAGGGAAAAACAACAGGTGGAGGGATAAATTAGGAGTTTGGGATTATCAGATACAAACTACTGTATATAAAATAAATAAACAAGAAGCACAGGGAACTATATTCAGTATCAAGAAATAAAACATAAATCACTGAATCACTTTGCTGTACATAGAAACAAACACAACACTGTAAATCAACTCTGCGTGTGTGCATGAGTGCTACAATGATTCAGTCATTTCTGACTCTTTGCAACCCTATGGATTATATCCTGCCAGGCTCCTCTGTTCACGGGGATTCTCCAGGCAAGAATACTGGAGTGGTTGCCATGCTCTCCTCCAGGGGATCTTCCCTGACCCAGCGATCAAACCCGCATTTCTTAAGTCTCCTGCACTGGCAAACAGGTTCTTTACCACTAGCATCACCTGGGAAGCCCATAAACGATCAGATCAGATCAGATCAGTCACTCAGTCGTGTCCGACTCTTTGCGACCCCATGAACCGCAGCACGCCAGGCCTCCCTGTCCAGCACCAGCTCCCGGAGGTCACCCAGACTCACTCCCATCGAGTCAGTGATGCCATCCAGCCATCTCATCCTCTGTCGTCCCCTTCTCCTCTTGCCCCCAATCCCTCCCAGCATCAGAGTGTTTTCCAATGAGTCCACTCTTCGCATGAGGTGGCCAAAATACTGGAGCTTCAGCTTTAGCATCATTCCTTCTAAAGAAATTCCAGGATTGATCTTCTTCAGAATGGACTGGTTGGATCTTCTTGCAGTCCAAGGGACTCTCAAGAGTCTTCTCCAACACCACAGTTCAAAAGCATCAATTCTTCGGCGCTCAGCCTCTTCACAGTCCAGTTCTCACATCCATACATGACCACAGGAAAGACCATAGCCTTGACTAGGCGAACCTTTGTTGGTAAAGTAATGTCTCTGCTTTTGAATATGCTATCTAGGTTGGTCATAACTTTCCTTCCAAGGAGTAAGCGTCTTTTAATTTCATGGCTGCAGTCACCATCTGCAGTGATACTTCAATTTAAAAAAATAAATAGGGCACTAGTTCTATTAGTGATTAGCTATATTGGCTCTATAGAAATCTCTGCCATACTATTCTACCACAATGAGGCTTCCAAAAGCTCCCTCCCTGCCCAGCAGGGAATGAGATGAGAAGCAAAGTAGACTCTAGAAGAGTTTAGGATAGAAATCAGAATGATGAATAGGCCATGTGCTAAAAGAGAGCTCATATTCCTAAGTCAATTGCCTGGAAAGTTTTGGTAGTCCACTTCGTGATTGTTCTCTGTCTTAGCTCAGTTAATTCTAATATATCCATGAAAAGAGTAGAAAACTTGGCTTCAAAGATGGAATGGCAAATTTCAATGTCCTAATTGGACCAGTGATTAGGGGGCTAAGTTGGCATTCTTGAGAAACTCTGGAATGGCTACTATAAAAGAGAAAAAGCATCTGAACATGTAAAAAACATCTGAAATTTTCACACATGCCACTTTTCAGTGGAATGTGAGCTGGATACAACTATCACTGCCATCCACTGAATTGAATGGGCAATTCAGTGATTGCTGCCTCTGCTGCACATATGGAGAAGGAAATGGCAACCCACTCCAGTATTATTGCCTGGCGGGCTACAGTCCATAGGCTCGCAAAGAGTGGGACATGACTGAGCGACTAAGCATGCACTGCTCATCAGCAACTTCCTTCAGGAATTATCCAAGGTCAGTGTTCTTCCATTCTTACTACTGCATGACAGGAGTCAGCATTTAGCCATCAGCATCCAGATGGTGATATTCAAAACCTTGGCAAACTCCCTTTCAAAGGCTGTGATCCCTCTTGAAGTCGCTCAGTCGTGTCCAACTCTTTGTGACCCCCATGGACTGTAGCCCACCAGGCTCCTCCATCCATGGAATTTTCTAGGCAAGAGTACTGGAGTGGATTGCCTAGCTGAATATTGAACTCATTTTTTTTTTTCCACTTTTTAAAGTTAAAATTATTTGGAACAATATGGCTATGTTGACAGAATATTTGGCTGCCAATTTTTTCTTGCAGATAGCTACAACTGAAAAATGACCTGAGCCTGCTCATTGACTGTAACATTCAGAAGGACAGTGATCACACAGCACTAGAACCTAGATGGGGCCCTAAGTTCAAGAAAGAGAAAAGAAAGTGTATCCTCAGAGTGAGAAATTGGATATTTGTTAGAGGTACATGGGATTTGCAGCCAGAAAAGTGCTGATACATTGCAGGTGGCACTGGCCGCACTGTGGCGTCAGCAGTGTCACGTCGGCAGGTCAGATCGAACTTGCACCGTAATCGACAAGGGCTCTGACATGGATGGCAAAAAGCCAGGAGCAAACCACTTCCCGGAAATCCCACCTAGCTACACAAAGTCGCTTTATTTCACCACTAGCCTAGCACACTTGTCTTATGAAACTTTTGACAAAATACTATGTGTGTTTTGGGGAGTCATCCACATCTTTGATGATTTCCCTGGCATCTTTCTGTAGCCCATAATAAAAATAGCAATAGCTAAACATTTATTGAGTTTTTACTATATGCCAGGCACTGTGCTAAATTTATATTCATTTGCTCTCACGTAATAATGGCTGTTGGCCAAATACTATCCAGTCCTGTCTACTTTCCTTCTAATAGAATCCTGAATGAAAAAGTCTAGGTAAGGAATATTACCTTTCATAACCTCTATCTGTTTATTTGAGAAGAACAAAAATCAATATCAAGTGTAATCAACCATAACATATCCAAGTAGCAATATTTAGAAAAGGCACTTCTAAAATATCAGAATTTCATAATAAATTCTGGTTTGCTTTTGGATGATGCATTATTCAGGATGATAGAATTCCCAAGATGATCTTTTTCCTAAAGGCTTACATATGCCTTATAAATCCTTGAACTTCAGCTTGAAATGCAGAAGTGATTCTTAAATCTTAAAGCCCTGGTCAGGTGTGTTATTTTTCTTATAATGTATCTCTTCTTCAAAGGCTATTCCTGCTCAATGAGAAAATTCACAGTCTTGAGTATTTATTTACCAAGGTTTCTGTTCAAGGAATATTTAAAAGCTATTGACCAGGTCATTGATTTCAATGGCAAGCCATAATCATTTCACAGATAGTAAGAAAAGAAGCACAAAATGATAAGGGCATAACACAAGCCATGTTTAAATTGCCCACATTTTGAATCTTATATATATATATAAACTTCAACAAAATTCATAGAGTATTTGCTATTTGTAGTCAACCAAGATCTGTGTTAAATACTATTTTGCCCCTTATCACTTGAGAGACCGCATGTAAGTTACCTAATTTACTTAACTTATCTAATTTTATTGTCCCTATGCATATCATACTACACTATGCATGGATTAGAAATAATATATGTAAAACACAGCACATGCTAGTGATAGCAAGTATTACTCTCATTTTTCAGTTTTTAAATAATCTAAATGACATAAAGAGTAAACCCTTTAAAATGAATAAACATGTGGAATAAAATTTAAGACACTTTTTAAAGGAATTTAAATATTTAAATGTCTTTAATACTGCCTATTGATATTTTCTTTTGGAATAAAACTGTAAAATATTAGATGTGAATTTACCAGAGGTAGATAGTGCCTCTAGTGGTAAAGAGCCTGCCTGCCAATGCAAGAGACATAAAAGACAAGGATTCGATCCTGGGTTGGGAAGATCTCCTGGAGGAGGAAATGGGAACCCAATCCAGTATTTTTGCCTGGAAAGTCCAATGGGCAGAGGAGCTGGTGGGCTTCAGTCCATGAGGTTGCAAAGAGTCAGACACAACGGCAGCAACTTAGGATACACAATAGTTTTTATTCAAGGAAAAATAGTACTGAGCTATGACTGGGATTCTTATACACTATCAGAATAGGTAAAATTTAATAGAAGAAAACCAGGCTCTGCTTCAACACCTATTTAGGAACTTTGAGCTGTACTACTTGTAAGAAATCAATGACCTTAATGTAAAAATGAGGGATTGAATTATACAATCTCTCTGGCTTCTAACATCCAAACATCCTGTGTTCAAAAGCACATAAAATTCCACCAGCAGAAATTAACTCCTTTGACTTTAGACATTGGTAGGTAGTGTGGTATAACAGATAGAGGTTAGTTTGAAGTCAGCAAAGCTGAGTTCCAGCCCAGCTTTTCTTTCCAGTTACATGATCTTACCAAGTTATTATCAACTCTGAGGCTATTTTATCCCTTTTAAAATGTGGATGATAGCTACCTGCTGAGGATGTTGTGAACATTAGAAATGATGTTGATATTCAATAATTTACAGTATTCTATAGTCCATGGAATTCTATACAGTCCATGGAATTCTCTAGGCCAGAATACTGGAGTGGATAGATGTTCCCTTTTCCAGGGGATCTTCACAACCCAGGGATTGAACCCTGTTCTCCCTGAACATTGAAGGCAGATTCTTTACCAACTGAGCCACCAGGGAAGCCCATTCAATAATTGTGGTGGCAATTCAATTAATCACAGCTATTATTTTCCAGAGTCCTCCAGTAAAATGCAAATTCATTGAGAAGGATGATTTTTTTAGGATTTTTTTTTTTATCTACTGTGAAACAAGAAGCCACTCAAGTCCCAATAAAAGAGAGATGTGAAGCAGGGGTGTTAGGATGTTTCAGAGAGACCCATGGATCTCAAGGTGGAGTATCTTGGAATGGAAGACTGAAAAGGAATAAAGGTCTTACTCTCTGCCCTTCTTTATCTCTGCTCACATGATATTTCCCCTTCTGCAATATCTCTCTTCTTTTCTTTACCCTTTCCCGCCTTAGTATCCACAGCTCCTTGGAGCCCTCTTCTCATTTATCTCCATGTATGTATGTGAGTATGTGTGTGCTCAGTCATGTCTGACTCTTTGTGACCCCATGGACTGTAGCCCTTGGGGCTCCTCTGTCCATGGAATTTTCCAGGCAAGAATACTGGAGTGGGTTGCTATTTTCTACTCCAGGAAACCTTCCCCACCCAAGGATCGAAACTACATCTCTTGTGTCTTCCGCATTAGTTGGCAGATTCTTTACCACTGTACCACCTGGGAAGCCCTTTATCCCCATAAAAGTTTCCTTATTGAATAACCTGTATTTTCACTTCCAGCTGAGGAACAGAATGTAGAACCAGTAGGTGGTGGTGTACAGTTCACAGTTCATTCTATGGTGTGTAAGAAGACCCTTTGGAATGGGGATGTAGTAGAGGCTAGTACTCCATCATAAAACTAAAGGTAACATTAAATGTTTGTCATCATAACATTAATTTTCTAATAAGATGTATACAGTTGAAGTGAGGATGGATACAGTTTGGGGGGGTGCTGAAGCAGGTAATTTTGAGGACCCTTTTAAGGCAAACATGCAAAACAAATGAAAAATTTCATAGAAAAATATTTGTTTAGAATCATGAAGGTGTAGAAAATTACATACTTTAAGAAAGTCTAAAAATAACATAAATATTATAAAATCCAGAAAATATATCTATGAATTAATCTTTTAACACACATCTGTTAATATTTTCCCCCATATTTTTAGGTTGCATACTTACTGCACGCCTCCTTGCTTAATAATAGTATTTGTAGTATTTTCTCTTTTTCTTAGCCATGCCTCAGGGCATGGTGTGTGGGATCTTAGTTCCTCAACCAGGGTTTGAACCCATGCCTGCCATTTTGGAAGTACAAAGACTTAACCACTGGACCACCAGAGAAGTCCCTGTAGTATTTTCTACAGAGAGAATATAAACAGAATTTAGTTCTTGCTACAGCATAGATGATCAACAGAGAAGGCAATGGCGACCCACTCCAGTACTCTTCCCTGGAAAATCCCAGGGACAGGGGAGCCTAGTGGGCTGCCATCTGTGGGGTTGCACAGACTCAGACACGACTGAAGCGACTTAGCAGCAGCAGCAGCATGGATGGTCAAAGTTAGGCTTTATTTCATTGTTAGGTGGTATGCATAAAAGGCTTCCCTGGTGGCCCAGAATCTGTATGCAGTGTGAGAGACCTGGATTGGATCCCTGGGTCAGGAAGATCCCCTGAAGAAGGGAATGGTTACCCACTCCAGTATTCTTGCCTGGAGAATTCCATGAACAGAGGAGGCTGGTGGGCTACGGTACATGGGTTCACAAGGAGTTGGACACTATTGAGTGACAAACACACACACATTTATGCATCAGTTCAGTTCAGTCGCTCAGTCACATCCGACTCTGTGACACCATGGACTGCAGCATACAGCACAACAGGCCTCCCTGTCCATCACCAACTCCCAGAGCTTACTGAAACTCATGTCCATCGAGTCACTGATGCCATCCAACCCTCTCATCCTCCATCGACCCCTTCTCCTCCCGCCTTCAATCTTCCTTAGCATCAGGGTCTTTTCAAATGAGTCGGTTCTTCACATCAGATAGCCAAACTATTGGAGTTTCAGCTTTAGCATCAATCCTTCCAATGACCATTCAGAACTGATTTCCTTTAGGATGGACTGGTTGGATCTCCTTGCAGTCCAAAGGACTCTCAAGAGTCTTCTCCAACAGCACAGTTCAAAAGCATCAATTCTTTTGCGCTCAGCTTTCTTTATAGTCCAACTCTCACAACCATACATGACTATTGGAAAAAAGGTAGCTTTGACTAGATGGACCCTTGTTGGCGAAGTAAAATCTCTGCTTTTTAATATGCTATCTAGGTTAGTCATAGCTTTTCCTTCAAGGAGCAAGTATCTTTTAATTTTATGGCTGTAGTCATCATCTGCAGTGATTTTGGAGCCCCCCAAAATAAAGTCTCTCATTGTTTCCCCATGTGTTTGCCATGAAGTGATGGGACCAGATGCAATGGTCTTAGTTTTCTGAATGTTGAGTTTTAAGACAACTTTTTCACTCTCCTCTCACTTTAATCAAGAGGCTCTCAAGTTTTTTGCTTCCTGCCATAAGTGTGATGTCATCCGCATATCTAAGGTTAGTGATATTTCTCCTAGCAATCTTGATTCCAGCTTGTGTTTCATCCAGGCTGGCATTTCGCATGATGTACCCTGGATATAAGTTAAATAAGCAGGGTGACAATATACAGCCTTGATGTACTCCTTTCCCAATTTGGAACCAGTCTGTTGTTCCATGCCCAGTTCTAATTGTTGTTTCCTGACCTGCATAGAGATTTCTCAGGAGGCAGATCAGGTGGTCTGGTATTCCCACCTCTTTAAGAATTGTCCACAGTTTGTTGTGATCCACACAGTCCAAGGCTTTGGTGTAGTCAATAAAGCAGAAATAGATGTTTTTCTGGAACTCTCTTGCTTTTTGGATGATCCAACAGATGTTGGCAATTTTATCTGTGGTTCCTCTGCCTTTTCTAAATCCAGCTTGAAATCTGGATGTTCATGGTTCATGTACTGTTGAAGCCTGACTTGGAGAATTTTGAGAATTACTTTACTAGCATGTGAGATGAGTGCAATTGTGTGGTAGTTTGAACATTCTTTGGCATTACATTTCTTTGGGATTGGAATGAAAACTTCCAGTCCTATGGCCACTGCTGAGTTTTCCAAATTTGCTGGTGTATTGAGTGCAGCACTTTAACAGCATCATTATTTAGGATTTTTAGGATACTTATGCATAAAACATATTTATTGCTTATAGTACTATTACAGGCTTGTTTCATAAAAAGGCAAGAATTATGTCTTTCCAGAAGTGTAGCTGAGTACAATTCTACTTTAAGATTCCTATTAAAAGTGTATGATGCAATGTACCCTGTATTATCAATTCTATCCCCAGCAGGAGAGAACTTGTCTTTCACTTTGCATTAATGGGAACTGAATCTTTCGCTTCTTGATTTACACATTTGATGACTGACAGAATTTTCCTTAGACTAGTTCTGGCTAGTCTGGCTAATCATTTCTGTTCCCAGATGATGCAGAACATATTTCTATATTGATAAAGATTCTAGCCTTGTACCTGTTGGTGAGGTACCGGATGACTGACGCAGAGGGTGGTAGGTGTATTCCTGGAAATAATCCCTACACCAAGACAGCTATGACAATAGTAACTATTCTTGGGAGTGGCTATGAATCCCATAAATGTAGCCCACTAAACTCAAATGAAATGTATACCCAATTTAATCCTTTAGTCAGATCCTAAAATGCTCCAACACTCTCTGACCATAGGGGAAATATGAAGGCAGGAAAATAGAAATAGAAAGAGATAGCAGCACTAGTCTATAGAAATACAATAATTGACTCTATAAAATTAAACAAATATGTACTTGACACTGTGGACACATTGGTAGGCCCCTTCCTAGAGCCCTGAAGTTCATTTGCCTTTGGTGGGGGTGAGCAAGGGGTTGTCAAACACCAAGGATGCTGCTGAGGGACAAGGCAGGCTGCAGTAGGATACCTTTCCATCAGCCTGAGGCCTCTGGGTGATCAACGGAGGAAGCTGTAAGAGAGCTAGTGATGAGGGGCACAGTGACAGCAAAGACCACCTTCCCCATCACAGGATTTTGCCCGGGGACAGTTCTATACTTGCCAGCCTTTCCCAGATGTTTCTGCTTTGGCATGAAGCTAGCTAAGTTGACCTCAGACCTGGGATTCCACCAGGGAAGGTGACAGGGAAGAGCCTATTTTCAAATAAAAGAGGCATATGGGAGATGATAATTCCATGATTGGCAGAAAGGGAGAGAGAAAAGTGACAACTCAAAGAGAAGAAAGACACTTTTTTTTTTCATTTTCATAACAGTTGCTAAAATCAATGACAAGTAAAAGAAAACTAAAGACAGGAAGGAGAGACCTTCACTAGCATGCTTTAATTGAAATGCTCTTATGCCCAAAGGGAAGTGTGCTATCACAATTATAATGAAACAAAACTGAGTCTGACAGCGTATAGATTCAGACCATGAACGACAGCCTCCCAAGTAAATTCATTAGAAACTGATATGCATGTATAAGAAAGAGCTTGGAAACGAAGACAGAATGAACAAAATGGACTCCTATTCCATACTTAAAGTGAAAGTAAAGTCGCTCAGTCGTGTCCGACTCTTTGTGACCCCAGGGACTGTAGCCTACCAGGCTCCTCCCTCCATGGGATTCTCCAGGCAAGAGTACTAGAGTGGGTTGTCATTTCCTTCTCCAGGGGATCTTCCCAGCCCAGGGATCAGACCCAGGTCTCCTGCATTCCAGGCAGACGCTCTAACCTCTGAGCCACCAGGGAAGCCCATTCTATACTTAAAGTTCAGCTAAATATCATTAAATGAGTGACTATGTCAATAATGAACTTTCTAGAAAAATATTTACACACATACTGCCTAATATGAATGGATAATGAGGATGAGGCAAAAAAAAATCAACTTTTAGACAGGCTAGGGTCAGCCTTCTAATAATGATAAAGCTCTCATGTGTTCACTGTGGACTATTATCAGGACTGTCCTGATGTTTTTATGTGTATCAGACAGTCTTCATAAATGCCTTATGAGAGAGGTATTTTCATTTCTTCCCTTGATCAATTCTTTTCCCAATTATCTCCTCCTCATGTCTCAACTTAAGTATTTACTACCCCAAATAAATTGGGTCTCAATACCCTCCGGAGAAGGCAATGGCACCCCTCTCCAGTACTCTTGCCTGGAAAATCCCATGGACAGAGGAGTCTGGCAGGCTGCAGTCCATGGGGTCACAAAGAGTTGGACATGACTGAGCGACTTCACTTTCACTTTTCACTTTCATGCATTGGAGAAGGAAATGGCAACCCACTCCAGTGTTCTTGCCTGGAGAATCCCAGGGACGGGGGAGCCTGGTGGGCTGCCGTCTATGGGGTTGCACAGAGTCGGCCATGACTGAAGCGACTTAGCAGCAGCAGCAATACCCTCCCCAGTTTTCTTTTTCAAAATATCGTCATCTTTCTTCCTAGCCCTTATCAGAATGTGTAATTATGCACTTATTTTTTATCAGTTTAATTTCTGTCTTCCTCTCTACCATGTAAGTCCCATGAGGGTAAAGAAAATCACTTGTGTGCCTCACAGAAGCACAGTATGTTCAATAAATATAGGTTAATTAAATAAGCTCAATAAAGGTTAATTAAATAATTAAATGATGAGAAAACTGGAGCTTAGAAAAGTGAAGCCATATCCAAGTCGCAGAATATGATTTAAATCAAGGTCTGGGTGACTTCAAAACCTTTGAAATTAACCACTGTTATACCCTGCTCGTGCCAGCTAGGCTACATAATTTGCAGAACTGAGCGCAGAATAAAAATTTGAGCCTCTGTTCAAAAAGCAAGGGAAAAAGTCCCTAAAAACATTAAAATGCAAAGCTTTGTCCCTTCTTCCATAGTTTATCTTCACTTGTAATTCTTTGCTACTTATTGTGATTCTAAATAAAGAAAACTTACAACTTTAAATTACTACCATGAATTTTATTTTTCATCTTTACACTGGGCAATATCAGTGTGAAATGCAAATATGAATGTTCCCCTTATATGCAGAAACAGCAAAATTACATAGTTCATATTTCATAATTCACATACATATGTGTATTTTGGTTTTATAAGAATAGTGGAGATGCTAGACAAAATTAACTCAGTTGTTTTTATGTACCTTCGTGATTATGTTCTCATTATACCCACGTTGTCTACCTAGCTTGCTGATGAGTGAGGAAGCCCTGAGGGAAAAGCTTTGGGTTGCTCCAGATTGCCCTGTCTTTCCCCTTTCCTTCTCGTTATTTTCAGCATAAGTGGTCAGCGAAGCAGGAAAAGAACAGGAGTAAAAAGGGATGTATGTGGTGGAGGTTCTTTGCTTGTTCATGTTTCTTAGGATGCCATTTCTTCTTTCTATATTAGAACCACATTCTGGTTCAAGAGGAAAGCGTGACTTTGCAGGGCTGTGAGCACCCCTACTTCCTCAGGCGGGGATGTAACACTCAGAGCAAGATGTACTTGCTCTGTCTTGCTGAACTCCCACATAGTATGTGTGGATCCCCCAGGAGCCTATGCCCATGGGACGTGTTATATGCAAATAGAGCAGCAAGAACAGCTGACTCCAGGCTGTGTGCAGCTCCTCTGCTCTTGCGTATGCTCCAGCATCCCACAGGAGTGCACTTACAAAGCACAATCTCAGATGGAATTAATAAGAATTTCAAGATGGCAGCAGCAGAGCATTAAACCCAGCAGGGGGCCTTTGTGAGCACATGACCTTGTGCACATGCAAGGTCACACACCTGTGAATCCGGCCCTGTGCACTCTGTGTGTCTACTGTGTTTTGCTGCTTAGTACTTGATGGCACTTTAATCACACTCCAAATTCACAATAATGAATCATTATAACAAAGATCCCTAATTTCAATATACTACGAGGACAAGGAAAAATGACAAATATTTCCTAAGCTTCTTTTCAAACTTCTATTGTAACTGATAAGGAAAGCACATGCATATGTTTGCACACCAGGAATGAGGAATTATTTTTATTTGCAGACATTTATAATTGCTTTGCCATTGACTGAGCTATTAAATATTCAGATCTGAGCAGGGAGCAGGTAATTTAGTGTAGCAATATTTTCTCCTCTGTCTCATTATAAAAGTTGAATAAAAGTTAAATTATACAATAATGCAATTGCAAATATTTTAGCCAGGAGGGCATTGTACACTTCAGTCCCTTTGAAAAGAGAGACAATGATAAACAAAGTTAATTATCATCTCAGTCCTTTTAACCTGAGTTGATTTTGCATTTTGCCTTCAGTGTCTCCTGACATGAATCCCAGTTCTGAAGGCAAGTGCTCCAAACAACAAGTTTTCTTATTTACCATCATAACTTGTGACTGTCTTGGCTTAAGCAGTCATGCTAAGATTGGTACTCAGACTGTATCAAGAAAATTAACAAACTGAGGTTTTTAGCTCTGTTTGACAGATGAGAAAATTTAGTCTCATTGAGATTAATTCATACCCAGGCTACATGGCAGCAGTAGTATTTGCACTCAGGTCTGGCAAAACATGCATCTTTACTGCACTCACTAAAGCAAGAGATATGGCAATGATAATATCTGTATGGTTTTACAAAACTAGAGATATTGTACACTCCCCCCCATCTGAGTTTTTAATTTACATTAATCAGTTAACTATGTTCTTAGGTAAGTTTTTTGTCTGTCTACACTGTTTCTCAGATACTTTTTTGCTTTTCTGCCACTACTTTTCTGAAGATATAAATAAATGGAATATTTCCTTTAAGTGAAACTGAAAGTCGCTCCGTTGTGTCAGACTCTTTGCAACCCCATAGACTATACTGTCCATGGAATTCTCCAGGCCAGAATACTGGAGTGGGTAGCCTTTCCCTTCTCCAAGGGATCTTCCCAACCCAGGGATCCACCCCAGGTCTCCCGCATTACAGGCGGATTCTTTACCAGCTGAGCCACAAGGGAAGCCCAAGTACTGAAGTCGGTAGCCTGTCCCTTCTCCAGTGCATATTTCCGACCCAGGAATTGAACCAGGGTCTCCTGCATTGCAGGCAGATTCTTTACCAATTGAGCTATCAGGGAAGCCCATATTTCCTTAAAGTGAAAGTGAAAAATGAAAGTGAAGTCGCTCAGTCGTGTCCGACTCTTTGTGACCCCATGGACTGTAGCCTACCAGGCTCCTCTGTCCATGGGATTTTCCAGGCAAGAGTACTGGAGTGGATTGCCATTTCCTTCTTCAAACTATACCACAATTAGAAAACTTTGTACTAAACATTTTCCTAGTTCATATATATGACACAAAAATATAAAATGTAGATTAAATAGTATATTCGTATACTTTTATATATTGTATGTCATATTCAATGCTTATATAAAAATGATAAATCATCCGTTGTCTAAGGTTCAATCCCTGAGTTGGGAAGATCCTCTGGAGAAGGAAATGGCAACCCACTCCAGTACTCTTGCCTAGAAAATTCTGTGGATGGAGGAGTCTGGTGGGCTACAGTCCATGAGGGTCTCAAAGAGTCAGACACGACTGAGTGACTTCATTTTCACTTTTCACTTTCACTTTAAGAGATATAATATCTTCTCATCAAAGATACTGATTTTAGCATTTGATAACAGATTCAAAATACTGATTTCATCAATATAGTGCATATGTACATTTAGATCTCTAAGTTTATATTCCACATGTTCTGTAACATTTATTATTTATTCAGTAAAACTGAAGGTCAGTATATGTTAAGCAATGAATTTAACATTGGATTTAAATGACTTGTGTATTCTTTTCCAGGAAGCCTAAAATAGTTCAATGTCTGTTACTATAAAGACATTCTTGTCCAAACTTAATTTAAGGAGCACTAAAGAAATTGAAAGAAATTATATTTTCTTATGAAAACAACTAGTACCAGATAGGCCATGGAGAGGGTCATGCCAGTAGCAGGGACCCAGTAGGATTCCCTAAATTAAATTACATAAGAAAGTAGCCTTTCTTGTCACTGAGGATTTGACACGACTCCCCTGGATTTCCTTAGGAATAAGTAAAAAATTTTAAATGCTTTTCGTGTTTTATACAAGTTTTGTTCAGATTCAACTAAGAGAATATTCTGGTTCTCATACTTAAGGGTTTAGTTTCTGGGCAGAAGGAGTTCTAACAGATTTTTCAGAATGAGTTAATTTTTTAATTTTTGTTCATTTTAATATGAAGGATCACCAAGATCTGTATTTAAAGTTAGGAGCACAACTAATTTTATTTAGTCTCAGGCCATACTCAGACAACACAAGAGACAAAAAATAAAAATATATAAGCTAAAGTGGACAGTAAAAGAGCTGATTGTGTAACAAAGACTCTAAATAAGGTTAGGGAAAATTAAGAAGACTGAGTGCTTGCGCTCCAGAGTTGGCAGCTGATGTCCCAGGTGCTTCCTCCCAATTGAAATGATTAAAAGTCGATGTGATCAGGCAGAACCAAGGCTTTTTGCTCTACATTTTATCAGCATGGACTTTAAAAGGACTGAGATTAAAAGCACTTACTCTTTGGTTTGTTGTTGTTATTCAGATGCTAAGTCGTGTCTGACTCTTTGCAACCAAGGGATGCAGCAAAACAGGCTCCTCTGTTCTTCACTGTCTCCTGGAATTTGCTCAGACTCATGTCCACTGAGTCAGTGATGCTATCTAACCATTTCATCTTCTGCCACCCCTTTCTCCTTTTGCCTTTGATCTTTCCCAGCATCATGGTCTTTTCCAGTGAGTCAGCTCTTCACATCAGGTGGCCAAAGTATTGGAGCTTCAGCATCAGTCCTTCCAATGAATATTCAGGGTTGATTTCCCTTCCTTGCAGTCCAAGAGACTCTAAAGAGTCTTCTCCAACACCATGATTTGAAAGCATCAATTCTTCTGTGCTCAACCTTCTTTGTGGTCCAACTCTCCCATCCGTACATAATTACTGGGTAAACCATAGGTTTGACTGTATGGACCCTTGTCAGCAAAGTGATGTCTCTGCTTTTAAATACATTGTCTAGGTTTGTCATAGCTTTCCCTCCAAAAAACAAGTGTCTTTAACTTCATGGCTGCAATAACCATCCACAGTGATTTTGGAGACCAAGAAAACAAAATCTGAAACTGTTTTGACTTTTTTCCAGTCTCTTAGCCATGAAGTGATGAGACCAGATGCCATGATCTTCGTTTTTTAAATGTTGAGTTTTAAGCCAACTTTTTCACTCTCTTCTTTCACCTTCAAGAGGCTCTTTAGTTGTTCTTCACTTTCTGCCATTACAGTGGTATTATCTGCATATCTTAGACTGTTGATATTTCTCCTGGCAATCTTCATTCCAGCTTGTGCTTCATCCACCCTGCCATTTCTCATGATGTTCTCTGCATATAAGTTAAATAAGCAGGATGACAATAACAACCTTCCTGTACCCCTTTTCCAGTTTTGAACCAGTCCGTTGTTCCACCTGTGATTCTAACCGTTGCTTCTTGACCTGCGTACTGGTTTCTCAGGAGACAGGTAAAGTGGTCTGGTATTCCCATCTCTTTAAGAATTTTCCAGTTTCTTGTGACTCACACAGTCAGAGGCTTTAGTGTAGTCAATGAAGCAGAAGTAGATGTTTTTTTCTGGAATTCCCTTGCTTTCTTTATGAACCAGTGAATATCTGAAATTTGATCTCTGATTCCTCTGCTTTTTCTAAACTCAGCTTATACATCTGGAAGTTCTCAGTTCACATATTGCTAAAGCCTAGCTTGAAGGATTTTGAGCATAACCTTTCTATTGGGCTTCCCTTGTAGCTCAGTTAGTAAAGAATCTGCCTGCAGAGCAGGAAACCCTGTTCGATCCCTGAGTTGGGAAGATCCCCTGGAGAAGGAAGTGGCAACCCACTCCAGTATGCTTGTCTGGAAAATCTCATGGGCAGAGGAACCTGGTGGGCTGCAGTCCTTGGGGTCACAAAGAGTCGGGCACGACTGAGCAACTAACACTTACTTACTTTCTCTTAATAGTATGTGAAATAACCTCAATTCTGCAGTAGTTTGAACATTCTTTGGCATTGCCTTTCTTTGGGACTGAAATGAAAACTGACCTTTTTCAGTCCTGTGACCACTGCTGAATTTTCTAAATTTACTGACATATTGAATGCAGCACTTTAACAGTATTATCATTTAGGATTTAAAATAGCTAAACTAGAATTTCATTATCTCCACTAGCTTTGTTCATAGCCGTGCTTTCTAAAGCCCACTTGACTTCACACACTAGATTGTCTGGCTCTAGGTGAATGGCAACACCATAGTGGTTATCTGGGTCAATAAGACATTTTTTTGTATAGTTCTTCTATGTATTCTTGCCACCTCTCCTTAATCTGTTCTGTTTCTGATAGGTCCTTACTGTTTCTACCGTTTATCATGCTCATCCTTGCATGAAATGTTCCCTTGATATCTCCAGTTTTCTTGAGGAGATCTCTAATCATTCCCATTCTATTGTTTTCCTCTATTTCTTTGCATTGTTCATTTAAGACGGCCTTCTTATCTCCCCTTGCTATTCTCTGCAACTCTGCATTCAGTGGTGTATATCTTTTCCTTTCTCCCTTTCCTTTCAGTTCTCTTCTTTCCTCAGCTATTTGTAAAACCTCCTCAGACAACCACTTTGCCTTCTTGCATTTCTTTTTCTTTGGGATGATTTTTTTTCACTGCCTCCTCTACAGTGTTACATGACTCTGTCCATAGTTCCTCAAGCTGTCCATCTACTAGATCAAATCCCTTGAATAAATTTATCACCTGCACTGTATAATCATAAAGGATTTGATTTAGGCCATATCTGAATGGCCTAGTGGTTTTCCCTACTATCTTCAATTTAAGCTGAATTTTGCAATAAGGAGCTCATTATCTGAGCTATAGCTTCAGGTCTTGCTTTTGCTGACTGTATAGAGCTTCTCCATCTTCTGCTGCAAAGTATAATCAATCTGATTTAGGTATTGACCATCTGGTGATGTGCATGTATAGAGTCATCTCGTGTTTTTGGAAAAGATTGTTTGATATGTCCAGAGTGTTCTCTTAAAAAAGATTCTATTAGCCTTTGCCCTGCTTCATTTTGTACTCCAAGGCCAAACTTCCCTGTTACTCTGGTTTCTCTTGATTCCCTACTTTTGCATTCCAATCCCCTATGATGAAAAGAACATCTGTTTTTTTGTTTGTTTGTTTGTTTGTTGGGTGTTAGTTCTAGAAGGTCTTGTAGGTCTTCATCAGATCAGATCAGATCAGTCACTCAGTCGTGTCCGACTCTCTGCAACCCCATGAACTGCAGCATGCCAGGCCTCCCTATCCATCACCAGCTCTCGGAGGTCACTCAGACCCACATCCATCGAGTCAGTGATGCCATCCAGCCATCTCATCCTCTGTCATCCCCTTCTCCTCCTGACCCCAATCCCTCCCAGCATCATAGTCTTCTCCAATGGAACCATTCAATTTCAGCCTCTTCAGCATTAGTTGGGGCATAGACTTGGATTACTGTGATGTTGAATGGTTTGCCTTGGAAATGAATGATGATCATACTGCCATTTTTGAGGCTGCATGCAAGTACTACATTTTGGACTCTTATTGACTATGAGGACTACTTCACTGAATCTGATTCATACTTGTATCCATGGATTCTATTTAATTTTTTAAAATAATTGTTTTGTTTTCCTTTGAAGTTTGAATTTCTGAATTGTATTTTTTTCAACTTAGTTTTATAGTCTAGGAAAAATATAAATGAACAAAAGAATATTAGATAAGGAGAGCAAACAGAAGTCCATAATGAAAAGTACAAAACATTTTAACCCAAGAAAATAAATTTTATTTGATTTTAAAATAGAAGGAAATAAAAAAAATAAATACAATAAAATAGAAGATAATCAAAAGAAATGGTTCTCTTAAACTGAAAGTTCAAAAACCAGCTACAGGTCCCTGAAGTGATGGCTGAACCTAAATTTCCTGAAGGGTACAGATTCAGTATATACCTCCATTTGCTTCTTGAAAGACATTTATTCCACCGCAAGGTCCAGAGTACTAGGTTCAGATTTCAGCTCTGCCATTGATAAGAATACATGGCATCTGCTTGCAACAGGCATCGTTTGTAAAAAAGAGTCAAAATACCACATGTGAGCCCCTGGAAGAGTGTGAGGTTAGGCCTACCTACACCTCGCTTCTTTTGTGATTTTCCCTGCAGATACTTAGCCCTTTTAATCCTAGTTTCCTTTATCTGCAAAATAAGGGTAGTAATAATACCTCCCCAATGATGGGATTATGTACTTTTTAGAAATACGATTTGTAAAATGCACCAACTCTTCTCCAACAGCAGAGTCCACCTGGATGAGATGATTTAGAATATAACCCCCATCACAAATTGGAAAATAGAAAGAGTGAATACGCTTATCCCCACATTTTGCAGAGGAGCAGTCTTAGGTTCGGAGAAGGCAATAGCACCCCACTCCAGTACTCTTGCCTGGAAAATCCCATGGATGGAGGAGCCTGGTAGGCTGCAGTCCATGGGGTCGCTAAGAGTCGGAAACAACTGAGCGACTTCACTTTCACTTTTCACTTTCACGCATTGGAGAAGGAAATGGCAACCCACTCCATTGTTCTTGCCTGGAGAATCCCAGGGACGGGGGAGCCTGGTGGGCTGACGTCTGTGGGGTCACACAGAGTCGGACACAACTGAAGCGACTTAGCAGCAGCAGCAGTCTCAGGTTAGATTATTTACTCCATGTCCACAAATCTGGAAGGAGACAGGGCTGAACTTGGCTGCAGGTGTTCTGACTCCCTGTCTTGTCAAGATTAAAATAAAATACCTCACAATCTTGTTGCTTCAAATAAAATTCCGTCAACTGGGAAACACTAATAAGGGGCATATTATGTTAGTGTTTGATAATCAGCAACAGTGGATTCTTATTTTTAGCAAAATCCAAGCAGATTTCAAACTTTGGCAAATGTATGCTCAGAGATGGCCATGACTCCTGACAAGAGTCACCAGAATAAACCCTTATTCAAATGTTCCTGTCATCTCTCACTAATCTGAAATTTAACTGCATCTGTTTTTACCTGAAATGAACAAAAGTGCCAGCTGGGACTCAAAGACCTCATTGTCATTGGGAGATTCTGCTATAAGGTTATTAGTTATGTGAACTGCACAGCTAAACTGTGAGGGAAAGGACTTTAATATCATATCCGAAACGAGTCGCCAGTCCAGGTACGATGCCTGATAATGGATGCCTGGGGCTGGTGCACTGGGACGACCCAGAGGGATGGTATGGGGAGGGAGGAGGGTTCAGGATAGGAAGGGGAACACATGTATACTTGTGGCAGATCCATTTTGATGAATGGCAAAAGCAATACAATATTGTAAAGTTAAGCAAAATAAAATTTCATAAAAATAAATAAATAAATTAATTAATTAAAAAAATAAATAAAAATAAAAAGCCTGGATAGTGGTGATGTACTCCTCTTGGTTTGGTTAGGTTTAGTTTTTCTGGAATATGTATGTATGTGTATGTGCTCAGCCATGGGGACTCTGCGACCCCATGGACTATAGCCTGCCAGGGTCCTCTGTCCATAGATTCTCCAGGCAAGAATACTGGAGTGAGTTTCCAGTTCCTCCTTCAGGGGTCTTCTTGACCCAGGGATCGAACCCATGTCTCCTGCATCCCCTGCAATGCAAGCAGATGCTTTACCACTGAGCCACCAGGGAAGCTCTAGTCCAATAACAATATTAGCTTGATAGCAAGCATTTTTCTCTGTACGATAGCTTATTCCAAGAAAGCTCTAGAATTAAAATAGGTTTTTACTCATGTCTGGAGAGTAATAGATCTTTTACTATGCTCTCTTGAACACTTTGATTATTATTTAATCTCTAATGCTAAAGATAGTGAATACAAGAAAATAAAAAATTTGATATATAATTCTGAATCTTATAGTCATAGGACTATAAGCTAAAAGACTTATAAACGACTACTAAACAAGCTTACATGTTTTCTTCCTAAAAATTGTCCTTTCCTTCCTACATGCCTCCCTTGAGAATGGTACTAAAATGTTCAATCGTCGAGAATTTTAATTTACCACCTAAAGTTAATCAGATAAACTTTATTTTATATGATAAGGAAGTTCTGACAAAGAAAGCAAATTACTATTTCTATCTGATTATGTAAGTAAAAACATGTGTTGTTATAAATGCAATGCAATTAATATATAAAAGATGTTCAGTTATAATCCATAGATTCATTTGTGTTATAACCCAGGATGAGTCAACATCGTGCCTGCAAACATCTATCCATGGAAGCAATTAATCACATTGATTTGGTTTGCCGGTTGCTATTTCTCATCTTTAAACTCTTTTTACCCCCAGAATTGTATACTAATTTGTAATCATACAAATTTAGCAATATTCAAATGCATTTTGTCTGCTCCTTCTGTATTATCAGTTTTCTCACATTTAATATTTATGGTACTTACCTTCCCCTGCAGAGGTATGTTCTCATATGAAATAGAAGATAAAAATGGAAAATCTCATCACAATAGCCATTTATAACCTTTGGGAATTGAGACATCTTTCTGTTAAAGTTTTGAGTTTATAACAAGCACCCATTTTTAATTAGAGAGAAGAATGCCATATATTAATTTTTCATGTGAATTAAATATAAATTAAATCACATAAAAACTTTTTGGAAACACCAAATAGCTCTTGAGATAATTAAAGACTTCCTGGGATACTAGGAATCAATGATTGTAAATCAAGAACTTAGAGCATGAAGATGGTACAGACCAAATATACCAAATAGACCTTTCATTCAGCTCTCTGGCTTTCCTTGGCATTCACCTTTGGGACATTAGAGACAGAGCACTGCCATAACTGAGTAAACGACTAAAGAAAGAGGATCTTGACTGATAGAGGTCGTACTGTGGACTCATGTCTCTCTGCTTACTAATAGCAGGGATTTGGCAGAGTGTTTAAAGTAAGATTCTCTCTCTTGTCCCAAAGTTAGTTCTACCTTGCTTTTTGGTTTGTTTTGCGTATGTGTGTGTGTGTGTGTTTAAATATAACTGTTAAGGTTAGCTTATAAAAAAAAGAAAATTGGTAGTTGTGTAGCCTGGTAAAGTGAGATTTTTAAGGTTTGTTGTACTGCTCTGCAATTACTTGTACTTTTCACATCCAATTATGAAAGAATAGAAACTACTGCTACAGTTAACTCTCTGCTTCCAGTTCATAAATCATAACTGCTGGCTGCTGAACTACTTTTCAAAAGAGATGTAAATAATGTCATTTTGATCCCTGGGTTAGGATGATCCTCTGGAGAAGGAAATGTCAACCCATTCCAGTATTCTCACCTGGAGAATCCCATGGACAGATCATCCTGGCAGGCTACAGTCCATGGGGTCACAAAGAGTTGGACACAACTGAAGCAACTTAGCAGGTACTTTTGTTTCTTAGTAGAAAAGTTGTTCAGTTCAGTTCAGTCATTCAGTCATGTCTGACTCTTGCGACCCCATGGACCACAGAACCCCAGGCCTCCCTGTCCATCACCAACTCCCAGAGTTTACTCAAACTCATGTCCATTGAGTCAGTGATGCCATCCAACCATCTCATCCTCTGCCGTCCCCTTCTCTTCCTGCCTTCAATCTTTCTCAGCATCAGGGTCCTTTCAAATGAGTTAGTTCTTCGCATGAGGTGGCCAAAGTATTGGAGTTTCAGCTTTAGCATCAATCCTTCCTATGAACACCCAGGACTTTAGAACACCTTTAGAATGGACTGGTTGGATCTCCTTGCAGTCCAAGGGACTCTCAAGAGTCTTCTCCAATGCCACAGTTCAAAAGCATCAATTCTTAGGCACTCAGCCTTCTTCACAGTCCAACTCTCACATCCATACATGACCACTGGAAAAACCATAGACCTGACTAGACGGACATTTGTTGGCAAAAGTAATGTCTCTGCTTTTTAATATGCTGTCAGGGTTGGTCATAATTTTCCTTCCAAGGAGCAAGCATCCTTTAATTTCATGGCTGCAGTCACCATCTGCAGTGATTTTGGAGCCCCCAAAACTAAAGTCTCTCACTGTTTCCATTGTTTCCCTATCTATTTGCCATGAAGTGATGGGACCGGATGCCATGATCTTAGTTTTCTGAATGTTGAGCTCTAAGCCAACTTTTTCACTCTCCTCTTTCACTTTCATCAAGAGGCTTTTGAGTTCCTCTTCACTTTCTGCCATAAGGGTGGTGTCATCTGCATATCTGAGGTTATTGATATTTCTCCCAGCAATCTTGATTCCAGCTTGTGCTTCCTCCAGCCCAGCATTTCTCATGATGTACTCTGCATATAAGTTAAATAAGCAGGATTACAATGTACAGCCTTGACATACTCCCTTTCCTATTTGGAACCAATCTCTTGTTCCCTGTCCAACTCTAACTGTTGCTTCCTGACCTGCATACAGATTTCTCAAGAGGCAGGTCAGGTGGTCTGGTATTCCCATCTCTTTCAGAATTTTACACTTGTTTGTAGTGATCCACACAATCAAAGGCTTTGGCATACTCAATAAAGCAGAATTAGATGTTTTTCTGGAACTCTCTTGCTTTTTCAATGTTGGCAATTTGATCTCTGATTCCTCTGCCTTTTCTAAAACCAGCTTGAACATCTGGAAATTCAAGGTTCACGTATTGCTGAAGCCTGGCTTGGAGAATTTTGAGCATTACTTTACTAGCATATGAGTTGAGTGCAATTGTGCAGTAGTTTGAGCATTCTTTGGCATAGCCTTTCTTGGGGATTGGAATGAAAACTGACCTTTTCCAGAAAAGTTGAAAGGAGGTTAAAAGAGCACCTCACATGCATCGTGAAAAAGATTGTAGAGCTTAACATTAATACATAGTTCCATAGTCCACATCTTTAGTTTATGGTACCATGTTTTAGTGGGGCTTCCCACGTGGCACTAGTGGTAAAGAACCTGTCTGCCAATGCAAGAGACATAAGAAGACATGGGTTCAATCCCTGGGTCCAGAAGATCCCCTAGAGGAGAGCATGGCAACCCACTCCAATATTTTTACCTCAGGATCCATTGGGCAAAGGAACCTGGTGGGCTACAGTCCATGGGGTTGCAAAAAGTCGGACTGGGCAGAAGCTACTTAGTATGCACCCACCCGATATTTCAGTAGGTATGTAGTGATGACTCTTCATAGGCACCAAAATGTTCCCTGATTACATTAAAACCAACATGTAGCTTTCTGTGTTTCTGTTTTTCTCGACTTGCTAGCTTTCCTGAAAGCCACCTATCTTGTGTGAGTTTTGCCATTAATTAATAATTATGGAGTTAAACTTATATCTTACCTAATCAGATTGATTTTTTAAAAACTATTTTGTTTTAAATGTGAAATTTGTTTGATAAATAATTAGCTAAGAGAACTTTCCTACTCACTTAGTAAGCCTAGGCAAAATTCCACACAAAATTATATTTCCAGGTTAGCAGGAGCTCGTAATTACCTAGATTCACCCTTATTTCAAATCTTCTGTAATCTCTGGGGTGTTTCAACAAGAAAGTGTCATTTAGATGATAAAAACTTGTTTCCACATCTTATTCCTTCTAAAATATAAAATAATTAGCATCAAACTGTGTATAAACAGTAAATTAAAAACCATGAATAGAGTTAGAAAATTATATTAAAACTTGTTTTTTCCGGTTTCATTTAATCAAATTTCATTTAAGGAAAATGAAACATGTTGGCCACATTCCTTTTTTGGCTTCCCTACTTTAATTTGCTTATTGGGTTCTTCACTCTCTTCTTTGCACAGAGCAAGGTTTCATAAATGCATATTGACATGCCCACTGTAGGCTTATATGGAAGGGCAAATTAATCCTCCATTGTGTAGCAGTCAAGTCCTATTTAGTGGTTTGTCTACAAAGATCAATACAGGGTCTCTAAGGCATAATGGCTGGCTCCATTCACTCCTGCTAGACAAACAAATGCCCTTTTAAAAGTCAGTTCACGAAAAAAGCTTTTTCTAGGCACAACCAGGCCTAGGTAAAACTTTCAAACAGTCCAAGTTTTGATTTCAGTGCTGCAGGCTTCATTGCTGGGCCTGATTTCCTTCTTTGAACCATTTTTTCCCCATTACGAATGCCTTTAAGAAGCAGTTTGATACATAAATTTAATCCCAAAGAGATACAAATGAGTTCAAAGGCTTAATGTGTTAGCACTCTCAAGAATAGTTGTATTTTAGCCAAGAGAAGAGTTCTTAGGCAGAATAAGTCTCTATGGTGGAATTCAAGTAATTCAAAGAGCATGAGAGACAGGAAGTAGCCAGGAAGGTATCTGAACATGGTCATAGGCAGAGACTTACTCCACCTGTTCATAAGACCATTCCTGCTGCCAACACTTATCGGAAAGCCTCTCATTATTAACATATTCTTTCTCTTTATTGTTTGGCTCACTCTTTTTTTAGCCTTCTAGACTCAATTCCAATCAACCTACTTTCCAAATATTTGTGGGAGTATTTCTCAAGTATGCTCAACACCTGATGAATCCCAGAATTATTCCTGTTATAGCAGTAATCACTGCATTATTATTATTTCCTATGTAGCCTCTCTCCCTACTAGAAGTCACCTAGAACAAGGTCTGCCTCTTTTAGTCTCCCTCTGCCTTCCCAGACGTAGCAAAGTGCTTGGATCACAATACATTTTCCTCCTACCCACTGTACCCCAAATTACATAAAGAGTTGGCTGCCACCATTTCACCTTTGATCTGCTGCACACTCATTGACACCAGGCTTCCAGTCGTGGTAGACTGGGCTATGATGGGAAGGGAGATGAGCTGGGAAAATAGGCGCTCCTCTACTCTTCCCTCCTAGAAGGTACATTTCCTAAAGTCAAGAATTACAAAATATTTGAAGAAATATGTATGACAGTATTGAGGAAATATTTCCTTGAATGATTTCAAGCTCTTCCACAGGAAAACAACACTTAACATTTCCAAAGTGAGTTGATTACACAAAGAATGGCCCCTCTAAGTCAGAGGTTTATAAAATACCACCCACAAGTCCAACACAGCCTATCTCCTGTTTTTGTACCACTTGTGATTTTAGAAGACTATTTACGTATTTAAATAGTTGGTGATGAGTTTAGTCACCAAGTCATGTCTGACTCTTTATGACCCCATGGACTGTAACCCACCAGGCTCCTCTGTCCACAGGATTCTTCAGGAAAGAATACCAGAGTGGGTTGCCATTTCCTTCTCCAGGGGATCTTCCCGACCCAGGGATTGAACCTGGGTCTCCTGCACTGCAGGCAGATTATTTACCTACTGAACCACCAGGGAAGGCCACTTATTTATATTGTTAGGGAGAAAAATCAAAAGAATATTTATTGACACAGAGTTATATGAAATTCAAATTTCAGGGTCCATAAATAAAGTTTTTATTTATTTATTTATGGACACAAATTTTTATTGGATTATAGTTAGCCTCATTCATTTACGGATTCTCTAGGGCTGTGTTTGCACTTTGAACAGTTGTTATAGAAGCCATATGTCCTACAAGACCTAAAATATCATCATCTTGTCCTTTACATGAAGAGGGCTCTAAATGAGCATATAAGAAATAACGTGTGTGTGTGTGTGTTCGTGCACACGTGTACTCAGTCACTCAGTCATGTCCAGCTCTGCCACCCCATGGACTGTAGCCCACCAGGCTCCTCTGTCCATGGAACTTTCCAGGCAAGAATACTGGAGTGGGTTACCATTTCCTACTACAGGGAATCTTCCCTACCCAGGGATCAAAATGACATTATTTACATCTCTTTTGAAAAATAGTTCAGACACAGTTGCCTATGAGGAAAAGAGATTCTTTAGGGTTGAATAGAGAAAACCATTGGGACATCCCTTCTTAGTGTGAATAGTAGAGGTAAAAACAAGATAATTAATGACGTTTCCAGTAGAAGTTAGATAATATAAAACATTGCAAACAATAACCTCAGGCATCTTGGAGGTAAGAGAAAAAAATACAAGTATTTAGAAACCTCAAATAGCAAGAGTTCAATGGTTTGTTTTAACTCTAACTTTCTTCCTCAACTATAAGATCTTTGGGGAAGAAAAAAGAACCAAGTATTGAATTTATTATCAGTACCTCACTCATTATAGGAACTTTATAAATTTTTGAGTAAGAAAGGGAGAGAGAAAAGAAAGGAAGAAAATAGATTTAAGAGGAGTATTTGCTTTTAGCTTTTGTCATTCACTTTAACTTATTTTTTTCTTTTTTATATGTGGAAGTTCACTACCTTAAGTGCTTTTATCCAAGCAGACAATTTTATTTGTATGCATAAAACCACTAGCAAATGTATTAAAGAATATTTCAAGGAATGTTACTCATGCTGTTTCAAGTTTCAGCCTCATTTTCTCAAAGTGAAAAATCAAGCACCGTTGATCATATAGTGACTGCTCTTTGAGGTTAAGGCCCTGTGTTGTAAAGCCTTTAACTCTACAACTGTAAATAGAGTTATCTTAAACACTCATTCGTGGTAGAAACAGCAAGCTGTCAAACAAATTTTAAAAGACTATTCTAGCTATCCATGTTAATGACATCTATAATGAAACCACTATGTTCTTTCTTGTTTTTAATTTAAAGCACACATTGTATATTATCATTTTATTGCCAAAACCCACATCTACAATCTTATATTCACTTTTAAACATAAGAATATTTTTTCTGTAGTCAAATTTATAACTAACAGCCAGGCTCTAACATGTTTAGCTCTAGACTTTCATTACTATAATAAACAACAACAACAAAAATAACAACAACCAAAGCAGATGCTTCTGCTACAAACAGCCTCACAAACAACTAAATTGTGGAACTCTCTTCATCTGGGAAGGCAATTTGTTTTTACATCTCTTCACCTGCCTTTAAAATATGCTTTAATTTATTACTAATGGCATTCCCAATGATCTGTTGAAGGATGCAACTCTGAAATGATTTATTCTAATGAAGAGCCTCTTGTCAGCACTTACTTACCACGAGGCTTGGAAGGCCCAAGGGACCAGATATTAGTACATACTGTGCCCAGTTTCATACAAGTAGAACATTTTACAATCATCAGATCTAATTGGACATCTTTATAAGATTGCTTTATGTTTGGCATTTTTTTCCCCTCACTCTGTCCAAATGGATATTTTGGTTCTTTAGTTTACAGTGGATTGAAACACACACCTTTGATAGAAACTGAAAAGCCTCAAGCCTGCCCTAGAAGGAGGTCCGACTGCTCCTTATTCCTTAAGGTAGGAAGCCTGATGTGCCTATGTCATTTCCCAAAGCAGGATGACATGACATGACATGTGGCACTGCTATGTAGAGAGGTTCTATCAGTCTGACTATCAGGATTCTAATTCTGGTAAAATGTAGTTTACTGCTTTTAGGGGAGTTCTGGAGTTGGTCAACCAAATAACAGGTCTGTGTTTGGGTCATAATAACTTGGAATCAGGATGGACCTTAGCAGTGTGCTGTGGTGAATGCACAGAGACCTGTTTGAAGGGGAAAAGCCCTAGCTTCCAGTTGGATTTTGCCTTTCATTAGCTAGACCCTGTGTGTGCGTGCTATAAGTCTCTTCAGTTGTGTCCAACTCTCTGGGGCCCTATGGACTGTAGCCTGCCGGGCTCTTCTGTCCATGGGATTCTCCAGGTAAGAATACTGGAATGGATTACCATGCCCTCCTCCAGGGGATCTTCCTGACCCAGGGATCGAACCTGTATCTCTTACGTCTCCTGGATTGACAGGAGGGTTCGTTACCACTAGCATCACCTGGGAAGCCCTAGCTAGACCCCGTTGTTGTTGTTCAGTTGCCAAGTTGCGTCTGACTCTTCACAACCCCATGGACTGCAGCACACCAGGATCCTTTGTCCCTCACCATCTCCCGGAGTTTGCTCAAGTTCACTTCCAGTGCACTGGTGATGCCATCCCACCATCTCATCCTCTATTGCCCTCTTCTCCTTCTGCCTTCAATCTTTCCCAGAAGCTAGTGGGCTTCATTTCCCAGGCTGGCTTGTGATCTGATGTTCTGCAGGGTTGTCCAATGGGAGATTGGGAGGGGATGGGAGAGGAGTCAGGTTTCCTTCTTTGCATCTTCTAAGGCAGCCAGCTAACACTCTTCAGTGGCTCTTTCTTCTCAGAGGCCCTAAGGACCCAGCTTCCATCAGGAATTTGCTCTTGAAGTCTGCAAGCTTTCTCTTCCTTTGCCCCTGGATTAGGAAGATCCCCTGGAAAAGGAATGCCTTCCAGCTGCTATCACCCCCTGGGTTAACCTCTAGTCCTTTCTCTGCAAATCCACCACCCCACCCAAACCCACCCCCATTGTCTGCCCCCCCACCATGAAAATAATTCCGTTCATTAAGTCCATTCTCTTGTAAATACTTGAGGTGGTTTTTGTTTTCCTGCGTAGACCTTGAATACAAACAATAGTATTTTAAAAGTAAGATATTGTGCCTATAATCTAATCTCATTTCCAGAAAATTAACTAGATAGGAAAATGCAAAGAGATGTAAGAAAAGCAGTAATATTAGTAATGTGCTTGAAATGTGGGATATATTCTGGAGTTTTTTAAACTTTAATTTCTAGTTTTAACTTATTTTTACATAATTTGTTTCCTTTTTTCCTTAAAATGAAACCTCAGGCAAATAATATTTTATAGAATTTCTTCTTAGTTGGTTTATGTTTTAACAGGTGCACCTTTTTGTTTCATTTTAAATTGTTTAAGCTAGATCCTATCAGAATGCAAACACAGGTGAATTTTCATACTGAAATCTGACCAGTTAGGACTGTAGAGGTAGAGACGTGTGTTTATTTAAGACCCTTCATTTGTGTTTATTCAGAATAGGCCTTAACTTATGTAAGTAGTAGAAAAAAATGATCATTTATACAAATGAGCTTACATACCAAACAGAAAGAGACTCACAGACTTAGAGATGAACTTACGATTCCTGAGGGGGAGAAAGAATGGGGTAAAGAAATAGAGCATTGGGGATGGACATGTACACCCTGCTATATTTGAAATGGATAACCAACAAGGACCTACTTTATAACACATAGAACTCTGCTCAACATTATGTGGCAGCTGAGACGGGAGAGGGGTTTTGGGGGGAATGAATACCTGTATATGTATGGCTGAGTCCCTTCCCTGTTCACCTGAAACTGTTACCATATTGTTATTGGCTATAGTCCAATACAAAATACAAAATTTAAAAAAAGATCTAAGCTATATTACTGGATACAAGCTTTTTTGCCCTCTGCCTATTATATAGATAAAACATAAAAAGTTTTAACATGTAGCAGTGTGCCAGTGGACTTGATTAGATTTGAAATATGTCCAGTAATTAATTTATAGCAATTTTTCACCATCTAAGTTTTTTAAAAGGATGATTGTGTAATGAGGGGTGGATGTTTAGTATTTTGGAGAAACATGTAACTATTATTTCCTTATCAAGGTCATTAAATGACATAAAGCAGAACTTCCTTAAATTTGCTGTACATACAACTTAGGCAATTAATTATAAATTTTAATATTTACTGTTAAAAAAAAAGAAAAAAGGATGATTTCATCAATGCTTTACTATCCTAAGAAGAGGTGAAAGAATCTAAACACAAAATGAATATAGTATCTTCATTCAATTGTAGGAAATAACTCTGCCTCACATTGAACAGAATAGAATTGTTCTCCAAAAGCATCTCTAATGTAAATATAGGTCTTTGGAGTCTCATCAAAAACAAAGTTTGTTTAAGGATATAGAAACTTTCTAGGTTAAATTGAAGACCAGAAATGCCTGGCTGTCTTTGGGAGGTTAAATCACAGCTCCTCTAGTCTCACTTCCTTTTGTATTTAAACAGCTGTGACTATTTACATGAGGCATAATTGTATTAAATCATTTATGCTTAAATAATATTGAAACTTTTAACAGGAAAGAAGTAGCTTCCCTGGTCAGTGACCAGGCTGAGTGATGCCTAGATAGGGAAGTTACAAGGCAGGCATCCAACCTGGCTGTATGACTTGGAGAAACTACTCTGTATTGATGAGCTCCAAACTGAATTCTCACCTTCCCTACAAGACAGGAGAAGCCCAGCCTCTGCCTATGGTCAGCTGAGTGAGGGGTGCCAGGCCATTCCTGGGATTGCCTTTAGATCATACAGACAGAATGTGCCCTCCCTCCCCAAATTCACTTGTTAAATCTTAACACCCAGTGGGATGGTATTTGGAGGTGGGGCCTTTAAGAGGTGATTAGGTCATGAGGGTGGAGCCCTCATGAACAGGATTAGTGCCCCAAAGAGTTCCTTCCCTCCTGCTGCCTTGTCCTCACAAAAGACAAAAGAACAGCCATCAGTGACCTAGGAGGTGGGTTCTCACCAGACACTAAAGGTGTCAGCAACTTGACCTTGGAATTCCCAGCCTGTAGATGGCAAAAGTGACACAACTTGTGTTTGCAGCATCACCATTTCCTGAGACGCTGCAGCTGCCAAAGCAGAACCTAACTCCCTAAGCACATCTTATCTCCAGTATAATTAGAAGTGTGTGCCTTCTTTTCTGTAAAATTTAAGAACTAGATAATATGTGGCAAGATTATTAAGCCTTCCTGGGCAGGATTAGAAACAAGCGATGTGTTAGGTCATTGCTGGATAATCTGTAAGTAATATTTAAAGTATGGCTCAAAATAAAATATGTAAATACTTGAAGACATCTCAAAGGTACCTTGAAGCCTATAACAGCTAACAAATCTTAAACTATAAACTCAGGTGGAAAAAAATAAAAACTTTCACAATAAACATCTTCACTTCATGCTTTTATTTTGCCCAACTGAATTCTCCTCTAAGACTTATGCTTCAAGCAAACTCCTGGAGACCAACTCCTCCTTCTTCCTATAACAAAGACACTTAGGAGTCTTTGAAAGGATTGTAAATAGTGAATAATTTTGGTGGTGTTAGAGATCAGTGGCTGGTTATAAGAAAACAGACTTAAGGAGCAGAACTGTCAAAATGGCATTGGGATTTGTCTCCTTGGGTGGCAGCCTGCAGTGTAGCAGCAGTGACTTGGAAACAGGAACAGTGGGGCACTTCCTCCAACAGATTTACCTTTCAAAGGACAGGAAGAGATGGAAGCAATAGCAGCAGGTAACTAAAGAAAGTTCCCAGTGTGAGAGTACCTCTGACAGTGTTAAAAATGAAACCCCTTGGGATGCACAACCAGAACACACAAAACTATGAAAACTGGTGACATCAGCCCACAGCCAAAATGATCAGGTATTTGCTGGGACCTTGACTTTGCTTGAAGTATTAACTGTCTTCTGATGGAAGACAAGCCTATCTGCTCCAATATATTCCCAGGGCATAAGCAGATAGACCTTGTTAAGAAAATGGGCACCAAACAATGACATTTTCAGAGAACTGATAATGCTCACTATCTAAGATTAGCAGCACCCTCAAGAAGAATACAGAGATGTGGAAAGACTCAGCCATCTCCTAGGATGACATGTGAGATTCAGAGAAGCATGAGTCATATTTGTTCAAATTGTTGGGCACTTGAGGATTGCAAAATCTGTCAAATTTGAGGGGGTTTGTATTTTGAAATTCTGGCCGGATATATGTTGGTTAAGCATGTGACAAGGGAAAGTGGGTAGGAACTGAAAAGTGTCAGGTCTCTTGACTTCGCTGTTCATGTAAAATCATGTAGGTTAAAAATAATTCCTCTGGGTATAAAAAGTAAGGTTAATTGACAGGGTAGAACTAAGTTATTCTGGGCACATCCTACAAGTATCTGAAGAGGAATTTAGACAAATTGAGGAGATGAGTTGGTGCTGGGTCTGGAGAAGAAAAGGAAATCTGGTTAAGAGAAAATAAGAGCAGGAGATGTGTACTCACCTTCACTCCCTCCCATTATTTATTGTTTACCATCAGGCTCTCCCTGGAGGATTTATTTAAACCATAAACATTTATTGAGTTTCAACTACTTGCTCAGCTCTTGGACAAGGTCTGTGCTAAACTGGGTTTATAATGATGACATGATCCTTGACCTACTGGACCTCCTAGTTTAGTGAGAGAAAAAAGACCTGTACAAAACTAATTGTACTTTATTAATTGCAAGCCGCATGGGAGACATCTGAGAGAGAGGATATTACTTTTATTGGACAGAGAGAAACTTGTCAGGAAATTCCTCAAATAAGAATTGATGCTAGAGTTTTATCACTGAAAATTAGGAGTTCACCCAAAGGATTTATGCCAAGGGGAGTATTCTAGACATAACAATATATACAAAGGATAGAAGAATGGAAGGATTCCTCTAGTACATTCCTAGTACATTTCAGTAATACAAAGTTATTTGCTCCAATTACAATATAAGGTTTGTGGGGTGAGCAGTGGAGGATGGGATGGGAGAGTCATGAAGAACTGGGTGTATCATGCTAAGAAGCTGGAGCTTTTTCCTGCAGGTGATGGAGAGACAATGAAGGCTTTCATGCAGGAGAATGACATGATCAGACTCTAAGATATGTGAGAGTGAAAGGATAGCTCCGGGCAACAAAGACTAGGCTCCAAAAGCAGGGGAAAGTATTTCCGGTGGTCCCACAGCTGGGCAAACCAGCTCCAGGTGTTTGCTTTGGTTTGGTTTTTCTATATGCATGCTCACAATAATCAATGGTACATATATTTTCATAGCTTTTTAAAAAAGAAAGAATAAAGTATGAGAAAGTGGGCTCTGACAGGAATTCTTTGAAAGTAAAAAAAAAAAAATGTTCTTTAAAGATTTGTAAAGGCTTTTACTAATGATACTCACTTGGGTAACAAATGTTTTATCAGGATACTGAGTCATAATCATATGCTTTATTTGTAGCCTTTAAAGTCTCATTTGATCGTATAATAGGCTAAAAATAAGAGAAAACAAAAGAAGTCAGAAAAAAAATTGTATTTGAAAGAAGCACAAGCTGGAGAAAGGGTTAGTAAGCCCTACTGAAATCTCATGTTGAGAGCTTAGTGCATAAATGGGAATAAATGTGCTAAAAGAATCTCCCTCATCTCCTCAGTTTTCCCCTTTAATTTCCAAACCTGGTCCTTTAATTTCCCCTAATTTTTTCACTAAAAGTCTTGGTTAAAGGGCTTCTTATTGAAAATAATACTTTAGTGATATCTCACATTACAGAAATTTACTTCTCTTTCTACAAGAAATAGAACATGCTGTCAGAATTCTGGTCCCTCTTTTTGGAAGCACCTTAAAAATAGATAATCAATGAAACTGGTAAGGTTTTTGTCTTGTTCAACTATTTCCAGAGGAATAAAATGCCTAAGATATATCCTAAATATTGAATGTGTGTAGGCAAAGATAAGGAATCGGTACAGGCAATTTACTGGAAATACTTCTCTCTCTTTCCCTCAGTTTGTGAAAACCAAAAAAGATTCTGGTTTCTACTTTCATTTAGGTTTTTATGCCCCCTAGTGGATATGTAGTATTTCTGCAGCTGTAAAATAATGCTGTGATTTTTACAGCATTTCCTTTGTGCAGTGTGTGTTCAAATTGCTTGCACTGACAATTGATATGCCCTTAAGTAATCATATTATAAATTTTGAACATTATTTGGAACACTCCACTTGTGATAATTCAATAAAAGCTTCAAAAACATGAAGACTGAGACTATCATGGAGTTCCCTGACCCATCTGAATTTTATCCATGAGTTCTTTAAGAATCCATGGACTCCTGGCTAGGAACCTCCAATAAAAGGAGTGTGGGGTTCCTCTAGCTGACCCCTTCACTTAGTATGCTAAGATTATTAATGTTGTAAACAGTAGAAAAAGAAAAAAAGAAAGATATGCTTCTTAAAAATAGCTCGAAATTTTGGCTTCAATTTAAAGAAACAGAGTACACACATTACTTGAAATAACTATATATGTTAGATAATCCAAAAAAATGTCAAACTTTCAACACAGCCAGGATAGTATAGTGATTGATCCCACAGGAAGAGAGGTGGAAGCAAAATCAAGGCAGCTCTTTTTAGGCAAACATTGATTTTAACATGTCAGAGAGAAATCTGTCTATTGTCAAAGAAATACCAGGACCCCTCTGGCAAACAAGTTCTGTACCATAAGCAGGTGTTATATAGTAAGACTTTTTTTTTTAAAGCTGTTTGCTATTTGCAAACATTGCAGCTACCATAAAAATTATCCATCAAACTGTGATCCTTCTAGAATAATAAGTTGATGGCAGAAAAATTCATGAATAACATAGCTACTGACACCCTAAGGGGTTGAATTATTAGTTGAGAAGTGATCCAGCTTCCAGGTTAGAAGAAATTATTTCTCAGTCTACTCAGAAGAGCAGTCAGATCTAGGAGAAAAATTCAGACACAAAATCAGTAATTACAACACACACAGACACACACACACACACATGTATGTGCATACACACACATAGCTAACTGCTTTCACCAGGATGTTGTTATACATATTACTTATATTCCTCTAATTATTTTGTTACATATCTTAATCCATTTGGGCTATTATAACAAAATATCACAGATTAGGTAGTTTATAAGCAACAGATAGTTTTTCTCAGAGTCTGGAGGCTGAGAAATCCAAGGTTATGGTGCCAGCAGATTCTTTGTGATTGTCAGTTGTGAGCTCCATTTCCTGGTTCACAGACAGCCGTTCTCTCTGTATCATCACAAATTGGTGGAACTAGGGAGCTTTGTGGGGTCTCTTTTTATAAAAGTATGAAGCCCATTCATGAGAGCCGCACCCTCGTAACCTAATTATCTCTCAAATGCCCCCCTCCTAACATCATGACAGGGAGCATTAAGATGTCAACTTATGAATTGTGTGTGGGGATAGTGAGGCATTCAAATATATCATAATCATAGCAGGTATCTATTTTTCAGATGCTTCCCTGATGGCTCACTGGTAAAAAATCTGCCTGCCAGTGCAGGAAATTCAGTCAGGAAGGTTCCTTGTAGAAGGAAATGGCAACCCACTCCAATATTCTTACTAGAGGAATCCCATGGACAGAGGAGCCTGGCGGGCTACAGTGAATGGGGTTGCAAAAGAGTTGGACATGACTTAGCAACTAAAGAACAAAAAATTTTTCAGATACTTGTATCCCCAAATCCTGATTTATGTCTCATATGAAATTGTTGGGATGTTTTACTCTAACATAGTAAAATACAGTCTTTATTGAGCTAGCACCTGCCCTATACAACGTACAGGATGTTCTGGACTTCAATGCAGCTGCACAGAGTCCATTCACTCTGTCTCTGATAACTAGCAATTTAAGACTTTTTCATTATGAAAAAGAAAAAAGGAGAGTGAGTTTGAATTACAGTAAGCATCAAGGTTTATTTTCAAATCAGCATTTCCTTCCTGTTATACGAAGATCTGTTCTACCTTCATAATTATTCACAAAATTCCTGGGTTTTGTTTTCTTTCTTGTTATCCATGGGAAAGAGTTTCACAGATGGAAAGTCATGCCTTTGCTGGGGAGGTTTGCCTTATATAACATTTCTTCTTTATCCAATGAGCCTACATTTATACTCTCCAAACGAAAAGAGAAGAAAAAAATAGAAGCTATATGAATAGGACTAGGAAGCTAGCAGTATTGTGTTCGCACTGTGTAAAAAAAATTCAAGGAAATTGTTCTCCATTTGAAATCTAAATGTATTTAGTCATCTGACTTCTGGAGAAATGCCAAAAATGGTAAGTTTGAGTAGATATTAGTAAAATTTGGTTTGCAAGGTATTATGCTTAAAAATTATGCACGTTCCCATCTATTTCAGTATTACTTGATAAATTGGAAAGATAAATGGACAAAGGATAGATGATATATTCATTTGATTGTCTTAGTTAACAAGATTTACCACTATTTGATTGTCTGTGTTAACAAGATTTACCACTTTTTTGGCATTGAGTGCATTCCAGAATTCAAGTACTTAGCATGAAAGTTTTGGATAATATTTGAGATTAAAATCTTCAAGAACCAATGACTGAAACTATTCTTGAGAAATTGATCCTCCACTCAATATGATCTTCACATATGGCAAAATATTTAATTTTAACCAAGTATTTTAGGGGGCAGTAAGTACATATTTAGAATTAACATTTTATGTGAATAATACCCTGTATTGTACCTTTTACCTGATATAAGGAGGAAAGGGAGCAATAAACATAAAGTTTGGCAGATGCTTAGGATGAAAAAGGAGCAGAAAGAACCTACGGTGACTCTGAGTGGTAAATGTAGGAGAAAGAAGGGAAAGGTAGAAGAAAGGAAAGCAGATGTATCAGGAAAGCTTCCCTTCCATTAACAAAGTTCAAGTCTGCTCATTTTTCATTGTGTAAAACTTATTGATAGTTTTTCTTTTATATGATGCTATTCTCTCTACTGTTTTCTTCTTTCTTACTTGACTTTAGAGGCCTCTTATAGTCTTTGAATCAGATTTATTTACATATAGAAAAAAATGTCTCTGTGGAAAAAAAAAACACGTCTTTATAATGTTCTAATGTAACTGTTTTAGGAAAATGGATTTTTGAAGACTTGAGACCTAATATAAAAATCCAAAGAAGACAGAAAGAATAGACTATATAATACTGCTGGGCTTAGCTTAAATGTAAACATCAGGAGTTGGGCAAAGTGAGATGTGTTTTTATATGATAAAAAAAAATACCAACCATTATACAAGTTGCCTAGGATAAGAATAATCATTAAAAATGGGCAGTATTGTAGGCAATATATAAATTTTGAAATGATCATTTTGCCACTATAAGTGTCACCTCTTATGAGGAAGCTTTCTCTGCTAAGCCTTTCTTCCACTGGATTTCAAAGAGATGACTCCTGAGGTCTGTAATGCTGTTTCACTTCTTAGTAAGAGTTGGAGTTTGAATACTCCAGTAGGAATAGGAATAGGAACAAAGGAAAGCAGCTGGTTTTGCTAGCCAGCTGTTTTCCATCCCTACCAGATTCTATGCCCAAGTACAAGTCTGCAGATAAAAATTACCTGTTTCAATTTTCAAGGTCATTCCCAAGCAAGTGTGCATGCTAATTCACTTCAGTCATGTCCAACTCTTTGCGACCCTATGGACTGTAGCCCACCAGGCTCCTCGGACCATGGGAGTCTCCAGGCAAGAATACCAGAGTGGGTTACCATGCCCTCCTCCAGGGGATCGTCCCAACCCAGGATCAAACCCAGGTCTCTTAGGTCTCCTGCAGTGGCAGATAGGTTCTTTACCAATAACACCACCTGGGAACCCCTTCCCAAGTGAGAAGAGAAACCAAATGGACAATATAAGAACATATACAAATCATACTGTACCTTTTCCATGATTCTCCAACATAGTCAAGCTAACGAAAGATGCTTTGAATATTAATAGTATCAACAGCAGTTTAATTGTAAAAAGGAGAGAAGGGTAGGGAGTACAGATCAGATCAGATCAATCGCTCAGTCGTGTCCAACTCTTTGTGACTCCATGAATCGCAGCACACCAGGCCTCCCTGTCCATCACCAACTCCCAGAGTTCACTCAGACTCACGTCCATCGAGTCGGTGATGCCATCCAGCCATCTCATCCTCTGTCGTCCCCTTCTCCTCCTGCCCCCAATTCCTCCCAGCATCAGAGTCTTTTCCAATGAGTCAACTCTTTGCATGAGGTGGCCAAAGTACTGGAGTTTCAGCTTTAGCATCATTCCTTCCAAAGAAATCCCAGGGCTGATCTCCTTCAGAATGGACCGGTTGGATCTCCTTGCAGTCCAAAGGACTCTCAAGAGTCTTCTCCAACACCACAGTTCAAAAGCATCAATTCTTCGGCGCTCAGCCTTCTTCACAGTCCAACTCTCACATCCATACAAGACCACAGGAAAAACCATAGCCTTGACTAGACGAACCTTTGTTGGCAAAGTAGTGTCTCTGCTTTTGAATATGCTATCTAGGTTGGTCATAACTTTCCTTCCAAGGAGTAAGCGTCTTTTAATTTCATGGCTGCAGTCACCATCTGCAGTGATTTTGGAGCCCAGAACAAGAAAGTCTGACACTGTTTCCACTGTTTCTCCATCTATTTCCCATGAAGTGATGGGACCAGATGCCATGATCTTCGTTTTCTGAATGTTGAGCTTTAAGCCAACTTTTTCACTCTCCACTTTCACTTTCATCAAGAGGCTTTTGAGTTCCTGTTCACTTTCTGCCATAAGGGTGGTGTCATCTGCGTATCTGAGGTTATTGATATTTCTCCTGGCAATCTTGATTCCAACTTGTGTTTCTTCCAGTCCAGCATTTCTCATGATGTACTCTGCATATAAGTTAAATAAGCAGGGTGACAATATACAGCCTTGACGAACTCCTTTTCCTTTGTGGAACCAGTTTGTTGTTCCATGTCCAGTTCTAACTGTTGCTTCCTGACCTGCATACAAATTTCTCAAAAGGCAGAGCAGGTGGTCTGGTATTCCCATCTCCTTCAGAATTTTCTTCAGTTGATTTTGATCCACACAGTCAAAGGCTTTGGCATAGTCAATAAAGCAGAAATAGATGTTTTTCTGGAACTCTCTTGCTTTTTCCATGATCCAGCAGATGTTGGCAAGTTGATCTCTGGTTCCTCTGCCTTTTCTAAAACCAGCTTGAACATCAGGAAGTTCACGGTTCACATATTGCTGAAGCCTGGCTTGGAGAATTTTGAGCATTACTTTACTAGCGTGTGAGATGAGTGCAAAGTACATTTAGTGCCAAAGGGTGTGTGGACAGAGGCAGCAGGTGTTCCTTTGGGATCACCCAAGCCTTGGGCTGCCCTTACACACATAATCACAAGGCTGTTTGGTTTTAATATCCTGCCCCTTCTGCTTCCTTGTGCTTTCACCATCTTCCATGGCCTTGAGGATCATCCTAATTTTCTTTGTTTTTATTGATTTTTGGTTCCACTGGGTCTTCGTTGTTGCTCATGAGCTTTCTCTGATTGCAGCAACTGGGGGGTTACTATTTGCTGTGGTGCTCGCGCTTCTCACTCTCGTGGCTTCTCTTGGAGCACGGGCTGTAAAGCACTGTCGGGCTCAGTAGTTGAGCACATCAGCTTAGTTGTCCCTCAGCATATGGGATCTTCCCAGACCAGGGACTGAACCCATGTCCCCTGCATTGCCAAGCAGGTTATTAACCATTGGACCACCAGGGAAGTTCCATCCTAATTTTCTATTATGTGGGAAAGATCTGTCTTTCCACCCAGGAGTAAAACATTGAGAGGTGTTCCCACCAGTGAAGACTGTATTCTCCCTGCATCTTCCCACATAATCATAGCACACTGACCAGTCATCTCAAGCATTCACTTACGCTTTCTTGACTATAAAGTAAATTTGGATTTAAAAACAAATATGACAAGGGTAAATAATGGATATAACTGTATTTGATGCAGATTAGCAGAGCTTTATGGCATTAAACCACCTCTTTTGTGTCTATTACCTCTTTTCCCTTATGCATCCTTCTATATGGGAATTTGCTAACTTTCAGCAAGCTGGTTCATACCCTTACTTTTCCCCCTTTAGTTCTACAAACAAAATATTTCATTCTACCCATCTTTTCCCTCTGAGTAGTAAGTTCATTTTCTGCTTTTTTTATTCAAATTATAATCTCTGTTTATATTCAAAAAGGATTTGCAGTGATTATTTTTCTAGTTGAATCCCAGGCACCTCATCAAAAATTTCTTTCCCATGGAAACCTGCTTTATCAATTGGCCCAGCATCTCTTTGACTGAATCCCATAGAATCTATTTTCTCCCTTCTTTTAGGTGCAGCCTTTCTGATAGCATGATTACCCCCACCCCTATCACCACCATCAGCTGCCAACTGAGTTTACTAATCCCCACTCTTCTTAATGTCTTAATGAGCTTTGGGTTCAGTCAGCCCTTTATTTTTTCTAATAATCTCAAGTATGCCGGCCTTGCCTACAGGATGATATAATGAGCCTAAAATTTTAAAAACTAGTTAAGAAATAGTAATTTTAAAAAATCTGAGAGGCAGGAGAAAGTATATGATGGATTCATTTAGTTATTTTACTTAGTTTATTTTTAAAGGATTACTTTAATTACATGGACGTAATCTGTATCTTCTCTGGCTATAACAAATAGTTGGGTTTTTATTTACTTTCTCTTCTGAGAGACTTTTGAGATCTTAATTGCTAAGCATTAAAATCAAATCTCTGTTTTGAAAAGCTGCTTTTATGTATGCATGTACATATGAAGGGATGTGTGTTAAAGACTTCTTCAGAGCCCACGCATAGTCAGTGCAAAAGGAAAGAAGATATTTATAAACCATGGCTGGGTACTCAATGTGATCTGTGGCAAACATGGTATAAAAAGTTGATCTTCCACTGATATATCCTTATGGCAAGAAAGACCCCAAGCGTTTTATGCTCACCATCTAAATTTGTTTAGTTTTGATTGTTTCCTCACAAACATCATTTTCAGATTCTGATTTAGCTTCCCTGATGGACTATGGAAAGAGGTCCTGTTTCACATGGATGCAGCCTGTTTCAAGTTCTTGGGCTGGGTTTTGTTTTGTTTTGTTTAATGCAAATCAATTCTGTCATACTGATGCCAAAACCGTGTAGGAATTTCAGTTACAGTGAATTAGCTCAACTACTGATCAAATATGGACAAGAGTGAATCACTGGACCTTCAAAGCAAAAGACCAGAGCCTGGAATAGGGTCACCAAATGTGACGCTGGTTAGTACAGCCTGTGGTCACTCTCAGCAGCCTGTCCTGAGCCAGTTCTGCAATTTCCATCTCTGTGTGTATATGTGTTATTCGCTCAATCGTGTCTGACTTTTTGCAATCCATGGACTGTAGCCCCTCAGACTCCTCCATCCATGGAATTCTCAGGGAAGAATAATGGAATGGGTTGCCATTCCCTTCTCCAAGGTATCTTCCTGGCCAAAGGATTGAACCCAGGTCTCCTGCATTGCAGGCAGATTCTTTATCGTCTGAGCTACCATATTGACATATAAATGTCCAAAAAACAGTGTTAATTAGAATGATGTGTCCTAGATCACTCTTCAAGTTATAGTATCCCAAGTACTCCCAAATTCCTTGAGTCTGGATTCCAGTATCTGTGCCTTGTTTCTAAGGACTAAACTCTCAGTGCACTGATCACCCCAAAGCCCTGAAGCGAGCAGGGAGTAATTGGCACTTCAAAGGTGCCACTGGGTAACTTCTGCAATGCTAAAACAGATCTCCTTCTTGAAACTAATAGAATGTTTTGTATCACTTATATCTCAATAAAACTGCATATATTAAATTGATAGGTTGTACACCTGAAACTAATATAGTGTTGCATATCACCTGAAAGTAAAAATGAATCAAAGTCACTCAGTCGTGTCTGACTCTTTGCAACCCCATGGACTGTAGCCTGCCAGGCTCCTCTGGCCATGGGCTTTTCCAGGCAAGAATACTGGAGTGGGTTGCCATTTCCTTCTCCAGGGGATTTTCCCAACCCAGGGTTTGAACCCGTGTCTCCCTCATTGCAGGCAGACTCTTTACCATCTGAGCCGCCAGAGAATCCCTAATACTAGGCATATAACCTGTATTTCAATTAAAAAAAAGAAAAAAACTCCTCCTTGTCCCCTTCCCCACCAATGAACTCTTAGAAGAACTCTATCTCAATAAGGTAGTGAAAACATATTCATTTAAGTAATATTTATGAAGAACTTTCTGTATGCTAGTGAGATACAAAATAGAATAACTACAGTTCATCAAGGTTATAATCTCATGTCAGCAGAGTATGTGGGGAGCCAAGGAAATTGTTTCACATTAACAAATTAGAAAGTTTCATGTGTTAATAAGTCCTTTAAAGGTGGGAAGGTGTTTTAGAGAAAGACTTGGGTGAAAGAATAATACTGCTATGGGGGATGTGGCCAGAAAATAACTTCTGGAAGGGAGACATTTAAGTCTCAACCTGTATAATGATGATCTAGGGGCTTCCCATGTGATAGGAAGTCAGATGATCAATGTGTCTGAAAGACGGGGAGCTGGATGGAAGACAGGGTAAAATATAGCCAGAAACTAACTGAAGGATGTAGGCCTTTGGAGACAAAAGTAGGAACCTGGGTTTATTCTAGTTTCAAGTTTATTAGAAGGTTTAAATAAAGTAGCAGCAGCCCAAACTCCATTTTTAAAGCCATAACCCTCTCTGCTATGTTGGTGTGAATTGTAACTTGTAATGGGGCAAATGTAGAAAAGAGATTTCAAGTGAGAAGTGGTATCCCTGGCTCTGGTTGAGGAAAGAGACCCAAATGGAATATAATTTGCTTTGGTTACAGTCAGCAAGGCTAGCTGAGTAGTGAGATGCATGGACTGAGGATAGGGTGGCTTTTTCAGTGTTGATAGGAGCAACTGGGTGGTTTATGCTTCCATTTAACTAGAAATGGTAGATTGCAAGAGGAACAGATTTGAAGGGGCTAGAGGAAGCTAGGGAAATAAGAGTTCCTTTTTGGCTAATTTAAGCCTTAATAGGCTCTTAAACATCTAGTGGTAGGAATAATCAGAGCAGAAACGACTGAAGAGATGAGTCTGATTTTCAAGACAAACATCAGAGATATCAATGTAAATTAGTGTGTCAGTAGCATATAGACAACAAATATGAGTCCAGGAAATCCTGGAATCTACCTGCAATGCAGGAGATCCCAGTTCAATTCCTGGATCAGGAAGATCTGTTAGAGAAGGGATAAGTTACCCACTCCAGTATTCTGGCCTGGAGAATTCCATGGACTGTATAGTCCATGGGAAGGCAATGGCACCCCACCCCAGTACTTTTGCCTGAAAAATCCCATGGACGGAGGATCCTGGTAGGCTCCAGTCCATGGGGTCGCGAAGAGTCGGACCCAACTAAGCGACTTCACTTTCCTTTTCACTTTCATTCATTGGAGAAGGAAATGGCAACCCACTCCAGTATTCTTGCCTGGAGAATCCCAGGGACGGGGGAGCCTGGTGAGCTTCTGTCTATGGGGTCGCACAGAGTCGGACACGACTGAAGCGACTTAGCAGCAGCAGCAGCATAGTCCATGGGGTCACAAAAAGTCGGACCTGACTGAGCGACTTTCACTTTCAAAGTACAGATAGTTCAAGCTATGGGATTGGATAAAATCACACAGGAAGAGGGTTAATACTGAGATGATAAGAGCCTGAGACTGACATTACTCTAAGATTTAGAAATCAGATAAGAGAAAAGGAGGAGCCAGAAAAGATGGAAAAGTAGCAGCCAATGACATAGAAGGTCACTAAGGGAATTTGCCAACTAGGAAGATGATAGAAAGTATTTTAACTAAAGAGAAAACCAATCAAACATAAATAAGAGATTAAGTAAGATAATCATGGAGAAATGGCCATTGTATTTCATAAATGAAGATTAATGGGACCTTGGAGAGTTCAAGTTTTTAAGACATTATATCTGATGAAAGGAATGTGATGTATCACTTTTTCTATTTAAATTTCATAACCAATCCAATGTAGAAAAAAAAATTAAGTGGAAAAGAGTGTTATCTAGACTATAACATTCAGCATGGAAATAGTGACTATAAATAAATGTAAAGAACAATGCCATGTTAATGTAAAGGACAAATCGAGTAGGTCTCATTACATCATCTGGCTTAAAATATTTTAAGCATTTAAAATAAATTTCTAATTTATTAGAAATTAAAGCAATTTCTAAATGTTAGAATCCACTTCTGCAAGGTCAAAAGGAAATTTTTATATTCAGATATTCATAATGTCTGGATTATTGAAGTCTTAAACCACGTGTTTTAGCCATGAAGTAGAGATGCATGCATGCCTGCTAAGTCGCTTCAGTCTTGTCCGCATCTTTGTGACCTGATGGACTGTAACCTGCCAGCTTCCTCTGTCCATGGATTTCCAGGCAAGCATACTGAAATGGATTGCCATGTCCTCCTCCAGGGGATCTTCACAACCCAGGGATTGAGCCCATGTCTCTTATGTCTCCTGCATTGGCAGGCAGGTTCTTTATTACTATTACCACCTAGGAAGCATGAAGTAGAGATAGATTGGTCTAAAAAATCACTTGACTGAAAGCTAAAATCGGTGTAGAAGATGGAAATAACTTTCTGTGACTTAAAACATTTTTTTTTTTCTATTTCAAGGTATGGTGACATGGTACCGAAAACCATAGCAGGGAAAATTTTTGGTTCCATCTGTTCACTGAGCGGAGTCTTGGTCATCGCTCTACCCGTCCCAGTGATTGTATCCAACTTCAGTCGGATCTACCACCAGAATCAACGAGCAGACAAACGAAGAGCGCAAAAGGTGAGTATTCAGTTCTGTGCAACCATGATTTAGCATCTCCCACTCTGTAAAGTGAGCTTTAAAAATCCCTTACTGGCTATTCAGTGTTCTGGTTTGGGTCGATAGTTGCATCAGTCAGCACAAGCTAAATTACACTACAGTAAAAAAGAAGCTTAATATCTTAGTGACTTAAAGACAAGGAGTATTTCTTAATCATGCTACAGATTACTCAGGTGATAGAAACTCCATCTTAACAATGTACGTCTGCAGTCATGCAAGCAGAGGTAAAAGGACATGATGAATCACAGCCTGACCCAAAAACTTCCTGTTGGAAGTGGGCCAAGTCACTTCCATCTCTATTGCATTAACCCAAGTAAGTCACATAGTCACGTGTAACTTTAGAACTGGCAGAACAAGATAATCCTACTATGCAACCACAGACAAGAAGAAAGAAATATTTGGTGACTAGCACTAATGACAACAGTAAAATCAATGATAGATTCTTGGCAAATTTTATTAGAGTCAGATTTGTAGATCTGATTCATTTAGTCTCTGTCCATCGGAGATCAAGTTGGTTCCAGTAGACTGCGGCTATTAAAGGGCACCAAAATATGTCTCAGATGTCCAACATAGTTGACACAGGAAGTAGGAGAAATCTGATCGTTAGTAGCTGAGTTTTATTTTTGGCCCAGCACTTTACCGTTTCTCTGAACTTCACATCAATGACCTCATCCATCTCAGAGGAAACAGGTTGCATATGCATCTGTGAAATGGAGAAAACATCACCTACCTCACAATAAGATTAAGATTATATGCAAATGTATATAAATCTATATAAGCATAATATAATGCTATTTATTGGTGGCTTCCCATGTGCAAGGTATTGGCTAGATGTTTTAAAAATCATGTAGTCTTCATAACAAGTCTAGGAGTTACTTACTATCACTATTTGTACTCATAGATGAGAATTCTAAACTACCCCAAATTTGAGAAATTCCAAGATTACATACCTAACAAATTGGAAATCTCTCATTCAATCCAAGGCACCTGGCTCCCAGGTTCATACACTTAAACACTATAATAGATGTCTCCCGAAAAAGTTAACTAAAGGTGAGAGCACATATCCTCTCCCCATTCTTTGTTAAAATAATCACCTTGAGAGTCAGCCCTTGTTGCTTAGAAATAATTAAGGAAATCTTTTATAGTTTCCTTAAGGCTATGGAGCTAGATTTCCAGGATTCTTCATGGATACTGTATCATGTACTTTAAGAATAGATTTGTTTTTTTAAAATATCCATAAACTGTGACTAAAGTGGATGCACAATCTAGATAGTGTGTTGTAACTATAAAATTTCATGAGAGATTCTCGTGCAGTTCATAACTGGCTTTGTAGGTAATTCTAGAACAAGGTTTTAAACATGTTTATAAACAGCGTTGATGCCTTTAGTAAAATAAAAATTGAACTTTATACTTCATACAGTATAAAGTATTGTTGTTGTTGTTGTTTAGTCACTAAGTCATGTCTGCCTGTAGCCTGCCAGGCTTTTCTGTCCATGGCATTTCTCTGAAAACAATACTGGAGTGGGTTGCCATTTCCTTCTCCAGGGAATCATCCTGACCCCACAGCATGGAACCTGTGTCTCCTGCATTATCAGGTGGATTGTTTACCACTGAGCCACCAGGGAAGCCCCATATAAAGTATAAAAATCTCATATAAAGTAACTCTTTGGAAAGTTCAAGTTAATCCGTGTAGCCACACAGCATGTTGTCTGGAGAATTTGTTTATATCCGTTGTCAGAGATGTGCTTTCTTTAGCAAGAATCACTCTTTCTGCCTTGTACTTTCTTCCTTTACAGAGTCCCCCATTTTTTGGACAAGTATCTAGTCTTTAGTTATTGTAGAGAACGATGATAAATAAAACTGGTAATCCAGTAAACAAGGAGGAGTAGAAAAAGGTACCCTCTTGGGCAATTGTAGTCTCCTGTGGGGCATACGGTTCACAAGCAGAGATGGAGAAATTTTGTCCACAATCACCCTCCATCATGCCTTGTCACATACCACAGCTTTGTCTCGGCCCGCACACTACAATCCCTCTACTGGACACACAAGTGCATTGTTTAAAATAACAGAAGTCTGGGCTTCCCTGGTGGTTCAGTGGTAAAGAGTCCTCCAGCCAATGCAGGAAGATCCTACATGCTACGGAGCAACTAAGCCCGTGAGCCACAACTACTGAGCCTATTCTCTAGAGCCCAGGAGCCACAACTATTGAAGCCCGGGTGTCTTAGAGCCCATGCTCAGCAACAAGAGAAGCCACCACAATGAGAAGCCCCAGAACTGCAACCAGAGAGTAACCCCTACTCTCTGCAACTATAGAAAAGCCCACATGCAGCAACAAAGACCCAGAACAGCTAAAAATAAATGAATAAATAAAAATCATTTAAAAACAATAACAGAAATCCTGCAAAAGCTTAGCTCTCCAGCATCCATCCATCTCCCTTCTAGAAATTTCTTTTTTTTTTTTTAATTTTATTTTACTTAACTTTACAGTATTGTATTGGTTTTGTCATACATCAAAATGAATCCGCCACAAGTATACATGTGTTCCCCATCCTGAACCCTCCTCCCTCCTCCCTCCCCATACCATCCCTCTAGGTCGTCCCTGTGCACCAGCCCCAGGCATCCGGTATCAGGCATCGAACCTGGACTGGCGACTCGTTTCAAACATGTTATTATACATATTTCAATGCCATTCTCCCAAATCATCCCACCCTCTCTATCTATCATTCATCTTCTGAACACCAAAAAGAGAGCTACTTGCATGAAAACTGTAGGAAATACAAATCTGATTTTCAAATAAACCAACATTCAAAATATATGTACTTTTTAAATTTTGTCATCTGCAACAAGCAAATCAACAAAGAAAATCTTAGAATATTTGAGAAGCTTTTCTAAATAAATTTAAAATGCATAAATAAATATGGTATTTAAAAAGAACGCTAAATTGAAAAGTATGTTGTATGAATTTTATCTTTAAAGTATCTCTATATTCTAAGTTTCTTCCATAATGAGTGAATTTTACATACTATAACTACTAGAATAATTGGCTTAATAAAGTAAAATATAATAACTTAAAGTGACAAGTTCAGTAAATAGTCTGTGACCAATAAACTGAACACAGTTATCCAAGAAAGAAAGATGAATATGGAACTAAATAAGTCATCAAAGGATATTTTCTATTTTCCTTCCCAAGAAATGTCTTAAAAAATAATAAACATTTATTAGGCTAAAATAATTTAAATTTATCTGAAACTGGGTGATTTGACAAATATCAAAGTTATGCAGAAATAGCCACATAAATTCAGTCAAGTAAGATGTCCATTCAGTAAAAAGTAGCAGTCAAGCTGAATAATAAATAATATAACAAAATACTTTTGAGGCCAAAATTTTTTATATGTCACCCCACTGCCAGCACCAAGCTCAAGCAAAAACATATACAAAATAAAAAATAGGTATGCAAACAATATTGTACTCAAAGTTTTAACCACTTTGTGGAGGGTTTAAGTAAAAAAATGAGAATCTTGCATACCTGCACTTGCCCTTTTCCATTATAATAGCAAATGTTCAGTATCTCAAGAGAAATCCTTTTCTACACACACACACCCCCCAGGATAGAATGACAGAATATGAAGAGATACTTAACCTCTTTTCTTACTCTCTTCAGATTTCTGAATCTTACTGTCCCAAGTCCTGCATTCTCAGTGAAACCTTCCCTTAGCAGTCATTTCTCTCTTTCTCCCAAATCTTATGTCACTTGCTATCTCTAGTCTCCATTTGACAATTCTGTTTGACTCAATTTTTTAAATTAATTTATTTTTTATAGATGGATAATTGCTTTACAAAATTTTGGTTGTTTTCTGTCAAACCTCAACATGAATCAGCTATCAGTTCAGTCAGTTCAGTCGCTCAGTCATGTCTGACTCTTTGCGACCCCATGAATCGCAGCACGCCAGGCCTCCCTGTCCAACACCAAGTCCTGGAGGTCACTCAGACTCACATTCATCGAGTCAGTGATGCCATCCATCCAGCCATCTCATCCTCTGTCGTCCCCTTTTCCTCCTGCCCCCAATCCCTCGCAGCATCAGAGTCTTTTCCAATGAGTCAGTTCTTCGCATGAGGTTGCCAAAGTACTGGAGTTTCAGCTTTAGCATCATTCCTTCCAAAGAAATCCCAGGGCTGATCTCCTTCAGAATGGACTGGTTGCATCTCCTTGCAGAATCAGCCATAGGTATACACATATCCCCTCCCTTTTGAACTTCCCTCCCATCTCCCTCCCCATCCCACCCCTCTAGGTTGATACAGAGCCCCAGTTTGAGTTTCCTTAGCCATACAGCAAATTCCTTTTGGCTATCTATTTTACATATGGCAGTATAAGTTTCCATGTTACTCTTTCCATACATCTCGCTTTATTTTTGACTCTTATCTTTTCATGAATAGTATCTTCCTAGCCAAAGTTTAATATGTCTTGAGAGAAGGTACCATGTCTTGCATTGTGATGCCTTATACTTATTCCATTTATCAGTCTACTATTTCTGATCTTCTGGTTGAAGGCTAGCATTCAACAGACGTTTAGCATGGTGCTCCACAAGACCGAGTAAACCAATTAACTTGTAGTATTGTATGTAGTAAACCAAAAGAAAAGTCTTGAATGAAACCGGTTCTTTTTCTAACACAGTACCTGACTTAGCAAAATGGCTATTCAGTCACTAAAAACTCAACTGTTTCTTTTTTCCTCAACTTAGAACTACTTCTGCAGTAGTGGTTTCTGTAACATGTAGGTTTTCTGTTATGGAAAATATGTCATTTTCCTTTGTCGGAGGGTATCTTTGAGTGGTGTGCATGTCTCATTTACGAAAGAAAGTAATACTTCCTAATACTAAGGCTAAATGCTTGGAGAATGACATAGGTGAGACTAGTAACTATGATATCAGTAATATAATTACGTGCAGTGGTTGCAAAAAAAAGGGTGGGGAAGGGGAAGGTCAAGGGAAGAAGGGAAGCAAAATGACATTGAACGTTCCAGGACACCAGTGAGACTTTAGGATTGATGTTTCAACCATAACCCCTTTCTGGAAACCTAATGTATATTTCTATTATTTATTTCTGAATTATTACATCAATTCTAAATCATTTCCAAACCTGCTTGTCACTTCCTGTTGTTTTATTGTCTGTCCTGAAATCCTGGCTACACAGCACAGCTTTTCTAATTAAACATTTTCTACCTTCCAATTTCATTCTAGAGCATTGTCTCAGTATTTCAAGTCATCTAAACACTGTCGTGCCAACAAACAGTGAAATTTGTCTAGTTTTCTCATCACTTATAAAATGATCTTTGTACAGAGTATTATTTTAACCTGGAATTGGCACACAGGAAGAAGAAATTCACAGAGGAAGAGAAGGGGTTAGGTTGAAGCCAGATGCTATCTTAATGCTATTTTGAGAGCTTCGAACATCTCAGTGTTACTGTCAAATTCTGTAGGTGTTGGTAAAAAGGTACCTTGGTACCACTTGGGAGGGAAGTTTGGTAAAACCTAGCAAACAAAACACATGCACGCATACCCTTTGACCCAGGAATAATTCTGCTTCTCAAAATTGCAGATCAGCTCATCATGATGTTCCAAGAAGGCAGCTTTGCTGGTAGTAGCAAAAAAAAAAAAAAAAAAGCCTTGAAAATTCATTGTGATTGGTTTGCTACCTAAAGGATGCTTCATTCCTACAGTGGTATATTATACAAGCATAAATAAATGAGGTGGTTCTATATGTGGAGATATGGGAGGAGTCCAACCTGTACTAAATGAAAACAGTTGCGTGCAGAAGGCTGTGTGGCAAATCATCCCAAATGAATAAAAATGTATGGATGCATACTTATGAATATATATATATATTTACTTTTATTTGCCTAGTATATTTCTGGTAAAAGTCTCTAGAAATTTTGCCAGTAGTTGACTCTGAAGGACAGGAGTAGGAAGCCCAGAGAGACTTTTGTTTTTCACGTACTTTTGTAGTGTCAAAATTTGTATCATACGGACATGTTCATTTTCCATTTAAAAAATCTAGATCATTAAAATTGTTTTGTTAAAAAGAAGATTCTGGGATTACCCTCTGATTGTTTAGAAAAAGCAAAGGAGTCATTGTAGGGTAATTGTACAAGTGCTTACCCAGGTCATCCCAGTCGCTTCCTGAATACACTTGCTAGACATATTTCGTATGGACAGAATGGTCACTAAATAGTGCTCCCCAGGAAGCAAAAACCAGACCCTTACCATGAAAGTCTGGGATATATATAGAACAGCAGATTTAAAGTAGAATGAACTATCAAAGTCCAACCAGTAAACAAATATAAATTAGAGGATTTTTTTTTTTTAAGAGAGCCCTTGTTGTTTGGTACAGGGACTTCATTGGCCAGTTGAATAAAAATAATTGCAAAAACAAATTGAAATTCAAGGATGCAGATTCAACTGAATGGTCTTTTTTTTTTTTTAGAGGGACTGAAGGAAGGAAGGAGAGAGGAAGGAGGGACGGTAAGAAACAGAAAGGAGAAGGGAGGGAAGGAGTGGGGAGGAGAGGAAGAAAGACAGAGAAGACCAGCACTAGGTTCCTGGAACTTAATTACTAAATTTAAAAAGAACATTAGTTTAAATGAAAAGAAGTTGGCAGCTAGTGTGCTGGGTTTTCATTTCACTAAGTTACTCACATTGGAATAAGTGAAAATATAAATAAGACTGCTATTTTTCTTGGTGCAATTGACCAAAAACAACACTAAAATAACTTGAAATTGAAGTGCAAGTCCCTCAGTCATGTCTGACTCTTTGGGACTCCAGGCACTGTCCATGGAATTCTCCAGGCCAGAATAGTGGGGTAGGTAGTCTTTCCCTTCTCCAGGAGATCTTCCCAACCCAAGGATCAAACCCAGGTCTCCCACATTGCTAGCAGATTCTTTTCCAGCTGAGCCACAAGGGAAGCCCAAGAATACTGGAGTGGGTATCCTATCCCTTCTGCAGGGGAATTTCCCAACCCAAGGATTGAACTGGGGTCTCCTGCATTGCAAGCGAACTCTTTACCAGCTGAGCTATCAGGGAAGTCCTGAAATAACTTAATCTTACTGTAAAACCTTAATTACCTTAATTACCTAAATTCTTACCTCTATACTCCAAAATAAGTCATCAATCTCAGTGATAAATGTTAGCCAAAATCAAACACTCAAATGTTGAAAGTTTATTTTCAGTAGTTAATGTGAAAAGCTAGTATGCTTTTTTAAATATGTGTGCTGACAACAGGATTATATAAGCATGCAATCAGTGTTTTAAGAAAACCAATCATAGATCTTAGGAGGACATTGTTTTTTTGCTCCTATAGAAAGCCAGACTGGCCAGGATCCGGGCAGCCAAAAGCGGAAGTGCAAATGCTTACATGCAGAGCAAACGGAACGGCTTACTCAGTAACCAACTGCAGGTATAGTCAAGAATTTCTCTACTTTTAATGTTCAACTTATTGGTGCAATATTGATTTTGTTCTACTTAACTACGTAATTTTATTGTGAATAATTATGGAAATGGCTCCGAAACAACAAAAGTGTCATTTGTTAATGTAACCTCGCCCTGTACCATCTTATTAGCTGTAGGCTAGAAGCTGGGATATGTCATACTGCCAATTAGTCATGACTGCCATTCATGATCGAGTAGTATTTGGCACTATCTTGTGTACACATGGAGAAAATTCTCAACAGTTCAAATACCTAGGTTTTCTATTTCAAACTTAGGTGTGTTCCTTAAAGTTCATTTGGGTGTCGATAGGAGGGGTGATGTGCTATCTTGTTTTACAGTAAGTCCCCTACATACCAACAAGCTCCATTCTGAGAGTGCGTTCGTAAGTCCAATGTGTTCATAAGTCCAGCAGGGTTAGCCTGGATACCCAACTAACACGATCGCCTATATAGGACTGTACTTTAATAGGTTTATAATCCTTTACACAAATAATAAAAAACAAACACAAAAAATAAAGAAAACATTTTTAATCTTACAGTAAGGTATATTGAAAAGGTATACTGAAAAGGTATATTGAAAAGGTATACTGAAAAGGTATATTGAAAAGGTATACTGAAAGGTATATTGAAAAGGTATACTGAAAAGGTATATTGAAAAGGTATACTGAAAAGGTATACTGCACTACAATAATACAATACCAGAGTTGGCACACACGAACTGCACTGAGTGAACAGTCAAGAGTTTTGGCTGGAGGAGGGAGAGGCATGGGAGATGGTAGAGCTAAAAAATTGTCAGTAATAGGAGTTGGAAGGCAAGCTGCAATTTCACTCACACCTGGATTTGATGGCACAAGTTCTGGTTCCTTGCTGGAACCGGATGTACATTTGAATCTTTGAAAGTTCACAACTTGAAGGTTTGTATACAACCAACTTACTGTACTTCTTACTGAAGAGGGAACATCATTCAGTGTTATGAAAGCCACATAGTATGAAATGTAATTTGAGAACCTTAATTTTCACCTTAAAACTTTCTTTTAATATTTAGTATCCCAATCATTTTTACTTGCATAATACCTTTTGTGTGGGTGAGCATGATGTGGTTTCAGAATTATGTAAGTACTAGGTTAAAAATTATTATCCAAAAATAATGGCTCTCAGACTTTCAAAGGTAGCTGGGAGATGAATGAATAAAAAAGAATTACATTTTCAATTCAGGGAGGCAAGTCTAAAAGCCGAGACCACTAGTTTGATGAAAATGTAAATGATGATTATCAAACTCAAAAGGAACTCTACATTTGATCCTTTTGGGTTTAAAAAAAAAAAGGGAAAAATAAAATACTGCCATTTAATCTCAGAAAATAGGCCAGATCTCTCAGTAGAAATATGTAGCTGAGATTCTCATTGTTTGCAAATAAAAGAGAAAGCCCTTCTGTCTTCTCTCTGTTAACAGTCCTCCGAGGATGAGCAGGCCTTTGTTAGCAAATCTGGCTCCAGCTTTGAAACCCAGCACCACCACCTGCTTCACTGCCTAGAAAAAACCACGGTAAGGAAAAGCAGGACTGCCTGCCCCTGCAACTCAGACTGTAATCCCATTGGTTTCTGTGAATATTTAAGGTTTCCAAGTGTGATTTCACTGTCTGCATTACTGCAAAACATACTAAGCGTCTCCCCCCCCAAAAAAGTCCACAATAATTGAAATTACTTTGAAAGGCTCTAGTGACATTTCAACATAGAAAGTATTTTATAGACTTATTTAAAATGTTATTAACTTTAGGCTAAAATATCAGTTGAATGTAGATAGAAAGTTGTGTTCCAATAGCTGACTGCAAGTTCTATAAAATATCTTTTCCTGCTTCTTAAAATGCTGATTAAATAGAAAAAAATAATGAAGTTTAAGTGTTCCTGACATCTGGGAAAAGGGAATAGCAATAACAAAATAGAGAATAACTGAAAATAAACGTTTCTTTCATTCACAGGTATAATGAACAGATAGACAATAAAAACCATCTATTCTCTTAAGAAAAATGACACATTTAATTACTGGTATACCCCTAGGGCCTGAGGATTGAGTCTGCATTTCTTCCCTTATAAGCTCCCAGTTGGACCTCCTCTTTAACAAAGGCATCTGTTTCTTAGATAGGTTGTCAAAAGGGATCACAGTCTGTGACCACAGAGCAGAATAAAATTTTCACTGTATTTGAATCAAGTCTGATTGTCCATTCATCAGAGACACATATTTGTAGTCAATTCTGACATATTGTTCATCCATTTATTCATTTACCTATATAATCTTTCAACCAATATGTATTTCTTGCCTATAATGTATCAGACAGTCAGCCAGACCCAAGATACACCATCAAGTCAGGTATGACCTCTGGCCTACTTGAGCCTCCAGGTTTGGGACAAAATATGGATGTTACTGGAGAAGGACAACAAGCAAGGAAAGAAACAGTGAGGCCCCAGTGGACTAGGGGCGAAGAAGGTGCAGCCAGAGGGTACAGGATCAGGCAAGGCTTCCTGGAGAAAATTGAGTTGAGACCCACAGGACGATTATGAGTTAGTTAAGCAAAGAGATGAAGGGGCTAAAAGTAGGTGTACGTACCTGGAGAAGACTGGAACTTGGCCTAAGAGGAAGGAAAGGAAATTGAGGGTTGTCAGAAGGAAAGAGGGTACTACAGTGCAAGTATTATTGAGTCCAAGTTCACTCTGCTCACTACATGACAGGCCTATAAATTGGAGACGAGGTGTTGAGGCAAGAAATAACAACTTTATTCAGAAAGTCAGCAGACCAAGAAGATGGCCGACTAATGTCTCAAAATAACCGTCTTATCAAAGTCTGAACACCAGGTTCTTTTATAGAACAGAGTGGAAGGAGATGAGGAAGTAAAATAAAAAGGCTATTAATCTTGCAAATATCTCCTGGAATGGTCAGCTTCGGGGAGGGGATATGTTAATTTCTTCCTTCCTGTACCAGATGGACAGGGTCAGGATGCCTCCCTCAAGAAAAGCACATTGGTTTAACATTCAGGCAGAGGGGCAGGGTTCCCCAAGTCAGGCCATACGTACAGACAGTATCCTTTACAGACAGTATCCTTTTGTAAACAAAAGCAACAGGAAGCAAAGGTTAAAGAAGTAGATCCAACATGGAGTCAGATTTTGACCTTTCTTATAACACAAGGGAGGAACAGAAGAAGTCAGTGGGCAAATAACCTTGGGTTTTGGAGGCACGTAAAGAATTTTGATCTTTATCTCATAATAAATGGGAAAATATTAGAAGGTTTTAAGTAAATATTACTGGTTACTGATTATATTAGTATCTTAAATAAAATTCTATATTAGGATAATTTTGAAAGTTAAATGATAACACTAATCAAATTTATTTATCCTTACCCTTTTTTCTTTTTATTTTCATTTTTTGACTATTTTACCTTTTGTGAAAGTGTTAGTTGCTCAGTCATGTCCAACACTTTGTGACCCCATGAACTTGCATTGCAGGTAGGTTCTTTACCATCAGAGCCACCAGGGAAGCTTTTAGGCTATTTTAATCATAAATTATGTAACACTAAATTATTATTAACACTAAACTGAATTACTAATATAGTTTAAATGGAGCTACCTACTCCAGAATATGTGGTAACCTGTCACAGAATGGCTTCTTCCCTTCCAATCACTGATGAGATAAATTAGAATGTCATGCCTTATAACTTGTATATTGTGTGTGAAATGTGCATGTAAGAGAAGAAAACAGATTGTGAGCAATCTGTTCCTTTGTAAGCAATAGTTTTTTCTATAAAAATTAATATTTAACATGAAATTCTGTCTTAGATGGTCATATTATCCTCTGGACTTTAAATAGAATGTTAAATTTCATTTACTGCAAAATGCTTATCTTAGCAAAGAAATGGCAAAATGAGTAACTAAAGCAATCTATTTCCTATTAGCCAGCAATTTCCTTCCATTGTTTTGCTAATATTTTTGGATGAGAGGTGGTTAAGTGAAATTTGGCATGAGCAAAACCTTCCATTATAAGACTATTCCCACCCACACAAAGAAAAAAAAATAATAGTAGTTGAAAACATTCTTAGTAGTTCAAACCAAAAATGTTTTATCATTAATTTCTGAGGTAAAAGTCTTCTATACACAATTTATGAGCCAATTCTTTATTAAATATTTTAAAATTAAATTTTACACTGTGTTTCTGTATGATGTGCTATGTGAGATGATGTCCATCACTGTTGACTTCTGGGTTATAAGAACATAGGTACAGATCATGGGTCCAGCCAGTAATATATTACAAAGATAAGAATGGAGACTCAGAAGTTCAGTGCTAACCACTTCTAGGTCAAATATAAAGTAATACATTTTGATAAATATATTTTACTTATTTAATAAGTCATATTTTTCTAAACACTGGGAATTTTACAGGAGCATCTAAAGAAATGGGAAATGTCTTAGTTATCTCATTTTTCTGATTAAAAAATATTTTCAATCCCATGTGAAAATATTTACTAATATATAACAGACAATCTTACTTGGAACATTCTATTAAAATAGTCTCTCTATCATAACTGCAGTCTGTCAATTTGTTTAAAAAAAAACATACATGTAAATTTGCACATTCCCTATGGGTTTTATCTATACTCATTTTTGAGGATTTTAATATTTAGTTTATAACTTCCAGATTGTATGTTTAAATTAGTAAATGATATTTCAAATAAAGTTAGTCTATAATGGATGCTAAATCAGCCTGTGTATATCAATCTCAGATTCTAACTGGAGAGATATTATTTTCATACAAATGACAACAAGAAGCTTTGCTATTCTAATTATTATGAAAATGGTATTTTTTTTTACCCATTAGTCTAAATGTACTATGGGCATATTTGAATTCTAAAAAGAAAGCTATTCAAATCTTTTTTTTTAAGGTAAAATGTGATAATATTTTAAGTCAACTATACTTCACTAAAAATAATGAAGAATTTTTTTTAAATTAAACTGTGTTTCTGTGCTTTCTCCACATTTCTTACCACTATGAAATAGAATCACGAATTTGTGGATGAACAAGTCTTTGAAGAAAGCTGCATGGAAGTTGCAACAGTTAATCGTCCTCCAAGTCACAGTCCCTCTCTTTCTTCACAACAAGGAATCACCAGCACTTGCTGTTCAAGACGACACAAAAAAACCTTCCGCATTCCAAATGCCAACGTATCAGGAAGCCACCGAGGGAGCGTGCAAGAACTCAGCACGATTCAAATTAGATGTGTGGAGAGAACCCCACTATCTAACAGGTACCTGAGATTAATTTGCGTGCATCCATACACCTGTGCTGTTTTTCAGAGCACATCTGCACCGGCTGTCATGCTGTTATTTCTGTGGCATCTAAATCCTAGCTCCTTGGGTTTAGAATGAGACAAAACTGATCTGAAACAAGTAGGAAAATTGATCTACTGTAATATTCATGAAGAGGCAAAGGTAGCTAAATCAGTACCAAAAGAGTAGAAAGACGATAAGAAGGTCAGGCATTCACAAATATATTTCTACCTCTTCAACCTCACAACTTTGTCTTAAGCAGATACCTCTCCACTTAGGAGTCCCCTAAGTAAACATGAATGACGTGAAATTGTAGGCAACACAGCCACAAGTGACAAATTAACACTGATATGATTGAAAGGTATTCAATACACGCCAAAATATATCAACATAGTCGTTGTCACAGTGAAAAATAAAACTATGCCAGAAGGATCTTTTGAATCTGTATACAGTTTTGATCATGAAGGTATTTTGGGCCTCAACAAACACAAAAACCAATCCAATACCAAAAACAAGGTAAGTGAAACATTCAAATTGTTTACCTCTGGTGAGTTTATGAACAATTTAAGTGTATTTTTCTATTGGCATTTTCCCTTTGCTTCTCTTTATATGCCACTTGTTTTGACCATAATCATGCATGTGTAATAATAAGTAGTACATTTCAACCACATAAGTCATTAAAAATATCGATTTCTGCCCAAATGATTTTCCTTTGCTCTTCGATTAAAAAGCTTACCATTTCAGATTGCTATGCTATGCTATGCTAAGTCACTTCAGTCGTGTCTGACTCTGTGTGACCCCATAGACGGCAGCCCACCAGGCTTCTCCGTCCCTGGGATTCTCCAGGCAAGAACACTGGAGTGGGTTGCCATCTCCTTCTCCAATGCATGAAAGTGAAAAGAGAAAGGGAAGTCGCTCAGTCATGTCTGACTCTTAGCGACCCCATGGACTGCAGCCTACCAGGCTCCTCTGTCCGTAGGATTTTCCAGGCAAGAGCACTGGAGTGGGGTGCCATTGCCTTCTCCGACCATTTCAGATTAACAATCCGTTAATTTAGTCCAACTTCTTTGTTGACATCCGACCATTTCAGATTAACAATCCATTAATTTAGTCCAACTTCTTTGTTGACATCCAACCATCTTTGGAAAGTCTAGACGAGATTCTGAATTCAGGCTCTGTCGATTTTATGTAATCAGATGTTTCTGGGATCAGAATGTTAAATGTTGGAGCAATGAAGATTTCTGTCTCTAAGATAGTCTACCTGTATGTTGCTTTACATTTATTCCAAAACAAGGTAGGAAATGGAGTAGTGTTCAGAAAAAAAAAAAAATCTCGGGACACAAAAATCTTGTTTCCTATGAAAAAGAATAGTTTAAAGCTCCTATGTCTAAACTCCTTATCCCTTTCCCTTACCCCCCACCCCTGCCTCCCCACACAGAGTATGTAACTCATGTAAGAATATCACTGGGGAAAACTTTTAAGTATTGATAATGACTAACTTGAGTTCTTAACGTTTGCTGTCACTAAGTTGAGAGCTTTAAAGGCATCCTGTATCCCAAAGAGACAAGATGGTAAAATGACTCTGTGGTCCAAAGAATTAAGATATATCCACAGGGTATGATCCTTTCATTATTATTGTTGTTTAATCACCATGTCATGTCCAGCTCTTTTGCAACCCCACAGACTATACCCCACCAGGTTCCTCTGTCCATGAGATTTTCCAGGCAGGAATACTGGAGTGGGTTGCTATTTCTTTCTCCAGAAGATCTTCCCAATCCAGGGTTTGAACCCACATCTCCTGCATTGGCAGGAGGAATCTTCACCACTAGTACCACGTGGGAGGCCCATCCCTTTCATTATGGTATCTCAGACTTCTCAGAGATCCTATCTTAAAGAAAACTCATTACTTTGCTCAGCATAGGTTTTCTAAAACTCACCTGATCCTCTTTTTTTGCATTCTCAAAGCGGGAAACACTTTGAGAAACTAACTGAACCACACTGAGCTGGCTTTTAGACATTTATTTGATGTGAATGCCCTAATGTTCACTTAATTTATCTTAAGCTTTGGTGTTTCATTTTTCTTAATTATGGTGATTGTTTTTAACCTTTTAAAATGTTACTGATAAACATGGAAACGTGTATTCTTTAGTTGTAAGAAAAAAAATTTAAGTAAACAACCTTCTTTCTTAAATCTTTTCTTCCTCATCAGCCGATCCAGTTTAAATGCCAAAATGGAAGAGTGTGTTAAACTGAACTGTGAACAACCTTATGTGACTACAGCAATAATAAGCATCCCAACACCTCCAGTCACCACCCCCGAAGGAGATGACAGGCCAGAGTCTCCTGAGTACTCAGGAGGCAATATCGTCAGAGTGTCTGCTCTGTAAGACAATTGGAATCAGGTTCAAGAGAATTTGAGCACTGCTGTGGAAAGAGAGTCCCAATGTGGAAGAAAGAAGAAATAATAAACACTCTGCAGATGAAAATGACAAAGCAAGGAGGTTGGTGATGAAACAAACACAAAGCTTTCAAACTTGTGGATGGAAATAAAACCACCAAATGGCATTTCTGGACAGAGTTTGACCTGTTATACAGAGAAATAAAATAGTCTGTGGCCCTTTGACTTTGTGAATGAGCACAAATGAAATGCCGCCTATTGATGCTTCTTATGACCAGAACTCTTTTTTTAATAAAATAAATCTTTGAACATAATGTTCCAGTTGAATGCAAAACAAAAAATATGGAAAACATTTTGATAAAAATTTTTCCTGTTAAAACCATGAACATTGGCGATGATGAAGATGATTACACATAAAAAAAACACAAACACACAACACATTTGTATTGACTGAAGGAAACCATCATAATGCATGCTAGAATTCTTTGGAGCCGTTATCTCAGTTTCCTTATGTTGTCTTCAGAATAGGCATGATAAACTATACTAGTAGAAAGAGGGAATTTCTGTGCACTTAAAACAAGCTGATTGTTCATGTTCCATGGTGGGCTGTGCAAATAAACTCCTTTTAGAACTGCAGTATTTCTCACGGGGATGCTCACTAGTACATCTAAAGTGTTCAGATAGTTCAGTATGAATTATTGTTTTACCTTGCACCTAGATACTGTTACAACTGCAATAATTAATTGTACACTTGTTGTATCAGGAATCAGGATATTTTTGTTGTTGTATTTCCAGATCTTCATAGATACCTTAAGAGCCACATTCCACAGAAAAACTTCTGGTGTGGCCAGGTTTTAGATAACCTTTTAATCCAAAACCCTTGTGCCATAAACGTTTTTCTGTAATATTGTTTGGTCCACTGTATTCCTGTGACGGTGAATTATTTGTTCCTGTATTTTTATAGCACCTTTCTATTGGGTTTATCATCATCAACTAGACTAACGTTTTGTAGTTCAAAAGAATTTCCTACTTTTGTATTCCCCGACAAATTATCTTATCAGCAGATCACCATCATCTTCAATTCATTTGTCAAAAATTAGGAAAAAAAAAGGAGTTGACATCTGTGAATTATCTTTGAATTTTTGCTGTTATGGAAAAGCCCAGATACTGTATACATCATTGTATGTTTCATGAAAAGAATTAGCTGGGACTAATATCACAGAACCAGTGATCCCAGAATCTCACACGATGTATTATTTATTTTGCTTTAGATCTCAAATACGTTTTGAGAATAACTAATGTGAACTGAAATGCAGAGATAAGCCAGAGTGCTTTATGGAGCAGTATTTGATGAAAGCACGCTTTCTATACCATTGAAGAAGGCAGCACAGATTTGTCTCAGAAAGGTTCCTGTTTATTGCAAGGAGCAGTTTTTCTCCTCTAAATCAGGAGGACAGGATTTTGATGATGCAAAATTGATCTCTATGTACATTTAAGTGAAAAGTCTTGATATCTTTTCACCTTTAAAATATATCAGCAGACATGTCTGCACGTGACAATGTAAAAAAGTTTTATGTCCAATGAAAAGTTTTGTTCATTCCGAACCACCACTGTAAGGAATAAAGTTTAGCTTCAATACATGGAAAGAGTAAATAATTATCCCTCTACTATAGAGATTTTAAAATGCTTAATCATAATTTATCATAAAAAGGAATTAACCCAACCATTTTCAAGTAAAGCCAGAAATTCTTGCTTCCCATTTCTAGACTAGCTTCTAGAACAAAGCTGTGCACACAGTAGATTTATAAACACTTGCTGAGTGAAAGTCAGATAAACTCTACTATCTCTAGGGAAAAACTGGCTTTATACCTAGTATGTCTTTTTAAAAGTCACTAATCTTCCTGAAGTGTGAATATTAACAATTATATTAACACCTGCCTCATGTCACTTTATGCTTCTAGAGCAAATATATAGTGAAACTTCTTTGATGGCATTTGTTGAAAAACTTTTTAAAAAGTAGGTTAAACAAAACACAATCAGGAATACTTAGGTCTTTATTCCCAATTAAAAGTTCTATTTTCATGTTCTTAATATTACATTTTAAAATGCAGTTAGATTATTTCCGTTGACAATTCTGCCTCCTTTTCAAGTTATCATTTATCCAAAACTATTAATTTCTTTAGACTTTTGGAAAAGAAAAAAAAAACTTTTTGGTGTTTTAGGTGGTTTAAAAATATACTGTGTTGGTGGTGAATGACTATTGATGACTGTGTTAAGTGCATCTGTATTGTAAGTGAAATGTAATTATTTCTGTGTACCATATGGAGTAACCAAGGTCATTGTTTTTGACAATTTTGTTTGAAATTCATATATCTTATTTCAAAGGATAGCATAATATCTGCATTATGCTGGAAAAAAATAGACCTTTGGAGAATACTCAAATAAAACATGTGCATGCTTGAACAGGACAACATGGTTGACTGTTGCCCTTTTTTTTTTAAGACTTCCTTCCTTTCCAAAATCTAGTATGTACTACACTCTTCATACATATCTTGGGAAACCTGTAACATGGACAAACTCAAAGAACCCATCGATTGTGAGTGAAACAAATCTACTCTAAATGGTGGAGATAATAATTTTCTGCCAGCATTGGGAATTTAGGCAGAGGCTTCAGTAGAAAAGTTACTATCATTTAAAGATAAAAGAGTGCCACTATTTTAATTGGTCATTTTTGGAAATATCTTGGCAATTATACCTCCATAGCTGGAGAAGGGAATGGCAACCCACTCCAGGATTCTTACCTAGAGAATTCCATGGAGTGAGGAGCCTGGTGAACTACAGCCCATGAGGTCACAAAGAGTCAGAGACAACTGAGTGACTCTCTTTCTCTCTCTCTCTTACACACACACACATGCACACACTCCTTCATAACTACTATGATAATATAAGTATATTGCAAGGTTTTACTAGTTATTAAGAAGAAAGGGTTGAAATCAGTTGATTTTTTTTTTTTTTTTTGTATAGGATATTTTCAAGTAGAATGCTTTCTTCAGTGTGTGACCCACAGATATTAGTCTGTACCCTAAATGCCACTTGCTTCGTAGACAGTGTGGACCAGAGAGAAGACTGATGCCTGAATTTTATGTACTTATTGATCATCATTGCCTGACCTAAGCAAAGAGAAGCTCTGGGGTAATAACTTTGGTCAAAACCCAATTAGATTTTTTTTCCAAATATTTATTTTATTTATTTGGCTGCCCCAGCTCTCAGTTATGGTATCGGGGATCTCTGACTTCATTCTGGCATGTGGAATCTTAACTTGCAGCATACAAACTGTTAGTTTCAGTAGGTGGGATCTAGTTCCCTGGCAGAACATCAAACCCCAAGCCCCTGCATTGGGAGCCTAGGATCTTAGCCACTAGACCATGAAGATTCTTAGTCAGACTCTTTTCTATCGATGGAAAGAGGTGACTTATTTGTATAGTTATATGTGTATGTGTTTGTGTATTTATTTATATTTCTATATATACATACAGATTTTTTAATTCTCCCTTTAAAAATACACATATACCGATGGTTTCTGTTCAATAGGGAACCAAAAGCAAAAAAATGTTAAGAGATTATTAGAAGGACAAAGAGTAAATCATCGAGTACCCAGAGAGCAACTAGTGCTTCTCTTGGTAGATAATCTCCATTTTTCTCTTATTATTTTCCTTTACACCCTTTGATTTATTGAGATGCTAATCTTTCATTAAAAAGATTTAACATGCCTCCCTATTCCTTCAACTTAGTTACAGAGGTGGCCTGGAAACAGCCTCCAGGGAATTATACCAATGTCAGTCAACCACATTGCTTAAAAAAATAAAAAAGGTTCTTGGTTGATGCCTCTTGAGTTTTACAAGAAAGGCAACTCCTCTTCCCTAGTATGTTATTAAAGTGTTTGTTTGATTAACTCATGTGTTCAAGAATGGTTGTTGGTCAGCACTGAGTAAACTTCATCAGAACTGTCAACACAATCATGTAGGCACACTATAATTTAAAAAAAAAAAAAATAAGAGTTTAAATTATCCACTGGAGGTGGCTGTGTTTAGGGTGGTAAAACAGTCTCCAAAAAGTAAGTTTATACTTAAAAGGAATTTTTACTTTTGAATACCACATTTGCTTAAGACAATTATAAAATATATGTTGTGTCCAATTCTTTGCAACCCCACAGACTGCAGCCTGCCAGGCTCCTCTGTCATGGGATTCTCCAGGCAAGAATACTGGAGTGGGTAGCCTATCCCTCCTCCAGTTGATCATCCTGGCCCAGGAATTGAACCAGGGTCTCCTGCATTGCAGACAGATTATTCACCAACTGAGTTATCAGGGAAGACCGCTCCTACTCCAGAGGATCTTCCCAATCCAGGAACTGAACCCACATCTTTTTGCATCTCCTACATTGGCAAGCGGATTCTTTATCACCGCACCACCTTGGAAGCCCTATAAGATATATCGGTTCGGTTCAGTTCAGTCACTCAGTTGTGTCTGATTCTTTACAACCCCATGGACTACAGCACACCAGGCTTCCCTGTCCTTCACCAAGTCCTGGAGCTTGCTCAAAATCATGTCCATCAAGTCAGTGATGCCATCCAACCATCTCATCCTCTGTCATCCCCTTTTCCTCCTGCCTTCAATCTTTCCCAGCATCAGGGTCTTTTCCAAGGAGTCAGTTCTTCTCATCAGGTGGCCAGGAAGATTCCTTGAAGAAAGGATTGGCTACTCACTCCAGTATTCTTGCCTGAAGAATCCCATGGACAGAGAAGCCTGGCAGTCTACCATCCATGGGGTCACAAAGAGTAGGGCACAGAGTGACTTTCACTTTACTTTATAATATTATATATATATATATATACACACACACATATATATAGTGAGATACCTTTAGTGAAAATATTAGATGCATATTGTACGTTCTAATCCTATGTTCTTTATTGCCTGCCATATCTTTTTCCTTCTTTCTCTTCAAGCACTAATCATTCTTTAACTAGATTCTTCTCCTTCTTCCCCTAATCACTTTCTTTTCTGGGTTTTCTATGAAAATCCAGTATGTAAGTACTATTCATTCTGTTTATCACTCAAGTTATTGGGTACACAGGATGGACTACACATTGTGATAGATGCTGGAGAAATAATGATTAGGAATCCAAACCAAATAAGTATTCTCCTTCCTGCCACATTAACAGTCATTTTTCTACTTAACCTCCTGACAATATCTCCAACAGGTAATGTTCTTTGAAGTATTTTCTAAAACCTTCCCATCACATTATTAAAATCCTTGTTCTGTAGGCCATGGTCCTCTTTGTATGGAGGAAAGGAAGAGCAGAAAAAGAGCACATGTGTATTTCTGAAGAATGGAAAGCAAGACAAGGCAAAGCAAACAGAAAAGGAGGCAAAACTTCACCTTTATGATTTGAGCATTGTAAAAACATAGTCTTTTCCAAGTATACACTCTGCTCTTCCTTCCATAGTTTCAAAAGACGTGAAGAAAACTATTAAATGATATGTAATTTTTAATTAAACCATGGAGATCTATTTTTTAGAAATATCGAGGCATCTATCTCTTCTCTCCAAGTAAAACAGTTTATTTTTAAAATGGGGGGTAGGAGGAAGCCTAATTATATCCCTGCTCTAATGGCTGCAATGTCATTATCAAAGAGGATCAATGTTTCCTTCTACTTTCTTTGATCTAAATTTTTTCTTGTCTTGCAAAACGTGCTATGAATAACCATTCCTGATTGACTATTGGCAAATTAAAATAAATATGGAACCTAGCTGGGAAATACAGTACTGTCCTAGTTGACAAAATTTTCTAATAACGCCATATCAGCACAGCAAACACACTGAGTTAATTTTCCAGGAACAGAGAGAATTATGTGTTAGAGCATGCATCATCTCTCACTCGTTCCCCTTCTTGAACAAGGCCTGCCAACATTCTCAAGGTTGTTGATCAGGGCTGTAGTTACATGTGCAGCAACTAATTGGCCCATAGTCCACATCCTAGAGGCTTATAATAACACAACAGCAACGTTTTGGAATTAAGGTCAAACCCACAATTCCCACCCTTCATTATCTTTTGCAGCTTCTTCAAATTCCTGCAGGCAAAACTTCTGGAGGATGATAATGAAATGCCTATTGGCATTTAGTTCCACATGCAAAATAAGGCACTGAGAGATTCACTCAGATAGGCAAAGCGATGGCATAATTCAGTATTCCAAGTAAATATAATACAATTAAAATATTCTTGGATTTTTCCATCCTCACAAAGAAGTCCAACATTTTTCTGCAGGTAGTTGATAGCTTTTATTTTCTCTGAATAAAATAGAAAGCTTCAATAAAGGTGTAAACATGGGCATTTGATTTATATGGAACTGTAGAAAATTTAATGTACCTTTTAAAATAGTACTTGGGATATAACTGCTTGTCATAAAACTTCTTTGAGTTTCATCGTTTGCGTGTTTTATGTTCCAAAATAACAGTGGCCTATTAATAATCTCTTTACCTTCCACCTCAATCTTTACTTCCCTGTTTCTCAAAAGGTGAATGTGTTATTTCTTTGAAGTATTAATATTGTGTCCAAAACTTCCTTTACATGAAAAATTAAAGTGCAATATGATTAAAAAGAAATGTATAGAAAAAATAATATTATAATGGCTGTCATTTTCAAATCCTAACATGATAAATTATAAAAATTTGCTTCAATGAAATAGTAAAACTTCTCCAAACTGTCTTACAGAAGGAGAGAAATTTTCATTTCTGTCTTTTTCCAAAGTAGGAATACACAGTAGATAAAGCCTGATATAAAAATCAAGCTATATTTTGAACAGGAGACATATATAACATCAGATGGCTCTGCTAGTATCTGAAACAAAATGCATTTATTCATCCAAGTGTGCAGGAGCCAACTAATGAGAGACTAAGAAAGAAATGGGGCTATGAGTGACTGGAGGAACCTGAAACTATATGGGGTTTGAAAGATACAAAATTTGAAGAAGCCAAAGAATTCAAAATCATGTCAATTCCTTTTACTATCTTACCTAGAATTCAGGTCATTGGCAAAGATTCTGAGAATTTAGTTCAATTACACTGAAACTGTTTACTGTGAGATATAGAGAATCAATTTTGTATGATTATCTGAAATCAATGCCAGGTATTTCACTCACCGTCTGTAGCCTCAAGTTGTAATAAGTGCCTCATCAGAAATTTAGAATGAATGCTAAATGATTATAATAAACTCAATTCAGGAGAATAATGTTACGGCAGTAAGTCAAAAAAGTGAGATTATAAATGCTTCAGTTTTTGGTGTCTGAGTATCTCTGATTCTGACTAAATGTGTTTCTATAATAATCCCTGAACATAGTCAACATTTAAACACAAATGAACTTTAGCTGACTATCGTTCATTTTTAATTAGCTGTATTTCCCTTCTCTATTCTTTCTCATAATGGAGTAAAATATATTTAATGACCAAAATACTTTTAGAACACAGCCTCAACAGTTTTTTTACAATATAAGAGAAAGTCAAAGGACCAGCAGACGTAGATTTGATCTCTGGTTTAGGAAGTTCCTCCCAAGAAAGACATAGCAACTGACTCCAGTATTCTTGTCTGGGAAATCCCAGGACAGAGAAGCCTGGCAGGCTATACTCCATGGGGTCACAAAGGATCAGACACAACTTAGCAACTAAACAACAACAAAGAGAAAGTTGAACAAGTTCCCTTAAGCATCCAGTGCATTTATCATAATAGAAACATGAAAAGCAATATAAAATATTACTATGAAAATATAAGTTTTTAGGACATTTCTTGTATATGCATTTCTATTTTTAATCACAGATTACTATAGAATTTATGTAGCGGTTTCCTTATGAAATCTTTTGTGTCTCAGATAAAACTCAGGAGACAACATGTGGCAGGGAGAGGACTGAAAATACACACACATACACTAACCCTTATGGCAGAAAGTGAAGAAGAACTAAAGAGCCTCTTGATGAAAGTCAAAGAGGAGAATGAAAAAGTTGGCTTAAAGCTCAACATTCAGAAAACTAAGATTATGGCATAGGGTCCCATCACTTCGTGGCAAATAGATAGGGAAAGAGAGGAAACAGTGGCTGACTTTATTTTTGGGGGCTCCAAAATCACTACAGATGGTGATTGCAGACATGAAATTAAAAGACACTCCTCGGAAGGAAAGTTATAACCAACCTAGACAGCATACTAAAAAGCAGAGACATTACTTTGTCAACAAAGGTCCATCTAGTCAAGGCTATGGTTTTTCCAGTAGGCATGTATGGATGTGAGAGCTGGACTATAAAGAAAGCTAAGTGCAGAAGAATTGATGCTTTGGAACTGTGGTGTTGGAGAAGACTTGAGAGTCCCTTGGGCTGCAAGGAGATCCAACCAGTCCATCGTAAAGGAGATCAGTCCTGGGTGTTCATTGGAAGGACTGATGCTAAAGCTGAAATTCCAATACTTTGGCCACCTGATGCAAAGAGCTGACTCATTTGAAAAGACCTTGATGCTGGGAAAGATTGAACACAGTAGGAGAAGGGGATGACAGAGGATAAGATGGTTGGATGGCATCACCGACTCAATGGACATGGGTTTGGGTGGATTCCAGGAGTTGGTGATGGACAGAGAAGCCTGGCATGCTGCGGTTCATGGGGTTGCAAAGAGTTGGACGATTGAACTGAACACACAGACGCAGAATATGGATCTCCATTCATCTTATTGCCTGATATGTTTCAATGAAATGTGAAAGGAAAGTTTTTCTTGCCAGTAGTCATATCTTCAGGCATTTTTTTTTTTAATCTTTGTTGATAGTAGAAATTATAATGTGGTGATGTCTAGGCTTTTTAAACAAATCTTCTTGAAAAGAACCATTACGGTTAGCATTCTTGGGATTACCAGACAACATTGTCTCTTTTCTAAACTTCAAAGTTTAGAATGCCTGAAACTTCAGGTTAGCTGGAACAAGGGAAAAATAAAACAGCAACAATTTTTAGTATACGCATGTAAAGGGGTAACTCATTGCTTTTTAACTTGCAAATGTATTGAGAATCCGTCTCTTTTAGGATACTTTGAAGTAAAGAAATAGATAGGTTTCCAAAATTTTTAATTTATTTCTTGGCTAAATTTGTTTTAAATTTTAAAGTAATTTTATCTGATATTAAAGTTGTGAAAACCAAGCTATCTCTCTATTGTATTACCATGAAGTTAAAAAGTACACTAAGAACTTCAAATCCTCGCTTACAAAATATATCTATGAACTTCTGCCCTATTCTCCCTACTTTTCAAGGGACTAAACCATTTTGTTTGGGCTTTATAATTTATAAGGTTCACAGAGGTAGACACATGCCCACATTCTCCAGTTCATGTTAATCACTGTATATGACACTATTGTGGAGAAATGGGGACACCCCAGAGGATGGAAGCAAAGTCCCCTTACTCAAAGGGCACATTAAATGCATCCTGAATATTAAAAAGTGAAGATGCAACTCAAGAAAGTTGTTTTCAGCTCCTTTAATTGATAGTATAATGCAGCTTAAAACTGTGTAAATTTCAAGAGATTTTTCTAAAAAGGAAGTGGATTTTTTTTTAAGGGATGATTCTTGCATTAAACTCCAGCTACGACAAAAATAGTTCTGCAGAAGGGCATAATGGCTCTCAGGCTGTACAGGTAGCCATTCTATTCATTTCTTTTCTTTGTGAGCACACCTTATATTCCATGCAGTGTGTTAGTACCTGGGATAAATCAGTAACAAGATCCTACCCTTGTTGGCATTATAAGGGAGGAAAAATCATTTTCCCTCTACCCTTGTGAATTCTTGGCTCAGACCCTTTGATACAAAACACAGATTAACAAGAGAAAAACAATCAAGAAAAATAAAGAAGTTTATTAACCTGTATGTTGTTTTTATTATTTTGTTCAGTCACTAAGTCGTGTCCAATCTTTGTGACCCCATGGACTGAAGCATGCCAGTCTCCTCTGTCCATGGGATTCTCCAGGCAAAAATACTGGAGTGGGTTGCCATGTCCTTTTCCAGAGGATCTTCCTGATCCAGGGATTGGTCTGTGTCTCCTAGGGCTCCTGCATTTCAGGCAGATTCTTTACCCCTGAGCCACTACGGAAGACCCAAGATCTCGTAGGGGAGCGTAAATGATTTTTAGAAAAGGTAATCCGGCCCTTAGAAGAACAGATAGAAAGTATAATTGTTTATGACAAAGTGTGTCTGGGTGTGGTGTTAACTGTTAGTCTCCTCTCCTGTAGCAACAGTCAGTCCACCTTGGTTGACAAAATGCCTGGGGAGGATTGATGACAAAGGAGTTGCTTTTGGAGCTCTATCTTTAGGCAGATTAGATCCGTTCAAAGAATATCTCTCCCTGCCTTTACTGTTTTTCAAGTGCCTACAAAAAGTTCCCAAAGTCATTCAGTCATGCCTCATACATGAGACCCCATGGTCTGTAGCCCACCAGGCTCCTCTATCCATGGACTTCTCCAGGCAATAATACTGGAGTGGGTTGCCGTTCCCTTCTCCAAATGATCTTCCAGATCCAGGGATTGAACTCAGGTCTCCTGGACTGCAAGCAGAGTCTTTACAGTCTAAGTCAGGGTGGAAGTCCAATCAACATACCATAGCAACATATTTTGGAGTCGCAACTCCTAAACTTGTACAGTCATATTTTGGAGTGGTATGCTCTGCTTCTTTTCAGTATTTATCATCTACTTGAATTAAATCCAACAAATGTAGAAATACAATTAAGAGCCTAAGTTCATAGTGACATACATTCTAGGATAAAAGTATAAAGTGTCACCGTACATCCATGTAAGTCACTTCAGAAAGAAATTAAGATAGCACTAAGTCCAACTCACGACCCTATTGACTGTAGCTTGCCAGGCTCCTCTGTCCTTGGGATTTTCCAAGCAAGAATACTGGAGTGGGTAGGGGATCTTCCCAACCCAGGAATTGAACCCAGGTCTCCAACATTGCAGGCAAATTCTTTACCAGCTGAGCTATCAGGGAAACTGAGTGTCCAATTCTTTGTGATCCTATGGACCATAGACCATCAGGTTCCTCTGTCTATAGATTTCTCCAGGCAAGAATACTGGAGTGGGTTGCCATTTCCTCCTCCAGGTGATCTTCCCAAACCAGAGGATCAAAACGGCGACTCCTGTATTGGCAGGTGGGATCTTTACCACCAGTGCCACCTGGGGAGCCCATGTTCATATCAGCCATGAAATGGTATGGTGGGGAGAAGTTGAGGGAGACTTAACATGGTGTTAAAGAGAAGGCCTCTAGGAAAAAGCATGTGGGACCAGCAGAGGGAAGAACCAGACACACACGGAACATTCCAGGCCTAGGAAGCATGCATACCTTTGTCTTTGGAATTTTAAGAATCAATCTATTTGATTTCAGTAAAGTTAATGGGTTTTTATTTGTCCCTTCTACTATGTGTTATTTCAGGCCTTAATAAGATCTAAAATTTGGAGGCCAACTTTCTCTGGATATTTTAAAGAAGTCAACAGTTTATTATTTTTGGTTTCTATTTCTTTCCCTTTTGTATTTAAGTACTAACACAAAGGTCTTCCAGTAAAAACGACAGCTAATATTTATTTATAAAGCAGTCAACTTGAGCCATCCATCTCTAGTCTCTGCAACAACTCTGGAGTTAGAAAAACCATTTTCCAATCTAGGAAACTGACTTTACTTGGGTCACATCACCAGTAAATGATTAAGATGTCATTAAACGTGGATCTGCTACAAAACCCATACACTTCCCCCTTGACCACAGTCTCTCCTTATGTTAATAGTAAAACTGCTACTGCTGCTAAGTCGCTTCAGTAGTGTCCGACTGTGCGACCCCAGCCCACCACGCTCCCCGTCCCTGGGATTCTCCAGTCAAGAACACTGGAGTGGATTGCCATTTCCTTCTCCAATGCATGAAAGTGAAAAGTGAAAGTGAAGTCGCTCAGTCGTGTCCAACTCTTAGCGATCCCATGGACTGCAGCCCACCAAGCTCCTCCATCCATGGGATTTTCCAGGCAAGAGTACTGGAGTGGGGTGCCATCGCCTTCTCCAATAGTAAAACTAAATAGTATCAAATCTGCATGTAATACACAATTCTGAATTTCATCACTTAAAGGCAATAAATCTAGGCACATCTTGTGACTTGCTTATACCTGTACTACTATGTTTTCATCAATGAAATGACTAAGGACTTGCACCAACCACAATTCTTTCATTCACTTCATTAATTCAACAAATGTTGATTAAGCATTACCCTGCTCAATGCTTGAAATAAAACAAGGGACAAGACGAATGATTTCCATCATCATAGTATTTTCATCCAGTTGAAAAGACTATCACTAAGCAAATCAATACACGGATAATATATAACTTCAAATTGTTAAGATTCAAGGTCCAGAAAAGTTCTTTTTGAGGAAATGACATTTACTGGGGCTTAAAAGAGGAAAGTGGGAATTATCTCAAAGAGGGAGATAAAAACATTCCAGGCAGCCCCTAGAAGCAAAATTGAAATTCACAAGGTAGAAAAGCTTCTGAAACATTTGAAAATCTATTAGAACAGCTGTGTGGATGAGCCACAGTGAGTGATGGGGGATTGGACACAGCTTGGGAAGTAGACGTGGCAGAAGGTGTCTAAAGGCCCTTCCACTTAAGGATTTTGGACTTTGTCCTCAGTCCACTGGGAAATCATGAAGAGTTTTGTGCAAAGGAGTGACAGGAACCAACTTGTGCTTTTTAAAGATCACTCTAGTTGCTGTGTGCTGAAGAATCAGTCAGAGAAGCAGGCGGGAAAGGAGGCAGGAAGTCTAATTAGGAAACCATTTCAGTAACTCAAGTGAGAGTTGAGGTGTGGCTGATGTAGAGTGGTGTCTGAGAGAACTGGATGACTTAAGGAACAGTCTGGAGTTAAAGTCAAGGAGACTTGGTAGAGATGAGTGTCAGCATGAGAAAATTCTAAGAAAACTACCAATTTCTGATTTCAATAGCTGAGTGGAAATGTCATTTGCTGAGACAATCAGAAGTGTTGCTTTGAACGTGTCATGAATCATATAAGGAAAGGGGATAAATAATAAGAAGGAGAATTGATAAATATTTATTAAATGTTTACTATATATCAGGCACAATTTTTAAGTGCTTTAAATGTATTCATTGAATTGTCATCAGAAAAACCCTACAAAGCTGTGGAATTAAAACATATTCACAACCCAAAAGTTGAGAATTATGTTTTATTTGGTGAAAATTTTTAGGATTTCAAGCCTGGGAAACAGCATCTCAAGTAATCCTGAGAGAACTTTCTGAGGAGGTGAAGAGAGAAGCCAGGTTATATATAAGGTTTGCAACAAAGGGCAGGTAGTCTGAACATCAAAATCATTGTTAGTTAAAGAAAACCAGATAACCCAAGTTAAGAAATTTAGTTTTCTAAGCATGGGAAGTTACATAGAACTCAAGTCTTTCTGACTCAAGAGTCTGGGTTCACTGAAATCATTTCTTTGATCTGCACCTCAGCTATTTGGGACCAGTATCCTGTGTTTTCACATCCTGAATTTCTTCAGGGCTCATGGTGGGAAGTTGTTACAGTCTGATGGCTGCTGGATGGAAGGTGTTCTTTTCCACCTGGATTCCCTCATGACTTACCAGCTCGCCATCCATGGTGGCTGCAATTGCTGGCGACTGTGTAAACAACTTTGTTTACTAATATGACAGGACTAACATTCCAATTCTCAAAATACATACTATTACTTTCTTCTAATATATAGACAAAAAAGAAGAATTGTTGCAAACTTACATAAAGTCACAGAGCTTTTTGACTTGGACTCTGAATCCTAAATACCTAACAACTCGAAGGTCCATCTAATCAAAGCTACGTTTTTTCCAGTAGTCATGTATGGATGTGAGAGTTGGACTATAAAGAAAGCTGAGCACTGAAGAATTGATGCTTTTGAACTGTGGTGTCGGAGAAGATTTTTGAAGACTCTCTTAGCAGTCCCTTGGACTGCAAGGAGATCCAACCTGTCCATCCTAAATGAAATCAGTCCTGAATATTCATTGGAAGGACAGATGCTGAAGCTGAAACTCCAATACTATTGCCACTTGATGCGAAGAACTGACTCATTGGAAAAGACCTGATGCTGGGAAAGATTGAAGGCAGGAGGAGAAGAGGACAACGGAGGATGAGAAGGTTGCATGGCATCACTGACTCAATGGACATGAGTTTGAGTAAACTCAAGGAGTTGGTAATGGACAGGGAGGCTTGGCATGCTGCAGTCCGTGGGGCTGCAGAGTCGGACACGACTGAGCTGAGGACTGAACTGAACTGAACAACTCTAGGGATCTCTCTCTTTGATCTTTAAGTAAACAGGCAGATACAGGAGGGAAGTTACAGCACAAAAGAGGATTCATTGCACTTATTCACTGGGGAATCAGCATCACAGAGGAGGAGGTATTTAAATTCAAGAGTATGCAACAAAGTATAACATAAGAGAAGGATCCCTGCAATGATCTATGCTATGCTATGCTAAGTCACTTCAGTCATGTCCAACTTTGTGTGACCCCATAGACAGCAGCCCACCAGGCTCCACTGTCCCTGGGATTCTCCAGGCAAGAACACTGGAGTGGGTTGCCATTTCCTCCTCCAATTCATGAAAGTGAAAAGAGAAAGTGAAGTCGCTTATCACATCCGACTCTTAGCGACCCCATGGACTGCAGCCTACCAGGCTCCTCCGTCCGTGGGATTTTCCAGGCAAGAGTACTGGAGTGGGGTGCCATTGCCTTCTCCAATGATCTAGGAAGAGCTAGAAAGTAGTCTGAGAAAAAGCAATCAGCGAGCAAGAGGAAGCAAGGTGAGTGTGGAGGATTTCAAGACAAAGAGAAGGGGCAACTCATTGAACACTGCTGACATGCCTAGTAAGGTATGAAGTGCAGGTGTTTGGATAATGTGGCACCGGAGTGGGCATTATTAATTAAACCAAAGCCCATGATGTGACATGAGGAGAGCAAAAGCTACACTGTATTAGAGACTTGAACTGGAAAAAATATTCTGGAACTCCTTCCCTCCAAAGCACAGCTCAAAGTTGAAGAGATTTCCGAAAATAAATGGGATAAAAGGAAAAGTTTTTTTTTTTTTTTTCATTTTCTCAACTTAATGGGATAATAAGATTACATATTCCAGTCTTGGTAAGAAAGATCTAGTAGATAGAAAAATAAAAGTTGAAGTTTCAGGGAAGGGAAGAGAAATATGGAGAGTGAAGAAAGAGTGGCATGGAATCAGAGTGCAGGAGAAGGATAAGACACTGCAAAGGAGGATGGGAGGAGGCGGCTTCCCGCGGGGCACCTCTCTAATGGTGGTGCTCTTGTAGTCGTGTTGTAACAGACACGGAATAGTTGCTAAATGTGCTACATTGCTGTCCTCTGTGCTCCCCAAGGAATTACTGTGTCTCATGGGCACAAGCATGCCCTTACACTGCTCTGAATAAAAGGAGGAATGACTTTACTCTAAAGAGCACCCAGCAATCTCTGAAGCACAAAGCCATACCAGGCATGGATGACACTCAGATATACTTGGGGACAACGGACTTTTTCATGTTTCTTTTTTCCCCTTACACTTCTTCTCTGTGCTGTCTCTCATTCCCCAGTGTTGCCCAGTCCTGCAGATGAGAAGGAATCCTTGTGATCCAGGGAGATCATTCAGGAAGTGGCACCTGATTCAGCAAGCTGCCACTCTACCACCCAAGGGGCCGTGGGTCTCATTTTCTGAGCTCCCTACACTCGGTCTTATCTCTGGCTGTCTTCAGCAAGTGCTGGGAGGAATATAATCTAATTATCACAACTCACAAGAAGATACAGATGATGGATGCAACTCCCAGGATATTTGCAATTGAAAAGAAACCACTTAAACTTAATGCATCTCTAGAGAAATATTAATAATGAGAGAGAAGATATCTGTGGTCCCTGAGTTTTCTCAAGGGAGCAGTCTATTCTGCCTAATCTATAGGGTTGATTGAGATGGCTCTGTATATACCAGACACACCAGATACACATGGGAAGGCACACACACATACACACACATGCACACACTCAGACACATTTCCAGACACACACTAACAACACATTGAGACACACATACATTATACATACCCACACAACATGCACACAAACACACATATACACAGATACAAATGCCCACACAGTGTATGCTGACATACCTAAGTACTGTGTACAGTGACGATCAGTGTCACTGGTTAGTGAGCAGGGACAAGAAAGTGTAAAAAATTCTAAGTCAGAGCAAAGAGTTTGGGTTTATTATTCTAAGTGGCTTTCTAAGTCATTATGTGTTTTAAATGCAAATGTGATAAAAACTGAATTTATTTTCAAAATGCTATCATGACTGGGCTATGGAGAATACTTACAAGGACCAGAGAAGAAACAGGGAAACCTCTTAGGAGGCAATTGCCATGGTCCAGGTGAGAGGAGAGCTGACTTGGACTAGAGTGAGAACAGTAGAGATGGAGACAGTGGTAGACCCAGGAAAGACACTGAGCAAAGTGTCAACAGAACTTGCTGAGGGATTAGACAGGAGGTAGGGAAGAGCTTAAACAACTGGGTGGATTTACTCAAAATGGGGAGGCTGGGAGAATACTCTGGAAGCAAGAGTTCTGTGAGCCATGGTACATTTTAAATTCTTGTGATCCTTCTGGAAATGTCAAGGAGAAGCTGGATGTATCAAACCAGAACTACAAGGAGAGATCAAGGCTGAAGACAGAAACATAAGAATTCTGAGAAATAGGCGTGGAGTTTGGAGATGGTGCGAGAGGGTGTTGGGAAGGTGAGTGTGTGCATAAAGAAGAGCTCTGAGCAGCCAGGGACCCTCCATCATTTCAAGGCAAGTGAAGAAGGTGGAACAGCAAGAATATAGAAGAAACTGTTTAGTAAAGGATGACAAATACCACGAGTTTCCCCAGTGGCTCAGGGATAAAGAATCTGCCTGCAATGCGGGAGCTGCGAAAGACACAATTTCAATCCCTGAGTCTGGAAGATCCCCTGGAGAAGGAAATGACAACCCATTCTGGTATTCTTACCTGAAGAATCCCATGGACAGAAAAGCCTGGCGGGCTACAGTCCATGGGGTTACAAAGAGTCAGATGTGACTAAAGCGACTTAGCAGCAGCAGAAGTATGTGAACCAGTTGCAAAAGAATCTGTCTACTTTATGTGCTTTCTCCTGCAAAGCTAATTTGAGCAAGGCATTGTTGTGGTTCTAAGGATATGTCCAAGAACTCTTTGATACTCCCCCTTCCAAGAAGTAGAGCTGAATTTCCCTCCCCTGTGTGTGAGCTGCATGTAACTTCTAATTTATCGGATCTGGCAAAGCAATAGGCTATGACTTCAAGATCAGATTATAAAAAGATGGCAGCTTCCATTTTGGGTGAGCGTTCTTGCTCCTTCTCACTTTCTCTCTCTCTCGGATCACTTGATCTGAGGTTAGTGTATGCTCTGAGGTGACTGACATACAGAAGACCTGAGGGCTCCGGTGGACAGCTCATCTCAACTTGCCAGCCATTTAAGTGAACCAGCTTGGAACTGGATCCTTTGTTCCCAGGAAAACCTCCAGATAACAGTTGCCTCATCCAATGTCTTCATGAGAAACCCTGAGCTAGAGCCATCCATTTGAGCAGGTCTCAGAAATTATGAGATAATAAGTATTTGTTGTTTTAAGTCATTAAGTGTCTTTTATTAAATTGAGATATAGTTGTTTTACAATCTGGTGTTAGTTTCAGGTGTATAGCAAAGTGATTCAGATATATGTCTATAGACATGGATATAGAATTATATATTTTTTCATGTTCTTTTTCCTTTTGTGTGCATGCTAAATATCTTTAGTCACATCTCTTTGTGACCCCATGGACTATAGCCTGCCAGGCTTCTCTGTCCCTGGGATTCTTCAGGCAAGAATACTGGAGTGGGTTGCCATGCCCTCCTCCAGGGAATCTTCCCAACCCAGAGATGGAACCCACATCTCTTGCATCTCCTGCCCTGGCAGGTGGGTTCTTTACCACCAACACCACCTGGGAAGCCCTTTATCCTTATAGGTTATTACAAAATATTGAATATAGTTCCTTGTGCTATACAGTAGGTCTTTGCTGATTATCTGTTTTATATATAATAGTGTGTATATGTTATCCCAAACTCCTAATTTATCCCTACCCTTCTTTTCCCCTATAAGCCATTAAGTAAATAAGCCATTAAGTTTTAGGCTTAGCATGTTAAAAGCAATAGATGACTAATGACTCAGCACAGAGGACAGAATATGCTATATAACTGCTGCTGCTGCCAAGTCCCCTCAGTCGTGTTTGACTTTGTGCAATTCCATAGACAGCAGCCCACCAGGCTCCCCCATCCCTGGGATTCTCCAGGCAAGAACACTGGAGTGGGTTGCCATTTCCTTCTCCAATGCATGAAAGTGAAAAGTGAAAGGGAAGTCACTCAGTTGTGTCCGACTCTTAGCTACCCCTTGGACTGCAGCCTCCAGGCTCCTCCATCCATGGGATTTTCCAGGCAAGAGTACTGGAGTGGGTTGCCATTGTGTAACAACTGTGTGTAATAAGCTTCCCCCCTACTGCTTTACTCCTAAGAGAAAAAAAAGTAAAATATGCCAAGTGTATTTGGAGAGACCAAAATTGATCACATTTTTTGTCTGCACAGAAATGAGCCCTTGTGGCGTGCGTCTATGTGTGTGTAACATCTTCCACCTTCAACTATTTTGGTCAAAGTACTACCTACCTGAATCAGTATTCCTGGTGATGAAACACTATCCCTTAGAGTCAATACACTATGTGTTTCATAAAGGATTTCCAAAAGAAATTGCCATAAACATTCTCAATCTCCCTAAAACTGGAAAGTCAAGACCAAGAGAACACAGAGAGAGTAAGGAGAATGAAGAGTCAGTGAGATGTAAAGGAAAATCCCAGAAGCCTGGGCGCTACCATCACCTGGCTGTGAGACTGGGAATATGTATTCAGTCTTGTTCCTCAATGTCTTCATCTCTGAAATGAAGTTCTGCTCATCTCCCATAGTGATGAGAGGGTTAAATAAAAGATGTGAAAAGTCCTTTTAAATGAAAAGGTTTTGAGATAATCCTATCTACTTCCTCTGCTAGTGGTGTGTGGATAGAAATAGCTGGATAGAGGTCAATGGTTTGTTTGAGGAGGGAATACATTTATTCAGGTGACCCTAAATGTTCTTCTTTCAAATTGTTCATATATTGCATGAGCTCAGCACATTTTACTCCAAAGTACACATTTCTCCCCAAGTGTCTCAGTGTAGCTTCATACTCCTGATTCAGCTATTCTTCTATTTCACTTTTATAAGTGGTTATTAGAAGCTTGCTCTTATTCCTCTTTGAGAATTCTCAGTCCAAGCTATTTTATTGAATTAAAGACACAGAAAATCTCACGGAAGAGCTGTCAGTTCTGGTTGGGTTAGCTAGAGTTTTCAGCATCAGTTTCTATTCTCCTTTCTCTCTGTTAAAATCATTAAAAAGAATCAGTCATCACAGCAGTCAGTGGTAAGCAGATGATAGTGTTAAAGGCCACGTACACATAAAACCCACACTTTGAGATGAAATGTGTATAAACAAAATATATGTGCTCTTGCTTGGCTATTGCAATAACTGTGGCATCAGACTTAAATTTTTCTTTTTTATTAGCTTCTTCCTCTCCTAACCTCTAGTATAAAGGAAAAGGGCATTCCTAGGAGATGTGCCTGGTTTCCAGGAATGAATGAATAAAACCATCATAATGGCAAGATTGACACATCTAACTACTCAAAGAAACACACAGAATTACCATCTCTTCATAAAAAATTTTGAATTAAAGCATCAATTTCATCTACTTCTGTCTTTGTCTTCTTAGAGGTTAAGTTTTTGGTGATCAACTCTTTTTAAGGGCTTTTATGTTGAGAATTACTTTTCCAAACACCTGCACTGTGATCTGTGCTTACAAACATATTTACTTTCAACCATTGGCTTCATCTTGATTGTTTGAGAGTTTAGAATATTTTTAATATGAAATATTTTGGAAATACTGAAGAATAGAAAGAATAAACAAACAGTTGTGTTCTCACTACTGAGATGCAACAAATGTTAATGTTTTGCTTTGTTTGGTAAAGATATTTTTATTATTTTAAAGAAAAAAGCATTAAAATGGCAGGTGAAGATTTTCAGATTCCAGTTTCCTTCACTTTTCAGATACAAATCTAAGATTTGTATGTTACACTGACAATTTACTTTTCAATAGTTGTTATATCTATATCTATATATGTGTGTGTGTTTATATAGGTATATATATTATTATATATGCAATTTAAACGAAGTTGAGATACCAGATGTCTTTGGTATATTGTAGAAGGACACATTCAAAGATTTAGGAAGTCAGGAATTTGGAGTGAATTTATCATGTGTGTCCCATTCACCAACTCAGTAAGTCTAGTCCAAGGGAGTGTTTAGAAATTACTACATTTACCAATGGATTGAGAAATATACTATCTGCCTGCCAATACAGGAGATGCAGGAGGCACAGGTTTGATTCCTGGGTCAGGAAGATCACCTGGAGGAGGAAATAGCAACCCACTCCAGTATTCTTACCTGGAAAATCTTGTGGACAGAGGAGCCTGGTGGGCTACAGTCCATGGGGTTGCAAAGAGTCTCCCAACACAACCAAGCAACTAAGCATCAACAACAACCAAGGAAAGGACAGACCTCTTAAAAAGCTCAGGGTGATTCAAGCCAGTGTTGATGTTGAGAGATGCTCCCTTTGAACTGGGCTCGCTGATTCACACATTAATCAACAGCAGGAGGTGATGAAACACATGGACAGCAGGATTCGAGCAGTAATCAAAAGTGTTTAATCCTCAGAAAGTATTGGAGTTTCAGCTTTAGCATCATTCCTTCCAAAGAAATCCCAGGGCTGATCTCCTTCAGAATGGACTGGTTGGATCTCCTTGCAGTCCAAGGGACTCTCAAGAGTCTTCTCCAACACCACAGTTCAAAAGCATCAATTCTTCGGCACTCAGCCTTCTTCACAGTCCAGCTCTCACATCCATACATGACCACAGGAAAGACCATAGCCTTGACTAGACGAACCTTTGTTGGCAAAGTAATGTCTCTGCTTTTGAATATGCTATCTAGGTTGGTCATAACTTTCGTTCCAAGGAGTAAGCGTCTTTTAATTTCATGGCTGCAGTCACCATCTGCAGTGATTTTGGAGCCCCCCAAAAATAAAGTCTGACAGTTTCCACTGTATCCCCATCTATTTCCCATGAAGTGATGGGACCGGATGCCATGATCTTCGTTTTCTGATCAACAACCTACATTAAATGGAGCTGAGAAGACAGAAAGCCTTTATTATAATGCAGAGAAAGAATGCAAAAATTAGACCTCATGGGTGTGAACTCATCTGTGCGGTTTCTGAATATAAATCATGCTTTAACAACAGAAAATATATCCACTTCAGCTGTTTGATCTATGAAGTAAGGACTATAAAGCAGGAAGGATCAAATGAAAATGATTGGAATAGCCCCCTCCCTTCAAAAATCACCAGGAATATGTCAGAAATAGGTGCCAGTATCAAATTTGAAAAGTAAGTGGTGGAGATTTCTACTCAATTCATTTAATTCACCTACATGGTTTATGCCAAAGACACATGGATCTTGTACACTTACATGGATTCTCATAAAAATAATCAGGTAGTGTTGCCTCTTGCATTGTTGGTCAAAATGTGATTAATAGCGTGCCACTATAAAATGTGCCAAATGCTTTTCCTCTAGACCAATTAGTAAAGACCAGAGAAGCAATTTGCTTTTCTGTGGTAGAGCAATACTATACATTCCATTTATTAATTCAGGGCTTTCAAGACTTTGTCTCCTCTGTGGTAATCAAGTTCCAGGGAGCTTGATCATCTGATCATCCCACCAAACATTATGGATGCTATTTTGATTATATCATTCTAACTGACCCTGTAATTCAATGTGTGTGAATAACAATACATGGAAACTAAATTCCTGATTGTCCTTCACCTTGACAAATGTGACACCACTTTCTCAGCAAGCAGTCCTCTTTAACTTTTTAACTTTAACAAATGTTGGGGGATATAGTTGCTTTACAATGTTGTGTTAGTCTCTGCTGTACAGCGAAGTGAATCAGCCAAGTGTATACATATATTCCCTCCCTCTGGGATCTCCCTCCCATCCTTCCCCATCTCACCCGTCTAGGTCACCACAGAGCAACGAGCTGAGCTCCCTGACGATATGCAAGAGGTTTCTACTATCTGTTTTATACATGGTGTGTATATATTTCAGTCCCAATCTCCCAGTTCATCCCATTTTCCTTTCCTTACCAATACCCACACATCCATCTCTATGTCTGCTTCTCTCTTCCTCCCCTGCAAACAGGTTCATCTGCATCATGTTTTTAGATTCCATATATATGAGTTAATATATAATATTTGTTTTTCTCTTTTTGACTTACTTCACACCATATGACAGATTCTAGGTTCCTCCATGTCTCTACAGATTCTTTATTTTGTCCCTTTACCTGAATTAAAAAAAAAATGTTTCTCCTCAAAAATCTCCCTTAAGTAACCTCTCTTTCATGACGTGCTCAGTTTTTTTCTTAATTTTCATACCATTTCTTCTCTGCGTCTTTCACTAATTGTACTTCTCCAACACACACGCACAAAATTATCACTCAGTCTCTGTTATTGCTCATCATCCCTTCACAGGGAATGTGTTTTTGTGTCAGAATTTATGAGAAAAGAGGACTCCAGTCTAGAAATTTTGAGTAGAAAGAGATTTAATACAACTTAAGGGCTGAAGGAAGCAAATGTCCAGAAGGTGCTGAGAAGTCTAAAAATGATTGCTCAAATACCATGAGGTTCTCAGTAAGAAGTCAGACTACAGCTGCCTCAGAAACAAATGAAGACTGGGCTTTCTGAACATCATAAAAATGGCTCTTATTGGAATAAGCTACCCTGAAGCCACATAAGAAGGAAATTTTGAGGAATGAGCACCATATTTCTTTCCTATGAAAGATAGGAGAAGGAAGAAACAGAGGCACTGCTGAGTTAACAGAAGGCCATCCCATTGTTTTCAAGGCTCTAAACTCATCACTATTAAACATCTTCTCCTTTAAGAAGCTGACTTGGCCACGACAATCTCAAACTTGAATCAAAAACAAAATCTTTACAACAGTTCCGCCTTTTCTTTTCCTCTTCTGTATCTAGGACTCTATTGTCCTAAATTTTGAGTTCCAAATCAGGAAGTCAAAATTTGTTTGTTCTTCACAATTTGTGAGTTTCATGATTTTCTACTTTCCACAGTTGGCTTTTCTTTTCTCAACCATGTTGCAAACATAATACTTCAACTTATCATTACCCAGTTTCTATTGTCCTACACTCAGGTCTCCTAGCCTTCAGAGTACTTTTCTTTCAGACTATCCTGCATGTTACACAAATGTAAATTTCAAAAATAAGGCTCTGCTGATAAAAATACATGTGGGGTTCTCCAATGCCCTCAGAAGCCTCAGAATTAAGTCCAAAATTCACATAAGGCCTTCCATTATCTGACCCAACCTACATCTATGTTTCCATCTTCTCTAATCATAAAGGGCTTCTCTCTGCAGTAGACACACACGATGCTGACTCCCATCTCTGATTTTCATAATGGCCCTAACCTGAAATATCCTTCTCATTAAAACTTGCTTCACCACAAATACAATTTTTCCACGATGCACCAAAACTTCAGCCTACTTTGATGTCTTGCTATTTCTGAAATCCTATATCTGTACCACACACATTGCATCTAGCCTTACACTCTTTTTCAGGGTTTTAAATCCAATTCGCAGATTAATGAGTACCTTCAGTTGCCAGAAACTACCAGGCACCAGTTAACAAGTCCATGTCCATTTGCCTGATCTCTCAATTACACTGTGAGTTCCTTGAGGCAGGGATTATAACATATATATATATATTCTGATCTTCACAGTGTCCAGCCCAACTTATTCTACATAGCAGATGTTCAATGGGTCTCACTAAACTGAACTGAATTGGTCTCAAACTTGGCAAGAGAAAAATAAAAAGATGAATTCCAAAGAAAATGAGGAAAGATTAGAAGGGAATTAGGAACCATCATTAGACATCTGATTGTCAGATTGATTCATATTGAACCTCAGCAGAATAATAGCACATTATACCTTCATCACAGCAATTTTTGTCTCCAATTTTGTCAGAGGACAGCTTTCCAGAGGGAAATAGATTTTTAAGCTATGCATGTATGGAGAACTTAACAACACAAGAGCAGTTAAATTCTCACACACTTCATCCATAATATATAAAAGGTAATAGCCCAAGGCTTAATTTTTAATTCTATGCATCTATTTTTTCTCCTGTTTAACTGTTCGAGTTACCAGATCCTGCCCTTTGACAAGCATTTAAACAATGTATTCTACAACAGGGGTAAACTTTCTCCTGCCTCAGTAACAGATGCTGTCTGTATTTCTTTACTAGATCAATCAAAGACCATTACTTATAGGCCTATCTTGTTAAACCTTCTTTTAAGAATAAGGAGAAGAATACATTCTGAGAGCATGGTAGAGATATTCTGGGTTGGAGCAGAATGAAATCCCTGAGGAGTGGAAGAGAGGCTACATCTGATTGCTTAGCTTGTTGCTGAATCATTGCAAGGTCCCAACCTATCAGGCTTAATAGCTGGCTCAGTATTTGATCTGTTCAGTTCTGTTGAGGCAAAATTATCTTAAAGTACAGCAGGAGAGGGACTTCCTTTGCGGTTGAGTGGTTAAAACTTCACCTTCCAATGCAGGGGGTGTGGGTTCGATACCTGGTCAGGGAGCTAAAATCCTACATGCCCTGCAACCAAAAAACCAGAACATAAAACAGAAGCAATATTGTAACAAATTCAAAAAAGACTTTTAAAATCATCCACGTCAAAAAAATCTAAAAAAAAAAAAAGTTAAAGCAGGAGAAATTATGCTAAGTTCTAATAAACAATTAATGACTAGACACTAGGATTCATAAATTGCTCAAGTGTTTAATGAAGAAAATGTCAGCGATGTTCAGGGCATGATTGCGAACATATAGTTCAAGTAGGAGCAAGGTACGAAGTGAACCACAGCCCAAACAGGCCAGTAGGGACCTAGCCTATAGGAAATGGGATTCAAGCACTGTCAGAGCTTGAGATATCTCTTAAATTTCCTAGCATCCCCGTGACAGTCTCCTCATGCCCGTGTTTTTTCCCTCCCTTCTTGTCCTCCCCAAAGCAACCACTGATCTGCTTTTGTCACTATAGATTAATTTGCCTTTTCTAGAGTTTTGTATAAACTGAATCACATAGTAAGCATTATATTTATAGTTTGGCCTCTTTCATTCAGTTTAATTCTTGTGATTTTTACTAATGTTGCTTTGAATATCCATACATACACAAAGGGAAAAGGAATATGTTTTGGTACCATATCTAGGAAATTACTTGATCTGAAGTTACAAATCTTTTCCTATGTTTTTATAGAAGTATTGTTTTTCAGTTGTGTATTTATGTTTGTGACCTGCTTTTAATTACTTTTGTTCGTGGTCTGAGGCATGGAACAAAGTTGAAGGGGGAAGTTTTATTTGTTTTTGTGTATGGATACCTAATTTGTCCAGTGCTATTTGTTGAAAGTAAAGACTATCCTTTTACCACTAAATTGTCTTTGCCACTGAATTGTCTTTGCACTTATGCTTGAAATCAGTTGTTCTTATATATGTAGGGTTTATTGCTGGACTTTTTATTCTGTTTCATGATTGTCTATTTTGATATCCGTACCACATAGTCTTGATAGCATTATAATATTCTTCAAAATCCAGTAGTATTATCTTTAAAATTTGTTCTTCTGGTACAAATTTTTTAAAATATTTTAATTCTTTTGCATTTTCTTATGAATTTGAAAATTAGCTTGTCAGTTTCTACACGAACACTTCCTGAGATACTGATGGAAATTATATTGAATCAAAAGATCAACTGAGGACAAATTATCATGTTAACAATAATAATCTTTCTGATTCAGGAACATGCCATATATCTTCATTTACTTATGTTTTACTTAAATTCTCTCAAAAAATGCTTTATAGTTTTCAATGTATAGGTACTTCATATCTTTTTCATTCCAAGAAATATCTTTAACTTTTAGTATCAAAGTGACTGAATTGAAATGAACTGAAAGTCTCTCAGTCCTTTCTGACTCTTTGTGACCCTATGGACCATAGCCTGCCAGGTTCCTTTGTTCATAGAATTCTCGAGGCCAGAATACTGGAGTGGGTAGCTGTTCCCTTCCCCAGGGGATTTTCTCAACCCAGGGATCAAACCCAGGTCTCCTGCGTTGCAGGCAGATTCTTTACCAGCTGAGCCATCAGGGAAGCCCAAGAATACTGAAGGGGGTAGCCTATTACTTCTCCAGTGGATTTTTCCAAGCCAGAAACTGAATGAGGGTCTCCTGTATTGCAGGCAGATTCTTTACCAGCTGAGCTACAAGGGAAGCCCTTTAGTATCTTAATGTGATTATAAATCCATGCTCAGTTAATCGTGTCTGATCCTTTGTGACCCCATGGACTGTAGCCTGCCCAGCTCCTCTCTTCATGAGATTCTCCAGGCAAGAATACTGGAGAGGGTTGCCATTTCTTCTCCCAGGGATTGAACCTGTGTCTCCTGCATCTCTTGAATTGGCAGGTGGATTCATTAACCTACTGAGCCACCTGGGAAGTCCATAATTATAAACGGCACTTTTCAATGTCAATTTCTGGTTATTTCATGGAGTCGCAAAGAGTCAGACACGACTGAGCGACTGAACTGAACTGAATATATAGGAAATACTTTTTTTTCATTTTGACTTTGTATTGTGCATTCTTCCTAAAATAGCTTATTAATTCTAATAGTACTTTTGTAGATTTCAATGGATTTTCTATAGAGACAATCATGTGGTCTACAAATAAAATCTGAATCCTTTTTAATTCTTTTTCTTGCCTTGTAGAATAAGAAAAAAATCTCATGTATTTACTCATGTAGGAGCCTCTCTATTATCCTTTGACATCTCACATATGGTCTGTTGACAATGGATTTTTTTTTTTTCAGCTCTTGTATGTCTGAAAAAGTTTTCACTTTATCTCATTGAGAAGACTTTTCTATGGGTAGAGAGCTTTAATTTGATAATTTTTTATTTCCACACAAGATATTATTCCACTCCCTCTTGAATACATTGTTTTGTCATGAAGATGCTTGTTCCTCTCTACATAAAGACGATTTTCCTCTGAGCTCTTTCAAGATTTGATTATATTGTGCCTTGATGTAATTTTCTTTCATGTTTTTGTGGTTGGAGTCCTTTTATATTCTTGAATCTTTTAAAATCAAACTTGGAAATTTTTTCTAACATTTATTCCAGTCCTTCTTTGGCCCCTTTCCTCTGAGGACACAGGGTACATGTATGTTAGACCATTTGAACTCGTCACAGTGATGCACTTCTCAGTGTTTCTGATTTTTTTCTATCACTGGTTTCTTTTTGGCATCATTTATATTGCTATGTCTTGAAATCCATTAGTCTCTTCTTCCTCAGTGACTAGTGCTCTGTTAGTTCTATCCAGCATATCTTTCACATCACACTTTATAGTTTTCATCTCTAAAAATTTCTTTACTAAAAATATCTTCCCATCTCTGCTCCATTTTTTTAACACATGGAACACCATAATAATTATTTCTTTAATACCTTTGCTAACTTTAACATGTATTCTGGATCTATTTCAATTTATGTTTTTCTCTTCGCTTAGGATCATATTTTCTTGCTTTTTAGCTAATCGTCTTTGACTGATTATCAAATTTTATAAATGTTCCCTTTATGCTCCAGCAAGGAGACCTTTGTATTTCCTTAAATAGTCTTGAGCTTTGTTCCAGATGTACTTATAATATGTGGAAACAGTATGATAATCTAGGGTCTTACTTTTATGATGTATTTGGTGCCAGTAGAGTCATACTAATTTGAAGGCTAACTATTCTCCACTACCGAGGTGAGCCTTTCTGAGTCCTCTATGCACTACCCTGTGAATTATGAGATTTTCTAGTCTGGCTGGTGATATAGCACTATTCCCAGCCATATGTGGGCACCAGGCATTGCTCTAATTCTTTTGAATATGTTGAACACTCAAAGGGGACTACATATCCATCAGGCTTTTTGTCTGTGCATCTCTCTCCTCCATTACCCAATCCTCCAAACTCATAATGCCATAGTCTCCCTGTATTCTGAGCTCCATTTCTTCTCATTGTGGAGTTCTCTAAGCTCTACTTAGATTCTCCATCCTTTTGCCACATCCTGGAAGCTCTCTCAAGGCAATGAATTGGGAAAACTATAGGACTCACCTCTTTTGTTACCAGCTTAATAGATCACTATCCTTTCTTGTCTGATATTCAGTGTTTTAAAATCCACATTTCAAATATTTTGTTACTGTTGCTTATTTCAGGCAGGAGGGTAAATTTGGTTCCTGTTATTCTATCTTGGCTGGAAGCAGAAATCCTATTTTACATTTTCAATGTTGATAGCAATAGACTAAAGAATTTCTTTTCTTATACAAACAATGACAGTATGTATAACTTTCACATATTTAAACCAAAATAAAGTTTTAATTAAATATATTTAAAGGACTCTAACTTGTCCTTTCGATAATATCTGTTAAAAATAAATGTGTCACACATATACAAAACAAATGAATATAACTTTTGAATATATACACACAAAATCAGGAAGAAGTACAAGTTGATAAAATTTAGCAATATATTAAATTGATAATATGCCATGATCAATAAATTAAAAATAACTTAGGAAAATAGTTACCATAATGTGCTCAGTTGCTGTCATGTCTAATTCTTTGGAATCCCATGGACTGTAGCCCACAAGGCTCCTCTGCCCATGGAATTTTTCAGGCAAGAATACTGCAGAGGGTTACCATTTTCTACTCCAGGGTATCTTCCTGACCCAGAGATCAAACCAGGGACTAAACCTCTTACATCTCCTACATTGGCAGGTAGATTCTTTACCACTGAGTTACCTGGAAAGCCCCCATTCTACACTTGATCTTAGTCAAAACAGCAAGAAGCCATAGCCCTCTTATAAAGCAGTTAAGAGCACAGGCCCTGAGTTTTAAAAAATCTGTTAAAATCCCAACCCTATCATTTACTGGCCATATAATTCTGGGCATGTTTCTTAATGTCACTAATCCATACTTACCTTAGCTTTATAAAACTGATCTCATTGGGATTACGAGAAGAATAAATCAAACACTCTGATGTCCTCAGCAAAAAATTTTGGATTACCACATATTTTTTTTTTTTAAGTTGCTTTCTGGAATTTGCATGGAAATTGCAACATTAGTAGTGATCTGCTCCAACCTCCAGCTCTCCAGAGATTTCTTCAAGGATGTACACTCAGCTTTTACTCTGTACACTCCCAGTTAAATAAATGTAGATTTAAAAGTTAAAGGATTGCAAGTTAGGCATAAAAGCATTTTATAAATCTAAGACACTATTATATGATTAGACCACAAATACAATTTGATAGTTCACTCAGACATTAGTAAGACTTGGCTAAGCTCTAAACACATTCTGCAGATCCAATCTACATCCATTTATAGCTAAATAAGTATTTAGCCTTTGATAACCCAGTGTCCCATCTCACTCAAGAAGAGATGATATCCTTTAGAGCAGTTTCTCCTTCTTGGAATCATTTAGGACAATAGCTTTTGATTCATTTAACCAACTCACAGTTCATGCATATATTAATTCACATACATAGTGATTTATAACATACATAAGAAACACTATCTAGGCTTATGCAAAATGCTGAGTGGGATACAAAATGGCATAATATTTTCTCTAGTGAGACCAGATATGTAAAGAAAAAATACTAATACTATCAATGAAAAATAATATTATAAAATGGAAAATGCAAGGAGCAGAGTAGCAACAAATAAATACTGAGCTCAGAGAAGGAAGGATAGCTAAGGGGTGGAGTGATCAGGGAAAGCTTCGGAGAGGAAGTGGCTGCTGCACTGGGACCTGAAGGCTGAGAGCCAGGTGGACTGTGGTGATGATGGCATGTCAGGGAAGCACCATACGGTGAGCAAAGACAAGGAGGCCAGGATGTGCGGGGTGGTGGAGGCAATGAGGGAACCATGGTTGGCCCATCTGGTGGTATACAGGGACAAGTGGGAAAGTTTTAGGGGATAGGTTTGGAAAAAGACATTTAAGTGGAAGATTTAATTCTGCAAACACTTAGGCATGCAGCAGAGATGGCTGCTGCTAAGTCGCTTCAGTTGTGTCCGATTCTGTGCAACCCCATAGATGGCAGCCCACCAGGCTCCCCCGTCCCTGGGATTCTCCAGGCAAGAACACTGGAGTGGGTTGCCATTTCCTTCTCCAATGCATGAAAGTGAAGTCGCTCAGTCGTGTCCAACCCTCAGCAACCCCATGGACTGCAGCCTTCCAGGCTCCTCTGTCCATAGGATTTTCCAGGCAAGAGTACTTGAGTGGGGTGCCATTGCCTTCTAGTGGACTCAAATACCCACTTGCTTCTCCTTCTATGGTCATCGAACTTCCTGGCTTAGCTGGATACATGGGTCTCCAGAATAAAGACTATTTCCCACTCACCTCTCCACATATCACAGCCATGATATGTGAATGAAAGCAGTGTGGGCTTCTGCGCATGTCCTCAAAGGAAAGAGGCGAGCCTCCTCCCCTTTCACTTTTCACTTTCCACAGCCTGCCACCTGAATTGTGGAAGTCGAGTGTGTCATTTGGGACCCAGTGAATAAGGGGGGCATGGCACAGCACAGTAGCAGGAGAGGAGTCTGACACTCCGACATCCTCAGGCAGCAAGCCTGGGGCTATTCACACACATATGTTTATAAAACCATTTCTACTTTGTGTAAGCCACTGTGTATTACACATATAATGTGTGCTGAGCTATTGCTTCCCTGTAGTCCTCACTTAGCCAGGCAAGACCTAGGATGGCCAGTCACCTCTGAGGCTTGTTGACCCAGTGTGCTATAGAAATGACTTACACACTAACGAACTGAGAAGGTCTGTCTTAGTTTAAACAGGGAATCCCTGGAAGTGTGTAAGGCAGTGACACGCTAAAATTGCGTTTAACAAGAATTTGAACAACTTATCAGTGTTACCTGGAGCTAGAATTGGGGATTGGAAGAATTTATAGCAAAGGGACATGATAAAACTCTTCGAGATGATGAATTATTCTAAATCGTCATTGTGGTTTTGATGATGAGTGAGTGTGTGCATAAGTATATATAATATATACATGTATGTTTATCAAAACTAATACTTATATATGTGTGTGTGTGTGTGTGTGTGTGTGTGTGTGTGTACTGTGCTTAGTCGCTCAGTCATGTCCGACTGCTTGCGACCCCATGGACTGCAGCATGCCAGGCCTCTGTCCCTCACCATCTCCCGAAGTTTGCCTAAGTTCATGTTCATTGCATCAGTGATGCTGTCTAGCCATCTCATTCTCTGACACCCTCTTCTCCTTCTGCCTTCAATCTTTCCCAGCATCAGGGACTTTTCCAGTGACTCAGCTGTTCACATTAGATAACCAAAATACTGGAGTTTCAGCTTCAGCATCAGTCCTTCTAATGAGTATTCAAGGTTGATTTCCCTTAAAATTGACTGGTTTGATCTCGTCCTTGAGTGTATATATATATATATATATATCTCCTCAGTAAAACTGTGTAAAGAAATTAAGTTGGCTGTGTGTGCAAAACAGATCAGTGGGAGGAGACAAGGGGTGGGAGAACAATTTATGACTTCAAACAAAGCTTTAGATCATTTGAACTTGTTCTGGGAATATAGTGGGAAGAAGGAAATCATTAGACAAAAAAGTTGTTTTGAGGGAAGAAGTAACAGAATTTGGAAACAAACTGGTCCTGGAGATATTGATTCACATGTGAGAGGATCTGCCTTTTCTATATGAAGGATGAGCTGAGCTTCCCCACAGGCTGGTGAAGATGCCACATCACAAAACTAAGACCGAGGAAGATGGAGGGCCACACTTACTACTTAAATATATTTTCCAGTCTCTCCTATTCCTTTTTCATATGTAAAATGAGGTTAATGATGCTATAGATTTTGAAAAAGTTGTGAACAGCAGAGAGAAAAAAAATGTGGAAAACACGTAGCAGCTTCTGGCCTGGCACCTGGTGGGCACCCATGAGTGCATGAGACTAAGAATAGCTATAATAATCACATATTATAATAGAAAATAGATGAGTTTCCAAGATGATATTGAAGACTATCCATATGTATTTCTAGGAGGTGGTTGGACATGTCAATGTTTGTGCACATGAGGAAATAAGATCTCAGCTATTAGGAGAGACAAAGTCACTGGTAAATCACAGAAAGATAGAAAGTGGGGTCAGGTAAGGCAACATGGCAGTTGGCAGTATTGTTTCAAAAGGAAGTGGCTCCGTTTGCCACAGAAGATTCAGTGGTGTGTTCATTTCTCTTTTCTTTACCTCCCTTGACTCACACGCAGATGTGGGAGTTGAAACAAAAAGATCTTGTAGCATGCTGCTTAAGATTCCCCTCATATAAGATTTGGTTCTCAGCCCATTTTCTGTCAGGCTTCCTGAGATAGGAAAGCAGTGCATAAAAATTCTCAGGCTTGAAGTGAACTCTCCTGAGCTCCAGACGGGAATTTACAGCTGCCTGTAGACACTTCCATCTGCATGTCCTGCAGGCATGTCCAACTCAGCATGTCCCAAACCAAATTAATTACCTTCCCACACACTGGTTCCCCTTCCAGTGTTCTGTCTAGGTTAATGCCGTAGCCAATTTCCCAGGTACAAAATCTAGACATTTCAGTCTGTTCACTTCTCATCGCATACCCCGCAAGATCAGTCTGCTGTCATCTTTGTGGATTCGTCCTTTTGTTGTTTGTGCCCTGCACTCCGTTTTTGACTTCCATTGCCCTAGTGAGGTTTCTGCTGTCTCCTGGAGTACAACAGCAATCAGCCTGGCCCTCTCCAGAGGCTTCATGTCCAACTCTTTGCGGCCCCGTGGACTGTAGCCTGCCAGGCTCCTCTGTCCATGGAAGTTTCCAGACAAGAATACTGGAGTGGGTTGCCATTTCCTATTCCAGGGAATCTTCCTGACCCAGGGATCAAAATTGCAACTATTGTGTCTCCTGCCTTGGCAGGCAGATTCTTTACCACTGCTCCATCTGGTGGCTGATGAGTTCTTTACCACTTAGTGTCACCTGGGAAGCCCTTCAAGAGACTTCAGGCTCCTGCAACTCCAAAGCACTCCTTAAAGAATACCAGGGAAACGATGGCCCACCCCACAGAGCTGTGTAATGGATGTACCTGTGCCCCTGTTCCCAGCTTCTCAAGTGGCTAATCCAGTTAAATTCCCCAAGCACAAATCACTTCTCTTTCTGAAAATACTTTGGCAACTCACCACTGAGTTCACAGAACGAAGTCCCCAAACCCAAATTTCTCCCATTTCCTTTTCCCACGGACTTCCCTCGTAGCTCAGTTGGTAAAGAATCTTCCTGTAGTGCAGGAGACCTGGGTTCGATTCAGGATTGGGAAGATCCCCTGGAGAATGAAATGGCAACCCATTCTAGTATTCTTGGCTGGGAAATCCCATGGACAGAAGAGCCTGGCGGGCTATGGTCCATAGGGTTACAAGAACTGGACATAACTTGGTATCTAAACCACCACCACCTTTCCCATGGTATCTCTTCAAGCTTTCTACGCTCCATCTATGTACCTTGAATGGCAGGCCCTGTCCTTCAAACAGTGTAACTATTTTCCCCCAACACTTTCAACACCATTTCCACCTCTTAGAATTTTTTATGACCTGGACATCTTTTCTTATCTTCTGTATTGGAGTATAGCTAATTAACAATGTTGTGATCGTTTCGGGTGGACAGCAAAGGGTTTCAGCCATGCATATACATGTATCCACTCTCCCTCAAACTCGCCTCTCATCTAGGCTGTCACAAACATTGAACAGAGTACCATATGCTATATAGTAGGTCCTTGTTTGTTATCTGTTTTAAATATAGCAGTGTGTACATGTTGATTTCAACCTCCCCAACCATCCCTTTATCCCACCCTTCCCCTTGCTCCATAGTAACCATAACTTTGTTCTCTAAGTTATAAGAACAAATAATGTAATTTATCTGTGAGTCCAAATAATGTAATTTTTTAACCTCAGGGTTAGTGGCTCCTGGAATATTCTGCTCGAGCTAGCTAAGCTCCCTTCTTCCTTCCTGACTCAGGTTGAAGGCCACCTTCTTCATCTCATATTCTTAAGCAGGGCCCCATTAGCTGAGTATTCTTCTATTATTCTCATTGGTGGCTATTACAACCAGATTTTACAATGTAAGAGGACAGATACCATCTCTTATTGTCATCTCTGAATCTCTAGGACATTTTGAATTAACTATTCATCAGTCTGAAAATAATCTTCTTAATTTCTTACTATAAGAAATACTGATTTTTTTACAAAATAAAGCTTTTAAAAATAGCAAATAAACAGCTATTTGTTTGCAATGTGCCCAAACAGTGAATTCCCTCAGCTCCACTGTATTAAATACACTTTTTTAAGTCCCTTGCAGTTTTATTATTCCAGGTGCACTACAACCATAAGAAGCCTTTGTGGTCTACTGCTATAAATGTCATTTGGCCCCATTAAGCAGTGTATAAGTGTATGAGGTGATTGTCTAAATTTATGTCACATATTCTTGAGCATATTAAGTCAGGTAATGCATCAAAAATTTAGAAATTAACTTTATGTATTTTGTTGTTGTTGTTTTAACTGAGCTCAACATAACATATGCTTGTTCTTTCTGTGACTGTAAGATATTTAAAAAGAGAAGTAGCTAAATTAGACTAATAATAAAATTTAGTAGCTAAATTATCCAAATAATTCAAATAATACAGCTGTCTTAATTACCTGGCATTTTAGGTGAAATTATAGGAAGTTGAGGTGTTGAAGAAATTAGAAAAAGGGATACTTATTTTTTTTTTTTTAATATTTTGGACCACACTATGCAGTATGGGTGCTTCCCAGGTGGCACTAGTGATGAAGAACCTGCCAGCTAAGAGACGACGTAAGAGATCAAGGTCGAATCCCTGTGTTGGGAAAATCCCCTGGAGGAGGACATGGCAACCCACTCCAGTGTTCCTGTTTGAAGAATTCCATGGATAGGGGAGCCTGGTGGGCTACCATCCATGGGGCTGCAGAGTCAGACACAACTGAAGCAACTTAGCACGCATGAAGTATGTGTGATCTTAGTTCCCTGACCCATAGTTCAAACCCATGTCTCCTGTGGTAGAAGTGTGGAGTCTTAACCACTGTACCACCAGGGAAGTCCTAGGGATGCTTATGGTTCTGATTGAGCAAGTTATCTACTCAATTTTTATTTAAATTATGGTAAAGATGATATTTAGCAGTTGATTTCAAATATTGTATTCCTTAGGCTCATTTTCTTCAGAAAATTACTTTAAGAAACTGGGATATTAAAACACTGAGAAGATAAGTTGACATAAATGGGCATATTTTGTATTATATCAGACAACTACATTATTTATCATTTAGCTCAAAAAGAAAACTTGAAAAGTAAATGGGCATCTTTTTGTCATTTTTCAGTGAAGATACATATTCTTACAGAGTAGCTTTGGGTTTTGGAGATAGTTATTATTACTTTATTCAACCATGTTGTCTCAGATTTTCCCCCTTGCTAATATTTTGAATGGTGAAAGTGATTATAAAGTATAAAAATTAAACAAAGGAAAATTTTTACTCTCTAGAAAATATTTATTGACACATTTTAATTTCCTTTCTATTTTCTGAGAAATAAACATAATACACAAAATACAGTAAAATGCACTTTTCCCATTTCAAATAAATATAGTTTACTCTTGTAACAAATTTAATAATCTGTGTAATTCACCACAGTATCTTAATCAGTGAAATAAGGCAAAGAAAACCTCTAGCTAAATTGTCACTTACTTTAAGATTCTCTTGGCTTTTTGCTAGAGAAAAGGAAAACTATTCTCTGTAGAATTATATTGAGACTTGGAGATGGCTGCTTCTAGTTTGGAGAAGGCAAAGATAAGTTCCTTTATAAAGTGTTTAGTGTCAAAATGAGTCTCAGTTTGGCAGAAGGATAACATCCAGGCCTTTGCTGAATGAATTAAAGTTATATGTAAACTTTTTCTGTTAATACTTCCTAGAAACTAGACTGCATTCTGAATTATAATGATTCCTTTGTATCACATGAGTAATTTTTCAAAATTAGTGGTTAAGTATTTAAGTTAACACTTATGTATGTAATATAAACCCAAGACAGAATGTTAAAGCTCTATTAACAGGAAAAGTTAAAATAATGGTGCTATACACTATGGATTTATCCTTTTCACAATTGTTATTCTTAATGTTATAAGAACTGAAATCTACTGAATTATACAGACTTAACACAGACTCATATACAAATATATCCCTGATCAGTTTGAGACAATGCTATAGTTTGCTCTTGTAAGTAGTAAGAATATTTTTAGTAACCAGCAAAAATCACATTTAGGTAGTCACCAATCTTCAGAGTGTACTTATGTATAATCTATTTCTCCTCAAAAGAATATATCACCAAGTAATAAAAGTCATTAGTACTGTCTAACTTCCTATGTTAGCAGTTATTTGGAACTTTACATACTAGTAAGCTTATGGAAGTAAATCAAACTTTACTGTAGCTCCAACTCCACCTAGCATGTTTCGGCACATTTACATGGATGCAGAAATGCTGGTCAAACTCTGCCAAAGCATAAACCTCAAAGCATAACTGTGTTCAGTAAAAATCTTATACAGGCTATAAAGTGGGTATTAGATCTGTCCTCAGCATTACAAAAGGCATCAACTATTGTCCAGGTGGTGCTTTATCATATATGGAACTTTTCCCACTTCCTTTCAAAGAGTGGAACATTATGTGCTTGGGCATCCTTTTATGGCAACATTTTCATTTCTATACATTTCTGAAACAGTTAAGTGTGTGTTCAAAAAATTCACAAGTCCAGTAAAATAAATTTGTGGTTTCTTTCTTTGACAGTCTCTATAATTCCTCCATCTCAAAATGTGTGTTAAAGCTGTTCGCCATGGATGTGTGTTCAAAGATCCTCGACAGGCTTGGTTTCAACAGTTCCACTGAATGACAAGGCAGATGCTGAGTGGTGTCATTCTTCAGAGCCATCATTTGGTCTGTCCCAGGCTCCCGTCTGTCATAGTAGAGAGCCCAGAGCAGAGTAATGGTGAGAATCATGGCCAGGATCTGTGTCACTCCAATGGAGATCCCCAGAAACCTCAGCACCTGCAGCTGTTTGGTTCCTCTCAAAAAGGAATACATTTTCTTCCCACAACCCTGTAAAAGAAATAATATGGTCAATATTCCTCTGACTGTGTTACAGAGGATCAAAACAGTGAAAAAAAAATCATCCATCAGTTAGTGGAACCAAACAAGTTGAATTACAAACTTTTAAGATAGTAACTCTCAATAGGGAACCCCTGTGAGCCACTGGATTGGAGATAGAGGTGTGCATTCTTTGGAAATAAATTTTAATTATTAAAATAACTGCCTTCTTGTTTCCTTCCCCAGATTCTATAAATAACTCAACTAAATCAAGGAAACCAAGGCTACTGAATCAGCCTATTGTTAATTTGTGCATTATAGTAGAAGAGAGGAATACATAATACATAACTCTTAAATTTCCAAAGACACTTATAAGTAACTATACCCTAATAAGTCATTACTTTTAAGAAATAAAAATCATGTAAAACTACTCACAGACACATTTCAGTAACTACCTTTTCTGGTATACCATGTAATACAAATTAACAGCAAAACATTGGCAAAGTTTTATCAATTTCACCAAAAGTGAAGTTAAAATATTTATAAGTAATACTATTGATACTTAACACTGCTTTAATAAAATAACTTCTCTAGTCATCTTACCTAGTTAATACACACACACACACACACACACACACACACGTGAGAAACCAAAATAGATGACACAAAGACAATCACCGACATTCAAGTAAGAGTTCCACTCAGGTAATTCATCAGAACCCATTCGCACTTATGCTTATATGTAATTCTAACATCCTTATATGACACCATATAGATCATGAACCTCAGAGCCAGAATTCTGAATTCAAATCCCTGCTCTGCTATATATAAGCTTTGTGACTTTGTTCATGTTACTTAATCTCTCTGTGATTCAGTTTTATTGTATGAAAACATGAATGATAATAGGGCCGGCCTGTTTGTGATCTTGGGAAAATTAAATGAACAAGCACAATTAAACACCTAGAATGTGATCCCATATATAGTAAGAGCTCAGTAGGGATCAGAGTTATCTGGTATATCAGCCCACAGAAGATTAGAAAGCACAAATAAAAAGAGATGCAGAATCTATGAAAAGCAGATATTAATGGATAAGTATGAGTACAACACTTTTTTAGAGAATAAAACACCAAAAGCATGGCATTGTGTTCCCACTGAGTACTGATGAAATAATCCTTGCCCACCTGTAACAGCGAAGGTGGGTGTCACTGTTTCTCAAGACAGTGAATTAACTATCCAAAATGATGTTTGCCACTGAGACTTTAGATCACGACTCTCCCCATGAAGCAAAGAAATCTTTAACATAGTTTGGAAAGAGGCACACCAAAACTACTTTAAAAGGTTTAGCTTCAGACATTTGGAAATTAACATCATTGCTAAGTAATGCAGCACAGATCATCATATCCATCTCCAAAGAAATTGATATAAAATGGCTTTGCATGGTTTAGTTGACTCCTCAACTATGTTTTCAGTACTTAGTACAAAAATTAATCTTTAATGAATAAAGAACAATTAAAATAAATTCCACAATTAAAGGTAAACTACTCAAGAAATGCATATGCTAATGATACAACCCTGTGAAATAAGTCAATTATTATTTGATTTTTACCTTTTCAGCAGTCTCTGGTGCTTAAATTTTACCCATATAGTTCTTCCCATTGGCATGTGAAGATCTCCCATCCCTTTAGATTAACTCACTCTAAGCTGAATAACTATGCAGAAAAGGTAATACTTTTTAATTTGTGATTAAAACAAAGCAGAAATCAACTGTGCTTCATACTCTGGCATCCAGTAAAGTCTGTTTCAATTTTATTTTAAATAGCCACATATACCAAAACAAAGATACAGTAAATTATATTATCTAGGATATTTGGGAATGTGATATATTAGATAACAGTGAATGTTCCAGAATGGGAGGGCAACTTTTTAATTTGTAAAAATATGGCTAAAAAGCACTTCTAGAGTAACATCCACAAAACTGGCAGAAAAAGGACCTCTGAATAGCCTGTCCCCCATATAAGCAATGAAAGCACTAGAGAAAATTGTCAGAATCAACTTTTTTTTGAATTCTGGAAATTAACCAAATGCTTGCAGCAATCTGAGGAGCATTTATTCAAGAGAAGCACCTGAATTTCAGTAAGAACAGCAAGCTTTGTGGCATTTTAATTTGCTTTACTCCCATACCCCTTCCCCAGCTCTGCAGGAGCCTTGAAAATAAACAGCCCACAATTATGGTAAAAATCAGTGGTCTGGCAGCCACCAAAGGCAACAGAAAAGGGTTGGAGCTCCTTCAAAGACCCACTGTCAGAGAACTGTCATTATTTGTCCTATCTGGTAGTTCCCTGAAAGAGCTCACTAGCAAAGCTGTCTTCATTTGACTTGACTTGCAGTTCAACCTGGGCAACAGTCTTTTCCCTCTGGGGGAGTGTTTGTCAAAAGCATTCACAGGTAACTGCTCAACACTGAGGCTGCCTGAGGCAGTGGATAACAGCTGTACACAATAGGCTAGTCAAAAGCCAAAAGGGAAAAACGAGAATGTGAAGTCCTTTGTGGTTTTGGCAAAGCTCTGACATATTTGCAAGGATCTAGAAAGAAACACATGTGCGTAAGGTAATGCTCAATCCCAGGACTGTGCACATGTTCAAGAAAGAACTAAGAAGGCCCTAAGAAGGCCTAATATTAGCCACCTCTGGCTAATATTGATTGAGGCTCTATGCTTCCTCAGCAAAGTCTGGAAGACTTATTGGAATCTAAGGAAACCTCAGTGGCCACACAAGAAAATGCAATAAAATATTAAGACAATCCAGGCTGTCATGAATGGGTTTGGATCCCAGTAAAAAAAGCTTTTCAGTTCCGCCCAAAAAGTGGACATAGGATTGTATCATTATGGCTCATAGTCAGGACCTGGCCTCCTTAGAGATCACTGGACTGAAAGATTATCCCATGTCAAGGAGGGTAAAGGTGGTTTATTCAAAGCAAAGGTCCTAGACGCCTCAATTTTTAATAAATAAATCAGCCCTATTACTTCCTTATTTAGTTTACAAAGATAACTCCCAAACTAGACAGAATGTAAGTATTTAGTTTAGAAGTAAGTTTGTCATCAGAATTTATTAAATTATAGTTTGTCCTTCTTTATCAAAAACCCCTCAAAAAGTGATGTTATCTACAGACTCTTTAAAATAAATAAAACCAATTGCCATCTCCAGGTACTTCAACTTATATCTAAATACCACACCAGACTACCAAATTCTGCCATGCTGCAATATAGTAACCTGTGCCCTTACTTATTATTTTCCACCGAAGTGTATTTCAATGATATTGAAGAACACCATAAGAAATTACTCTATAAAATCTTAGAAAAATAATATTGAAGGTATTTTCCTAGATATTTTAGAGTGGTAGATATAAAACTGCACTTGAGCAAATACTTTAGAATTTTGCTCCCTTTGAAAAACTAGAGTACATGCCCTCCAAACATTAAAATGATCCAGACGATTATGTGTTGTTTCACCTGGGCTTTCTGAAAGCTCAAGGACAAATATGAAACTCAACCACAGTAATCACATTTGCCTTCACATCAAGCATGTACAATTGCTCTTTCTTTAATCCTGGCTTTCCACTACTATTTATGTATTTTTCCCTTTGAGTTTTATTGAGTTATAATTCACACAGCACTGTGTAAGTTTAGGGCATACAACATAATAATTTGACTTACATATATCATGAAATGATTATCACAGTAAGTTTACTGAATATCCATCATCTCATATAGATACAAAAGAAAAGAAAAAGAAGAAACATTTTTACACTTAAGAGTTGTAATGATAACTCTTAGGATTTACTCTCTTAACAACTTTTATATGTAACACACAACAATGTTAATTATATTAATCATGTTCTACATTACTTCTCTAGGACTTATTTAGCTTTATCCAATAAATAAATCTTATTTTTATTATTCATCCATTGTGCCTTTTTGTTGTATGTTGCATTAAATCATTTAATTAAAAAGATACAAGGTGTAAACATATAAATAAAGCACAAATCCCTCTACATTGCATATAATTTAATATTTCTTTGGTAATTCAGGAGGCATTGTAAAAACTTGCAGCCTATTAGGTATCATGCTGAATTTCAGAGAATTGCTTACACCATTCCTTAAAGTTAAGGATTAACTTTCCAAATGAATATTCTTCTTCTTGAAAAGAGTATTTTTTTCAGATTTCTGTGTACAATATGATTGTCTGCCTCAGCCACTCTCTGAATTCTTCATAGAAACAGCTCCAGAGTTTATGACCTATTCTGCAACACCCTCTTCAAAGTAGTTTAGTCTGTATACAAGTTGTGAGCTTATTTTGAGCCAGTCAAATAATCATGAATAAGGTTCACATTTTTCCGTGTAAACTTGGATTTTTTTTTGTTGAAAAGCAAGACACTAAGTCTAGAGAAGAAAAAATATAGATGTATCTCTATATAATCTATTGTACTATTCACAGATATTTAGTTGCACAAATAAACACTGTTGAGTGTTTGCTGTTGAGTGAGACAAAAAAGGAAACAGAAATGTTAGAGTTCAAAACTGCATTCCATTTCACAAAGACTCTTTTACTCACAATAGGAAAGAACTAAATTGCATTTATTTGCTTTTCTCAAAATACTGAGTTGATTTACCTTGAATATGTTTTCTTCCTAAATAAAGCCATGTTAGCACTGCATTAATAACCTCAGATAATTCAAAGGTATGGAATAAGACAAGCTGGCTAACCTACTTTGCTTGCTGCAATGTTAAAATTCTGGTCAACTGTAAATAATAACACTACCTTTTTATCAGATAGAAATCACTAATCCCTATATTTCCTGGAATCTATCTGAAGGCATGTCAAGATGCCTTACTTCACTTGAGGAAATTATACACTTGAAATTATTCTCTGATCAAGCTCCAAGATGAGTTTCTAAAATTAGAAGAACTCCTGTGGCTTTTCAGTACTCAATATTCACAGGCCACATCAAAAAATTAGACAGACTTCTAATGTGCTTATGAAGATAAAGTATAAATAAAATCTAGGTGCCAATACATGCCAGTATTGATATCTTCATAACTGATTTTTCATAATAAACATAACTCTGAAGTTTGAGATGACAGTGTTAATTATCAGGTACAAATAAAGAACATTCAGTCTTATTCATTTTAAAATTGAAAAACTGAGAGATAGCAGTTCATGAGTTCATGAGCTTTAAAGAGGTTGGAGCAAAAGTTCTCCACTGATAAGCATAAGCTCTGCAGGAAAATAAACCCGTCATTAAAAAAAAAAATTAAACAGCAAGGAACAAAATTCACTACAAGATTTTCTGTTAAGAGTAAAGTTATTCAAACCCATACACAGGAAATGCAGTAGAAAAAGTCTTCATGTATCTCAAAAAAATCCACAGACCCTTTTATCTCATTTCATCTTCACAAGATCCCCATTAGAGATGAAGAATCCCAAGTTTAAAAGACTACATTTATTGAACATCTGTCATTTTTACCAAAAATATGAGGGTGAAAGAGGAGCGTGAAAAAGTTCTTAAAGCTCAACATTATAAAAACTCAGATTATGGCATCCAGTCCCATCACTTCATGGCTAATAGAAGGGGGAAAAGTGAAAGCAGTGACAGATTTTATTTTCTTGGGCTCCAAAATCACCGTAGATGGTGACTGCAGCCATGAAATTAAAAGATGCTTGCTCCTTGGAAGGAAAGCTATGAAAAGCTAGACAGCATGTTAAAAAGCAGAGACATCAGTCTGTGACAAAGATCAGTATAGTCAAAATTACGGTTTTTCCAATAGTCATGTACAGATGTGAGAGTTGAACCATAAAAATGGCTGAGTGCTGAAGAATGGATGCTTTTGAATTGTGGTACTGGAGAAGACTCTTGACAGTCCCTTGGACAGCAAGGAGATCAAACCAGTCAATCCTAAAGGAAATCAACCCTGAATATTTATTGGAAGGACTGATGCTGAAGCTGAAGTTCCAGTACTCTGGCCACCTGATGTGAAGAGCCCACTCACTGGAAAAAGACCCTGATGCTGGGAAAGGCTGAAGACAGAAGGAAAAGGGAACTGCAGAGGATGAGATGGGTAGACAGCATCACTGACTCCATGCACATGATTCCAGCAAACTCCAGGAGACAGTGAAGGACAGAGGAGCCTGGTGTGCTATAGTCCAAGGGGCTGCAAAGAGTCAGACACGACTTGGTGACTGAACAACAAGTGTCAGAAAACCCAGAAGGTGGTATTCTCCCTAGGAAGGTGAGGTTCAGGGGCAGATGTTCGCTGTCTGAACAGAAAATGTATAAATACAAACCACTCATTAGACGTCATCCCTCACTGGGCCCTTTTGTCCACCTAAATGTTTGTCCTTAAGAACTGGAAAGATGTGAAAACAAAATGAGAAGCCACATGAAGTACCCAAAACCTTGATCTAAAATCTACCTTCAGCCAACACAAATAGAACTAGAAAATGCATATTTTCCTGCCAAATTTAGGGCAATTTGGTTAGTTAAAAATCTAATCATAGGTCACTATTTTTTCTATTTACCTTAATAAATGTTAATAAATTCCTGTTATTATTGTCATTCGCTACCACCATGCATTGAAGATTTGTGTTTATTTCATGTCAAGTGATTTGCTAAGGGTTTCTTATTAACTAGCTTAATTTATTTTTTTAATTATAATGAGGCAGATACTACTATTATCTCATTTAATGGATAAGGAAATTGAGGTTTAGAAGTGAAAGAAATCTACAAACACTCAGCTTGCTCCTCACCATGTACTCCACATCTTGAAATTTTAGTGACTATACAAGTATGGGCTTTGGAATCAAATAGATCTGAGTTCAGTCACTGACTAGCTCTATGAAACTGGACTAGGGCACTGAACCTCTCTGTGCCTCACCTTTCTTATCTGTAAAATGGAGATAATCATACAGCACCTTCAAAAATGTTACAGGGCTTATATATACATTTATATAATGTACATAAAATGCTTGCTCACAGAGTTCTATATGTGACCCTATTTGAAAAACTCTATGCGTCCTTTTCAATCCCTAATTTACTTTAAGTCTCAGCTACTACTGTAGTATATATTACAAATAGGCACTATGTGAAGGGTTGTAAACATGCTAATTCACTCACATGAGATGGGTATTTGTTATCTTCATTTTAAAGGTAACAAAAATAAAGCACAGAGAGGTTAACCCAAAGAGTCTAGTTTGGAGCCTAGCTTTAAACTCTGAACCATGCTTCCTCACAAAGGAAAACTCCTTCCTAGAATCCTCTCCTCCCTTGGCTTTAAGGACACTGCTTTCCATTTCTTCTCTACCTACAACAGGTGTCTTCTCTGTCTTTAAGTATCGCCATTCCCCAACTTCTGTCCTTTGCCACATATATTACGCCATCTCTTTGTGTAGTTTTATTGCCTCCTACATATTGATAATACCTGGAAACTGTTAAGACATGCCACTTGCCCTAGTCTGTTCTCCACTCTTCCTAGCATAGCATTTTCTACAGGAACATAGCTTCCTATCCAGAGACCACACTGACCAGCCTTCCTTGCTGCTAAGCACAGTCTTGTGAGCCAAGGGAATGTGTGCAGAGGTGCGGAGGGCTGAGCTTCATGCATTGGATGTTCCCCTTCCTACTTCCTCCTCCTCCCCACTACTGCAACTTAAGGAAAATAGGAGCAATTGTGGAAGACAAATATTTTAAAAAGTGACACTATTTAACTACCCAAGACCCCTGGGCAAACCTGTACAATAGGGCTGCCTGGCAGCCTGGACCAGCTGGCTGATACATGAGAGAGACAGAGTTCTGCCTCATCCAAGCCATTGTATTTGGAGCTAGCACTTTCCTAAATAGGGCACACAAAACCCAGATCTCTGGCTGAATTCTGTCTCCTGAGCTTCATACTTCCTAGTGAGTTTCTGCACACGGAAGCCCTGACAGGAACCTTAAGCTCAGCATTTCCAAAATGGAGCTAATCAAATCCTACTGCTCCCCTCAACAAATGACTTCTTCATCTCTCCAGGGTCCAAGTGAATGTCAAGCATCCTTGTCCTCGCAGCCTCCCTGTCACTCGCTCCCCACACCCACCCCAGTCCTCATTCTGTTCATTCTCCCCCTTTAACTATCTTTCCCATTCTTTCCCTCCTTGCCCTCCTCAATAGCACACCTGAACTCCAGACCTTATAATCACTCATGTGAATTACCTGCACAGTTCCCTACCTGATTCCCTTCTCACCCCATCAAGACCCAATTCTCACCTCCATTCAGACTCCACAAAGCCAACCTAATGATTTTTTTAAAGCATAAATTTAAAATTGTTACTCTGTGAGGTATTTTCTCAGGTCAAAATATTATTATGGCTTTCTATATCGGTACCTTCTAAAGGAAAAATTTGCAAGTCTCTACTAATAAAGCACAGGAGGAAAAATAAGTTGTTTGAATAGTGAATAGGTAACAGGAAACTCGCCAGTGACTATATTGAGACAGAGGGAGAAAGGAAAGAAGGCATTTGTATACCCGAAGCAGAACCGGCAGAACAGTTCAAGACCTGATTAGATCAAGCAAAGCTTGAAGATAAAAGGGATTTCCACCCCCACCAAGCCCAAACTGGTCCTGCAAGGCTCGGATGACAAGACAGCTATCACCCCAGGTCCCAGTCAACCCCGATCCCTGCCAGCAGTTAACGGAGGAGATAATGAAGTCAGCAGAGAAGCACGAGGGAGTGTCTTTGCCTTTATATAAAGGAGCCCTGAGAATGGAACTTCTTGGGGATATTCCATCTAAATAACCACGGAACTTGAAAAGCTTCCCACCGTTCACCGTTCAGGCAATTCTATGTGTGTTTATCTGAAAATGGTGCTTCATCATTAATAAATCAGCATCAGCATCCCATAACTACTTTGTCCTCAGCTTTACTTTCCTAACAATGCCTCAGATTGGTGAACTTGTTTGTCTTTTCATCTGGCAACTACTCACAGACTTCAGGATAAAATACACACATTAGCAGGATATACAAGGCTTTTCATAAGTCAGCGCCTGCCCTGTCAGCCCTTCCTATGCCCCCTGCACCCACTGGGCTGTCCTGCTTCTAGCTCTAATCCTGCACCATTGCCTCTGCCTGAAAAGATCTTTAGGAACCCAAGCCACCCAAATGTTTTTCAGCAACTGGCTAACATTCACTTAGCCTTTAGTAAGACTGGAGACCCAGTATCTACTACCCGCTCTGTGTGTTCTCACTACACAACTCCATTATAAAGACAGTGGCAATGAAGAACCGCCCACCCAGTGTCAGGCTTCTTCCCATGCCCCAGGTTAGGATCATCTCCTTCCCACCTTTTTTTCTAGCCACTGACGGGAGGATCATTCCTTCACAGATTTAACCAATTTCACAGTAGTGCAACTGGATGGTACCTGGCCAAGGTTCTAAGCTGTTACCTCTTCCTTCCTGCCTCGGGCTCCTTTTTTCAACACTTGCCCCTAATTTTGTTTGTCTGGGGCATGGCAATTTACTTGGTCCCAAGAAGAATCCCACTAGCAGCACAACAACAGGATGAGCTGGGAAAAAAATAATCCATCCCTTACCTAGGTAGAGCTTGCCAGAAGGCCACACCCCATTCCCCACCCCGTCCTTCTGTACTCACAACACTCTGTCATCTTTCTTCCTCTGGTTCAGAAGTGCTGACATAATATTTATGTGTGTAGGATGTTGTGTGTGAAAATCATAAAATTAAACTTCTATTAGTCAAAGCAGACACACAGGACTGACTCACCTTTCTAATTCTAACAAAAATGTTGGCAGGAGAAGAGCATTAACAAAAAGAGTTGAGGGCTGCAATTACTGCCCCTCCCCAGAAAAAATGTACATAGATTATAAAATGAACATCATTTTCAAGGACAGCAGGGTGCAAAGAAGATGGGTGGGGCCAGGACCTCCAATCCCAAGAAGGCTGAATTCCTGACTCTCAGCTTATCGAAAGGTTAACACACAACTGGAAGAAAAGCCTCGAAACAAGCCATCTCACATGATCACCATGGCTGCCCCCACCTTTAACTTAAGGGAGCATCTCTGCATGTCTGTTTGCTTTCTGAGAGGATTGCAGACCTAGACACACTGTCATCATCTCTGTTCTTCTTCCTACAAGTCTGGACTCAGAGAGAAAGACACATCCCCTTCATATCCACACCCCTCAGGCTTGTGCTTAATCGTATTGGACTCTGCAACCCCATAAACTGTAACCCAGCCAGACTCTCCTGTCCATGGGATTCTCCAGGCCAGAATACTGGAGTGGGTTGCCATTTCTTCCTCCAGGGGATATTTCCAACCCAGGGATTGAACCCAAGACTGCTGCATCTCCTGCATTGCAGGCAGATTCTTTTACCACTAAGCCACCGGGGAAGCCCTGCCCTCCTCTATCTCTCTATTTATATATAGAAGTTTTCTGTCACTCAGAAAAGAAACAAACAACCATCTAAAGAGGAAGAAATGGTTTAGGGCAAAATTATTTGCCATAGAGGAAAGTATTAAGAATATTTGATATTCAAACCCAATACCACAGGGAACTTGTTAAGATTAAAGGCCTAAAGAAAAAGTGTCTAAATGGCACGCAGCTTCGTGGAAACCAGCTCACTGTCTGGCCCTTACATAACCGCTGTGAATAACTAATTTTCTGAAGAAGCAGTCCATCTCTGAACAGTTGTCTTTCTCCTAACTACAAAACAAAGGATTGTGTCTTTGGATGTATACTTTACTTGACTCTCTCTCGTCTTGCTTGTACATTTTGAAGTAAGGCCTGTTGTGAGCTTGTTTACCTCCAATTCTTTTTCTTGAGGTGGCACACAGAGGATAAAAATGCTTTTTCAATTTTTTTTGAGATGTTTTTTCTTCATTTTCTATCTGAGATAGCAAGCACTGTAACTATTCCCTACAATTGTGTTTCTTCACACTTTTAGGTATATTGTCTTTTCCCGAGAAAAGCTGATGAAAGCTATGGATACTGGTCGCTGAAAAAATGCATGCAAAATGTCAAAAATAATTACAACAGTATCACTTTTCTCTTGAAGCCCATCCAAGAGTTGGGCTTGGGGTAAGGTCCCTGGGCAAGGAGTAAGAAGTCCCTATTTTACTCAGACTTTTAAAACTCTACCAGCCTTCTTTAGTCTTCTTTCTCTCTTCTTATTCTCCAGTCAAGTCTAGAGCTCTAGTAGCTGACAGGATGGAAAACTCAGCAAAGGAGAGAAGGAAGAGATGCATCTTAGTCCTGTATTTTACCAAATTAAACTCTGATGGCTCATTGAAGCCAAGTCTCACACCTAGTATTTAGAGAGTGTGATTACATTAAAAATCAAAATAGAGGGTAGGAAGTAGTCAGGAATCCGTGGTTCAGCCACCTCCAGGTTGAAGGAGGGGTAGCTTTTACACTTGGAGTTTTCTGGGCAAAATACTCTTCAAAAGATCTTTTCCAGGCCTAATCCTTGTCACCAACTGGGCTAGGTTCAAATGTCATCTCCTAAGAGAACCTGTTCCTAAACAGCCTGTCTTAAGTAATTCCTTCATAGGGCTTCCCTGATAGTTCAGTTGGTAAAGAATCCACCTGCAATGCAGGAGACCCTGGTTTAATTCCTGGGTCAGGAAGATCCACTGGAGAAGGGATAGGCTACTCACTCCAGTATTCTTGGGCTTCCCTTCTGGCTCAGCTCTTAAAAAATCTGCCTGCAATGCAGACAGCTGGGTTCAATCCCTGGGTTGGGGAGATCTCCTGGAGAAGGGCAAGGCTACCCATTCCACTATAGTCCATGGGGTCACAAAGAGTTGGACATGACTGAGTGACTTTCACTTCACTTTCAACAAGAAAGTCATTCTTTAGAACATGGCCCTATTCAGAGTCTTCAAAGTGCTTTTCACCACTTGAAATGATCTTTTATTGCTATTTTTTTCTTGTTAAATGTTTAACTAGAATATAAATTATACTGCAGGAGAACTTTTTGTCTCCAACATTCTCCACTATACAGCATTCACAACAGCACTTGGAAATCAGTAAGCAAAACTTTTGAATGAATGAATGGGACAGAACCAAATTGATGTTCAGAGATATTTTCATCTGTGATTCTTTGAATGTATACTTTTATACAAGTGGATAGCTCATTACGGATATTTGAGGAGCTATGTGCCAAACCAAACAATACCTCTGATAAAAATGTTTTTAAAATGTGTGATTACTGCTCTATTTCCACTCTGTCATTTTTCACAGATTTCAAATATGTCATAAAATATTATTGGGTCAGGGACCATGCAGGCCACCAGACGGTTCAGAATGATTTATTTCCTTGATTTCAGACTGCTGAAGAAAGATTGCAGGAAGAAAGTCAGTTCTTATCTCTAAGCTTACAGAATATGAAAGATAAAAGGGACCTTGAAGTTCATCTAGTCCAGATTCACTCTTAATTTAAAAATCCATTCTACCCACCAATGACACAGTTATCTGACCTTGACTTTAATATTTTTAGTGATGAGACACTCACTGTTTTACAAGAGAACCTTTATCACAATTGGACGGATTTTGATGAGCAAGGTCTTCCTTCTATTGATTCAAAATTTCCTTCCTGTAACTTCTGGCCCTTGGAGCAACAATGAATAAGTCTAGTTCCTGTTCGGAATGATGAACTTTGAACTATTAGGAGACATCAAAATATCTCTTTTTAGTACTTACTATTTCAGAATAAATTTCCTGAATATCAATAGCTGTTCCACACTTGTTTACCCTTTTAGCCTCCTCATAGTTCAGGTGGATGATCTCTGGGCACACTACAATTAGGAAACATGTTCTCCAGGGCAGAGAGGAATTCACTCTTATCTTTAATGATGGGTTTAATTGTATTTGTGCCATAAAGCTACTAAGTTATCCACTTTTGTAAGTCAGCTATACATATAATTATGTGCTATATCATTATCAATATCAGCATCTGTTATTAATTATAAAATGCAAAAGCAGATTACTCTGATATAATGAACCTCTATCTCTGCTGGAAGTCTGTCTATAGAACATCTCAGAACTGATAATGTCAGCTTGCTTTAGAAAGTCTTTTATGAAAATATGAAAAAAAATTTAAATAATATGGATCATCAATTTGCCCATGCACAATAGTGTAGCTCTTTTTAATCTTAAAATTCGTGTAACAGCAATTATAGACATCCTGAAGTAAAGCACCATTAAAATACTACCAGCAAAAGTGAACTGCCTTTTTAAACCAAAAATTTTCATTAAATATTTAATTAATTGCTTCTCAACTAAGTAACAAAATTGAAGTGAATCTGTCCATATTCAGATTTTGTGGGAAGATATGGCAAATTCATCCATGTTCTGTCATTCTCAAGGGTCAATATTGATTATAATCATGTTACTAGTATTAATCACCAAAGAAGGTAGAAATTATTATATATGTAGCCCAATAATTTTCCATATTGACTTCCTACTCCTAAGAATTAACAAATGGATTAGATTAAGTTCACACTAGGAACACTGATAGGTTTAAATTCATATGTCTACATTCACATCTATTCTGTAATCATCTGGGGCTTTTTATGGATTTTGGTTTTGGATTTTATTCTGAAAAAAATTTTTTTTTTATCCCAGGAGGCAGCACTCCCTGGGACTCACATTCCAATAAGTAAATGCTTGTCTATAATCATCTGTTTTGCTTTTTTTTTTAAACCTAGTGGTGAGTTATAACATCTTTGAATATCCACAATTATGTCTGCATTTAATATTATCTTAGAAATATTTAGCACAACCTCCTATTTTATGAAATCAACAAGACTTTAACTATTGAACTTAGGTGACCATCCCTACTACAGATACCAACCAATATTCAGCTTTAACCACCCCCCCAAAAAATGTAGCATATCACTGAGGAACTCAAGAGACACTGAACAAATAATTCTTTGTTCAATATATCTTGTATATTCTTTTCATTCAAAGCCAAAATGTTACTAAGCATAATATGCTTAAAATGATAACATCTAAACACAATACCTCCCAGTAGTGTGGGGCATGACTACAAGTATTTTGATTATTCTTTAAAATAAACAACCTGAGTTATTCAGCTGCTTCAAAAATTCTTGGCCCCTCCAAATTCATACATTAAGGTCCTAATCCCCAGAACCTCAGAATGTGATCTTATTTGAAAAGAGAGTCTCTGCAGACAGAGTTAGTTAAGATGAGGTCATAGCAGGGAAGGATGGTCCCCTGGTCCAGTGTGACTGGTGTCCTTATGAAAAAGGGAAACTTGGAGACAAATGCAAACAGGGAGACTGCCATGTAAAGATAAAGGCAGAGATGTGGGTGATGCTTCTACAAGCCAAGGAATGCCAGTGATGGACAGCAAACCACCAGAAACTGAGGGGGAGGCACGGAACAGATGTTTCCTTACAGGCATCAGAAGGAACCAACCTTGCAGACACCTTCATCTCAGACATACAGCCTTTAGAACTGTGAGTCAATAAATATGTTTTGTTTAAGCTACTCACACTGCGGTACTTTCCTACCTTAGGAAGACTAACACAATTCTGAATCTCTTAAAAATATTTGGCACTGCTCTCTGTGGCATGTCTTCAGAGCCCAAAGAACTTTATTTTGGATATCTTAAATGTGACATAGCCTTGTCCTCTCAGATGAATTTTTTAACAGCCAAAAGTTACTCATATTTAAGATATGTATGGGATGAAGCACTTGTATGGGTAATCCAGCATGTTTTTCAAATTTGTTCATTTACACTATAAATTAATAAAACTGATTTTCTCTTTGTGTGTCTTTACAACTGACTTTAGCAGATGGCCTAAAAGGTATTTGGAACAATAATAGTATTTCCAGGGAAAAACAGATATGTGGTGTGTGGAACAATAATAGTATTTCCAGGGAAAAACAGATATATATAATAATATATCATATTATGAATGGTGTCAATTGTTATTTTTATGTTAAGATGATTTGTGGTACCCAGATGCTTGACTGGTGAGGTATCTGGGAAATGATCCCAGCCCATCAGCTGGAGCAGCTTCCCAGCATCTGATTTATATTTTGAGCCTCCATTCTAGATCAAGACTACAAAACCTTCTGTAAAGATGTTTATATCTGTGTGGTCATACATAGGAACTGCTAGTCCCAAGTAGCTGTGGAGCACTTAAAATGTGGCTAATGCAACTGAGTAAATGCAGTTTTTATTTGGTTTAATTTTAATTGAAATAGGAACATGTAGCTATTGGCTGGTAAAGAATCCACCTGCAATGCAGGAGACCTGGGTTCGATCCCTGGGTCGGGAAGATCCCCTGGAGAAGGAATAGACTACCCAATCCAGTATCCTTGGGCTTCCCAGGTGGCTCAGATGGTAAAGAATCCACCTGCAATGTGGGAGACCTGGGTTCTACCCCTAGGTTGGGAACATCCCCTGGAGGAGGGCATGAAAGCCCACTCCAGTATTGCCTGGAGAATCCCCATGGACAAGGAGCCTGGCGGGCTACAGTCCATGGGGTCTCGAAGAGTCAGACATGACTGAGAGACTAAGCACAGCACAACTATACTGGAATGATGTAGTTCTAAATTTTAACTTGAAAATAGGATTCCCCTAATGAAGTTTGAAAGTCACCATTAAAAATGAAGGAATAAGAACGATTCTGCTAACAAATGAATAACTGATGATTCCGATAAATTCTCCCAGAAAACGTAACTATGAAAGTTTCTTGGCCACTTGACAACTGATTTGAATCTTAGTGAGCATCTGTCACTAAACCAGCTAAAACTAACATCACTGATCATTAACCAGCAGGGGGACCTGAAGATTCAAAGACAGCATTTTCTCTGGGGAGTGGAGAGAAACACACAATTGTGTGTGTGTGTGTGTGTATGTGTGTGTGTGTTTTGTCATTTTGTTTTGTTTTGTTTTCTTCCTCTCCCCCACTCCCATGTTTTAGTATATATGGAAGCCCTAAATACCTATTCTGCTCAGGAACTCCAAACCTTGTCTTCCTGAAAATCCAGAGTTAGTCACACACTCTTCATGTCTATTTTAAAAGCACCCTTAGGAGGTGGCAATGGAGCTTGGTTCTAGATAACATAGTTCAAACTCCAATTAATTCTAAAACCTAATCTTTCCCAATTTTCTTTGTTAAAATGCGATCAGTATTCAGACTTTTATATTTATTTTTCGCTTGGTTCCCTTTCTTCACATTTCAGAGGAAAAAATACTTCAAGTTCTTCATATTTAGATGGAAGAGGAAAATTGCATTGGCCTGTTGTTGGTTCTTTACTTCCATGATAAGTGAATGACACACGGCCTTACCTCTTGATAGAGGTCACTGAGATCTTCCTGGTGGGCCTGTTTGGAACATCCTGGGAATTCCCTAACACAACAGGAATCCGGGGGCCAGTCCATCTCTGTCATTTCCAGCCAGTCGGTGAAATAGACAACTCCACAGCACTTGAACTGCAAAAGAATGACTGGTCAGGCTCAGAAACAACAAAAATATTTTCTTAACTTTGGGGAGATTAAATGTTAGATTTCTTAAATTTTTGCACCCAGAGCTAAAGTCACTTCTGTCAGCACCTAATGATATGTGCACATTCTATGTTGACAACAGAAATGTAGGAGAGGACTTCATAATGGAACAGTTCTGAACAATAATGCCCACAATGCATGAAGACAGATCAGGCATGACTGAGACTCACTCCCCAAGTGTAAGCTCCTCTACAAGTGATCATAGAGCGATAGTATTAATACGCATACTAACAAAACAAATAGCTGAAATCGTGCATTTAACATTAAGCCTCTAGCTACTGGGGAATAGTTGATCAATCTGTTTGCATATTGCCTAGTTACCGACTTAACTGCTTCACAAATTCAAATATTATACTAAATGTTTCTGCAATCTCTGTAGAAAGATTTTTGGCCAACAGCCCACATCACAAATATTACCCAACTTGAGTTCATTAACCACTAAATTTCCAAAAATTTCTGAGATATAAACATAGGTTTGGCCGACATATTTTTATTCAACTGAGGGAGAATCTTGAAAAAAAGCTGTCATATCCTATCACCATAATCTCAGAAAAAATGATGTGCTTTTAGCTTGAATAAAGTTGGGTTTAAGACAAACTAAATTGTCTTTTTTTTTTTTTTTCAGTCTCATTTCACCAAGTATTAACAAAAACTTTCTCTGCCCAAGGTTTAGAAACACTGCTTAAGGACTGCTTAATTTAGATTAGATTCAGGGTAATTAACTATGAAAACTTTCTTTCCTTGGGTAGAGGAGGATTACTCTTCCACACAGTCAGAAAGAAGGACTGTACATGAGCAGTCACTGAGAAGAATTCTGCCAAGAGCGGCTGGCTTTGAAAATCATGTAGACCAACTGATCAATCTGTGTTCAGGATTAACTCTGCATCATAAAATATCACAACCAACCATTTCAAAATTTATCTAAAACAAACTTTAAAGAATTCTGAAATTCTTTTGTGAAATGAAACAAGAGATGATTTAACATGTTTTCAGTTGTTTAAACATCTATTTTGGAAGAGAAAAAAAATCATTTTGAATACTATAAATGATGAATCACTGATGCTATGAGTAATATTAAATTTTCCAAGAAACTTGAGAAATAATTTTAGTATTTTCCTTTTATATATTTTTGTCTAAAAGATACAATTATATCACAAACATCACGAATTAAAGCAAACATAATTTAATACCATATATTTCACCTGTCATTAAGTATCCATAAAAACACACACATAGTAAAAATGACTACTTTCTCAAAATCATAAACTACTACATTTCCAAGTTAGTCTTTTTACATCCCTGCATGCAGAGTAAACCTATTTCTCATGTCCTAACATCGTGTGTTTTTCTGTGTGATGACAGGGGGACAGTTCTGGGAACACTCTGACTCCATCCACAATAGAACAGTCCATTTATCTGGCCTTGTCACGAAGTGAAGGGCTGCACAGAAATGACTTTTCCAAATAATTTAAGCATTTCACGTTCTGGACCAAATACTTTTTTATTTTAATAAGTCACTGAGATATTGTTTCTTTTTACATAATTGTTTTTCTTAATCAATAGAAGATGATACTGAATTGATACTGAAATTCTTCCTGAGAACTCCCTTATGACACAAACCCATTCTTAAGCCATACATGACTATGGACTACATCTCCTTAGACTCTTCCTGCCTCCTGTAGAGTCACATTGTGAGACAGAATCACTCCTCTAACATGTTGTCAAACTGGAAAATCCCACCATCATTTCATGTAAGCAGAACCATAGGTTCTGACGAACAGGTCAAGTAAGTTACGAAGATCACCAATCAGTGAGTGATGGAGCCTATTCATTCCCAAGCCTGTACTCCCACCTTTATGTTAAAAAAAAAAAAAAATACATTCTTAGCATCAGTTTTTTTTTTTTTTAAAGTATTGAATAAACATCACTAGGGCTCAAATAAGTGTCCACATGAGATACATGCCTAAACCACACCGAATGAAAAGTCAGGAAAACTGCCGCCTGACAAGGTTGCTCTCAGCTCTACAATTTATTTTGGGAGAAGTGTTATCAGCTGAATTGTGTCCTCCCAACCCTACCAGCAAAATTCATGGGGTGAGGTTCTAACCTCCAGAATGTGACCATACTTGGGAAGAAAAATCTTTACAGAAGTAATTTAATTAATCTAAGGTCATATGGGTGGGACCTAGTCCCATATGCTGCTGTTTAGTCACGTCTGCTGCTCAGACGTGTCCGACTCTTTGTAACTCCATGGACTGTAGCCCACCAGGCTCCTCTGTCCATGGGATTCTTCAGGCAAGAATACTGGAGAGGGTTCAAACTTCCTTCTCCAGGGAATCCCATATGACTGATGTCTTTATAAGAAGGGGAAATTGAAACACAAAGGGAAGATGACTTAAAAGAAGACACAGGCAGAAGATGACTTTGGCCATCTACAAGCCCAGGACAGAGGTCTCAGATAAAAGCAATCCTGCTGATGTCTTGATCTCAGACTTCCAGCCTCCAGGATTGTGAGACAATAAATTTCTGATGTTTAAGCCACCCAGTCTGTGGTACTTTGTTATGGATGCAGCTCTAGCGAATTAATACAAGGGCTTTTTCAAAAACTCTTCCAGGAGGCTCAGAGGTCTTCCACACCTCCTTTTGGGTGAAATAGGCCTACGAGATGGAGGAGAGAACTTAATATACAACAAATCAAAAAATAGGAATGCTATTGTTTGCAGTGCTATATAGTCACCTAAGTTGGATCCCTCTTTGTACCATTAGGAAAAAAAAAAAAAAAAAAAAAACCTCACTTTATTTTTTGACTTGGAATATCATGGTCTACAACACAAATCTCAGAAAATAAAGAGCTCTAGGAAGCTCCCATTCAGGGCAGTAGCTGAACACAGCTTACTATAAATTCCCCACATGCTTCATTTATTTTCCCTTCACATTGCTTTTAATACAGATGAAAAGTAAACAAACAAAGTCAGGAAGCATTTAAATAAACAGGAAATCTGTGCTGCAATGATAATTTTCACCATCTCAACAACTGTAACACAAAGAGCCAGATTTGGAGTTTACCCTGGACTTGAACCTCTGCCCGTATCCAAGACAGAGTGACTGAGCAGAGAGCAGGACATCTATTGTGCAAGACACTCATCCTCAAACACTCGAAGCCCAGGGTTAAATGACATAAACAGAAAGAGATATACTTGGTCACCTGAGAATCTCACTCCAATCACAAGGAAACTGCTTGGGAGAAGAACTTTGCTTGAAGCAATGGTTAAAGTAACCAGATTTTAAGCAACTAAATATAGTTCCTCTTTGAGAAGATAATGGGATGATGTGCTATATGCAGGGTAAGTACAAAAACCTAAAAGCACCTAACTTTGTAATGTTATTGTTAACAACCATAAGCTAAATGAGATCAAACTCAGGATCCCATTTAATTTTCTCAACACCCAGAAGAGACAGGTGCTTTTATTACTCCATTTTGCAGATGAGGAGACTGAAGCTTAAAGAAGTTAAGAAAACTATAGAAGCTCATGTAATAGTAAGCAGCAGAGCTGGAATTTGAAGGAAGGTCTTTCTTTCTAAAAAGCTATGCTTTTAATGATATACTGAGTCCTAATTCCCCAATGAGACCCATTATTTTAAATTTCTTAATGGTGTTTAAATTATAGAGAGCTCTAAAAATCATGAAAAATGATCCATTCAAATAGAGCTTGGGTAATTATCAAGGAATTCTCATTAAAAAGGGAAAATTTACAGTAGTTTAGCAAAAGAGCTTTAAAAAACTCTAAAATATATGTGAACCATGTGAAATGAAGGGGAAATGATGTATATGGGAAGAAAAGCAGGGCATAGAGCTGCTTCAAGTATTTCTTGATAAAGAACTACACCAGTGGTAACTAAATCATGGGCTTAACTGTTCAGCACAGAGAAAATGACCAAAGCCAAAGCTCTGCACACTCATGAAAATGTGCCAATTATTCCATCACCTCTACCTTAGAAAATGTAGCACTTACCTCTCTCTCTGAAAAAAATTCCAAGCATGAGTAAGCCACCGATATCTTGGTAAGCCATAATTTGTCATTCTGGCTTTCAAAGTGACCATGTCTGACCACTGAACTGGAACCTAGAAATTAAAAGAAACAAAATATCAACAACTGTAACATTCAAACAGCCAGATTCAGGCACATATATACCACATACTCACAAACACAATCACTCATAGACTCATCCACATATACTTACTTGGAATATACTGCAATTGACAAATACTATCTTAAATTTATATTTGTTTGTGGTTTAAATTAACTCAGGGTTATTAAATACTTAGTGAATAATCTCTACATGTGCTAAATGAGGAGTTACTTCATACTAAGCAAAATAATGTGAAATCACTTAATGCTAAAATCAAGTTTATGGAAATAACAAACAAATAAGCCATGTGTTCTATGGGCTTCCCTGGTGGCACAAACAGTAAAGAATCTGCCTGCAATGTATTCTATAGATACACCTGAAGAGCTCCTAATAACAAATGATCCTGCTGAAAAATGCCCTTTGATTTGAGTACATAATGCCATGAAATTGTTCTTTGAAGTGACTGCAGATTATGATACTAAAATAAACAGAGAAGAATTAAGAAGAGAAAGAGTTCAGCTCAAGTCAAGCTTCATTCTAGAAAAACCTTGTAAATACATTTTCAAGAATTGGATTTTAGAGGCAATTAACAGAGTTTAATCACAACAGAGCTTCAGGTACACAACACAACAGCTGGCAAGAAATCTAGTTTCATTTCAGATGAAATCAGTTTCATCTAATTCATGCTGTGATTTTCTTATAGCTGGAATTTGATTTATTAAAACATTGTTTTGAATTTTTATATCTATCATGAGAGATATTAACCTATAGTTTTCTTTTAATCTCTTTGTCTAGTTTTTGGCATCATGATAATGCTGTCTACATAGAATGAGTTGGAAAGTGTTCCCTCCTCTTCAACCTTTTTGGAAAGGTTTGTATAGATTTATCTACAGCGCCACGGGAGAAATGGGGTCACACAAATTGTAGTCTCTCCACACCTGTAGTATTAAAGTAACTCTTAGGAAACTAGACAGATGTCCACATCTGATCTATGGGGCAATATGAACTGGGCTTAGTTGAGCAAATTTGACACTAATTCAAGATTCATATCTTTTTGAAATCTTATTTTTAACAATAGTAATATCAACAGTAGTTTAAAAATTCCTGGCCACAAAAAATTTTCATTTTGTTTCTTTGTTAATTTTCATTTTTATTACTTGGAAATGCACAATACAAAAGAAAACACCCCAACATCTAGGCACACAACTTTGTTCCCTAAATAATGAGCTGACTGGGTATACTTTGTGTTCATATGGTTTCAACAAAGTCAGAGAACTAACCAAAGTTCAAGCTACTTCCTATAAATTCTTATCTCATATCCTTTGAACATAAAATAAATGGAAGTAAAATAAATTCTCTAGAAATGTATAATCTGAAACAGTTAATATTATTGACAGATTTTATCTAGAGAAGGAATGATGAATGGGAGGTGAATATGTATAAAAAAACAGAAATAATGGGGAAATAGGCTGTCTGACCCCAAATATCTTGATTTGGTTATTGTTGTTGTTCAGTTACTAAGTTGTGCTGACTCTTTGCAACCCCATGGATTGCAGCATGCCAGTCTTCCCTGTCCATTACCTCCCAGAGTTTGCTCAAAGTCAGGTTCATTGTGTTGATGATGCCATCCAACCATCTTATCCTCTATTGCCCCCCTTCTCCTCTCACCCTCAATCTTTCCCAGCATCAGCATCTGTTTGGTTATTAGATCTGGTTATTAGGACAGTCTTATTTTTAATTTATTTTCCAAAATAAATATAAGTTGTTTCCCTCTTGTGACCACAATCCATCTGAGACTAAATATAGCAAGAAACAGAGGAGGTCATTGAGGTTCTGGCACAAAATACAGTGATCTGGCCATGAAGGAAAACACACACGTATATTGGCTTCTTGTGTGGAACAGCTAAGAGCACAAAGCCCATTCTATGTAAAGGTTAGGTTCTGCAAAATTTGGCAGCTAATAAACCTTAATGACACTTTTCATTCACACTGCTATTAGTGCAAAAGCAATAAAAAAAATTCTGACAAACTTTTTTCCTAAAGGACTACTTTCCACATTTCTCTTTTAAACAGCTCTTATTTTATCCTGGTGACTTAATGGAGGGGGAGGAGATTTACACAAGCAAAACAGTGATGTATGCTTCAGCTGGCACAGCAGTGTACACCCATGCAGCACTACTGTGATACTAAGAAAATATTTGCCAATGACCCCTTTGTAGAATAGAAGAAAGTACCTAAAATACATACATTTCTTTCTGTCTCCTTAAGTTCCTTATAATTACATTAGAGTCCAAAGATTTCCTTTCAAATACTTAAATTAATTCATTTCAAACTTGTTATAACTTAGGAAATTAGTCAAATATTAATATGGCATGCACACTATACAAACCATTTTAAAAATCCACTAGAAAGTAAACTCACTTTGAAAACCTTTTAATTACCAAAAAAGAACAAAAATGTTGAAATGAGGCCATCAAGAATTACATAGTTAAGTTCAGTCACTCAGTCGTGTCTGACTCTGCAACCCCATGGACTGCAGCACACAGGCTTCCCTGTCCATCACCAACTTCTGGAGTTTGCTCAAACTCATGTCCACTGAGTTGGTGATGCCATCCAATCATCTCATCCTCTGTCCTCCCTTTCTCCTCCTGCCTTCAATCTTCCCCAGCACTAATTCACTGTATAATTACTGTATAATTTATGAGAATTATATAATTTACTATTTATTCTTAAATGTTAAGGAGATCCATGTGTTGTTTGAAATCACAAACAATTAATGACATCAAAACTGAATCCCTGGACCCAATTACCACTTCACCTCCTTAACAAACCAAGTTTCTAGGGATAGTGTGAAAAGATGATTCTCAAAGACAGCAAGAGCCTTTCTATTTTTATGGGACATTTTGTTTTGAAGATAGTGCTTAACTTTATATTAAACTAGCTAGAACCTGCCCTGACTTTTCAATTTTTAACAGAGAAGAAAATAACCATACATTCCCTCTTCTTCCTGAGAGTTGTCACATTGAAAGCATGAGTATTTTCAGAGGGGTTCAGAGATATGGCAGTGCCAGAGGGCCAGCCTACGTGTAAGCTGAATTATGTAGAGTAGCCACTAGGCTGTATTTATCACTTAGTATTAGAACAGAGTCACAGTACAGTAGCAGATTCAACATAAAACCTTTAAAAACTGCATCAGTACCAGAAATGTCTTCAATTTTTTACACAGCTCCCAAAATGCCTCTCAGAAACGTAAAAGAATTTCCTCTTGTCAAGAGCTCTTAGGGGCTTCCCTGGTGATCTAGAGGTTAAGACTCCATGCTTCCACTGCAGTGGGCAAGGGTTTGATCCCTGGTCAAGGAACTAAGATCTCATATGCCATGCAGACAAATAAATACATAGTAAAAAATCAAATAAACAAACAAATAAACAAACCTCTTTATTAAAAAAAGAGCACTCAAGTTTTCAAATGTTGAAGACTCATCTGGAGAACTTGCCACAAATACAAATACCCAGACCCAGCCTTTCCCTCTATTCCAATTTAGCAGGTCTGGCCTAGAGATTTATTCTTTGCATTTTAAAGAATCACTCTAATGGACTCCTGCTATACACAACCCAAAGACTACATATTGAAAAAAGCATCATCTTCCTGAAATAGAATTATTCTATGAGGCTCAGAGTAGCCAGCCTTCACAGACATACAAAGGTGCTTAACCTCACTGATAATCAATGTACCAATTTTTACTAATGAAGTGAGTAAGCATTAAAGAAGTAATAATGCTCAGTGGAGCAAAGGTGTGAGTGGTAAACCAAACATGGCTGGTAAAACCTTAAGGTTAAAAAACTCTCATTCTCATTCTTTCTAACCCACAGTTCTTAATTTGGAAGAAGACACTTCAGCTTGCTGTAAACAGAAGGGCATGTTTCTCAGACATCAGCCTCCAGCTGAAGTCAGCATTTTATAAGGTTTTCAAGTAGCTTTTCAAGATTTCTCAAGACCTGTTGCAAATGTGAACATTTCCTATTATTCACTCAGAAGTTCATAAAATTATTCAAGAACATATATTATTTTTGGTTTATTATATCCATGTCTAAGCAATCTGTGGAATTAAAGACATGTACTGGAGTAGAGGAAATGAAATATTACAAATTATACTTTGGAACTGTGGTGTAGAGACAGGAGAGAAAACATTACATTTTAGAAGTATTGGGAGTATGCATTGTGACAGAAAGCATAAACATTCAAATTAATAACCACGTGCCTAACAAACCCAGAGTATCTGATTTAAAAGGCTGAACAAACACTGTTTCATATTGTGGTTATATTCCATTTTGAACTCACCATTATTTCTTGTTCATACGTCCAAACACCACAAGCCAGTTCTACACAGAAAATGACAAGTAAACTTCCAAAATACTGTAGAACAGAAAATGAATACTGTTAGGGTAGAATCAAAGTAAAATACGGTCATCAGAGACAAGCTAAGTATTATTCAGTGTTGTTCACCCAAAGAATAAGAAAGCAGAGGCACATATTCAAGAAGCTCCCTCCCTAGGGAGCAGATGGGGAAAATTTCAGCAAATTTTGAGGCATCAGCAGACAACATTCAATACTTACCTAAGTGGATCATTTGGATAGTGCTCCATTTATCAAATGCTTTTATAATTAATTTTTTCAACAGATTACACTACCTTATTTTACAAATGAAGAAATTAATGAGAAAAGTATATAAGATGACTTGCTCAAGAACGTGCATAATAAATTTTAGAAATCTAGACCACCGCAGTGTGTTCTATGTGCTGTTCCTTGCCACTTCTCCAGTCATGCAGGTCACTTTATAGAAGTATGTAGTAAAAGGGTGAGAAAGAATGGGCTTTCTGAAAGTTCACTAATTCCAGCAGAATTAAAACAACTCCACTGGACTTTCCTAGTGGCGCAGTGGATAAAGATCTGCCTGCCACTGCAGGGGACATGGGTTCTACCCCTGGTCTGGGATGATTTCACATGCCATGGAGCACCTAAGCCCATGTGCCCCAACTACTGAGTTCAAGCTCCAAAGCCTGCAAGCCACAACTACTGAGCCTGTGTGATGCAACTACCGAAGCCCACATACCCTACAGCCAGCAAGCCACCACTGAGCCCACGTACTGCAACCACAGAAGCTCGTGCGCCTAGAGTTTGTGCTCTGCAACCAGAGAAGCCAGGCCAGTCATGGAAAATTTGTCTTCTCTGGTGCCAAAAAGGTTGGGGACCATTGCTATACAAAAGATAAAGTAATATTTTCTTAAAGAGATTCCCTTTTATAAGTCCTTTTATTTTCAGCCTGTGCAATATTTTCTGGTCAATTTTAATCTACTCAGATCTCATTTCCAAGTACTGCCTTACTTTGAAGATTTTAGCCTTAATTTGAAGAAAATTCATGAACACAGTACTCTAAGTGAGTTTTTCTCCAAATTCACTTTAATACTTAAGAAATGTCTAGACATGAACAACATCATATCTGCACTTTATATTACAAAACAACAACAACAAATGTTCAATAACTATATGCTAGGTAAATGTTCTTATCTTTGATAAGACCCTAGGAGAAAGTGAGACTCCAGAAAAAAAAAAAAATTACACTATGATATATTTTTGCTTTCTCAGATCTCCAACCTAAGTTTTATCCAAAACTGACTTCCAGTTAGGGTTAGAATGAGATAAATCATCCTCATATTTATCATTGCACAGAGATTCACTCAGTCACTTTTAGTTTAAGGGCTGGATCTAAGAACAGCATTTATAAAACCTGGTATTAGTCCATAGTTCACACAGAACAAAACCAGCAAAGAATTCAGCAACAGCTCCCGCTGAGCTTTGTTATGGTAGGAAGTGTACATACGTAGCACATTTCACTACAAAACCTTCTGTTGTCCTCAACATTATTGGAACATTAGTGGATCTCTCCTAATGATGTCAACATGTGTCTCTCCGGCTCTTACTCTCGCCCACACACATGGTGTGCTGAGATGATCTGTACCAGTCACATTTGCTTCCTTGGTGGCTCAGACAGTAAAGAATCTGCCTGTGATGTGGGAGACCTGGGTTCAATCCCTGGGTCTAGGGGATCCCCTGGAGAAGGGCATGGCAATCCACTCCATTACTTTTGCCTGGAAAATCCCCATGGACAGAGGAACCCGGAGAACTACAGTCCTTGGTGTCACAAAGAGCTGGACACGACTAAGCGACTAAGCACACAATCACATTTTCAGAGCAACTCTTCCCCTCTTCCTCCACAAATGCTGTCCTAGAACAGCGGGAAAAGCTCTGAATTTGGAGTCAGCTGATGGCAGTTCAAACTCAGCTCTGAAACACTATGAGCTCTGGAAAATCATTAAATTGCCCTGTGTTCAGTCTGCTCATCTGTCTGATGGAGATAAAAAGAAAGTCTTCACTGTTATGATCTGAGTTGACACATGGGACAGTGGTTGGGAAAATTTAAAATTTTGAGTTTGTAAAGCATTGTACAAATGCTATTCTGAAGTAGTTTTTGAAATACAATCCCATATGGACTTGTCCTTTCCTTCTGGATTTGCCGTTAATTCCCTGCAGTGTGCTGCAGTTTCTTCCTCATCATTGTTTTCCAATATTTCATCTCTTGTTCTTTATCATTTTATGTTTCTCCTCCCCCTTGTGTTGCAGAGCTCTTGTACATCAGCTCTCAGTGGCTTCAGCTTTTAAACCAGTTGGCTGCCTTACCCATAAGTCACTGTGCTCACTAACCTGCCAGACCATCGGTTCTGGCTGGCAGGGACCTTGTTCATAAACATTATTTTATCCTCAGTGCCTAAGGAGCACCTGTCACACAGCACGTATTTAATAAATGTCAGTGGGAATAATGATCAGCTTACTAACCAAAAAAAAAAAAATTCAGATTTCCTTGAATTTCTCTGGCTAATTTAAACTCTGAGTTTCTTGTTAACATTTGACTCCCCTTGACTTCTGCTTACACATTTCTATTCTAAATATTGCCTCTCTGTTTTACTACGTGTCTTTTTGGAGGATTATCCTATGATATTCAGTACACCTTTAAACATTTAAGACAATTTACATAGTTAAAGAAAAGGAACCATATGCAGACTCTCCTCATCTTTCCTGAGCTTCTATCAACTGAGTATTTTAAATAAATAAAGTCTGAGAAAGTGTATTTATACAAGGGACTTAGAATACAATTATTTGTATTAACAAACTATTTTATTTGCTTTAAAAATGATTTGATATGACTTTCTTAAAAGAGCTAAGTTCTACTGCAAGCTAAAATTGTGTTCTATGAATAAGTTTTATCCCTAAACATATATTCATGAAAAAACTACATCAAGTAAAGCAAGCTAATAATAAGATACACCTTTAAAATTATGCAATTAATTAATGATTTTTTTCACTAAATCTCTGAAGCTGAGACTAACTACCTTTCAGTTAAAAAATGAGCGTCCTCAACTGAGTTAGATAATAGAAGATTAGGTAAAACACTGTAGGTGAAATTGCTTTGTTGACTTTTTTCAACTATACAAATGTAAGAACATGAGCTTCGAGATAAAATAGACTGGCTTCAGATTCTGGCTCCTTTACATACCAGTTGGTTGACCTTGGCAAACCACTAAGCCTTAATTTCCTCATCTGGAAAATGAGAGTATTAAAATTACCTCACAGTGCTTCACTAAGGATTTGGCCAGGTAAAGAACTGTCCCATAGGAATCATTACCTAAAGGGTAGCTATTATTAACCATATCCTGGTATCTATTAGAAAATAAACTCCAGGAGTACAAGAAGTACCATTATGTTTTAAATACTTAACACACTGCCTGGCACAGAACACATACTCCATGAATATTTCTTTAATAGATATAACTATGATTGGAGGATGACAGCAAGTAAGACTGCTCGTTTCATCCTAAAGACAACCAGCCACTTCCACTAGAGAACAGCTAATCCCCCAAGTTATTTGGTGAAATCTTTAGCAAAAATCCCTGTCCACTGAGAATATAGCTGGTACTTTTCAAAACATCTTTATTAAGAAACTAAAGAAGGAAGGGTGTGGAGGGTGGAGAACTCGACTTCTTTTTCAAAATCCTGAAATCAGTTCTTCTGTTATTTTAAACAAAGGTTGGCCACAGAAGGGCAAGAATGGTACAGTTTACTAGTCCCTTTGTCCCCTGGAAGTATTTGAGGAGGAAGGTAAAGGCATGGAATCCTGCCTTCCTATTTAACCCTTCATGACTTGTAAATAAACACATCCTCCAAGAAAAATAAAGGGGATTCATTTCCCTTATTAAAGATTATTTCATCTTATTATGTGTGTACAGACAAGAGAGTAAAATCTCAAGGAGGTCTTTTCTTAAACAAATATTGATTTAAAAAAAATAAGCTGGTCCCCTGACACTTCCCCCACTCCCCAGAACTTCCCCCTAAAGAAAGTAGGTTAAATACACGCCTTTATCCCCTTTCCCTCTTGAAACTTCACTTCAACAACAGTAAAGGGGTATTTTTAAAAGACCTAAACCCAGAGATAAAGGAAAAGAAGACAATAGCAAGCATATTTTGGAAGGTACAAAGCAAATAGATGAATAGCAAGTTTCTCAGCAGTCCCCCAAAGCTGAATGCTTAATTGGCAGTGGAGAAAGCTGGGAATAACATGATTCATATACAGAGCCCCCCAGATGCTCAGGTACTGGCAGCCCTGGTATGGGCATCCACTTGTGGAAGTGGACAAAGGTAGAGCTAAAAAGAGGATGATGTGTTGAAAAGTTGTTTAGGAAGAAATTAGAGCCCTCTGGTCCCCTTCTCTACTAGGTAGCTGAGTGACTACCCACCCCTACCAGTACAGAAGTTAAAAGATGGGGTGTTATTCTGTGGAAACAGTAAAACAGAGTCTCAAAACTGGGGACACTAGGTATAGTTGAGTATAAAGGAGAATACTAGAAACAGAATAGTTCATATTTAAATACTTTTTCCACAAAGGTTCAAAACCAAAATAGCACTGGACTTCTCAATAAAAGAATGGAAGCTCGAGGCAGCAGAAGAATGTCTTCAAAATTCAGAGGGAAAAATTATTTCCAACCTATAATTCTATAGCCATCAGAATTAACACGTAAGGGTAGCAACATGGTTGGACATGGAGATCATTGTACTAAGTGAAGTAAGTCGGACAGAGAAAGACATATATGTTATCATTCATATGTGGAATCTAATTTTTAAAAATGACATAAATGAACTTATTTACTAAACAAAAACAGACTTACAGATATCGAAAACAAACTTACAGTTACCAAAGGGAAAACATGGGGAGGAAGGATGAATCAGGAGCTTGGGATTAATACACACATACTACTATATACAATAGATAACCAACAAGGACCTACTGCACAGGGAACTCTACTCAATATTCTGTGATAACCAACATGAGAAAAGAATCTAAAAAAGAATGAATATATGTATATGTATAACTGAATCACACTTTGTTGTGCATCTAAAACTAACACAACATTGTAAATCAACTATACTCCAACAAAAAAAATTTTTTTTTTTTTTTAAAGAACATGTAAGGGCCATTTTTTAGGCAGGCAGTTTTTTAAAAATTGTATTTCCTATGTATGTTTTTTCAGGAAACTACTGGAAGGTATGCTCCCTAAAATGAGAGACTAAACAGAGCAGGACAATGACCTGGATTCCAGGAAACAAGAGATCTAAAACAAAAGTGAGGCAAAGGAAATCTCAGAATGGTGGTCAAGGGATATCCCATGACGGCAATAGCTCCAACAGTCTAGACTGGGTCTTGGACACACTGAGATTTCCTTAAAAATAATCATCGATAGAATATCCCAAATATTTGAATATACAAGGAGAAAACATACACCAGAAGAAGTTTAGAGTTAGAAATATTAATACATGAAAAACAAGGAGAGTTATTAATTCCTCCCCACAATCCAAAGTATTATTCCAGAAAGAAAAGGTAAACCCAATAATTTATCTTGCCCAACTGTGAATAACATTTACATATAGTCATGATCATGTAAACACTGTTCTAACCAAAATAATATATCGGTGTTGAGGTGAGACAGGAAGTATGCGTGGAGAGGGACGGGGTTTGCTGAGGGCAGGAAAGGATGCCAGTTCCTCCTAGTCCATAGAGGTCAATGGATAGACCTTAAAACTAGAAGAATGAAAAGAGTTACATTAAAATGTGATGTAAAGACATGGACAAAAATTTCAAGGGAATCTGCTAAAACAAAAACTGAAAGTGGTTGCTTCTTTCTTTGGAGTGTAAAATGATAAAGGTGGAGGACTGCTTTTTTTCATAAGAAGCATTTTAGAATTAAGTTTACATTTTGTGTATGAAGCACTCTTTGATAAAAGTAAAAATAAAATTAAACAATAGCCCTGCCCCTGACAGCCTGGTGATCAAGATAAAAAGGCTGGTAGCTGAAGGATTTAATATGTTTTGTACAGAAAAGATTATTCAAAAAGGCTGAAAATTTAAAATAGCTCAATTATACTTCATGGTTATTGGGAGTAAAGGGGGTGAATGACAGAAACTTATGCTCAGGTGATGAAACACCTTATGCTAAATGTACCTTCACTAACTGAAAATAGGGATGCTATATAAAATACAGAAGGTGTATATTTAAATGTAATTTGGGCTTCCCAGGTGGTACTAGTGGTAAAGAGCCCATCTGCCAATGCAGGACACATAAGAGTTGCAGGTTCCATCCCTGAGTCAGGAAGATCCCCTGAAGGAGGGCATGGCAACCCACTCCAGTATTCTTGCCTATTAAATTCCATGGACAGAGGGGCCTGGCAGGCTACAGTCCACAGTGTCGCAAAGAGTCGGACACTACTGAAATGACTTAGCATGTATGCACGCAAATGTGATTTACAACCTCCCAGACGTCTCTTTCACTAGACCCTATTTGGAAATTTAATCTCTCCTGTGATACTGCTTATTAAAACCACACATACAGTCTATTTAAATCAGTGTGAGCTGGATTATTTTCTAACTTGGAGATTTCACTTTAGTCACAAAATTTTGAAGCTTAGAACTCTATGTTAGGGGCAATTTTGTTCCATGAGAGAGAGGCTTGGATTTAGTTTATTTGCTCAAGAAACATCTATGTTTGTACATATAATCAAGTACTGTAAATATATAAAATTAAAAGTATATAAAAGAATGCAAAAATCAAGTATTCTTATATATATGCATATATACAAATGTATGTATGTTTATTATGCCAAGGATGTATGTACATTATATGTTATTCTTCAATAAGTATTGCAAAAATATAATTAGCTGTATCTTTGAAAGAGAGAATGGAAGTAGATTCACTGAGACAGCAGAATGCTCACAGCACAGCTACTGCAGCCAAGCATCCTGAATTCAGGTACCAACTTGACCACTTAATAGTTGGGCACATCACTTAACTTTTCTGTGTTTCTGTGTCCCCATGTACAAAAAGGAGATAACAACAATGGGAACCTTATAGTATAGTTGAGAGAATTTAATGAGCTGATACATGTAAAGCATGTACAATAGTGGTTGGCAAATAGTACATGTTATATCAGGTATGCTGATGGTGATGTTAACAATACCTTACAACCCATCACCTATAGATCCCAACTACTGAACACACATACATACAAGTACCTGCTCCCATGGGTATTTACAAAAGCTTTCTTGTCTTTGAACTAAAACACCTTATTCTCATCTTTGAACTTATCCAGTAGGGGAAAAAAAGACTACCAATAATATCAAAATTTTAAGGATAGCAAAAATATTCCTTTTTCCCTCCACCTAATAGAGTGGAAACAGTGCCAGACTTTATTTTTCGGGGCTCCAAAATCACTGCAGATGGTGACTGCAGCCATGAAATTAAAAGACGCTTACTCCTTGGAAGGAAAGTTATGACCAACCTAGACAGCATATTCAAAAGCAGAGACATTACTTTGCCAACAAAGGTCCGTCTAGTCAAGGCTATGGTTTTTCCAGTAGTCATGTATGGATGTGAGAGTTGGACTATGAAGAAAGCTGAGCGCCGAAGAACTGATGCTTTTGAACTGTGGTATTAGAGAAGACTCTTGAGAGTCCCTTGGACTGCAAGGAGATCCAACCAGTCCATTCTAAAGGCAATCAGTCCTGGGTGTTCTTTGGAAGGAACGATGGTAAAGCTGAAACTCCATTACTTTGGCCACCTCATGTGAAGAGTTGACTCATTGGAAAAGACTCTGATGCTGGGAGGGATGGTGGGCAGGAGAAGAAGTAGACGACAGAGGATGAGATGGCTGGATGGCGTCACCAACTCGATGGACGTGGGTCTGAGTGAACTCCGGGAGTTGGTGATGGGCAGAGAGGCCTGGCGTGCTGCGATTCATGGGGTCGCAAACAGTCAGACACGACTGAGTGACTGAACTCAACTGAACTGAATAATGCCCAGTTAAAGCCACAAATGCTGCCTTAACTGCTATGTCAAGTTCCTGGACAAGTTACATCAAAAATTCCACCTCCTCCTTTCATGTTTTGAACTTACATTAAGTCAGTCAGATCAGCTTTTTTTTAATTAATAGTAAAATTAATATTATTCTTATTAATATTTTGCAATTTTTATAGTGAAATACAGTGCCATATGGCCAATGAATGCTTAACAGTTCTTTCACTGAACTTTCATAAAAACACTAATAAATGAAATAAGCATTACTTAAGCTTTTATATAAAATATTTCAAATACTTTTTACTTTGGAGAAAACAGATTCATTTAATTTTTTCATTTCTAACTTCTATCAATCTAATGAAAACAGAAAGCAATCTGCCTTAACAAAGCCAATTAATTTACTGAGTGCTAATATTTATTGAGGATATTAAACTTTATAAGCAGTTGAGAAATATAGGAAAAGATACGTTCAATTACGAAGAGCCTTTTTATAAGAAATATGCTCTATTAATATAAAACTTGGCCTCATCCTATCCAGTTTTATGGACAGAGGACTCTGAGATATATACTATCTAAAGGAAACAAAGAATCCTATATCCAAAGTATCATAAATTGTGTGTGTGTGTGTGTGTGTGCGCGCACTCAGTCATGCCTGACTCTTTGCAACCCCACAGACTGTAGCTCACCAGGCTCTTGTGTCCACAGAAATTCCCAGTCAAGAATACTGGAGCCTACTCAGGAAGAATACCATTTCCTACTCCAGAGGATCTTCCCCACCCAGGAATGAAACTGTGTCCCTTGCATCTTCGGCACTGGCAGGCGGATTCTTTACCACTAGTGCCACCTGGGAAGCCCTACCATAAATAGACAAAATAGTTATTCTCCAAACTGTTTTCCTGGAACAGAATTTTTACATTAAAGCAAAACTGTATGTCTTTCTCATAAGTTTTTCTGCGCCAGCAAGCAGATAATCAACTACATATCACAGAACCTCCTCAGTGAGAATATATTTCACTAAGCAAAAAGTAAAAATTATAAACATTGTAAAAGTTACTTTAATCTGCTAGCCTCTTAATTTATAAGTAAAGACTCATGTTTTTTTCTTAAGTAACATTCAACACAATTTAAAACCACCAAAGTCAGATTTGCTTATCTTGGAAAATGAATACAACCTGAGACTCACCTCTCTGCAAATAAAAACTATTTTAAAATATAACATACTTGACCAGACATTTGAATATTTTAAAAACATGGTGCCTTTGGACTCCTACTTACATACTACGTAACCAACAGCTTTAATAAACAAAAAGTTTGATGAAAGCCTGAATTCACTAAATGATAAATGATAAACTCCAGTCTCTACCCTGTCAAATGCTAAACTCTGCAAGCTTTCAGTATTAAGTATCTCTGTGTCAGTTGTTTATTTTTCCTTTCCCAGTGATTGGAGGTTTAAAAATATTATATTACTTATAGTTAGTAAATAAGAGAATTCCACTGCCAAATATTTGTACAAGATAATGGAACGGCCGACATTCTGTTAAGAATCCACCCGGATGAAACTACTAACAGTCCAAGAGCACTTATGCTTAGAACACATCCCTACACAAAGCCTTTGTTTTAGCCAAGTCTCAAAACGATGTCATAGCAGACATAGGCTTGGTACTTTCTGAAGGCCAATTATTCACCACGCTTCGTGTGTCTTTACAAAAATTTCCAAAAAAAAAGGCAACATTAAATTTTCCTTTCTTTAAAGAATCATAAGTGAGATGAGTTCAATCTAATTGAGAAAAAGCTAGAACCATACACCAGTTTTTGAAGAAATAAAGTCTTGTCATTCTTGAGCCCATTCAGAAAAGTGAGCTAAAGTAAGAAAATGATTGGTAAGCTGTGGTCCTTTGTGCATGCTTACATTTGAGTAAAAATATAGAAAACTTTTTGCAATAATGTATCTTAATTTACCCTCCTTTCCATCTTATTGACACTGGTAATTGATGAGCTAGTTTCTCTATCAGAGATGCTAGTGAAGTTCAGATTAGTAGGTGTTTGCTTCACACGCAGTTCAAAGTGCAAGACAGAGAAATGTGTTATGCCAGGATCAGAGGGACTCAGCCAAGGGCTATGGGTTCTCAGGGTCAGTGATGTATATCATGACAGGTAAACCTTTAAGGGTGAGACAATAAAGCAACTGGTCACGCTACACGGGTCACCACATATATAGTTTCTGTTGCTTTGTAAGCCAGGTCAGCTAAAGTCTACAAGCTCAGCCCCATTGCAAAAGATTTACAGGGTGTTACTGGTCTTAGAAAAGGCTGTCTCTATGCACTACCGGGCTATTTCTCAAAATGTGAGACAGGGGTCTCCATCGCCAGAACCTGGATAGGAAAGTACAGAAGAAGTATCCCAAGCAACACAGTCAAAGGACACTAGGCCGATTTAAATCCCAAGCATGACTCTCACTCAGACCCAAATGTGGTCAGATACCCTGCAAACACCAGAGGGCCAGGAGTCATTACCACAGGCATCTTTAGGACAACATCAGGTAGAGCAGGCTAGGAAACTGGAAATTCTAAGAGACTTATTAGATAAAAAGAGAATACATACTTTACTATCTATAATAACTTTTAAATTGATCTATATTTGCAAAATTATATTCTAAATCACATTCTTTGGTTTTACCTTTATTTTCAGACAAGATACACATTTTAACTTATCTTTGGACATTTTTCAAGAAAATCTCAAGCCAACTTGTTAAAAGAGTCTTAAAGGAATTCCCTGGTGGTCCAGTAGTGAGGGCTCCACGCTTCCACTGCAGAGGTGACAGGTTCAGTCCCTGCTCAGGGAACTGGGGTTTCCGCAGGCTGCATAGCAAGGCCCAAAAAAATTTTTAAGAGTATTAAAGGAGAATGTATTCTTTAAATTTTATAAATCCATGAATACAAATATTTATTACAAGTGAAGAAGTTTATTTTGATAAATCTACTCGAGTAAAAATACTTTGTTCCTGAACCAAAAATATGTATTTTCCTTTTTAAAATAATAAAATGTAAGAACACAAGCCTGTCCACAGTCATGCTTAAAGTTCAGGGAAAGAAAATCATATGTGAATAATGATATAATTACAAAATTGTCACCAAAGGGCCCAAACATCAGTAATAGAATCTAATTGGTGGAAGACACAATTTAATCGTACAAATTACAGTTGAATTTTTTTAAATGCATGTTTGTTCCAACAAACATTTTAGTTATAAGAATGTTGAAAAGTTGAGATCCTTGAAGACCTGCTTTTATAGACAGACTAATAATAATTTGAAAGGTCCATATCCATTATTATAAGTGCTTCTAACGTGCTTAAAAGTTTTGTTCTCAAACAAGTTAAGCAGTTCTGTAACAATCCTCTGCTACTAGTCAACTGTTTACGGAACGTTTTTTCCCCTGAGTCTGGGAAACTGTGGCAGCATTCCAAAGAACTACTGTTCTGACCATTCCACAAGAGCCCTTGTCTGGCTGGTCTCCCTGAGGGCACCCTTGCCGCACACCCAGTTTCCTGGTGCCTACTTTAGCCTGATATGACTAAAATTTTGCTATTAAACCTGAACTCAAAACACCCAGAGTAATAAAATTTTTATTTCTGATGTACACCTGTGAAAAATTTCTAAAACCTTAGCTAGCCTGCTCCACCTGAAAACCTTTATTCCTTCATTAGTAAAGGCACATTGGTAGAAGAAAAATACATCTTCCATTCTCTCTTCTATCATTAAAAAGTTTCTCTAAATGCCAAGTCTGCTCAGCCCAGAGCGGCAGGATTGGGTAGCGATCCCCTGCCGGGTAAATGAGATAAGAGCCCAGAAGAAAGTAAGAAGGGATACTGCTTCAGGGTTATGTGGCAAAAGATAGAGCAGATCACATCACTCTTCAGCTTCCCAAACTTCACACTGCAGAGTATATGCACAGGATATTCAAGACATCTCCATGATTTGGCTCAAGTCACATAGTCAAGTCTTAGCCCTGCATGCCTGGCACACATCTCTCCAATGACCTATACATGCCCTTTGCCAAGCACTCCATGAACTTCTGAATCTTTTCACAATTACTCTCTCCACTAGCCTTTCAATTCCTCAAAGTTTCTTGCTTCCCCAGCAAAGGTCTTTCCATCAACCTTTGCCCACCTCTGCCCATGATTCACGGGAATTCTGCCTTCCCTCTCCGATCTCAGCTCAAACTCTTCCTCTTGTCGCTATTAAATACTTTCCATAGAAGAAGCTATCTATCCTTCCTCATAGTGGTTGTTGTTGTTTTTAAGTACTTTAACAACACAAAAAAAAAGACCTTTAGAATTAAAGTATTTTAATTACAAAATAAAAACTTTTTAGGGTCTCCTTAAAAGTTATCAGTCCGTGTCTTCAACTCAGCTGTGTAAACTCTGCACAGAAACTGGAAAATTTATATTTTAAATGGTTGTTTCCTAGAAGAGTCACTGAACAGATTCCTATTTTTACTTAATTAGAAACAATTTTGACATTGGATATATAATCTAATAAAATTCCAGTATTCTAAAAGATGTTTCTGAAATGTCTTCACTGCTGTGACCATACTGAGAAAATGCATAGCTTCCAAATTATAAAGTTTTACAGGGAAGCCTGGCCTGCTGCAGTCCATGGGCTTGTAAAGAGTCAGACACGACTTAGCGACTGAACAACAGCATCAAAAACTGAAATAATATGGTAATCTAAAGAAAATTCAGGGATAATCGCTTATTTCTGAATAATTCAAATATATTGCTTAAGAGGAATACTAAGTGATACAACTACAGTGCTTATATGTAAACTAAAATTAGTGTTTCTGTCATGTGAGCTGAGAAGATTCATCTTAATTTGAGCACATTATCGGAGCCTGTTATCACCCTGTATCTGAATAAAGAAAGAAATGGGCACTTCCCTGGTGGTTCCCAATGGTTAAGATTCCAAGCTACCACCACACGGGTTCCACACATGGTCAGGAAACTTCCCTGGCAGCTCAGCGGTAAAGAATTTGCCTGTCAATGCAGGAGACGCAGGTTTGATCCCTGGGTTGGGAAGATTCCCTAAAGAAGGAAATGACAACCCACTCCAGTATTTTTGCCCTGGAAATCCCATGGACAGAGGAGCCTGATGGGCTACAGTCCATGGAGTCACAAAAGAGTCCGATGAAACTAAGGGACTAAGCCACCATCACCTACGGGAAACCAAGCCCCTGCATGCCACCCAGCATGGCCAAAAAGAAAAGAAAAAGAAAGTAAAGAAAAATTCACATTCTTCAGATATTGCATACAAGTAAATATTAAACTTCATTTTTCCAGAAAGTCTTTCTAAAAGTTATTTTCCTCATTATAGCTTAAACAATTAGTTCTTAATTCTCTCATCTTTTGTGTCATTTGCTTAACTATTGATTTAGCTCTATTTCCTAAGTCTTCTAGACACTGATATGATTTCAAATGAATAGTTACTGCTTCACCCAGGTCAAAGGAAGTCAATAGCAAACGTGAAAGCAGAAACTCGACACAATTGCTGAATTAGCCTCAAGGTAGCATTTGCTGAAATCACCCTTTTAAGAGCATGTGCTGCCAGAGAAGTATCTGTCACTGAACTCCACACAGACTGGGGACATTCACCAAATCGATGGGTATAGATTTATATGGCTTACATTTAGCCAAAGCTATCGCAAATGTATATATTAAGAAACAATATATAACAAAGTTTAAAATGCTTACTATGACAGAGTATACCTAAATTATACCAAAGTCAGAAATATAAAACCTTGAGCCATTCATACTTCAAACCCTAAAGTAAGCAAAAAGCCCAAAGAACACTCCAGATCCTGTCACAAAGACCCACCACTAAGGGCAGGAATATCATGACATTTCCTTTCAAATACATTTGCTTATGTGCTTTCCTGGGGTATAATTAGAGGCAATCTGGCCAGCTTCATTTAAGAAACCAAGATGTGCAAACTGAGCCTCTGGATGCAGAAATGTCTACATCATCTTTGGTTTCCTCTGACTGAAATTTTTGTGAGTTTAACAACTAAATTTTAAAACTACAACTTTAAAAGAATTTTAGTTAACATGTCAAAATAAAATGCCTATGTTGAATGGGGTATGTTTCTATTAGATTAGAAACACATCAGATCAGATCAGATCAGTCGCTCAGTCATGTCCGACTCTTTGCGACTCCATGAACTGCAGCATGCCAGGCCTCCCTGTCCATCACCAACTCCCGGAGTTCAGTCAGACTCACATCCATTGAGTCAGTGATGCCATCCAGCCATCTCATCCTCTGTCGCCCCCTTCTCCTCCTGCCCTCAATCCCTCCCAGCATCAGAGTCTTCTTCAATGAGTCAACTCTTCGCATGAGGTGGCCAAAATACCAGGTATGACCTAAATCAAATCCCTTATGATTATACAGTGGAAGTGAGAAATAGATTTAAGGGCCTAGATCTGATAGATAGAGTGCCGGATGAACTATGGAATGAGGTTCGTGACATTGTACAGGAGACAGGGATCAAGACCATCCCCATGGAAAAGAAATGCAAAAAAGCAAAATGGCTGTCTGGGGAGGCCTTACAAATAGCTGTGAAAAGAAGAGAAGTGAAAAGCAAAGGAGAAAAGGAAAGATATAAACATCTGAATGCAGAGTTCCAAAGAATAGCAAGAAGAGATAAAAAGCCTTCTTCAGCCATCAATGCAAAGAAATAGAGGAAAACAACAGAATGGGAAAGACTAGGGATCTCTTCAAGAAACACATAGATACTGAATAATATCCTGTTTCCTGATGTCAAGTAATACAATCATTACTATCATGTGCAAAAATACTATCTCAGCAAGGTATGCTGAATTCAGCTGTCTTCCATCCAGTACCCAAAGTCTTGGTCCAGACCCCATCCATGCTTCCAAGGACTAGGGGTTGTGCTCAGTTGATCAGTCATGTCCAGCTCTTTTGTGACCCCCTGGACTGCAGCCTCCCAGGCTCCTCTGTCCATGGGATTTCCCAGGCAAGAACACTGGAGTGGGTTGCCATTTCCTTCTCCAGGGGATCTTCCTGACCCAGGGATCAAACCTGGCTCTCCTACTTGTGTATAACCACTAACCATCCTTCCCAAAGCCTCCACTCCTAAATGTTATCATTTCATCAAATGCTAGACACACTCACTGACCACAGTCCAAGGGAAAACATTAGACTCTCCTAAAAAGATCTTCATGGTCTTCAGACTACTTAAACCACTTTTCACTGACACCATAGCCACCAGAATTTTTAAGTTTTGCCTAAAATTGCCATGTTCTTTCACAGTTCTTTTTTTTTTTATATAAGAAATGCTTATTTAATGTGGTTTGTTTTCTCTTTTGTTAATTAATATATTTATTTTAATTGGAGGCTAATTACTTTACAATATTGTAGTGGGTTTTGCCATACTTTGACATGAATCAGTTGACCCTGCAGAGAAGGCAATGGCACCGCAGTCCAGTACTCTTGCCTGGAAAATTCCATGGGCAGAGGAGCCTGGTAGGCTGCCGTCCATGGGGTCACTAAGAGTCGGACACAACTGAGCGATTTCACTTTCACTTTTCACTTTCATGCATTGGAGAAGGAAATGGCAACCCGCTCCAGTGTTCTTGCCTGGAGAATCCCAGGGACTGGGGAGCCTGGTGGGGTGCCGTCTATGGGGTCGCACAGACTCGGACATGACTGAAGTGACTTAGCAGTAGCAGTTGACCCTGAGGGATGGGATGGGGAGGGATGTGGGAAAGGGGTTCAGGATGGGGAACACATGTACACGGTTCTGTATCTTTGCACACAGTCTGCATGTGACTTCCCTCCTCCACCAGAAAACTCTTATACACTGTCAACATCCAGCTTAAAGACTCTCCTACAAAATCTACTGGAAACCTCCAGCTGCTCCTTATTCAGGGTTCCCACACTAATTTATTTATAACTTTAATAGTCTATTTTGCTTTTTTATTTTCTTTGCAGTCTCCCATTTCATCTCTGTATCTCATGTTTATCACAGACTGGGTACTCAATATATGTTTACAGAGGGGAAAAGGAAAGAGAGGGGCAGAAAAGAGGCAAGAAAGGAAAAGAGAAGCTGTCTGGTTCTTGGATAGGATAAGGGAGAACTAAGGTTGGATTTTTAGAATTCCTTTTGTAATAAGAACGTTAAAATATGATATACCTTTAAAAGTTGAATGACTACTGAATACATTGGAATTATAGATGAAGCATATTTAAGTCTTATAGAAGTTGTGCCAGCAATTAATTAAATATATTCCAGTCATTGGGTGGTGGAGTGAAACATGTACAGACTTTAAATGTAATTTGTATCTAAATGCTGATGGAAGCAACTAGCAGCTGTGTGTCTTTGGGCATCTTACTTTCCCTCACTTATAATATACATCTAACCATATAAAGTTGCTATAAGTATTTTCTGAGAAAACAGAGCGAAACTCTGGGCAGATGCTGAACATGTAATCAATGATATGATGGACCTTGACTTAGAAATAAAGGTACTAGGCTATCAACCAAAACTATTAGCAGATAATAAAGATACTTAATTTAATAGTTTAATTTTAACTTAATAGGTTATCAGTAGTAGTATCACTATTAAATGTGTAACTACTTGAAAGAAGAACTTTGAGTCCGTAGGAAATTAACTCCAATTTAAAGATATTACAGTTTTGCATTATGATTTTAAACAACAGAACACTGAGGATGGTTTATTTCTCCATGGCCATTAAAAATGTACTTGATTTCCATCAAGAGAATCATTTCAAATCTGGTGCAACCACTGGATATTTTAAGAAAGTTTAAAAGTGCTTCCACATAATCACTAGCTATGTGAAAATTCTCTGGGATAATATGGGTGAAAAAAAAAAAAATAAAACCTTTCCATTTATATATAAGGTACTGATCTTACACATGTGAGATGCATGCAACTTAAATTCTGACCAGGTCCTGACAAGTTTTGGGTTGCTGGCAATTGAGTACATATTAACATCACACTCTGACAAATGACAATCTCCTGATGGTGACATCCAGCTGCTGTCGATATTGTAAACACGTCTGTTCAACCTGTTTACATTTCCCCTGAGCTGGCACCGCTTTCCTAATGCCTATGTTAATAGCAAGGTAGAACTGCAATAACAAATGAATTTCATTTAGTCTACAGCTAAAAGCCTTGGGAAGTACCCATCTAAAGCTTAAAACCAATTTCCATTTAGCTTCGATTTCTCTCTAAAACAGAAAAGAAGTTCTGCTACTGAAATTACTTTGAAAGTCATGGCACATTCAAGTTTATCTTCTTAGTCATTTTGGCTTGTCTTCCCAATATAATTGGGATTTAATTACTCATAATCTCTTCCTACAAATACATCAAAGTTTCTGTTCTGTGACAGTTTCACATTTATAAGAACAAATCTGGTTACAGTAGGGTTGCTAACTCCAGGAAATAAAAATACAAGATGCTCATTTAAATCTGACTTTCAGATAAGGAAATGTTTTAGTAGATGTGTATCATAAATGTTGCAAGGAAAATACTTATACGAAAATATTATTCGTTGTCTAGCTGAAATGCAAATTTAATTGTATGTTTAGGAAACTTAAGTTGGGGTGTTTTAAAAATTTGTAAGTATAATTCAATAGAAGGGTCAAATTCTTGATCATGATTCTCAATAAATGTTTTCCTTCAGATGACCTCTTAGCCTGCAGTTGTTTTTTTGGGGGGTGGGGATAGGAGTCTGGTAGAGGGTAGGAAAGTTGAAAAGCTAGGTTTTGAGCCTCACTTTTTCTTGACCAGTCAGATTAATAATGGCATTTTGACTTTGACTTATGCTTAAGCAGCACCATTGCCCAGTTGTCAGCTCTTTTTTTAGTAATCATTCAAGAGATATGGCAGCTCTCAGAGATACAAGTTGTCTTTAAAAAAAGAAAAATGTTTCCTCCTCTAAGCTAGTTTACAGGTCTTAAAAGTGAGGCATGATTTTGAATAAAAGGAAGTGCACAAGTTGGATTGAATGCATTGGGCTTTCTTAAAATTTACAACTACAATTAAGGAACCATCCAAAAAAATTTGTTTTAATGAGGATAAAAAGCTAAAGGACACAAAGGAATAAACACGGAGTTGCCTTGCAAATATGTGCCAAAGACCTAATAACTCTGTTCATCTCCAAGGCAAACCATTCAATATCACAGTAATCCAAGTCTATTCCCCAACCAGTAACGCTGAAGAAGCTGAAGTTGAATGGTTCTATGAAGACCTACAAGACCTTTTAGAACTAACACCCCCAAAAGATGTTCTTTTCATTATAGGGGACCGGAATGCAAAAGTAGGAAGTCAAGAAACACCTGGAGTAACAGGCAAATTTGGCCTTGGAATACGGAATGAAACAGGGGAAAGACTAACAGAGTTTTGCCAAGAAAATGCACTGGTCATAACAAACACCCTCTTCCAACAACACAAGAGAAGACTCTATACATGGACGTCACCAGATGGTCAACACCGAAATCAGACCGATTATATTCTTTGCAGCCAAAGATGGAGAAGCTCTACACAGTCAATAAAAACAAGCCCAGGAGCTGACTGTGGCTCAGACCATGAACTCCTTATTGCCAAATTCAGACTGAAATTGAAGAAAGTAGGGAAAACCACTAGACCATTCAGGTATGACCTAAATCAAATCCCTTATGATTATACAGTGGAAGTGAGAAATAGATTTAAGGGCCTAGATCTGATAGACAGAGTGCCTGATGAACTATGGAATGAGGTTCGTGACATTGTACAGGAGACAGGGATCAAGATCATCCCCATGGAAAAGAAATGCAAAAAAGCAAAATGGCTCTCTGGGTAAGCCTTACAAATAGCTGTGAAAAGAAGAGAAGTGAAAAGCAAAGGAGAAAAGGAAAGATATAAACATCTGAATGCAGAGTTCCAAAGAATAGCAAGAAGAGATAAGAAAGCCTTCTTCAGTGATCAATGCAAAGAAATAGAGGAAAACAACAGAATGGGAAAGACTAGAGATCTCTTCAAGAAAATCAGAGATACCAAAGGAACATTTCATGCAAAGATGGGCTTGATAAAGGACAGAATGGTATGGACCTAACAGAAGCAGAAGATATTAAGAAGAGATGGTAAGAATACACAGAAGAACTGTACAAGAAAGATATTCACGACCCAGATAATCATGATGGTGTGATCACTGACCTAGAGCCAGACATCCTGGGATGTGAAGTCAAGTGGGCCTTAGAAAGCATCACTACAAACAAAGCTAGTGGAGGTGATAGAATTCCAGTTGAGCTATTCCAAATCCTGAAAGATGATGCTGTGAAAGTGCTGCACTCAATATGCCAGCAAATTTGGAAAACTCAGCAGTGGCCACAAGACTGGAAAAGGTCCGTTTTCATTCCAATCCCAAAGAAAGGCAATGCCAAAGAATGCTCAAACTACTGCACAATTGCACTCATCTCACATGCTAGTAAAGTGATGCTCAAAATTCTCCAAGCCAGACTTCAGCAATATGTGAACCGTGAACTTCCTGATGTTCAAGCTGGTTTTAGAAAAGGCAGAGGAACCAGAGATCAAATTGCCAACATCTGCTGGATCATGGAAAAAGCAAAAGAGTTCCAGAAAAACTTCTATTTCTTCTTTATTGACTATGCCAAAGCCTTTGACTATATGGATCACAATAAACTGTGGAAAATTCTGAAAGAGATGGGAATACCAGACCACCTGATCTGCCTCTTGAGAAATTTGTATGCAGGTCAGGAAACAACAGTTAGAACTGGACATGGAACAACAGATTGGTTCCAAACAGGAAAAGGAGTACGTCAAGGCTGTATATTGTCACCCTGTTTATTTAACTTATATGCAGAGTACATCATGAGAAATGCTGGACTGGAAGAAACACAAGCTGCAATCAAGATTGCCAGGAGAAATATCAATAACCTCAGATATGCAGATGACACCACCCTTATGGCAGAAAGTGAAGAGGAATTCAAAAGCCTCTTGATGAAAGTGAAAGTGGAGAGTGAAAAAGTTGGCTTAAAGCTCAACATTCAGGAAACTAAGATCATGGCATCTGGTCCCATCACTTCATGGGAAGTAGATGGGGAAACAGTGGAAACAGTGTCAGACTTTATCTTTTTGGGCTCCAAAATCACTGCAGATGGTGAATGCAGCCATGAGATTAAAAGATGCTTGCTCCTTGGAAGAAAAGTTATGACCAACCTAGATAGCATATTCAAAAGCAGAGACATTACTTTGCCAACAAAGGTTCATCTAGTCAAGGCTATGGTTTTTCCTGTGGTCCTGTATGGATGTGAGAGCTGGACTGTGAAGAAGGCCGAGTGCCAAATAATTGATGCTTTTGAACTGTGGTGTTGGAGAAGACTCTTGAGGGTCCCTTGGACTGCAAGGAGATCCAGCCAGTCCATTCTGAAGGAGATCAGCCCTGGGATTTCTTTGGAAGGAATGATGCTAAAGCTGAAACTCCAGTACTTTGGTCACCTCATGTGAAGAGTTGACTCATTGGAGAAGACTCTGATGCTGGAAGAGATTGGGGGCAAGAGGAGAAGAGAACGACAGAGGATGAGATGGCTGGTTGGCATCACTGACTCGATGGACATGAGTCTGAGTGAACTCTGGGAGTTGGTGATGGACAGGGAGGCCTGGCTTGCTGCGATTCATGGGGTCGCAAAGAGTCGGACACGACTGAGCGACTTATCTGATCTGATCTGAATAACCCATCATAACCTGCATGAGTGCTGCCCCACTTTAACAAGCCACTATTGTCTGAACCTATCTAACAGCCAGGTTCCTGCCTGAAAATCTCATCCTTCATTGTCTTCCAGACACCATCCTTCATCTGATGTGCTGACCACTTCTACTCACACTGTTCTAATTTTCTGGTTATTATTTGAGTTCATAAAAAAATTATTAAAGCAATAAGCAAGATGAATGGTTCATATTATCAAGCTGTTTGTAGTCTGATAATCTGGGCTGATTATAAAGAAGGAAATTTATAATAAGAGAAAAGCACTGAACTTCAAACATTGAAACATGTCTGTTGGAGACCCTGGTAAAAGCCTAATCAGAATGGACTTGGCAGTCAGAAACTTAGAGGTCTCAGTCAAAGCTTTACCTGTTAGTGCTGAGTGACCTTGGACATATTAATAAACCTCTCTGAACTTCATTTATAATTATCTATCTTAGATGATTGTTGAGCTTAAACTGAAAGATTATAGAAAACATTTTATACAATGTAAGATACAAAATCCATATTAAACTAAGATACTTAAGCATTTAGGAAAAGGCAGCAATTGAAGAGTGAAATCTCAGGAGAAGGAAATGGCAACCCACTCCAGTATTCTTGCCTGGAGATTCCCATGGACAGAGGAGCTTGGCAGGCTATAGTTCATGGGGTCGCAAAGAGTCAGACATGACTGAGGGACTAATACACACACAGAGTAAAACAGTGTCGTGAAGGTGTTACAAATATGTTGTTAGAACTAGACTGTGATGGTCTGAATACCATATACTCCATTTATTAGCTATGCAAACTTAGGCAAATTATTAAACCAATCTGTGCCTCATTCCCTCACCTACAATATGGGAACAATAATAGTATCTATCTCAGGCTCAGATAGTACAGAATCTATCTGCAATGTGGGAGACCTGGGTCCAATCCCTGGGTTGGGAAGATCCCTTGGAGGAAGTCATGGCAACCCACTCCAGTATTCTTACCTGGAGAATCCCCATGGACAGAGGAGCCTGGCGGGCTACAGTCCATGAGGTCAAAAAGAGTCAGACATGACTGAGTGACTAAGCACAGTACATCTCATTAGAATTGTGGAAAAGACAAAATTGTTTAATTAATATAAAACTCTTTATGTAAACCTGTATAGCCTGTAAGCCTTACATGTTGTCAGTACCTGAGAAAAGTTAACTGCTTTTGATTATCATCATCATCTTCATCATTATTACAATTTCAGGAGGCACTATTTCAGACAAACTATAACAGGCTGTTAGTACTGAAACAGAAGTATTAGAAGAAATCCCTAGATAAGAGAACAGCAAGAATAAGGGCAAGAAAGAACACAGCCAGAAAAGTTCGTTCACAAGTCAGAAAATCCAGTTGGACCAGAAAATAATGAAGTAAGAAAGCTAGAGGTGACAGATGAAGGTTTGATTGCAGAAGAGCTTGATGCAAGATTAAGGTGTCTCTAAACACTTCATTACCCCACCAAGAGTCTTTCAAGGTTTTGGAAAACAGGAGTAATGTGATCACTGTAGCATTATATTAACCTGGCAGCACTGGCTTGGGGTAAATTAGAAAGAGACAACAGAGGCAGGAAGTTTAGTTAGGGGGCTATGCAGTGTTTCAGTAAGAAGTCAGAAGAACACGATCCTGGGCATTCCAAATGAGAAAAGAAAAGAAGGCACAGGACCTGAAAGTTGTAGAACTAGAACCTTATGGGACTTGGCAACTGTTTAGAGAAAGAGGCTATGGAAAGAAAGCCAGAGGGGAAGAAAAAAACGTCTGAGAAGCAGATTAGTTATGAGTGACAGGTAACTGGGACCTAAGACTGCAGATCATTCTTCAAGCGAAGGATAGGTTGTGCTGGGTCTAGACAGGAAACTTGCTAGGAGGAGAGAAGCAGCCTGATGTGAATGGGGGAAAAACTGCCACAGATAGTCAAGGGGAAGAAACGACCAACATACGGATGGCAGCCATGGACATGGGGAGCAGTGATGCACCAAAAGCTGCTTTATGGAAAAGAGTACAGCCACTTTTGAACTGTGGTATTGGAGAAGACTCTTGAGAGTCCTGTGGGCAGCAAGGAGATCAAACCTATCAATCCTAAAGGAAATCAACTCTGAATATTCATTGGAAGAACTGATGCTGAAGCCAAAGCTCCTATACTTTGGCAATCAGTGAGAAGAGCTGATTCATTGAAAAAGATCCTGATACTGGGAAAGACTGAGGGTAGGAGATGAGGGCGACAGAGGATGAGATGGTTGGGTAGCATCACCGACTCAATGGACATGATAGAGCCATGTCAATGGATACTATCTTCTTCTCCAGAAGATAGTGAAGGACAGGGAAGCCTGGCATGTTGCAGTCCATGAGGTTGCAAAGATTCGGACACGACTGAGTGACTAACAACAACAACAACCAGGCAAAAGGGGAGGGGATGGGATACAGCATCATCAAACTACTCCAGTCATCCTCCTGAAGGGTGGGCTGATCCCTTGGGATTGAGCTTGGCATTCTTCTCTAGCCTCAGTACTCATAGTAAGTCTTACTAGAGGTCTCTTCAGACAGTAGTGAAACTGTCTATCCACTGTGTATAACCTGGTCTGATGGCAAAGGTTAGTAGTACCTATATTCTCTGAAGTGTTTGAAGAATGAATGAACAAATTACCGGCCCTTAGAACCTCAGCCCTCTATGCCACCTTTGCATCATAAGGTTCTTTCAGCATCACAACCTAGCTCCTATGCACAAGTCTCTATGATTCATCCTGCCCCAAGGAGAGCCCCAATTACCTTATTTGTCAAATTGTTTTACTTGCATTCAAATAACCTAAAGGAGTGCATAGACGGTTTTCAAAATATGTTCCTAAAAGTCTTTGAGATTCTATGAAATACATTATCCTACCCCTCCCCATCCCGCAGTCCAGGAACCATCCAGAATCATACAAGTTGGGAGGAGGAAGAATCATATTAACAGTAGCCAGACCTAATGACTGTATACATGGGACATCGTTGTAAGATTGTGGTTTTAGAAAATGATTCTGAGATTTTAAGTTTCGATACCTTATCCATCCTTTAAACTATGTTTTATATAACATAAGTCCTTTATGTTTAAATTATTATCGAAATTTCTTAAATTGCAACATAAGATTCCAAACTCTTCCACCTCCTTTCCCCTGAAAGAAGAACAATGACATATTATAAATAAAATATAATCAAGATCATTGTATACCAAAGTGGACAGAAGTGAGGAAATGGGCATGTACCCCTTCTCTGAGGGTAGTTTATTTTCTGCAGCATTTTCTGTTTTCCAGCCACGCAACCTGAAGAGTCATCATCCATGAAGCCAAGTAATACATTAACACAGGTTGTTTCTGTGAAATGCAAAGCTTTAGTTTAGCTTCACGCTAAGATTCTGTTCTAATGGGCTTGGGATGGAAGCCAGGCGAGCCCTGGTGTGCAGGAGCTGGCTCCAGAATGAGAATTTGTGCTCATCTCTCCCCAGCTCTGCATTCAGCAACACTGTGTTGGCAACCTGAAATTGACCATGCTGGGAGTATTTTCACCATGGAAATCTTCAAATGCTACAAATCAGGGATTTATTCTGCTCAGGTATCCAGCATATCAGCACACCATTAACAAAATTTTTGTTTAAGTTCTCTGTAAGAAATGAGTGCACAGATACCATTGAGAACTACTGCAAAGAAAGGGATATACTCAATAAATTGCTTTTTTAGGAGTCTGAAATGTCCGCAATTACATATTAGCAGTCTTAACTACCTGATGCCACTAACATATTTTATACACTCAATGAGCTTCAAAAATCTATGTGTAAACTGTATTTTCATTGACTCAAATGTTTCATATTAAAGGAGGGTTTGCTCATTTCTAAGCTAAAAATCTAATCATAGATTTTGGAATCATAGAAATGGAGTACTGAAAGGAATTTAAGAAGTAATTTAGTCCAATTCTTCCCAAATTAAAAAAAAAAAAAAAAACTAAGATCATGGAAACTGAGGCTTACTTCTTTTAACTAACCTACGTAACGCTGCTGGTGCTTAGTCACTCCGTCACGTCCGACTCTGTGACCCCATGGACTGTGGCCTGCCAGCTCCTCTGTCCATGGGGATTCTCCAGGCAAGAAAACTGGAGTGGGTTGCCATATGTAAAGGTAGCACTAGGATTATGATGCCTTTCTCTCTGTTACCTCACCACCTGAATTCCATATGGGTTTAAGCGATGGTTTGTTTACAACAAGAAAGGAGAGAAAGAAACAGAATTCCATGATGACATCTCAGTTCAAGTCCCAAAAGGCTTATTGGAGTGGTAATAAGGTCCCTGACACTAGAAAAAAACTCATACTTTCAAATGAAAATGTCAACACGTGGCCTGAGTGAAATAATTAAATAGTGTACATATTTCTACACCTCATCTTCTGAGTACAGCAAACACTTATACTGACATCATTTCTCATGGAAAGAACACTTCCCTTCTCACAGGATGTTGAACAATGACCACAGATTAGGGAACTGTTCTCACAGTTCCCTACGTATATAATCTCCTGTACTGATGAACCAATAATACAATACTGGTTGGTCTCTGTAACCACAATAAAGATGAGATGTAAACACCATACCCATGCGAGTAGTAACAGATTTCTTTTCACTGTTCCACAGTATCCTAACATCCCCACGATGATTAGGAAACAGCAAACGGCGATCATGACTGGATGAACCACAGGAAAGTAAGTCAAAATGACAGCCTCCTCCACCCTGAAAGAAGAACAGAAAAGATGGTCAAATAGCAATATCCCATCTTGCTTTCTGCACACATAAGCAGATATTCTTCTATGACACTTTCATTAAGTCTTTATATTATAAATAGAATAAAAAGGCACCCAAGTCATAGCACAAGACACAACTGACTTGTGCACGGTGCCATCACCAACTTGAGTGTTCTATTTTCTATCTTGTTTGGTTTAGTTTTTATACAACTGGTACAAAAGAAAAGAAAAAAACTTCCCATCTCAGCTCATTTAAAATATATTATAAGACAGGGATCTCCAATTTTAAAAGTCCATTTAATATTAGCACCAAAGCCTTAACTTTCATGAGGAAACCACATGAAACTTTTCACTATTTCCCAGCTGAGAAGACTCTCTACTCTTCTCTGATCTGGGACTCCACATGCAGTGTGCACTTTTCCAAAAATATGAAACACTGCTATGGAAAAGGAAATTGGTCTGTATTATAAAGAAGGGAGGGAGATGCCTTCTCTGCTCAAAAAACCTGAAAAATGATTAACTAGAGCCTTAACAGTAAGGGTAATAACTAGGATAACAGAAAAAAGACCATGACTAAGTGCTTACTAAGCTCCATCCTGTTAAGGACTTTACAGAAATCCTTAGGAAAATTCAAAAAGGTATATAATTCCCATTCAGAGATGAAGAAAATGAGGCTCAGAGACATTAAGTAGTTTGCCATTTGTGATGTTAGTGGATTAATCCTTGAAATTGGGTAAGAAAATGACATGCGGGATTTGGTTTTCATTAGCTCAGGAATATGAAGGCAATAAAAAGTTGGCAATTATTTTCTTAAGGAAAAGTAGCTGTGCTGTCCATTGTAACAAATATGGCATGGTTCAAACACTGCAAAGACAGGCAGGTGGTATTACCATAACCAGAGGTGTCCTCTACAAACAGCAGTACACCTTAATGAAAATTCTAGAAAATCCAAGTGTTACCATGGGCAGGAAAAACTTTCCAAATGATCAGGGGTGAGCACTACCATCTAAACAGCTGAGGGCAAAGTTACTTAGAAACTAGTGTCTGAGGAAACCCTGATGAAAGAATTCAATCATTAATTATAAAACCTACCTTGTTTCTGCAGTTAAAGTCAGAACATTATTTAGGTAGTCCCTCATCCAAGCAGACACAGCCAACACGCTGATGGACATTAACTGCGGGTAAAAAATTACAAATTGGTGACCAAGCAGTTATTCATCATGCTCTGCAGGACTTATAACAAAATAGTGAGGATTTTCTTTACATAATTATGATTTTTCCTAATGACCATTTACCACCTATTGAAATTTATTTTTACTATAAATATCTGCTGTTCTGTTTTGTAATCACATCATAGCCACTAAATAGAATGTCACTATATAGGACACGGAGAGCTGAACTATTAGAAAGTCCAGGACAGGAATTGCACAGAACAACTAAGTTATCAAATGTACAAGATGAGCCTAAAACACATCATATGTAAAAGCAAGGAAGCAATAAAATACTACTGATGTCCAAAAAAGTCACAGGCACGAACTTCAAAGGACTTCCACTGGCTAAAGTTGAACAATTTGGCCATCAAAATAGTACATAATAATAACAATTGCAATGGTTAAAACATCCAATACACTAAAATCTATGAATTCACAAAAATATTTAAACAAAACTCACTAACCAGCTTTGGAGGATATTAGATATTCAACTCATCATTCAGAAAACTGATAAGAATCCAATGTTTATTCAGTTTTTCCCATATGAACTAGAGAAAGAACCAAAGACTTAATGAAAGTTTTTATAGAAGAATATCAGCTAATATGTACAGAAAGCAAGATAGAATATCACTATTTGACAATCTTTTCTGAAATAATGGCTCTCTTGGCAAAGATCTTCAATGACTGCCAAAATTATCAGGTCAGTGGCTCTCAGTCCTGTCTGTACATCAGAATCACCCAGGACACTTAAAAAATTGCTGAGCCCAAGTCAACCCTGAATAAATTCTTGGAAGTGCATCTTGTGCATCAGAAGTGTGTAAAGGCTGCACAGATGTTCTAATAGGTAGTACAGGGCTGAGAGCTACTGCATTAAGTGAAAGGGGACTGATGGGGACTTTTTAAAAAATATTTTTTGAATTTATTTATTGGTTGCACCAGGTCTTAGTTGTGGCTTGTGGGATCTAGTTCCCTGACCACAGATGGAACTCCAACCCTCTGTGTTAGTCTTAGCCACTGGACCACCAAACCTGATGGGGACTTTTAGAATGGAGACATAAAATACCAGATACCTTGATCAATCTTAACATCACAAAAAGAGACAACAGAGATAAAATCTCCCAATGTGATGCAATCAGAAGTACTCAAAGATACTCCTGAGGTATTTTTACCAAAAAGTCAAACGTGAATCTAATCAAGCCTCAAGCTCTAACTATCAGTTTACAGGAAATACAGAGAACAGGTTTAAACTTGTTAAAAGCCACCATTGGGGAAGGCAATGGCGCCCCACCCCAGTACTTTTGCCTGGAAAATCCCATGGACAGAAGATCCTGGTAGGCTCCAGTCCATGGGGTCGCTAAGAGTCGGACACGACTGAGCGACTTCACTTTCACTTTTCACTTTCATGCATTGGAGAAGGAAATGGCAACCCACTCCAGTGTTCTTGCCTGGAGAATCCCAGGGACAGGGGAGCCTGGTGAGCTTCCGTCTATGGGGTCGCACAGAGTCGGACACGACTGAAGCGACTTAGCAGCAGCAGCAAACGCCACCATGGGCGTGCAATCGACAAAATAAAAAATGTAAGAAATTTTACAGAACAAATGATCTGGTTTCTTTAATTAAAAAAGCTGGGTCATTTGTAGAGATGTGGACAGACCTTGGAGTCTGTCATATAGAGTGAAATAAGTCAGAAAGAGAAAAACAAATATCATATATTAATGCATATATATAGAAAAATAGTACAGTTGACCTGGTTTGGATCCTGATTTAAATGAACCAACCACAAAGAACCATTTATGAGATGATGGGGGTATTTTAACATGACTGGGTATTTTAAAATATTAGGAAATTAATATTTATTATTGTAGATATTACAATGGTATTACTTTTTTAAAAGAATCTTTACCTTTTAGAGATACATGCTGAATGGTTTAATACATAATCATGATCCATGGGAGTTAAGTGGGAAGTGGAGGTTCTGTGGGTAACAGGATTAATTATACTATGCTCTCTACTTCTGTGCATTTTAAATTGTCCATAACTTTTAAAAATAAATAAATAAACAGCTACTATCTAGAATATGTTCAAAATGAGTCTTCCTGGGAGGTTTTTCTAAGACCTGAAGGTTAAGCCTGAGTTCTAAAGGTCTTTCAGAAATTTTTCTCAAATGTGCCTTATCTTAAGTGCAATACAGTGAATTTCAGCTTAATTTGATTTTTAATAGTTTCTGGCATCTTAATGAACATTAATTACCATTATGTTAGAAGTTTTCTTTAAATGCTGAAATAATGAACATACAAGACAGGAATGAGTCTTTACTGACTTAAACATGCTTTCTCAATAAGGGCTCCCAGGTAAGCATGACACCTGGAGCTCTGTGACCTCTTCTACAGTGAAACATAGTCACCTGCCTGGAAAATCAACTGGTAAACTTATGTCGTCTTCCTCTAGCTGCAAATACAGTAGATCCCCTCATCGAAATAGGATATCTTCTAAGAAATCCAGTGGATGCCTGAAACCACAGAGTGTCTCAAATCTTGTATATACTAATGGGCGTGTAGCATCTATCTAGAGCATGGCTATAGTGGACAAAGGCATGAGCCATATCCTAGACCCGACAGTAGGAGGTTTCATCCTGCTTTTCAGAACCACATAAAACTTACGAATTGTTGATTTCTGGAATTTTCCATCTAATATTTAGGACCACGGTTGATCGTGTCTGACTGAAACTACAGAAAATGAAACTGAAGGGGAACTACTTCATTTACTCATCACCAACGATTGCCTTGTATTCTCTGTATCACAGTCTCAGACCCAAAAATGTCTAAAAGTAGCAAGATCCCAGCCTCTGTGGAGCCTCTAGTTAATTACAGTATAAAATGTGACATGAAAACTTGTTCAAGGTCTTGTAGATTCTGAATGGTAGAGATGGATTCAAATCCAGGCCTTCATCTCTGAAGCTTCAGAGCTAGTCACTAGTTCAGTTCAGTTCAGTTCAGTCACTCAGTCGTGTCCGACTCTTTGCAACACCATGAATCGCAGCACTCGAGGCCTCCCTGTCTATCACCAACTCCCGGAGTTCACTCAGACTCACGTCCATGAAGTCCGTGATGCCATCCAGCCATTTCATCCTCTGTCCTCCCCTTCTCCTCCTGCCCTCAATCCCTCCCAGCATCAGAGTCTTTTCCAATGAGTCAACTCTTCGCATGAGGTGGCCAATGTACTGGAGTTTCAGCTTTAGCATCATTCCTTCCAAAGAAATCCCAGGGCTGATCTCCTTCAGAATGGACTGGTTGGATCTCCTTGCAGTCCAAGGGACTCTCAAGAGTCTTCTCCAACACCACAGTTCAAAAGGATCAATTCTTCAGCACTCAGCCTTCTTCACAGTCCAACTCTCACATCCATACATGACCACAGGAAAAACTATAGCCTTGACTAGACTGACCTTTGTTGGCAGAGTAATGTCTCTGCTTTTGAATATGCTATCTAGGTTGGTCATAACTTTCCTTCTAAGGAGTAAGCGTCTTTTAATTTCATGGCTGCAGTCACCATCTGCAGTGATTTTGGAGCCCAGAAAAATAAAGTCTGACACTGTTTCCACTGTTTCCCCATCTATATTTCCCATGAAGTGATGGGACTGGATGCCATGATCTGTGTTTTCTTAATGCTGAGCTTTAAGCCAACTTTTTCACTCTCCACTTTCACTTTCATCAAGAGGCTTTTGAGTTCCTCGTCACTTTCTGCCATAAGGGTGGTATCATCTGCATATCTGAGGTTATTGATATTTCTCCCGGCAATCTTGATTCCAGCTTGTGCTTCTTCCAGTCCAGCATTTCTCATGATGTACTCTGCATATAAGTTAAATAAGCAGGATGACAATATGCAGCCTTGACGTACTCCTTTTCCTATTTGGAACCAGTCTGTTGTTCTATGTCCAGTTCTAACTGTTGCTTCCTGACCTGCATACAAATTTCTCAAAAGGCAGATCAGGTGGTCTGGGATTCCCATCTCTTTCAGAATTTTCCACAGTTTATTGTGATCCACATAGTCAAAGGCTTTGGCATAGTCAATAAAGAAGTCAATAAATAGAAGTCAATAAATAGAAGTTTTTCTGGATCTCTCTTGCTTTTTCCATGATCCAGCAGATGTTGGCAATTTGATCTCTGGTTCCTCTGCCTTTTCTAAAACCAGCTTGAACATCAGGAAGTTCACGGTTCATGTATTGCTGAAGCCTGGCTTGGAGAATTTTGAGCATTACTTTACTAGCGTGTGAGATGAGTGCAATTGTGTGGTAGTTTGAGCATTCTTTGGCATTGCCTTTCTTTGGGATTGGAATGAAAACTGACCTTTTCCAGTCCTGTGGCCACTGCTGAGTTTTCCAAATTTGCTAGCATATTGAGTGCAGCATTTACACAGCATCATCTTTCAGGATTTCAAATAGCTCAACTGGAATTTCATCACCTCCACTAGCTTTGTTCATAGTGATGCTTTCTAAGGCCCACTTGACTTCACATCCCAGGATGTCTGGTGAAGGACCAACCCCATGTCCAAGGAGCTGTGGCTACATGGGTGCAGGAGGGCCTAGAGGAGCTATCCCACGTTGAAGGTCAGGAAGGGCGGCGCTGAGAAGATACCCCTCGTCCAAGAGTAAGGAGCAGTGGCTGCACTTTGCTGGAGCAGCCGTGAAGAGGTACCCCACGCCCAAGGTAAGAGAAACCCAAGTAAGACGGTAGGTATTGCAGGAGGACATCAGAGGACAGACACACTGAAACTATACTCACAGAAAACTAATCAATCTAATCACACTAGGACCACAGCCTTGTCTAACTCCATGAAACTAAGCCATGCCCGTGGGGCAACCCAAGACGGGCGAGTCATAGTGGAGAGATCTGACAGAATGTGGTCCACTGGAGAAGGGAATGGCAAACCACTTCAGTATTCTTGCCTTGAGTTAGTCACTAACTACCTTCCAAACATAAAAAGAAGCATTATGCTCCACAAACAGGGGAGGAGCTTCAATAGCATGGAGGGTTTCTTTTTCAAAGGGGGTGGGGAGCAGGGAGTAGCACGAGGATCATCTGTCTGTCATGGCCAGGCTCAGTGTGAGCATCCAAACAACATTCTTTGCTGAATGAAGGCTCAGGACTCAATGGCCTAAAACAGGTTAAGAACCTCTGGACCACAGCTCAGAGGAGAATTAGGCCAGTTATTACCATCCTCAAAGTAAAGAATCCACGGGCCAATGCAAGAGACACAAGAGACCTGTGTTCAAGCCCTGCATTGAAAAGATCCTCTGGAGTAGGAAATGGCAACCCACTCAAGTATTCTTGTCTGGAGGAGCCTGGCAGGCTATAGTCCAGGCTGTCGCAATGAGTGGGACATGACTGAGTGACTGAGCACACACAGGCACACTTGTGAGCACATACACATTACCACCCTCATCCCTGTTGGGAGTGAAGAACAGATTGTAAACCTAATAAAAGTTCCCCAGGGGCTCTGTCACAGTGTATTAACTGTGCTTCTAGCTTCTGTAAACTTGATGCTTTAACACCTGTTCTATCTGCCCATGCTGAACACATCTTGGTCTGGACAAACCGATAATATGCCTGAGTCCCCTTGCCTTGGCCATCTTCTACATGCCCTTAGGAGGAGTCCTTCTCCAAGAGACATAGTTTTCATTTTTAAATACAAACCAACCAATCCAGAGCCCACACCCCCAACCACTCCTTTATCGAGCTCTTTCATTCCAGGCCACTCTACACCTGCCCAAATCACCACAAGGTCCACATGCCAGACAACTAGGGAGAGAGGCTACTGAAAGTATTCAAATTAGCCAATCCAAAACCTACTTACCCTGCCTTGCCAGTTCCTTCTTGAAGAAGCCCCAGTAAAAGTACTTGCCCAGTGCCCTTCTCTCCCTGCCTTGTGATGGACCCCATGCTTCCCCTCTTGGCCCACCATGATGAGAACTGTACTCTGTCACTTGGGATCTTCGAGTATGACACACGATGTTTTCAATGACAGTTATTTTCTGATCTGTTGACCTTGAAGTGAAGTGAAGTGAAAGTCTCTCAGTCATGTCTGACTCTTTGCAACCTCATAGACTGTAGCCTGCCAGGCTCCACTGTCCATGAAATCCTCCAGGCCAGAGTACTGGAGTGGGTAGCTATTCCCGTCTCCAGGAGATCTTCTCAACCCAGGGATCAAATCCAAGTCTCCTGCATTACAGGTGGATTCTTTACCAGCTGAGCTACCAGAGAAGCCATTTTCAATGACAGTTATCTTCTGATCTGTTGGCCTTATCAATCCTCAATAATCACAGAACCTATTACAGCACACAGAGCTAGCAGGGGACCACAGACCATTTGATTAAATCTGAGGCTGAATGGTCTCCCTCTACTTGGCTATATGTGGGTGTTCAAATAACTTATATGTTTAAGGATGTCAGGAAATTCTACCATTGTGCTATTTTATTTATTCACCTTAATTCTTTGGCAGTTATCAATAATCCTCTCTTCTACCATTCTTCAGAATAATAACTGATATTGATTTCTCCATGTTTTAATTTCTCCCAGGCTGTTGAACCAATTTTCAATTATTATAGCTCTAAGACAGGTATTAGGGCTTATGGCTCAGACAGTAAAGAATCTGCCTGCAATGCAAGAGACCTGGGTTTGATCCCTGGTCAGGAATATCCCCTGGAGAAGGGAAAGGATACCCACTCTAGTATTCTTGCCTGGAGAATTCCATGGACAGAGGCCACAGTCCATGGGGTCGTGAAGAGTAGGACATGACTGAGCAACCAACACTTTCACTTTCAAGACAGGTAGCAATAAATTATCAGATTCTTCATTTTGCATAATATAGTATCAGTGGTTGTCATTATATAAACAGTACTTCCATTCATAACTTCCCTGGAGAAGGCAATGGCAACCCACTCCAGTATCCTTTCCTGGAAAATCTCATGGACAGGAGCCTGGTGGGCTGCAGTCCATGGGGTTGCAAAGAGTCACGCATGACTGAGTGACTAACATCCATTCATAAAAAAATGTTTTTTCTAAAAACAACATATTCAAAAATATTTCTAATATGGTAGAATGGTTAAAAGCATGGTTCTGAAGTGATTCTTTCTTTCAAAAAATATATATTGATCAGCTGCTCTCTGTCAGGTACTGTGCAATGAACTGGAGATATACTGATTGGCAATAGCAGGCACCCTCTCAAATCCATGTTGAAATTTTATACTAAGTGAAGAGGTCACATGTTAGTCAACTCATGAGAGACATAAACGTGTAACTGTAAACTGTAATTAAGTAAGAGGAAGGAATAATATGAGTTACTGTAGGAACTCATTTTAGGGTAGCTGACCTAGTCCATGGGGTCAAAGGGCCTTCTCCAGACAGCTAAGATCTGAAGGATAATTATCAAGTTCATTAGGGAAAGGGAGGCTGAAAAGAACATTCCAGTTAGAAAGAACAGCAAAAGTCCCAGAGTGGAAGGCAGCAGGATATGTTCAAGGAAGGGAGACCAGCACAGGGCAGGCATGAAAAGCCAGACAGGGGCCAGATCACAGGTCCTAGAGGTCACTGTTTGTACGTCATGTGATGGCAATGACCATGAGATGCCACTGAATCCAAAAGTCTTGGTGTGAATTTGAGTTCAACTCTGCTCCTTTCCATCTGTATGACTTTGGGTGTGTCACTTAACCTTTCCTAAGCTTCAGTTTCCTCCCATATAAAACATTATAATAGCAAGTCTGACTTCATAGAGGATTCCAGGGATGAAAAAAGAGCAGGATTCTTTTACATACTACCTATTACTATCTCAAGCCACTTTTGACCTCAGGGCTTTCTCTTAATCTTTCTCAGTTTAGGAGACAACTCCTCAGTTCAGTTCAGTCACTCAGTCGTGTCCGACTCTTTGCGACCCCATGAATCACAGCACACCAGGCCTCGCTGTCCATCACCAACTCCCAGAGTTCACTCAGACTCAGGTCCATCGAGTCAGTGATGCCATCCAGCCATCTCATCCTCTGTCGTTCCCTTCTCCTCCCACCCCCAATCCCTCCCAGCATCAGAGTCTTTTCCAATGAGTCAACTCTTCGCATGGGTGGCCAAAGTACTGGAGTTTCAGCTTTAGCGTCCTCAATCAGTTCAAAAATGGAATCTTCCACTACGTGAATGTCTAACAAATGGAGGGAAAAGGCAGCCTTGAAATAGAACCATCTACTGAACTTCCACAGCCATTCTTGGTTCTGACATCTCTAAAACTAAACTCATCTTCATTCTTCTGGAAACCTGTATGTCCCTCCCACTGTTCTTCCTTTCTCGGTAAATGGTATAATCAATGCTTCAGTCATAGTCACTGGCACCTTGGCAGGCAGCCTGAACCTCTCCCTCTTCCTCAGTCTACATCTCATTACTTTCAAGTCCTGCAGATTGTTCCTGCAACACGCCTGGTGAATTCCTCCCCCTTTCCTGCCACTTCCGGCTAGTCCAGGCCCTCAACCTCTTGCCAGGCAATTATAATCATCTTACAATAGGACTCTCCAGTTCATGGATTTCACCTTAAATTCACCCTTCAGTTAGCTTTATAAAATGCAAATCAAGTTATTCTGCTTATAAACCTCTAATAGCTGCCCCTTATGGCTCCTTGCCATCGCTCACTTCTACTTCCTCCAGCTCTCTCCTAGAGAATAAGTTTAAATTCTGCAGCAGACACACGGGGCCCTCTCCAGTTACCCTTTGACCTCTTCCTTCAACTTATTTCCTGCCAGCTCCTTCCCACACACATTCTATCCTCGATGACCAAAGTCCAGCTTCTGCTTCTCTGATATGTACCTCTGCAGACCTCCTGAATGTCTTTGTCCCTGTTGTTCCCTCTGCCTAAAATGCAATTCTGCCCCAGCCTGTCCATCTCAGGAGCAGAACAACTTTATCCTTAAAGACCAGCTCAAACATGAAGCTTTTCTCCCAGCTCCCTCCTTACCCAGAGTCAGTGTTCTTGTCTAGACTCCAGAGCACTGGTTGCCTTACCAACCCATCTCATCCACTAGAGGTCACAGACCACTGCCTCTAGCTTCCTCTCACAATAGAGTACCAGGCCCAGTAGTGAGACCTGCTACATGTTAGATGAATGAATGAAAATAATTAAAGGAAGATGACTTCAACTTGTCAGATAAGCTAACTAATGGAGAAGCTCATCAAAATCAGGAGATGCTTTAAGTAGAACCAAGCTTTCTATCACTGGAAGTTTTCCAGTAGAGAGACGCTTGCCACATTACATGATCAAAGATTTATATATCAGGTCAGAAGCTGGCTTAAGTGTTCTCAAAAGTCCTTTAAACTACAAACGTTGTATTCTACTTGGCCCAACTGCTTTTTTTCACTGTAGTTATCCAAGTGTCACAACTGTGCATAGAGTTATCAGGCAAAATAAATAATACCAACACAAGCTTGATCTCATAGCAAGCAAGCAATTCTGAAAAGAAGCTGCTTTTTCTTATGACATTATTTCCAGCCATGTTAAGTGTATGAGAACAGTTCAATTCTCAGAACAATTTTACTCACTAGGGTTGAGAAAATAATAATGGTAACAATGAATACAGTACATACTATAGCAAGAAACCAAGCTAAAATGAGATTCGGTCACCTCAGTATCTAATCCTGATTTTATTAAATCCAAAAGGTCAAATTATGCAAGTAATTTAGGACTCCTTACTAATAATGCTATTGTCCACTAATTTTCCAACTTAAATAATTCTTCAACTGCCATTCATGATGACTAAATTATTAGCAGATTATAGTTATCACATGTAGCAAGGTTCATAGCTCCTTACATCTTCTACAATATAGAAAAATATTACCTGTATTTCAAGGAATATTTAGAAAATAACACAAATATTACTTTTTTAAGATTTTTTTTTATGTGAACCATTTTCACAGTCTTTATTGAATTTGTTACCATAGGCTTCTGTTTTCTGTTTTGGTTTTTTTGGCCACAATGCATGTGGGAGTTAGCTCCCTGACCAGAGATCCAGCCTGTACCCTGTACATTGAAGGCAAAGTCTTAACCATTGGATTGCCAAGAAAGTCCTCACAAATATTACTCTAAAGAAATATATTTAATGTACTACTTGGCAGGTCCTTTGCCACCTTCTGTCTTGCAAAAACATTTAGAAAATGTGAGGTCTCAACAAATATTTATAAAAATGAAATGTGCTATGTTGCTGATACATTCTGGCTTTGCTTGAATCTAATCATGTAAAAAATGAAAATCAAGTTTTCTAAATCAGAATTTATTATGAATTGTATATGTATAGTTTCCACCAAATAGTAAGGTCACAGTCAAAAAACAGCCATTTTCATCCTTCAGCTGTCTGACACACATAATATATAATCTCATATAAGGTGACAGTAACACCAGTCATTTCTTCTCCAGGCTGACAGATGTCTAACACCACCTACCTATACTTCTCTTTTTATGTCAAATCTGTTAGCAGAGAGCAGAATGGGGAACAGAGACCGGGAACTTATTTACATTTCTATATCTACAGAGAACTTGGACAAGTAATTCAAACTTTTAGAAACTCTGTTTGCTCATGTGGAAAATGAAGAAATTGAACTAAATGCTCTTAAAATTCCCTTTTTTCTTAAAAAACAAAAAGACTGTAACTGTTATTTATTAAAATGTAAAGGTAAATCAATTTTTGATCATTTGGAAGCTGGTAGCCCAAGGCAAGGACTTCCTAGGAACATGCCCATTTCATGTTTCCAGGCCTGCTCCCCTCTGCTTTTTAATCAGTTCACGCCTCAACCAACTTCCCTTCTAGCGCTGAGGGCAGCAGCAGAAAAGAGCAAACAGATAAGACTGTTGGTAAATGCTGTGAAAGAGCAGGCATTGTAAATGATGGCTGAAATGAGTTCCGGAGATTATTTGTGGGCATCATTTAAGCATGAACATCTGCTAATTAGGCCTGAATAAATCAATAGCACCTTGGAACTGTGCTAACTAATAGCTTCTACAGATCATGTTGCCCTGCAGACAGGTGACCATACATCCTGCTCTGACCAGGATGGCTCTGCTTTGAACCCCTGTTATCCTGGCATCATTATCAAGAGAGGTGATCCCTTTAACTTAACTATCAAACTGTGGCCTGATTTCCACAATAAATGATCCGGTTACTCCACAGACACTGCAGGTCAAAGAAGGGGGAATGGCCTCGTTCTACACCATGGTTTCTTTGGCGACATGACTGTGACTGTTCTGAGTGGAGATGATGAGCGAGGGGCCTATGAGTCCAGTTGGCAGCAAGACTGTGCCCCAAAGAAACCTCCACACCCTACTCCTTGAAACGCTTCCTTAAGAAGCATGCAGTGGCCTGTCTTTGCTCAGCTGAGCCAACTGCATTAAAAAAAATTGTATTAGCTTTGCCCCTGAGACTAAAGTTTATTTAATGTTATTTTTAAAAAGCACTGACATTTCTTGGAGGGCTCCCCACTATTCCTTAGGAAGAGTTAAAGTAAACTGGAATGCCTTTCATAGTATGAAGCTGGGTGGGCAGTGGGGGCGGGGGGATGGCATCAATTTTAAAAGTAGTATTTTCATATGACTATATAAATGCTGTGTGAATGCAAACACCCACTTGCCAAGAACCTCTTTAGGGTCTTCATGGGTCAAACACCTAAGATTCACTACAGAGAGCTGGAGAAAAAGAAACCAAACATAGAGCCTTCTGTTTTTTTCATCTAGCTTGTATGGATCCCAAAAGTGTGAACCAGATTTCCTGTCTACTTTTTAGGCTTTCTTTTATAAGCTTTTTTCATATTTCACCAAGAGTAGTTCCTCTCTCTTGCTACTATCTTTGGTGATGGTAACAATGGCTCCTATCTGCTAGTTAGAAAAGAGACTTTAATACAGATGGGATATTATACTTATAGAAAATAATAAACAAATGTGTGAGGAATGTTGTGTTCATCAATTTCAGGAATTTCCAAAAAGAACATATGCATTCATATTTCCAATAGCAGAAAATTGTCATCTAAGAATGGCAAACACTCATACAATAAAGCCACAGAAGTTGTCTTTAAAATGGAGGGAAGCTTTCATTTATGAAATAATATGTCATTTAGAAAGGAAAAATGTGATACATTTGAGGTAAAAATAACCCATTTCCTTGCTCCATCATGGCCAGAACGTGAATCATGGTCTCAAAAGAGCTCTTCGGGCAGTTTGTTCATGTTCCTTCTGTCTCATGTGCCCTTCCCCATTACAAACCCACAAAACTCATGACAAACCTCAGAAGCCCAGATCTTTCTGCCCACCCCAATACAGCTGAACCAGTCTCATGCTTCTTTACGTGAAAGAGCCACACTCAACAGATGGCAAATCAAGGTGACCGGATACATAGCAATGAATGAATGTGGTGCAATTATGATCCTGAATACTCTGTGAACTGCTTCCTCTTAGACGGGTCTATCTATACCTCCCACTTAACAATTAAATATGCAAGATATAATTTTACCCAAAAGAATCAGCTTGATATCCAACTCCCGGAACACAAAACCAAAATTGTATAGGTCCTCAGTGTTTTTCCAAATAAAATTTATTTTTCTTTCCTTAAAATTCTTGTTTGGTAGAGAAGGGGAGAAGATATCAGAATAGTAGAAGTGAATAGCGGAAAAGTCTGCATTAAGTGCTGCTGCTGCTGCTGCTAAGTCGCTTCAGTCGTGTCCGATTCTGTGCAACCCCATAGACGGCAGCCCACTAGGCTCCCCTGTCCCTGGGATTCTCCAGGCAAGAACACTGGAGTGGGTTGCCATTTCCTTCTCCAATGAATGAAAGTGAAAAGTGAAAGTGAAGTCGTTCAGTCGTGTCTGACTCTTAGCGACCCCATGGACTGGAGCCTACCAGGATCCTCCGTCCATGGGATTTTCCAGGCAAAAGTACTGGGGTGGAGTGCCATTGCCTTCCCCGGCATTAAGTGCTAGTCTATGTTTAATGCTTCCCTGGTGGCTCAGCAGTAAACAATCTGCCAATGTAGGAGACTCAGGTTTGATGCCTGAGTCGGGAAGATCCTCTGGAGAAGGAAATGGCAACCCACTCCAGTATTCTTGCCTGGGAGATCCCAAGGACTGAGGAGCCTGGTGGGCTATAGTCCATAGGGTCACAAAGAGTCGGATACAACTTAGCGACCGAAACAACAAGAAATGCTAGGTGAAAAGTAAAAGGATACAGCTTTTGATCCCAAAGGTAACAAGAGCAATTATCTCAATCCCACAAAAAACAGACACCAGAACAATCATTCTCTCTGTCCTCATGATAAACTCAAGTTCATGCCACACTGGTTTGTTCTGCTTCTAATTTCAAAAGAACTAAAAGCAAGGATTAAAGCCTTGCTCCTCCAAGTTCGGCACTCAGACCAGAGGCAATGGAATCACAGAGGAGATTTTAGGAATGCAGGCTCTCAGGCCCAACCCCAGAGGTACCAAATCAGAATCTGCATTTTAATAAGATGCCCAGGTGATTTGTAGGCACGTGGAGGTTGAGAAGCACTGCTGTGGAGGACTTAGAATGAGCAGGTGGACAGCTAATCCCTTCCTACTGAAGATGTTTACTTCTCTGCTGCAAATAAATTCACCACCAATCCCAACAGTAAAACTTCTGCACTTAGAGGAAAAAACAAAAGACTTTGAATCTGTTCTGCTAACTTACTAACAAGTGAGTGAACTTCTCTGAGTAACATCTCTTTACTACTCTCTCCACTCCCATTTTTCATGGCTATTATGAGAATTTGATGAGAAATTAGTCTCAGGATGTCCAGGAATGTGCCTGGCACACGGAATAAAACTGCTTCTCATTCAATAAGGAAATATAGGATCTGCAAACATTGCTTTATCATTGAAAGAATAACATCAATGTTCCCAAAGTTAGTGTATATGTTTCCTACAGCTCCAACAAAACTCCAAACAGATATTTTTAATTGTACAAAATAATCTTAAAGTCCATATGGAAAAAGAAACCTTAACCAAGATAAGAAAGGCAGGTGCTTTAAGAGAACAAAAGAACTATATATATATATAAAATTCAAGAGAAAAATTCTACTGAAAACATACAAAAATCTGTTTATATAAAATGATTTGTTTATATAAAGTGATGCTCAAGCTTACTGTTAGTGGAGGAGGAAAAAAAATAAAGTAACAGTGAAATAACATTTTAAACTTTTCAGATTGGTGGAAGTCAAAAGGTGTCATAATACCAACAAGATGGCAGCAAATAGTTGTGTACCTATAACAGAATATATGGGTACTTTTATTTCTAGGAGATGGATTCCCAGGACAGGATTACTAGATCAAAGGAATGCAGGAGTGGTAGAAACAGTAGTATTAATCACAACAATAACAGTTACTACTATTACTACTACAATGACTATTACTAATACAATGATTCCTTTGGCTCAACTGGTAATCTTCTTATTACAGTAGACTACTACTGAGCATCATTATGTAGTAGTAGTAACAACTGCAGGTACTACAGCTATTATTGCTACTGCTACTACATCGATGGCTCTTAAGTAGCACCGTCCAAGTACTTTATGTATATCAACTCTAATCCTTCCAACAACTCTAAAATATAGGAACTACCATTCCTATTTCACTGACTATGAAACTGAGATACTAACTATGCCTGGCAAACATAGTAATAACTACATAAATATCAGCTATTTGGTTGTCATCATTACATATCCTCTCACACAGCAATCCCACTCCTGCAACTCTGGCCAAATGAGAAAAACAGCCTAATAAAAAATAGCAGAAATGTAAAGATGAATGTACCTGAATGGGTATATGTGGACAGGTATGAGAAAAGATATTTTCTCATGAAATAAAGAAAAATACAGAGGGATGCACACTAGGCAGTTACCACATATTATTTTGGTGGCAGAGATATGATATTTGGAGAAGAGAAGGGCTAGAGAAAGGGGGAAGCAATTTAAATAAATCAGAACATGCACACGGAAAGTGAGAATGTTGAAGGACCAGATAACAACAAAGAAATAACATTCGACATTCTTTGGGGGCACAAAGAGCCGTGGAGGAGTTTAAGGAATAGGTGTTTTAAATTTCATTACTCAGAAGGGCAATATTTTTGTTAAATGATTTGAATCTCCCCAACACATACACATGATACAAATTATTGAGAAAATTGCCAAAAAATTATTCTTTGTCAAATAAAAAACGCCCTAGTAATTCCGAGGTTCAAACACAGTACTCATCCAAGTAAAGGCCCTGTCTAGGAGCAAGAAAGCCAAGTTCTGCTCCTGGCACTGTCCCCAATGGGCTATTTGACCTTTGGCAAGTCACTAACCTACATTTATTTTTCTCATACCCAAAGTAAGGAAGTTCAACCAGATCATCTTTAAATTCCCTTTTACTTATAAAAATGTGATGATTCTGTAATTAAAAACCATAAAGTAGAAAAGTGAAAAACTAGTAAACAGGAGTAACTGTTATGACACATTTTAGAGACACAGTGTTAGAGATCTTAATACTTTATAGGTAAGCAGATAATTTAATGACCCACTTAAATACATACATTTTTAGAATTAAAAACTGCAATAAGATCAATTAGGTGTTTTACATTTCCAGGTGGCAAATATGCTTTAATTTTCATGTTGAGAAAAAAATGTTGCCTGTTTTGATATCTTTCTGATTACTTGCAGAATTAAGGCTTAATTTGTCACCTTAAAATGGAACCATCCATAAGTTCAACCAAAATGTCTTCCTCTAGAGACCATATGTCATAACCGAATGCAAAAAGCTGCTCAAGCCCAGCAGGTCAGCCAAATAAACACATTACTCATTAAAAATTCCAACAGAACATTCTGAACATAAATTATTAATAGAATACAAATTTGGCAAAAAAAAAAAAAAAAATAGTATCTGCTTAAGCATGACAGCTTCTGAAAGCAACACTGTTTTAATTTTTTGTTTCCTCATAAGTTTTGTCAATAACAATGTGATTATTAATAACACTTAATGAACATTTATGCCTGGCTGCAAAGCATAAAAAGTCACTAACTCACAAGGCATAAAGATTTCCATGAGCTTGTTAAATTTTATGTATTTTATTTCCTTAAATGGTTATGGGATTTTCCAAAAGCATACACAAAATTCCTTAAAACTTTGCCAACTTAGAAATAGTTACATGAAAACCACCTTTTCAGACTATAAGGAATCTCCTAGAAAACTCTACTCAGTCTCTTAATAGGATATCTGGGTATGAATTCCTACAACCGAAAAAAAATAGTAAGACTTCTTGCTCCAACCAAATTTTATAGGATGACGTAAGGAAACAATTTATCTCTTGCACGGTTATCTGAAATTCCTGAAAACAAGCAGTTCCCTAAGTAGTATGTCAAAATTTTCTTATCTACAAGCACAAGCACGTGCATTTATTTATATCCCTAGATTAACTTCAAGTCTAATTTTACTGCCACTAGTATCCAGGGGTGGATTTCTTTTTTCTAATTACAAATGGAACTTGAGCTAGATCAAAGGCATTTAAAGGTCAAAATATACTTCTGCGAAAAATACAGAGTGTGATCGCATGTAATTAATTAATGCTTAGCCATGCCCTTTGGCGCTTTATGTGGTGGCTGCAGGAAACCGAGTCCAGCCGTCCCCACCTGTTGGTGCAAGTGGGCTGCTTGACTTACCCAGAAGAGCAGATTGAGCGCGTAGAGCAGGCAGCGCAAGCACTTCACAGAATCTTCTCTCGCCATCGTGAGTCCCAAGAGAGAGACGCCCCATCCTTTCAACACATCCTACCCCCACGGGCTACACAGCAGCGATCTGAAGAGGGCGGGGAAAACAGGAGACTCCTAACCACCGCGCTCCCCAACCCCCGCCCATCTCTCCTCTGTCAGCCCTCAGCCGGGTCCAGGGTCTTGTCCGAAGCCTATTTCATTCTAGACATCGTTTCATGGCAAATCACTTGTTAAAGTTATAATAGTAACCTAAACTTCCCAAAGTTCCAAACCGGCTTCAGATAACACCTGCTGGGAAGAGAAAAGATCGTCTCCCTAGATGAATGAATGCGCGCACTAGATTTGCGTTCTCAGGAGACACGCGGCGGTGTCCTCTGCATTCTGATGAGACGCTCTTTAAAACCTCCCTCAATCCACACCGCTCCTCCGGGACAGCTCTGCTCCGAGCGGTCCCGAAGGCTGGAAAGCACACCACCCCCCCGGAGATGTCACAGATGCCGCCCGCGACATCGAAGGTGTGAGTGCCCCTCTCATTGGGACAGTTCCTGCGCCCCCCACCTCCGCAGCCCCTTCCGCATCCCGCAGCTCCGGTGTGAACACGGGCCACTGGAGGGGGCGCAGCGCTGAGCTGGGATTCCGCCCGGCGACTAGGGTTTCTCTGGGAGAATGTGAGAAATGATGTTTCGGCCCCGGAATGATGGATTAGCCGGGGGCGGGGGGCGGGGAGGGGCGCAGGGGAATTAGGGCCGGTGCAGCTGTGCAGACGCCGGCTTAGTCATTCATGCCCCCCCTTCCCCGGCCCCGACCCGGGTCCCAGCCGCGACCCCGCGCTCCCAGCCGCGGGAGGAGCACAAAGCCCAGCGCGGTCAGCTGCCCCGCCACCCCGGCGCGCGCCCCCGGCAGGGCGCGCGGGGAAGCGCTGGCGGCTGGGAGCCCCGGAGCCAGCCTCTAAGTAGTTTAGCACACAGCGCCGGCGGGCTGGCGGGACAGTGGGCAGGAAAGACGAGAGACGCGCGGCCACTCACCGTCCGCGCTGGGCTCCGCGCCCCGATCCCGCCGGGGGACAGTCTGGGAAGCGCGGCGGGGGCTCATCGGGGCAGGGGCGCTCCTCCCGGACAGCCGCAGGGCTGCATTGGCTCAAACTGGAGACGCTTCCTTCTCTTTCTCTCCTCCCGTCCCCCTCGCCGCCGTCGCCGCCTCCTGGGAAAAAAGGAAAAAAAAAAAAAAAAAAAAGTCCTGGGCAGCAGTTGCTGGAAAGTCTCTGCTAAGCCACCTCCCAGCGCCGCTGTCCCTCCCAAGTCCACGCCAAGTCCGGACGAGGCAGCGGCGGCGGCCAGGGCCAGCTGCACGCACTCTCGGCGCATGCTCGGGCCGCCGGCCGCGAGCCTGGTGGCTGTTTCTTGTCCCCTAGCGAGTCGTGAGCCCCCCGAAGGGACGCCTCACCTTTACACGGGCCAGAGAAAGCTAAAGCCTAGGCGCTTTGAAAACGTTCGCGCAGCAAACCCCTTTAAAATGGTGGTGTCGAAGGAGGGGAGGCTGGGTTATAGCCATAGGGAAACAGGCTTTTATTATATGAAAATATTTGTGTTTGAGAAGGGGGGTGGAGTGGCCCAGCTTAGTTCCTGCAATGAGAAACTAGTTTTCACAACCTTTCGAGAGCCACCTCCTGTGATTTGTCACTAAGGTGGTGCCCTCTACTCCTTCTTATTGCTTTGTTGCCCTCCCTGAGTTTAAAAAAAAGAAAGAAAACAGTTCTTTCCCACTTGCATAATGCACTCAGAGCATTTACTTACACCCCAGGGTAGGCATGTGGAGGTCTGACACCCAGAATAGGAAGAATGCTTTTAACTCTTTCACAAGTAGTCCAAATTTTCCAAGGGTTTCTCGCAATAAGATTGAGTTTTAACTGGGTGGTTTATCTTGAATTGTGTACAGTAGTGATGGGTTTTGAATTTTTTTTTAACTAGAAATTTAGGAAATCTTACTGGGGGAAACTGTACTCCCAAACATGCCTTCTCCTTTGAAAGTTAAGAAATTTCACATGTAAAATGCTATCTAATTTTGATGTTTTATGCCTTGTGGTAGGTGGTTCACATTTGTGATGACTTCTGTGCACATTGTGTAGCAAATAAAGTTTCACTAACAAATATGAATTACCTAAAAATATAAGCAGTATCTTTGAAGAAACCTAATAATAGGAGTCCTCCTTAAATTTTCTTTAGAGTAGACAGGGAGTAAAATGGAGTCCTACATCCATCATTACCTGTCTAGCATCAATTGCTACATGACGAGGGTAATGAAGAGACACATATTGTCATTTGGATAGAAGTACAATTAAGACCTAAAGAGAATTTGAGTGTCCTGGGTTATGGGAGGAAAAGTCTTGGCAAGCAAGTGGCTAAGCTGAGTGTAAGGCAGCAACCTTCAAAGAGCACAAGGACAGCCATACACTCCAAACACCAAGAAAATGTCCAGTCACCCTTCAGATGAGGCTAAGTCTGGCCACAAAGTATCTTCTGGAATCACAGCGAGGAGCAAAGCAACCCTTTTGATCCTCAGTTACTGCTCAAATTGGGGTGTATACAAGTTCCAAGCAGAGGGCCTGGAACCACCCACCACCTGAATGCTGTTGATGCCACGCATTCCTGAGTGACAGAAATATCCCCACCACAAGGGGAGTCTATGACCGCCATTAAAAATGATAGAAAGAGTGCCAGTCACTCCCAGCTCCCTGAACAGAGATACTCTTCTCTTTCTAGAAAGTGGGAAAAGTATCTTTCAAATTCATCAATCTGGGCTTCCCTGGTGGTCCAGTTGTTAAGAATCTGCCTGCCAATGCAGGGGACAGGGGTTTGATCTCTGGTTCTGGAACTGGACTTCCCTGGTGGCTCAGATGGTAAAGCGTGTTGCTTACAATGCGGAGACCCGGGTTCTATCCCTGGGTCGGGAAGATCCTCTGGAGAAGGAAATGGCAACCCACTCCAGTATTCTTGCCTGGAAAATCCCATGGACAGAGGAGCATGGTGGGCTACAGTCCACTGGGTTGCAGAGAGTTGGACATAACTGAGCAACTTCACTTCACTTCACTTCTAGAACTAAGATCCCACATGCCCCAGAGCAACTAAGCCTAAGCACTGTAACTACTGAGGCCACTGTCTGGAGCCCACACACCACAGCTAGAGAGTAACCCCCCTTCTCCTCAACCGGAGAAGGCCTATGTGCAGAAACAAAGACCCACCACAGCCAATAAACAAAATAAATAAAATCTTAAAAAAAAAAAAGATCTTAAACCTGTAAGGGCCCCAGAATAATAAAAGTTTAGAGGAAGATGATTTAGAAGTACATAAACCACCCTCACCCCCACCTGCTTTTAGTAAATGAGGAATATAGAGCCACGAGAAGCTTTAAAAGTTACACCTCTAATGAAATCAGATTCCAAGCTAAAATCCAGAATCATATGGTCTAAGTAGTTCAGTGAGTCTCAAAATCGCTGTGTATTAGAACCACTGAGGTAGTTTTGGACAAACCCAAATACTCAGACTATAACCCACACCAATTAATTTGGAATCTCTGCAGATGTGGCCTGGTCATCCAGATTTTCCAAAGTTTGCAAGGTAATTTGAAAACCCCTGAAGCTAACACTCTACAGATGCCTAAAAACTAGCAAAGGAGTTTCTTCAGGTTCAGCTGGATCAAATCCCTCACCATGAAATGATACCTGGGATTATTTCTATAAATTAAGAAGAAGAGAGAGCTGTAATTCCTGTTCTAATATTCATGAAGAATGGTTTATACACGTCTGTGGATCAACATCTCAGCAGAGGAGCCCTCACCACATTTGAGACATTGCAGAACTGGTTAGTTTTAATAGCTTAAGTCTGACCATACCTGCCTATAACTGGTACCACTCAACTCTCGTTCTGCCTTTTGGAATCCACAGCACAAGCAATCCTTCTCCCATCTGACAGCCCTTCGGGGCTTGAGGGCAGCTGCTAGTCCCTCGCACTCCAAGTATTCTCTTCTCTGGGATCATGGAAGCACAGTAAGACTTGACATCACAGCTGTCATTCTGTCAGCTCTACATTTTTCTCCGTGAGAATAGCTACAAAGGTAGAATAGAAAAATCCCCAATGGGCATGATGGTTTGAACATAGAATAACACACGAATAAAGTGGTATGATCTGTTTCTTGCCCACCTGTGAAGTAGGAACCCAGTTTAATGGTTGCATACGCTTCACTCAGTACCTTTGAGTGAAGGTACATATGGCACTTACAGTGCCATATGTTGAAGAGACTAAGGATAAGATGGTCCCTGTACTTCCCCCTGGTAGCTCAGATGGCAAAGAATCCTCCTGTAGTCCAGGAGATGCAAGTTTGATCCCCTAGAGAAGGAAAGGGCCACCCACTCCAGTATTCTTGCCTGGAGAACTCCATGGACAGAGGAACCTGGTGGGCCACAGTCTATGGGGTTGCAAAGAGTCAGACACAAATGAGTGACTAACTGTTTCACTGTCTGCCCTTTGAGAAAAGACAAAATTCTTCAGTGTATAAAACAATAGCAGTCACTATTTACAAGCAATCATACATGTGTTGCTCCTAGCTCAGTTCAGTTCAGTTTAGTTGCTCAGTCATGTCCAACTCCTTGCAACACCATGGACTGCAGCATGCCAGGCTTCCCTGTCCATCATCAATTCCCAGAGCTTGTTCAAACTCATGTCCATAGAACTGATGATGCCATCCAACCGTCTCATCCTCTGTCATCTCCTTCTCCTCCTGCCTTCAATCTTTCCCAGCATCGGGGTCTTTTCCAATGAGTCAGTTCTTTGCATTAGGTGGCCAAAGCATTGGAGCTTCAGCATCAGTCCTTCCAATGAATATTCAGGACTGATTTCCTTTAGGATTGACTGGTTGGATCTCTTTGCAGTTCAAGGGACTCTCAAAAGTCTTCTCCAACAACACAGTTCAAAACCATCAATTCTTCAGGGCTCAGCCTTCTTTATGATCCAACTCTCATATCCATCCATGACTACTGGAAAAACCATAGCTTTGACTAGATGAACCTTTGTTGGCACAGCCGTGTCTCTGCTTTTTAATATGCTATCTAGGTTTGTCACAGCTTTTCTTCCAAGGACCAAGTATCTTTTAATTTCACGGCTGCAGTCACCATCTGCAGTGATTTTGGAGCCCAAGAAAATAAAGTCTGTCACCGTTTCCATTGTTTTCCCATCTATTTGCATGAAATGATGGGACCAGGTGCAGTTATCTTGAGTCCTAGAATTTTCTTAACAGTGCGAGAATTTCTTTGGTATAATTGTTCTGCAGTTTATGGGTCATCTGCTTGGCAGATCTATGGTGGGGCTAATGGCGACCTCCTCCAAGAGGGTTTTTGCCACATGCTACATGGGTCTTGGTGCACACAATGTTTTTTTTGTTTTGTTTTGTTTTGTTTTAGCCCTCTAAGCGTCTCTGGTGGGTATGGGGTTTGATTCTAAACATGATTTTACCCCTCCTACCATATTGTTGGGGCTTCTCCTGTGCCCTTGGATGTGGATATCCTTTATTTGGTGGGATCCAATATTCTCCTATTGATGGTTGTTCAGCTGCTGCTGCTGCTGCTGCTAAGTAGTGGCAGTCATGTCCAATTCTGTGCGACCCCATAGATGGCAGCCCCATAGATGGCTCTTCTGTCCCTGGGATTCTTCAGGCAAGAACACTGGAGTGGGTTGCCATTTCCTTCTCCAATGCATGAAAATGAAAAGTGAAAGTGAAATTGCTCAGTTGTGTCCAACTCTTAGCGACCCCATGGACTATAGCCTTCCAGGCTCCTCTGTCAATGGGATTCTCCAGGCAAGAGTACTGGAGTGGGGTGCCATTGCCCTCTCCGGTTGTTCAGCAGCGAGTTGCAGTTTTGGAGTTCTCACAGAGAAAATGAGCACACGTCCTTCTATTCTGCCATCCTGGTTACCTCTTGTGTTGCTTCTAGAACTGGAGCAAAACTCAGCTGGCTAAGCAATAAGGTAATGCAAGTTCTTCACTCCACAAGGCAACTCATTTGTCCATATCTTATTGTACTCTTTCTGCTCAGCTTGTGCAGAGGGAAGGAACTGCATAGGCATTTTGATAGGGTGAGTGAGTTTCTATTGCTTTTTGGTATAAAACCCTCACAGTGTTCCTTGGATGGTTCTTCACAATTAATACAGGAAAGAGATCTAATATGTTTTGAAAAGTATTATGTGTCTGACGGTCTCCCCAGGTGGCTCAAAGGTAAAGAATCTGCCTGCCAGTGTAGGAGACACAAGAGATGTAAGTTTGATCCCTGCGTCAGAAAGATCCCCTGGAGCAGAAAACAGAAACCTACTCCAGTATTCTTACCTGGAAAACTCCATGGACAGAGAAGCCTGGTGAGCTACAGTCCATGGGGTCACAAAGAGTCGGACACAACTGAGTGTGCAGGTGCACACACACACATGCACACAGGTGCCTGACATAATAAGTGTTCCTCATAAACTATCTTATTAATGCCTCATAATGACATAGTTGGATACTGAGACTCTGAGAGCTGATTTCCCCAGGGCCATACAGGTAGTAAGTAAAGAAAGTGAGGTTCTAAGATGGGCCTGATTCTTCCCAGTGTTACCCTGTATTACAATACTATTTCAAATCTGGGTGGAAATTCACTGATGATCCTCAAGAAGAAAAATATTGTAGACATTTTATTAGTTCCTGAGCATATGAAGCTGTTTCAAATATGTATACTTAAACTATGACTGGAGAATCTACTTTCACTGTTTACTTCTGAAAGAGTATACTCAGTAGGACCTGAGAATAGCCTTTCAGCACTGAATTAAGTAGACTTCACTCAACTATAAGCTTGACAAATAAAATGCAGGATTTGCATTTCAGATCAACAATAAAAAAATTTTGGCATAAAGATGTCTCAAATATTACATGGGTCAATATCACACTGGACATACACATACTAAAAAATTATTCATTGCCTATCTGAAATTCAAACTTTACTGTGCATCCTGCATCTTTATTTGCTAATTCTGGCAATCCTATGCAAACTAAAATATTACATTCAAAGTGCCACAACAATAAGGATATACATAAATGTATTATTTCACATAAATCCAAAAATAGCCATCCATCACATTAGCAATGACATCAAGAAATCAACTCTTTTACCACCGAACTCTTCTGATGCACACAGGGTGTCAGCTAACATCCTCAGGCTTCATCTTCTCATACTCACATGCTGCTGCTGCTGCTGCTAAGTTGCTTCAGTTGTGTCCGACTCTGTGGGACCCCATAGACGGCAGCCCGCCAGGCTCCGCCATCCCTGGAATTCTCCAGGCAAGAACACTGGAGTGGGTTGCCATTTCCTTCTCCAATGCATGAAAAATGAAAGTGAAGTAGCTCAGTCGTGTCCAACTCCTAGCGACCCCATGGACTGCAGCCCACCAGGCTCCTCCGTCCATGGGATTTGCCAGGCGAGTATTGGAGTGGGGTGCCATTGCCTTACAAGATAACTGTGCAAATCCAAGCATTACGTACAGATTTTACTTTTACAGAGGGCATAAGCTATTCCCACCTATGGCTCTCCCTTATGCTCAAGGAGCCCGCTCCCAGAAGTTTTGCAACAGGTTATTCCTTATGATTTATCAGCTAGAACCCTATCACATACTGATGCATGCACAGATTATTGGTGAGGATATGGGTCTTGACTTGTTTAAAGAAATCTAGATGCCTTTCCTCTGCCTGGGGCAATTCTCTGAAGCACATGGTCAAATGGAAGAGGGTAGATAACTGAAAATAATCAGATTTTTGAACTGCAAGGTGTAGGAAAAAATGGGTGCTGCCATTTTTTCTCCTGTTCACTGCTGAAATCCCAGCTCTCAGCCAAAAATGTCTGTGGCCCTACTCAGCAAAGATGCTTAGTTCCTGAAGCAGGAACATCATGGCAACAGGAAAGAACCCTAAGAAAATTCAGATCAGATCATTTCCATCCCATGCCATCAGCTTCTATCCTGTATCCACATTTACCTTTGTAAACCATATGACTGGATAAAGAATGGTCCAAATTAGTACCCTGGTATAAACTCTTAGAAGAACTTCCTCAAAGTTTATCCAAACCTCATCCTCTGTACACAGTTCAGGATTTGGACTCATTTCACCAGCTGACATTGGTACAAATAATCCAATCCTATTCAATAACTATTTATTTAATTGTTAGTACAAACTCAGAATTGTGCCAGGAGATACCAAAAGTTCTAACATAATTTTGAGTCTCAAAGAACTTGTAACATCATTAGCCTACTTTCTCTTCAGAAGGTCAAACTTACAGAACTTAAGAATTCTTTCCCTTTGTAAAAAGTCTTAATTGACAGTTCTTTAAAACAAGCTATAAAGAAAAGGAAGGAATGTAGATTCCATTTACAAACAGGCGCCAAGCACTATTTTTCTTAGAAAGATCCCTAAGGAATCATTCCATTATCTTACGACATCAGTTTCTTGTCACATCCACAATACAACAACTAGAAGATAAACAAATATTTATCATGAATACTAGACATCTGTCTTCATCTGCTACCCCTTCAATTCACTTACTGTTTTTAAAACATTTAGATTCCTCCAACAGTACATTCACAAAACACTTGTTTATTTACAGCAGATACAAATATTTAAGTTTTAAAATTATTTTCAGTTAGCTAATCCAAACTCTTGAATGTCCTCAGCTTTCATATATAAACTATTTTATGTAACAATTGTGATTTTGTGATTATATTTCAGCCTTTATGAAAGTTTTATCATTGAAATTTAGACTTTCTATTTTTATGTTATTATTTGTGTGCATATATATTAGCCATAACCATGTGTGGCAAATTAGAGATGTAGTAAATTTTCATTTCATATTTCATGGTATGAATGTGTGAATGATTGACTGATAAATAAGGGGGGGAAGTGCATTCCTGCTTTATTTCAGTGATGATACTGCTTTTTTTTAATTGCCAAGAACTAACAATTGCCATTATGTTTTTCTATCTTTGTATCGTTTGTATTCTTTCTTAGAAAGTAGTCTCAAATGATTACTATTCATAGTAATAAAGGAAAAGATATCATGTCAGGAACATAAGTCATCCATACATAACTCATATAAGTAGTTTTAATAAATTACAAGAGTTTTTACTATCAATATATTTCTTAGCTTTATCAGGAATATTACTTAAAGCTGGAAAGAAAAAAAAAAAAAAAAAAAACAAGGTGTAATATGTTTGTTTTAGAAAACTCACACATATTTTCCAGAATGACTACTAGGAATTAAATTCTGTGTTTTCTATTGTGAGTTTTATATTGATGGTGTTTTATAAGTCTCTGCCACCCTAGCATTGGGTCATAGAGAGGAACCTTGTAAGTCTGCCAGTGTGAAGATGAGTTGGTTGTCCCTTCAGAGAAAGTGGTTTCAAACGTAGCAGCAGCCAGCTTGGGCTGCAAGGCTGACCAATATTTTAATTTAATTAATCAGTATGTTAATTTAACTAACTTTCCTTAGATGGGGCATGAAAATGAGACTGTAACAACCAAAAACTTATGCTATTTAAGCTTACTCTCTGTCTTGAAGCTTCCCTGGTAGCTCAGTTGGTAAAGAATCCATCTGCAATGCAGGGGACCTGGGTTCAATTCCTGGGTTGGAAAAATCCCTGGAGAAGGGAACCCAATCCAATATTCTTGCCTGGAGAATTCCATGGACAAAGAAGCCTAGCAGGCTATACAGTCCATGGGATCATGGAGAGTTGGACATGACTCCTTCTTGCGCTTTTCTTTCTTTTATGATCCCCAACTTGCATGTGTACTAAGAACACTAGAAATCATTTCTAGTCTTCCTTCCACCACATCCCTCACTGTATTCAGGCCAGCATTGCCAACTCTCCCATGAACGGATCCCGTTTGTTGCCCATCCAGAGTTTCACAGCTCCTTGTTCAGTTATGGGAGCGGACGGGGATGGCCAGAACCTAAAAACTAGACCAATCAATTAGGGTGTGACTGGAACTGGAGTGAAGACCCATCAAAGGGCAATGTGAATTCAGGCAGCCAAGTGGAACCAAGTATGAAGGGAATGTGTTGGTGGGGGTGAAGTGGAAATCTCAGCAGGAAGACAGATGGCAGCATCAGAGAGGCTCAGCAAATGGTCCCAGGCAGGTGCCCTGGCAGACAGACAGAATTCAGTGGCACAGGAGTTGGGCAACAAAAACATGGAAATGTTCCCCAAAGGCAGGAAGAGGACCCCCACCTCCACCACACGTATGTCAAGGTGATACAGCCCCTCTCTGCCAAGACTCCATCAGGTGAGCCTGGTCCACGGAGATGAATGCAGTTTCCTAGAAAAACATGATTCAAGCATAAGAACCACAGTCCCAGAGAAATTCCTCTAGTTTCTACTTTTAAGAGTCACAATGTTAAGATTAGAAAAGTTTGTGGTTTCTGGATTAAGGGCTGAGGAGTTGGCCCATTATTCAGAGGCAATGACAGCCACTGAAGGGTTCCAGGTTATCAGAAGAATTAACATAACCAATAACAGCAGGGGTTTAAAGTCAGACCTGGATCAGAATGCTGGCTTCTCTCTTGCTGGTAAGGTGATAATGAGCAAATGACCATAAGCCTCAGTTTCCTTATCTGTATACCTACCTCCTAAAGTGGTCATCAGTATTATGTCATATGTGAGGGGCCTAAATTTAGCTGGGGTTACACTGTCCTTTGAGGTTTAAATAGAATAAGCTGAGCCTCTTTCCTGCAAGCAGTGGGTAAACTTGTTTTCCCTTTGACATTTCTTGGGAGATTGCAAAATGGGTTTGGGGAGGTCTTACTAAGAGCTGTGAAAAGAAGAGAAGCGAAAAGCAAAGGAGAAAAGGAAAGATATAAGCATCTGAATGCAGAGTTCCAAAGAACAACAAGGAGAGACAAGAAAGCCTTTCTCAGCAATCAATGCAAAGAAATAGAGGAAAACAACAGAATGGGAAAGACTAGAGATCTCTTCAACAAAATTAGAGATACCAAGAGAACATTTCATGCAAAGATGGGCTCAATAAAGGACAGAAATGGTATGGACCTAACAGAAGCGGAAGATACTAAGAAGAGGTGGCAAGAAAACGCAGAACTGTACAAAAAAGATCTTCCCTACCCAGACAATTATAATGGTGTGATCAATCACCTAGAGCCTGACATCCTGGAATGCCAAGTCAAGTGGGCCTTAGAAAGCATCACTATGAACAAAGCTAGTGGAGGTGATGGGATTCCAGTTGAGCTATTCCAAATCCTGAAAGACGATGCTATGAAAGTGCTGCACTCAATATGCCAGCAAATTTGGAAAACTCAGCAGTGGCCACAGGACTGGAAAAGGTCAGTTTCCATTCCAATCCCAAAGAAAGGCAATGCCAAAGAATGCTCAAACTCCACACAATCGCACTCATCTCACACGCTAGTAAAGTAATGCTCAAAATTCTCCAAGCCAGATTCAGCAGTACGTGAACCATGAACTTCCAGATGTTCAAGATGGTTTTAGAAAAGGCAAAGGAACCAGAGATAAAATTGCCAACATCCATTGGATCATCTAAAAAGCAAGAGAGTTCCAGAAAAACATCTATTCCTGATTTATTGACCTTGCCAAAGCCTTTGACTGTGTGGATCACAATAAACTGTGGAAAATTCTTCAAGAGATGGGAATACCAGACCACCTGACCTGCCTCTTGAGAAACCTATGCGCAAGTCAGGAAGCAACAGTTAGAACTGGACATGGAATAACAGACTGGTTCCAAATAGGAAAAGGAGTACATCGAGGCTGTATACTGTCACCCTGCTTATTTAACTTATATGCAGAGTACATCATGAGAAATGCTGGACTGGAAGAAACACAAGCTGGAATCAAGATTGCCGGGAGAAATATCAATAACCTCAGATATGCAGATGACACCACCCTTATGGCAGAAAGTGAACAGAAACTCAAAAGCCTCTTGATGAAAGTGAAAGTGGAGAGTGAAAAAGTTGGCTTAAAGCTCAACATTCAGAAAACAAAGATCATGGCATCCGGTCCCATCACTTCATGGGAAATAGATGGGGAAACAGTGGAAACAGTGTCGGACTTTATTTTTCTGGGCTCCAAAATCACTGCAAATGGTGACTGCAGCCATGAAATTAAAAGATACTTACTCCTTGTAAGGAAAGTTATGACCAACCTAGCATATTCAAAAGTAGAGACATTACTTTGCCAACATAGGTCCGTTTAGTCAAGGCTATGGTTTTTCCAGTGGTCACGTATGGATGTGAAAGATGGACTGTGAAGAAAGCTGAGTGCCGAAGAATTGATGCTTTTGAACTGTGGTGTTGGAGAAGACTCTTGAGAGTCCCTTGGACTGCAAGGAGATTCACCCAGTCCATTCTGAAGGAGATCAGTCCTGGGTGTTCTTTGGAAGGACTGATGCTAAAGCTGAAACTCCAATACTTTGACCACCTCATGCGAAGAGTTGACTCATTGGAAAAGACCCTGATGCTGGGAGGGATTGGGGGTAAGAAGAAAAAGGGACAACAGAGGATGAGATGGCTGGATGGCATCACCGACTCGATGGACATGAGTTTGAGTGAACTCTAGGAGTTGGTGATGGACAGGGAGGCCTGGCATGCTGTAATTCATGGGGTTGCAAAGAGTCGGACATGACTGAGTGACTGAACTGAACTGGGAGATTCTTGGGATAGGAGAAGAAGGGGAAACAGTCCTTCCAGAGTTCTGTATATAGAAGATCACCTTCTAGAAGGTTCTGAATGTCATTTTCTCATCCTGTGCATGCTTTTGTCTTCTCTAAAGGGCAATAAGGTTAAAACGTCTGCCTGCAATGCGGGAGACCTGGGTTCGATCCCTGGGTCAGGAAGATCCCCTGGAGAAGGAAATGGCAGCCCACTCCAGTATTCTTTCCTGGAGAATCCCATGGATGGAGGAGCCTGATGGGCTACAGTCCATGGGGTCGCAAAGAGTCGGACATGACTGAGCGACTTCACTTCACTAAAGGACAATAATCTTCAGATAAAGAGCCTTTCCCCCTCGAAATATCACCAGCACAACCCTCTGTTCGTAGCTGTCTTTGACTGAAGTCCCAAAGAATCTGAGAGGACTTCTGCAGCAGCATCACATAGATGGCAAAAACAAATATTAGAAATCTTGTGCTATTCTGGTACTGCTTATTTTTTCTAGTTGTCTTTACCTGGAGTTTCCATGTTGACTGACCCTGTCTTCTCTGTTCTGCTCTCCCACTGTTTACACTCCAACCCCAAATTCCTGGTCACTTCTCATGCAAATGACATATCTATCTTTTTCATTTTATTGTCTTCTGTCACATATGGTTTTAAGAACTGGGACATTTAAAGAAAGCAGAATGCTGGAGAATTGGTGCTTTCCAACAGTGGTGCCAGAGAAGACTCTTGAGAGTCCCTTGGACTGCAAGGAGATCAAACCAGTCAATCTTAAAGGAAATCAACCCTGAATACTCTTTGGAAGGATTGATGCTGAAGCTGAAGCTCCAATACTTTGGCCACTTGATGTGAAGAGCTGACTCACTGGAAAAGACCCTGATACTGGGAAAGGTTGAAGGCAAGAGCAGAAGAGGGTGACAGAGGATGAGATGGTTAGATGGCATTACTGATGCAATGGACATGAACTTGGGCAAACTTCAGGAGATAGGGAGAGATAGGGAAGTCTGGCATGCTGCTGTTCATGGGGTCCTGAAGAGTCATACAGGACCTGAAAAACAATAGTCTTCTGTCAAACTATGCTCTAGAGATCTCAGTTTTCAGACAGTTTTCTTCCTAAGGGACATTCTGGTGCAAGGCAATCAGCAAGAGATTCACAGCCCATATAGCAGGTAGATAAGCTTTCAGAAGAGAATATGGAATTAAGATAGCTGGGAGGAGTCATTCTGGAATCAGGAAAAAAAAGCAAACCCTGACCCTGGAAACGTCCTTCCAAGAAGCCACATATTGATTGGATTAGGTTGTAGAGGAATATATGCCTGGTTGTTGTTGTTATTCAGTCGCTCAGTCGTGTCCAGCTCTTTGCAACCCCAGGGACTGCGGCACGCCAGGCATCCCTGTCCTTCACTATCTCCCAGAGTTTACTCAAGCTCATGTCCATTGACTCAATGATGCCATCCAACCATCTCATCCTGGGATTCTTCAAGCAAAAATACTGGAGTGAGTTGCCATGCCCTCCTCCAAGGGATCTTCTCGACCCAGGGAGGGAACCAGCATTTCTTAGGTCTCCTACGTTGGCAGGCAGGTTCTTTACCACTAGCCACCTGGGAAACCTGCATATGCCTGGCGGCATTATTGAAAACCATATAAGAAACAGCAAGGACTTCTCCAGTGGTCCAGTGGTTAAGACTTCACCTCCCAATACAGGGCTTGCAGGTTCCAACCCTGTTTAGAGCGCTAAGATTCCACATGCTTCATGGCCATAAAGCCAAAGCATAAAACAGGAACAGTTTTATAACAAATTCATTTAAGACTTTAAAAAAATGGTCCACATCAAAAAAAAAAGAAAGAAAGAAAGAAAGAAAGGGAAGCAATAACAGCCAGTTAGTGGAGTTTACCAGCTGGTGGTGTCAAGAACAGAGTCGAAGAGAACCCACCAGCCCCACTGTCACCCCAGGCTGGTGGGGGCACCCAGAGCTGTGTCTCCCTGAGCAGCGATATTAGAGGCTTAACATCATGGAGGAAGATAGACTTCTCTCAAATAAAAGATCGAGCCAGTCACACAACAAACAAGCAAGTAACAGTCACAAGCCCCAAAGTGGGAGGAAGTGACCGGTACCTGGAGTTGTTACAGTGAATTATCTGAAATACCTAGCTTCCAACAAAAATGTGGAGGCCTGAAAAGAAACAGGAAATTGTGACTCATATACCAGGGGGGAGAAGCAGACAACAGAAACAGCCTGTGACACTGACTTGATGTTGGGGCTAACAAAAAAAGATGTCAACGTAGCCATTATAAATATGTTCACAGCACAGAAGGAAGTATGACTAGAGAAGCACAGGAAGGTATGACGGCAGTGTCACATCATGGAGATAATATCAGTAAAAAATAACCAAATGGTAAGTGTTCTAGACTCAATGACACATTTTATATTTATACATATAAATAGATCATATATAAACAAAATACGTATAAACAATACATGATATCCATGAAATGTGTCCTATTACATATAGAAATACAATTTTTTTTTTTTTTTTAGAAATACAATTGTAAAAAATTGCCAGTAATAGCACAGAAGAGGTGGGTAGGAGTAAAACTATAATGGACTAGGCAAAAGACTGTTGTGATAAGGTAATAATTTTTAAAAAACAATTTTACTGGAATAAAGTTGCTTTACAATGTTGTTTTATTTTCTGTTGTACAGCAAAGTGAATCAACCATACTTATAAATATATCCCCTCTTTCTTGGATTTCCTTCCCATTTAGGAAAGAGCCCCAGATAGGGTTCCCTGTGCTATACAGTAGGTTCTCATTAGCTATCTTTACACACAGCTGTATATATGTCAATCCCAGTCTCCCAATTCATCTCACCCTCCCCCTTCCCCTCCTTGGAATCCATTTGTTTGTTCTCTAGGCTGGAGTCTCTACTTCTGCTTTGCAAATAGGTCCACCTGTACCATTTTTCTAGATTCCACATACAAACGATATTATTCGATGTTTGTATTTCTCTTTCTGTCTTCATTCTGTATAATAGTCGCTAGGTCCATCCATGTCTCTGCAAATGGCACCATTTCATTCCTTTTTATGGCTGAGTAATATTCTGTTATATGTATGTGCCACATCTTCTTTATCCTTGCTGGACACTTACATTGTTTCCGTGTCCTGGCTATTGTAAATACTACTGCAATGAACATTGGGGTGTGTGTATCTTTTGAATTATGGTTTTCTTTGGGTATATACCCAAGAGTATGATTGCTGGATCATAGATAAAGTAATAACTTTTTAAAAATAGGAAAGATGGAAGGATGGGAAGAAGAGCAGAAGCGAGGAAGGGATTCTTCTGTTCTGCCTCATCAGAGATCTTGACACCAGCCCCTATCTTCCTTAGCGGTTACTTGTTAAGTTCCTGATCCCCACTCTGGTGCTGAAACAAGCTTGAAGGAAGGCCAAGCCTATTTGCTACCAGAGCTTCTGAGCTTCCCTTTGACCCTAGCTGTGGCCTATCTTTATTGGCCTGACACTTGATCCAGAACTAATTATGGGCTCCTGCCTTCTTTCCCTACCTGACATTCCAATTTTAATTCTTAGTTAGAATCATAAATTCTCCCCTAAAGCCTGTCTTCTTGCCTAGGCCCTAATACTATTCTTAATCTCTTTCTCTAGAGGCTAAATCTAGGTCCCTTTATTTCATTTGCATTCTTACTTTTCTAGGGCCCTTTGAGAATGGACCCTTAAACTACTCCAGTGCTCTGACTTACTCAACTTGGAATTTTCTTGATGTTCTTCAAGTCCCTCCAACCCTATCAGTCCCCCACAACTCTAACCACACTCCAAACACATGCATACACACATTTACTCATACACTTTGCTAGACTTTCTTGGATACTAAAACCTGCAAGAAGCAAGTCTGGATGTGCCTTGACCATTCAGACATATACCTCAAACCCCAGAGCTGGGGCACAGTCCCCGGCTCTTTCCTAGATTGACCTGTAAAGATTTGATGGCTTTTGCGTCTTTGTGTTTGTTTGCTTAAACTTGCATGAGTTTAACAGTTTAACAGTGAATATTTTAAAGTCTTTTCAGGGTGGCTCTCATAGCTTTTACAAATGAGCTGGTTATTAGCTTCACTCCTGAGTGAGTTTGTGACATGACCGTCTTCTTAACTGTCAGGCTGTTCTTGTTGGTTTGTTTGTTATTTTTATCACAGTGAGCCTGCAACATAGCTCTGCGCTTACCTGTACCTTGCTCTCTTTACTGTCAGAAGCAAAGGAAGAATCTTCTACTCTACTCTGGGCAGAAAAAATCAGAAAAAGCAAGATGACAGAATGGAACTCAAAGTAAGAGGAAATACACCCTAATGAGGGTCTATAAAAATGCACGAGCTTTAGTGTAAAGATTTCATGATGTCTGTTTTTGCATAAGGTGTGTGTGTACATGTGTGTGCTTTTACCCATTTACGTTCTGTGTCATTAAGGTTCTAAGATCAGTAACTCCAGTCATGGAAGTATTACTGAACTAACCTTTTGAAAAAAGTCTGTGAGAAAATATTTAAAGGAAAATTTGCTTCTTGCAGATTATAATATTTCCAAATCTTCAAGCCTATCTGGTGAATGAAATGACCAGGGCACTAGGAAACCCAAGACTGAGGTTCTCATCCAGATTTTTCCTGAGCCAGGAAACCTAGGGCTGTTTAATGGCTCTCTGTCTGGAGAGACAGAGTTTTTTATTCCTAGCATTCTATAAACTTCTTTCATTTTAATATTATAGTTCCAACATTGAACAACTGGATCACATATTTTAAAATTCTGTCCTTTAGAGTTTTAACAAGAATTACTATCCATGGTAAGTTTTTTAGAAGCAAAATATTCATAACCTGTCATCCTTTACTTAAGTTTAAACATTAAGTGCTGATATGGAAAAAGTCCTTCAACTCTATTGATAACAATAGTTTGGTGTTCTGGTATTATAACAAACCACTTATTGGTCCATTTTGGATCAGTTATTGGACTTGTTTAAGCCCAAAATTAGGTACATAATATTAATTTACATGTTATCTTTGGGCTTCCCTGGTGGCTTAGATAGTAAAGAGTTTGCCTGCAGTGCCAGAGACCCCAGTTCGATCCCTGGGTCAGAAGGATCCCCCGAGAAGGAAATGGCAATCCACTCCAGTATTCTTGTCTGAAAAGTCCCATGGACGGAGGAGCCTGGCAGGCTACAGTCTATGAGGTTGCAAAGAGTCAGACACGACTGAGTGACTTTACTTGCTTTCCACCAGTCCATTCTGAAGATCAATCCTGGAATTTCTTTGGAAGGAATGATGCTAAAGCTGAAACTCCAGTATTTTGGCCACCTCATGCGAAGAGTTGACTCATTGGAGAAGACTCTGATGCTGGGAGGGGTTGAGGGCAGGAGGAGAAGAGGATGACAGAGGATGAGATGGCTGGATAGCATCACTGACTCGATGGATGTGAGTCTGAGTGACCTTAGGGAGCTGGTGATGGACAGGGAGGCCTGGCGTGTTGCAGTTCATGGGGTCACAAAGAGTCGGACACGACTGAGCAACTGATCTGATCTGATTGGTTAAAAAACAATCTCCTGCTTCTAAGAGGGTTTGGAAATGGTGCTTGTGTAACATAAATCAAATACTTATATTTGCTCTAGGTGTATCTGGCATTATAAGTGTTAAATCTGCTTTCTTTCTTATACTTCTTTTATATTTCAAGTCTGAAGATGGCTGTGAATTAAAACATGCAACTGTATTATGCATCCTCATTCATACTTAGTGCTGTAATTTTTTAACTTTGGACATTCACAGAAGGTATAATTGTAGTTTATTAATCTGTGCTAATTAATGGTTACTAATTTTCTCTGTTCATTCAAATTCAAGACCATCAATCATAATGCATTTAACCCACTATTATTCAAGATAAAAATGGCAATATTATATGATTTTTGTGATTTAACAGTCATCACAAATAATTAGTACATGAGTAATCATTCATAGGTCAGTATAAGTACATTTGAAATTCTCAGTTGAAGAGAATGAAAGTTCTAATTTTCAAAAGATATGTTTTCTGCTAAAACAAATGGTAGTACCAAGTGTTCTGGAATATTCTTTTACCACACAGATAATAAAACTGCAATCATTTGGACTAGAAATATCAAATTTATTTCAATAACTGGTTCATTAAGACACACTTCCCACTTTGCATGTTGCATCCCCTACTTGAATACTGAAAAAGAAATAAAACGCACCCTGATGAAAACAACAATTATAATACAAAAGAAATCAGTAATGCATCAGAACAGAAAAACATGCTTAAAAGTAGGCTTTGGCTGCAATTATCCTCCATTTTAGAACTTTTCTTAATGTAAAAATAATAAGGCAAATCATGAGTACTCATGATTAGTTTAATTAGTTAGCAGCACCAAGGCACATTTAATTTAATCTGTATCCTTTCTATATACTCTAGTCTAAAGATCTTAACTATCAGATCAGAACAGTTGCTTAGTCCTTTCTGACTCTTTGCGACCCCATGAATCACAGCACACCAGGCCTCCCTGTCCATCACCAACTCCCGGAGTTCACTCAGACTCACGTTGATAAAGTCAGTGATGCCATCCAGCCATCTCATCCCCTGTAGTCCCATTCTCCTCCTGCCCCCAATCCCTCCCAGCATCAGAGTCTTTTCCAATGAGTCAACTCTTCACATGAGGCGGCCAAAGTACTGGAGTTTCAGCTTTAGCATCATTCCTTCCAAAGAAATCCCAGGGCTGATCTCCTTCAGAATGGACTGGTTGGATCTCCTTGCAGTCCAAGGGACTCTCAAGAGTCTTCTCCAACACCACAGTTCAAAAGCATCAATTATTCAGCACTCAGCCTTCTTCTCAGTCCAACTCTCACATCCATAAATGACCACTAGAAAAACCATAGCCTTGACTAGACAAACCTTTATTGGCAAAGTAATGTCTCTGCTTTTGAATATGCTATCTAGGTTGGTCATAACTTTCCTTCCAAGGAGTAAGCGTCTTTTAATTTCATGGCTGCAGTCACCATCTGTAGTGATTTTGGAGCCCAGAAAAATAAAGTCTGACACTGTTTCCCCATCTACTTCCCATGAAGTGATGGGACTGGATGCCATGATCTTCGTTTTCTGAATGTTGAGCTTTAAGCCAACTTTTTCACTCTCCACTTTCACTTTCATCAAGAGGCTTTTTAGTTCCTCTTCACTTTCTGCCATAAGGGTGGTGTCATCTGCATATCTGAGGTTATTGATATTTCTCCCAGCAATCTTGATTCCAGCTTGTGCTTCTTCCAGTCCAGCGTTTCTGATGATGTACTCTGCATATAAGTTAAATAAACAGGGTGACAATATACAGCCTTGACATACTCCTTTTCCTTTGTGGAACCAGTCTGTTGTTCCATGTCCAGTTCTAACTGTTGCTTCCTGACCTGCATATACAAATTTCTCAAGAGGCGATCAGATGGTCTGGTATTCCCGTCTCTTTCAGAATTTTCCACAGTTCACTGTGATCCACACAGTCAAAGGCTTTGGCATAGTCAGTAAAGCAGAAATAGATGTTTTTCTGGAACTCTCTTGCTTTTTCCATGATCCAGAAGATGTTGGCATTTTGATCTCTGGTTCCTCTACCTTTTCTAAAACAGTTTGAATATCAGGAAGTTCACGGTTCACATATTGCTGAAGCCTGGCTTGGAGAATTTTGAGCATTATTTTACTAGCATGTGAGATGAGTGCAATTGTGTGGTAGTTTGAGCATTCTTTGGCATGGCCTTTCTTTGGGATTGGAATGAAAACTGACCTTTTCCAGTCCTGTGGCCACTGCTGAGTTTTCCAAATTTGCTGGCATATTGAGTGCAGCACTTTCACAGCATCATCTTTCAGGATTTGAAATAGCTCAACTGGAATTCTATCATCTCCACTAGCTTTGTTTGTAGTGATGCTTTCTAAGGCCCACTTGACTTCACATCCCAGGATGTCTGGCTCTAGGTCAGTGATTACACCATCATGATTATCTGGGTCATGAAGCTCTTTTTTGTACAGTTCTTCTGTGTATTCTTGCCACCTCTTCTTAATATCTTCTGCTTCTGTTAGGTCCATACCATTTCTGTCCTTTATGGAGCCCATCTTTGCATGAAATGTTCCTTTTGTATCTCTGGTTTTCTTGAAGAGATCTCTAGTCTTTCCCATTCTGTTGTTTTCCTCTATTTCTTTGCATTGATCACTGAAGAAGGCTTTCTTATCTCTTCTTGCTATTCTTTGGAACTCTGCATTCAGATGCTTATATCTTTCCTTTTCTCCTTTGCTTTATGCTTCTCTTCTTTTCACAGCTATTTGTAAGGCCTCCCCAGACAGCCATTTTGCTTTTTTGCATTTCTTTTCCATGGAGATGGTCTTGATCCCTGTCTCCTGTACAATGTCACGAACCTCATTCCATAGTTCATCAGGCACTCTATCTATCAGATCTAGGCCCTTACATCTATTTCTCACTTCCACTGTATAATCATAAGGGATTTGATTTAGGTCATACCTGAATGGTCTAGTGGTTTCCCTATGTACTTCAATTTAATTCTGAATTTGGCAATAAGGAGTTCATGGTCTGAGCCACAGTCAGCTCCTGGTCTTGTTTTTGCTGACTGTATAGAGCTTCTCCATCTTTGGCTGCAAAGAATATAATCGGTCTGATTTCAGTGTTGACCATCTGGTGACGTCCATGTATAGAGTCTTCTCTTGTGTTGTTGAAAGAGGGTGTTTGTTATGACCAGTGCATTTTCTTGGCAAAACTCTATTAGTCTTTGCCCTGCTTCATTCTGTATTCCAAGCCCAAATTTGCCTGTTACTCCATATGTTTCTTGACTTCCTACTTTTGCATTCTGGTCCCCTATAATGAAAAGGACATCTTTTTTGGGTGTTAGTTCTAAAATGTCTTTTAGGTCTTCATAGAACCATTCAACTTCAGCTTCTTCGGCGTTACTGGTTGGGGCATAGACTTGGATTACTGTGACATTGAATGGTTTGCCATGGAAATGAATAGAGATCATTCTGTCGTTTTTGAGATTGCATCCAAGTACTGCATTTCGGACTCTTTTGTTGACCATGATGGCCACTCCATTTCTTCTGAGGGATTCCTGCCCACAGTAGTAGATATAATGGTCATCTGAGTTAAATTCACCCATTCCAGTCCATTTCAGTTCGCTGATTCCTAGAATGTTGACATTCACTCTGGCCATCTCTTGTTTGACCACTTCCAATTTGCCTTGATTCATGGACCTGACATTCCAGGTTCCTATATGCAATATTGCTCTTTACAGCATCGGACTTTGCTTCTATCACCAGTCACATCCACAGCTGGGTATTCTTTTTTCTTTGGCTCCATCCCTTCATTCTTTCTGGAGTTATTTCTCCACTGATCTCCAGTAGCATATTGGGCCCCTACTGACCTGGGGAGTTTCTCTTTCAGTATCCTATCATTTTGCCTTTTCATACTGTTCATGGGGTTCTCAAGGCAAGAATACTGAAGTGGTTTGCCATTCCCTTCTCCAGTGGACCACATTCTGTCAGATCTCTCCACCATGACCCGCCCATCTTGGGTTGTCCCAGGGGCATGGCTTAGTTTGATTGAGTTAGACAAGGCTGTGGTCCTAGTGTGATTAGATTGACTAGTTTTCTGTGAGTATGGTTTCAGTGTGTTTGCCCTCTGATGCCCTCTTGCAAGACCTACCGTCTTACTTGGGTTTCTCTTACCTTGGGCGTGGGGTATCTCTTCCCGGCTGCTCCAGCAAAGCGCAGCCACTGCTTCTTACCTTGGACGAGGGGTCTCTCCTCACCATCGCCCTTCCTGACCTTCAACGTGGGATAGCTCCTCTAGGCCCTCCTGCACCCGTGCAGCCACAGCTCCTTGGACGTGGGGTTACTCCTCCCGGCTGCCGTCCTTGGCCTCAGGCGTAGGGGCTGTGGGGTAGCTCCACCTGCCGCCTCTGACCTCAGACGTGGGGTAACTCCTCTTGTCGCTGCTCCTGACCTCAGATGCTGGGTATCTCTTCTCCGCCGACCCCCTGACCTCGGACGTGGGGTAGCTCCTCTCGGCCGTTCCTGCCCATCACAGTCTGGTACTCTCGGCCACTGCCCCTGACCTCGGACGTGGGGTAACTCCTCTTGGCCGCTGCCCTTCGGGCATGGGGTCCTCCCGGCTTCTGCCCCTGACTTCGGATGTGGGGTGGCTCCTCTCGGCCGCGCTTAGCACGCTAGTCGCAGGCCACCTGCGCTTAGCGCGCCAAAGGTCTGAATATTTTACCACTTTAAACCTTTTACAGTATCCACATCATAAAATCTTTCTTATACACCCTTAGCTCGAAATCCCACAAAACTCTCCGGGACCAGTTTCCCAGATTATGCTTAGTTGTTTGTGCTGAAACATTACAAGAGGAGGAAAGCATTAAGGAAGCATCGTGTGACTGGAGTTGGAACAGAAAAAGAATGAAGGAGGGAAGGAAACAGGACAAAGGAGCAGAGGAAGAGATCTCGGGGGAATAAAGGGGAGGAGGTTGAAATAACAAAGAAGAACCAGAAAAGGAAGAGTTAATGAGATGGCTGAACAGGAGAAAAGCAGGAATACAAAGTTGGTTTTACACTCATATCACTCATTGCTGAGCCAGTCCTATTTTTCCTATGTATCTATGATCCTGGCATTAAATTTTTTTTTCTAGTTTCAGCCTACATTTTTTAAATCATCCTTTTCCCTCTGGGATAAAGCACCTGAAGATAGGACTATAATTCACCAAAAGAAAAGTTTTCCAAGTTCCCATAACCAGGGAAATTCTGAACAACCCAACAAGACCTAGAGTCTATCCTTTTTCCCAGGATCCTGAGTTCTTGCTTCTCTCTGGAAAGTGTATGCATAATCATTCAGTCATGTCCGGCTCGTCGATACGCAATGACTGTAGCCCGCCAAGTTCTCCTACCCGTGGGGATTCTCCAGGCAAGAATACTGGAGTGGGTTGCCATGCCCTCCTCCAGGGGATCTTCCCAACCCAAGGATTGAACCCAGGTCTCCCACATTGCAGGTGGATTCTTTACTATCTGAGTCACTAGGGAAGCCCATGATTACTGAAATGGACAGCTTATCCCTTCTCCAGGGAATCTTCCTGACCCAGGAATCAAACTGGGGTCTCCTGCATTTCAGGCAGATTCTTTACCAGCTGAGCTACCAGTAAAGCCCTCTGGAAATGTGGCCCTTAATCAACAGAGAGCTAAAGGACGGTAAGAATAGCCTGGGCTGTAAAGCAACTTAATGTGCTTATTCTTTTGGATAGTTGGGACATCCACTCTATTTAGACATGCTAGCACAATTGATTTGCCTCTGAATCAGTTTCTTCCCCTGTTTGCATCAATGACAAAAAAAAAAAAAAATCAATCTTTCCTATTAGTACTTTTAAAAATAATTTATGATCAGTAGTTTATTTGCTATTCTGATTAGCTTTTTAAAAACTATGCTAAATGAGTTCTTCCCAAAAACTATGCTAAATGAAGCTGTGCTAAATGAGTTTTTCCAAATCTTTATGTATAAAGATTCAGAGGTATTTCAAGTGCATCTGTACGTTAAAACATTGTTTATATATATGTATGAAATCTTGATTTGTGACCTGTAAAAGCTATTTGATAATAATTCAATTTTGATAAGAGATCTGAAGTAGAAATTCTCAAAAGAAGTAGTTTAAAAGCTTGTCTATCACCAAAATTAATGTGTAGTAAAATAAATGTGTGATGAATGATCAAGGAAGCATGCTCAGATTCATTATTGAACCAAAATATTAAAAAAATATGCTGTACACCCTTGATTCAAGTTTTCAAGAGGGAAGGAACATTTGGGAACTCATGTATAATTTCATCAGGGTTTATATTCATCTGGCAAGCATGGATATAGCTCTACTGGCCATTAAAATATTAAATACTCCTGAAATCACTGCTGCTCTGAGTTTTGACTCCCCAACCATCCGGCCCACTCTCCCACAAGCTTGGCACCATCTAGAAAATAAAGCATTAAATTTGGGGCAGCATTTGCCTGCCAGGATCTACAGAACATCCATTCTAGTTTGTTGTTGCCTGGACCATGATCGTATTAAGTATTTCAAGTGTAATCTCTGAATGCTTGCTGCCGATTTTCATCAATATGAAAGAATATATTTGCAGGGGGAAGGAATGATAACCATGCTGCTAAGTCACTCCAGTCGTGTCTCACTCTGTGCGACCCCATAAACAGCAGCCCACCAGGCTCCCCTGTCCCTGGGACTCTCCAGGCCAGAACACTGGAGTGGGTCGCCATTTCCTTCTCCAATGCATGAAAGTGAAAAGTGAAAGTGAAGTCGCTCAGTCGTGTCCGAGTCTTAGCGACCCCATGGACTGCAGCCTACCAGGCTCCTCCGTCCATGGGATTTTCCAGGCAAAAGTACTGGAGTCGGTTGCCATTGCCTTCTCCAGTGATAACCATAGTCTTCTGTTTGTTTTTAAACTGCAAGCTTTTATACACTTCTTTCGTTCAGTGAGGTCCAGCCTATCTCCCTCAGTCCCTGGTGAGAACTTGTTCTATATACAGGCTCCAATGTGGTGACTCAACTTCCATTGTCAACTTCATGTGGCATTTAGGTGAGCTGCTGCTGCTGCTGATGTAAGCATGACTGCACTGCCCTTGTGTCTCCATTCTTCTTATGTTTTTTTCCCCCTCTACTCTTGCCTGAAAAATCCCATGGATGGAGGAGCCTGGAAGGCTGAAATCCATGGGGTCGCTGAGGGTCAGACAGGACTGAGTGACTTCACTTTCACTTTTTACTTTCATGCATTGGAGAAGCAAATGGCAACCCACTCCAGTGTTCTTGCTTGGGGAATCCCAGGGACTGGGGAGCCTGGCGGGCTGCCGTCTGTGGTGTTGCACAGAGTCGGACACGACTGAAGTGACTTAGCAGCCTCTCTTGGTTGAAGTAGAAGAAGGTATGCTTGTGGAGGGTTGAGCTAGTCCTCTTCCAGCCAGTGTAACAATATATGTACTAGGTTCATGATCAGAGCGATTTGTGACCACAGTACTTTCCTGTGCAAATTTTCATGTGAATTTTTGAGTTAGTTTCCTGCTGCAAGCTTCCTTTGGATCTGGATTGAAGATAGTACTTCTAACAGAGATCATCTCTCCTCACTAACAATTACATGGACAAGTCTAAAATGAAACAGCTTTCGGCTTCCCTGGTGGCTCAGTGGTAAAGAATCTGCCTGTCAATGCAGAAGACCCGGGTTCAACCCCTGGTCCAGGAAGATCCCACATGCCACAGAGCACCTAAGCCTGTGTGCCACAACTATTGAGCCTGTGCTCTAGGGCCCAGGAATCTACTGAGTCCATGTGCTGCAACTGCTGAATCCCAAGGGCCCTAGAGCCCGTGCTCCATAACAAAAGAAGCCATAGCAATGAGAAGCCTTTGCACTGCAGCAGAGAGTAGTCTTCTCTCTCAGCAACTAGAGAAAAGCCCTGGAAGCAACGAAAATCCAGCATAGCCAAAAATAAATATAGAAATAAAAATGATTAAAAATAAAATAAAATGAAACAGCTTTTTCTCCCCTTTTCAAACTGAGTTCCCTAGGGTGGTGACCACCGTGGAGAGAAACCCCTTCCTCCTCCAGAGACATATCTCAAAGGCCTTGATTAAGTTGCATTGTGTCCAGGTGTATCACCTCACTTCTAGAAGTTAAATACAGTCTTCTTGGCACAATCTAGGTTTGAGATGGTGTTCATTTTGATCTTCATCACATACACACAATGTGAAGTGTTAGTTGCTTAGTCATATCTGACTCTTTGCAACCCCATGGAATGTGGCCTGCCAGGCTCCTCTGTCCATGGGGATTCCCCAGGCAAGAATACTGGACTGGGTTGCCATGCCCTCCTCCAGGGGTTCCCTGGGATCTTCCCAGGGGATCTTCCCAACCCAAGGATCAAACCCAGGTCTCCTGCATTACAGGCAGATTCTTTCCCTTCTGAGCCACCAGGGAAGCCCCATACACACAATTGGATGGGCTATAGGAACCTACTTCCTTTCTCTATCTTCCTTACTACATTGAGCATCTTCTCAGTTATTCTTAATTGTTCCATCCTAATCAAAAACCTAGCCCCCAAAACTGAGTTTCTAATTTAACTGAAAAAGCCCTGAGGTACGGAATAAAATAATACCATTTCTTCTTCCTGCATTTAGTGGAAAAGTATTTTTTGTTTTGTTTTTTTGGCTGATGTAAACTCTCATTTCTAATTCCTCATTTTGTTTTCTTCCTCTTCTCTGAGGTAAAGGGACTTCAGGTGAGAAGCGACTGAACTTTGAAGTGTCACATGAAACTTACCCTTTTTCACTCAGCACTAATGAAAATATTTGCCTTCTATTTAACTAACAGGTCTTTTCTTTAAAACTTGCTGAACTTGTTTTTTAACTTAGTGACTTCAGTGCATACCGTAACAGGGATGCTTTAGATTTTCATCTCTTTCATTCCTAAGAGAAGAAAGAAAGGGGCAAAAAGTTCCTAAACTTACAAGCCAAATCAGAAGATTGAAAAAAAGTTTCTTAGTTCATAAAATAATCATTCAAACCTCTCATTGGCTTATGAAATTATTGCTTTCCACTATTTACCAAAAAAAGCACTTACTATCACAGACATAATAGATTCAAATTGCCAATATAGCTTTATTTTATTTTATAATAATATGGAAAGCACAAATAGGAATGATCATTCATCATGAACATAAATATAGTACTTTGGAATATTAAGAGAAATATTTACTTATCTCTAGCTCAAATTGCAGAGAAGGCAATGGCAACCCACTCCAGTACTCTTGCCTGGAAAATCCCATAGACGGAGGGGCCCAGTGGGCTGCAGTCCATGGGGTCGCTAGGAGTTGGACACGACTGAGTGACTTCACTTTCACTTTTCATTTTCATGCATTGGAGAAGGAAATGGCAACCCACTCCAGTGTTCTTGCCTGGAGAATCCCAGGGACGGAGGGGCCTGGTGGGCTGCAGTCCATAGGGTCGCACAGAGTCGGACACGACTGAAGCGACTTGGCAGCCGCAGCAGCAGCAGCTCAAATTGAACATATATAATACCCAACTTTTTTTTAACTCTAAAAATATCTCAGTTCTACCTGGAAATGCCCTTCTGTAAATCTAGCTATGCAGTTGTAAAATATTGGTAGGACATAAAGGCATATATAGTCAGCATAAGATTATTTTAAACTGTTTCATCTATTCCACAAAATTATTCTGCTAAAGCTAAATAAATAGTCATCAAATTACTACTCAGAAGAGTCAGCAGCTGCTTCTATTTAAGGCTTTCATATATGTCTCTACTGTCCCCTCCTTACTCTGCTAAATTAACCCTGGAAAGAGACAGTGGGATCAGTTTCAAGAGTCCTTTCTCCCTGCAGGGCACTGGGGGGGATGATGGAATGAGGAGCAGCTGTATTTCCTGAGCCCACTCTGGTTCTTCTCGTTATTTTTATTCTTTTTCTTTTCCTCCAGTCTCCCCACCACACCCTTGTACCATCTCAATTAGTTCTCAAGCTTTAAACTTCATTGATATCTTGATGACTCCTATAAGTATATCTCTAGCCCAGAACACCTCTACTGGGAACTCCAGTTTCTAGTATCCAACCAGCTACAGGTTATGTCAAGTTCATACATGCATAATGGAGTTCTTAGCGATGGAACACTACATCATTTCTGAACAAGCGGTAAGTGGGATCACCATTCATTTCCACTCTAATGGAAAGTTCTGTCAATTCTACTGTAAAGCATACTGCAAATCTGTCTCATTTCCTGCACTCAATGCTACCCATCTAGTCAAAAAAATGCAGTTTCTCAACTGGGATACTTCCTCAGCCTTTGCCACACTGATATTTGCTCCATTCAGTCTACTCTCCAGGAAAAAAAAAATAGTAGAAATTACTGTCTTATTATTACAGAAAAGGGAAGTGAGGTTCCTGATGGTAAATAAATTTGTCCAAGGCTACATGGCAATAAAGGATAGAGCTAGAATTTTAAGCTAGGTGAATCACCTCAGAGGTTCAACAATTTATCCCATTTCATAGACTACAGAACTGGTCCAGCTAGTTCAAATTTTGAGTTATTTTTACTAAACTATACTGCTATTCTATATTTAAAGGAATAGGGACCAAAAAAACACTTTTTTTTTGTCTTCAAAATTAAAATAGACCAGAAAAGTCATATATGCATACTATGTGTCTATGTTTATGTATATACATGTTTGTTGTTCCATTTAAAATGCATGATACTGGATGCTTGAGGCTGGTGCACGGGGATGACCCGGAGGGATGGTACAGGGAGGGAGGACGGAGGAGGGTTCGGGGTGGGGAGCACATTTATGCCTGTGGTGGATTCATTTTGATGTATGGCAAAACCAATACAATATTGTAAAGTTAAACAAAATAAAAAACAAACTATAAAATAAAATAAATTAAAAAAAAAAATAAAAGATGACTTCAGGGACTCCTGTGGCTGTCCAATGGTTGAGCGTCTGTGCTCCCAAAGCAGCGGGCACAGTTCCATCCCTGGTCAGGAAACTAGGATCCTGCATGCACGCCTTGAAGTCTGAAAAAAAATTTCCTAATAAAAGGTGCCTTTAGACAAAGACTTAATTGAAAAATAGTGGATTTCAGTAAGATTGTTGATGGAAGAGCTCTTTTCCCTTTCATATAGCTTTCTTTAAAAACCTTGCTTTTTTTGCATCCAGATAGTCTCAGCAGCTTTGATCTCTTTCTATCTCTCTCTGTCTCCTGGATCATTCTATTTGATTCTTTTAACATTGTTTACAATTGGAGACTGATATAAAATGCCCCTTTCAGAATTTCAGCAACCACAACAGTATGTAGAAGACAACATTTTTTATGATTTCCATAAGAGTTTTAAAGTATAACATTTTGCCTGGAATAATCATGGTTGGGACAGGATTTAAAAAAAACACACACAAACATCAACTGGTTATAGGGAAGAAACTAACACTAGGGCATGTGACTGGTGAATGAAGGAGACCTTAAGGAATTAAGTAGGCAGCTAAAAATCTATAGGGACAATTGCTAGGCTTAGGGATTTTTCTCACTCCAATGGTGTATGGGATATGTGATCTCTGGGAGATTGTATGAGGCCAGAGCGTCAACCCCATGAAGTCTGAAGTTTGAGTTTTTGCAGGGTATCATTTACACCCTGCAGATCATCGCCTAACATTGCACAAGGGTCTTTGGAGCCTCCGTTTGGCAGCCAGCCATGATTCACTGCAGCAGCATATTGTCAAGGCAGCTGGCCCTTCATCTGCAGACACGCAACACACACACATACTCAACCCACTGCCGAAATTAACCCTTTCTCACCTAACAACACATACACTCCCTCGTTTTTACACTACCTATAAAAATCACATGTATTATTCCATTGAAGACCAGTTAGGTACTGCCTCTTTTCATATAATATCTCTAAGCTAACAACCATCTAAGGTAGATATTATCATTTTCAGTTTACAGATGAGAAAACTAAGAGGTTGAATACCTGTTCCAAGGTCTCAGACCTAGTATGCAGATGAACTCTAATTCATACTAACATCTGTCTTTTTCCAAAACTCCTGCCATTGATAACCGGTGATCTATTCATGCTTCACACAAGACCTAGAAAAGAGGCAAAAGCTCTTTTGAAGTGCAAACTCATGAAACTCATTAGGAAGTTAGGTAAATTACATTATTAAAGTTTCAAGTCTGTCTCCATTATTACCAGAGCTGACTTGTTTGAGAACCATAAGAATCAATGATTACACAAAGTATATGCTTTAATCATTAAGATATGTCATACTTTAAATATTCAGTACTTCAAAGACACAGCTTATTTTAATAAGGCACTAAATAATGTTGTAGAAGTTCCAGAAAAGTAAAGGACTTGGCCATAATGTGGTCAGAATGTAGTAGATTCAGTCAGCTGCCTAACTTTCAAAGGGCCATCCTAAGTTGGCACCCTCTAGTGAATTTACCTAATCTAGACATTGACCTCCGGAGAAGGCAAAGGCACCCCCATCCAGTACTCTTGCCTGGAAAATCCCATGGATGGAGGAGCCTGGTAGGCTGCAGTCCATGGGGTCGCGAAGAGTCAGACACAACTGAGCGACTTCACTTTCACTTTTCACTGTCATGCATTGGAGAAGGAAATGGCAACTCACTCCAGTGTTCTTGCTTGGAGAATCCCAGGGACGGGGGAGCCTGGTGGGCTGCTGTCTATGGGGTCGCACAGAGTTGGACACAGTTGAAGCGACTTAGCAGCAGCAGCAGCAGACATTGACCTCAACTTTTTGATAGCAGGATTTTGATCTGTGTCTGACACTAAAAGTGATTCCTACTGAATGAGAATCTGAGTTCTTCTAGATTGGGTCCCAGGTGGAAAAAATCATTAATAGACTGTTAATTAAAAAGTAATCAATTTAGTACACTTAAATGTAAAAGGCGCTTACTCCTTGGAAGAAAAGTTATGACCAACCTAGATAGCATATTGAAAAGCAGAGACATTACTTTGCCAACAAAGGTCCATCTAGTCAAGGCTATGGTTTTTCCTGTGGCCATGTATGGATGTGAGAGTTGGACTATGAGGAAGGCTGAGTGCTGAAGAATTGATGTTTTTGAAGTGTGGTGTTGGAGAAGACTCTTGAGAGTCCCTTGGACTTCAAGGAGATCCAACCAGTCCATTCTGAAGGAGAACAGCTCTGGAATTTCTTTGGAAGGAATGATGCTGAAGCTGAAACTCCAGTACTTTGGCCACCTCATGCAGAGTTGACTCATTGGAAAAGACTCTGATGCTGGGAGGGATTGGGGGCAGGAAGAGAAGGGGATGACAGAGAATGAGATGGTGGGATAGCATCACTGACTCGATGGACGTGAGTCTGAGTGAACTCCGGGAGTTGGTGATGGACAGGGAGACCTGGTGTGCTGTGATTCATGGGGTCGCAAAGAGTCGGACACAACTGAGTGACTGAACTGAACTGAACTGAACTGAAATGTAAAAAGGGTCTTCCCTGGTGTCTCAGGTGGTAAAGAATCTACCTGCAATGCAGGAGACCTAAGTTCAGCCCCTGGGTAGGGAAGATCCTCTGGAGAAAGGAATAGCTACCCACTCCAATATTCTTGCCTGGAGAAGGCTATGGCCAGAGGAGCCTGGCAGGCTACGGTCCATGGGGTTGCAAAGAGTTGGACACAACTGAGCAATTAACTTTAAATGTAAAAAGGGATTTGTTCTTCTTTGCAGTTTTCAGTTCATTTTATAAACCTTATTATCCCATGTAGAAAGATAACACTTTTTCACAGTCCCTTTAAAGGAGGTCTTTAGTTGCTATCTGGATCAGTTATAAATCTTGTTAATTTAACTCCTTTTAAACATTTTAAGCTGCCCTAGTGCATTTAATATGCTCATTTTTTTCCCCTATGCATACATAAATTATCTAACAAACTTGCTCAAGTATTTAAGCAATACTTAGAAAATTAACAAATGAACGTTAAAACTGGTTTAAAGTTTTTTAAATCTTCAAATACTTTTATAAAATTAATTATATTCAGTCTAGACACATGATCCCCTCTCACTTCTCAGTTAGGCATTTTAAAACAATGTTACAAGGTTGACCTGTTTTTCTAACAGGTTAAAGCCTGTTATGCATTACCTCTACTTAATATAGCAAGTATGCAGACTTTGCAGACTTTAATTAATGTAAAAGTATTAATACTACATTTTGGTTCTTTTCAACATTTCTACAGTTAAATCTACATCTCCCAGATATGAAAACTTTACCACAAAGGAAACATACCATCTCACACAATTTTGAGGGTTACATCCCCATACCACTTTTGGAGCTGCCTACTCATCTGCTCAGTGACCTCAAACAAGTCCTGGGATAAACCTGGATCCTGTCTGTGACAGGGCTAGAATGTGCTGAACCTGGCAGATTACAGAAGTTTATAATAAGGACTTCCACAGTGAAAGAAAAAAACTTCATGTGGCTCATATCCATTAGAAGTGAATCACATTCAAGTCAGGTTAGAGTCTCTAACTTCTGCAGGTGGCCTTGCTTCTCAGTTGGATTTTGCTTTCCTGAGTTCTAAGACAAGTAAAGGTATTCACATCTAGGTATAAAAACATTGGATTGTAAGAAAGAGATGCGAAGAAAGACATCTCTCTCTTCCATATTCTCTTACTAAATAAGACATTTCTCCTCCTGCGGGAAGAAGGAAACAAGGAAAAGAAAAAACAACAGGATGTCTCTTCAGGAATCCTTCTCAGTTCTACCTACACCATAGGGGATACATGCCCTGTGAGCCCTGGCAACAACCATCTTCACATGAGGAACTGCTCTGCTCTGTGAAAGGGCTGGAAAAGGTTAGATCAGGACAGCATCTACCCTGATGAAGTCAGGATGGTACAGCCCATGACAAAGATTCTCATTTTCCCTCATTTCTATTGAAGGTCAATCACTTTTCTCACCGGTAGTTGTTTTTGGGTTTGTTTTTTTAATGTTCTGTTAACATAAAAAAATCTAGTTGATGTCAAATCTCATGGGCCTGAAAGCTTTCTGCCTTTCAAAACACTCTACATGTCTCTATTCTCATCCAGTATTATATCTCAGTCTTAATTCCCTCAATTCCAAATCTATGAAGGATAACACAGTCCCACCAGAATCATAAGAGAAGTACTGAATAGACTCCATGGAGATAAAACCCCACCACAAGGCAGGCAGGTTCTTTTCTGTTACATTCTCCTGGGAACCTTCATTTAATAGTAGTAATTGCTTTCTTTTTATAGATATGTCTAGCTTGCTGCTTAATTTTTCAAAATTACAAAAAAACAATTGTTTAGTAATAAATGCATGAGTGCTGAGCTTATTTTTAAGCAGTTCAGAACAGTCACTCAGTCATGTCCAACTCTTGTGACCCCGTGGACAGCAGCACACCAGGCTTCCCTGTATATCAAGGAAAGGTTAAAATAAAAGTCAAAAAACTGGTTACTTCTGGGAGTAGAGGTGGGGAAATGAAACTGGTATGGAGTACAGGGGACTTTCCAAATACAGTTAATCTGCATTGTTGGATACAGAGGTGTTTCTTGTTGTTATGCATACACTAGTTATATATTTTAATATATTATATATGAATAGTACATTTCAAAAATAAAAAAATAGCTTATTCATGATAAAAATGGCAAGTGTGATGATTCCATTTATGTAAAATTTTATATATGAGAGTTTATGTATAAAAATAGAGATGTTAAAAACAGCAGCCATCAAAAAATCAATAGATGATCTCTCCAGATGGGGAGAATTCAGATGGGTTTTGGTTTGTTTATATTTGGAAGTTTTTTGCTGAAATGTTCTCATAGTATTCATATAATTAGAAAAATCAATAAAGTACCATTTTCATTGTGAACCAAAAAGAAGCATGTCTTACATACAAAAAGTTATTCAATAAAATTGTACATGTAGCATTGATTTTTCATATTTATTATTAAATTGTATTCTGAAACATTTTTTTTCTCCAGTTGAAGTAACAGTAATATCTGGTATATTGTGTGTTCAGTTCAGTCGCTCAGTCGTGTCCGACTCTTTGTGACCCCATGAATCACAGCACACCAGTCCTCCCTGTCTATCACCAACTCCCGGAGTTCACTCAGACTCACATCCATCGAGTCAGTGATGCCATCCCACCATCTCATCCTCTGTCATCCCCTTCTCCTCCTGCCCCCAATCCCTCCCAGCATCAGAGTCTTTTCCAATGAGTCAACTCTTCGCATGAGGTGGCCAAAGTATTGGAGTTTCAGCTTTAGCATCATTCCTTCCAAAGAAATCCCAGGGCTGATCTCCTTCAGAATGGACTGGTTGGATCTCCTTGCAGTCCAAGGGACTCTCAAGAGTCTTCTCCAACACCACAGTTCAAAAGCATCAATTCTTCGATGCTCAGCCTTCTTCACAGTCCAACTCTCACATCCATACATGACCACAGGAAAAACCATAGCCTTGACTTAGATAGACCTTTGTTGGCAATGTCTCTGCTTTTGAATATGCTATCTAGGTTGGTCATAACTTTCCTTCCAAGGAGTAAACGTCTTTTAATTTCATGGCTGCAGTCACCATCTGCAGTGATTTTGGAGCCCAAAAACTAAAGTCTGACACTGTTTCCCCATCTATTTCCCATGAAGTGATGGGACCAGATGCCATGATCTTCGTTTTCTGAATGTTGAGTTTTAAGCCAACTTTTTCACTCTCCTCTTTCACCTTCATCAAGAGGCTTTTGAGTTCCTCTTCACTTTCTGCCATAAGGGTAGTGTCATCTGCGTATCTGAGGTTATTGATATTTCTCCGGGCAATCTTGATTCCAGCTTGTGCTTCTTCCAGTCCAGAGTTTCTCATGATGTACTCTGCATAGAAGTTAAATAAGCAGGGTGACAATATACAGCCTTGACGTACTCCTTTTCCTATTTGGAACCAGTCTGTTGTTTCTTGTCCAGTTCTAACTGTTGCTTCCTGACCTGCATACAAATTTCTCAAGAGGCAGGTCAGGTGGTCTGGTTACATGGGTTCAAATCTCACTTCTGGTACTAAAATCTGTATTATTTTTCTATTGCTGCTGTAACAAATGACTGTGAACTAAATGACTTAAAACAGCACCAATTTATTATCTTACAATTCTAGAACTCAGAAGTCTAACACAGATGTCCTAGGTTGCAATCAGGATTTTTGCAAAGCTGCATGCTTTTCTTGAGTTCTACAAGATCATACATTTCTTTGTGTTTTTCAGCTTCTAAAGACTATACATACTTCGTGGTTTATAGCTCACTTCCTCCATCTCTCTAACCATCCTTCCTTCCAATTGTCTCCTTAGCCTGAGAAGTTCTTAAAAGGACTCGGATGATTGGGTTGGACCCACTTGGATAATCCACTTGTCCTCATCTCAAGGTCCTTAAGATTAACTGTATCTTCAAAGTAGCTTTATCCATGTAAGATGCAGATAGTAACAGGCCTCAGGAATTAGACAGGAACATGTTTGGATGGCCATCATTCTGCCTATGGTAGTTGGCTTTGCAGATACAGAAATGTAATTCTGCTAATTCTCTGTTTATCCATATATAATTTCCCTCTAATTTAAAAAAGATACATAGAGCAATTTCTTTTATTCATCAGAAAACGTATAATCAAATATGAGCATAAGCTGAATTTATTAAAAATAACTTCTAAACGAAAAATGGAAATCATTGTTTACACTTGAAAGTGTGAAAGACTCAGTCGTATGTGACTCTTTGCAACCCCACGGACTGGAGCTCACCAGGCTCCTCTTTCTGGGGAATTCTCCTGGCAAGAAGACTAGAGTGGGTAGCCATTTCCCTCTCCAGGGCATCCTCCCACTCCAGGGACTGAAGCTGGGTCTCCTGCATTGCAGACAGGTTCTTTACCATCTGAGCCACCTTATGACAGTCCAAAACTAGGTAATTTTTTAAAATGTCAAATAAAGTAAAATCACATAAATCCTGAAAGCCCAAACTTTATAATTTAGGAATTTAATAAAATAAATTTTCTCCAATAAACTTTTAAAAAGGCAATATAATCAGATGGCCACAAAGCCAGAGTAAGAATTATTGTACATATTATATATATACCTCAGCCAGGGTTAGCTTTCCAAATGGTGACTGGAATACCAGTGGGAGCTCATCACTGCACCCTATTCAGACCACCCCTTACACTCCATCTATCACTTGTGTTGAAAATTCCTCCAAGAGAGATTCATTCCTTTGGGTTCAAAACCTCTATTAAAATGCCAGTACTTAGAATATAAGCTAAATATTAGCAAAAACCCTGGCCTGGATTTGTTAAAAACTAGCATAAAACTTGACATTTGAGAAGAGAAGTGCACCAGAGAAAATCTACCAGAAGCCTGGAGTGGTTTATTAAAATGGAAACTACAACATCTAATTTTCCTTATTTTTCTAATTTTTAATGCACCATCCTTTATTGATAATAAGAAAATCATGTCAAAAATTAAAAATTAGATTAAAAATTAAAATTAAAATTTCTATAGAAATATAGAATTTTTATTAAATTTTAAAAATGGAATTAAAATTTATATATATAGAAAATTTTATTAAATTAAAAATAGAATTAAAAATTATATATAGACATTTTTATTAAATTAAAAATATAAATGTCTTGACCAAAGAGGAGAGTGATAAGGGATTCTTGACGAGACAATATGAAAGCTAGATGCTACTTTGAAGAAATGGAAACAAATATATGCAGCCTTTCATAAATCATTGATCATATTTATGCCTAATGTTCTGTAACATTTTCCCTATAGTGTCAGTTGTTTATTCATTTTAATAAGAAAATAACTGAAATTAACACCAAATGCCCTATGAAAATACTGCAAACAAGGACATTACAAGATTACTTCTGCTTCTGCTCAAGGGTTTGAAAGCTTTATATCACTCAGTAGCATATTTCATTTTAAGCAGCCTCGTCTACTTTCATCTCTGTGCTATGTATAGCACGCAGGACTATCTTCATAAGATCAAAGGGAAACTCACTGTACTTTATTTACAAAGGCAAATTTAATGGGTAACCAAGGTACTTATTTTACTAAACTGACTAGTCCCTTTGAACTACTATCTCCACTGATCCTCAGACTATGCTCAAATGTGGAGAAGGCTTCCTTGAATCTGGAAAATGTTCTTAGCCTAATTGGTGCAATTTCTTTGAACTGCATGCCATGGATCTTACTAGGCTGTAAGTGTACAAGAGAGGTTCCTTCAGGACACACAAGTGCTAAAATCCTTTCAAAAACAAAAATCAAAACAAATAAAAAACAGAGACACTGCAAGATCGAAACTTATTGATCTCAGAATCAATAGCAGATAAGAATAACTCCTTCCAAAGTCCATGATTATGATATTAGTAGTTTTCACAATAATTGGCACAGTTCGCTGTGTGATTTAGCTATGGAATAACTTATAATGCTTACTTTTACATTAATTTAAGTAGAAAATATGTTTGTTCTGTGTATAACATTGATATCAATGCAATAGTGAATATATGTCAAACAAAACATTACATGGTAAATAATATAGATTTAGGAGTTTTACATTCCAACATACCAAACAGAAAGAGTGAATTTGCCTAAGTTGCAATTGTTTTCTCTGAATGTCAGATTTTTTACCTTCAAAATAGGAAATCCCTTTTTGTGATAGACATCTGCTCACCAGAATTTCTGAGTCTCCTGCTTTGGGGCACATGAGGAAATTGCATTCTGTTCCCCATTGAAGTGACACAGGCTGATGTAATTCACTTTGGCCAATGAAATGTGAGTGCTGCTGCTAAGTCACTTCAGTCGTGTCCGACTCTGTGCGACCCCATAGTCGGCAGCCCACCGGCTCACCCGTCCCAGGGATTCTCCAGGCAAAAACACTGGAGTGGGTTGCCATTTCCTTCTCCAATGCATGAAAGTGAAAAGTGAAAGTGAAGTCGCTCAGTCGTGTCCGACCCTCAGCGACCCCATGGACTGCAGCCTTCCAGGCTCCTCCACCCATGGGATTTTCCAGGCAGAAGTACTGGAGTGGGGTGCCATTGCCTTCTCTGGAAATGTGAGTGCAAGTATGTATAATAGGTCATTTCTGGGAAGACGCATTAAGTGTCATTATGAAACTTTACAAAATATTTTTTTTTTCAATTTAGAAGAATGTATCGATATGATATGGAATTGCAAATATGAGTCATCATGTGGTAAAGGCTGCCTTTCAGAATTTCCAAACCTAGAATTTTGCTGCATTTAAGCCGCTGAGAGCTGTTATCACAGGATAACCTACCCTATCCTGACTTAAGCATCTTTGTGAGATTAATGAAATGATGAAGTCAATGCTATATGTATATACAAACCACCTACCTGAGTGCTTAGCACATTTTAGTTGATTAACAAGCACTCCTTCTTTTCCTTCACTTTTTCTTCATCTTGAACATTTTTTTAAATGAGACTGCTTTTATAAGCTTACAATAATACAAAATTAATAGTTTCCCTCTCACCTTTTACTTTTTTTTTTCCTTTTACCTTTTCATGTCTCTTGCATCTTTTTGATGATTCACAGCAACCAGCTATTAGGGGCAGAGGTAAAAAAAGTACTTTGTAAAACTACTTTCTCACTCCTAATAGTGGCAGTTTCAAGAAATAAAATTTGAAGATTGGTTAAAATCACCTGCAACTGCTCTTTCTGTCTTCCAGAAGCTTCAAGCGGAGTCCTCTCTGGTTATTTTCCTTTGATGCTCTCTCCTTTGACTACTTCTTAAGAACCATGGCAGTTCAGAAGCGCATTTCCCATTATGTTTCCTTCAGAATCACAAGTTTTCTTGGTCTAATTGGTCTGAGACTTAGCTATACTTTTGTTTAAATTATCTTGGTCTTAAATTGATTTTTTTGAATGTGGACCTAGAAAATGAAAGCAAAAAAAAGAGAATAAAACAATTTCTCTAGCTCGGTGAATTCACAAAATGAGCTTGAACATACATTATATCATTAATGGTCAACATATGCAGACCACTGATTTTGTGCCAGGCCCTTTGCTGAGTACTTTGCAAGCCACCCTTTATGTAATCTCCTTCACAACCCTATGAAGTAGGCACCGCAATCAAGAATGATGAAGCTGAGCTTACAGAAACTAACTCATCAACATCTCTGCATAGAAATGAGAGGAGAAGAGGCAGGTGTCCATGTGATTAGAGTCTCCCATCAGGCCATTCTGTAAGTTACCAGAGCCTACAGCTGTAGACATACAGGAGCAGATCTTCCTAAATTGGTTTCTTACATACCGAGCACCACTTGATAACTGCATCACATCCCACCTTCTTTCATAATAAATGGAATGCCTACAATTATATATAGGAATATAACATACAGAGAATATTTGTATCTCTAAATTTCCTGGAAAGCAAGGGAAGGAAGAAAACAAGATACTTTTATTTTCTCTTTGTCACCCAAGGTTGCAATAGCAATTATTTGCTTATTATACTTGGGTTATTTACAGAAAACATTTACAAGGAGATTTTTAAATCTACATCTATCGAATTACTGAATATGGTTAGATAGGTGATATTTATGAGTGAAAATTTATGAATTTATGAAGATCATGAATATTTATGAAACATGGTAGTCTGATCCTTGTCTCTCAAAGTTCAGTTTCAGAAGGGAAAATCTTTGAAACATATACTAGATTTTGTTGTAATTGCATAGTTGTGGTCACTTGGTGTGATGAGGAAGAGAATAACACAGCTCTACTTTTCTTTGCAGAATACTTCCATTTCATTCCATGGTTAATTTAAGATGCTATAGAAAATCATCTCTAGTGCCTTCTACTTCCTAACCTCAACCTTCATTTTTACTGTAAGAAGCTGGCTTACAGTGCTTCAAAAGTTTTGAGATAGGAAGAAAATATTACATATAACAAACCAAGTGAGCATGACAAAAATCAAGAAGCAATTGAAAAGTTATAAATGTAATTTTCAGATTAGCAAACAGTATTGCCTTTAAAATAGCAACTAGCTTCTTTATTTTCTCATATCATCTTTATTTCTATTGCAATTTGTAAATCTCAATTTATGCATATATATACATATATATATATATATTTGTGCATATATATATATATATATATATTTGTGCATATATATGTATTGGAGAAGGAAATGGCAACCCACTCCAGTTTTCTTGGCTGAAGAATCCCATGGACAGAGGAGCCTGGTAAGCTGCAGTTTGTGGAGTCACAAAGAGTTGGATACGACTATAAGTGACTTAGCACTAGCATCATATACATATATATATATTCATGGAAATTTTCTAGATAGAAACTTCTTGAAAGTCCACCATTCACTTGATTCAATTTAAAAATACTAATTCTACAGAGATCAACAGATTAAATGGGAGAAAAATATTTGGGGCTAAAATGTGCCATATAGTTTCATATCATTTAATATAGATGAATAAATGTTCATTTTAATCTAAGTTTATGTGCCAAATCAGAAGGAACTTGGGAGGACATCTTGTTCAGCCTCTAGGCAGGGGAGTCTTTAAATTACCAAAAGCAGTTAGTTATTAAGAACTCTTGCTTGATTAGCCATAAATTTGCTGTAGGGAAAAGAGGTCTAGATGAAATGAGGAGAAAGCTGCTGTTTGCTCAAATAGCAATTTTAAATTTTAATTTTGCTAACTGTCGGTAAATTATAACAGAAACACGTGTTTATTATAGCAACTGAGCCAAGCAGAAGTTATACAAAAATAGAGGAAGATACACTACCTCATGTTTTAAATACTTTTTTGCCCACATACCTTCTGCAGAGGTAACCTGCATTTCCACATGATCACACAAACCAGTGCGAAATCATAGCCGCTCTGTCCTTCTCTTCTCTTTCTCTGTCTCTCTTTCTGTCTTTCTCCTTCTTACTCTCTCATTGACACATACTCACAGGTTTTGTGAATTGTTTTAAAAAAATAGAATAATACTATATTCATTAAATGCAATCAGATGTTTTCCTTTAAAAATGCATCACATACAGCAAATAAAACAATAAACAGAATGAAAAGACAACCCACAGATTGGGAGAAAATATTTGCAAATGATGTGACCAATAAGAGATTAGTCTCCAAAAGTTACAAACACCTTATGACGCTTAACAGCATCAAAACAAACAACCCACTCAAAATATGGGTGGAAGACCTGAATAGACATTTCTCTAAAAAGGGCATACATAGAGCCAATAAGCACATGAAAAGATGTTCAACATCATTGGTTATTAGAAAAATGCAAATCAAAACTACAATGGGATATCACCTCACACTAGTCACAATGTCTATCATCAAAAACCCCATAAACAACAAATTCTGGAGAAGGTATCAAGAGAAGGGAACCCTCCTACATTGTTGGTGGGAATGTAAACTGGTACAGCCACTATGGAGAACAGTATGGAGTTTCCTTAAAAAACTAAAAATAGAACTACCATCAGATCAGATCAGATCAGATCAGTCGCTCAGTCATGTCCGACTCTTTGCGACCCCGTGAACTGCAGCACGCCAGGCCTCCCTGTCCATCACCAGCTCTCGGAGGTCACTCAGACTCACATCCATCGAGTCAGTGATGCCATCCAGCCATCTCATCCTCTGTCATCCCCTTCTCCTCCTGCCCCCAATCCCTCCCAGCATCAGAGTCTTCTCCAATGAGTCAACTCTTCGCATGAGGTGGCCAAAATACTGGAGTTTCAGCTTTAGCATCATTCCTTCCAAAGAAATCCCAGGGCTGATCTCCTTCACAATGGACTGGTTGGATCTCCTTGCAGTCCAAGGGACTCTCAAGAGTCTTCTCCAACACCCCAGTACAAAAGCATCAATTCTTCGGCACTCAGCCTTCTTCACAGTCCAGCTCTCACATCCATACATGACCACAGGAAAGACCATAGCCTTGACTAGGCGAACCTTTGTTGGCAAAGTGATGTCTCTGCTTTTGAATATGTTATCTAGGTTGGTCATAACTTTCCTTCCAAGGAGTAAGCGTCTTTTAATTGCATGGCTGCAGTCACCATCTGCCGTGATTTTGGAGCCCAGAAAAATAAAGTCTGACACTGTTTCCACTGTTTCTCCATCTATTTCCCATGTAGTGATGGGACCAGATGCCATGATCTTCATTTTCTGAATGTTGAGCTTTAAGCCAAACTTTTCACTCTCCATATGACCCTACAATCCCACTTCTGGGCATATACCAAAAAGAAAACATGATCCAAAAGGATATGTGCACCCCAATGATCATTGCAAAACTGTTCACAATAGCCACATCATGGAACCAACCTAATTGCCCACCTAAAGAGGAATGGATAAAGAAGATGTGGTATATAAAAACAATGGAATATTACTTAGCCATTAAAAAGAATGAAATAGTGCCATTTGCAGCAACATGGATGAACTTAAAGAGTGTCATACTGAACGAAGTAAGTCAGACAGAGAAGGGGAAATGTCCCCTTATATGTGGAATGTAAAAGAAATGATACAGATGAACTTACAGAAAGAGACACACAGACTTGGAAAACAAACTTATGGTTGTTAGGGAGAAGGGATAGTTAGGGACTCTGGGAAGGTCATGTACACACTGCTGTATTTAAAATGGATAATCAGCAAGGACCTATTGCATAGTACACAGAGCTCTGCTCAGTGCTGTGTGCCAGCCTGGATGGGGGGGGTGGGTTTGGGGAGAGAATGGATACATGTATATGTGTGGCTGAGTCTCTTCACTGTTCACCTGAAACTACCACAACATTGTTAACTGGCTATAACCCAATACAAAATAAAAAGCTTAAAGTCTGAAAAAAATACATCATATTTGTGCCTCTGAGTTGATAAATACAAACAGAATTCATACTTCTGAGTAGCTGTGTTGTGTGGAAGTACTAAAATTAATTACCCATTCTTCTAGTGCTGCTGCTGCTGCTAAGTCACTTCAGTCGTGTCCGACTCTGTGCAACCCCATAGACGGAAGCTCACCAGGCTCCCCTGTCCTTGGGATTCTCCAGGCAAGAACACTGGAGTGGGTTGCCATTTCCTTCTCCAATGCATGAAAGTGAACAGTGAAAGTGAAGTCGCTCAGTCGTGTCTGACTCTTAGCGACCCCATGGACTGGAGCCTACCAGGCTCCTCCGTCCATGGGATTTTCCAGGCAAAAGTACTGGGGTGGGGTGCCATTGCCTTCCCCATTCTTCTAGTAATAACACTCAAATTTGTATAGGTTTAGGCCATTAAAATCTTTCAATAAATATTCTCATGTGCAAATATTTACAAACTGATATTTATTTCTATATAATAAGTTCTTCAAAGTGATTTCAGCCTAATTACTATTTTTTGCAATAAAGATTTCAAGTATTAATCCCACATCTGTGAAATCCATGGCTTTCTAAGCAACTTACCTACAGCTAGTTTGGTTATAAGTATTTCCCTTAATGACCAATTTGTCAAAAACAAATTCATGGTAGACCAAGTAAGCTCTTCCTTTTACTCATTTTCTTTAAATATGTGCTCAGTATTAACTTTGTGGGAGAAAATAGTTTTCAACTAATGATAAATAAAACCAACTTTAGCTTCAAAAGAAAAAAATTATATTATATATCCTGAATATCACAAAACTCCTAATTTTTTGTAATTGTCTTCATTTATAAATCCCATTCCGATAATTTTTAAATTATATATATTTTTTCACCATGAAAGAATTTCTCCAAAAGAACTCATCAGGAGGCATGTTAAAAGTTTGTAAGCTTGGTTAATAAAATACATCCTTTTATTTTCCTGGACTTGCTATGTGTTTATAAAGTTAGAGCATGGAGAAAGAAGAAGATAGAAAGATATATAGTAAGTCAAAAAGTGTGATTTCTTAATGTGGTAAATGTAGTGGAGTGAAGCATAATATGGTATATCAGTGTTTCTTCTTTGGGGTCTCAATATATATGTACACATATTTATTTAACTTATATGCAGAGTACATTATGAGAAACGCTGAACTGGAAGAAATACAAGTTGGAATCAAGATTGCTGGGAGAAATATCAATAACCTCAGATATGCAGATGACACCACCCTTATGACAGAAAGTGAAGAGGAACTTAAAAGCCTCTTGATGAAAGTGAAAGTGGAGAGTGAAAAAGTTGGCTTAAAGCTCAACATTCAGAAAACGAAGATCATGGCATCTGGTCCCATCACTGCATGGGAAATAGATGGGGAAACAGTGGAAACAGTGTCAGACTTTATTTTTCTGGGCTCCAAAATCACTGCAGATGGTGACTGCAGCCATGAAATTAAAAGACGCTTACTCCTTGGAAGGAAAGTTATGACCAACCTAGATAGCATATTAAAAAGCAGAGACATCACTTTGCCAACAAAGGTTCGCCTAGTCAAGGCTATGGTCTTTCCTGTGGTCATGTATGGATGTGAGAGCTGGACTGTGAAGAAGGCTGAGCACCGAAGAATTGATGCTTTTGAACTGTGGTGTTGGAGAAGACTCTTGAGAGTCCCTTGGATTGCAAGGAGATCCAACCCGTCCATTCTGAAGGAGATCAGCCCTGGGATCTCTTTGGAAGGAATGATGCTAAAGCTGAAACTCCAGTATTTTGGCCACCTCATGCGAAGAGTTGACTCATTGGAGAAGACTCTGATGCTGGGAGGGATTGGGGGCAGGAGGAGAAGGGGATGACAGAGGATGAGATGGCTGGATGGCATCACTGACTCGATGGATGTGAGTCTGAGTGACCTCCGGGAGTTGGTGATGGACAGGGAGGCCTGGTGTGCTGCAGTTCATGGGATCGCAAAGAGTCGGACACGACTGAGCGACTGATCTGATCTGATTGATGCACTGTTTTTTTCATTTACTGAAACCGTTACGCACAAAGCACTGGATGATATGGTGTACTACACAGCTGAGAAGACATAGACCCCATCCCATAAACACATAGAGATTAATCTCTCCCATTCCTCTCCATTCCCTCATACAGAGCTGATTGAATTTGGTCTTGGTCAACTGCTGTTAGAAAAAGCATAAACTGTCCTTCTTTTATTTTATGCATCTTGATCACTTTGTCATTAAGTTGTCTTTCACCTAGCTAAAGATCTTCTGATTCCTATCATATTATTTGATTTTTTTTAAAGAGCAAAGATAAAATGATTTTAATAAATTATATACATACTAGGTAATCTGAGGGCAACTGAGTCCAAAATGGATCAGACCTAAGTCACCGTGGTAAAGAATTCTTAGATGACAAAGATATCAGATAAGAAATATTTACCTATACCTCGATCATAGGTAATACATTGCATTTTAAGGAAAATATCCCCAAGGAAACTATACTGTAGTGCTTTGATAGGAGTTTCTTGTTATACCATTGTCATTTCTATGAATTCATCCTCACTCAATTTGATATTTAAGAAGACAAAAAGAATAAACTGTTTAGAACAGTTTTCTATAATTACCAAAAATTGGAAACAAGCGATATCACCTTCAACTGATCAATGAGTTAACAAACTGTGGTACACCCATCAATGGAATACCACTCAGCTATTCAAAGGAATACACTTCTGATAAACACAAAAACATCAATGAATCTAAATCTATTACGATAAGTTAAAAAAAGATCTGACTCAAAAAGCTGTGTAATGTCTGATTCTATTTACATGGCATTCTGAAAATGGCAAAACTACAGGGACAGAAAACAAATTAGTCACGGGTTTTGTATACCAGGGACTCAGTCTGAGACAAAAGGATAATGACATAAGGTACATAAATGAATTTGGAATGAGGGTGGAACTGTACTTTATCTTGATTGTGGTGCATTTTTCAAAATGCAAAAGGAATGATTTGCATTATATGCAAATTATACCTCAATATAAACCAAATACCACCACCATCAAAAAAGAAAAATATTTTCTAGTAAATGCAAAATATTCTCTCATTAAGTGGAACATACTAACTATACAAAAACCTAATGTATTAATTTGTATGGATTGCCCTAAGGTGAAAGATATAGTTATAATTTGAGACAGAACATTTTTTGAATTTAATTCACAAATGCCTACATAAACATGATCTAAAGCCCATATGTCTGCCTGTTTAAAATTGTATGTTTTGCACAGCATAAGCAGAAAGTTGATGGCTTGGCAGCTGTTAGCATTTGTTCAGTTTTCATTATTTGATAAAATGGGAAATAAATTTTTTGTCAGAAGTAGCAAAAAGGTTCTAATTTTATTAAATAATTAGTTTTTTAAATAATTTTTCAAATTGGAAATTGACCAATCTTATGTCATAGTTTTTAAAATAAGGGAATTAATCAGATCAGATCAGATCAGTCACTCAGTCGTGTCTAACTCTTTGTGACCCCATGAATCGCAGCAAACCAGGCCTCCCTGTTCATCACCAACTCCCGGAGGTCACCCAGACTCACATCCATCGAATCAGTGATGCCATCCAGCCATCTCATCCTCTGTTGTCCCCTCCTCCTCTTGCCCCCAATCCCTCCCAGCATCAGAGTCTTTTCCAGTGAGTCAACTCTTCGCATGAGGTGGCCAAAGTACTGGAGTTTCAGCTTTAGCATCATTCCTTCCAAAGAAATCCCAGGGCTGATCTCCTTCAGAATGGACTGGTTGGATCTCCTTGCAGTCCAAGGGACTCTCAAGAGTCTTCTCCAACACCACAGTTCAAAAGCATCAATTCTTCGGTGCTCAGCCTTCTTCACAGTCCAGCTCTCACATCCATACATGACCACAGGAAAAACCATAGCCTGACTAGACGAACCTTTGTTGGCAAAGTAATGTCTCTGCTTTTCAATATGCCATCTAGGTTAGTCATAACTTTCCTTCCAAGGAGTACGCATCTTTTAATTTCATGGCTGCAGTCACCATGGTATTTAAATCAAACATATATGACAATTTTAGTAACAGAAAAATAGACTCTTTCAGGAGAAACTAGTATAAAATATATATAATTTCTATGCGATACAAAAGACATGTACCAAAAGGGTACTTGTTTTATAAATCTGTTAGGAAAATAGAAATATCGCTTTAGAAAGAAATATATCACTCAAATGACTCATCAATGCCATCTTAACCACAGAGGAGAGAAGTAGTCTCTCCCTCAGAGGTGACTGAAATAACCCGAGTAACTCATAGATCCCTTATACTGGTGGACTCTGTAGAAGGTCTCAGTCTCTCAGGGCTCGCAAGTCCTTATTCTTCACTGAGAATCTAAAGCCCTTTACCTCAGAATGGGAGCTGAGAAGATGCCCATCCATCAGATTAAACCCTCATACTCAAACCTCTCTCAGCCTAAATAGAATGTGACAGCCTTGTATCCTTGCAAGAAGTGGAAAATACGGATGTAAGCCAGAAAAATTCAGTGTAAGAAAATACTATGGATTTCAGAATGGCCTGGCTCCCTACTGAATAGAGGTATAGAGGTCACAATCAAGTGTCATGGTGGCATTTATTCTTTCCAGAAAAATCATGTACCGAAGGAAATTGGAAACGGGAGAAATAGAAAGACTAACGGAAAAGTAAGTTGCCTTGAAAAGCAAAACTAGAGACATACAGACACAGTCTTAGTAAAAGAATAACCAGAGTGAGAGATTATGCTTCTAGATCAGCTGAACAAACGTGTCTCCTACCCACAAGTGTTCTGTTTGGAGAACCTAAAGCCTCTGGGGTTTGAACTGCTTGCTCTCAGGAATAAAAGGATAATTCGTGACTATATCTCTCCCTTAACAAGGGTTCCTAAAGTTGTGATGGTGCTGTAGTGGTATCTTAACCAAAAGGCAGAGGTCAGAGCTCTGCATCTGCCCAAGATGGAGAAAAGACCAAGAACTCTCTCTAAAGCTATTCCACAGATTCTTAATTGTCAAGGTAGAAAATCATCTTTCTGAAAGTGATTTTTAATTCAAATCAAGACTGAGGCAAACGATTGTATTTTTGAAGGTGTGTGATGAGTAACTTGTGGAGCATACCTCAGGGAAAATTTCTGATGGGGCCACTGTGGGACTTCCCAGGAGAATTAGGAATTTGAGTGTAAAGAAAGACTCTTGTCAGAGAGAGTAGTTGACTAATTGGGTTGACTAGTCTACAATCGTGGAAAAGCAAAAACTTGGGGGAACACGGTTTTTTGTTTTTTAGTATTTCTCATATGCAGATAAATTGGTCTTTCCATCTTCAGAAGGGTTTAGTTGTGTAAAAGAATTGAAAGGAGAAGAAATTTCCAATAACAAATTATGTGTTTATAAAATACATTACAGACAAAACTGGAGGAAATTTTATATCCATTATCAAAAGCCCAAAGAAAACAATAGAGGTTGACTTTGTGTTTGGAACTAATGGAAAGGGTAAACTCAGGAACAGCTCGATGTTTACCCTTTGAAACCATACAGTTGGGTCGCAGAACATGGGTGCAGATAACTTGTCCAAGTTTTACTGACAAAGATTCCCTCCATGACTGAAATTTAGTCAGGCTCTTCTTCACCTAGACCTTGAGTTTGGGGCTTCAGTGTTCATCCTTTTATTTCTAATTTTAGCAAGATCAGATCAGTCGCTCAGTCGTGTCCGACTCTTTGCGACCCCATGAACCACAGCACGCCAGGCCTCCCTGTCCATCACCAGCTCCCGGAGGTCACTCAGACTCGCATCCATCGAGTCAGTGATGCCATCCAGCCATCTCATCCTCTGTCATCCCCTTCTCCTCCTGCCCTCAACCCCTCCCAGCATCAGAGTCTTCTCCAATGAGTCAACTCTTCGCATGAGGTGCCCAAAATACTGGAGTTTCAGCTTTAGCATCATTCCTTCCAAAGAAATTCCAGGATTGATCTCCTTCAGAATGGACTGGTTGGATCTCCTTGCAGTCCAAGGGACTCTCAAGAGTCTTCTCCAACACCACAGTTCAAAAGCATCAATTCTTCGGCGCTCAGCCTTCTTCACAGTCCAGCTCTCACATCCATACATGACCACAGGAAAGACCATAGCCTTGACTAGGCGAACCTTTGTTGGCAAAGTGATGTCTCTGCTTTTGAATATGCTATCTAGGTTGGTCATAACTTTCCTTCCAAGGAGTAAGCGTCTTTTAATTTCATGGCTGCAGTCACCATCTGCAGTGATTTTGGAGCCCAGAAAAACAAAGTCTGACACTGTTTCCACTGTTTCCCCATCTATTTCCCATGTAGTGATGGGACCAGATGCCATGATCTTCGTTTTCTGAATGTTGAGCTTTAAGCCAACCTTTTCACTCTCCACTTTCACTTTCATCAAGAGGCTTTTTAGCCCCTCTTCACTTTCTGCCATAAGGGTGGTGTCATCTGCATATCTGAGGTTATTGATATTTCTCCCAGCAATCTTGATTCCAACTTGTGTTTCTTCCAGTCCAGCATTTCTCATGATGTACTCTGCATATAAGTTAAATAAACATGGTGACAATATGCAGCCTTGACGTACTCCTTTTCCTATTTGGAACCAGTCTGTTGTTCCATGACCAGTTCTAACTGTTGCTTCCTGACCTGCATACAGATTTCTTAACTAGTCAATCTAATTACACAAGGACTACACCCTTGTCTAACTCAATGAGATTAAGCCATGCCAGAGGGGCAACCTGGGATGGGCGGGTCATGGTGGAGAGATATGACAGGGTGTGGTCCGCTGGAGAAGGGAATGGCAAACCACTTCAGTATTCTTGCCTTGAGAACCCCATGAACAGTATGAAAAGACAAAATGATAGGATACTGAAAGAGAAACTCCCCAGGTCAGTAGGGGCCCAATATGCTACTGGAGATCAGTGGAGAAATAACTCCAGAAAGAATGAAAGGATGGAGCCAAAACAAAAAGAATACCCAGCTGTGGATGTGTCTGGTGATAGAAGCAAAGTCCGATGCTGTAAAGAGCAATATTGCATAGGAACCTGGAATTTTAGCAAGAATCCTGCTAAATGGATTTAGGCAGAATTCCCCTTCCTCCATATCTGATCACCCTTAACATTGAGTCAAGTTCCTCATCCTTCACCATTCCCCAAGTTCTGTCAGATCGCCCTGGCCTGACTTTTCCCAAGAATCCTATTAAATCAGTGTAGCTAGAATTCCCCTTTACTCCTGATAGTTCCCCTCAGTAATTTTCCATCCACCAATCCCCAGGCCGCTCCCTGGAAAAAATTCTCATTTTTCCAGGTTATATTCAGAATTCAGCCAGTTCTGTGCTAAGGTCTCTTTCACCAATTGCAATAGCTTTTTCTTTTTTTTAATAAAATCTGTTTTTACAGCCTTAACTACCATCCAGCTCTGGTTTTTCTTTGACATCTAGCTAATGGGAAGGCTACTCTACACTAGATGTTGCTGTTGGAGAATAGAGTTTGCAAAACTCTCTGGGCTGGGCCTGATGAGGCACTTCTCTGAATAATAGCTTCTCCAGCAGGGCTCACCTGATATTTATTCAGTACTGTGGTTCCCCTGCAGCATTTATGGCATTAAAAGTCATTACAAATTTGACATTAGCACAGTGGTAAAGAATTTGCCTGACAAAACAGAAGATGCAAGAGAGATCAGGAAGATCCCCTGGAGGAGATGGCAACCCACTTCAGTATTCTTGACTGGAAAATCCCATGGACAGAGGAGCCTGACAGGCTACAGTCCACAGGATTACAAAGAGTCAGACATGACAGAGCATGCAGACATACATAGATACATACTATTATAATAAGTTATAAATACAGACGTTGGAAGCTAGGCTCTTTCACTGTAGCTAGATCTTTTATCAAACTTACTCAGTTCAGACTGTAGCAGTATTCAAGGTACATTTTGCTTGAGCATCCAGGCCTTCACTAATTATTTTTAAATTACATACAATTTCAGACTGAAACTGCAAGGCTCAAATAGGAAGTGCCATCAACTCTTTGCCTTTAGCAGTGGGAAATGTGTTATAAAAGTCTCTTATTGCCACCTTTTCCATTATGCCATTAAGTGTATGTGTATGTGTGTGTGTGTGTGTGTGTGTAATAGAAAGAGAAAAACAGAGACGGGGGAAGAGAGAGAAGAGCACAGGGCAGGCAATCACATGTTCATATAGGTCTGGTTAATTGTAGGTTGATGTGTCTGTGTGTCTGAAATCTAGGTAAGGAAGGAGAGACCAAACTCTGGTTGAGATGAACAATAAAATTTATGAAAAATAAAATTTTCAAAAACTACAAAGCAGCTCCCTATCCATAGAGGCCATGTCTTTGAAAATTCCTGTCTAGAAGAATGTAGAGTTGAGAAAAATAGAGTAAGTGAAGTCAGAAATTAACCAATTAAAGCTGTTAGGCTTTTATATTCAAGACACAAAGCAGAAAATAAACGATTATCATAAAAGATATGATCAATGACAATTAATGAAAGCAAGTTAATAATTTGATCTGTACTGTGCTTTCTTGTTCACAACCCACGCCTCTATGAAGACTCCATCTCTTCGCTGCAGCTTCAGCAAGATACATGCACAGCTGTTGGATTAAACTGAGGATGTTTGTACAGGCGAATGCACTGTTTATAGAGTCATAGTCCACAAGGTTCAGACCCAGATCAGTAATGGAGTCACAACCAAAGAGATCATTTTAAAGTAATTTAAACTCTTCACATACATTTCTTAAAGTCCATGAAGGCAGCATATTTCTACTGCAATGCTTAAAATTCTCCTTTCCCATTTCATCAGCATCATTCTCATATTGTAGTTTCCATGCCCCTCTTTGCAAAATTCCTCTGAAAGTTCTCCACGAAAGTTTTAATCCTCAAGCCACTCTAGTACTCAAATTGTTCTCTTTGGGCCCACATTTCTTCTTTTAATAGTTCGTCATAAAAGTTCCAAAGACAAAAGAAACAAGACAGGACCTTTTTAGGAGATCAGTAGAACTGTAGTGGTGGGTCCAGAGGGATAGGGAACTGACTAGATAAAGCTAAAATTTATTTTCATAGATAAGAGGGGGGAGAAAGGCCAGTATCATCCATTGTTTAAGAAATTAGCCATCTTTGGTCTTCCCTGGCAGTCCACGGGTTAAGACTTCGCCTTCCAATGCAAGTGGTGCACATTTAATACCTGATTGGGGAGGTGGAAAATAGATGGGAAAACAGTGGAAACAGTGTCAGACTTGTTTTGGGGGCTTCAAAATCACTGCAGATGGTGATTGCAGCCATGAAATTAAAAGACGCTTACTCCTTGGAAGGAAAGTTATGACCAACCTAGATAGCATATTAAAAGGCAGAGATATTACTTTGCCAACAAAGGTCCATCTAGTCAAGGCTATGGTTTTTCCAGTGGTCATGTATGGATGTGAGAGTTGGACTATGAAGAAAGCTGAGCACCAAAGAATTGATGCTTTTGAACTGTGGTGTTGGAGAAGACTCTTGAGAGTCCCTTGGACTGCAAGGAGATCCAACCAATCCATCCTAAAGGAGATCAGCCCTGGATGTTCTTTGGAAGGACTGAAGCTAAAGCTGAAACTCCAATACTTTGGCCACTTCATGCGAAGAGTTGACTCACTGGAAAGGATCCTGATGCTGGGAGGGATTGGGGGCAGAAGGAGAAGGGGACAACAGAGGATGAGATGGCTGGATGGCATCACCGACTCAATGGACCTGGGTTTGAGTAAACTCCGGGAGTTGATGATGGACAGGGAGGCCTGGTGTGCTGCAATTCATGGGGTCGCAAAGAGTCGGACATGACTGAGCGACTTCACTTTCACTTTTCACTTTCATGCATTGGAGAAGGAAATGGCAACCCACTCCAATGTTCTTGCCTGGAGAATCCCAGGGACAGCAGAGCCTGGTGGGAGGCCATCTATGGGGTTGCACAGAGTCGGACACGACTGAAGCGACTTAGCAGCAGCAGCAGCAGCAGAGAGGCCTGGTGTGCTGCAATTCATGGGGTCGTAAAGAGTCGGACACAACTGAGCGACTGAACTGAACTGGACTGAACTGAACTGAACTGAACTGAAGAGGTAAGACCCCCACATGCCCTGTGGCCAAAAAATCCAAAACATAACACAGAAGCAATATTTGTAACAAATTCAGTGAAAACTTAAAAAAAATTGCCATCTCACATTGAGAAACCTTTTTTGTTTGTTTTCTTATCCAAATGTTTAATGATTTCCTGGCTTAGGGATGTTTTCATTTACATGACAATCCCCGGCTTATGCTTTCATGTCCCGGTATTGTATCTCTGATTCATCTCCACCAGCTTCTTCTTGTCTATGACCCAGTTCACTCACACCTCTTCTAAGGACTTTCTTCTCTTTAACATTCAGTATCTTTTCCAAGCCTGAATTGTGAAAGAAAGTGCACTTACTCTTCTATTTGACCTCTTTTTCACTTCCTTGATTGATTATCTATTCTTTTTTATTTTCTATTTTTATTGAAGTATAGTTGGTTTATAAAATCATATTAGTTGCAAGTATACAACCTAGTAATTCTATGTTTTTATAGATTACACTCCATTTAAAATTACTTCAAAATAGTTATTCTCTTTACCTGTGCGGTACAATATATCCTTGTTGCTTATTTAATTTATGCATAGCAGTCCAGAACTCTTAATCCCAAACCCTTATCTCCCCCCTCCCTTCTTCCATCTCCACTAACCACTAGTTGGTTCTTTATATCTGTGAGTTTAAGTTTTGTTGTATGCATGCATTTATTTTTTAGATGCCACATATAAGTGAGAACATAGAGTGTTTGTCTTTGTCTAACTTATTTCAATAACATGATACACTCAATATAATGAAATATTACTCAGCCTAAAAGCTTATTCTTTAATTATCAAAAGAGTAATTTGAAAAATCACATATTGGCTAATTTACATGAATACATAAATAAATTTTAAATGCTTAAGTTTTGCCGAAGGAGAATTTTTACTGGGAAATGACTGCTGTATTTCCGAGTCTGCCTTCATTTATTCAAGTAAACTCTCAACCAAGAAGATCATGTTTTGTTCAAGGCATTATTGCATGACTTGACCTTGGCTTATACGGTTTGCTATGTGTTTCTTCTGCTCACTGATTGAAAATGTCCCCTTTCAGCTTACTGCAACAGCTGCTTCAACATCCTGTTCACAGCGGTGTTAGATTGCATCAAGGATCACTGAAATGCCAGAGGACTGGCTGTGGTCCAGAATCTTGGTAGTGGTGATATTATCTGGTCATTTTAGATAAAGTATGGCTTCAGTTGATGGTGATGAAATGTATTAAGTATAAGATACAGTAATTATGACAAATGAGATCTTAAAAAAAAATGTAACAAGTCACAATCCACTGCTGTTCTTTAGACCTTTAGTTTGGTTAGGAATCTGAAGCCAGTGTCATAGATTACACTGCCATCCAGCCCAGCTGATTTTGATGAACTGTTTCACTTAGTACACCAATTAACAGTGCATTCTGTCTGAGTCTGTATGTAGTGATAGCCTTAATTCTAATTTGGCTGATACAAATGTTCAATGCATGCAATGTAGCAGTGATCCAATGCATGCTACATTAACCCTTCAAAGTGGTTGTTTGATGCTCAATAAAATATCCTGAACCAGTTTTTCCATAATTGCTTCCATGCTTTGTGTCATATACCCCTTCTGGAAACCTGGCCAAAACATTGCATTTTGTATTTATCAATGCCTGGCCGGGCAACTTCTAAGAACTCTGCCAGTCAGAGAAGCTATAGTTTGGATAGACACTAATTGTGATCATCTGACTCCCGTTTTGAGAATGTGAATGCAACAAGAAGGCTGCAGCTAGTTAAAAACAAAACAAAACAATAAAACAACAGAAGTATCAGATCAGATCAGATCAGATCAGTCGCTCAGTCGTGTCCGACTCTTTGCGACCCCATGAACCGCAGAAGTATACATTGGTACAATAGAAGCAGTGGAGACAAAGCTTTGGGAGAATGGGACTGCACAGTCCATGTCCAAATAAAAATTGTAATTTACTAATGCTTCATGTAGGAAGGAATAAGGAGGCAGCCAAAACTGAAGTTCCTTGACTGGCCTTCCTAGGGATTATGGCTTATATCCATCAAAAAGTTGATGAATTTTCTTTTACAAAGCACCTTGATCACAGCAATATTTGTGATGCTGACTTTTGAAAACCTTTTTCCAAATAATAAAGAAATTGGGAAAATGTCTAAAACATTGTAAATGAAATAGTTACATGTTATTTCTTAATTTTTGTGGTAAATACACATAACCTAAATTTACCATTTTAAACATTTTAAAGTGTACAGTTCAGTAGCATTAAGTGCATTAAGAACGTTGAGCAAACTAAGGAGGAGCAGGGCAGAGATGGGTAAGGTTAGTCTGAATAACTTCCTGCCTACAATTTTTATTGTTTTACAACCAAGGCTTTTGCTACTAAGCAAGACTTAAAACTCAGCAACCTCAGATATGCCGATGATACCATTTAAATGGCTGAAAGTGAAGAGGAACTAGAGAGCCTCTTGATGAGAGTGAAAAAGCTGGCTTAAAACTCAGCATTCAAAAAACTAAGATCATGGCATCCAATCCTGTCACTTCATGGCAAATAGAAGGGGAAAAACTGAAAGCAGTGACAGATTTTATTTCCTTGGGTTCAAAAACCACTGTGGACTGTGACTGCAGCCATGAAATTAAAAGACATTTGCTCCTTAGAAGAAAAGCTATGATAACCCTGCTACTGCTGCTAAGTCGCTTCAGTCGTGTCCGACTCTGTACGACCCCATAGACAGCAGCCCGCCAGGCTCTCCCCTGTTCCTGGGATTCTCCAGGCAAGAACACTGGAGTGGGTTGCCATTTCCTTCTCCAATGCATGAAAGTGAAAACTGAAAGTGAAGTTGCTCAGTCGTGTCCTACCCTTAGCGACCCCATAGACTGCAGCCCACCAGGCTCCTCCATCCATGGGATTTTCCAGGCAAGAGTACTGGAGTGGGGTGCCATTGTCTTCTCTGATGACAATCCTAGACAGTATATTAAAAAACAGAAATATCACTTTGCTGACAAAGGTCCATATAATCAAAGGTATGGTTTTTCCAGTAGTCACGTACAGATGTGAGAGTTGGACCATAAAGACAGCTGACCACCAAAGAATTGATACTTTCAAACTGTGGGACTGAGGAAGACTTGAGAATCTCTTGAGCTGAAAGGAGATCAAATCAGTCAATCCTAAAGAAATCAACCCTGATTATTCATTGGAAGGACTGATGCTAAAATTGAAGCTCCAATACTTTGGCCACCTCACGCAAAGAGCCAACTCCTTAGAAAAGACCCTGATGCTGAGGAAGACTGAAGGTAAAAGGAGGAGGATGTGGCAGAGGGTGAGATGATTAGATAGCATCACCAACTCAATGGACATGAATTTGAGCAAACTCCAGGTTATAGTGAAGTACAGAGGAGCCTGGCATGCTGCAGTTCATGGGATCTCAAAGAGTCGGACACGACTTAGTGACTGAAAAACAACAAAGACTTAAAACTGCCATTTAAGAAATGTACTGGTGATAATTAAACTACTTATTTATTACTTGGCTTGTGGCCTGTTCTTATCAAACTAAAGACTAAATGTAATTTTGAGCCTAAGACTGTGCTGAAAAATATAGTTCTTGATCAAACCCACTTGGTTCATTTGTATTTTAACTACATACAAATGCATATATATAGTCATTCAGGAAAAAAAATCAAACTCAAATATTTTCTATTTTTCCAATAAGTGCTTCATTTTCTAAAATCAAGTGCTTTTTATTTATTTGGTGGGAAAGCACTTATTCAAACAATCATAATTAGGGAATTAGAGATTTTTCAAAATATCCTTTTAATTGTAAAAATTATGTTTTTAAGAGTCTTAGTGCTAAAGGGTTCTTTTGAGAGAATACGTCCTGCATCCATAAAGCAAAGATAACTCCCTGTATTAAAACTGTGAAAATTTATACATATTCAAATTTCATGTCTATTCAAATATATCTTTAGGCGTGAGTGATACTGAAGCATTTGCAGTTTTGAGGCTTAGTCTTCCTTCAATCTGGAATAGCGCCTCTGTAGTTTTTTGATTTGTCGTGTTTTGTTTTGTCTTGCATGATCCTGACAATGTTTAAAGACTCTAGGTAAGTTACTTTGTAGAATATTCTCAGTTTGGGCTTGTCTGATGTTCTTCCACAATTAGATTCATGTTCTACATTTTTGGCACAAATACTACAAAGGCAATGTTGGGTTTTTCCAAAGCATCGTGTCAGGAGGCATGTGCTATTAATTTGCCTCATTTCTCGTAATATTAGCATTCGTTATGAGTTTAGGTAATATCTGCCAGATTTCTCAAAATTATTTCTTTTTTAACAAATATCAAAGTATTTGAGAGGAGATACTTTGACACTACTTAGATGTCCTATTTCTCATCACACTGGTATCCATTTGTTCTTGTATCCACTCATGATTTTGGCCTGAACTGATTGTTGCCAATTGGTTACTTTCAAACTTTACTACAGCTTCAGAATTTCACAGTTGAGATTTCAAGTTAAGTTTTGCCTCCTCAGTCTTTTATCATTCCCAGATTTGGTTAGTGGAGCCCCTTTAAACTGGTTCCTAAGGACAACTTAACTTTTTATTGTGTCTAATAGGAAAGACATGAGATGGATAGATGTGGTATAATAAAAAATATATTTGATCTTTGTCCTTAGTTTCTGACACAGAGATTCTAAAACTCTTGGACTGAGTGATGTGAGTATCTTTTGTTATTTATAACAAGCTTTTTTCCACTATACCTGTCTTCTGCTGAGATGACTTGACAGGCCCATAGATGGCTTCCAAATAAGAACTAATCCCAAGAAAATGAAAACAGGTAATGAGAGAATAGGGCTTCCCTTGCTTCCCTTGTGATTCAGCTGGTAAAGAATCCACCTGCAACGTGGAAGACCTGGGTTCAATCCCTGGGTTGGGAAGACTGTCTGGAGAAGGAAAAGCTACCTACTCCAGTATTCTGGCCTAGAGAATTCTATGGACTGCATAGTCCATGGAGTTGCAAAGAGTAGGACATCACAGTGATTTTCATTTCCACTTTCAATGAGAGGATAAAGACCTTCAGCATCACCCTTCAACTTCCAGGCAAGGGAGAGGGGCTGGAGACTGAGTTTAATCATCAATGGCCAATATAATCAGTCACATTTAAGTAATTAAATTTCAACTATTAAAAAAAAAACACAACTAAACAAGAGTTTGGAGAGCTTCCAGGTTGGTGAACAAATTGAGGTGCTGGGAGGGTGATGTGCCTGAGAAGGCATGGACACCCCCTGCCACACCTAACTTTTGCATCTTGCCTAATGGACCCCTTCCACGTGGATGTTCTTGTGTCATATCACTTATCAGTTCAGTTCAGTTCAGTCGTGTCTGACTCTTTGCGACCCCATGAATTGCATATCACTTATAATAAGCTTTTAAGTGTAAAAACGGTCTATTCCTAAATTCTGAGAATTCTAGTTCATCCTAGCGAATTCTTGAGCCTGAATGAGGTGGGGAGTTGTGACAGTTTCACAGTTTGCAGCCATGTGAGACAAAATTGTAGTTAGCCTGGGTCCATGAGACTTGGGACTGGTGTCTGAGGTGAGAGCAGTCTTGTGGAAATCAATCCTCATGTCTATAGCTTGCTATGTATTCTAAGTCACTTCAGTTAGGTCCAATTCTTTGTGACACTATGGACTATAGCCTGCCAGGCTCCCCTGTCCACGGGATTCTCCAGGCTAGAATAAGGAGTGGGTTGCCATGGGGCTTCCCTGGTGGCTCAGACTGTAAAAATTCTGCCTGCAATGCAATCCAGGTTCTATTCCTGGATTGGGAAGATCCCCTGGAGAAGGGAATGGCCACCCACTCCAGTATTCTTGCTTGGGAAATCCTCATGGACAGAGGAGCCTGGTGGGCTATAGTCTGTGGGGTCGCAAAGAGTCAGACACAGCTGAGTGACTAAATCTGTAGAGTCTGATGGTAACTCTGGGTAGTTAACACGAGAATAGGATTGAATTGTAAGACACCCAGTTGGTGTCAGAGAATTGCAGAATTGCTTGATGTCTTAAAGACCATGGACCCAGTGTCCTAAGAACTGGATACATAACATTAGTTTCTAATATTTATCTTAAATAACAAAACTTCTGGATAAAAAAACAGGTCTAGGATGAAAATAACCTTATTATTTTCATTCCTTTCTGCTTGTTCCCTGTTACTGTTCAGGGTTGTTGAGGAACAGTAACAGGGAAACAACGAGAAAGAAATGAAAGGAAGACAGTAGGGAGCTTCACTTTTCACATCTGGTCCTCTGATGTCCTGATGTCTCTTCGGCTGTTCTCAGGATCTGTTGATCCTCCCACATCTTCACCAAATTGTCATGGAAAATTAGATGGCAGACTCCAATTTTATAGCTGAATTTCATCAATCACAAGTATGTAAAAATGAGAGAGACACTCACAAGTTGGATGTGACTCCTGGCCAAACCTCATTTCCTTAATTGGACTTGCTAGAAGTGCAATTTATATTCAAAAATGAGTCAAGGGATTTTCTTTAGGTACATTAAGTCATAAAGCAAACTGTTCATGGCATTTAGGCTAACTTATGATAAGTTAGCAAACTTGGAGAGTTACATAAAAGAGTGCTGATAATGCATTTTAAAAGTGGCCACAGTATGTTTGTCCAGGGGAAATGAAACACAAGGATTTCGTCAGTTCATTGAGCTCATAACTACATATATGATTATGTAGTTTTGACTATTATGGAGATTTATTTCTTCTTCTAGAGAAGAGAGGAGCCTGAGTCCTACAATGAACAAGACATTATACAAAACAGAGCTACTTTTAAGGGTAGGGTAAAATTGCTGTGGTTGTTATTAAAACATAATGGCCTCTAAAGAAAGTGTCCTGGAATGGAAAGGACAGAGTTTCCCTAATCATCCCCAAATTTTCTGCTCCTAGAGTGATTGTCGCACCCTTGCTCATTTACAGAAAGCTATTGGATTAGCAGAAGATTAAATGATGCCACTTTGGTTAATCAAATTTAAGTATATGTGACTGGTTTTCCATATCAAGCTCCACTTGTTCCTATAATACACCAGACAAGCTCTTCCCTAGGACTTTTTACTCCCTTTGCCTTTACATAGAACATTCTTCCAGAGGTATCTGCCTAGATTAGTCACCTTGGGCTGTTATACATATAAAATGCCATATGCTGCTGCTGCTGCTAAGTCGCTTCAGTAGTGTCTGACTCTGTGCGACCCCATAGAGGGGAGCCCACCAGGCTCCCCCGTCCCTGGGATTCTCCAGGCAAGAATACTGGAGTGGGTTGCCATTTCCTTCCCCAGTGCATGAAAGTGAAAGGTGAAAGTGAAGTCGCTCAGTCGTGTCTGACTCCTAGCAACCCCATGTACTGCAGCCTACCAGGCTCCTCCATCCATGGGATTTTCCAGGCAAGAGTACTGGAGTGGGGTGCCATTGCCTTCTCAGAAAATGCCATATACCGAGGGGCTTAAGCAACAGATATTTTTATTTCTCACAGTTCTGGAATCTGGAATGTCTGAAATCAGGTGCAGATTCAATGTCTGCTATGAATCCCTTACCTGATATGCACACAGCTACTTTCTCATGTTGGGAGAGAGAGAGAAAGAGAGGCCTTTGGTCTCCTCTTCTTTTATAAAGGCACTAATTCCAACATGCAGTCTCCACCCTCATGATCTTATTTTAACCTAATTAACCCCCCCAAAGCCCTACCTCCAAATCCCATCACACTGGGGATTAGGGACTTCAACATATGAAGCCCCATTTGGGTGGACACATTAAGTCTATAGCATAATTTCTAAGCAAGTTTTAATTGCTCCAGGTGAGCCTACTTCCTTCTTCTTCACTTCTTATTGTCCACATCTTCATATGATCTTTCTTTGATTATCCCTTCCTAACTCTGAAGGGCAAATGGGTAAAAGACCAGCTGGATTCAGACTGTGAGCTTAGGACTAATGGAAAGGAAAGGGAAAATATTTCAGTTCCTTTCCCCCAGCCTTTTCAATTTTTAATTCTATGGGCTTTGAGAACACTGCACTAGAAATTACCAGAAGTAAACTCATACAGCTTGCCCAATGAGCTGTTACAGGAATTTTTAATGAGAAATGTTATCTCCTGTGAATTTCACTGAACCACTGAAATACAGTCTAATAATATCTTCTAAGGATACCAACTTTAAAGCAGGAAACTACTTCTTAAGAAAATGTCTTTTGCTATGTTTTAATGTATATTAATGTATAATATGTTGAACATACTTAATGTATGTTAATGCAATTTAAATTACAGCAAATAAAATTTAGTCACAAGAATCAATTAATTTACACTACTTATTGTCCATTTATTCTAAAATATGCATTTAGGACAATTTTAGGTCGTTAATTATTGTTTATTCAGGTTTTGAAATTTAATATCTGCTCAATAATTCTGCAAATCAATGTACAACATAGTTCATTTAATAATCTGCCTTTTATTTGTAATTTCTGTTTTACAGAATTAATAAACAATGTTTTTTTCTAAAAGTAGCAGATGAATTGCCATATTCCTTGTATATCTGCTTATAGAATTCTATCATTAATCATGACACTCTGGTTCAATCAGTTATATAATTATCATTTTACCACATTCTTGTATAAGTATCCTGGCTTACAGATTTCTGTGCCATTGATTATTTCACTGTTATATAAATTCTTTTATATCAAGGAAAACCCAAACTTCAATAAATAAGAGTACAAGAAATCCATACTTCAATAAACTAAGAGTACTTACTTTTAACAAATGCAAACAATAAACTCCTACATGTAAAACTTTTCCGTTAAAGTAAACCTGGAGTAGAGAGTCCCAATCTATGGCCAACTAAAAATAACCTTAAGGAAAACAAGTGGAAAAGTACAGCTTGGAGAACAAGAAGTTTCATAATTATTGTTAACCATATAATATACATTTCCATGAAGTTAATGTTTTTCTCCTATTTCCACACATATTTTATCCAAGAAAAGTGTATAAAACTCCTACTGACTTTGAAAAGGCTTACACTGACAAGTGTAATGTTATTAAACTTCAAAGTGAAAGTTGCTCAGATGTGTCAGACTCTTTGTGATTTCCATGGACTGTAGTCCATGGAATTCTCCAGGCAGGATACTAGAGTGGGTAGCCTTTCCCTTCTCCAGGGGATCTTCCCAACCTAGGGATTGAACCCAGGGCTCCCACATTGCAGGCTTATTCTTTACCAGCTGAGCCACAAGGGAAACCCAAGAATACTGGAGTGGGTAGCCTATCCCTTCTCCAGAGGATCTTCCTGACCCAGGAATTGAACCGGGGTCTCCTGCATTGCAAGTGGATTCTTTACCAACTGAGCTATGAGGGAAGCCCTCATTAAACTTCAAAAGGGGCAAGCAATCCTCTAAGTTCACCAACAATTCACTGAGAATGAAACTGTTTACTAATTCCTTGATGATTGAATTGAGAAGTATATTTTAGTTGTACTTGCATCTTTTGGGTTCTTGTCTCACTGAATGGTGAAGACTAGGAGTGACCAGAACCAGAATTTATAATAAATCACTGAAGCCAAAAAGACAGGCACAGGTTCACCTACAGTTGTTGGAAAATAGAGAAGCCCAGTTCAGGAGACATAAGATAGTGTCTAGTATTGGACAACAGATCGTATCCTTTTACTGTGTGGTAATGACACCCCACTCTAGTACTCTGGCGTGGAAAATCCCATGGATGGAGGAGCCTGGTGGGCCACAGTCCATGGGGTTGCTATATGAGTCAGACACGACTTAGCGACTTCACTTTCACTTCTCACTTTCATGCATTGGAGAAGGAAATGGCAACCCAGTCCAATGTTCATGCCTGGAGAATCCCAGGGACGGGAGAGCCTGGTGGGCTGCAGTCCATGGGGTTGCAGAGTCGGACATGACTGAAGCAACTTAGCAGCAGCAGCAGCAGGCAGACCCTAGAGATTCCCAGGTGGCACAGTGGTAAAGAATCCGCTTGCCAGTGCTAGAGATGCAAGAGATGGAAGTTCAATCCTTGGGTCAGGAATATCCTCTGGAGAAGGAAATGGCAACCTACTCTCGTACTCTTGCCTGAAAAATCCCATGGACAGAGGAGACTGGTGGGCTACATTGTTGGACATGACTGAGCAACTGAGCACACACACCCCCACGGATTCTCATCTCCTGACAGTCAGTCCCTTGTGTATTCTCCTCCCACACTGAATCAGGGCTGCTATGAATGACAAACAGAGGAGGACAGAGGTGACAGCGTGGGGCTTCTGAGGGTGGTTTATAAAGGGCCCTGTGTCTTCTGCTTTGTGGTCTTGTAATGCTTGTGCTGAGGGTAATCAGCCATTATGCAGTTAGGAACACTCAAGATCCATGGATCTTGGAAAGGTCCATGTGGAGCAAAACGAAGATTTGCTACCAAAAATTGGTACCAATTTACCATCCACGTGAGACAATCTTCTTGGAAGCAGGTCTCCCAGCCTCAAACAAGCCTTCAGATGACTGAAGGCACATATTCTGACAACCTCCTTAGAGACCCTGAAACAGAATTGCTGCCTGTCAAGAGTCCCTTGGACTGCAAGGAGATCCAACCAGTCCATCCTGGAAAGGAAAACAGTCCTGAATATTCATAGGAAGGACTGATGCTGAAACTTCAATACTTTGGCCAACTGATGCAAAGAGCTGACTCATGTGAAAAGCCCCGGATGCTGGGAAAGATTGAAGGCAGGAGAAGAAGGGGACAAGAGAGGATGAGATGGTTGGATGGCATCAGTGACTGAATGGGCATGAGTTTAAGTCAACTCTGGGAGTTGGTGATGGATAGGGAGTCCGGGAGTGCTGCAGTCCATGGAGTCACAAAGAGTCGGACATGACTGAGCAACTGAACTAAACTGAACTGACTGAACTGAAGCAGCTCTTCAATTCCTGACAAAGAAACTGTGAGAGATAGCAACTATTTACCAGTGTTTGAATTGATGCTTTTGAACTGTGATGTTTGAGAAGACTCTTGAGAGTCCCTTGGATTGCTAGATGATCATTCCAGTCAATCTTAAGGAAATCAGTCCTGAATATTCATTCGAAGTACTGTTACTGAAGCTAAAGCTCCAATACTTTGGCCACCTGATACAAAGAACTGACTCATGGGAAAAGACCCTGATGTTGGGCAAGATTGAAAGCAGGAGGAGAAGGGGATGACAGAGGATGTGATGTTTGGATGTCATCGCTGACTCCATGGACATGAGTTTGAGGAAGCTCTGGGAGTAGGTGATAGATAGGGAAGCCTGGCATGCTATACTACATGGGGTACCAGAGTCAGACATGACTGAGCAACTGAACTGAACTGAAGTCACTAAGTTTTAATTTGTTGTTAAACAATAAATAATGCATATTCCAATCATTATAAGACAATAAAGAGGCAATCAGAACAGTAACAATCAGTTAACAATTCGGCTCTGTTCAGTCACTCAGTCATGTCCGACTCTTTGCAAGCCCATGTATCACAGCACGCCAGGCCTCCCTGTCCATCACCAACTCCTGGAGTCCACTCAAACCCACGTCCATTGAGTCGGTGATGCCATCCAGCCATCTCACCCTCTGTCATCCTCTTTTCCTCCTGTCCCCGATCCTTCCCAGCATTAGGATCTTTTCCAATGAGTCAACTTTTCGCATGAGGTGGCCAAAGTATTGGAGTTTCAGCTTCAGCATCAGTCCTTCCAATGAACACCCAGGACTGATCTTCTTTAGGATGGACCGGTTGGATCTCCTTGCAGTCCAAGGGACTCTCAAGAGTCTTCTCCAACAACACAGTTCAAAAGCATCAATTCTTTGGCACTCAGCTTTCTTCACAGTCTAACTCTCACATCCATAAATGACCACAGGAAAAACCATAGCCTTGACTAGATGGACCTTTGCTGGCAAAGTAACGTCTATGCTTTTAAATACGCTATCTAGGTTGGTCATAACTTTCCTTCCAAGCAGTAAGCATCTTTTAATTTCATGGCTGCAATCACCTTCTGCAGTGATTTTGGAGCCCAACAAAATAAAGTCTGACACTGTTTCCACTATTTCCCCATCTATTTCCCATGAAGTGATGGGACCAAATGCCACAATCTTTGTTTTCTGAATGTTGAGCTTTAAACCAACTTTTTCACTCTCCTCTTTCACTTTCATCAGGAGGCTTTTTAGTTCCTCTTCACTTTCTGCCATAAGGGTGGTGTCATCTGCATATCAGAGAGTTATTGATATTTCTCCAGGCAATCTTGATTCCAGCTTGTGCTTCTTCCAGTCCAGCGTTTCTCATGATGTACTCTGCATATAAGTTAAATAAGCAGGGTGACAGTATACAGCCTCGACGTACTCTTTTTCCTATTTGGAACCAGTCTGTTGTTACATGCCCAGTTCAAACTGTTGCTTCCTGACCTGCATACAAGTTTCTCAAGAGACAGGTGAGGTGGTCTGATATTCCCATCCCTTGAAGAATTTTCCACAGTTTATTGTGATCCACACAGTCAAAGGCTTTGGCATAGTCAATAAAGCAGAAATAGATGTTTTTCTGGAACTCTCTTGCTTTTTCAATGATCCAATGGATGTTGGCAATTTGATCTCTGGTTCCTCTGCCTTTTCTAAAACCAGCTTGAACATCTGGAAGTTCACAGTTCACGTATTGCTCAAGCCTGGCTTGGAGAATTTTGAGAACTACTTTGCTAACTTGTAAGATGAGCACAATTGTGCGGTATTTTGAGCATTCTTTGGTATTGCCTTTCTTTGGGATTGGAATGAAAACTGACCTTTTCCAGTCCTGTGGCCACTGCTGAATTTTCCAAATTTGCTGGCATATTGAGTGCAGCACTTTCACAGCATCATCTTTCAGGATTTGGAATAGCTCAACTGGAATTCCATCACCTCCATTAGCTTTGTTCATAGTGGTGCTTTGTATGGCCCACTTGACTTCACATTCCAGGATGTCTGGCTCTAGGTCAGTGATCACACCATTGTGATTATCTTGGTTGTGAAAATCTTTTTTGTACAGTTCTTCTGTGTATTCTTGACCTCTTCTTAATATCTTCTGCCTCCGTTAGGTCAATACCATTTCTGTCCTTTATCGAGCCCATCTTTGCATGAAATATTCCTTTGGTATCTCTAATTTTCTTGAAGAGATCTCTAGTCTTTCCCATCCTGTTGTTTTCCTCTATTTCTTTGCATTGATCGCTGAGGAAGGCTTTCTTATCTCTTCTTGCTATTCTTTGGAACTCTGCATTCAGATGGGAATATCTTTCATTGAAAGCACAAGGGTCACTGTGAAAGTGACTGAGAACTGTGGCACAAGATCACAGTTACATTAGCAGCAAGGGCTTTAAGAAAGAAATGCCTTAATGCATCCTATTGTAAATGTGCTTTGACCACAATAGTATGGGGGAGGGAAAGTCCAGATGAGAGACTAGCAATTTATGGAGAGACATATAGGCTCTGAATTAGTCATACTAATAAGAACTCTTCTAATATGTATATAGTATAAATATAAATAAAAATTATTCCACTTGTTGTTTCAGATGGAACTTTAATACAGTTTCTATGAGTCATACTCCTCTTTGTCCTGACCTCTAGTCCTGAGTTTGGGCTTTTTTTTCCAAGAGTTTACTTTAAGTCATTGTAAAACAGGAACTATTTTAAAGTCACAATTTCTTGATCTGTAAATTAACAAAAGTTTATTTCCTGCTGTGTTTATAAAATAGAAGTATTTACAAAATAGAAGTATTTACAAAAACAAAATATTCCTTTTGTGTTTTAAATTTCAAGGAAATTAGTTGTTACTTTCTGAGCTTCCCAGGACCTGCTAAATGGATTGCACTCTCCAAAAATCACCTGAATTTTGAAAATACTCTTTACTCTGTTTCTCATTCAAACATCATAGTGTCCTATTCTCACTTAGCTGCTAAGAAATAATGAATAAATCCATTCTTAAAATACACTCATTTCTAACATCTCCCAAGGGATAGGTATTTTTATAAGTATAAGAACACATTCAATGGTGGTTTGTTTATGAAAAAACAACTTTTGGAAGGAAAGCCTTCCCACGTAGACATTTTCCAAACCCTGCATGAACTCAGGCCTAGGTGTGAGTGAGGATCAGCAGGGAGTTAATATTTGAACAAATGAGGATATTTAGACCAGTTAAGCTTTGGAATAAGGAAAGAGTGACACAGAGTTGTGTTAATTCAAGTCATAGAAAATTTCATTCCTGCCTACCTTTCTCCACAGACCAGCACTTAAGGAAATTATACTCTTTATACACCTAAAAATAAAATGGAATATAAACTAACTTCCTATTCTCTCCCTCCCTTCCTCTTTCTTTTTCTCTTTCTTTTTCTTTCTTCTTCTTCTTCTTTTTTTTTTTTTTTTGCCTACCTTCACTTTAACATACAAACTTGCTCTTTGATTTCTGTCAAAAAATATTTAAAAGGCTGTTTAAAATATATTTGGAGTTTCTGGTTACCATTAATTGAGTGTTTACCACATGGTAGGTATTATGCTAAACTTTTCATCTAAGGTAGTCGAGTATGTATTATCACCCTCACTTAACAAATAGCGAAATAAGAGTTTGGAGGAGAGAGCAAAGAAATGACTTGTCAGTGTCACAGTGACAGTGTAAGTTAGCCCTGGGATTGGTTCCCAGGTCTACGCAGTTCCAATGTCCATGATTTTCATAACTACACTATAAGCTGGGGGGAATGTAGCTGTTGTAGTGCTTACAGATGTCAGGCCTTCCTCTGAGAACTTTATATTTAGCCAGTCTTTTATTCTTCACAATAGCCTTATGAAGTAGCAACTATTAACCCCATTTTACAGACAAATAAACTGAAGCAAAGAAAGACTAGTAATAGTCAATAAGTTGTGGAGAAGATATTTGATCCCATGCTGTCTAATTCCTAAGCACATACTACAAATCAATACATCAACAAAAGTTAAAAGATTAAAAAAAAAAGCACAGTATACTTGGAAGATACTTCAATACAAAACATTTTAAGAAAAATTAAAGTTAAAATTTGTCTCTAAATCTACTGTCATAGCAATAAAAGCAATAAACAATGTCTTATCAACAGCTTCAAATAAGAATCAGAAGGGACTTCAATTCTTTAAAGGAACTGGAGGTTCAGTGACTAAGACTCCCTTTGAACTCTCAATGCAGTGTGCCTGTGTTTGAAACCTGGTCAAGGAACTAGAGTTTGCATGCTGCAACAAAGATTAAAGATTGCTTATGGTACAACTAAGACTCAGTGCAGCCAAATAAATTTTAAAACAAAGCAAAAGAATCGGGCCTTGGAGATATTTCATTATTTTAATAATTCAAAAGTAAGCTTTCAAAATTGGATTATATATTTTGAAAGGTTCAAATAGTTTTTATTTTTTAAGATTTTATTTCTTTTTATTTTATATTGGAAAATAGTTGATTAAGTGTTGTCTTAGTTTCATAAGTACTGCAGAGTAATTCAGTTACGTATAGATATGCATTTATTCTTTTTCAAAGTCTTTTCTCATTTTATGTTACTAGAGAATATTAAGCAGAGTTCCCTGTGCTATGTTCATAAGTACTTATTGGTTATCTCCTTTAAATATAGCAGTGTATACATGTCAATCCCAAACTCTCAATCTGTCCCTCTCCCCCATCCTTCCCTCTGGTAACCATAAGTTTGTTCTCTAAGTCAAGTCTGTAAGTCTGCTTCTGTTTTACATGTAAGTTCTCTATCATTTTTTAGATTTCACATACAAGTAATAGTGTATATTTGTCTTTCTCTGACTTCCTTCACTTAGTATGGTAGCCTCCAGGTTCATTCACGTTGCTGCAAGTGGCATTATTTAATTTTTTTTTAATGGCTGACAGTATATATATGTGCTACATTTTTATTCACTCATCTATTGATAGACATTTAGATTGCTTCCATGTCTTGTCTATTGTAAATAGTGCTGCAGTGAACCTTGGGGTACATGTATCCTTTCAACCAGATTTTTCTACATATATGTATCTTGGAGTGGGATTCAAAGTTGCATTGTATTTTAATTCATTTAAAACAATTGCAAAGAGGAGTCTTTAAAACTTGTGTCTTTCACTGCACACACAAATAAAACATTAAGTTAAAATTGATCTTTTCAATTTTCACTTGTCTAAGGGTTGATCATTGTTAAAGACTTTTATGCTAACAAGAGTAGATAATGATAATGTAAGTTAATTCAAACAAATTTTTGAAAAATGGAAATTAAATGGTTAATAGCTGGTAATGACTTTGCAGACTATAAGAAAACAAAAAGGAAATTATGACTAATTCAGCTGTAAATTAAATGAACTAAAAGAGAAAGTCTGTATTTCTCTAAATCTGGGCTAAAAGTCAAGTTTGAAGATACACAGAAATTTTCCTGTTGGTGAACCAAGTAATGAGTAATTTTGATTTTAAATAGATAAGTTGACATCCACAATTTACTTCTTTGCTTAAAAGTAGATGCATTATTTAAAGTAAATTTTTTCATAAGAAAGACGTGAACGTGAAGTCATTCGGTCATGTCCGACTCTTTGCGACCCCATGGACTGTAGCCTACCAGGCTCCTCTGTCCATGGGATTTTCCAGGCAAGAGTACTGGAGTGGATTGCCATTTCCTTCTCCAAGGGATCTTCCCAACCCAGGGATCGAACCCAGGTCTCCTGCATCGTAGACAGAGGCTTTACTCTCTGAGCTATTCATGATAAAGAACTACTTATTCAATATGAATCATCATCAAATTGCATATATTGATATGGCTGTCTTTAAGAGTCTGCAATGAAGATGGTTAACATGCTTACTGTCGAGAAAAGAATGTATGACTGCATAACGCTAAAAAGCAGATTGTGTGTCATTGTGTGTTTATAATGTAGGCAGGGAAGGGAAGGAAGGAGGAGAGAGGGAGAGGCATGGGTCCTACTGGAGCTAAGTTTATGTAACTGGTTAAGATTTTAAGAGAAGTTAAAAGATTTTCTTTACTGACCTTGATTATAAAGCTCTGAGTTTTAATGGGATGAGAAGGAGAATCCATTTGAACAAATAACTCTTCCAGGAAAAAAAAAAAAAACTCTGAAAAGATAACTTTAAATGTTATGGACAGACATAGGTCATCACGAACTCTTATTCTACCAGATTATACTTCATGGTGTTAAAATGTGAAGGGGAGAGAGAAAGAAAGCAGTTCCTTCCATGCAGAAAAGTTAATTGGGAGCACTCATAAGGGAAAATCATGTCTTATGTTTGATATATCAGCTGAAATATATCCAAAATACTAAATCAAGAGCTGGAGTTAAGAAATCAGAGAGATTATACTTGACTCTGGAGATTTGAAACTAAGAAAGGTTCATGGTCAGTGATCTCCTTTAACGTAAATGAGAAGGAGTTAAATAGAAATTATTGCTGCTAGGGAGAAAACAATTTTTTCAATACCTTGTGCTTCTTAAAATTATGCTTCAAGTCTAGTTTTCTTGGCAAATCACTTAAAATAAAAGAGGAAACACTAAAAAAAGAAAACAAAAATGTGATCAGAACTAAATGTCAACATGGTTTTCAAATCATGAGTGAAGTAGAATATATTATTCTTTAGATTGGCTGTAAAATAATAACCAACCAGATAAATTAGGCGTAGTTAAAATGATTCAATAAAGGCTGAAAGAAAAAAAGCAAACAAATACTAATCATGTGGGGAAAAGTGAGTTTTGTGATATTAATATTAGGCAATTACTAAGTCAAAGCGAAAAGCACTAAAGAAAAAAGATACTTTAAAATAATAAAAAATACAATTATAGTAAATATCTCTAAAGAATCTTTATGCACCAAAAAACAGCTTCAAAATTTAAAAAGCCAAAGCTGTAGGAAATACCACAACTTTTCAAAAATTCCTTTAAGCCTTTACAAAAATTTACCAAGCTACAAAAATTCAATAAATTCTAAAGTGTAGAAACAAACACGGGGCAAACTGTTGTTGTTGCTCAGTTACTAGGTCGTGTCTGGCTCCATGTGACAACATGGAGTGCAGCATGCCAGGCTTCCTCATCTTTTGCCATCTCCCAGAGTTTGCTCAAACTCATATCCATTGAGTCAGTGATGCCATCCAACCGTCTTGTCTTCTGCTGTCCCCTTCTCCTCCTGCCTTCAGTCTTCCCCAGCATCAGGGTCTCTTCCCATAAGTCGGCTCTTCACATTGGGTGGCCGAAGTATTAGAGCTTCAGTTTCAGCATCCATCCTTCCAGTGAATATTCAGGGTTGATTTCCTTTAGGATTGACTGGTTTGATCTCCTTGTATAAATTATATGATCACAAAGTAGTAAAATTAGAAGTCAACAAAAATAGAAAACAACAGCAACATCTGGAAATTCAAAATCCTCTGGTAAAACAATATCAAAATCAAAATTTTATAATATTTGCAATGTATAGTAATAAGAATGAAAAATAAAGCACTGCTTAAAGGAAATGCTAGCATTATGCACGTGCATTGCTACACAAGAATGAATAAAAATAAATGTTTTAATCTTGAGAATTTAGAAAGGAGCAATCAAATACAATGAAAAAGAAAAATTGTTCAGTAAGATTTTTGGTTGAAACCAATATATACAAAATTTGATAAATTTAGATAATTAATGAACTTTTCAGAGGAAACCTTAAGTAGTTCACCAACTCTCCGGCAGGACCTATGAACCAAACTCAGAAGTTAAGACCAATATAAAACATCACAGCACTGAACTGAACATACAGTCACCACTGCTAAGTATGGGAAGTGGAGATTGTACCACCAGCTCTGCAAGTTGCAAGCATTGGATGTGGACACCACCACCCTTATCAGAATGAATCCCTCCTAGAGTTGGCTTCATCATTAACTTCTAATTTCTGATTTGTTCTACTATGGGTTCATCTTATGGGCAGAGCTGAGATCACATGCTGAAAGGAAGTCTAGGAAAGCAATCATCTACATGGCTTTTATTCTCATAAGATATAGAATTCCCCAAACATAGGCAATACATTCAAGACAAGTCAAAAATATGACAAATATCACTGCAGCCCAATGCATTAGCTTCCCAACATTGCACACTCTTTTTCCAAAGCTGAACTTCTGAAAATAACATCCATAAGAGCAACCTAGGGCTTCCCTGGTGGCTCAGTGGTAAAGAATCTGCTTGCCAATGCAAGAGACTTGGGTTGGATCCTTGGGTCAGGAAGATCCCCTGGAGAAGGAAATGGCAAACAGCTTCAGTATTTCTTGCTTGGGAAATTCCTTGGACAGAGGAGCCTGGCGGGCTACAGTCCATGGGGTCACAAGAGTCAGACACAACTTAGCGACTAACAACAAACAAAAGAGTACAACCTAAGATAATGCAACATAATTACTGAAAGCAAATTCACCCTTTACTTAAAAAGGGGCCTTCTAAAATCTTATAAATGACAACATCTAAACCAGCAGATGGGCTTCCCTAGTGGCTCAGATGGTAAAGAATCTGCCTGCAATGTGTGAGACTTGGGTTCAATCCCTGAGTCAGGAAGATCCCCTGGAGAAGGGAATGGCTACCCACTCCAGTATTCTTGCCTGGAAAATTCCGTGGACAGAAAGGCCTGGCTGGGCATAGTCCATGGAGTCACAGAATCAGACACAATAGCGCAACTAACACTTTCACTTTTAAAGCCAGCAGAGTCAGGCTAGAAGTCAAATATTTGGGAAGAGGGTCACTCTCACTTGAATTACATTCCAGGGCTCACATATTGGAGAAGCAGCACTATATATGGGTCCCTGGTTTAGAGCAAATAGTATATTCTGTAAGATAGTACAAGAGATCTGAATCTTCAACTGGCCATTCTACTAATCCATAGGGACGGATTCTTTTAGAATTGTTCTTAAGACTTGTGAATCCCATGAATCAAAACTGACTTTATTCCCTAAGGAAAAACTCACTGCCATTCTAACTTGGAAGATTTCCAGTATACTCACTCTATCACAAAGTTGGCTGTTGCTGTCAAATTTGACACATAGTTGTGGCAGTGACCAACTCAGTCTTGATGAGAAAAGTTCTTGTGGTTGAGCCTAGGCAAAATCTCTGTCCTTGCCACAGTGCTCAGTGATATCCACAGAACCAAGTATCTTGTTTATCTAATCATGGAAAATTTACTTTGCCATGGAGGTCTTTTGTGAACATTCATACAAGACACAAGTATTCTCACATGTTGGATCATTACCCCAAACCCTTTATTACCAACCTCCCCAACCATCTTTTTCCGAGTTCCAGATCATTTAGTCAAACCATTAGGCATATCTGTAAACTGACATATCTAATTACCTTACCTTCAGTGTTCCCAAGCCACAGTTTTTTAATTAGCATTACTTCCATTCTGTTCAGTCTCCCCAGCCACACCCTGTCGCAATGTTTCATCTTTCATTTGACTTTATCACAGGAGGAATTCTCAGTAGCATGATGATACTCCATATAGGTTTAACACCACCCCACTTATCACTCTCTGACTAGTTAATAACCAATTTCAAAATTCTATTTTAAGAAGATGTTCTTTAGGGTTGCTTCTGGTACCAACAGTTTCAGCTTGGGTTTTCCAGAAAGCAGAGCCTATAGTTAAATGGAATTATACTATTCATGTGAAGAGTTGACTCATTGGAGAAGACTCTGATGCTGGGAGGGATTGGGGGCAGGAGGAGAAGGGGATGACAGAGGATGAGATGGCTGGATGGCATCACTGACTCGATGGATGTGAGTCTGAGTGACCTCCAGGAGGTGGTGATGGACAGGGAGGCCTGGCGTGCTGCGATTCATGGGGTCGCAAAGAGTTGGACACGACTGAGCGACTGATCTGATCTGATCTGATACCATTAAGAAATTAACATGTGTGCTAAGTCGTTTCAGTCACGTCCAACTCTTTGAAACCCTATGGACTGTAGCCTGCCAGGCTCCTCTATCCATTGAATTCTTCAAGCAAGTATACTGGAGCGGGGTGTCATGCCCTACTCCTGGGAATCTTCTTGACCAAAGGATTAAACACACGTCTCTTACGACTCCTGTATTAGCAGTTGGATTCTTTACCATTAGTGCCACCTGGGAAGCCCATTAAGGAATTATTCTGTTATACTATTCCATTTATTAAGGAATAAAATCTGAGGGAGCAGAGATAAGAGAAAAAAAGGCAATGTGGGAAGGAAGGAGAGGGGATAGGAGAATGAAATTTTTGACCTGGCCACTGCTTTTAGTCAAGAAGTGTAAAAAAAATACATTCCCAGATAATCATTTGGTGGTTGGGAGGTGAAAAAAATCCATTAGTTGCTGTCTTTCAGTGGTCAAAGATTTTCCCCATAGTTCATTAACTGCTCTGAAATTCCTGGGTGTGCATGCAGAGGCATGATAATAGAGCAGAAGCAGGAACTAAGAGGCATGCAGTATGGGCTGGAGATAAGAACTGCACAGTATAGGTGAAAGGGATGAAGCACATTGTGTGAATACCATGCACAACCACCTGTCTGGTTGTGCAGTGGTGAGGTCAGCCAATGCTCAGGCAGCTTAGAACAGATGACACCAGGGGCTCTGAAGTTGTTTACATAAAGTGTCTGACACACAAGGACCATAAAATTTCTTTAAGTTCTTGACATTCAGGTCTTGGCAGTGAAGCGTTAGCAGCTCAAAAGTGTCCAACTCTTTGCAACCCCATGTGCTGTAGCCTGCCAGTCTCCTCTGTCCATGGGCTTCTCCAGGCAAGAATCCTGGTAGATAGCCAATCTATTCTCCAGGGGATCTTCCCAATCCAAGGATTGAACTTGAGTCTCCTGCATTACCATTTCTTTACCATCTGAGCCCACCAGCGAAGCCTGTCTTGGCAATATTATTTCACTAATATAGTGAGCCAAGATAATTTCTAGTAAGATGTTGAGATAGTCTCTGTCTCTATGGATCATATTGTGGCATGGAGCTAAAGTAAGAAAGGTGCACTGTTATCCCTTCTAGATGAAAGGTAACTTCGATGTTCTCACTTGAGATATAGAAAAAAAGCATTCACAGATTCAGTAGCTGCATACCAGGTGCTGAGAGATGGACTGACTGTCTCCTGGAAATAGACCACATCTGAAACAACAGTAGCAATTAGTATTACCATGGAATTAAACTTACCCAAATCTGTTTTCATTCTTGCAAACAAATTTTTCTTTGACTAAGTGACAGTTTGACAAGAATCAAAAGCACTAACCATCTAACTGCTGCTGCTGCTAAGTCGCTTCAGTCGTGTCCGACTCTGTGCGACCCCATAGATAGCAGCCCACCAGGCTCTCCCATCCCTGGGATTCTCCAGGCAAGAACACTGGAGTGGGTTGCCATTTCCTTCTCCTATGCATGAAAGTGAAAAGTGAAAGTGAAGTTGTTCAGTGGTGTCCAACCCTTAGTGACCCCATGGACTGCAGCCTACCAGGCTCCTCCATCCATGGGATTTTCCAGGCAAGAGTGCTGGAGTGGGGTGCCGTTACCTTTTCCGAAGTATCTAACTACTCCTTAATAAATAATTATGAAACTATTCCTTGGTGTCAGGTACTTTTTTGAGCAATGGGAATAAAACAATGAGCAAAACAGGCAAAAATCTTGACTTCACAGAGTTTATGTACTTGAGAGAATGAAGGCAGAAATCAAAATGAATAAATAAAATAATATACTTCATATATAAGATTGTATATTTCATGTATACATATATGAAAAAAAGAGAGGGAGAACTTGGTTGGGGGAGAGATTAGGAAGGGGTGGGGGTTGACAGTTTTATATCCAGTGGCCAAAGAAAAAAATCTCCCTGCGAGGGATGTAATTTTACTGACGTTCACAGAGTTGAAGGAAACAATAAATAGAAAGGCCATTAGATAGAAGCATGACTGGCATGTGTAAAGAACAGTAAGGAAGTCTTCATGACTGTGGTGTAGTGAGCAAAGTGAGAAGACAGAGCAAAATGACAATGGAAAGGCAATAGGACCAGTCACTTTGGACCTTGTGGACCATTGCTAAGACTTGTCTCATGGGAGGGTTCTGAACAGAGGAGAAAAATCATTTGCCTTATCATAAAGATAATTCTGCCAGTCACATACAGAATGGACCCTAGAGAGGAAGGGGGTGGGGGAAGCATGGAGCCAGTTATCATTCTATTACAGTCACACAGAAAGATGATGGTAAATTTTCCCAGGCAGACATCTTTCCACTTTTAATGGTAGAATTCATCTTTCTGACATTCCTGAAATGTACATAATTTTTGATAACTGTGAGTTTTAGGGGGAGAGATAAAATTTCCACTTGACCCTTCCTACTACTGTTACAAAATGGAGATCTTCCCAGTTGCTCAATAGATCTATTTCAACATTATATTATGGAGCAAGGGTAATTATCCTAGACTGAGTTCAGAGTACCACTGGGCCCACTGGGAGGCAAAGTCAGTTGAAAACTCTACTAATTACATGAATTCTATAAGCACTTACTTTCACTTGTGGATCATGAAAATTCTTCATACCCAAGAATTGACAATTAGTTGAGAGAACTATCCAATAGTCTCATAATAGTTAAGTGTATTCGCTTAAGTGCCTGTTGTTTCTTTGGGAAGGTTAGTTAAGAAAAGTGATGTCACTGGTTCAAAATGATGTGAGGTCTCTTCTCCCACCAAGCTCCTCTGTCCATGGGATTCTCCAGGTAATAATACTGGAGTGGGTTGTCAGGCTCTTCTCCAGGGGATCTTCCCAACCCAGGGATCGAACCCAGGTCTCATTATGTCTCCTGCATTGCAGGCAGGTTCTTTACCACTAGTGCCACCCAGGAAGCCCCTTGGAATATAATACAGGGGTTCCAACCAAGCTCCTGTTATCTAGACCTTGAGTTTAGGGTTATAGAGAATAAATAGTATCTTCAGGTGGGTGCTGCCCATCTATTTAATATACCAGGACCTAACCAACAATTAGCTATCACCAAAGATCTTTGCAGGTTAGATCATTCGTTTACCATTCAAGCCCTGGTGGTTATTAACATCAAACTCATTCTGCCCCTGGTAGTTAAACGCCCTATTTGAATGCTCATGCTGGTTTGGATTCCAGCATCCCCATTGTAATCAAAGAACTCAGGCCAACTGCATCATCCTTATACCAGCATTCCAGGCTTACAGAATATTTTTTCTAGAGTATTTTTCAAAGTTAGTGGTGATATCCTCATAAATATGTTTCTCCATGTCTTGGTAAAAGGGAGATCTTCTGGTCCACAAAGCAGAAAAAATTAAGGGGACAAAATCACATTTGGTAAGTCCATTCCAGCTTTCCTGTTTAGATTCTTCTCATCAAGGAACAGTGGCATTTCAACTTCATTAAATTTAGGTTACTGTTAAATACATAGTCAACCAGTCAGAAAACTACTCCCAACTGCTTATCTACATGAACCCATATACAGAAATCCAGCCTTACCTAAAATTGTTTCTCCCTTCCTACTTTAGTATCTTCACAGTCTCTTTCAAATTCTATTCTCCCATTTTCCTATATAAATTAGCACAATGTTGCAAATGTGAGCAAGTTAGACTTTTCTTCAGTTTGACTTGATTTAGTCTCTGAGTCAGGCTGGAATTTGATCCTACATGTCCTTTTGAAGACAATAAGAGGAAATGCCAGTGAGAGATGAGCAGACTAGCTTCCCTTGAGAGGTAACTGTCTCAGGAATGGTCAGTAAGGGATTTTCAACTAAGGCAAGAATGTTCTTACTTTACCACAAAAGGAGGATTTGTTTTTTCTGGCAGTGGAAGCCAAGAAAGATTCAGGAATTGAGGACCTCTGAGTCATCAGAAACTTACCACAAGACCCCATTCCTATTCTTCATACCCTGCTGCTGCTGCTAAGTCACTTCAGTCGTGTCCGACTCTGCGTGACCCCATAGACGTCAGCCCACCAGGCTCTCCTGCCCCTGGGATTCTCCAGGCAAGAAAACTGGAGTGGGTTGCCATTTCCTTCTCCAATGCATGAAAGCGAAAAAGTGAAAGTGAAGTCACTCAGTCGTGTCCGACTCTTAGCGACCCCATGGACTGCAGCCCACCAGGCTCCTCCATCCACGGGATTTTCCAGGCAAAAGTACTGAAGTGGGGTGCCATTGCCTTCATACCCTACTCATTTTTAAACAACAACAACAAAAAAATCATTTTACTCACACAAGATCTGGTAGGATTGTAAATTTCCCTGATGCCACAATCCTATAATTTGTAGAATCATATTTGGAGTTTACTGATTACAATAATAAAATTATTTTATCACAGTCATAAATTCATTAGAATTCCTTGAGAAAATAATTTAGGAGTTTTCTGTGTTTTTTTTTTTAAACTTCTCCAGAACAGTAGTGAAGCAAAGAGCATACTATTTTAGAATTCCTCATGACTTTCAGACTGGAGACCAACATAATCCTAATATCAAAATATACGTGCAAAAGACTAGAAAAGAAAACTACAAACCAATAATCCTCATGACCTGAGACACAAAAGGTCCTCACAATATTAACAAATCAATTCTATCAAAATATAGAAAATACTTCTGTAGTGTAATCAGGTGGGGTTTATCCCAGGGATGCAAAGTTGGTTTAATCTTCAAAATTCAATCAATGAGGGAATTCCATGGTTGCCCAGGAATTAGGATCCCATGCTTCCCTTGCCAGGGGCATGGGTTGGATCCCTGGTTGAGGAACTAAAATACTGAAAAAAAGAGAGAGAGAGAGAGAAAACTCAATTAATGACATTCACTGTGTTATCACAGCAAAGGGGGGAAATCATATAATATGACTGGATTTACGGAAAGTATTTGACAAAATTCAACACCGATTCAGAGTTTTGTAAAACAGTTGTCAGCATGCTAGGAATAGAAGGGAAGAACTTCTTCAACTGGATAAATGCTACCTTCAAAACTCCTACTATCATCATAATTGCCATCACACTGGGGCTTCCTTGGTGGTTCAGGTGGTAAAGAATCCACCTTCAAAGCAGGAGACTTTGATCCAATCTCTGGGTTGGGAAGATCCCCTAGAGGAGGCCATAGCAATCCACTTCAGTATTCTTACCTGGAGAATCTCCATGGAGAGAGGAGCCTGGTGGGCTATAATCCATGGGATCCCAAAAAGTTGGAAGCCACTGAGTGACTAAGCACAGCACAGCCTAGCACCATCATGTTTAATGATGAGCTATTGATCATCCAGGGAATGGCAAACAACTTCAGTATTATTGCTTTGAGAACCCCATGAGCAGTATGAAAAGGCAAAAAGATAGGACATTGAAAGATTAACTCCCCAGGTCGGTAGGTGCCCAATATGCTACTGGAGATCAGTGGAGAAATAACTCCAGAAAGAATGAAGAGACGGAGCCAAACCAAAAACAACACCCAGACGTGGATGTGACTGGTGATGGAAGTAAAGTCTGATGCTGTAAGAGCAATATTACATAGGAACCTGGAATGTTAGGTCCATGAATCAAGGCAAATTGGAAGTGGTCAAACAGGAGATGACAAGAGTGAATATCGACATTTTAGGAATCAGCAAACTAAAATGGACTGGAATGAGTGAGTTTAACTCAGATGACCATTATATCTACTACTGTGGGCAAGAATCCCTTACAAGAAATGGAGTAGCCATCATAGTCAACAAAAGAGTCCAAAATGCAGTACTTGGATGCAATCTCAAAAACAACAGAATGATCTCTGTTCGTTTCCAAGGCAAACCATTTGATATCATGGTAAGTCTATGCCCTGACCAGTAATGCTGAAGAAGATGAACAGTTCTATGAAGATCTACAAGACCTTCTAGAACTAACACCCAAAAAAGATGTCCTTTTCATCATAAGGGACTGGAATGCAAAAGTAGGAAGTCAAGAAATACCTGGAGTCACAGGCAAATTTGGCCTTGAAGTACAGAATGAAGCAGGGCAAAGACTAATAGAGTTTTGCCAAGAGAATGCACTGGTCATAGCAAACACTCTCTTCCAACAACATAAGAGAAAACTCTACAATGGACATCACCATGGTCAATACCGAAATCAGATTGATTATATTCTTTGCAGTCAAAGATGGAGAAGCTCTACACAGTTAGCAAAAACAAGACAGGAGCTGACTGTGGCTCAGATCATGAACTCCTTATTGTCAAATTCAGACTGAAATTGAAGAAAGTAGGGAAAACCACTAGACCATTCAGGTATGACCTAAATCAAATCCCTTAATATTATAGAGAGGGAGTGAGAAATGGATTCAAGGGATTAGATCTGATAGAGTGCCTGGCGAACTATGGACAGAGGTTCCTGACATTGTACAGGAAACATGGATCAAGACCATCCCCAAGAAAAGGAAATGCAAAAAGGCAAAATGGTTGTCTGAGGAGGCCTTACAAATAGCTGTGAAAAGAAGAGAAGCTAAAGGCAAAGAAAAGGAAAGATATACTCATTTGAATGCAGTGTTCCAAAGGACATCAAGGAGGGATTAAAAAAAAAAAGACTTCCTCAGTGATCAGTGCAAAGAAACAGAGGAAAACAATAGAATGGGAAAGACTAGAGATCTCTTCAAGAAGATTAGAGATACCAAGGGAACATTTCATGCAAAGACGGGCACAAGAAAGGACAGAAGTGATATGGACCTAAGAGAAGCCGAGGATATTAAGAAGAGGTGGCAAGAATACACAGAAAGTGAAAGTGAAGTTGCTCAGTCGTGTCCAACTCTTTGCGACCCCATAGACTGTAGTCGTACCAGGCTCCTCTGTCCATGGGATTTTCCAGGCAATAGTACTGGAGTGGATTGCCATTTCCTTCTCCAGGGGATCTTCCCAACCCAGGGCTCGAACCTGGGTCTCCTGCATTGTAGACAGACGCTTTACCGTGTGAGCCACCAGGGAGTTCATGAATACACAGAAGAACTATACAAAAAAGATCTTCATAACCAGATAATCAAGATAGTGTGATCACTCACCTAGAGCCAGACATCCTGGAATGTGAACTCAAGTGGGCCTTAAGAAGCATCACTACAAACAAAGCTAGTGGAGGTGATGGAATTCCAGTTGAGCTATTTCAAATCCTGAAAGATGATGCTGTCAAACTGCTACACTCCTCAATATGCCAGCAAATTTGGAAAACTCAGCAGTGGCCACAGGACTGGAAAAGGTCAGTTTCCATTCCAATCCCAAAGAAAGGCAATGCCAAAGAATGCTCAAACTACCACACAATTGCAGTCATCTCACAACATTAGCAAAGTAATGGTTAAAATTCTCCAAGCCAGGCTTCAATAGTACATGAACTATGAACCTCCAGATGTTCAAACTGGATTTAAAAAAGGCAGAGGAACCAGAGATCAAATTACCAACATCCATTGAATCACTGAAAAAGCAAGAGAGTTCCAGAAAAATATCTGCTTTATCCAGAAAAATATCTGTTCCAGAAAAATATAGGCTTTGACTATGCCAAAGCCTTTGACTGTGTGGATCACAATAAACTGTGAAAAATTCTTAAAGAGATGGGAATACCAGACCACCTGACCTGCCTCCTGAGAAATCTGTATGCAGGTCAGGAAGCAACAGTTAGAACTGGACTGGTATATTGTCACCCTGCTTATTTAACTTCTATGCAGAGTACATCATGAGAAACGCTGGGCTGGAAGAAGCACAAACTGGAATCAAGATTGCTGGGAGAAATATCAATAACTTCAGATATGCAGATGACACCATCCTTATGGCAGAGAGTGAAGAAAAACTAAAGAGCCTCTTGATGAAAATGAAAGAGGAGAGTGAAAAAGTTGTCTTAAAGCTCAACATTCAGAAAACTAAGATCATGGCATCCAGTCCCATCACTTCATGGCAAATAGATGGGGAAACAACGGAAACAGTGAGAGACTTTATTTTGAGGGGTTCCAAAATCACTGCAGATGGTGATTTTAGCCATGAAATTAAGACTCTTGTTCCTTTGAAGAAAATTTATGACCAGCCTAGAGATCACATTAAAAAGCAGAGACATTATTTTGCTAACAAAGGTCTGTCTAGTTAAAGCTGTGGTTTTTGCAGTAGTCATTTATGGATGTGAGAGTTGGACTATAAAGAAAGCTGAGCGCTGAAGAATTGATGGTTTTGAACTGTGGTGTTGGGGAAGACTTTTGCGAGTCCCTTGGACTGCAAGGAGATCCAACCAGTCCATCCTAAAGAATATCAGTCCTTGATATTCATTGGAAGGACTGATGCTGAACCTGAAGCTCCAATTCTTTGACCACCTGATGCAAAGAACTGACTCACTGGAAAAGACCCTGATGCTGGGAAAGATTGAAGGCGGGAGGAGAATGGGACTACAGAGGATGAGATGGTTGGATGGCATCACCAACTCAATGGATGTGAGTTTGAGTAAACTCTGGGAGTTGGTGATAGACAAGGAGGCCTGGTGTACTGCAGTCAATGGGGTCTCGCAAAGAGTGGGACAGGACTGAGTGACTGAACTGAACTGATTGATCACTTATCCTTTACAACTAGAAATAAGGCAGGAACATTTTCCCTACTAACACTTTTAACATTCTAGGGGTTCTACTCAGTGTGAAAGAAAGCGAAAGTCGCTCAGTTGTTTCCGACTCTCTGTGACTCCATGGACTGTAGTCAACCAGGCACCTCTGTCTGTGGAATTCTCCAGGCAAGGATATTGGTGTGGGTGGTCCTTCTCTTCTCCAGGAGGTTTTTCCAACCCAGGAACAGCACCCAGGTTTCTGCATCACAGGCAGATTCTTTACCATCTGAGCCACCCAAGAATACTGGAATGGGTAGACTATCCCTTCTCCAACGAATCTTCCTGATTCAGCAATCAAATCGGGGTCTCCTACATTCCAGGCATCTGCCCAGTGTAATTGAGGACAAAATAGAAAAGATGACTTAAATAGTCTACATTAGTTTTCTAGGGCTTCTATAACAAATCTCCAAAGACTGGGTGGCTGAAATGACAGAAATTTGTTTTCTCCTGGTTCTTTAGTTTAGAAGACCAAAGTCAAGGTGCGATAGGGCTGGTTTCTGCTGACGGTGGTCTCCTCTTTGTGTGTCTGAGTCTAAATTTCCACTCATATTTGATTAGGACCCACCTTAATTCAGTTCAGTTCAGTTCAGTTCAGTTGCTCAGTCGTGTCCAACTCTTTGCAACCCCGTGAATCACAGCACACCAGGCCTCCTTGTCCATCACCAACTCCCAGAGTCTACTCAAACTCATGTCCATTGAGTCAGTGATGCCACCCAGCCATCTCATCCTCTGTCATCCCCTTCTCCTCCTGCCCACAATCCCTCCCAGCATCAGGGTCTTTTCCAATGAGTCAACTCTTTGCATGAGTTGGCCAAATATTGGAGCTTAAGCTGTAGCTTCAGTCCTTCCAAAGAACATCCAGGGCTGATCTCCTTTAGGATGAATTGGTTGGATCTCCTTGCAGTCCAAGGGACTCTCCTCCAACACCACAGTTCAAAAGCATCAGTTCTTCGGCACTCGGCTTTCTTCACAGTCCAACTCTCACATCCATACATGACCACTGGAAAAACCATAGACTTGACTAGAAGGACCTTTGTTGACAAAGTAATATCTCTGCTTTTTAATATGCTATCTAGGTTGGTCATAACTTTCCTTCCAAAGAGTAAGCATCTTTTAATTTCATGACTGCAATCACTATCTGCAGTGATTTTGGAGCCCCAAAAACTAAAGTCTGACACTGTTTCCCCATCTATTTCCCATGAAGTGATGGGACCAGATGCCATGATCTTATTTTTCTGAATGTTGAGTAGCAGCAGCAGCATCTGTACATCTGAGGTTATTGATATTTCTCCCAGCAATTTTGATTCCAGCTTGTGCTTCTTCCAGTCCAGCGTTTCTCATGATGTACTCTGCATAGAAGTTAATTAAGCAGGGTGATAATATTCAGCCTTGACGTACTCCTTTTCCTATTTGGAACCAGTCTGTTGTTTCATATCCAGTTCTAACTGTTGCTTCCTGACCTGCATACAGGTTTCTCAAGAGGCAGGTCAGGTGGCCTGGTATTCCCATCTCTTGAAGAATTTTCCACAGTTTATTGTGATCCACACAGTCAAAGGCTTTGGCATAGTCAATAAAGCAGAAATAGATGTTTTTCTGGAACTCTCTTGCTTTTTCCATGATCCAGCAGATGTTGGCGATTTGATCTCTGGTCCTCTGCCTTTTCTAAAACCAGCTTGAACATCTGGAAGTTCACGGTTCACATATTGCTAAAGCCTGGCTTGGAGAATTTTGAATATTACTTTACTAGCGTGTGAGATGAGTGCAATTGTGCGGTAGTTTGAGCATTCTTTGGCATTGCCTTTCTTTGGGATTGGAATGGAAACTGACCTTTTCCAGTCCTGTGGCCACTGCTGAGTTTTCCAAATTTGCTGGCATATTGAGGAGTGCAGCACTTTGACAGCATCATCTTTTAGGATTTGAAATAGTTCAACTGGAATTCCATCACCTCCACTAGCTTTGTTCGTAGTGATGCTTTCTAAGGCCCACTTGAGTTCACATTCCAGGATGTCTGGCTCTAGGTGAGTGATCACACCATCATGATTATCTGGGTATGAAGCTCTTTTTTTGTACAGTCCTTCTGTGTATTTTTGCCACCTCTTCTTAATATCTTCTGCTTCTGTTAGATCCATACCATTTCTGTCCTTTATCAAGCCCATTTTTGCATGAAATGTTCCCTTGGTATCTCTAATTTTCTTGAAGAGATCTCTAGTTTTTCCCATTCTGTTATTTTCCTCCGTTTCTTTGCATTGATCACTGAGGAAGGCTTTTACCTCAATTTAAATAAATTATGTCTGTAGACCCTATCTGCAAATGCAGGCACATTCTCAGAGGATTAAGACTTGAGATTTTGGGGGAGATAATTCAAGCCACAATATTGCCTTTGTTCACAAATGATACAATTATCTATACAGGAAATATTAAGACATTTACAAGACAAAAACAAAAAAATTTTACTACAGCTAAGTAAATTTAGCAAGGTAACAGGATATACAGTCAATATTTTAAAGTGAATTATATTTCATATACCAGTTTAAAAGAAAGGCATATTCTAGGATGACAACTGTGCAAGAAGCTGAGACAACAATCAGTACCAATTAGAGTAGAATATAAAAAGAGAGAGAGAGTATGATTGTGAATTAAAGGTGGTTGAAGATCTCATATAAGAAAAATAGAGAAATAATTAGAAACTACAGGGATGGGGGCGTGGGGTGGGGGAAAGGGCTATAAATAACAATCTATGGTCCAAATATAAAACAGAGCCAAAAATGGTGTGATTTTGAGCACTTTGTGATAGTCGATCAGTCGTATCTGACTCTGCCACCCCATGGACTTGGTGAAGTGTTATAAAGTGGTATTGAAAACACTTTCTTTCAATTGTCCCCACAGTTGCAACATTGGACCTCTAAGGAAGCTTCTTTGCCTAAGAACTAAAACAGACTTTTATTGTCCTCATGATTTAAATGTTGTTTATTTTTAATCTTTTAGTGTCATCCTAGAGACAATGGAAGGAAGATTAGTCTGTGGTTACAAGGCAAAACATATTAATAAATATTCCAATGTAACAATATACCTGCAGAAATTGGGAAAGTGAAGGGGAAGAGGTAAGATAGAAAATAAGGTGGGCACACTAGACTCCATCTTCCAAGGGAGAAATCCAGAGATGCTTCCACAAGATGTTGGAGTTAAGATTAGGGTTATAGACTTTTAGTGTATATCTAATTAACATTATAAATATATCCAATGAAAGAACAATTATTTATCAAGCCCTGAAAGTAAGGAGGGAGTGTAAGTGTTCTAAATTTTCATCTTTTGTATTGAAGAGGCAATATATCTTACCCCAAATTAATAATTTAAGAACTTTATAAACATGAAATTTTGAGTTCTCAAGGCAACTACTAGAAGAACTAAAAACGGAAAGAGTAATTACCTCCAGAGAAAGGAAGAAATCTGAGGAAGGACAGGGCAGAAGTCTGTTGCACTGTATTCTAAGCTACTTTATACCATTAATTTGTTACCACACACAGGTGTTGCTGCTGCTGCTAAGTTGCTTTAGTCGTGTCCGACTCTGTGCGACCCCATAGACGGCAGCCCACCAGGCTCCCCCGTCCCTGGGATTCTCCAGGCAAGAACACTGGAGTGGGTTGCCATTTCCTTCTCCAATGGATGAATGTGAAAAGTGAAAGTGAAGTTGCTCAGTCGTGTCTGACTCTTGGTGATCCCAGCGACCCCATGGACTGCAGCCCACTAGGCCTCTCCATCCATGGGATTTGCCAGGCAAGAGTACTGGAGTGGGTTGCCATTGCCTTCTCCCATACAGGTGTTATTCTGAAAAAAATCTACACGCAACTATCAACTATTCCCTTCATTTCTATCTATAAAATTTGGGGACAACTGAATGTTCATTTAGAAAAGAGTTATTTTAGATTTCCTCTCTCATTTAATAATTCAAAGCCAAACTTCAGATTGTTTAAGCATTAATAAAGAAATCTTAAGATAGCTAGAAGAAAATGGAGTGAACATTAAAAATCTTAAAATGGAAATGCTTTTATTGCCACATAACATAGAATTCTGAAACCATAGTGAAATATTGATAGATTTGATGCAGACTGGGAAGATTCCTAGTTTTTTTATTATATCATAATTTTTATTACAATGAAATTAATAAGAGTAAGTAATATTATTATTAATTTTTCTAAGGGGAAGTATGATGTTGAGTATAAAAAATGGACTATCTCAAACCCTCTTTGACTTTCTGGGTTTTTTGATGACTATTTATTAATTTGGATAAAATAAAGATATATTTTAAAAGTTCCTTGAATATATACAGTCCAGTGAAAAGAGAATAAATGTGTCTGAATTTCATTAAATCAACTGCAGAAGAACATATGCTTTGGTAAAATGTGATGGACTTTGCAATTCCCAAAAATAAGTTATTAAATACTGGAATAGTCTACCAAAAACATTTCAATTATACATTCATATAATATATGAAATACATTTCATTTTCTTAATATTTAGATGCCATTGGTCATTTTTTGTTTGTTTTTGTTTTTTAGTGAGTAAAGAGTTGTAAGTGTCAGTGCTCAAGATATACACTAAGAAGTCATGGGTTCTACATTGTGGATCTTTTATTCTAAAATTTTTACTACAATTTTGCATAAAATGTGATGATATTTTCATTAAAAATATAAATTTACTTATTTTTATTGATCTGCTTCTGCTATCACTTTGTTTTAGGGACTAGAGAAGTAGAAAAAGGAAGAAAACTATGGAGGATGAATGGTAATAGAATATAAAACTTTGTTTATCACTGCCCTCTACTGTACAACTTTCTCAAACCAACACTGTGTGGTTAAGGAGACAATAATGTTACTGACAAGCATGGAACACTGACCCAAGAAGGCTGGGAATTCAATGACAACATCAGTCTGCAGCAGGTTTTCTCAAGCTTGACATTTGGGACCTGCTCACTATTTGTTACCTGGTATCTCAGACAGTAAAGAATCCACCTGCAATGCAGAAGACCTGGGTTTGATCCCTGGGTTGAGAAGATCCCCTGGAGGAGGGTATGGTAACCCACTGCAATATTCTTGCCTGGAGAATCGCCATGGACGGAGGAGCCTGGCGGGCTACAGGCCATGGGGTCACAGAGTCGGATGTGACTGAGGGACTAAGTGCAGCACAGTTATTTATTGCAGGTGGCTCTTCTGTGCGTTGCAGAAAGTTTAGCAGTAGCCCTGGCCTCTACCTACTAGACGCCAGTAGTACTACCCCAAGTCATGACAACAAAAACGTCTCCAGACATTACCAACTGTCCCCCAGGGCACAAAATCACTTCTGGTTGAGAACCACTGGTCTGCAGTTTAGCAATCATATCTGTAACATAGTCTTGTTATGAATCAAGACCCTAGGCATCCAACAATGTTATGTGTTCCAAGGATCCGCTTATAATCTATATGACATATAAACTTCCTTGTTTACACCATTAGTTCAGTCCTAAAATCACACTTGTTGAGCTAGATGAGAAGGCAACTCAAGTGGTAGCATGCCGCTAATCGTGCCTTCCTCTCAGCGTCAGGCCCTCCAGCTATTAGCACACAATCCACACAGTGTGAAAATTCTATTATTAATTAGTCCTGAAGCCTGAACAATGTTTTTGCTGCCTTAGCCGAATTTAACTTAGCATTTTGCCTGTTGCCCAGTATTCCAGGATTTCACTTGGCAAATAATCCTTTCCTCCTTGTGTTCTTGACCTCATTTCCTATTTGTGTATCTGCTTCCCCCAGATCCTGACCTTTATGTGTCTGACCCGAGGCTGATAAAGAGACTAGGTAACGAGACCAAGAATCCTGACTGTTTCCTTTACTTAATGACTTGGCTTGGAATTTTGACTCTTGGATACCACTTTGACACTGTTAGCAACACAATTCAGCATGAAAGTTTTTAGAGAATAAAGCTGATGATTTAAAAAAATAGTTGGCAGATATTTGCTCAGTTTTATAGATCTTGGGAAAAATTGGGGGAGGCAGACACAATACACTGGATAGGTTACCCATCTGATCGCTTTCATTTCCCTCTCATCCTGTCTCTGCATATATATTTCTGATTATAAAATAATTTAAAAAGTTTGGAAAATATAGAAATATATATAGAAAATATAGTCACTTCTATTTTCACTTTTGCTCAGAAATAATTACTAACTAATGTAAATTCAAGAGTAAATCTACATATATCTCAGAGTGTGTATGGATTCATCCACATACACATTTTTTAAATTAAAAGTACTATCACATTTCACACAATATTTGTAACCCATTTTTAAATTAATACTTTATAGTGTATCAGGTGCATGCATTCTAAGTCCCTTCAGTCGTATCTGACTCTGTGACCTTGTGGACTGTAGCTCAAAAGCCTCCTGTGTTTATGTGATTCTCCAGGCAAGAATACTGGAGCAGGTTGCCATGCCCTCCTCCAGGGGATCTTCCCGACTCTGGGATGGAACCTGCAGTCCTTTATGTCTCCTGCATTGGCGAGTGGTTTCTTTACCACCTGTGCCCCCTGAGAAACCCAATCAGGTTTCTTTACCACTAGCGCCCCTGAGAAACCCAAACCGATCACGTGTGATCGCCAAAATGATTAACAATCCATAGAACAGAGGGTGGTCTCACCTGAGTGAGATTACTCGATCATAACTACATAATAAGTGAGGCTCAGAGAGTCTAGTAGGAAGGGCCAGGGCAGCTGGGGTGGTATGGGACACTCTGGTGGCTCCAAGCGGGTGCTCTTTTCCAAGCAGTAGAAATATTTCAATTATTTATCATTTTAATTAAGAGTTTTTTTGTTTTGTTTTGTTTTTTTACAACAGTGTTAGGTTCACAACAAAATGAGGGGAAGGTACAGAGATTTTCCACACACTCCTTGCCTCCACTTGTGCATATCCTCTCCCAATATCAACATCCTCTACCAAAATGATGTTTGTCACAACTGATTAATCTATACTGACACATCTATACTGACTGAGTGAGTAAAGTCACTCAGTCATGTCTGACTCTTTGTAACCCCATGGACTGTATAGTCCATGGAATTCTCCAGGCTAGAATACTGGAGTGGGTAGCCTTTCCCTTCTCCAGGGGATCTTCTCAACCCAAGGATTGAACCCAGGTCTCCTGCATTGCAGGCAGATTCTTTACCAGCTGAGCCACAAGGGAGGCCCATACCGACACATTGTAATTACCCAAAGTCCATATTTTAAAAAATATGGTTCACAACTTTTGATGTTGTACATTCTAAGGATTTGGAAAGATGTATAATGACATATAATGACACGTTTCCATCATTATATTATACAGAGTATCTTCACGGCCCTAGAAATCCACCTATTTACCTTTCCAATCCCCCACTGTAATCCCTGGCACCCACCAGTCTTAACATTGTCATACTTTTGCCTTTCCCAGAATCTCATAGTTGGAACCATACTGTGTGTAACCTTTGCATATTGGCTTCTTTCACTTAGTAATATGCCTTACCTCCTCCACGTCTTTTCATGGCTTGATAGCTCCTTTCTTTTTAGCACTGAATAATACTCCATTTTCTGAATGTGCCACAGTTTATAATCCATTCACTTATTGAAAGACATCTTTGTTGCTTCCAACTTTTGGCTACTCTGAATAAAACTGCTATAAACATCTGTGTGCACATTTTTTTGTGTGGATATAAATGTTTGACTCAGGGATCAAACCCTGCTTTCTTACACTGGCAGGTGGATTCTTTATCATTGAACTGCCTGGGAAGCCACTTGTTAGCTCCCTATACCGCAATAAAAATATGATATATAATGGCTAGAAAGTACGTGAATATTTAGATATCTTATCCACTACATCTTTATTTTGGTCTCCAGCACTTTTTCCTTTCCTAAATCTAGACCTACACCATTCATCAAAGGACCTTCAGTTCTCAATCAAACTTGTGTAAATTCCTCTTGCTGAATAACCTAGTAGCATCTCCCAAATTTGACCATACTAAACTTCAGTTTTCCAGATTTGCTGGCATACTGAGTGCAGCACTTTCACAGCATCATCTTTCAGGATTTGGAATAGCTCCACTGGAATTCCATCACCTCCACTAGCTTTGTTCCTAGTGATGCTTTCTAAGGCCCACTTGACTTCACATTCCAAGATGTCTGGCTCTAGGTCAGTGATCACACCATCATGATTATCTGGGTCGTGAAGCTCTTTTTTGTACAGTTCTTCTGTGTATTCTTGCCACCTCTTCTTAATATCTTCTGCTTCTGTTAGGTCCATACCATTTCTGTCCTTTATCGAGACAATCTTTGCATGAAATGTTCCTTTGGTATCTCTGATTTTCTTGAAGAGATCCCTAGTCTTTCCCATTTTGTTGTTTTCCTCTATTTCTTTGCATTGATCGCTGAAGAAGACTTTCTTATCTCTTTTTGCTATTCTTTGGAACTCTGCATTCAGAGGTTTATATCTTTCTTTTTCTCCTTTGCTTTTCGCTTCTCTTCTTTTCATAGCTATTTGTAAGGCCTCCCCAGACAGCCATCTTGCTTTTTTGCATTTCTTTTGCATGGGGATGGTCTTGATCCCTGTCTCCTGTACAATGTCACGAACCTCATTCCATAGTTCATCAGGCACTCTACCTATCAGATCTAGGCCCTTAAATCTATTTCTCACTTCCACTGTATAATCATAAGGGATTTGATTTAGGTCATACCTGAATGGTCTAGTGGTTTTCCCTACTTTCTTCAATTTCAGTCTGAATTTGGCAATAAGGAGTTCATGGTCTGAGCCACAGTCAGCTCCTGGTCTTGTTTTTCCTGACTGTATAGAGCTTCTCCATCTTTGGCTGCAAAGAATATAATCGATCTGATTTCGGTGTTGACCATCTGGTGATGTACATGTATAGAGTCTTCTCTTGTGTTGTTGGGAGTTGGTGATGGACAGAGAGGCCTGGCGTGCTGCGGTTCATGGGGTCGCAAAGAGTCGGACACGACTGAGCAACTGACCTGATCTGATCTGATCTGAAACTTCAGTTCAGTTCAGTCGCTCAGTCGTGTCCGACTCTTTGCAACCCCATGAACTGCAGCACACCAGGCCTCCCTGTCTATCACCATCTCCCAGAGTTCACTAAACCCATGTCCATCGAGTCGGTGATGCCATCCAGCCATCTCATCCTCTGTCGTCCCCTTTTCCTTCTGCCCCCAATCCCTCCCAGCATCAGAGTCTCTTCCAATGAGTCAACCCTTCACATGAGGTGGCCAAAATACTGGAGTCTCAGCTTTAGCATCATTCCTTCCAAATAATACCCAGGGATGATCTCCTTAAGAATGGACTGGTTGGATCTCCTTGCAGTCCAAGGGACTCTCAAGAGTTTTCTCCAACACCACAGTTCAAAAGCATCAATTCTTCGGTGCTCAGCCTTCCTCATAGTCCAGCTCTCACATTCATACATGACCACAGGAAAAACCATAGACAATCTTGACTAGACGATCTTGATTCCAACTTGTGTTTCTTCCAGTCCAGCATTTCTCATGATGTACTCTGCATATAAGTTAAACAAACATGGTGACAATATACAGCCTTGACGTACTCCTTTTCCTATTTGGAACCAGTCTGTTGTTCCATGACCAGTTCTAACTGTTGCTTCCTGACCTGCATACAGATTTCTCAAGAGGCAGATCAGGTGGTCTGGTATTCCCATCTCTTTCAGAATTTTCCACAGTTCATTGTGATCTACACAGTCAAAGGCTTTGGCATAGTCAATAAAGCAGAAATAGATGTTTTTCTGGAACTCTCTTGCTTTTTCCATGATCCAGCGGATGTTGGCAATTTGATCTCTGGTTCCTCTGCCTTTTCTAAAACCAGCTTGAACATCAGGAAGTTCACGGTTCACATATTGCTGAAGCCTGGCTTGGAGAATTTTGAGCATTACTTTACTAGCGTGTGAGATGAGTGCAATTGTGCGGTAGTTTGAGCACTCTTTGGCATTGCCTTTCTTTGGGATTGGGATGAAAACTGACCTTTTCCAATCTTGTGGCCACTGCTGAGTTTTCCAAATTTGCTGGCATATTGAGTGCAGCACTTTCACAGCATCATCTTTCAGGACTTGGAATAGCTCAACTGGAATTCCATCACCTCCACTAGCTTTGTTCGTAGTGATGCTTTCTAAGGCCCACTTGACTTCACATTCCAGGATGTCTGGCTCTAGGTTAGTGACCACACCATCATGATTATCTGAGTCATGAAGCTCTTTTATGTACAGTTCTTCTGTGTATTCTTGCCACCTCTTCTTAATATCTTCTGCTTCCGTTAGATCCATACCATTTCTGTCCTTTATTGAGCCCATTTTTGCATGAAATGTTCCTTTGGTATCTCTGATTTTCTTGAAGAGATCCCTAGTCTTTCCCATTCTGTTGTTTTCCTCTATTTCTTTGCATTGATCGCTGAAGAAGACTTTCTTATCTCTTCTTGCTATTCTTTGGAACTCCGCATTCAGATGTTTATATCTTTCAAGATTGCTGGGAGAAATATCAATAACCTCAGATATGCGGATGACACCACCCTTATGGCAGAAAGTGAAGAGGAACTAAAAGCCTCTTGATGAAAGTGAAAGTGGAGAGTGAAAAGGTTGGCTTAAAGCTCAACATTCAGAAAATGAAGATCATGGCATCTGGTCCCATCACTACATGGGAAATAGATGGAGAAACAGTGGAAACAGTGTCAGACTTTCTTTTTCTGGGCTCCAAAATCACTGCAGATGGTGACTGCAGCCATGAAATTAAAAGACGCTTACTCCTTTGAAGGAAAGTTATGACCAACCTAGATAGCATATTCAAAAGCAGAGACATTACTTTGCCAACAAAGGTTTGTCTAGTCAAGGCTATGGTCTTTCCTGTGGTCATGTATGGACATGAGAGGTGGACTGTGAAGAAGGCTGAGCGCCGAAGAATTGATGCTTTTGAACTGTGGTGTTGGAGAAGACTCTTGAGAGTCCCTTGGACTGCAAGGAGCTTCAACCAGTCCATTCTGAAGGAGCTCAACCCTGGGATTTCTTTGGAAGGAATGACGCTAAAGCTGAAACTCCAGTATTTTGGCCACCTCATGCGAAGAGTTGACTCATTGGAGAAGACTCTAATGCTGGGAGGGATTGGGGGCAGGAGGAGAAGGGGACGACAGAGGATGAGATGGCTGGATTGAATCACTGACTCGATGAATATGAGTCTGAGTGATCTCCGGGAGTTGGTAATGGACAGGGAGTCTTGGCGTGCTGCAGTTCATGGGGTCGCAAAGAGTTAGACACGACTGAGCGACTGATCTGATCTCATCTGACTAGACAAACCTTTGTTGGAAAAGTAATGTCTCTGCTTTTGAATATGCTATCTAGGTTGGTCATAACTTGCCTTCCAAGGAGTAAGTGTCTTTTAATATCATGGCTGCAGTCACCATCTGCAGTGATTTTGGAGCCCAACAAAATAAAGTCTGACACTGTTTCCACTGTTTCCCCATCTGTTTCCCATGAAGTGATGGGACCAGATGCCATGATCTTCGTTTTCTAAATGTTGAGCTTTAAGCCAACTTTTTCACTCTCCTCCTTCACTTTCATCAAGAGGCTTTTGAGTTCCTCTTCACTTTCTGCCATAAGGGTAGTGTCATCCTCATATCTGAGGTTATTGATATTTCTCCCAGCAGTCTTGATTCCAGCTTGTGCTTCTTCCAGCTCAGAGTTTCTCAAGATGTACTCTGCATATATGTTAAATAAGCAGGATGACAATATGCAGCCTTGACGTACTCCTTTTCCTATTTGGAACCAGTCTGTTGTTCCATGTTAGAACAACAGTTCTAACTGTTGCTTCCTGACCTGCATATAGGTTTCTCAAGAGGCAAGTCAGGTGGTCTGGTATTCCCATCTCTTTCAGAATTTTCCACAGTTTATTGTGATCTCACAGTCAAAGGCTTTGGCACAGTCAATAAAGGAGAAATAGATGTTTTTCTGGAACTCTCTTGCTTTTTCCATGATCCAGCAGATGTTGGCATTTGATCTCTGGTTCCTCTGCCTTTTCTAAAACCAGCTTGAACATCTCAAAGTTCACAGTTCAAGTATTGCTGAAGCCTGGCTTGGAGAATTTTGAGAACTTCTTTGCTAACTTGTGAGATGAGTGCAATTGTGTGGTAGTTTGAGCATTCTTTAGCATTGCCTTTCTTTGGGCCACTTACCACTCTGTATTTATATGATTTCCCTAACTATCTGCTTCTCTTATCAAGATGTACATTCTGTAAAAGCAGAAACAGTGTTATAGCCATATTTTGTATTAGTGGTATTTACTGTTTGATAAATGTTCACTAAAAGGAACTAAATATTGTTCTTTCTCAGTTTCTCTAGTAGTTTTATTTATTGATCACACTAATATTTAGGACTCCAAATGATTTTTTAAAATACGGAGCATCATGAATTACCATATTCCTTTCATTTTCCCTCTGCCTACTCTTCTGTGCTAAGTTGTGTCAGTCATGTCTGACTCTTTGCGACCCTTTGGACTGTAGCCCACCAGGCTCCTCTGTCCATGATATTCTCCAGGCAAGAGTACTGGCGTAGGTTGCCATGCCCTCCTCCAGGAGATCTTCCCAATGAACCCACATCTCCTGTGCCTCCTGCAATGCAGGCAGATTATTTACCACTGAGCCACAGAAGAAGCCCCTGTTCTTCTAGGCAAGTCTAATTAAAAGCCACTTTGGAAGTCAATCAACTCTTGTATCTTAGAGTTTTTGAAAACGTTCTTTTTAGAAAATTCTCATCAACATTCCATTCTAGTTACTTAAATGACTGCTGGAATCGTATTTTCTTCACAGAGCTTAATAGTTAGCAATAATGATAACTTCATCTTGCTCTCTCTGGTTGAACTTGGGAACTTATGAACTTGTGCTTGATACTCATGAATTCATTTATTCAATAATTCATTACATTTTATTAAACTCATATTACCTTCAGATCTGTGGATCAACAGATGAATAAAACATGGTATTTGCCCTTGAGGAATTCCAAATTAATGGGGAGGCAGGCTCTATACTACAGTGTAGTGAGTTTCACAAGATATTTATGTACAGAGTGTATAAAAAAAGCACTGTATTGTCATGTTTCCACATTCAATTTCTTCAGAGGTAGGAATACCCTAACTGAGTGTAGAAAAATGTTTTGCCCCTAGTAGCAAAATAAGACTTCCTAAGTCTTTAATGATTTAATGATTAAAAACAAGATTTATATTAAAATAAGAAAAAAAAAAAACAAAAAACCTTGACTTCTCCAAACACTGCTTCTTGACAATATCATAAGGTTACTTTGTGATAAACAAGAAAAGAAAAGGATAAGGAAAATATTTTAAGGTTTTCCAGCACTGTTAAATATCCTTACAGTCACTGAAATATTTTCATGCTATATCATAAAGACAAGATACTTGATAATTTACCAGTCTCACAAAAATGAATGTTAGCGAGGCTAAGGCTTTCAAAATCAAACACAGAAAAGTAGTTATAGACCATGATGTCATTGTGCATAATTACATTTATATCCTACTATGAGAAGCCTCTAAGTAAGTGTTCCAGCATACCTTCCGCCTGGAGCAGATAATTTTCTTAATATACTCCCCTTTCTTAATAATTTAAGAAAATTATTCTCAAAAATAATGATTAAATGAAATAAATAATGATAATGGCCAGAAAAGAAATCCAGATAGTATACATTCTTTTATTAAATTTCATTATATAGTCATGCTCATAATTAATAATTAATTTTACAGTGAAAAGGAAAGAAGTAATGGCTTAATCCCTTTTAATTACATTTAAGCAATTTTTGAAAAGGGAAAACATATTGGTGTGTTGCATGAATAAAGAACTACATTAAAATGTAATAGCACTGAAATATCAAACAAAAAAGCTAACAATTTAAAAAGAATACATTTCAATTTTCAAGATATTATTTAAATAAAGGAATGTTTCATGTATGAGCTAAAAGTTGCATTTTACAAACAAAAATATTACCCCAGCAGTTCACGGACAATTTAACTGTTTTACATTTAAAATACAAATGAAAACTTCAGGCGATCATATATAATTACATAACTGAAATAACTCAAGTTCTGTGTCTTTGTGTTTACCAACCAGCATGCTTTCAATGTTTATTTCTGACCCAGTATTTAACAGGAGTATTTAACGCCAATTATAAAAATTTAACCATAACTTCAGAGATTGTTTAGAATTTACACCAACAAAATATTTTTTCAGGGAGAAATGTTTCATCACTGACATTGTTTAGAATCACTGGCACATTGTGACAATAAAAGCAGATTGCAAAAGTCAGTTTTATTATTTTTAATCCTCCAAAGACAATGCTCCCTCTTATTTGCCAGCTCCTGTTGTAATGCCCTTGGAATAGAACTTACTGGACCATTTACTTAATGGTACTGTCAATTCTACAAATAATAGTGTTTCATGGCTATACTTCTGTACTAGACACTGTGCTAGGTACTCTTATATGTTACTCTTGAGCCTCAGCACAATGTAGTAGGGCAAAATAAACTTCCTTATTCTTATTTCAAGGGTGAAGTAACAGTCTTAGGAATATTGAGTAACTTGGCTCAGGTCATAAGAGCAAATAACAGAGACAATGTTCAAACACAAGTCTGTCTGATTGAAAAGCTGTTACACCTAATAGTGCTTCCGTTTATTCATGCAAAAGTTGGAATAGAGTGACCCTGGGAATAGAGCAGTGCTTAAGAAACAGACGTGGTCAGTAACATGTTCTGATTAGTTAAGCACCTCACTTTCCACAGCGGTGGCCACTCTCCTGTGTCTTATCACCCTATATTAGTTTTACCTATTTAGAAACTTCATCTCCATGAGTATGAGTCATAGAGTATGTACACTGTAGTGTTTCCTTTTTTTCCTATTCTTTCTGGAACTCTTAGCAATCAGGTATTGCCACTTCAAGACTGATCCTCAAATTTTCGTATCTTTTCCTCTTGTTCTTGTTTGTTCTGCTTTCTGTATTGATTTCATCAATCCTGATTTCCAAGACTTACATTTTTAGAATTCCTCTGCTTATTTTATCTGGTGTAAATCTCTCAGAGTCCTCATTTCCTTAAGTGAGTTGTTACATTTGAACCTGAACCCATTTCCAACAGAAGTTCTTCTTTGTGTCTGAGGAGCAACCCTATTGGGTACTAGTGTATTTGTCTCCATGTGAACTCTCTCACTTCTCTGTGGGCCAGACCAATGCTTACTATCTTGTTAAAGGGTCCCTGCATTTTGTGAAGAGTCTCAATTTGGACTCTACCCTCATGCACAGGTGTAGGTCTGGGGTCTGTCCTTGTCTGGAGAGTTCCGGGTATGGGGGTAGGGGACCTGTTGGGCTGCCATCTATGGGGTTGCATGGAGTCAGACACGACTGAAGCAACTTAGCAGCAGCAGCAGCCTTTTCACTTACAATTTCAGGTGGATGGTTGGCAACCTTCTTTGCGGTTTCCCCAGTTTCACAGAAGCAAGAGCGCTTTGAGATCACTGGCTTTTTGCAAGATGGTTAGTTTTCAGTCAGCTCAGTCGCTCAATCCTGTCCAACTCTTTGCGACCCCATGGACTGCAGCACACCAGGCCTCCCTATCCATCACCAACTCCTGGAGCTTGCTCAAAGTCATGTCCATTGAGTTGGTGATGCCATCCAACCATCTCATCCTCTGTTGTCCCCTTCTCCTCTTGCCTTCAATCTTTTCCAGCATCAAGATCTTTTCCAGTGAGTCAGCTCTTCACATCAGGTGGCCAAAGTATTGGAGCTTCAGCTTCAGCATCAGTCCTTTCAATGAATTTCCAGGACTGATTTCCTTTAGGATTGATTAGATTTAGCTCCCTACAATCTATGAGCTGAAGCTTGTTTTTGAAAATGATAATGAAGACAATTTAGGTGATGTAAGACAATGTTATTTAACACTTTTTGAAGTGGACTGTCTCCATTTGGAGAACTGCATAATAAGGTTGAAGGCAGGAAGCTTTTGTAAAGTGAAGAATAAAGAACAAGGAAGAGGTTAAATATCAGTAAAAATATGTAATCTGCTGGGGCCACATAGTCAAGCTTGCTTGGGAGAAGGAAATACGTATAGAGCCCACAGTGGGCTTGGGTTTTGGGGATTGGCTGACTGGATACACTGTGTTTATGGTCAAGCAGAACATTTATGGGGACATGAAATATGTCTATATTTTAGTTTGCAGACATGGCATCCATGGAAGGAGTGACTCCATCTTTCAATTAGAAATTTCGTTTTCACTCTGCTACAGTCAGAACTCCACCACCCATCAATTAAGGCAATAAACTCTCTAGTTCTTTCTGTTCCAACTCTTGCTCACTATTCTGAGTTGATGCTTCATTTCCAGCACATGAGGGAGGAAATGATCTTGTGACAGCTTCATAACCAATTATCCAACATTCTGTTCAGTATTTTCCCTCTCCCATGCACTGAACCCTCACTGAGAAATCCTCTCTGCAGTGTCTTCTTATCTTTTTCCTCTCCTCTTCCCCAGATTCTTCCATCACAAACACCCAGGAACCAGGTCAGGAAAGTAGAACCTTCTTTAACGTCATCTCTTTAGTGAGTATTGAAAGTGGGAATGGCTGGAAACATCCATAGATATGGAAAGTAAGACTATTGCCCTACTGCTTGGACTTCCCTGCTGTCTCAGCGGTAAAGAATCCCTCTGTGGGGCTTCCCTGATGATTCCTGGATAAGAATTGCCTGCTAATGCAGGAGAGACGGGTTCAATCCCTGATTCGGGAAGATCCCACATTCCACAGGGCAACTGAGCCATGTGCCACAAGTAGAGAGTGGCCCTCTTCTCATCACAACTAGAGAAAACCGGTGTACAGCAACAAAGACCCAGAGCAATAAAAAATAAATACATAATAAATTAAACATTTTAAAAAGAGGTAAAAATGTTAAAGAAAAAAAGAATCTGCCTGCAATGCAGGAGACATGGGTTCAATCCCTGGAAAATCCCATGGATAGACGAGCCTGGTGGGCTACACTTCATGGGGTCCCAAGAGTAGGACATGACTTTGAGACTAAATCATCACCATTATTCTCTGCTTATAACTGATCTAGTAAATGGCTCAATGGATTTTAAAGATGTAAAATTAGAGAGGTCTTGTAAAGACAGCATTTTACTCTACTTTATTATAGAGGTCTGTCAGGGAGCATATATTGATTGGCACAAAGTGAAGAAAATATCTCATTTCAAAGTTTTACTAGCAAGTTTTAAAGATGATAGTTTTCTTTGTAAGACAGGGAAGCAGCAGAACCTTAAGCCATAGGCAAAGCTTCCCCTGAGGACATGCTATATGAAGAATTTGAATTTTCCTTTGTCTTGGACTTCTGTCCAAAACTTCATGTTGCATCTGCTTTGAATCTCTTCTGATTCCTTCTACTTAGCCTTCAATGTAGTCTTCTCACGTAGCCTTTCTTGAACCAATTCTCTGAATTTAGTATGACAGTGGTAATACAACAGCTGAGTTCTAGGTGGTGTCCAGACGAAAAATCGGCAGGGATCTAACGCAAAGCTAAGAGTAGCACAAAGGGGCATCTGCATATGGATAACTTACAAGGGGTCTTAACAGTCTTAATGATGATGATAAAGAAGCTGTCATTTATTGTATAATATTTTCAGACATTAACCTAAGTGCTTTGCATGGATGGTATTATTTCGATCTAACACTCCTATAACTTTGTTACTATTGCTATTTCTGGTTTACAGATCAGGAAACAGAGGCACAGAGTGTTAACATAACTTTCTCAAGATCACACAACTCATGTTATCCAAAGTGACAGAGAAAAGGAGGAAAGGGCAAGAAAAAAACAGAGCTTCTCTGGAGTATCTTGGCAACAGGAGCTTGTGGACCATCTATTTATTGTGTTGAAATTAATGCAACTCTGTCACTCTGACATCAGTTTTCAAGTTTCTTCATTTCCAATTTAAAATCCCAAGAGAATACATCTGACAGGTCCAGCTTTGGTCTGTTCTTCGTAAGTTAATGAGCTCTGATCAGCTTATAGTAGTGGAATACAGATATGGTCATCCCTACATAGAAGGTGCCCTTCCTAGAAATGCAGTAGTGGTTGTTAAGTGGGCAGCTACTCCAAGGAGTATCTGCTATATGAGTTAATGATCTAAGAAGCTATGATATCTGTGTACAATTTTCGATAGCTGATACATGGTCCAAGAATAATAATTACAGTCATTACATACTCTTGGTATAAGATAGGCTCAAGGATGTATTGTACAATATAAGCAATACAACCAATATTTTGTAATAAATATAAATGGAAAAAACTTTATTTTGTAATAAACTATAAGTGGAAAGCAACCTTTAAAATTTCATGAAAATAAAACATTAAAAAAAATATCAAATCATACATTGTACACTTGAAAGTAACATGTTATATGTCACTTACACTTCAATAAAAAAAGAAATAAACAAACAAAAACAACAAAAATCACATCCATTAAGTAAAAAACATGGGGTGTAAGTGCTATAATTTTTTTATTTTTCTGGAGTGGTGGATTTATATTGACTGAATTGCAAATGATATATTATCCCTGTTTCCTTAATATGGAAAACTCCCTGAAGAAGCTCAAATTATCCTGAAATGATGGACTTCTATTTCTTCAATTTTTGACAGCATGTTCTCTCAGCTAATTGTGAATGAACCACCAGCTGAAAACAACAAAAAACAATGGGTTAAAAAATCAAGTAAATTGATGTACTAGTAACAAATGAAGAAATTCTCACAGGGGATAAAAAGAAAGGCAGCAAGAAAATTGAGAGCATACTGAGAAGTAAGTGAGGGCCAGAGGGCTTCATGCCTGTCTTGATCAGGGGACTCCAGAAGGAAAAGTCTCCCTTGAGAATCTATAACAAGCCACTTTGATATGAGGCCCAAATTCATGCAATCTGTGCAATCCAATAAACATCAAGTGGATAATTTAATCTAGTACTAGAATTGATGGTGCCTCCAAGAAATTTACAGAAGCAAATTCTAATAATCTCTAGGAAAACTTAGTTTTAACTATGGCCTGTAAGAATTTCCAGTTACAACTCCAGAAACATAGCAGAGAGTCACAAATAATAACCCACAAGGAGGCAGACAACATGTGCAAACGTTAGGAGAAACAGCAGACAGCACAAAAGACCCATAACATTTTCATTACTGGATTTAACAGAGTACTGCTGCTGCTGCTGGTAAGTCGCTTCAGTCGTGTCCGACTCTGTGCGACCCCATAGACGGCAGCCCATCAGGCTCCCCTGTGGGCTGGCCTCTAGGATTCTCCAGGCAAGAACACTGGAGTGGGTTGCCATTTCCTTCTCCAATGCGTGAAAGTGGAAAGTGAAAGTGAAGTCGCTCAGTCGTGTCCGACTCTTTGCGACCCCATGGACTGCAGCCTACCAGGCTCCTCCATCCATGGGGTTTTCCAGGCAAGAGTACTGGAGTGGGGTGCCAGTGCCTTCTCCGTTAACAGAGTACAGACTATGCTTAATTTCTATAGGAAATTAGAAAATGGCAGAAAAAGAGAAGCAAACAGAACTTTTAAAACTAAAAAATGTTTGAAAAATTTGAGATGGACCATATAAATGAAAGGCTAGAAGAAATGGAGGATAAAGTGAGAAATTCTTACCAATGTCCTATAGATGTTCTATGATATAATGGAGAAAAATAAGAAATAAATAACACTAAAAAGATAAAGGGTGAGAATTTTCTATAATTGTTACAGGACATTATTCCTGAGATTCAGAAATCCTCTTAAATCCTCAGTTCAGTTAAGTCGCTCAGTCGTGTCCCACTCTTTGCGACCCCATGAATCGCAGCACGCCAGGCCTCCCTGTCCATCACCAACTCCCGGACTTCATTCAGACTCACATCCATCGAGTCAGTGATGCCATCCAGCCATCTCATCCTCTGTCGTCCCCTTCTCCTCCTGCCCCCAATCCCTCCCAGCATCAGAGTCTTCTCCAATGAGTCAACTCTTCGCATGAGGTGGCCAAAGTACTGGAGTTTCAGCTTTAGCATCATTCCTTCCAAAGAAATCCCAGGGCTGATCTCCTTCAGAATGGACTGGTTGGATCTCCTTGCAGTCCAAGGGACTCTCAAGAGTCTTCAACACCACATTTCAAAAGCATGGTTAAAAAAGTGTGTGTGTGTGTGTGTGTGTGTGTGTGTTTTCAAGGCAAGAGAAAGGGAGGGAAGGAAGGAATTCAAACCTAGATTCGTCACTGTGAATTGCAAAAATATCAAAAATGTCTTAAAAACAGCCAGAAGAAGGAAGGGAGGGAGGAAGACTGAAGTCGCTAAATCGTGTCTGACTCTTGCAACCTCATGGACTGTAGCCCGCTAGGCTCCTCTGTCCGTGGGGTTTTCCAGGCAAGAATACTGGAGTGGATTGCCATTTCATTCTCCAGGGGATCTTCCCGACCTAGGAATCGAACCCAGGTCTCCTGCATTGCAAGCAGATTCTTTACCAACTGAGCTATGAGGGAAGCGTCAGATTTTAGATAAAAGTACAAAAAATAAACTAGGTAATTCTGAGACTCAGGTAAATTTCCTTCGCCATTCATCAATCTGACAGGTAACTCTCCTGATTAAGAACTGTGGAAAAGTCTAGTGTATAGGAAAAAGGAGGGAGAAAAGAAATGCAAATGCATATCGTGTTTCAGCTCCAATCTGAAAAACAGAAATAGAAAATTGAATTATGAACCAAAGACACATTTCCCTGGGGGCGGGGAAGGGGGGGAAGTTAAGTAAAGACAGGTGGAAAATAACAATATCCAATCTCTATTGAGTGTTAACGTCTTTAAGAAAAAGGAAACAAACTCAGCAGTGAAGGGCTAAATATAACACGGTTTAACAAATGCGGGAAGTAATTGAAAGAAAAAGACAACGTCCGGGGTGACAAACGTTTAATACAGTTTATTTATTCAACCTTATATAGTTATTGCAAAAATAACCCATTAGATATTAAGACATCATCCGTTATTCCTGGTTGCTCACTTTTTTCTCGTGAAGGTGTACATATAGGTCAATTACATTAGAATGAAGACGAGACGGACCTCAAAATACAATGTATAAGAGGCTATCGAGAACTATTGATGCATCTTTCAATACAGGAAATATTTATTTCATGTTCTAAGTGTAAACTATTTTAGTTATACGGTAGCCAACCAGACGTCCCATTTGTATCTTTAGGATTGTTTACTGAGGATACATTCCAGCAATGAGCTCTGTTTTAAACAATCCCAATTGCCCGAACTTTGCTGATTATTCTAGCGTTAGAACCTTCGCCGTCTGCCTAGCACTAACTTGAAATCCATGACTCACAAACGTCGGGGCATGGAATCAGAGCAAGAAAGAACAGGTGAAAAGTTCTTCCCAGTTGTGTTCTGCAGGAGCATACAACTCCCGTCATGCCCCGTGAAAAAATCAACAAATAAATAGCGGCACCGCATTTCAGACTCTGCTGCGCACGGCTCGCACCGGCGCCTGGTTTTTGTAGTTTCCACGTGGAGAACTGCCAGCAAGTTCAAGCTTGTTAGGGAGGGACTAAAACTACACTTCCCACAAGGGCGCGGGCGCGGGGTCCAGTCGGTTTACGTCATTGATTCAGCCAGCCAATCACCGCTCCGGGCGGCGGTGAGGCAAGCGCCGTCAGGCGCCAAAGTGCTTTTTTTTTTTTTTTTTTTTTTTTTTCCGCCGGAGCCGAGCGGGTGCTGCTAGCGGAGGCGCCATATTGGAAGGGACAAAACTCCGGCGACAGCGAGTGACACAAATAAACCCCTGGACCCCCTCGCTCCCCCAGCTCTAAGGGCCGCGATGTTGTACCTAGAGGACTATCTGGAAAGTGAGTGGGCGGCGCTGGCTGGCCCGTCCGGGGTACCTGCGGGCGGGTAAGGGCGGGAGTAGACCGGCTGGCGGGATGGCGGGAGGGAGGGGGAGGCGGGGGATGTTTCTTTCTCACGGTAACTGGCAGCCTCGTTGTGGGCTGCGGGCTCTCTCGACCCCCCCCCCCCGCCTCGACGCACGCACTCACGCACGCAGTGACGTAAGCGCGTACTTTCGCCGTTGGCCCCGCCCCTCTGACGGAATCTCCCTTTGACAGTGATTGAGCAGCTTCCAATGGACCTGAGGGATCGTTTCACTGAGATGCGCGAGATGGACCTGCAGGTGCAGAGTAAGTCGGCGCGTTTGCCCTTGTTCGCTGCGCGCGTTCAGTGACATGACAGACTTACGTGCCATCGACGTCAGCGGCTCTGGTGTTTGGCTCTCCGGCTCATTCGCTAGTACAGAAGGAGTTGTCAAAAAGAACTGGCAATGCCAAATCTTGCCTCTTCTGTCTACCACACTATGTATGCTTTCTCGAATTTGGGACTGTGCAATAAAAGTTTTTGTACTTTCTTTGAGAATGTAGATACGATTTAGTGCACATCGGCATAAATGTTGCGAAGATTTTGACTTGAGACTTTATGTGTAGAACATAGATTTCAGTATTTATATTTTTGTTAAAGTTTTGCTAGGCAAAATTCAAGAGCGGAAAACACATAGAAGCAGAGGTTGTGTGTAGTTCTTTAGAAACTGTGGTGAACTTGGAATGTCCCATTTGAAAAGTTAGACGATAAAGGATGCATTCTCAACTGTCAAACAGTATGATAGTTTGTCAGTCAAAATGGGAAAGGAAATAAAATTTTACAGTAAAGCTTCTTGTGTGCTGTAGCAAAATTTTTTATTTTTCTTTTGGTTATAGCTTGGTAGTCTGGATACTTTTTCCCTAAAATAACCTTGCTGTTTCACAGAGCAGTATTTAGTTTATATGATTATGTTTTTGATTTGGAGAGGGTAGAGAATAAATAACTTTAGAGGTAACAAGGCAAAATTTTGAAACACGAAAACAGCGCTTGTAGTCCATCATGCTCTGAAAGAACCTCACACACCTTCCCCCTTTGTGAAATGAGTATAATATAGCTGATCCAGCTGTCTTGTAGAGATACTATATTAAAAATTAAGAATGTGAAATGAATGATGTGATACGTAATTAAAGTGTATAACCAAGTGTACTTTGTTGGCTGTGTGTCACTCCTTTGGTTTGGAGAAGTGTAGTACTCCTTAACTGTTTAAGGGCTATTCCTGCAGAAGACATATCTTGATCCCCTGTGTTCTGGCTGTATTTAGACTATACATAGAATTAGGATTGAGGTAAATTTCTTGTGCTGACAGATTTTCTTAGAAAAGTACAGTTAGGGGAAGATCTGGATTTGGGGATGTGATAAGGAAGAAAGGAGTATCACGGAAAGCAATCAGAGAACAGAACGTCCCAGAGTCGGAATCTTGAGGTAGCTAAGAACCTGTCCCCCCACTTCTCTACCACCGCTGCACACACTTCCATACCCATTGATCATGACTGTTCCTTTCTTAGCCTCCTGTTGGATTTATGTGGTACATAATGCAAGGTGATGCATCATGGAAGTCACTTTTTGTTTACATTATAGTGTAGAAGTCTGAATTCTATATTTCTTCACCTTGCTCACAAAATTAGTTTTAACTTTAATGTAATTGAAACGCTAAATATTTGCTAAAGTAGTGTTTTGTACACGATGGAGCATAGTCATCAGATAGATCTGACTTCATTTTAGGGTTTTACTGACTTAATTCATTGGCCTTGACCACATTACCACTTCTGAGGGATTTTTATTGTCTTGAGGATTAAAAGACATACATATAAATTGGAATGTTTAGTACCTGATACAAAGTGGGCATTCAATAAAGGGTAGTTGTTATTTTGCACTTTATATCACAAATGTTAAGTTCTCTAACAATTTCAACTTGATTATATAAATCAGAGGTTTTTTTAAGCTTGCATTTTTTACAATAATTAGAATTGTCTAAATTTAATAGGTATTATGAATTAACAAAAGATACCCCTTTGTAAGGTAAGAGATGCACTATTATGCACTGCAAATCTCCAAACAATATATAAAAAGTTTTCCTCAGTTTACCCAGCAACAAAATCCCTTTAATTTTTTCACTTTTAGCATAGAAATGACTGTTCTTAGCACAAATTTCAGAAAAAACTTACCTCAGATAAATAATATTGTATATGTGGTGCTTAATGGTAAATAGCAAAAGGGTAAAACCTTTTTATCACATTTTCTTATTGACAGAAAAGTGAGGATTATCTAGTAGTGCTTTCAATAAGAAATTGTGTCTGGGCACATCTGCCTGACTTAATACCATTAGTTTGTGACTCCAGGCCTGTACTAGTCAACAACTATGGGATGGAATCTGTCTACATTTGCTGACTACTTTGATTATCGGAAACAGTTTTGAAGTAACAAAAATAAATTTTCATTAGGGGAATATTATAACTTTTACTAAGGTAATTAGTAAATTATATATATTACATTTATAAATATATTTATAAAGTATACTTATTATCAGAGTATATATTTATAGCATATTTATATTAGAGTATAATATATATTTATTATTACATAAAGCATATTTATATTATTACAACATGACATATTTAAATTACAGACCAAGTAAAAGAATGTATGTGATCAGCTATTTTACAAAATAAATTGCAAAAATAAATTGTCAGTAGGGAAAGTTATAACTTTTCTTTACTAAGATAATTAAGATATATTTATTTATTTATTTTATTAGAACATGACATATTTAAATACAGACCAAGTAAAAGAGTGTATGTAATCCAATATTTTCACATCACATCTTTCTTCACATCGAAGCATGTATATTCAGTATATGAGTTTGGTCATCTAAATATGAAATGTTTTTATTATGTCCTAGATGCAATGGATCAGCTAGAACAAAGAGTCAGTGAATTCTTCATGAATGCAAAGAAAAATAAGCCAGAGTGGCGAGAAGAACAAATGGCATCCATCAAAAAGGTGTGTTCAACACTCTGGATGATTTATCTGTAAATACTGGAACTCTCCGAGGAAAGTAGGGGATTCCCAGGAGTTGCAGTGGTAAAGAATCCACCTGCCAGTGCAGGAGACCTAAGAGACTCGGATTTCATCCCTGGGTGAGGAAGATCCCCTGCAATAGGAAATGGCAACCTGCTCCAGTATTCTAGCCTGAAAAATTTCATGGACAGAGGAGCCTGGCAGGCTACAGTCCATGGGGTCACAAAAGACTGAACACGACTTTCAGCAGTTGAAAATTGGACATGAGCAACTGAGCACAGCACAGCTGACAAAGATATTTTAATATTAAATAGTTTGGGGGATATGAAAATGAGGGAAAGTTATTAATAGCTCTTTAGAATTTTAAAATGACTTACAAAATTAAAAATGATTCATTACATTTTAGAGCTTCAGGTGTAGGAACTTTTAACATTGAAGCATTTTGGTAATTGAGATCTATTGGGTCAGCCAAAAAAACTCTTTCAGCTCATAAAATATTATGGAAAAACTCGAATGACCTTTTTGACCAACTCAATATAGTATCTTCCAATTTGGGCAACAGACTGGGATGAAAATTAGCAACCTTGAAGCATATTTCATATATTGCTAAGTACCTATGTTGGTGGAATCATAGAACAGAATCCTGACAAGTTTTGTATTACTTAGAGCTCCCTTCCAGATTAGAATGGGTAGCAGCTCTCCCCTCAAGGTTTGCTTTAAAGATATGATCTAGTTAATTTGGGGATATATTGGAAGAACGATTTAGAAGCCCTGGATTTGATCATTACTTTGCAGTTTGCCTTTGTGATGTGGGACATGTCCTTTAATATCTCTAAGTAATAATGGCTCCCTTACCCTTAACCTTCATAGAATTGTTCAAGAATCAACTGAGAAAGAAATTTGGAAACTACTTGTGTTATTTATTTTACCACATGGAGGGAATATTACTTCTGTTAGGAACAAAAACTTGAGAATCTTTTATAGAATTAACCCTGACTTGCAGGATACCTGGAGGCCCAAGTGTGTGTGAGTATAGACATCACACATATACATCCTAAAGTCATTCCTCATCTCTTTTTCCTACTAGGTTTTTGGTGTAACACAGCTTGGCTATGCCCTAAAAACTCTTGACACTTCATGGAAATTCATAGAAGTTAAGAAAAAATAGTTTGCTTTATACTGGGGAGAATTGATCCCTAGCTTAAAATGAGAGTTATAGAACAACTGCGCAATGGATGTGCAGGTCAGAGCCTTTCAGTAGTTGTTCGTAATAAGTTTTAAAAATGGAGAGCGTAAATACTCTTTACAAGTTAGATGAATCCTAAATAACCTTTATTTTTAAAGAAAAAGAATTACTCTTTGGCTCACATAATTTTTACTAGTATAGCTAGACTTGGATGGTGTTTATGTGTTATCTCTTTTCTTTTTCTTTAATCCTTGGTTGTTGTCTAAAATTTCTAATACTAACTATCTCATCCCCACCCTATCCCTAACTGGATTTTTATGGCTCATGTATAATGTGTGTTCCTGAGTGTTCAGTCACTCAGTCATGTCTGACTCTTTGCAACCCCATGGACTGTAGCCCACCAGGTTCCTCTGTCCATGGGATTCTCCAGGCAAGAATACTGGAGTGGATAACCATTCTCTTTTCCGGGGGATCGTCCCAACACAAGGATTGAACCTGGGTTTCCCTCATTGCAGGTTGATTCTTTACCATCTGAGCCACCAGGGAAGCCCTATAATGACTGACAGTGATAACAAGCCATGATAATGAAAATGCAGTTATAGGTCCTGGATACACAGATTTTTAAATTATTAATTTGTTCCTGAAACATGAATGTTTTTATTCAGGATTACTATAAAGCTTTGGAAGACGCAGACGAGAAGGTTCAGTTGGCAAACCAGATATATGACTTGGTAAGTAAAAATTAATAGCCATAAGTATTTGAATTATAGATTATGTTTTAAATGGTGTTGACTTAAATGTAATAGGAAGGACAGACTAAACTGAATTACTGCTCTTTTGATCCCATTTAACTTCAGAGTTCACTGTCCACTTTTTGGTTTCTTTGTGGAAGAGAGAGAGTCCTTAGTAAGTTAAGAACCTTACATTTAGCCATATCTACGTCACTGTAAGATTGTAGCTGATGTTAGGGTTTTTTTGTATTAAAATAGATGTTTTACTCATTTTATCTTCTTAAGGTAGTGTGTTTACTTGTCTGATAAATCATCTTGAGATTGTTTGTATGGCAGAACACACCTAAGGGGATTGTGCTGACAGTTCTTGGTAGTCTGATTAAAATTAAAAAGGGACTTATTTGAATCTGTTAATAGATAGTACTTAGCTGTCTATTAAGTGATATTCAGTAGATAGTACTCAGCAACTGGCACATGTGGCAAAACTGGGAAATACAAGATTAAATAAACTTAAAATTGTTTTTCTTTTCTTTAATGGTAGCAGCAGCACTTCTTAACGATTGAAATCACTAAGAAGATAGATATATGCAATATTTCTCAGGTTGTTATAATTATAGTCTTTTTTTTTTTTTTAAACGTACAGCGTCTCCCAAAGTTTATGTTTTAGGAAATGCTCTTTTTTGGTTCTGCCTCAAAACAAGTTAAAGCTGGAGACAAATGCTTCCTTTTGATTTGCTTTAGCATATTGATTCATATCTTATTTTTGTCTTCTCTGGGTACAGTTTTTTTATTGAACGGTACATGTTAATATAGGTGTCATTGGTGAGCAAGACACAGATAAAAGGTACATACCCCATATGCTATGCATTGTGAGTGCTATACTAAACTAGAAAATATATGTTGTGTAAAACCACAGAAAATGGTTAATTGCTTTGATACAGTGAAAATATTTTAATGGCTATAATGACCTAGGCTCTTTTGTTCGTACAGTTACTCTAAAAACAGTTTCATAAAAGACGCTGCCTAAAGACGGATAGAGTGGGCTGGTGGCTTGATTTATGGTGGAATAAACCCAAATAAAGTTCTTAATTGTTTTGGTCTTGAATTAAGTCTATAAACATAGAGAAAGACATTTATATTTGAATACAAGGCTAATTTGTTTGGTATCTTTCTTCCTCACATATATTGACTAGTTGTCAATCTTTATTTAAAAACTACCTGCTTTTTAAACCATATAGCTCTTTGGTTGTAATCTTTTGTTTCTATTTTATTTTATTATGTTTATACCTTTATTAAAAGTATTTCATACATTTAGAAAAAGTATGTATAACAAACATATGCTTTTTAAATGTGTGTATGTATCCGTCTCTTGTTTACAAACCGCACTGTTCATCAACTCTGTACTTGGTGTAATGGAGTTTTATGTAGGTACAGTGGAGGAATGAAGAGTAAATGTTGTCAATGCTCCTGACCTCAAGTTACCTAGTTGGGAAGACGCCCACAGTAAAATGGAGAACCTGTTACAGAAACATGTTAACAAATAAAGATGAATACATTTGGATATTAAGGGGATCTGATAAAGATTGAACTAAATCAAGCAGAGTTACTGTTGGCTTCTTAGAGGATATGAGATGAGTTTTGAACAGAATTTATTTAGAGCCTCAGGCGCCTGGATTCAGCATAGTATTGAGGGGAAAGCATTTCACTCAGAGATCATGGAAAAACATAGAATGAAAATAAAAATTAGGAGTTTTATGAGGGAGATGGATTATTTAGGCTAGAAATTGAAGTAATAAAAGGTGATGTAACAAAGTGAATGCAATGTAATGAATGTGTTAAAAACCAAGGACCCCTAATGGACTCATGCAGATGTGAATTCAGCCACTTCACTGACAGCAGGAATTTGGAAAATTGATATAATCCTGGAACTTCAGTTTCTTTATCTGTAAAATCACAGTATTGATTTGTGCTCTCTGGCTCTCTTTCTGTCTTTCAACAGAGAGAGATAGAAATAGACAAATATAGGTACATCTGTATACATATATACACATATCTATATCTGTCTCTGTATCTCTTACCTACATCTATCTACACACACACACACACCCACACACACCCACCTCATAGTTCGGCAGATAGTAGACCCTCACTCTTTAATAAACTCACTTCATCTCATTTCTCTAACAAGTTTTCTACTTTCCTGAAGCCACTGCATCCCTTTCAGCTCTGCCAAATTAAACCTGTTTTTTCCCCCTCATTCCCATGATTTACTTCTAAGACTGCCTTTTGCTTTTTCTCTACTCTTTCCTGTCTCTGTCCCTTCCTTTCCCTCCCCTTTCCTTTCTTTTACTCTCCCCAACCCCCTTTCTCCTTGCGTCTCATTAAATACTCATTCCAGGTGACCATGAATGAAGTGACTTATTATATAATCCATCCTTCTTGAGATTTTATGTTAATTCATCATCCTCCCACCTTTGTGGCCTTTCTCAGTCTCCTTGGGTATCGCTCAGAGTAGTTGGTGTTTGAGAGGGTTCTGTCCTTGATCTTTACTGCTTGTTACTCTGTTCTCTTGGTTCTCTTGTAGAGGTAATTTCCTCTCATCTTCATCCCCAGCTCCAGAGGCTGATGAGACCAAACGCCACACGGTAAAGCGTTGTTCTGTCAAATGCCAGTTTTCCTTTCGTCCCCACTCCCCACTCACCACCCAAGCTGAGAAACATGTTTCCATTACTTTTCCACATGAACACTTAGCTTTAGCAATTATACCATAATTCTTCAAGTTCAAACTTGTCCTCTGAGTATATTCATCTTATATGAGAATTGCTAGGCCCTGGAAGTCATCGTGTTAACTCTTAGCTTCTTGTTTTACTTCTCTAACATCATTTCTCATGAATAAATAATTGTTAAAATGTTAAAAATCAATTATGCACTCATTAAATTCCTATCGCATTTAACATATGGAAGGTTAGAGTGCTCTGTGCTACAGAGATGAGTGGACAGGATATAGTGTAAGTGTCAAAATACAATAATTTTTATTTACAGATCTTTTACCAAATAAACAGTGGTACTTCTGTCTGTACAGTTCCACATAGTGGGAGAGTATAACTTTCACTCATTCAGCAAATATTCATAAATCTCCAGATATGAGTGGTCACTGGTGCAAAATGGGCAGTAATGATACAGCTGGACCGTGAATAGGGCAAACTATTAAATAAAGATTATTGGAGACTTTGCTAAGTGCTATGAAGGAAATAAACATTGTGAAAAGAGGAGGAAAGAGTGAATAACCAGGGGAGGCTATGAAGAGTCTGCTTATCAGGATAAGCATAGTCCTAAGGAGGTGACCTCTGAGGTAGTTCTTGGAAGGTGAGAAAGAGCCAGCTATGTGACAAGCTTGAGGAAGAACATTTCAAGCAGATGATGGACCAAGTGCAGTGTCTTAGGTGGAAAAGGGTCTGACAAATTAAACCAGGAAAGAGGCCAGTGTGGTTGGTGTGTCATGAAAAAGAAGAGAAGTATGAGAGGGACATGCGAACCCAACACTTGAAGGGCTTAAAAGCCAGTGGAGCAGTGTTCTTAGTTTCAGAGCAGCCGGAGGCCAATGAAGGATTTTAAACTGAGGCATGGAATACACTTTAGAGAAGATTGTTTGTATGGCTTTGCCTAAGCATATTATTATGACAGTGTAAAGTAAGCAGGTATTATTTTTACAGCTTTTAAGATATAGCATCTGAGTATAATTAATTGTGTTTGATTCTGCCTCTCAGTGTTTTCTATAGCACAGTATTTAATTGTATTCTTCTTTATTAAAATAGTTTATTTACTTTTAAAACTGGTAGTAAATTTTTTTATTCCTGTGACCAGCACCGTACTACCTCATTTATTAAGGGAAAACAAAACAGACCACATAAATATCCACAAATGAAAAAAATTTGAAATTAGACGTTTATTGAAACAAACGAAGACTTTAAGTAGGCTTAGTGAAATTTGACTAACAGACCAAAAAAAAAAAAAAACCAACCCTATCTTATTAAAATAATTTCCTTCTAGAATCCTGATACTCATAGTCATTAAACACTTTTTTGTGTTCCTCAGCCAGATGTCACTGTCATAAGGCCATATTAGATTACAATACCTAATAAAGGTGATTTATATATACTGTGATAAAGCTTGAGCTTTTTGTGAATGCCTGAATGGTTTTAGCAGCCTCTTACATTGCTAAATACCCTTGAACTTGCTCCTTTTTTATATCCTGGTTTATTCCTCAGATGATTATATTTCAGGCCCACATCTTACCTATAAATTTGAGAATTCCTCATCTGGTACTCTAATTAAGGAAATATATTATGTGAGCTTGACCTTTTGATTTGTCTCCTATCCTTATTGTGTTTTAGGAGAATGATTAGATGTAGTTTATGTGCTAAGGCCTAAGTATTTGATTCACCCTAAAGGTGGATCAAATTTTTATCCAGTTTAAATATAATTCAGAATGTGAAGAATCATTTTCATGATAGGTCATCAGAGAAATAATTTGCCATCATTTCCTTTCTCCTGCCGTTTACCCTCCTTATTTGCTGTTACTCAATTTCTTCATGAATAGAAATTTATCGCTTATTGCCATGGTTTTTAACTTAGAACATTGTAGACTGAGTGCTCATTGGGAAAGGGCAACTCAACATCTAACTTTCACAATTTGTCAGTGTTGGAAGCCATAAAAATCATGGAAAAACTTTTAAGAAGCTATATTTAGTTCAGTTTGAGTCCATCAGGTGACACATTTTAAAATTTGAATATTGGAAAACTGGGAGAGACAAGAGAGAAAGGCTAAAGGATTACAGCTCTATGCAAAAATAATTAAAGGCTGAGAATTTATTTGTTTTATTCAGAGGCCAAGTGTGACTTAAATGTTTTTGTGATCTTAAATATGTTGAAAAATAATCTTGACAGAATTTCCTTTGTCTCTGAAAAACTCAGAAGGATAGTACATTTAAAGAGGTTATGCTTTGGGGTTGTAAGATATGATTTAGGGTTGTAGAATAAGGAAATGTCTGTGGCTAGCGTTTATTGACATTAACTGGAGAACAAATCAATAATTAGGCTTTGTGGTCAGCCTTGTGTTAGAAACCTATGGTTAATGGAAAGTTTCTCAATTGGCTCAGTACCCTATTTACTACTATAAATCAATCTTAGCCATCTTATAGGGTCAGGTGGAGGGATGGAATAACTTAGATTCTTGATTTGCCTCATACCTGTGGAGCTCTTATGGTGATCAGCTAGGATTGGTGCTTTGCCTGTTCAGCGTTAAACATTGTAGGGTTGGCCACAATGTTTGTTTGGATTTTTCCAAACGGTGAGATAGGAAAACCTGAAATGAACTTTTTGACCAACTCAGTAGATAGTAATAGCTTTCAGACACGTTCAGCTCAGCTCTTGTTATGACTGTTTAATACTGTTTTAAATATTCTGGTGCTTTATAGCTAAAGTTAAATCTTGTGATCTGCTTCCTTTCCAGCTTCAAATTTGATTTAGTACAGCAATGGTGAATTGAATAAAAAGAATTCTCATTGTCTGATAATTGCTTATAATAGTAATCAGTTCATAATCTTTTTTAATCTACCAGGAGGTAGGACTGATTGGAAGCTATCTTACAAAACTCCCCACCACGGTGTGGTTGAGGCTTTTCTGTCTTTGTTTATTTTAATTTTGAATTTGGTTTTTTGAGTTATTAATTCTTTGGGTCCCATTGCTTTTTCTGAGCTATCTAATACTGGGAATTCCATTGTTATTTGCATATTTTCAGGTATCAGTTCAATTCAGTTCAGTCGCTCAGTTGTGTCCGACTCTTAGCGACCCCATGAACTGCAGCATACTAGGCCTCCCTGTCCATCATCAACTCCCGGAGTTCACTCAAACTCACATCCATTGAATCGGTGATGCCATCCAACCATCTCATCCTCTGTTGTCCCCTTCTGCTCCTGCACCCAGTCCCTCCCAGCATCAGAGTCTTTTCTAGTGAGTCAGTTCTTCGCATGAGGTGGCCAAAGTACTGGAGTTTCGGCTTTAGCATCATTCCTTCCAAAGAAATCCCAGGACCAATCTCCTTTAGAATGGACTGGTTGGATCTCCTTGCAGTCCAAGGCACTCTCAAGACTCTTCTCCAACACCACAATTCAAAGCATAAGTTCTTCGGCGCTCAGCTTTCTTCACAGTCCCAACTCTCACATCCATACATGACCACAGGAAAAACCATAATCTTGACTAGATGGACCTTTGTTGGCAAAGTAATGTCTCTGCTCTTTAATATGCTATCTAGGTTGGTCATAACTTGCCTTCCAAGGAGTAAGCATCTTTTAATTTCATGGCTGCAGTCACCATCTGCAGTGATTTTGGAGCCCAGAAAAATAAAGTCTGACACTGTTTCCACTGTTTCCCCATCTATTTCCCATGAAATGACGGGACCAGATGCCATGATCTTAGTTTTCTGAATGTTGAGTTTTAAGACAACTTTTTCACTCTCCTCTTTCACTTTCATCAAGGGACTCTTTAGTTCCTCTTCACTTTCTGCCATAAGGGTGGTATCATCTGCATATCTGAGGTTATTGATATTTCTTCCAGCAATCTCGATTCCAGCCTGTGCTTCTTGCAGCCCAGCGTTTCTCATTATGTCCTCTGCATATAAGTTAAATAAGCAGGGTGACAATATACAGCCTTGATGTACTCCTTTTCCTATTTGGAACCAGTCTGTTGTTCCATATCCAGTATAATAAACCTTATTAGTACTGTCTTTAATATAATTAAGTGGCTCTTAAATGCAGAGATGGAATGGGTTAGGGAGGTATGTGTTAGGGAGGTATTCTTCATTTCACCCCAACCCCTCCCTCCCAACTGAAATTCTAACACTTGTCTTCTGTACTGTCTACACCTATGCAGGCATCACCTCTTTATACCATCTACACCTGTGACAAAAATGCTTTTTTGTCTTTGTGTCTCTATACATTCTTTAGTTCTTTAATTATTACTCTTTCCTTCCATCTATTTGAAGACAGTCCATTATTCACTAACTTATTCATAGCTCCTTTATGCTTACAAGATCCCAATATTACGTTTTTTCTTTATGTGTGACTTCTGACCCTTTGTTTTCTTTTTGTTACATTTAGGAGACTTCATTTGTTTATACCCTTATGTTAAAAATCTTTTATAAATCTTGATTTGTTAATTAAGTGTTAATTCCTGAGAAGGCAGGGATTCTCTCATTCTTGAGGTATTGTCCATTTACCCAGCGCCGTGCAACTAAAAAGCCTCTTGATGAAAGTAAAAGAGGAGAGTGAAAAAGTTGGCTTAAAGCACAACATTCAGAAAACAAAGATATGGCATCCAGTCCCATCACTTCATGGGAAATAGGTGGGGAAACAGTGTCAGACTTTATTTGGGGGGCTCCAAAATCACTGCAGATGGTGACTGCAGCCATTAAATTAAAAGATGCTTACTCCTTCGAAGAAAAGTTATGACCAACCTAGATAGCATATTAAAGAGCAGAGACATTACTTTGCCAACAAAAGTCCATCTAGTCAAGGCTATGGTTTTTCCAGATGTATGGATGTGAGAGTTGGACTGTGAAGAAAGCTGAGTGCCAAAGAATTGATGCTTTTGAACTGTGGTGTTGGAGAAAACTCTTGAGAGTCCCTTGGACTGCAAGGAGATCCTACCAGTCCATTCTGAAGGAGATTGGTCCTGGGATTTCTTTGTAAGGAATGATGCTAAAGCTCAAACTCCAGTACTTTGGCCACCTAATGGGAAGAATTGACTCACTGGAAAAGACTCTGATGCTGGGAGGGATTGGGCGCAGGAGGAGAAGGGAACGACAGAGGATGAGATGGCTGGATGGCATCACCGACTCGATGGATGTGAGTTTGAGTGAACTCTGGGAGTTGGTGATAGACAGGGAGGCCTGGTGTGCTGCAGTTCATGGGGTCGCAAAGAGTCAGGCACGACTGAGCGACTGAACTGAACTGATGCACACAATAGGAACTCAAAGTATTTATTAGTAATATAGTTGTAGGTAAGAAAGGTGGTGGAGTATTTTCATTGCATTAAGTAGACTTGAAATTTAAGCATGAGTATTTTTTCTGATTTCCCTTGAGATTAAATTTTGACAGTGTAAGAGATATTCTTGAATAAGAGGTCTGTGTTCACACTTTATTATTGAAAGGCGGTTCCATTAAAGGATACTCAGTTACCTGCAGGTTCTTTGAATAGGATCATGTGTCTACAATATAGATATGACCCTATAGGATTTTAAATATTGTAATTACAGCTTCTACAAAGCTCTGAAAAATAACATATGTGTGAAGATGGAAGGAAAATTGGGCTTTGAATTAATTGAAAAGTCACAAACCAACATATTAAATGATTGCTGTTAATATACAAAATATAAATAATAAGACAATATTTTTATGTTTTTTCAATTTGAATTGTATTACTTTCAGTTAAGAAATTGGCTCCTGCATGTGACAATTCAGAAGGCAATGTTAGGTATAAACAGTGAAGCACAATTTATTACAAACAGATCAGAGTTAAGTCTTGTTTCTGTAATGCATTAGCTATTGAATTTGCAGGTGTTGATTAACCTTTCTGAGCCTAGTTTCTTCACTTATGAAATGGAGACAGTACTAGCCTACCTCAAAAGGTTTGAGCAAGGAGTAGAAAACATAGTCCTTTTAATGCACCAAACACATTTCCTAGCCTCTAACACCCACAGATTGTCTTTTGGTACTCTTCTTCCCTACCCCTCACTTAGATACACATTATTTCATTGAAAGTCTTACTTAATTTTTTTGCCTTCTGATGTATTGGAGACATTTTGATATTTGTAAAAAAGTTACTCTTAATTATGACAGTGATTAAGAGGGACATTAGAATTTGAAAAAAAGGTATTGCTAATAATATGACATGAATATTTTTCAAGACTTTTTTTTTTTGGTTTGACTTCACAGCAGTAAATTTGAAAAAGGTATCGAGATATTTAATATTAAGCTTAAAAAAATACATGAACATTTGTTGCTAGTTTGAGGTATTATAAAATTTTCAGAGGTCAGTCTAAAGATCTCTAGGTGAATGAGAATATACAATTTTTCCACCTTAACCAAGTGTGACAGTATTTCAATAAAACCATTTTGACCAAGCTTTTTGTGGAATGGAACTTTCTGGCTAAAAGCCCTTTTTGTTTCAACTCTTTACATAAATGTTTACAAGTATAATGTATGCTTTCCTGCCTTAGAGAAATGTATGTGTAAAGTATAGGAGGCTCTTTGTTTGTAGACTGAGGATCTTTCATTCCTTACTGTAAGTAACAGTTACTATGGTTTGGCAGTGTGGATGGTCTTGTTATAAGGAGGAGGAGATTAGGCTGAAAGTAATCCCAAGGCATATATGAAAGTTTCCTATGCCACCCACCCCTCATCTTTGCTTATGTTTCATAGCCTACTTCCTCCAAACATTTTCTGACAAATTGCAATTCTGGTTTCTTAAAATGTATTCAAGGAGACTTGGGAAGTATTTAGCCTAGCAACCTCATTTTATAGAATAAAAACCTATAGTGTAGGTTAATTGACTTGCTCAAGGATCCAGAGCAGATGCACTAAAAGAAGTAAAGATTTAGGTTTCTTCATTAAACTGACACTTTAATAGTGTCCCAAATTGTGGTGGTTATCTTTGATCTTCTTTGAAACAGGTAGATCGACACTTGAGAAAGCTGGATCAGGAACTGGCTAAATTTAAAATGGAGCTGGAAGCTGATAATGCTGGGATTACAGAGATATTAGAGAGACGTAAGTAAAATTTACAATTTTCCATCACCATTGGACAATACATGTGCACATCACCGAGGAGACACTGGTTCTGCCGAGACTTCTCAGATCCTGCTTCTAGGTGGATGGTGGCACCTGGGTGGGATCACTTGGTCCCCAGCAGTTGGACTGTTTGGGTTGTGGATACTTGGAGAAATTATATATCGTCCACTCACTCTGTATGATGAGAACATATTAAGTCATTTTCTTTTTTTAATAATGTACATATGCCAGTAAGATGAATGGTAGAAACAAACATTTAAAGAAATGCAAGCGTCTTAGAAACAAGTCAATCATCTGGTATTTCATGGTTTGTTTGGGCACTTACGTGTTGAGGAAAGTGGTTATTTTTTGTTAAGAACTTCCTTAAAGCTTTCCCTCAATTGTGCTACTAAGAAAAATTGTAATGAGTTCTTCAGCATCTCCTCTTTTTCTCAAAGAAGTCTTTCCTAAACTTCTCTTCTCAATAAGAAGCCATTTTCATGTTTCTCTGCAATGCATGTGCACATGACTGAGGAGACTCTGATTCCACAGAGACTTCTCAGATCCTGCTTCTTGGTGGACAGAGGCACCTGGTGGGCTTACTTGGTTCCCAGCAGTTGGACTGTTTGGACTTGATCTCCTGCTATAATTTACTCTTATCGTTCCTAGGGTTTAACTCAGGAGATTTCCCCAAAATGGAGACATGAGCTCTGTTTCTTGAACGAATTTAGCTCTTCACCTTAAATAGACAGTGTCCATAAAAGCGGATGGTGCCATGGTAAGCCCTGAGTAGGCACTCACTAAATGTTAGTTGAATCAAGTCAGTATTATGGCTGATTTCTAATACAATTTAACTAAAGGTTCAGGCATCTTTTTTCTTGGTGCATATCAGTAGCAAGAACATATACCTGTTTCTACACATGAATGAAAGGTTTCTTTAGAGTGTTAGGTTACATATATCTCTATTCATATACTCTCTACAGGTCAGCTAGGGCAGCAACCACACATGACTCCTTCTTGGTACAATATTTGCATTTTTGTGTTCAAATTAGGTCCATCACTTTAGATGATTATCTAATTTATTTGTGATACTTCATTCAAAGGGAATCCTATCTGAGGATGATAAGTATCTTGATACAAAATAAAATGTTTTATTTTCTTGAAATGCTGATAATAGCTGTGAGTAGCAGTAAATCCATGCTTATTCAATACCTCAGGGAGGTTAATGAAGCATCCTCTGTAAGGACACAAGCATATGAAAGTCATCAGATCAAGTTATGAAAACTGCTCCACCCTGGGCCCTGCCATAATTTCATCTCAAGGGACCAAGATAAACTGAGGACATTCTTTAAAAGTATTTTAAAGCTTGGAGGTAGAGATTCTATGCATCACTTTTCACAAGCAAAATCCCTAACTTCCTTTAGAAATCTTTACATTCATATATCATTTTAATGATCAAAGAATTTTCTTTCCTATAGTAATGTCCCATCACCTGATACTTTAGGATCTGTCATTAAAAGGTCTTCAACTCAGTTAACGCTAGGTTGAGTTTTTCAGGTCTCATCAGTAATGAAATTATAACATCCATTTGTCCACTTATGTGGTACCAAATGTGGTGAATTCCTTAGCCGGACATTAGCATGCCTTGACCCATTTTGTACTTAAAGGTGAATATTAAAAAAATGGATTACTTACTGTTTAGAAAGAGGATAGATTGGCACAGGGTAAAATAGGCAGTGATGACCCTCTAATGTGTTTGACTAAAATGGTATAGGCATAGACATCAGAGCTTGCTGGTCCTCTGCTAGTTAAGGGTCCACAGTCCTGTAGCTGATTGATGTGTAAAGTTCTGTGGTGACATCTCATGGCAGTGTATCTCTGTGCTTATCTCTCTTTTTTTGTTTTTTTAGGATCTCTGGAATTAGACACTCCTTCACAGCCAGTGAACAATCACCATGCTCACTCACATACTCCAGTGGAGAGTAAGTTTGATTTAGGAGAGCTAAAATCTTTAAAACAATTAAAAATTCATTGTATCATCTATATATTCTCTTTCATTAGCTCTGCACAACCTATTGAGAAACAGATATCCTCCCCTTTCTTTTATCTTGTGAGATACCGTTTTTCATTGCAACTACTGGCAGATTTATCTTCTTCATTTGGGAAGAGCGTATTTGATTTGGGAACAGGTAGTCTGTTTTCCCTGGCATTCTCAAAGGAAGAATGTGTAGTACTAACACTAGTGTATACTCTATAGATACAAATAACCTGATTCTCTCTAGGGAGTGTTCTTTTTCATCCTTCCTCAAGTGCTTACCCTACTGTTGGCATATAATTAAGTCTCAAATGATTGAGTTAGTGAGTAAATGAGTGGTTTAGTCAGATGCTAGCTGACTAGATTGACTGTATTGATGCCTTTTTTAAACAAATCAATTTGATATGAAAAGTTGATTGAAAAATATTTTAAATTGTAGGTAATATTTTGAAAAAACTTCTCTCATGTCATATATGAAATCAGTATGCATCATGGCTTACTTCACTGCTTTGCTACTGAAGTTTTTTAAGTGTCTGAGCAGTCAGCTGTTAATAAGACATGTGGCACAAAGAGTTCTGTTTCTCTTGTCTTCTCAGAAAACATAATGTTGTTTTGGTTTATAATCAGATGAATGTATTATGCCTTGCCCATAGTTCTCTAAAATTTCAAAACACATGAATTCTTTATTTATATTCAGAAAGGAAATATAACCCAACCTCTCACCATACGACAACAGATCATTTACCTGAAAAGAAGTTTAAATCTGAAGCTCTTTTATCTACCCTAACATCAGATGCCTCTAAGGAAAATACGCTAGGTAAGTTTATTATCTTAAATGTGATTGTTTACTTTTCTGGTTTTTACTAAAAGGGGAATGATAGCATTTAAGGTTAATTATACAGATTCTTTACCTGGGTAGAGTCTACTGTAAGAAGAAAGAAGAAAAAATTTGACATGAAAATTTTAATTTAATCATTATATCTGTGCTGAGAAATAATATATTTTAAGCTCACTAACATTTTGTTCTGTCTAACCATTTTCATTCCTTCTTTAATTCTACACAGGTTGTCGAAATAATAATTCCACGGCCGCTTCCAACAACGCTTATAATGTGAATTCCTCCCAACCTCTGGCATCCTATAATATTGGCTCCTTATCTTCAGGAACTGGTGCAGGGGCAATTACCATGGCAGCAGCTCAAGCAGTTCAAGCTACAGCTCAGGTAAAAAAGAAAAGGTTTGGAAACAGAATGTTAAGTTTTGTCTGAATCCTTGGCAGACTCTAGTAGAAATAACTTGATGTGAACAAAAAAGAGTTTTCTTGCATTGTATTGTTTCATTTTTAATCCTAGTTTTATGATAGCTGATGTTTAAAGAAATAAATATGCAGAAATTTGATAGTGAAAAGTGAAAAATAGATTCATACAATCTTGTGCAGAACACTTCTCACAGTAATTGCTCAGGACACTCATTTTCCTGACTATAAGTCACAGCTCCTGCTGGGACAATACTTTATTATTTCTTCCAGTTCCAGGGCTTTCTCTGTAGCCTCGGAACTTAGGTTGCCTTGAGTTTGTTCACTTCTGTGCTGGCTATCTATATTCCAAATTAAGCTACCCATCCTGTAGTTACCTTGTAACTGGGTAAAAACTGATCCTAAATCTTTATGTAAAATAACTTAAATTACAATGATGAACATAATGGTTTAAAACTAAATAATATTAGGTAAGCCAAAATAATGCTGTAAATAGACAAAAGAAAATATGCATATTTATATGTATTAATAATATCAATGACTGCCTTTTTCAAGATGAAAGAGGGACGAAGGACATCAAGTTTAAAGGCCAGTTATGAAGCATTTAAGAATAATGACTTTCAGCTGGGAAAAGAGTTTTCCATGCCCCGGGAAGCAGCTGGCTATTCATCATCGTCAGCGCTCATGACTACATTAACACAGAACGCCAGCTCATCAACAGCCGACTCAAGGAGTGGGAGAAAGAGCAAGTAAGTTTTATTGTTATAGTAGCTCATACCTTTACTGAGTGTGCAGACTACCTAGCATCCAGCTGGGCTTCTGTGTAGTAAACAGAGGCAGCTTCCCAAATGGCTCAGTGGTAAAGAATCCACCTGCCAAACAGGAGACCCGGGTTCAATCCCTGGGTCGGGAGGAAGATCCCCTGGAGTCCTAAATGGCAGCCCACTCCAGTATTCTTGCCTGGGAAATCCCATGGACAGAGGAGCCTGGCAGAATATAGCCCCTGGAGTCACAAAGAGTACGGCACGACTCAGCACACACACACACACACACACACATATACACATATATAATGGGTCAGGATGAACTCTGGGGAGGTGGGAAGACATGACATTTACTTCACAATGACTTACTTTGAAAGAGGTAAAGTCCTTAAAAAGTTCTAAGAATCCTTAATTTTTCTAAAGTCTTGAATTGGGGCTATTAATAGGTGACCTCTCATTGCTTTCTTCTGTCTATTAAGATAAACCATTTAATGACACCTTTTATAACTTATAACCCTTTATTCTGCCATGTGTTTTCTGGTCTTCATTTTAATTAAGAACAAATTGTCTTAGTCCTTGGTATTATGTCTCCTAAATTGAAATTATGAAAATATCCCTGGATTTTGTAGATACGATTCTTAGGATGATTGTATGAACTCATACATGTGAAAGGGGCTTCGCAGGTGGTGCTAGTGGTAAAGAACCTGCCTGCCGGTGCAAGAGACATGAGAGACGTGGGTTCAATCCCTGGTTCCAGAAGATCCCCTGGAGGAGGGCATGGCAATCCACTCCAGTATTCTTGCCTGGAGAATCCCGTGGACAGAGGAGCCTGACGGGCTACCGTCCATAGAGTCACAAAGAATGAGACACGACTGAAGCAACTTAGCACACATATGAAAACTTAATAGCATTTGGCACCATCTTTCCAAAGTACCTGCATGTGTTAGGTGTTCATATATAATGAAAGTTCAATTGCTAGTCCAAAAGAATGATATCATAATTGTATCAATTTATTTTTAAATATATTTTCTGTCAGTAAATGTTGTACTTTCTGTGTTCCTGTGCTTCCTGCAGATGAATGAATGATCAATGTAGAATTACCACAAAAGTGCTAAATATCTAAACCCTGCTGCTGCTGCTGCTGAGTCACTTCAGTCATGTCCGACTCTGTGTGATCCCATAGACGGGAGCCCACCAAGCTCCCCCATCCCTGGGATTCTCCAGGCAAGAACACTAAATATCTAAAAATTCATTTAGTGACCCAAATTTATTATAACTGCTGATGATAAAGTTTCGGTTACAAAGAGTTGGACACAACTGAGTGAATGAACTGAACTGAATCTTACTTGGAAAAATAATACCCATTGAGGAGTGAAAGGGTTTCCCTGATGGCTCAAGCAGTAAAGAATCCAGCTGAAAAGCAGGAGATACAGAAGATGGCGGTTCAATCCCTGTGTCGGGAAGACCCCCTGGAGAAGGAAATGGCAACCCCCTCCAGTATTCTTGTCTGGGAAATCCCATGGACAGAGGAGCCTGGTGGCCTACAGTTCATGGGATCACAGAGTCAGACATGACTAAACATTCATGTACATGAGCAGGGAAACGCATAAGGAGGGCTCCCCTGGAAATAACAGTGTTCCAATATTGACTCAATGAGGAAGTGAAAACAGAGACTGAGAAATAATAGTTATTAAAAAGGTAGAGGGACTTCCCTGGTGGGAGAAAAAAAAATTTATTAACATATGTATAATGGTAAATTTCTTGTGAATTTTAACACACTCTGCTTCATGTTCTACACAGGTGAGTATTCCTATATCAGTTGATGGTTATCATTTTCATCAAATGCTTACATGTATTTATATTTTTGATTCTAATCAAGAGTATTCAGTTTGCTTAAAAATACAAAGAGTGTCTGTATGAAAGCTGTAATTAATACTAATTCTTAAAAATATTGCCTACTCTTTAAATCAGTGGTAAGCAGTAATAGATTAAAAGTTTATTCCTAAAACTTTGAAACATTTTCCTTTGAATATCTTTGTTTTCCAGAAAACAAGAAAATCTGAAACAAAAATAAGCTATTATGAAAAATGTTCCTCTTTTTGCTCTAAATGGTTGTGCTTTTAAATCCATTTATTAGATGGCTTGAGGGTTAAAGAGTATTTTGTATATTTACTGTTATTTCATTTCATGCCATTAATTAGAAGTTATTCTCAATTAAGTTCTTTTGGATGCTGAGCAAATAAAGCTGATACTGCTTTTTCAGAAACAACAATAAGTCTTCAAGCCAACAGTCATCATCTTCCTCCTCCTCTTCTTCCTTATCATCATGTTCTTCATCATCAACTGTTGTACAGGAAATTTCCCAACAAACAACAGTAGTACCAGAATCTGATTCCAACAGTCAGGTTGATTGGACTTATGACCCAAATGAACCACGATACTGCATTTGTAATCAGGTAAGAGGCTGACATGTCTATAGAAGCATAATCTGAATAAAATAGGAAAAGAGCTGTTTCATTTTATTAGTGGTCTTTTTACTCCAGTAAATACCTTTGGTTTTTTATTATATCTTCTTCTTGCTTCTGATAAAAAGACATGTTCATGATGACTGCAAAACTGTCCCAAGAAGACCATTGTAAACTGTCTTCTGGGCTGCTTGGTGGAAATGATGAATGAGATTTCTATGAATACTGTGTCGTACTCTCTCTGATCCCTCTCATTTTGTGCTCTTCGGAGTGCTAAGATTTTCTGTCAGAGTATATAGCCACTTAGTATATTGCACAGTGGAATTCTTTTCCTCTGCATATCTAGAAATAGATAAATACCAAAAAAGGAAAGCCAGGGAAACCCTTACATCTTTAATTATAAGTAGGTTGTTCTATTTTATGAGGAAATAAATAAGGCTGAATATTAAACAAAATCTTTAAAATACATTTACCTACTATGTGAGAGACCCATCTTCTTGTCCTTGTGAGTTGATATCCACATACTCTCCAGCTAGTGCTGAAAAACAAAAAGAAAAATGAGAAATGACATGTAATAAACAGATAATTTAGAAGTTTCAATAAAATAGACTACTGACTGCAAAAATATATATGATGTAACATGACCCAAGAAAAAGTAAAAAAAAAAAAACAACAAAACTTTATGTAGATAACCAAGAAAGAAACTTAAAATCTTTATTAAAGGAACTACTCAAGAAATTGACTCCTTTGTCAAGGTAGTTTATAGAACAAGTTTTTATAGACTTTCAAAGAGCATATAATTTCTCTGTTATCCTGCTGTACACCCCTGCCCCCAAAAATCCTTCAGAAGAAAAAAAAAACCCATAAACTGTATAAAGCTATATGCCCTGTTTCTTAACTCACTTGTATAGTCTGTGTATTTCCCTCTATTTTCTTTACAGTATCATAAACAATTACTTGAATTTAGGTGCTTGTTATATAGTCATAATAAAAATACTTAATTTTCTTTTAACTAGGTATCCTATGGTGAGATGGTGGGCTGTGATAACCAAGATGTAAGTATTAAATTTTTCTACTTAGAAATGAAAAAACAGGTCTCACCTTATTATTACTGGAAAGTATATTTTTTGTTTAGTGTGTCTTTCAGTCTAAGGAAACAGGTTTGTAGTTATGTTAATTATATTAAAATGGCTGGAATATTCCTCCCCCAAATAAGATAGTGTCCCTTAATGTGTTCCTTATTTTAACTTTTTTTAAAGCTAATTTTTTAGTTTTATGTGCAGATTACATTTCTCAAAAGGCATCAGGTTGTATGAAAATTAGAAACACCCTTTTCCCCTTTTGCCAAAGAATTCTGTGTTTGCTAGGATTTGGTTCTCTTATCACAATGAAGAATTGGAACTTTAGAGCAATACTTTCTTTCAGGAAAAGTGATGCAAAGGTGAGGCTTCTGATATGGGTTATTGTCCTCCCATTAGTGTATATCTCCTGCTGTGCTCTGCAGGTGTCAGCCAGTAAGAGCCATTTCTGATATCAAAAAATAAGGTTTGGAAGAAAAGAATTCCTGTTTATTTTCCTTGAAGCTTATTTTGGGTTAGAGATATGTTTTTCTTGAATGCTGAGAATATTTTTGCCTAGTAATTTCCACTCCCTTCTTACTGTCAGACTGCTTAGCTCCCTTTTGTCCATCTTTTCTTCCAGGGAAGTGACAGAAGCCTGAATTCTAAAGAAGGGCTAATCAATAATGTCAGGATCTTAAGGTTGATAATAAGAGTTTAAAATTTTTAAAACAATTCGAAGATTGATCAGAGTTGACACACAGAAGTGTGTACTTCCCTGACCTGCCAGGCTCCCCATAACATGGTTCACATAGAAAAGGCTCTCCTTCCAACCTCCCTCTGCAGACCCACTTGTGGGCTGTTCATGATGACTGCAAAACCGTCCCAAGAGGACACTGTAAACTGTCTTCTGGGATGCGTGGTGGAAAAGATGAATGAGATCTCTATGAATACCACATCACACTCTCTCTGATCCCTCTCATTTTGTGCTCTTTGGGGTGCTAAGATTTTCTGTCAGAGTATCAGACCAGATCAGATCAGTCGCTCAGTCGTGTCTGACTCTTTGCGACCCCATGAACTGCAGCACGCCAGGCCTCCCTGTCCACCACCAACTCCTGGAGGTCACTCAGACTCACATCCATCGAGTCAGTGATGCCATCCAGCCATCTCATCCTCTGTCGTCCCCTTTTCCTCCTGCCCCCAATCCCTCCCAGCATCAGAGTCTTTTCCAGTGAGTCAGTTCTTCCCATCAGGTGGCCAAAGTACTGGAGTTTCAGCTTTAGCATCATTCCTTCCAAAGAAATCGCAGGGCTGATCTCCTTCAGAATGGACCGTTTGGATCTCCTTGCAGTCCAAGGGACTCTCAAGAGTCTTCTCCAACACCACAGTTCAAAAGCATCAATTCTTTGGTGCTCAGCCTTCACAGTCAGCTCTCACATCCATACATGACCACAGGAAAGACCATAGCCTTGACTAGGCGAACCTTTGTTGGCAAAGTGATGTCTCTGCTTTTGAATGATGCTTTTGAACTGTGGTGTTGGAGAAGACTCTTGAGAGTCCCTTGGACTGCAAGAAGATCCAACCAGTCCATTCTGAAGGAGATCAATCCTGGAATTTCTTTAGAAGGAATGATGCTAAAGCTGAAACTCCAGTATTTTGGCCACCTCATGCGAAGAGTTGACTCATTGGAGAAGACTCTGATGCTGGGAGGGATTGAGGGCAGGAGGAGAAGGGGACGGACGACAGAGGATGAGATGGCTGGATGGCATCACTGACTCGATGGATGCGAGTCTGAGTGACCTCCAGGAGCTGGTGATGGACAGGGAGGCCTGGCGTGCTGCGGTTCATGGGGTCGCAAAGAGTCGGACACGACTGAGCGACTGATCTGATCTGATCTGATCTGATCTAGGTTGGTCATAACTTTCCTTCCAAGGAGTAAGCGTCTTTTAATTTCATGGCTGCAGTCACCATCTGCAGTGATTTTGGAGCCCAGAAAAATAAAGTCTGACACTGTTTCCACTGTTTATCCATCTATTTCCCATGAAGTGATGGGACCAGATGCCATGATCTTCGTTTTCTGAATGTTGAGCTTTAAGCCAACCTTTTCACTCTCCACTTTCACTTTCATCAAGAGGCTTTTGAGTTCCTCTTCACTTTCTGCCATAAGGGTGGTGTCATCCGCATATCTGAGGTTTTTGATATTTCTCCCAGCAATCTTGATTCCAACTTGTGTTTCTTCCAGTCCAGCATTTCTCATGATGTACTCTGCATATAAGTTAAATAAACAGGGTGACAATATTACAGCCTTGACGTACTCCTTTTCCTATTTGGAACCAGTCTGTTGTTCCATGACCAGTTCTAACTGTTGCTTCCTGACTGCTTAATGTATTATACAGTGGAATTCTTTTCCTCTGTATAGCTAGCAATGGATACATTCCAAAAAAGGAAAGCCAGGGAAATCTTTACATCTTTAATTACAAATAGGTTGTTCTACTTTATGAGGAAATAAATAAGGCTAAATATTAAACAAAATCTTTAAAATACATTTACCTGCTACATGAGAGACCCATCTTACTTCATGTCCTTGTGAGTTGGTATCCACATACTCTCCAGCTTAACAAAAATTAATGATTTGTGTTCATTATTTTAAGATTATGGGAGTAGATTACATGAAGCTCAGAGTTAACGAAGATGCATATAACTTTTTGTGTCTCCATTTCCTCATCTCTGAACCATACCAGTTGGACTAAACAATCTATAAAGCCATCTCCTAGATGTTTAAGTTCTGTTTCCATCAATCTAATTATGAATATTTAATCTGCTGGGCAGGCATATTTTAACATACTTCCTAATCTTTTACTAAAAACTCCTTGGCGTTTTTGCATTCTAGTGCCCCATAGAATGGTTCCATTACGGATGTGTTGGATTGACAGAAGCCCCCAAAGGAAAATGGTATTGTCCACAGTGCACCGCTGCCATGAAGAGGAGAGGCAGTCGGCACAAATAAGGGAGGCCATTTCGTTTGTCGAAGAGAAAAGCTTCAACATTTTATATAGGACTTTAAAAAAAGAAGAAGCAGTACATTTGCAGTCAACCACTTAAAGGATTTACATAGACAATCCTATAAGATCTTGAACTTAAATTTTATGGGTTGTATTTTAATAATGTAAGTAAATTATTTGTGCACTCCTGGTGTGCTCCAAATATTATTCCAGTTAGCCTTGGATTATTTCAGTGGCCAACGTATGCAGACATTTGTACTCCTCAACCATTTTCTCCAAGTAATGGGCATTCTATAATGTAGACTTCAAAGAATTCCAACGATGAAGATTTTAAGAAAAGTATTTTATATTCAACAGGTATGTTCTGCTGCATGTACTGTACTCCAGAGCTGTTATGTAACACTGTATATAAATGGTTGCAAAAAAAAAAAAAGTGCTTCTAAAAAGATAATGGTTTTTTAAATGCCTTTATAATAAGCTTTGTTTCTTTGTGAAACTAAATTCAGCGGGCTGAAGGAAATGGTTCATGTGATAAAGTGGGCTGATGTCCTCTAGAGTACCTGGGTACATAAACAGAAACTCCTGTAGGTAAAAACGAATCTGGGCCATTAGTCTTTATATGTTTCTGCATCCAGACAGAGTGCAGTTCGTGAGGGTGGGGTGGGAGGGCTGAGGGGAAAGGGTGTTAAAGTGATAACATTTTTATACCAAATGTGTTTATTTTTTTGTGCAAGTAATCCTTAAAATTGGAATTGTATTAGGTGTTAAAATAAAGTTTTTAAAAAATTACTTGTATTTATACTTTACACACTTAATAATGAAAATTTCTTAATTCCAACTAACTTCCAATTTTCATAATCTCAAAAGGACAGAGGCCCAGGACACAGAATGCTGCGTAATCTGTTATGTCTTTACTAATGCTTGGAATTTGTGATACAAAAATAAGGAAAAGACATTTTTATGTAAATTTGAAATGCAAATGTATTTTTCTAGAAGATCCCCCTGGCTTTTCCTTCAGTCTAAGGGACATGAAAGAAGTCTAATTACAGCAGACGAACAGAAATAATCATAGTTGTTTTGACTTGAGGCACTGTGGCCAAACTGAAGTAGAGAGACCCCTTGGATTGGAGCTTAAAATTCAGTTCTCTTTCTGCTTTTACCACATGTTGGTATGCCAGTTAATTCACTTCTTTAATCACTCTGGCCCTTATTAAACCAGGGTGATGCCAGCTTCAGGATGTCTGTAAGCAATCCTGAAAGTTTTATTCTATAGGTGCTATTTAAACTAGAAACTTTGCATAGTGGAAGTTTTATTTAAGGTATAATATTGAGTCTGGTCAGTAGAAAAATCCTTAAAACTTTAGAAATACTTATTATGTCATATTTCTTTTATATTGAAATGTACTGGGCCCATCAGATTTATGTTTTAATCAAAACCACTTATGAGCCTCTTAGAACTTATATACAAAACTGTAAAATCTATGCAATGCTACCCAAAAGGGTATGGTTAGATAGGGGATTTTCAAAGTCTCTTCCAGCTTCGAGATTCCACAGTTCTGAGCTGCTGCAGTCTAATTTTATAACGGGACAGCCCATAAAACTAAGTTAGGTTCATTTGTGGGTACTCATGATTTCATGATACTCAGTATTTTCATGGAGATTTTATAAACCCTAAAGAAATAATATATAATGTAGTATTCAATTAGCTTATTAGCATGTTGCCTGGGGATGCTCAGTGGTATTGTTTAATCTTATACATAATGACTTTTCTAAACTCACTGTTTTATAGGAATTGGTTCAAGGAAAAAGCCTTATGTACAGCCTTATTTTAAGAGAAAGTTCTTGTCAGAGTCAGGAACATCCCTGTTTCCAGCTGCTATAGCTAGTCCCTTTCAGTGTGTGAATTCCACTACTTAACCAAATCACTCAGAGAAACATTTTGACAAATTTTAAGCTCAAACGTTGAATATTTTGAAGCGTGTATAAAGAAGTAAACCAAAATTTTGTGCAATTATTTAGTAATGGGTGAAACCTGTTAATATCTGAGATCTATCTAATGGGCCAAACTTGGAACTACCTCATCGAAAAAAAAATGTGGCCAACTATTAATAATTCTTTGTGACATTTACATCAAGGGGTATATGAGCATTTTTGGTATTATACACATTCAAAATCTTTGTTGTACAAAACTCATGTAACAGTTGGTGGCATAAGAAAAATCCGAATGTGGGTTCACAGTTTATAGGTGGTGAAAATTGAGGCCTTACTGCTGTGGAGTGTATATTAAAATGTTCATGGTGACACATTTGAAGCAATAAATGGCTTAATGAAATGCCTAAACGAAGCTGAGTGTTTGATAAACGTACAATCATTCTTTTTTAGGGCAGTTCATTTTTTTTACTCTTTTATCCTTCAAAGCAAGTTCCACATAATTTAGATTTTTAACCATCTTTGTTTTGTACAGTGTTAATGCCCTTTGTCCTTAGATCTCAGCAATAGTCTTCTTTACGTAATGAATTATTTTAGACTGAGAAAAACAAATGTCTAATATACCATAAGGGGTAAGATTCTCTTTGAATGTATAGACATTGCAGTGATTGCCTTCAACTTTCACATTAAAAAAAGAATCTTTCAACAGAAGGGTTTTAAGAGAAAAAAGAATATCCTCAAAAATGTTCATTTTTATAATCAAACATTAAGCATTTAGATGTTGAGATTACACAGATGAAGGTATTTGTGTATGTGAAGGGTTTGTGTGAGTGTGTATGTTGGGGGTGGGTGGAAGAAGTGAGAAGGGTGGACATGTTAATGAGTAATTGTTGTATTTTAGTAAGTGCTATCAATGGATGTACTCATTGTTCTAGGAACTGTGAGAAATTTAACTTAAGAGCTATTATTTAAATAAATGATGCCTAAAAACATGGTTTTCCAGGCAGGTGAAATGGTTTTAGTCATGGACATTCTGGGAATTTAAAAGTCGTCTGAAATGAGTAGACGTGGTATAGGGAAATGCACTGACAGAGGAGGAACCTAGAAAGCTGAGTGAAAGTCTATTCATGAGCCATGAATTCGTGAGAGTCTGTTCACTGTGCTATGCAGTTGTTTGTCAATGGGAGCAGTGGTAGTATTTACATATTGTCAGTTGAATACTTTCTGATTAATTATTTAAGTTTAAATCATGGCACTTTTCTTACTGAAATTATAAGCTGCTGCTGTTGCTGCTGCTAAGTCGCTTCAGTCCTGTCCGACTCTGTGCGACCCCATAGACGGCAGCCCACCAGGCTCCCCCATCCCTGGGATTCTCCAGGCAAGAACACTGGAGTGGGTTGCCATTTCCTTCTCCAATGCATGAAAGTGAAAAGTGAAAGTGAAGTTGCTCAGTCGTGTCCGACTTTTAGTGACCCCATGGACTGCAGCCCATCAGGCTCCTCCATCCATGGGATTTTCCAGGCAAGGGTACTGGAGTGGGGTGCCATTGCCTTCTCCGAGATTATAAGCTAGAGATGACAAAATTAAGACTAAGTTTTGCAAATGGCTGTCAAATTCTAAATTTAAGGGGAATCTTTTCTCCCAATTTTTGAAGCTACAAATCAGAATTGTTCATCAAGATTTTTAGATTTCCCTATTTAGATGGTAAAATATAAATTATTAAAACAGACTGTAATTTCTGACCCAGGATCTTAATATTTCATGTTTTGATTTAGCTACAACAGAAAAAGTTTAAAGTGATTTAAAGGTGAAATGACTTCAGAATTGTTTTATGTTTAATTGAAGTTTGATAAAAGAGAGATAACCTCTTCTGGCCATTTCCATTTTAAAATAGTCATGTATACCTTATAAGTCAGTATTTTAACTTAATAAATAACTTTAATAACATTATTAGAAGTCTAGACATTAAAATGTTTATTTGAAAGAAATTTAATAATTAATAAATTTTTCTGAGTCTTTTACTTTAATCACTCCCGGCAAAGGAGACTGTAAAGAGAACATTATGAGACTTTGAGGTGCTCCAGTGGTTAAGACCCTGGGCTCCCAATGTAGAGGGCCTGGCTTCCATCCCTGGTGGGGAAACTAAAAGCCATCATGCCACCCGGTGGGACCAAAAAAAACTATATATATATATATATATAGTCATTTTTCTGCGGCTTATTATAAATTCAGAAGCCAATGTGAGAAGTGAGCTTGAGGAATGTGTATAGTGTGTGTGTAGCTTATTCTCATCCCTTACTTCTACTGGCCTGTTAATGACTAAGAGTAATTTTTCACAGGAAGGTGTATACTTGCTAGTCTTTAATGATGAACTATTTTAAAAGCATTCGTAAGTTTAATATTGCTTGTAGGAAAAAACAGTAACTGTATTTTAATTATTTTTGCACCCTTAAACCTACTCTACTATAGGGACCTTCCATGCCCATATATTAAAATAAGAACAATTATAATTGGTACTAGGTAACTTTAAAAAGCTATCTAGGTCAAATGGAACACAAGGGACCAGGCAAAAATATTTCTTAATAACCCTGAACGTAAATATGAGTCAGTTCATTAGAATGGTTTTGCCTATCTTATAACTAGCCTAATAGAAGCTTTTAATGTGACCTCCCTAGTATCTTCCACTAGAACTTATTGATTTTTTATTTGTATCCTTGATGAATTTGTATATTTATCTTTAATATGACATAATTATTTTCTTGAATAGTTGGAGGCATTGATTCTAAAGATAATTTTTTCATGGGTTTCCAAGTGTACCAAAAGATTTTTTCACTTTTCCAGTGGTTGTCATTTGTGTTTGAAAAAGAATCCCCTTATGTGTTGAAAACAAAACAAAAAATAGACTTATATATAAGAGAAAATATGATTTAAATATAGATGTAATCTTTTGACTTTGCGTGGTATACATGTAACCAAAGAACCATACTCTGTCAAAGAACGTTTCCTTCTTAGTCACTTAGATTGGCTAAATGAATGCCAGCCTTCATTGGAGTAATAAGACCAAACCTATCCCCTCCTGTCCCCCATTACACTCATCAGTCTTTCAGGGAAAAAACAGTGCTGGAAAATTTTCAATACTTTTCATTTTCTGAAAATAAAATGGATGATTGAACTGTGGTTACATTTTAAAAAAGAAAACAAGCTAGTTATGTGGTTATATTGAGATAATTTATCATGGTTTCCAAGGAATATTATGCAGTAAATCAGCAGAAAAGAGAAATGAAATTTCTAATTCATGTAATTTGATTGTATGATATAACAAATGAAATTTGTTCTTGTTTTATGTATTAATTGATAAAAGCTTAGGAATTCTGGCTGTATGCCAAGATGTAAGTTTATATCCAAAGGAGAGTAACACATTGGAGAGATACAATTCATTGGTTTAAATATTTACCATTCTATCTATGTAGAGGATGTGAATCTTAAAAGCAAACTTCGAAGGCTGAAAGGAAATGATGTGCCCAAATTGCATTTGTCTGGAGGAGCAGTATAATTACACATTCAAGAAATGGTTAAAATCCCAATGGAGCTAATTGTGTGATTGCCACAGGGACTCACTATTCTAAATGAGGTAACAGACCATTTTTGGCAGCCACATGGAAAAATTGTGCAACAAAGGCTTCCTTTGGTAAATTTTCGTCTCCCAACCATAGCACTGCTGACATTTCTAACCAGATGATTCTTTGTTGTGGTGTGCTGTCCTGTGCACTGTGGGATGTTCAGCACATTCCTGGCATCTACATAGGAGATGTCAGTAGCATCTCCCCTGGGTCCACAAGTTGTGACCACCAGGAAAGTCTCTACCAGATGCCCCTTGGGGGACAAAATTACCCCCACTGGGTTACATGTTACCAAGATGTGAAATATTTCTTGTGAGAAAATGGCAATGATATGGAAAAATATGTGAATTTATGATGTATAAACCTTATGAAATGGGAATTTTTTAATTACTCGCAAAAAGATGCTGATAGATGCTACAATAATAGGAAAGTGAGTTAAATAGTTTCAGTCAGCAGTTTCTACTGTAAAGATATAAGCACACTAGTAGTTAGAAGACAGAACAGAATATGATAAAAAAAAAAATGTCATCTTGGGTACTGGCGCAAGCATATTCACAATACCTATGGGGACAGAAACTTGTGAAAAATAGAGTGACGGGCCAATAACTACAGAAAGCTGGTGAGACTACACCCCATTGAACATCCCATTTCAAAAGGGCGCCCGCAAGTGTGGTCATATGGAGTCTCCAGGAGATTTATATGCTCAGAAACACTGGTCCGGTGGACAGTTTAAAATGTTAAGCACTTTCTCTGGAGGATGAAGTCTATCTGGACTGTTTTGTTCATCTAGGAATTTAGAGACTATCAGATCAGATCAGTCGCTCAGTTGCGTCCGACTCTTTGCGACCCCATGAATCGCAGCACGCCAGGCCTCCCTGTCCATCACCAACTCCCGGAGGTCACTCAGACTCACATCCATCGAGACTATAGAATGTGTCTGTTCAAACAAACATGAATCAAGGAAAAGATAGTAGGAAAATGAAGATTTTCACTCTAGTATTTTATTTCTATGTGTAAATTGAACAAATGCTGTGCCTGAGGGAAGCCTCTTCTACCCTTTAATGCAATTCCCGGATATCTGCAAACCCTGAGCTCACCATTCAGCAGCCTGGAATGGTTTTAGCCTGTAGTGGTTTTAACCACTACAAAGGAAGAGAGAAAATTTTTTTTTTAATGCACAAAAAGCCCCATAAATTTTCAGTGGTCTTAAGCTGAAATCCATAGATTTGTACGAAAAAGTGACTTCATATAATGATTAGGAGAGAGGCAGTGGAACTGAGTTAAAAGGAAAAGACCTGATGCTGGGAAAGACTGAGGGCAGGAGGAGAAGGGAGTGACAGGATAAGATGGTTGGATGGCATCATCAACTCAATGGACATGAGTTTGAGTAAATGGGGAGATAGTGAAGGACAGAGGATCCTGGAGTGCTGCAGTCCATGGGGTTGCAAAGAGCTGGACACTACTTAGCTACGGAACAACAAAAAAAAATTTAAATGTTGACTACATTAGAAATTGCAGAAAAATTAAAAGTGTGTTTTAGGATTTCTGTTCATACTCCTCCAGCATATCAAGAACCAGACCTCAACCTAATTGCAGACTGAACTTTTGGTTTTTCATTATCATGAGCGGTAGATGGAAAGTTCTAAAGACCGGTGAAAGGATGCATGATCCTAAACCTGATATAAATTAGTGCTCTGTGTTTATGTGGCTCTGGGAGGTAACACATGATCAGGTGTCTCTGCACAGACCTTAAACCAGTGCAGCATTTTGCTCCACAAGGACAGTGAGGGCACTAAGGCAAGAATATGACATTGCACATAGACTTTTCTGTTCAGTCTTGCATATATTTTGCACCTCTGAGAGTAACCCCATAAACTTGACCCATGTTATTGTCCCCATGGACTATAGCCCACCAAGCTACTCTATAGTGATTCTCCAGGCAAGAACGCTGGAGTGGGCTGCTATGCCCTCTTCCAGGGGATCTTCCTAACCCAGGGATTGAACCCAGGTCCCCCACATTGCCGGCAGGTTCTTAACCATCTGAGCCACTAGGAAAGCCTGTTATTGTTCTTATTCTTCCTAAAAAACAAAAAATATTTTGCTTTGTGAGTTTACAACTAAAGATAGTGGTAGTATAACAGTATATTCAGATAATCATAAATAACGGGCTTCCTAGTCTGACAGTTACCATAATATCTTCATTAATAAAACATTTGGGGAAGGAACTTTCTGGATTCCTGTCTACAGATGGCTAAATAAACCCTTTAACTTAGAAATTATAGCCATCCTTGATTAGAACCAAACTCTCCAGTTTAATCCTTAGTGTGTGCATGCATGCTTTGTCGCTTCAGTTTTGTTTGACTCTTTGCAACCCTATGGGCTTTAGCCCACCAGGCTCCTCTGTCCATGGGAGTCTCCAGACAAGAATCCTGGAGTGGGCTGCCATGCCCTCCTCCAGGGGATCTCCCCAACCCAGGGATCGAACCCATGTCTCTTATGTCTCCTGAATTGGCAGGCGGGTTCTTTACCACTAGTGCCACCTGGGAAACCCTTTATCCCACTAAAACCTAAAACCTTCAGCAGTTGATATATTTGTGACTTTTCAAGGTCAAGTTGAGAAACTGCCATTTTCCTGAAGCTTTCCTTATCACCTCTCAAAAGAGGTGAACTCCTATAAAGCAATTATCCTTCAATAAAAAAATAATTGAAAAAAAGAGGTGAACTCCTGATTATGATTCTTCATGGCACTTGACTTATCTCCACCTTAGTTGTGGCTGGGATTGTCATATGTGCACCAGCCTCTTTTCCTTTTCCTCATATTCCATCTCAGATTCAGTTAGATGGGTCCATATGAGCGGGCTCAGAGCAACAGAATGTGGGCCAAAGTATATATGCCAATTTGAAGCTTGGTCCCAAAAGACCTGTCACATAATTCTCCATGCATTTATCATTTTTCATCTGCTAGTATGATTGAGAGGATCTCAGTGGGTATCCAAGATTCTAGAATATGGAAAGTCACTGGGTGGAAGGACCTTTGGTACAAAATGTCTTAATAGAAACTGACACTGGAAAATGATGAGTGCAAAATGAGCTCCTGTTATGTCAAGCCACTGAGATTTCATGGTTACTTTTTACAGAAATTACCCTATCCTGACCAATTTGCTTTTGTGTTTATTATATTTTAGTCATTTATGGTATTTGTCATATGTTTTCTGTTTTCCACATCACCTGGAATGATGTTTTTACATAGTAAAGATTAAATATGTAGTTCATGATTTAAAAGCATCCTGTTACATTTGGAGCTTATGGGGCAAGTTCCATAGTCAGTATTAGAAGAGAGGTGATAGGAGCTAGGAAGAGGTCAGACAAATCCTCTAGGGCGGAGGTACTGGAAAGTGAGTACCCAGGAGTGGCTGACAGAATCCCCAGAACTTAACTCACAGCATCACCACTAGTATATATAGCTGGATTTTACATCATAATAGTCAGGAGCCTTCTTGAACAAGAAAGCCTTGCAGGAAACCAAGAGGGCCCAGAATCTGAAGATTTCCTCTTCTTATCAGGATACAACAGAGAGGAAATCCATGTCAAAAATATATCCCTATTAGCACAACCTTGGAGCCTTAGGTGACCTTTGAGCTTGGCAATCACTGAAGTCCATATTTTATGACTAAGCTGACACTCAAAGAGAGAAATGACTTTCCCAAAGTTCCTGATCAGATACTGGAAGCTTCTCTATTAGAGATAGCTTTATTCCTCTAGTTTACAAAACAAAGCAATTTTTAAAGTAACTTTCAAACAACAGCTATTAAATTCAATCTCCCCGTTCACCTCCATTTCATAACCAAACCAAAATGAAACATAGGTTTGATAGAAGAGTATCTTTTGTGTTGGAGAATTTTAAAGACGAAGATTGCTTGTCCAACCTTGAATTTATAGAATTCTAAAAGACCTGCCACTCTATTGGCCCATGTTAATGCTGCTTAAATACAGGCCCTTGAATACTGAAATGATTTAGGAGAAGAGGTACTTTATGAAATTGTATGCACAAAAACATTCACTCTGAAACACTGCCAGAATCCACAGGTTCACATACGGCTTCCGTGTATTACCCTTCTACTGCTCTCACTGAACCAATTTACTCTCTGTCTTCACTGTTCCCTGTTCTGATGCTTCCAAACTCTAACACATGCTACTTCACCTTCCATCACAACTCGGGCATCAATACCTCCCACCTGTAGCCTCCACCTTCTACTCACTCCCATCTCACACTTGCTCTCATTTTCCCAAACCAGCATCGACCACCCAACCCCACTTCACAGAATAAAGGAAAGAGGACAAATACCAAGTGCTCATGTTTGCTTTGGAGGCTTCTCCAAGAGGCCCATTATTTGATAATTATCTGTTCATGTATCTGCCACCAAGACAGATCCTGAGCTGAGCCCCAGGATCAAAGACATAACAGCATGCATTCTTCCAACACATGTGCACAGAACTCTTACATATTCTGTCATCTAGTCACTCCAACAACACTTCAGAGGAAGCACTAATATTATCTTCATTTCACAAAACACTTGTTTAAAACCAGTGATAAGAGGCAGTGCTATGATTCTATCCAGATTGGGGCTACCTCAAATGTTGTCAATGGGCTCCCTAGTCTATGTGTATCATTTTTTCCACGTATCGTTTTCTCCACCTCTTCTTCCTACCATCCCACTCTTAACTATCCCTTTTATCACTTCTGCAGATACTGTTTTATTTACTGTCTTCTCTCACTCCCTCAGACTCAGTGGTTAAAATGGAAAATTAGGTTTTTCAATCTGCCGATATCATTTCTAAAACATGAACTTGCAATCTTCTTTTTGATTCCTGTTATTTGAAGTTTAGCTGTAAAATTAACTATGCTATTGTCTTTCACTTCTCCCAGCTCAAAGACAATATGATTTTAGCATCTGGTTTGTGCTTTCTCTCATAGCCTGTACTCAACAATTTAATGATGCCCTCAAATAACAGTGTTCTTGCCTGGAGAATCCCAGGGATGGAGGAGCCTGGTGGGCTGCGGTCTATGGGGTCGCATAGAGTCGGACACGACTGAAGTGACTTAGCAGCAGCAACAGCAGCAAAATAACACTTCAGGTTCCTCATACTCAGTCTTCAGACTTTTTGCCTTGATAGAAATACATGTCCATTCTTTTTCATCTAGTGAAGAACTTGATGTCAGCTTAGATCACATCAACACAGGGACAATTCCAATTTAGAGATCTCATAACTCCTACTGTCTCTCAAATTACATTGCATGTACCAAAACTTTATCTTCCAACACTGCTGTTTAGCTGTTTCCTCTTCATTCTCTCTTGGCTTCTGAAAGTCGAATGCCATTTCATTTTCCTCTGTGCCTTCATTTGTCATGGGATTGAGGACTCTGAATCTATTAATCAAGCAATATTACACACACTGGAGGGGATATATGCAAAGGTTCGAGGTAAGTCTAGCTTTAGTGTGAATGCTTATTCTCTAAAGCTTTAAGGTGTTCAAGTATTGGTGGTCTCTTACGCTAGAAGAGGAGACGCCCCAATCTCTGAATCTATAACAGCGAGGCACCCGTAGGGGGCGCTCCGTCTCACAAAATATAAGTGACAGGAGCGTGCCTAAAGGGATGGGATCACTTAAGGGGTGTGGCCTCACAGGAGAACCTCAGCTCACAGGACCAAGTTTGGGTCAGAAACAGGTCACAAAAACCTATTTAGAGGAGCCATGGAAGAATGTCTGCTATGAGCCTAAGCCAGTCCTGGGTATCCAGAGAGGTGAGCAACAGGCACTAGCCAGTTTGCTTTCTCCGTGGCATGTCCTCAGCTGACTCTGCACAAGTGGATGGAGTCTGCAGACTTGGCCTGCTAAGGGTTCCTTGTGGCACTCTGTATAGCATTAGACTGAGTTGACTTCTAGACAAAGCCCGTTATGTACCCCTTTCTGCTGAGCAAAAGTTACCAATGTCAGCTACAATCCAGTCCTTAGGGGAACCCAGTGTCAGGCAATTAAAGATTCAGTTTAGCCCAGGAGAGGAGTAATAACGTGATAGAAGTTGGGTTCAGAGCAGAAAAAAATCATAGATCATTTCCAGTGGAATCAGTGCATAAAACAGACTTTCACGTGCTGAGGTCCAGACAGTACCCATGACCCTCTTATCCCCAGAGCAGTGACCGCAGTTCCCTCCAGTGAAGATCCTCTCAACTCACGCACGGAGTCTGTTTACACTTCCCCTCGACCTTTGTCATCAGTTGATGAAAGCCTACTTGTTTTTCCAGTGCTGGATTAGGGAAAATAAATTACACAAGGGGACAGACATCAAATATATATTTCAAATTCTGCAGCTCTGGGTGATCAGCCACATTTCAGGGGGAAATGAGCAATGTTGCTTCCAGTCTGCGGAAGCCAGGCGTCTCAGATGCGGGGCTCACAGAGCGCTCCGGCCGCCCCCCAAACCCTCCCACCCCCGACCTGGACCCGGGAGCCCGGGCCTTAGCCCCGCCTTCTCGCCGGCCGCGGGCTGGCTCCCCGCGGGCCGGGCTCCCCGCTCCTCAGGCTCCAGGATCCTAGCCTCGAGCGCGGCCGGCGCGCGCGTGTGTCCGTGGGTGGGAGATGAATTGGAATCATACGACTGGGTGTTTCCTTCCGAGTGGTTTTGATCAGCCATCCATTAGGGGATCGTGGAAACTTTTTTTTTATTCTTGACTAAAAGGATGAAAACTGAGTAAGTACAGAGAACTTTGAACTTGAAACGGAATGAAACAAATACAAGCCAAACCCTGCGGATGATAACCATGTCCATTCAGACCGTGTATTCCCTTTTTCTGTCAAAAGCCTTGAAGGCTTAGAGGAAAGTGGCAATTTAAAACGGAGTGAAGGGGAAGAAACAGTTAAGAAACATGAAAGACTGAAAGCGGGACTGCTTTAAAACCGGAGGAAAAATGAGGAACTGTTAAGGCGAGTTGGCTTGCGTCCAGCTGTGCAACAGGCACTTTGGTTTAAACCTATTGCGTTCTCCGGGGCTGTTTTTAGCCTCCAGATTTACTTTGGTGTTGTTTCTCTTTTCCTGTGAGCTTTTACTGTGAGTTTAAGGATGTTGTGAAAAATAAGACATTACCAGAAGCAACAGTTTGGCAGCCTGGGGTACGCTCAGGTTATTAGTTACAACTATTATTATTTTGATGTCTTTTTTTTTTTTTTTTTTTAAGCCAGGCCGGCCACTTTTTTACTGTCCTCCATGGAAGGGCTCTTACTAACCGCCTCAGGCGTTTGGGATCTATGATTCTTTGGCAGGACGCTTCGGAAAGTTTTTTAAGTGGAGATGGCGCTATCTTGATGTGATTTAAAGTTGTGGAAAAAGAAGACAGTTTGGTCTTTTTCATGCTGACAAAAAAATAGCTGCTATGACTTTTCCGGCAACGTGGACAGGGGCCAAGTGAAGCTAAACTGGTCATGATCTATCGTCTAATGTTCCTCTGTCGTCGGCGATTTTGCTCCCGGCCCTTCTTGGTGGGCTTGGTGGTGGCAATCTGTCTCTTCTACCAGACTTTGACACTCTGGGGGACAAAGAAGCTTACAGCTGCTGGCCCCGGGGCTGCCTCAAACACACCCACCAAAACCCAAGCAAGCAGATGCACCGAAGAATTCTTCCTGGACAAGCAGTGCGTACTTCTCTCTGACATTGCACAGGAAATTGAAAAGGTAAGGCTGGACTTAAGCTTAGCCTTGACATTTTCAGCAAAGATAGCAGTCTGTTTCTCTCTGTTCCTTCTGTAAGACTAAAATTAACTTCCATGAGGTCTGAAAAGGATCCAGAGTATACACAGCCCAGAGAGTGACCTCTGACATTGAAACACATGCTAGCTTCAGCTTCTTTTTTTACTTCCGGAGAGTCCTGGTCATTATTTTATCTCTCAGAATTTCACTTCGTTTCAGCTAAATGAAATAGACCATTTGGAGGGGATGAGGGTAATGTGAATTCTTTCTTAAAATTGGGGTTCTAAGAGATCTGAAGATATACAGTTTGGGAACATAAATCAAAGATTCATAAAACTTGGCAAACATTGACTATCTCTTTTCTCAAGGTAGTCTGTATGAATGGCCGGACCATTCTAGACTCCAAGTTACTCCAAAATTACATTTTCTAATTGGTTATGTCTATTTGTCATTGCTGAGCACATTTCTATAGCAATATCTTTATTTCTGAAGCATTTAAAAATAGTGTAATAGGTTTCTTCAAAACAAGCGACAGTGCATTTTATTGCTTATAAAATTAGGAAAATACAGATTATTTTATACTTATACTATCCTAATTAACTTTACTAATCTTACTTGTTAAGTGTTGAATAAAATACAAGGCACAAGGAAATACACAGAGTTTTTCTTTTACTATACCACTGTTTTTGCCTGTTGGTGAAATGAAAACAAACCAGCGTAAAGCAGAAAACAAGCACAAATATTCATGATAACAAAATCACTGATTTCTATGCTACAGCAGGTAGTGTAGTAAGATAATTTAGGAATCTGTAAACAATAGCTTACATTTGCAGTGCTAGGTAGATTCTATGATCATGGTTATTGTTTGGAGCAGAATTTCTTGTCAAGTATCAACTTACTGCTACCATCATTGCTAACACCATACCATCTTGATTTAAAAACTTTCACACTAAAAAGAATTTTGAAAATTAAAAAGAGAAAATGTTGTTGACAAAAAATTTAAAAAAAAAAACCTTTCACATATTTCATTTCAGACGTATAACGCTTTAAGATTGGTAATGTAGGTATGATGACACTCAAGGCAGTTTAGGCAAGTATTATGACATGGTACATTCATCTGGTCCCTATGGCAGTGCTGATTCTCTAAATAAAAGTAAAGTCAAAGCTCTAATAACAATTTGTGAAACCACAGCTGAAAGAACTCAGTGAAATGCAAGATAATATCAGATTTGAACAAAGAAAATTTGAAAACGTTTGAGTGACTTTATCAGCAGTGTCAAGAAATATCTTGACCAAGAAATATGACCAAAAGCAAATAATAAAACTAGGAACACATCTAGATGAAACTTCAATGGCAAGTGTGAATCAAATATTAAATTCTCTAAAGTAATTGAGGAATTTGTGTTTTTTACTTATTTATATCATCATTAACATAATCCTTATTTGTGTTTTTAACACATCAAATTCATAATGGGCATAAACTTTGACTTTGAAAGTCACTTCTTATTTGTTTCCAATGAGTATAATTTCTTTAAAAATATTTGAGACGGTTTTGCTCTTTAAGTACTTAAATTTTTTGCTAAGAATTTGGATAAAAACTTTTTTACTCATTAATTTACAGCCTTTCTTACTACTTGACTTTACAATGGACTCCTGCTGTTGCCTGTAGCTTAGGCATATGTTAACTGTTATTTGTAGGCTGTCACAGAAAATTCCATTTTAGCTTTGGACCTTCTGCCACTTATAAACCATCTGAAACTTATTGGCTGCTGGTGTAAAACATTCACTCTAGAATGTTCTTCACTAAAAATGCCTAACACATGATGCTTTTTTTTCCACAGTCTTAAATATTTTAACTATAAGTGAGATTCTGAAATCACAGTTACAGTTCAGAAGCTCAATAGATATGAAAACTGAATTTCCAAACATTCGCTGTGTACCTCTATTTTCAACTTTACTTGGGCCAACCATTGGTTTAGAGCCAGAAAGTGTCATGTGGAGGTTAGTTAAATATAAATGAGTTCTCCTTGCAATATATGTTCCAGAAAAGAATCACATAATAATCCCTTTTTGAAGATTAAATATTCTATCAGATAGCTAAAATGAAGAAAGAAATCTCTTTGGAGTCTATACATAGACCCTTCTCAAAAACAGCTACTTAGGAAGCTCATTAAAAAGATAACTGATGTAACGCTACCTAGATTTTCCCGCAAGACCTAGAATATAGCTTTTTAGGCATTATTTAGAAGAAGCATTGTTTCTAGCTATAAATTTTGGGGTTTGTTATTTTACTGTCAAACCAAAATATTCATGTTACTAGGGCTTTCTCTTACTTGACTCCATCCATCTTTGGGTGATTATTAAAGTTACCTAAAACATCTGGCTTTGACCTAAGGTTCACAGATTCCAGAAAGTATTTGAGGCATAAGATGTCTGCCAAACCCAAGCATTTTATGCAAAGAATTGTGTGTACATGTATGTGTGGTTGCCTATGTGTGAGAAACTATGATCCTCTTTAGATACTCAGACCTAAAGAAATACTAAGAAATAAGAAATGCTTAAGAAGCAGTACATTTAAACTTTAAAGTGCACTTAAACTTAAATTTTTAAATTTAAAGTACATTTAAACTTTAAACTGCCCCTTCCGAAAGTGTAAGTTGGGTCTGAGTTTATAAATCTGAAACAGGGAAAAAAAAAAAAAAAACTGAAAGAATCCACTTGAGAACATTTGTAAAAAGTGTTTCAATGAATGTTGTAGTGTCTGTAGGCATAAACAGTCTAAAACCAAAGTATACTCACAGAGTACTTCTCGAATCATAGTTTTCATACTTTCATGAATAAGCAATAAGTATTTCCCAGTCGATTTGGTTGTAGTTGTTTCTCAGAGAGAAACTTTTGTGCTTTATCTGCCAAGTAATAGAAGGTTCTGTAGTAGCAAATATTTAAAGGTGAGTGACTGTGCTCTTTACACCTTTCTAACTGGGATCTGGTTCAATGTCTAAAACTGTTTTTGGTACAGATTGAGATCATGGTATATAGAATATGCCAACTTTCCATAGGGAGGAAATGCTCTTCTGGCCAAATTTTAATTCTTTTTTCCATTTGAGCTTCCAAAGAGCCTTGCTAAGCAGATGTACTTGTGTCATTTCTTCTGGGTTTTCTCTCAACATTCATTGCTTGTGCTGTTTCTTAAAATTATTTCAATGTAATGTATAAACTGAAGACAGTTTGAGTTATCCTCACTGAAATAGGTCACTCAGGTTTCTTTATTTTCCTGGAATCTAATACTTCAATATATCATAACATAGAGAGCATATTAAGTTATAAACAGACACAATGGAAGAAAATCTCCTTGCTATCTGCTCCTTTAATGGAAACTTAGCTCTTTGGGGAATATATTTGTACTCACCATAACCATGTGTTTCTGATTACCTCTTGTTGATTCTACACAAGGAGACTGACTATTTCTCTGTCGCTTGATTCTTCGTTCTCCATTTCTTCTTTATTCTTTCTGTAGCGACTGTTCCCTACAACTACTGTCCCAGCGTCCCGCCATAAACCAATGTAAATGAATATTTTCACTGTAAATACTTTTTTGTTTAATCTGCTTGTGTTCCTCATAATACATAATATATTTAACATCTGAAAACTTCTAAAAATTTCTTGTATAGTCCAGAAACAGAGCCCATGGCAAACACTTAGATGCTAACATTTTATCAGTTGGTACAATCCCAGGGACGTGAGAGAAGGGGAAATAAAGGAAGAAGGAGAGAAAACACAAGTGGGTGAATTATTGGGAGATTTCCAGAGAGGCCATTTTAAACTATTACATCCCAGAACAGGCACCGGGGGAAAAGGGCGGGAAGGACAAGCAATTTATCTGTCTCTCCAGTTTTCTTTCTTCTGTCTTTCATTTCTTAGAATTGGTCCCATGCTACTTCTAAGTAGTATTGCCTTGACTCTCTGGGCGGCCATGGGTTGGGGGGCTGATCAGGGCTTCAGTGACTGCAGTGCCACCAGGGAAAAATTGAAGTGGTCCCTCCCCTTCAGTCTGTACTGTGCATAGGAGTTTCCAGGTCTGTGATGGCCACGGTGGTGAAGTGTCCCACAGCTTTATGATCACAACAATGGCGTGTGAAATGGCCACTGGAAGGGTACGTGAGGCAGGGTGATCTAGTGTCTGATCCAATATTTGTGCTAATTTTGCTTTTTGAAATCTACACAGAATTTCTAAATATATACCCACTCTTGGGAAATGACATCACATTCTTTAAATGAGATGTTTGTAACTATTTCGCTAAGAACTCTCCTCTCCCACTGGAGGTGGGGAAAAATAAACCTTTCTTCAGCTTTTATCCTTCTCATCCCTCTCATTCATTCATTCATTCACTTATTCATTCATTTATTTTATTATTCATTAAATAAATATTTGTTGGGCAGTTTATATGTGCCAGACACTGTGCCACCTACTGGTGCTACAGAATTATTGAGATGATCAATAAGTTCATTTGGGTCTTCACATAAGATGTAATCGGAGAAAGCAATGGCACCCCATTCCAGCACTCTTGCCTGGAAAATCCCATGGATGGAGGAGCCTGGAAGGCTGCAGTCCATGGGGTCACTGAGGGTCAGACACGACTGAGCGACTTCACTTTTACTTTTCACTTTCATGCATTGGAGAAGGAAATGGCAACCCACTCCAGTGTTCTTGCCTGGAGAATCCCAGGGACGGGGAAGCCTGGGATGGGGGCTGCCGTCTATGGGATCGCACAGAGTCGGACACGACTGAAGTGACTTAGCATAGCATAGCATAGCATAAGATGTAATGGAAAAACCCAAATGCACTTTTGGCCAACTCAATATAAGGCACTGTGAGACAGGCAAGTAAATAAATAGAATGTCAGGAACCCCATAACTTTAAGACAATATTTTGAAAGATGAGAGGGAACTATAAAGGGTAGAGAAAGAAAAGAGAAAACACTGTGTGTGCAAAGAAGAAATTAGCCTGTGTGTGTGTGTGTGTGTGTGTGTGTGTGTGTGTGTGTGTGTGTGATGTGTTAAGGGAAGCAGAGCAAGAAGGCAAATTGATGAGGTAGGAGTTCAGCAGGGTCTAGATGTCTAGATGTTGGAGATGAGGGTATGATACAGAATCTAAATTCTCTCCCGAAGGTAACAGGGAACCCCCAAAGAATGAAAAGCAAAATGTGGCATGATTAGATTTATGTTTAGACAGACTACTCCAGAATGCACACTGCAGAATGGACTGGACTGGACTGAACTGAAAGCAGGCAGACCAACTGGGACACTGCCTCAGAGATGAGAGTCATGCAATTGCAAGCCAAGGCATCCCAAAGATTGCCAACAAACCACCATATGCTTGGAAGAGGCCAGAAAGGATTCCTCTGCAGGTTTCAAGGGGGTGGGGCACTGTGCTGCTAACACCTAGGTTTCTGATTTCTAGCCTCCAGAATTGTGAGACAATACCATTCTTTTGCTTTAAGCCACTCAGTGTGCAGTACTTTGAAAAGGCAGTCCTGGGAAACTAATAAAATGGGTGAGGCAGAATGGGTTCAGCTCATGAGCTCTCAAGTTGAATCAGTAGCACTGATTACCTTGCTCCCTTGGGAACATTTCTTGACCTCTTCAGTATTTTGTTTCCTACCCTGAAAATGTATATATTATCACCCATCTTACGAGGCTAACATGAGGCTTAAATGAGAAAACATGTGAAGCGCTTGATGTATCTGGCAAGTAGAAAGTACTCAGCTAGTGTTAACTATCAGAATAATTATTATTGAATCTTCTTAAGGATTTACCCATCTCTGTAGTTTCTATAGACCCTAATATTTGGCCTTCCCAAAGTAGGTGAGCAGAGTTATTGCTGTAATGAACATGAGTACTTGGGTAAGGAGAGTCTGAGAGGAAAGCCTTGCTGAGTTTCTCTCCCTGTTCTCCAGCCTCCCAGCTATTGCCTTTTCACAGTAGAATGAGCCTTCAGAATCAAGAGGAAACCTAGGGAGGCTGATATGTCACTCAGAGTCAGGCCTGCTTATCTCTAAGCAAGGTCTGCAGTTTGAGCTGAATTTTTTTTTTTTTTGTAAGTTTACGAGGCTAGCATTAACCACATGTTAGAGCTGAGGATGTGGAGAGATGAGCTGGGTGTCAGATCAGATCAGATCAGATCAGTCACTCAGTCATGTCCGACTCTTTGCGACCCCATGAATCGCAGCACGCCAGGCCTCCCTGTCCATCACCAACTCCCAGAGGTCACTCAGATTCACATCCATCGAGTCAGTGATGCCATCCAGCCATCTCATCCTCCGCCGTCCCCTTCTCCTCCTGCCCCCAATCCCTCCCAGCATCAGAGTCTTCTCCAATGAGTTAACTGTTCCCATGAGGTGGCCAAAGTACTGGAGTTTCAGCTTCAGCATCATTCCTTCCAAAGAAATCCCAGGGCTGATCTCCTTCAGAATGGACTGGTTGGATCTCCTTGCAGTCCAAGGGACTCTCAAGAGTCTTCTCCAACATCACAGTTCAAAAGCATCAATTCTTCGGCGCTCAGCCTTCTTCACAGTCCAGCTCTCACATCCATACATGACCACAGGAAAGACCATAGCCTTGACTAGGCGAACCTTTGTTGGCAAAGTGATGTCTCTGCTTTTGAATATGCTATCTAGGTTGGTCATAACTTTCCTTCCAAGGAGTAAGCATCTTTTAATTTCATGGCTGCAGTCACCATCTGCAGTGATTTTGGAGCCCAGAAAAATAAAGTCTGGCACTGTTTCCACTGTTTCCCCATCTATTTCCCATATAGTGATGGGACCGGATGCCATGATCTTCATTTTCTGAATGTTGAGCTTTAAGCCAACTTTTTCATTCTCCACTTTCACTTTCATCAAGAGGCTTTTGAGTTCCTCTTCACTTTCTGCCATAAGGGTGGTGTCATCTGCATATCTGAGGCTATTGATATTTCTCCCCACAATCTTGATTCCAAATTGTGTTTCTTCCAGTCCAGCATTTCTCATGATGTACTCTGCATATAAGTTAAATAAACAGGGTGACAATATACAGGCTTGAAGTACTCCTTTTCCTATTTGGAACCAGTCTGTTGGTCCATGTCCAGTTCTAACTGTTGCTTCCTGACCTGCATACAAATTTCTCAAGAGGCAGATCAGGTGGTCTGGTATTCCCATCTCTTTCAGAATTTTCCACAGTTTATTGTGATCTACACAGTCAAAGGCTTTGGCATAGTCAATAAAGCAGAAATAGATGTTTTTCTGGAACTCTCTTGCTTTTTCCATGATCCGGCGGATGTTGGCAATTTGATCTCTAGTTCCTCTGCCTTTTCTAAAACCAGCTTGAACATCAGGAAGTTCACGGTTCACATATTGCTGAAGCCTGGCTTGGAGAATTTTGAGCATTACCTTACTAGCGTGTGAGATGAGTGCAATTGTGCGGTAGTTTGAGCATTCTTTGGCATTGCCTTTCTTTGGGATTGGGATGAAAACTGACCTTTTCCAATCTTGTGGCCACTGCTGAGTTTTCCAAATTTGCTGGCATATTGAGTGCAACACTTTCACAGCATCATCTTTCAGGATTTGGAATGGCTCAACTGGAATTCCATCACCTCCACTAGCTTTGTTCGTAGTGATGCTTTCTAAGGGAGTTGGGTGTAGAGTAGGGAAAAGCAGTTAAGATTTTGACCCTGAATAAATATATATTTGTTTACTGTCTGTCTCCTTCCATAGAATATATGTTCCTTAAGAGCAAGGGCTTTATTGGACTGGTTTATTGCTATATCCTGGGTGCCAAAACAGTATCTTGACATGTAATGTGTACTGAATAAATATGTAGTCAATGAATGAATAAATAAATGAATCATGAGTTGGAGGGTCAGAGACAGTCCTCATTAAAGCAGAGGCCAGGAAATTAGAGGAAGTCCTCCTCTTTCTTTTTTCCTTTGCTGAACTCTCAGGTCCTCCACTCCATCTTTTTCCTATACCAGTATCTCTTGAAGTCCTTTCTGTACATTTCTTACACTTTCGTCTTGTGTAATGATCTTGCCATTTTGCTAATTGAATTTGCTTCATCAGTTATCACCTGTCTCTCTTGTTCTTTTCAGCTCATTTGTCTCTTTGGGATTCTTCTCCTGTAAATAAACATCCTTGAGTATCTCAGTCGGTCTGACTCTTTGCGATCCCACGGCCTGCAACATGCCAGACTTCTCTGTCCATTACCAACTCCCAGAGCTTGCTCAAACTCATGTCCGTCACATTGGTGATGCCATATCCAACCATCTCATCCTCTGTTGTCCCCTTCTCCTCCTGCCTTCAATCTCCCAGCATCAGAGTCTTTCCAATGAGTCAGTTCTTCACATCAGGTTGCCAAAGGATTGGAGTTTCAGCTTCAGCATCAGTCCTTCCAATAAATATTCAGGACTGATTTTCTTTAGGATTGACTGGTTTGATCTCCTTGCAGTCCAAGGGACCCTCAAGCGTCTTCTCCAAGACCACGGTTCAAAAGCATCAAAAGTATCTATCGTAAGTTAAAAAAAAGAAATGTTAGCAACCTGTATGCTTGCTAACTATACCCAACCCTTTTCACTTCTCTGTCACCATCATTTCATTTCTTTGTCTCAAGCAATTTCCATTTTTTAACAGATCGATTTTTTCCAAAATTGAGCTTTTTCTTTTACATGTTTTCATATTTTAAATAGATTTAGATGTAAATATTCTAAAATCGTGCTGATGGCATCTAATAGAGAGGTCTATGTATTGGAGGCTCTCAGGAGATGTTGTCAGCATACTAATCGGATCAGATCAGATCAGTCGCTCAATCGTGTCCAACTCTTTGCAACCCCATGAATCGCAGCGCACCAGACCTCCCTGTCCATCACCAACTCCCGGAGTTCACTCAGACTTTACGTCCATCAAGTCAGTGATGCCATCCAGCCATCTCATCCTCTGTCATCCCCTTCTCCTCCTGTCCCCAATCCCTCCCAGCATCAGAGTCTTTTCCAATGAGTCAACTCTTCGCATGAGGTGGCCAAAGTACTGGAGTTTTTCCTGGAATTGGTTGGGCTAGTGATAAGCATTTAATGTTTGTGGATTTCTCTGAGATAGTTGATTAGAGCTATGTCAAATTTTTACAATGAAATTTTAAAAATTGTTCATACTGAGAGGATTTTATGCAATTGTGAATTTTGCTTATGTTAGACAAACTTTATTGAAGTCTGGATAAAGCTTATATTTAAGCAAGTTTGTTAAATTTCATTTGAATCAAGGAATTAATCAGTTTATAGGTGTCATTCTTGTTTTTTCACAATAGCAGCAATAGCCTCTGCCTCTTTCTGCCTGTAAGCAATTCTGTTTCTTGTTCCAATGGAATTGGAAACTCACATAAGCTTAAACCCTCTGAAATGGAAGCCTCTGTGATACACTGACATTATAAAAAGTGCTTCATATGATCAACTTTGAGTCTGTGGCCTTTGGGGTGAAGGGAATGTTTTGGTTTTATTTTTCCCTTTGGTTTCCTTTGGATATTTTTTCTAGGGAGCCATTCTCACCAAAAGAATGAGCTCATGTTCTAAAATAGAAATTATGTTCTGTAACAAAAACTATACCAAAGTTGGCAATCTGCAAGGTAAAAGTCCTCTGTCAACTTTGTACTTTAGAGAGATGGGTTCAACTAGCAAAACAAAATATCCTGGTTATCTGACACAGGGTTAAAAAAGGAACATAATGATAAAAGATGTATTGAGATTTTGTTATAGATAAGGATATTAATGAAAAAATTGTTGAACTTTCAATTAAATTCACTTACAGAGTAGTTAAGAGATAAACCAAAGTAATAATTAAGAGCACATAGACTTGAGGGTACAGAATGGGCCCTATCAGTGTGCTCTAAAATAAAAATCTATTTGATTTTGCTAATCCTTACTTGAGGACTCTGAATAGGAACCCCCACCAGTCTGTTTATACTGCTGCCCAGTCAGAAGAACTCTCTAAGGGGGAGACTTGGAGACTCTGAATATTCCTGGGGAGAACAGGCCTGACTGTCCTCAGCAAGGCTCCTAACCCACAGCTGTTTACTATGTTGAATAAGCAGTCTATTAGAGCATCAGGATGTTGTGGAATGAGCATGGGCTTTCCTCCCCATTGGTTCAAATTCCAGCTGTGTCATTTACTAGCTATCACACACAGACACATTTTACCTAGATTTTAAACTCTCAGTGTTGTCATTGGGAAAATGAGGCTAACTAAACCTTACTGGTGAAAACTGAATACGCATTTGAAAATAGCAAGCATGGTGGCTAATCAGAGTTGGCATTCGTTAAACATTGGTGTTCCTCCTGCCCCCATAAGAAGCTGTGTTTAAGCTCTGACCTCAAAAATAAGCACTTTAAATTGATTTGTTTCATATATATAGTACATATTTTTGATCCTCCCCCTATGTTCTTTCTCCGTTATATCTGCTTAGGCAAATGTGTAAAGCAGCATGTCGTATGCTGTCTGTCACTTTGCTCTTTTGACCCTCTCAGTGCAGTCAAATGCAGACACATTCCACTGGTTTTCCAGGGTTCTGCACAATACTGCCTTCTCCCACTCAAGAAAGTGTTTGCTTGCAAACAGTGGGGATGCAGGTCAAGTCCCCTGGTTTACGAAGTGTAAATTGTTTATACATTTTGACATTTTAATTCTTTTTATAACCAATTTCTTAGAACATACTTCACACCTGATCTTGACAAAAAGAAACTCTTATCTGCTGCCCAAGTATATTATGACTATGACTAAGACAAGGATCTGGGGAAGAACAGCACTTCAGGCTGGGAGAGTCAGGCAGGGAAAAAAGCCTGATGACAATCTAGGGGAAGAAAGAAGAATTTATTTGAATAGTAATGTTGCTCCAGGATCCTGGTGTTTCTTGTTTGTTTTGACATAAGAAAAAGTAGATGGTTTGGGGCTGGTAGTGCAGATTTCTGGAAACCTCCTGAACAACTGTTAGAGGTCTGTGTATCTAAGGCAAATCATGCCGTACCCCTCCCCCTTCCCCCCACCGTCCCCAGGAGAAAGAGGACACACGGAGATGGGAACCCAATGAAAGCGTCCTCAGTGGCTTACTTATGACTCTGCGACCCCATGGACTGTAGCCCGCCAGGTGCCTCTGTCCATGGGATTTCCCAGGCAAGAATACTCAAGTGCGTTGCCATTTATTCCTACAGGGGGTCTTCCCGACCCAGAGTTTGAAGCAGGGTCTCCGGCATTGACAGACAGATTCTTTACCACTGAGCCACCAGGGAAGCCCAGGGACCCAGTACCTATGCTGAAAATTTAAGTGACCTTGGATAACTGACTTTTGGGGGTTTCATTTTCCTGGACTGTGGCTTGCAGATAGAAATGCCTGTTACACAGATGTTACCTGATCAAATTAGGCAGAATGCTTTGGAAAACACTGAGATTATAAAAGGCAGGGGAATAAACATCATATTTGTTAAATGATAAACTGAAGTATGGGGCTTCCGCTATGGCTCAGAGGTAAAGAATCTGCCTGTAGTGTAGGAGATGGAGACTCCAGTTCCAATCCCTGGGTCAGGAAGATGCCCTGGGGGCAAGCATGGCAACCCACTCCAGTATTCTTGCCTGGAGAATCCCATGGACAGAGGAGCCTAGCAGGCTACATAGCCCATGGTGTCGCAAAGAGTCAGACACGACTGAAGTGATTAAGCAGGCATACACGCAAACTGAAGCGTACTGAAAAATTTAGAGTCTGAGCAAAACTTGATTCCAACTGGGCAGTGCCAAACCGGAAGTGGTTAGGAGCGCTTGGAGGGCAAAAACCCAGGGAGAAACTACTACAGAGAAAATGTAGAAGCAGAGCAAGGACGTTGTTGATTGACTGTAGCTTAAAAACCTTCTTTGCTGCTTGTGACTGGTTGTACTTAAGTGTCAGTTTCAGAACCTCCACTTTGATCTGCTTATATAGACCACCATGGCATTAGAGTCACCTCCGTCTCATGGTCTCATTGCTCAATTTAACACATCCCAAAGTATAACGTCATGAAAATATTTTCATTGCATTTGGCGTGCCTTAAGGGAATGCACGTATATGCAATATAACCATGAATACCAGGAATAGTCCTTTTTTCATTAAAAAGTTATAAGTATTGTGTGCTCTACAGATGTCAGGTTATACAGTTATGTTTCAGAATGCCACTAGAAGTCTAGAGTTGTGCTGTCATAATTGGTGGCTCAGACAGTAAAGAATCTGCCTGCAACGCAGGAGACCTGGGTTGGATACATGGAAGATCCCTTGGAGGAAGTCATGGCAACCCAGTCCGTATTCTTGCCTGGAGAATCCCCATGGACAGAGGAGCCTGTCAGGCTACAGTCCATGGGGTCGCAAAGAGTTGGATTGAGCAACTAAGCATAATTGAGTTTCACTGTTTCTTTAACAAGCAATAGGAAGTATACCAATATTCTAATAGTTTCAGCCCAAAGTCTGGTTCTTCCCTGGTGGAAAATCTAGCATTAATTTAGCCAAACTGCACAGATGCTTCAGGCAAAATGGAACAGGAAATTAACTTTTCTGCAGCACTGCAGGACTTGCCTGACCTTTGCAAAGTATCAGCCAGAAAGCTGACTTTCATATTAAGCAGTAAACCTTCCCTGCTGGCCACACCCAGAGGGCAGAGATTTCAAATGGGCTTTTTTCCTCAGTCTTCCCTTTATTATTAACTTTTTTTTTTTTCTGTGTAAATAATGACAACTGATGACATATCTGATACTTCCTACACATACACTAAACCTGTTTCTCATGTATTTTAATGCTGCATAAGCTATTTTAAGAGCAGATAGATTTGAAACAGTTAATTTTCTTTTTCAAGGAAGCATAGATACAGGGAAAAGGAGGTCAGCTGATTTCTTTTAAAGAAACAGTGGTTAACGTAATACTATGTTTGCTTTAAACACACTTGTTTGCTGTAGAGCAGAGACAATGTATCTGTCTATATATCGTGTTGGATATGTATATATCCTGTCAGAAATATAAACCTCAAGAAGCTAGAATTGTCTCCCGCATTTACGACAAAATAACACTTTTAAAAGGAAGCCCTTTTCTATGACATAAATGAGAGGATGTCTTATCATCCAGTGATGTGCACATGATCTTAAGGACAATAGTTAGCAGAACCCAGAACAAAGGTACCAAGTGCTTATAATAATGCAGCCATTCCCCATGAAGTCCAGCATTTACACAAAACCTTCTAATAAATGACTGGCAGTTGGATCAGAGCAGGGATTGAGTTTACACAATGCCTGGCACATAACACGTGGAATGAGTGGATGAATGGGAACTTGTATAATTGATGCTGTTGTGTCCAGTATAGAACTTCCTGTGGTGGCCAGCAGTGCTTAAATTCTTCTTTTGTACTTTCAATTGGATTCTTAAACACTGATCTCCCCTGGGTTCATCCAGGTTCTTCTCCACTTATAAGATGTCCTTCCCTCTTGCTTTCCTGAGAAAACCAAAGCAATATGTCCTGTTTAAAGAGATGCTTTCTTCTTCAGGCCTGACCTATGAGACCATCTGCTGGACCCTTTAAGAATAAACTGGACTTCTAGCAAGGGAGGTTACTTTTTTAGCTAGTCACAGGGGAAAGAAAAGCTAAACACTCTTCTATAGCACAATTCATCCCTCATGGAAAGGATTATAGAGTTTAGGGTGTTGAAAATTTGATAACAATATTAGATGATGTCTTATTCCTTCCTCTAGAGATAGTGCTTATGTTGTGGTATTACTGGATATTGTTATTTCCTGCCAGTTTTTGATTTTTAAAGCAAAAAAGTTGGCCATGAACTACTTAAACATTCTAGAATGAGTGTGTAACTTGGAGAGTCCTAAGATTTTAAGAAATATTAATAACCTCAGATATGCAGATGACACCACCCTTATGGCAGAAAGTGAAGAGGAACTCAAAAGCCTCTTGATGAAAGTGAAAGTGGAGAGTGAAAAGTTGGCTTAAAGCTCAACATTCAGAAAACGAAGATCATGGCATCTGGTCCCATCACTACATGGGAAATAGATAGGGAAACAGTGGAAACAGTATCAGACTTTATTTTTCTGGGCTCCAAAATCACGGCAGATGGTGACTGCAGCCATGAAATTAAAAGACGCTTGCTCCTTGGAAGGAAAGTTATGACCAACCTAGATAGCATATTCAAAAGCAGAGACATTACTTTGCCAACAAAGGTCCACTGTGGTGTTAGAGAAGACTCTTGAGAGTCCCTTGGACTGCAAGGAGATCCAAACAGTCCATTCTGAAGGAGATCCCTGGGATTTCTTTGGAAGGAATGATGCTAAAGCTGAAACTCCAGTATTTTGGCCACCTCATGCGAAGAGTTGACTCATTGGAAAACACTCTGATGCTGGGAGGGATTGGGGGCAAGAGGAGAAGGGGACGACAGAGGATGAGATGGCTGGATGGGATCACTGACTTGATGGACGTGAGTCTGAGTGACCTCCGGGAGTTGGTGATGGACAGGGAGGCCTGGTGTGCTGCAATTCATGGGGTTGCAAAGAGTTGGACATGACTGAGTGACTGAACTGAACTGAACTCAAGATTTTGAGAGGAATATGTGAAGCTGTGTTTCAAGGCAGTGCTGTGATTAGCATCTGGCAGTGTGGGGAGGAACAAGGCAGACTATATGAAAGCTTCTAGAAGGGAAGCTTGGGGAGGAGGGTTCTCAAGGCTCAGTCAGGCTGGGAAAGGTGCTACTCAGGATAGTTCCCAAGGTTGTATACTGGTACTGGGCAGTGAGCTGAAGGGACAAGATGAGGAGGCCATAGAGAGTGAATATCCACAATGGTGCTCAGAGTGACACAAATACAGAATGTGTGCCAAGGCAGACATATACTTAAGGAGACTTGGCTTCCCCTGAGGCTCGTATAGTAAAGAATTTCCCTGCAGTGCCAGAGACCCAAGTTTGATCCCTGGGTCAGGAAGATCTCTTGGAGAAGGAAATGGCTATCCACTCCAGTATTTTTGCCTGGAAAATTCTATGGACAGAGGAGCCTGGTGGGCTACAGTCCACGGGGTCACAAAGAATTGGACATGACTGAGCGACCAACGCTTTCACTTTAAGGAGACTTGGTCTACACATTTGGTGTAAGCTGGGATATTTGCTTTATGCAGACTTTGGTGTCTGGATATTTAACACCCGTTCCCCCATTCCTTTTGATACTTTGGCCCCTGCATGGGTAGGGTGAGGCAAGTTCCTCTGGATTTGTGAGATGTGTGCCTGTATACTGTAGCCGTTCATTGCCTGAGGAACTGGAGCCCGCCTTTGCTGCCCTGGAGCTGCAGGGTCACCTGCATGGAATGCACTGACTTTCCATCCTTAACTGTCTGTGCCACTCATGGGGACCCTGGATTTATGGAGAGAATCCAAATAAACTGTTGGTACTTGGATGTGAGTGCTGAGGAGAGAAGGGAGTCAAGGATGCTGTCTGCATGGATTAACAATAGTAAATTCTTGAAGCGGCCTGAAGACCCTCTCCTGGGGGCATGAATGTGGCAACTGGATGGGCACTGGATGGACGTCTTAATCCCCATCTCAGTGCCTGAATTCTATGCTTGCACCCACCAGGTGCTTTATTTAGGCTGGATTCTCAGTCCAGGGGAGGGTGTGTTTGCTGTGGTGTTGGAAGAGATTCTTAGCTGGCCACCACAAGGTTTTTCATGATGGCCTCATGCAGAGGCCCGGACTCTGTGTGTGTGCAGTGGTGCCGTGCAGAGAGGACTGACTGCAGGGCTGAAAGGAGGGTCAGTGTCATTAACTGGGCAGGGTGGGCAGTGGGAGAATGTGCAGCAAGGCTGATAGTAGGGAGGCTACAGAGAGCAGAGCTGAAATGGAGAATGCAAGTGAGGGGTTCAGGAAGTTAATAGGTGAGTCCTAGGGAAGGTTCTAAGACCAAGCTATGGTTACATTTTCTAAGCCCTAAAGAGGAAATGTAATGTGATAAGGGGCTTTTTATATCCTGGTTGTGAATTTATTTATGGAACACTGTAATAAGGTATAAAATTAAATCATATTTAGTTGTGCAATGAAAATACTGTCTTTTATCTAACACCCAAATCTAAAAAGTGTGTCCATTGTATAGATAGTATCAGTGTCCGTGTGTTATTTTCATGATATGTTTGCTCTGACACTGGTTTTTGTCAAAGAAGAATAGTAGAAATGCTGATCCATTGATTATTTTTAAATACTTTAATGTGCTAATGTATAAACACAACTCTTTCATATTCTGTACTTGTGATAGAATCCTTATGAAATTATATGATTTAAACTTTTAAGGTTTTAATTTTGTTAAATTAATTAAACAGGCCATAGATTGAGGCAGCTCTGAGGCTATGTGGCCTCTGTAGGCAAACCAAAATCTAAGCTTCTGAATGGCTCAGGATTTCTAAATCGAGATGCCAAAGACAACCAGCCACAAGCAGCCAACTAGGCTTTAGGCTGGCTCAGTGATAAAAGAATCTGCCTGCCATGCAGGAGAGGCAGGAGACACGGATTCGACCCGTGGGTGGGAAGATCCCCTGGAGGAGGAAATGGCAACCCACTCAGTATTCTTGCCTGGGAAATCCTGTGGACAGAGGAGCCTGGCAGGCTACAGTCTATGGGGCTGCAAAAGAATCATATACAACTTATCAACTAAATAACAGTTAGACTACAGCCCATAAGTAATTTCCTTTCTCTTCCTCCACACTTTCTCTGTATAAGTCTTCCCTCAACTCCAGTTAGTGGAGTGCTCCTAATCACTTCAGCTTTGGTGCTGTCCAATTGAGTTTTTGCCCAAATAAACTCTTAAAATTTTAAATATGCCTCAGTTAAATATTTTTTTAACAATGTAAAATACTTTAATTTGTCAAGATCACTTTTATGTGATCACTTTTTTTTTTTTGGCTGCACTCGTTGGCATGCAGGATTTTAGTTCCCAGGCCAGGGATTGAACTCTCACCCCCTGCAGTATAAGCAGGGGTTAAGTGTAAGCAATGTACATCTTATCTGCTGGACCTCCAGGGAAGTCCCAGTGTGATCACCTTTGAAGAGACACTTAAATACAGTTTATATTTATGAGGGGATATATATATCCTAAAGCCTTTGTTTCACCGAGTCTCCTTTGATCCTTACAACAGTGAGAAAAGTAGGGTGGAAGGTTTCCTTGCAGATGAGGAAAGGGAAGTACATCTACTGGAGTTTAAGCGGTGTCAGGAGATAATGAATGGGCTTGCTAGGGCTGGGGACCAGGGAGTAGAGCAGAGACTCAGCATTCAAAAGTCCTTGAGGGAATTGCTGGCAAAGCCTCTAACTTAGAGTCAGTCTCTGGCATCTATCCATGAAACTCTTTGGTAGATTGTATGATGCTTAGGTATTGATATTGTTGTAATGACCCCAGTGTACTTTCCTTTCTGTTATGTTGCCTTTGTATGGACTTCCTATTTTAAGACCGAACTGCTGAATTAACTCCTTGTTTTGGCATGAGGGGACAGAGACTTGCTATTATTTTAACATTTTAAGAAAGAACAAGGTCGCTCCTTGTCCTCTGCTTGGTATTTCATAATTGGGAATTGTCAATTTTTTATTTTCTTCATTACGGATGTCCTTTAACTACTGCTGACACTGTGATAAGATTCAGGGGGCGGGGGAGCTGTTACTCTAAGACCAGCATACATGAGCAGGGCTTGAGGATGGAAAGCAAATGACATCTTCCTCCTCTGAAGCTCTGTGTCATAAAGTATCGAATTAAGAAGACTGAAAACGGGAAAGGATTGTAGATAAAGAGGAAAGCAGAGGAAGGAGAAGAGGCAAAAGAGGGACACAGAGTGATTTTTAATTTGATCCAAAATAGACAGTGAAATCAGTTTCACCCAAAGAAAAAGCAATCTACGTTTGCTTCTGTTCTCATTGAAAGCTGTCTCATTCTTTAAGATATCTTGAAGGAAGCTATCATGACCACCATCTCCCAGCTAGTCCTGTGTTTTTGTAATCTCAGCTGGGTTTTGTTATGTCTGGAAAGTTACAGCAAATAGTAAACCGATGGCCCACAGCTGTGCATCGTGGGTGGCTTCTCAAGGGAAAGAGTCTTGAATTCCTTGGAGGAACAGCCTCCATGTAACAGGGAAGAACAGTCAGACCCTGTTCTTCCCTGTTACATCTGGAGGAGGCTGAAAAAGATGCTTAATGTGACTTTCAAAACAGCTAGAAAAGAGGAACACAAATTTTGCAGGAGCAGAGAGGGAATCTAAGTTCCTCCTTGATGGTTGAAATGGATGAGCGTTTCAGTGAGGCTGAGCTAGGCAGCCAGCAACTATGGGATGTGTGAAGTAAGAAATTACAGCAGCAGATTCCAGATAGGGACTGGAGGAGAAATCCCTGTTCTGTGTTGTTGGTTTGTTTTTAATCTCTCCCTAATCTCCAAGATTCCTGCTGTGTGTGTGGGTTAACCTGGGGAGGGGAAGGAGCAGCACACAGTTGAAGCTGTGTGTGCCCAGCGTGGCTTTGCATTGGCTGGAGTTTGAAGAGCTGAGAAGTAGCCTTTTTTTTCTTTTTCCTATCCTGTAAGTTGCTCTCCTCTGGCTGGTCTTCTCCTTCCTCTGGCTGCGCAAGCTGTATACTGCTCACCCTTCTTAGAAAGGCTCAGCATGGTTCTGAGTTAGGAAGGAGAAGGGCATTAGACAGAGAAGAAGAGACATTCTCAGGGTTTACCATCAGGTTTCCCAGGTGGCTCAGTGGCAATGCAGGAGACATGGGTTCGATCCCTGGGTCAGGAAGATCCCCTGGAGAAGGAAATGCAACCCACTCCAGTATTCTTGCCTGGAAAATCCCATAGATAGAGGAGGCTACAGTCCATGTGTTGTAGCCATGCATTCTGGGAAACAAACTCACTCAGAAGGACAATGCAGATAGTGGAGTGCAGTTTATTACACCAGCGGGCCCAAGGCAGAGTCTCCTCTTAGCCAAGGACCCTGACCAGGTTTTCTGAAAACCTTATATACCCTAAGTGTACGTGCCCAAACCCACCTCCCCAAATTCCCTGAAACTAGTCTGAACAAAGGAAAAAGAAAGATACAATCAAAGTTAACCTGTGATTCATATGCCTTAAGCCCAGGTAGTTAACAGTGGACAGTTATCAATAGGCCTGTGGTCAAACCCCAATAAGCACAGTAGAATTCATGATTCTATTTGGTTACACAGATAATTAGGGTATTCTTTTAGGCAACAAAGCCTCTTGATGAAAGTGAAAGTGGAGAGTGAAAAGGTTGGCTTAAAGCTCAACATTCAGAAAACAAAGATCATGGCATCTGGTCTTATCACTTCATGGGAAATAGATGGGGAAACAGTGGAAACAGTGTCAGACTTTATTTTTCTGGGCTCCAAAATCACTGCAGATGGTGACTGCAGCCATGAAATTAAAAGACGCTTACTCCTTGGAAGGAAAGTTATGACCAACCTAGATAGCATATTCCAAAGCAGAGACATCACTTTGCCAACAAAGGTTCGCCTAGTCAAGGCTATGGTCTTTCCTGTGGTCATGTATGGATGTGAGAGCTGGACTGTGAAGAAGGCTGAGCACCGAAGAATTGATGCTTTTGAACTGTGGTGTTGGAGAAGACTCTTGAGAGTCCCTTGGACTGCAAGGAGATCCAACCAGTCCATTCTGAAGGAGATCAATCCTGGAATTTCTTTAGAAGGAATGATGCTAAAGCTGAAACTCCAGTATTTTGGCCACCTCATGTGAAGAGTTGACTCATTGGAAAAGACTCTGATGCTGGGAGGGATTGAGGGCAGGAGGAGAAGGGGATGACAGAGGATGAGATGGCTGGATGGCATCACTGACTCAATGGATGTGAGTCTGACTGAACTCCGGGAGTTGGTGATGGACAGGGAGGCCTGGCGTGCTGCGATTCATGGGGTCGCAGAGACTCAGACACGACTGAGCGACTGATCTGATCTGATCTGATTTAGGCAACAGAGAGTCTAGGTACGATCCCTGGGGGTCTTCCATCCAAGGGGGCCTGGTTTTCCAGTTGGCATGTCGTTTCCATAGATACTGGGCATATAGCTCAAAGTCCACAGTCTCGCCCAAGATGGAGTCCTGCTTTCAAGATGGAGCCTGTTCTGTTTCCTCCTTCAGATGGGGTGGTAAAAGAGTTGGACCTGACTTAGTGACTAAACAACAATCATCAGCTTATATGCTTCATATTTTATTGATGGGTTGGAAGTCTGTTCTGGTGGACAAAACCATCCTATATATCTTAAGCTGTTCCCGGTGGACTAAGGCAATTTAATCTGGTTTCTAATTAAATAATTTCTAGCTTAGGATGGCTGGGTCAGGCTCTCTGCTGTTGTCCTCTTCTATTCTCTTTTATGCCCACCTTTCTTTCTTCTTGTGTGTCAGGCTTGCACCCTCCTCCTCTGTTTACTTAAGATCTTCACTGCACATCCTTTCTTTGGGAACTTTCTTCCCACTTCTGCAATGTGTTCATCCTCTGTACCCTGCCTCTCCTTCATTTACACTCTGAGGTGTGATTGTCCTGTTGCTGCCTCTGTTTCTCATGCAGGAAAGAAAGTGGGGGACAAGAGGAAGGTCACATCCCAGGGCTCAGGGGTAGCTGCTGAGTGTGTTCTTGGCTTCACACAGAAAAGAATTCAAGAGCAAGCCATAGTAAAGTGAAAGAAGATTTTTGGGGGAGATGCACACTCCCTAGACAGACTGTGGGCCATCTCGGAAGGCAAGAGAGGCCCCAGGGTATGGAGTTGTCAGTTTTTATACGGATGTATAATTTCATAGGCTAATGAGTGGGTGGATTATTTCAAGCATTTGGGAGAAGGGCAGGGATTTCCAGGAATTGGGTCGCCTTCCACTTTTTGGCCTTTCTGGTCAGCTTCAGAACTGTCATGGTGCCTGTGGGTGTGTCACTTAGCTTGCTGATGTGTTACAGTGAACATATACTGAGGTTCAAGGTCTAGTGGAGATCAACTGGTCTGCCATCTTGGACCTAGTTTGTTCTAACCAGTTTATGTCCTGCCCTCAATGGTTATGTCATTCTTTTAAGGGTTATACTCTGCCTCCTTCCTGCCTCACTTAGCCACCCAACCCAGCTCCTCAGTGCAGTGTTCTCACCACCCTTCCCTCACAGTGCTCTGCCTCCCAGTGTCCCCCCGGCGCCATTACATGCCTTCTTAGGACAGGTCTCAGCGCTCCCTTTTATGGCATGGTCTCCCAGGTAACGGAGTGCTTCCATTAAAAAACAAAAACAAACCAACCAAAAGACTTATTTTCTGCATCATAGGACCTATGACATAGAGTTCTTAGGAAATCCTGTGATCTAGGTAGTAGATGTCTCTTTTTCTGAAATTCTATCAGGGGACCCATCCTCCCTCTACCTTAGTAAGTCTAGTTTTCCTCATCTTCCTCTTCCTTGCCATGGCTTTTCATAAAAGGCATCAAAGCTCATAAAATTTGTACCTAGGAAGAAAGACCAGCATAAAGGGACCAACTTTTAAATTCTCTACTGCTCACTATGTCTTGGTTTCCTACTCTCTACTTCCTATAGAGATGGTAAAGGACAGGAAAGCCTGGTGTGCTGCAGTCCATGGGGTCGCAAAGAGTTGGACACGACTGAGCAACTGAACAACAACTAGTTACGTAATGAGATAATAAGTCATGTTGCATTACCTCCACTTCTATCCTCGTTGCCCGTTATTTCTTTTTTGCCTGCCTGCCCGGCCATATTTACCACTCACAACGAAAAGTACCTCTGCTGCTGACTTTCAAGGGCTTCTGTTTTAATGCCTGTTCCCTTCTTGTTTCTCTAAGAGTTATCTTTCTTCTCATTGTCTTTCATACACAACATTCCTAACACATACAAGCAACAGCAGCATGACCATCTGGGTCACTGTTGACACTTTACCCTGACCGGATAAGTTCTCTGCAGGAACTTATCTTGCATCATTTCATTAACTGTCTGTTGCTCCTCCCACTAAAAAGTAAGCTCCATGAGAGCTAGAACTTTATCCAGATTCTACACTGTTGTATTTCACAGAGCCTAGAACCATGTCTGACACATAGAAAGCTTTCAGAAATATTAAATAAGAAAATGCATAAACACTGAGAAAGAGCCAGTGAGAGAGAAGGGATGGGGGGCGGGGGGAGTGGATGGAAATGATCCAGGAGAAGGAACTAAAAGAAGGATCAAGTTCTCAGGGGTTTGAGGGTGGAGTTTGGGAGGAGGTCTGTTGCTTGGGCAGAGCTGGGGTCTGGAGAATATGCAGAGTGACTGACTATTGATAAGAAGAGGGCAGTTTTTCTTTCCTGTGGAAATCAGCAGAAAAGAGGAAATGTTAGTTATGTGGATGGGCTATAGGTTTGCCAAAAGAGTTGCTATGTTAACTCAGTGCACTTCTTTCTAAGAGGGCTGATTTCGTCTAGGGAGGCAGTTATCTGCAGAAATAGGGAGGTAGCCAGCAAATATGGAGAACTCAGCAGTGGCCACAGGACTGGAAAAGGTCAGTTTTCATTCCAATCCCAAAGAAAGGCAATGCCAAAGAACGCTCAAACTACCACACAGTTGCACTCATCTCACACCCTAGTAAAGTAATACTCAAAATTCTCCAAGCCAGGCTTCAGCAATATGTGAACCGTGAACTTCCTGATGTTCAAGCTGGTTTTAGAAAAGGCAGAGGTACCAGAGATCAAATTGCCAACATCCGCTGGATCATGGAAAAAGCAAGAGAGTTCCAGAAAAACTTCTATTTCTGCTTTATTGACTATGCCAAAGCCTTTGACTGCGTAGATCACAACAAACTGTGGAAAATTCTGAAAGAGATGGGAATATCAGACCACCTGATCTACCTCTTGAGAAATTTGTATGCAAGTCAGGAAGCAACAGTTAGAACTGGACATGGAACAACAGACTGGTTCCAAATAGGAAAAGGAATACTTCAAGCCTGTATATTGTCACCCTGTTTATTTAACTTCTATGCAGAGTACATCATGAGAAACGCTGGACTGGAAGAAACACAAGTTGGAATCAAGATTGCTGGGAGAAATATCAATAACCTCAAATATGCAGATGACACCACCCTTATGGCAGAAAGTGAAGAGGAACTCAAAAGCCTCTTGATGAAAGTGAAAGTGGAGAGTGAAAAAGTTGGCTTAAAGCTCAACATTCAGAAAATGAAGATCATGGCATCTGGTCCCATCACATCATGGGAAATAGATGGGGAAACAGTGGAAACAGTGTCAGACTTTGTTTTTCTGGGCTCCAAAATCACTGCAGATGGTGACTGCAGCCATGAAATTAAAAGACGCTTACTCCTTGGAAGGAAAGTTATGACCAACCTAGATAGCATATTCAAAAGCAGAGACATCACTTTGCCAACAAAGGTCCGTTTAGTCAAGGCTGTGGTTTTTCCTGTGGTCATGTATGGATGTGAGAGTTGGACTGTGAAGAAGGCTGAGCACCAAAGAATTGATGCTTTTGAACTGTGGTGTTGGAGAAGACTCTTGAGAGTCCCTTGGACTGCAAGGAGATCCAACCAGTCGATTCTGAAGGAGATCAGCCCTGGGATTTCTTTGGAAGGAATGATGCTAAAGCTGAAACTCCAGTACTTTAGCCACCTCATGCGAAGAGTTGACTCATTGGAGAAGACTGATGCTGGGAGGGATTGAGGGCAAGAGGAGAAGGGGACGACAGAGGATGAGATGGCTGGATGGCATCACTGACTCAATGGACATGAGTCTGAGTGACCTCCAGGAGTTGGTGATGTACAGGGAAGCCTGGTGTGCTGCCATTCATGGGGTTGCAAAGAGTCAGATACGACTGAGCGACTGATCTGATCTCTGATCTGGAGAGTGGGCAAGTCTATCACTCTGGAGCATGTGAGGGAGAATTGATCCAGGAAGCATAGCTGGATGGTCTAGGGAGTGGGAAGACTGCACTGGCTTTGCCAACCAGGATCTGTCCATCTGGCCCCTTTTTTCAGCAGCTCTCAACACCCCAGCCCAGGGGCAGGTCAGGTGGGCTGCGGAGATCTTCCTTGACTCTCTCAGCTCAGAGTTTCCACAGCATCCTCTCCCTCCTGATTTACCCAGCATGCCATAATTGATTATAACCAGATGCTTACGTCTGCTTGCCTTGATGGGCTGTCAGCTATGTTGGGCAGGGACTTGCCTACCTTGTTTACTGCTGTGTCTCCGGGTTGTCCATGCTTGAGATTTTGCCACATGACTGTGAACAATGGGATTTAATGGATCAGGTAGAGAGTATTGGGTCCTGGAATCTGAGATGTGGAAATGGAAGGTGAAAAAGAGGCCAGTAGAAAGTTGGCATTAGGGGGAAAGACTTGTGGTTGAGGAATTGATGTATTAGGGACAAATAAAAAGAGCTGGAATTAGATGAATGCAATCAGAGAATGGAGTAAATTATTTTATAATTTCAGAGATAGGGTTCTTTGGGAGGACCACAAGGATAAAGATCTGGCCATTGGAGTGGGTGGTTGCAGTGAATCAGAGGAAAGAGTTATTAGGGATGAAGAGGTCATGGATACCTTATGACTTGAGATGCAGATGTTGAAGCCTCCTTTGAGACTTCCTAGTAGATTATTTCACCTGACAGTAAGTAAAATAACTAAAGGGCATGCATATATTTACAAGTAATGAACTCATACTTTGCCTTTAGCATTTATTCATTTGCTCATTCATCCTTCCATTCCCTCTTATTTAGCAGTAAGCTTTTTGTACAATAATAACCAAAGCAGACAAGTCTAGACCCTTCTGAAACATACAGACTTGTAGGAGGGGCAAATTGTAAACACATGTCTATAACTATAAACTGTGAAAGTGTCAAAGGGAAAATGAGAATGAGGAACAGGTAAAAATGAGTTTCGACAATTGCTATTTAGGTGGGTGCCATTTCATCAAAGCAATATTGTGGATCCTTTTTTTATATTGGAGTTTATTGCTTTTGTTTCTCTCTTATTTGTTTAGAATTTACATAGAGCTACAGATGGGTAAATTTGCCTTACATTGGATGTTGGGTGCTGAGATAGCCCCAACATATGGTTTGTGGGTGCATTCAGAGGGTGCTCAGGGACATGAAGTAGTTCTGAGAAAGGTGTGATCATTCAGTGATCTGCTCAAGGTGTAGCTGAGTCAGCTGTGAGATGGAGGCCAAGGGTCACTAGAGGTCATGTAAGTAGGGAATATTCTCGGAGGCTCTGTTTGTATAGCCAGGAAACCTGCAATTCCTAAACTGTCCTACAATTATAAATAATGTTTAAGTAGAAAATGTATAGGATATTCATCCTAGAACACACCATCCATTTTATTTCCTGAATTCTCTAAAAGAAGTGTACATTCCGCCAATGGAAAAAAAAATTCTATATTCTTGTAGTGGAAAAGTTAAAGCATAATTCACTATGATAGACTCTATAATCTTTCTAAAATGCCCAAAATCTAGACAGCATGGCAATTTAACTTTTAGTTATATATGACACACATCTGAGGTCTACTCTATGATTTGTGTTCAAACATCAAAAGATGTCATAAATACAGGGCTACTTTAATAAATCCAGAAAAAATCTTACCATCATATGGAAAAAAACAAGTTTTATTTCTCATCTCTACTATATTTTTCAAAAGCTGTATTTCTTGCTTTTGTAGTAAGTCTTGATGAAGACTTTTTAATAGTAACGGAGAAATACAGTGATGGACAGGGAGGCCTGGTGTGCTGCATTTCAAAGAGTCACAAAGAGTTGGACACAACTGAGCTACTGAGCTGACTGAGAAATATAGTGCCTTTATAATATAGTTCTTTATTGAATTCTTTTACTGTAAACTCATTACTTTGCTCAGGAATTTGACTCTGTCATTCTTGCCACTATTCAAAATTCTACTGAAACAAATTTATAAATACAAATTTTTACCACTTTCTATCTAAATCTTTCATGCTAGTATTTATAAAAACGACTTACATATTGAAAAAAAAAAGATGTTGTATTCATTCATTCAAATAAAATTTATTATGTGCCTGCTATGTGCCAGGGATACCATTCTTCAGTTGGGGAAGCAAAAGTGAACAAAACAGATGAAAATATATACTTTATTTTACCTTCTTTTATGGTGTGGGGAAATGGACAATAAAATAATGAGGAAATCATGTTTTTGCCTTAAAAGATGATAAGCCCTACAGAGAGAAATATTTACCAGGGTATATAGAAGTTATGACAGGGACCAAAACATTGAAATATGTATAATATTATATCTGAAACGTATTAATTGTTCAAACTAAATACTGTCATGTTACAGTTTGTTCATATTAGGTGTTTGTAATGTTTCTGATAATCAATAAAAGAGATTCTTGATATTAAAAAAAAAAGAAAAACTTAATTACTAATGTAAAAGTGATATTGATTTTTATCAGTTTTCCGTGTATATATTTCACATGGTTTACTGGTGGGATGCTGTGATGCATGCTTTCATATAGCAATGTGATTTAATTCCCCATACAATCTCATGAAGTAAGATTTGTTACTTCAACTATATATGTGAGAAAACTCTGATGTGAGGAGATAGCAGTCACTCTCCCAGGGGAGGAAGCACGCCAGGGGCAGAGCCAGAATCCCAAGTCCAGATTTTTGATTCCCAGCCCTCTGTTCTGATGGCTTCCCAGATGGCTCTATGGTAAAGAATCTGCTGGCAATTCAGAAGATCCAGCTTCAACCCCTGGGTTGGGAAGATCCCCTAGAGAAGGGAGTGGCAACCCGCTCCACTATTCTTGCCTGGAGAATCACATGGACAGAGGAGCGTGGTGGGCTACAGTCCATGGGGTTGCAAAGAGTTGGACGCTACTGAGAGTCTAATATACACACGCACTGCTGTTCTACTCCATGTCCCTGCATCTAGTCCTCCGCCTAATTTATTACAACACTTTATCCTCAGGCAGCATAGAGACTTCAAGTTTTGAAGTCTTTCCAGTAAAAATGGTAAGTGTTCAATATCAAACAACTTTCGTGTAGTCTAGCAAAGCAATTTCCGACGGACTTTTGTGCAGATCTCTCAGGAAGAAGGGAGACAGGGAAGTGACTCCGGGTTCAGCCTGTCAAATGGCCAGAAACACATTCTTTTCTAAATTCTCCCCAGCAGATCCGCAAGTCTCAAGTTCAGTCGTTGTAGTGATGGCCAGGTTAAAAGTATTCTTCCGCTAAAAATACATTCTCAAAATTGTAAGAGTCATCAGGAGCTCTCATTTCCAAAAGTGCTGCTCCGGGCGTTTGATCATCCCGCACTTGCTGGTGCGGTTGACATAATTGTATTTCACAGATGCAGTGCAGTGCACCTGTTGTCCGACCGGCTGAAACTGCTCTCGCCCCTTGGTATTGGGCCATTCTGCTGATACAGGCTGTTATAAATATTACAAGGACAGGGGCAGTTTGTATTACAGGATAACGCAACCTAATTTGATGGACATGCTCATTTCCTATTTATTCTCTGTAGTCTGAGACGTGAGTTAAAATTTCAATGTGTTATAAAGGTTATGATAAAATATGGCCAGTGATTAATACTTTATTTAGAATATGCTGTCTGTAAGATAATGCTGGTAAGGTTATGGTGTTCTTACATAAACTGATCCTGGTTTAGGAGAGGGGTGAGGAAGAGGGATTATATCTTTCAAATTAATAAGAAGGTAAAGTTTGAAAATACAGTCTTCTCATGGGAAGTCACTCCTGTACCCAAGCCAGCTGTAACTGAGAGGAGCATCCTGTGATTTCGAAAGAAAATAATGTGAGAAGGGAATTCTGGACACTGCATTTTGCTTGAGTGACACTGATATATTTGGAAGCATCTGTCTTCCCCTTTCACCTAGACCCACCTTTGGTTATTTTGGCCTCCTATGAGCTCTTGCTACTGGTCCCCTCTGACTCCTGAGTCCAAAGACTCAGCCTGTATTTGGTTTCAAATACTCCTTCTTAAAAGTTTATCACTAAAACAATCACAACATTTGCTGAGTAATTATGTTCCAATTTTCAGTTAAATTCTTGAGTTTAAATAGATTCATTATCAATAAAATGCAATCCTTTAACAAGGGGAAGAGAAGGCAATGGCCACCACTCCAATACTCTTGCCTGGAAAATCCCATGGATGGAGGAGCCTGGTGGGCTGCAGTCCTTGGGGTTGCGAAGAGTCGGACACAACTGAGCGACTTCACTCTTACTTTTCACTTCATGCATTGGAGAAGGAAATGGCAACCCACTCCAGTGTTCTTGCCTGGAGTATCCCAGGGATGGGGGAGCCTAGTGGGCTGCCACCTATGGAGTCACATAGAGTTGGACACGACTGAAGTGACTTAGCAGCAGCAGCAGCAACAAGGGGAAATATCTGATTTGTTTTCCCAAAGTATCACACACAGAAGGTGTGATAGCTGGCGTTCTCTTTCTTCCCTTTGTATTCATCACACACATATTATGAGCCTGTGTTAGCATGTGCCAGGCAAAGCTCAGACACGGAAACCATGTTCCCGACTCTTTGCTCTTTTTGACATACGATTATTTTAAAAACACACATATAGCACTTCTTATATGCGGCAGATCTCTGTAGCTCATTTGGTAAAGAATCTGCCTGCAATGCAGGAGATCTGGGTTTGATTTCTGGGTTGGGAAGATCCCCTGGAGGAAGGCATGGCAACCCACTCCAGTATTGTTGCCTGAAGAATCCCCATAGACAGAGGAGCATGGCAAGCTACGATTCATAAGGTCACAAAGAGTCGGACAGGACTGAGGGACTAAGCACATATGTCAGGCACAGTTCTAAGCACTTCACAAATACTAACTCTTTAATCCTTGAAGCAGCCTTAGGAAGAAGGTACTGTCCAAGGTCATAGGATTAGTGCTGGTGGAACCAAGAGATTCAAAGCTGGCATCCTGGCTGCAGATTTTGTGTCCTTCTGCACTATATCATGCTTTGTAGATTGGTTTTCATATAACCATCATTTGTATGTAATGAAAAATAGAATATGGGGCCTGCCTTCAAAGGATTCACAAGCTAAATCTGTTTCTTCTTTCTTTTCATATATATCTTCAAAGATCACATCTTGATAGAGCATTATGGTCCATTATTTTACTTGGTATGGTCATTTATTGAACATATACAGTTTTTACCAAAGACACAGGGACAATGCAGGCTGCATGTTAGGGAACTCAAATCAGAGAGATACCCAATTTTGTAAGTGCTGATGGAAGGATGTTTGTCAATGAAAATTTTCCAAAGATGTACTGCTTGATTTGGAGTTTGCTAAATGGAAGAATGGAGAGAAAGGAAGGATTTGTAGTGAGAAGGCACAGTGGAGTCTATATGAAGCAGCAGGTTAGGATTAGGAAGGGAAATGATTAAAAGTGTGACATGACCAGAGAAGGAAGATGGGGTTTAAGTTCAGGTGGCCTGCATTCTGTGATAAAGATGTGGAATTGATTCGATCAGTAATGGGAAATAATGAAGAAATTTAAGGAGTGAAAGATATGGTACAAATTATGTTTGAGGGCCACGAAATGGACAATTTGATTCCAAGCTGCCACTGAAAGTAATGTGGATTCCCAATTTCATTTTTTACCTCTTTTCTGTCAACTGACTTCTCCAACCCTTTGTCTCCTCTTCTTTGGCCTCTCCCATTTTTTTTTTGCCCTTTCACTTTCATGCATTGGAGAAGGAAATGGCAACCCACTCCAGTGTTCTTGCCTGGAGAATCCTAGGGATGAAGGAGCCTGGTGGGCTGCCGTCTCTGGGGTTGCACAGAGTCAGACACAACTGAAGCAACTTAGCAGCAGCAGCACCCAATCTTATCATTCCCTTCAGTAGTAAAAAATGTCTACTTTATCAAGGTTTAATCACAGAAATTTTCAGGAAAACACACAGTATTTGCATTAGACCATATGTGTATATGTGTGTGTATTTCAGTCGTTCAGTCCTGTCTGATTCTTTGTAATCCCACGGACTGTAGATTGCCAGGCCCTCTGTCCATGGAATTCTTCAGGCAAGAACGCTGGAGTGGGTAACCATTCCCTTCTCCAGATGATCTTCCCGACCCAGGGATCAACCCGAGTCTCCTGCATTGCAGGTAGATTTGGTACTGTCTGAGTCACCAGGAATGGCTTAAACCATATAATGAATTTCATTGTCAGCATTCTTTCTACTTGCCAATTCAAAACTTCCCTTTTGTTAAAGATACTTCAAGCATCATTGTGAGAAAGAATATTTATTTGGAGGAGCAGTCAACAGCTGAAGGAAGAACCTAAAATCTATGGTTCTTGAGTGATACCCTCCTCTTCTCACATGAAGATCCATCCTGTCTCAGTGAGAGGCACTGAAATTTTGCTGCATCCTGATGGAGAGAAGTGACAGCATTGTGCCGGCAGAGAGCTCTGGGATTGCTTTTCAGCTGTCCCCCATGTCCTTCCGGCACAAAATCCATCCTCCCTGAGTCTGTTTCCTCTACTGTGTTTACCTAAAATAACTATTAAAAGATAAGGCAGGTGAAACTATTATAGAAAAGCACGATGCAGATGAAAAGCATTGCTATTAATTTCTATTTTTCAGGCAGAGTTGAGCTCGGTATATCACAGTATTCTGCCAGGAACTCTGTATTTAATGGCTTGAAATCTTCATCTTTCTGGAATAGTGAGAAAAATACAGTTCACCTTCAGTTCTCGCAAATGAGGTTGCTTTTGTCCTTGTGCGCCTTTCAGAGCATTGCCAGAGAAAACCTTCAAAGTCAACTTTCTGAATGGCTCCCGATTTACATTAATGATCTCCTTCAAGGGAAATATGCTCCTGTTTTCCTCTTGAATTTTTATACCTTCTTTTTTTTTTTTTTTTTCCCCCTGCAGATCAAACAGTCAGTTGAGACCCACTTCAGCAGCCATGGCAGAAGAGCTGTTCTCTACAGGCCTTCTTCCTCCAGCCAAAGAGAGCTTCAGCTCCACCGGAGCATTCTCACTCAGCATCACTATACGGTTGTCATCTCCGAAGAAAGGCTCGGTGCCGACCCTGGGCTACTAGAAAAAGGTCAGAGTCAGAAGTAATTACCAAAGTTGCTTGTCATCTAGTGTAAATACTTCCTGGAATGTACTACTGTCTTCCTCTAAAAAAATTCACAAGAACAAATTTTTACCCATGATCAGCTTTCTTGCACCATAGAAAACTTGGATTCTCTTTTAGCTTCCTCTCCATTCTCCTTTAGCTGCATTTCTTTATTTCTGAAATTATTTTGTTTATATTTTTGCAGCATTTTGGAGTCACATAGTTCATCTTTAAATGCTGCATAAAAATGTTTATGTTTATGAGCCTGAATACATATTCTGCCCAGCACCAAACTGCTCCATATTTTAAGAAAATTGCCACTTCATCTGACTGCAAGTAGAATGTGCTGGAAATTGTTTTGAGAAGCCAACTTAAATGTGAATCACAGATTGGCTCTAAATGCGAAAGAAGTGTAGATATTTATCTCACACACTGTTACTAGTCAAGTACTTTTTATTTCTATCGTTTGAAGTGAAAAATAAGAGACAAGTTCTTAAATAAGTTATTTGAAAAGGAAGTTGAGTAGATGATGAGGGTCAAAAAGGGCAGTAACAATAACAGCTGACAGATCTTGAGTGACTAACCGTGTGACATATTGTATTCTGTATTCATGGCCTCATTTAATCCTCACTGAAAGCCTCTGAGTACCCCCAAGAAAAGATACACACACCCCAATGTTTATTCCAGCATTATTTACCATAGCCAGACATGGAAGCAACTTAAATGTCCATCAGCAGAGACATGGATAAAGAAGATATGGTGCATATATACAATGGAATGTTACTTAGCCATAAAACAACACAGTGGTGCCATTTGCAGAGACATGGATAGAGCTAGAGACTGTCACACAGAATTAAATAAGTCAGAAAGAGAAAAACAGATTAGTATAATATCGCATGTATGTGGAATCTAGAAAGATGGTGTAGATGAACTTATTTGCAAAGGGGAAACAGAGACACACACATAGAGAACAAATGTAGGGACACCAAGGGGTAAGGGGGTGGAATTAACTGGGAGATTGGGGTTGACATCTACACACTACTATGTATAAAATAGATAACTAGTGAGAATCTACTGTATAGCACAGGAAACTCTACTCAGTGCTCTGTGTGGGTGCTTAGTCACTCAGTCATGTCCAGCTCTTTTCGACGCCATGGACTGTAACCCACCAGGCTCCTTGGTCCATGGGGATTTTCCGGGTAAGAGTATTGGAGTGGGTTGCTATGCCCTCCTTCCGGGGGATCTTCCTGATTCAGGGATCAAACTCGGGTCTCCTGCATTGCAGGCTGATTCTTTACCGTCTGAGGCAGCAGGGAAGCCCAAGAACGTGAAGTGAGTAGCCTATCGCTTCTCCAGGGGATCTTCCCAACCCAGGAATTGAACCAGGATCTCCTGCATTGCAGGTGGATTCTTTACCAGCTGAGCTACCCAGTAAATGTTCTGTGGTGACCTCAATGGGAAGGAAATCTATAAAAGAATAGATATATGTATCACTGATTCACTTTGCTGCACAGCAGAAACTAACACAACATTATAAAGCAACTATACTCCAATAAATTTAAGAAAGAAATATTCATCCCTCCTCCACTTGCAGAAGAGGAACCCAAGGCTTGGAATAGTTCAGGGATGTACCTTGTATCTTAAACTGTAGTGATGAAGGGGCAGGATTTGAACCTCCCCAGATTCCAGATCTCACTTCTGTGCTTGTCCTCTTCATCTCCGTGTTGCTCACTCCCTCTTTGACCCCTTTGTTGTTGTTCAGTCGCTAAGTTATGTCTGACTCTGTGACCCTGTAAACTGCAACACACCAGGCTTCCCTGTTGTTCACTATCTCCCAGAGCTTGCTCAAACTCATGTCCATTGAGTCAGTGATGCCATCCAACCAACTCATCCTCTGTCATCCCCTTGCCTTCCTACCTTCAGTCTTTCCCAGCATCAGGGTCTTTTCCTGCATTAATCGATCATTTTACAGCTACCAGAATGTGGAGCACTCATTCTCTGTGGGCCAATCAGAGTTTTCTCTTTAGGATGGCACAGTGTGTGTTTGTTTTCCTATTTATCAAAAGGGAGGAGAGGAAAAGCAATTTGAATCAACTGCTGATCTCCATAGTGTTTCCTCTGGGAGAAAATAGATCCCGGTGCCACAGTAATTTTCATTGGTCATTTCAGTGTCAACCATTCTGACATCCTCATAGCACATGCTTTTTAATTAGGTCCCCCTTGCTCTTTAAGGGCTTCCCTTGTGGCTGGTAAAGAATCTGCCTGCAGTGTGGGAGACCTGGGTTTGATCCCTGCTTTGGGAAGATCCCCTGGAGAAGGGAAAGGCTACCCACTCCAGTATTTTGGCCTAGAGAATGCCATGGGCTGTATAGTCCATGGGGTCACAAAGAGTTGGACACGACTGAGACTGAGCAACTTTCACTTTTGCTTTTTAAAATGCTAGTTTACGTTGGTCATGAAAGAGGCTGGGAACACTTAGCCATAATCACCCTTTACCATCTTTTTTTTTTTTACAATGTTGGTGATAAAGTTATAAGCTAGTTCACTAACAAAGCTCCCAGGGGAAAAGCCTCAAAAGATCTACTTTGATGAAAAGACAGGACTTAAAAATGTGCAGAATACAGTCCATTAGGACAAATCTTCAGGAATGCCATTTGCCAGCCTCTGCCCCCAGGAGAAGTACGTTAATCTAGAGCTTTTGGAAGCAAATAAGAAAAGCAAAAGGGAGGTGAAAGCTATGGAATATGGAAGCAGCTGGAGACAAAGTTTACAAACCTCACTGAGGTTGGTTCTAAGAAGGACCCATCTGGAATCTAAAGTACTTTGGCATCTGATACAAAGAATTGACTCATTGGAAAAGACCCTGCTGCTGGGCAAGATTGAAGGCAGGAGGAGAAGGGGACGACAGAAGATGAGATGGTTGGATGGCATCACCAACTTGATGGAGATAAGTTTGAGCAAGCTCCTGGAATTGGTGATGGACAAGGAAGCCTGACATGCTGCAGTCCGTGGGGTCGCAAAGAGTCTGACTGAACTGAACTGAACTGAAAGTTCTAAAACATCCATAAATGATATTGTCAGAACACCACTGATGAGAATAGCTGTCAATCTTAAGGAAAGATATAAAGCACTTTGTCTTCTTCTCATCCTATACATTATTTTAGCCCACCGCTGAACAAGGTAATTTTATTAGCACCACCCTTGTGCCACATGAGCTGTGGTCCTGGATTCCTGCAAAGCCTTGACCCTGATAACACAACACTATTGTCTGAAATTCACGTGTTTTCTGCCCCCTTGGTGCTGCTACTCATTGTATACGGGCACAACACCTGTGATTTCAACTTCAATTTCCATTTTATCCACCTGCAAAACAAGGGAATATGTCTCTTCTCTCCCTTGATGTCCTTTGGGTCAGTTTTATAAGAAAAAGGAGAATTACTTTGCAGCTTCCAAATACCAAGAAAGTGCAAACAAAGCCTGAAGGCAATAGAATCTGGCAGCCAGAGGAGCTGCTGGGCACAGTAGCACAAGATAACTAGATGGTGTCACCGGAATTTGTCAGTGTAAATACTGATTTGGCTCCCTTTCCTTACATTTCCTCAGTTTTGAAAACATTCACTGCTTCTTTCTTGCTATTCTTTTGCTTTATATGGTAAGATATTATTCCTGGATAGGCCTCAAGAAAGGGCAGCAATTTCACAAGTATGGGATATGGTTGGTTCTTCATTAGATTTTGTAGTTTTCATTGTGAGAGCCTGTGCGTCGAATACCTGAGATAAAAAAATTTCCATGACCATCATCTAATATGTCTCTGATTATCTAACGTATAGAAGAAAAGCCACTTTTAAAATTGCAGCTTGTTTTCCATGGCCACACATTTAATCTATAGACTGAATTGAAGCACTTACTGTCAAAAATATTTTCTTGAGATTTAATTCATGTAAAATTTATTTTGCTCTAGTTTCACATATTCAACTTATGCTTGTCTTACTACATGTATAGCGGCAGACAGTGGGACCCTAAGTTGGCCCCTTTAAACTTCATCTCCCCATGCTAAGCAGCTTGGTGGAAGTGAAAGCAATTCAGAATGATCTGGAGACCTACTCTCCTTATCTTTCTTTTCATCATTTGCTGTTTGCTAACCTGAGATTTGAAAAGATTACATTAAAAACAAAAGAAGCACTTCTACAAATGTTATTAAGTACCAAGGTGCAGAGTTGACACATTTATAAAACACATTTTCGGTCTTAAGAAAATAAATATAAAACACATTTTCCCTGTTCTACCCATTTATTCTACCTGCTTTCTAGTCCTGTTTTGACTTTTCCCCCATCATTTCTGCTGATATCTTTTTTTGTGCCATACTTTGAAGCACAGGTGACCTTTTTCAGGGTTCCTTTAAAAAACAAAAGAACTTTTAAGGCTAGAAATGGATAAAAATTAGGAAAAAATTTAAAAGAGTGCTAGTCCAGGCAGGCAACATTCTACTATTAAGTACAATATGTTCTTGAAGAGTAATATTTGGGCTTCATCTTATATTAATTACTTATTTAGTAAACATTAATTGAAGGGAAAAGTAAGCAGTCTTAGGTTGAAAATTCAAATATAGGTATTATGTTTTCCCCTGGCTAATTCTATTCTGTGATATAATAGAAATTGGTGATTCTAACCAGAACAACAATAGATCTGTATATATTTAGCCTTGTTCTCTGAGACTTATTATAGTTTATATATTAAACTAAAGGCAGTAATGATATTTACTTCACAAGAATATGTGGTGAGAATTTAATCACTTTGTCCACACCCATCAGAGTTCTGGGAGGAAACAAAGTAAAGCCCAGCCAATATTTCTCACTCAGTAGTCTGGGAGTGGGGCCCAGAAATTTGTATGTTAAAAACAGACACAGGTAATTCTGATGTGTAGCCTGGTTTGAGGAACACTGTCCTAAGGGATATACTACTGGTTCAAAAAATAGCAATCTTTAGAGGTCATTTTGTAATAAAAGGATACAAAAGTGTGCTTGCTATATGCCATTTAACTATTAATAGTGAAGATTTGTTGGTATAGTTGTTTATAATTATTTCAACTTTAAGCTGATTTTGAGCACAGTAAGAGGACAATTGACTTTAAAGATTTATGCCTACAAAACAGCAGACTATGAAACATATGAAACATACACATTTATGGTCCTTTAGCCTCCTACTTTGGAAAAATATATCTTCTGTTTCTGCATTTGTAAGACCATAGAAGTCTCTGAATATATGTCTCTAAAGGAAAAGATTGAAAGACAAACCAATTATTCCTTTTCCTAATATCTAGATCAGATCAGATCAGATCAGTCGCTCAGTCGTGTCCGACTCTTTGCGACCCCATGAACCACAGCACGCCAGGCCTCCCTGTCCATCACCAGCTCCCGGAGGTCACCCAGACTCACACCCATCAAGTCAGTGATGCCATCCAGCCATCTCATCCTCTGTCTTCCCCTTCTCCTCCTGCCCTCAATCCCTCCCAGCATCAGAGTCTTCTCCAATGAGTCAACTCTTCGCATGAGGTGGCCAAAATACTGGAGTTTCAGCTTTAGCATCATTCCTTCCAAAGAAATTCCAGGATTGATCTCCTTCAGAATGGACTGGTTGGATCTTCCTGCAGTCCAAGGGACTCTCAAGAGTCTTCTCCAACACAATATCTAGATACTATATAGTAAATCAGTGCTCTGGTACATGGAAAAGAATAGTGGTCTAAAAGAGAGCAGGTATTCCCCCCAAAAGTTCTTAACCTATTCCCATGGCAACATCCAAGAAAGGTGTTTTCTAGGAGACTCTGATTCAAGGTACTTCATCATTGGATCAGAATTATTTATGTATATTTGAAGGGTAGAGCATATTTAGCAATTTTCTGTCCACTCTTGAGTATACCTTGCACTTTTGAATTGTGTTGTATAGTCCATGTGAAAAACAAATGCCAACTGCTATCCAAGTTATAGAATTAGAGACTCTTATGATTTCAAATTGCTCTTATTTTTGTAACTTGGGGCTTTTATACAGAATGGTCTTTGAAGAAATATAAAAAGTGAAAGACTATATAAATTTCCTTGCCAGGAGTTGACAAACTGTGGCCCACTGGCCAAATCTGGCCCAATGCCTATAAACAAAGTTTGCTTGGAACACAGCCACTCATTTCTTTTTGTACTGTCTTTGTCCGTCTTTGTACTATAACAGCAGAGCTAAGTAGTTGCAACAAAGGCTATATGGCTCTTAAGGCCTAAAATATTTGTTATTGAGTCCTTTACAGAAAATGTTTGCTGACCTGTGGATCTAGACTAATTCTATGTCATTTGATCTCATGATGGTGGTTAAACTCAAGGACTGAGATAGATTAGGTTTTTAACTTAACTCAAACCTCATTCAAAAAGGATTTGATGGTTTATAGTCAAACATATAATAATAAGATTACTAAGATGGAAATATAAAAGTAGGGCTCAAACTGGATATTCCTCTTAGCTACCATAATTTGAGCTTAATTTTGGCTTGAGCTGCCAAGTACCCAGCTTGGCAACAGGGGCAAGAGTAGAGAGAGGTTTTGCTCTCGGGAAGAAGGGGACACTGAAGTGCCTCCCCTTGATCTCTGACATGCCCAGATAGTACATTGAAAACAACTTTTTCAACAGGACTCTTAAGTTGATGATGTTATGTACGGTGAAGGGCCAGAGCAACATTTGTATTGCAGACGAAGTGGATGTGAGCTGAGAGTGTGACATGACAGCATGACATAATGAAAGCATCTCTAAGAAGGGACAGGATTAATACTGTGATAAATAGTATTTATCTATATTTGTATTGATACATTTGCTATATTGTATTATAGAGATGATATTTTAAATAATATTGCTACAGCTTTCCCCCCACTAAGAAGGACACTGTAATTTTCCCAGCTGTGTTCTTGGGATGTACTATTAAAGATACAGTTAGCAGAGCGAGATGTTCCTACTACTTAATGTTGTGGAAAATGTATTTAAAAAAGGAAAAGCCCATTTCCTTCCCTGTTTATAATTTCATAGTTTCTTCCCTCCCATAAATTTATTTACATTCACCTGCACTCTTAAAAATGTCCAACACATCCATGTATCATTTGAAATTTAGTCTCATTTTGAAGGTTTATTTATAATGGCTACTTGCCAAAAGCTGTTTCTGCTGGTTGTGTGGAAAAAAACAAGTCCTGCAGATCAATCTTAACTTTTGTAATGGAAAATGTATTTCAGATTTTTCTTTAGTTTATTTGTATTCAAAAAGAAGCCATAAGGAAGTTGAGATTTCAATTAAGTAAGAAGAGCTTAACCACAATAATTATTTTCTTGGGGAGGGTAGTGAACTGTGGTAATTAAAGAGAATAAGTTGTGGAGTAAGACTGAACCTGGGTTTGACTCCCTAGTGTTATCTTTAATGGTTACACTACCCTGGGCCAGTTGGCCTCTCAAAGCCCTCGTTTTTCTCTTCTGAAATGAATTGTTTTGAGATTGTTCTGAGAATGGCATGTGGTAGGCACTCCAAAAATGGGAGATAATATTGCTACTGCTGCCAGGAATTAGATACAGGAAGGAGATTGTAAAGATTCCTTTGTGGAGAGGTACGTTAAAGGGGGTGCTGCCCTGATAGCTCAGTGATAAAGAATCTGCCTTAAATGCATGAGACATGGGTTCGATCCCTGGTCAGGAAGATCCCCTGGAGAAGTAAATGGCAACCCACTCCAGTATTCTTGACTGGGAAATCCCATGGGCAGAGGAATCTCTTGGGCTACTGTCCATAGGGTTGCAAAGAGTCGGACACAACTTACCAGTAGCAGAAGGGTGCTTGCTGCTACTGGAAATTTTGCATTAAAATCTCCCTATTAAGTCCTATTCTTTTCAAGTCGCCTTCCCAATTCAATATTTTTTCATTAATGATCTGGATTGTTAACCCTTCTGAAATTCTGACACATGGTCTCCTGGATCATTTCATTAGGAAAAACAACCTCACTTCTAAAAAAATTTGTCATCTCCTTGAGATCCACAACCCTGTCTGCTCAGCTCGTCACATAGAACTATGCCCTCCACATAGGGGCACACGATAAATATTTATTAGAATACATAAATAAATGAAGATGAAATAGTACAGTTGAGCCCCTTAAATAGTGAACTACCTTAGACTTTCACATTAAAACTTAATTCTTCAGCCTTTCATTTTTATGTAGCTTTAAAGTAACATTGATATTCTACTCATGCTCAAATCTGCTCATGTAACAAAAATAATGCAACCACAACTGTGGTAGGAGATAAAGCTAATACTTCATACATCAAACAATTCTAGACTGTTGAGGTTTTTAATGCCTGTGTCTGTTTTTCAGTTTTCCCCTTCCTTGGATTTCAAGACTTCTCTGACACATTTAGCTGTGTTCCTCAACCTGTTGTTTTTGCAGAAGGGCAGATGTGTTTAGTTCTAAACACGTGCGGGCTCAGGTGCCTTGAGATTTTCACATAAATGTACTTAGCAGAGACTGGATGTCAGGCAGGAGATGTAGATGTTTGGGCTATCTGCTTAGAGATGATAACTGATTCATTGAAGGTGTAATATTCCATAAAACAGAGGAACACACAGAGTTACCTAAAGCTGCTTTCCAATAAAGGACACGGAAAAGTAAGCTTATTTTTTGCTGCTCATGACTGTAGAGAGCGTTACAGGTGAAAACCCCTATCATGTCATTTAGGTCCTGCCGGTGAATTCTTAGCATTGTGTGAAACATTCACTTCTAGTCCCTTGCTTTGAAAAGTGTCATATAACCCAAGATTTTTATAGCATGTATGTCTCTAAAGGAAAAGAAAGTCACCATCAAATTCTTCTCTTTCCTAGCATCCAGGTACTATTTAGTAAATCATTGTTTTAGTTCATAGAATGAATAGTGGCCTAAGAGAGAATAAATATTTTCCAAAAGTTTTAAGCTTGCACCCAGGGTAGAGTCTAAGTAATATGTAGTTCGGGAGACTCTGACGCAGAGTATATTTTATCTTTGGCTTGGAATTATTTATGTATACTTGAGGAGACATATTTCTACAGTTGCAGTACAAACCAAGAACTGTAGCAGGAACAAGAAAATAGATTGTTCCAATTGAAAAGACCATTTCTGGGAGGCCTGCAAGTAGTTGGGCCAATATTTTTGTATCCCCACTGTTTAACGGGTCACTTGAGTACAGGATTTATTTGTAGTAACCCTAGAAGGCCCAGGACCTGTTGAAGGATGAACATTGTATCAATCAGACTTACCCAGCAATGGAATAGCAGCTCAAAGAGTAGGAACTTTTGATGGAATAAGAGCAAAGCAGGAATGCTGTAGGTATTGCAAAGCATGGCTTGCTTTATCACTCAGGAGAATGCATAAAATCAGCATCAAAGCCTTTTTCAAATCTGCAGTTTGGGGATGAGCTCTAACACTCATACACACAAAATCAGAGGAAGCAGGACAATATTTTTTTTAATTGGAGTATAATTGGTTTACAATGTTGTGTTAGTTTCTGCTGTACAACATGAATCAGGTAATATGTATACATATATCCCCTCCGTCTGGAGCCTCCCTCCCACCACCCCCCATCCCATCCCTCTAGGTCATCACGGAGCACCAAGCTGAGCTCCTGTGCTATACAGAAGCTTCCCACTAGCCATCTGTCTTACACACTGCTGCTGCTGCTGCTGCTAAGTCGCGTCAGTCGTGTCCGACTCTGTGCGACCCCATAGACGGCAGCCCACCAGGCTCCCCAGTCCCTGGGATTCTCCAGGCAAGAACACTGGAGTGGGTTGCCGTTTCCTTCTCCAATGCATGAAAGTGAAAAGTGAAAGTGAAGTCACTCAGTCGTGCCCGACTCTTAGCGACCCCATGGACTGCAGCCTACCAGGCTCCTCCGTCCATGGGATTTTCCAGGCAAGAGTACTGGAGTGGGGTGCCATTGCCTTCTCAATAGTATATATATTTCAATGCTACTGTCTCGATTCGTCCCTATTCTAGATTATCCCTATTCAATCATTCCCTGGAATGTTATTCTCTTCGACCCTCTCCTACCCCTGTGTCCACAAGTCAAGACAAGATTTTAAACCTCTATTATTCTAGAATTCCTTTTCTTTAGTCTTTGCCTTTAGTCTCCTGTCCTCTGGCAGAAGAGAGGAACAGGAGGCTAAAATGGAGCGAAGAAACGTGGACCCAAAGGCCGAACTGGAAGCGGTCCCTTTAGGCTGGGGGTGCAGGTTGATAGCAGATGCTTCTGGTCCTTTACAATTTGAGAGCCTAATGAACTCATTCCTTTTCCTCTCCAGCCCCATACCAGCACCCCTGCTGCCTTCCTGAGTTTAATATGCACTAGGACTGTTCAGCAGGAAGACAGAAGAGGAAAGGTCACATTTGAAAGGCACAGTGTTTCGCTTTGTCGGTATTTTGCCTGGAACGCACTTGACATACGTTTTTTATTAGGCAAGTAATAGGTTTTGGACGGTATCAGAAGCACTTCTGTGCCCTGAGTTAATCAAACTAGAAAAGAAAAGAAACTGAATCAAAGAAATGGCATAGGGCTGCACCATTCTATTTTATTGTATCATGACACATAGTAATTGTGTGTTCGGGTTTATTGTTATTTTCCTCATCGCTCATAGAATTACTGATGTATTTACTCCCAAACAGAATGTGTTCCTTAATTGGCAGGGGAACGCTCAAAGAATGTTTATTTAACCTTAACTTGGTTGAATTGTTTATACTACAGGGATCCGAGTTCAATTTACTTTAGTTTCGGGGGAAAAAAAAAAAAACTTTCTTATGTATAGAAGCTGAGTTATGAGTGATCTCCCCACTCTGATGTTTCCTTTACCCTCCACTGTGCAAAGGGAACAAAAAGCCACTGTCTCATTTTTACTCCAAAGAAACTAAACTACTTCCTTAAGTGGGTTAGTTCTTTCAATTGAAAATGGTAACCAGATGTTTACTGAAATCCCTAGCATTTCTCCTTCAAGCCTACTTTCTTTCTAATTGTTTGATCTTTTTAAGTTTCATAGAAACCAGATTGGGTATTTGAGTTTTCCATAGCTGGGAAATGTTTAATGCCGCTTTGAAGATCCTTTGTATCGTTACTTTAAATGCACTTTCTTCTGCTTCTACTTTTTTAAAAAGATGCAGCATGGATCTTTTATCAGGTAATTTGTTACAGGTCCTTGTTCTCTTCATATTTCCTTAGAGTTGAAAATACTGGGGGATTTTTTGTTTGTTTGAAAATTTAGAGTTTTTTGTCTGATTTTGCCACAGACTAAACTGTGCTTTAAATGACAGATTGAATTTGTAAAAACAAATATTCATATCATATTTAGATGGAGAAAGACTCCAGGAAGGAAAACAAACGCCTTCATATGGGGCCTTTCAAGAGACGGAGCGTGTGGATTAATTTAAGGGAAGTTGGAGACTTCAGACATAGTGTGTTTATGCTAGTGCATTAGCAGATTTAGTTGCTTGACATATTTTAGACCTTGTCCTCAAACTGGTAGGAGTTTGGGAGCATCTAACCAGATTTTCAGTACTGCCTCTCAATTTTTATATCACTTTTACTTTCTACTCTCATTGTTACAAATATTGTTGAAACATCCCAAGTCACTTCCTCTTTAATTACTGTTTCCCTCTGGATATCCTGTATGGTTTCTATCTTATTTTTAGCTAAAGTTATTTCCTTTTAACAGCTTCTCTTTGCAGAAGTCAAAACCACAGTTTGGGAAACAAAGACTCAAGGGAAAGGATATTTTTCCCCCCTTGGTAATCTCTATTTAATACTCAATAATCAGACTTGCACCACACTATACCCTACCTCCCCAAATTATCCTTTCAGAATTTGCCAAGAAACTCCATTTTGTTACAAATCCAGCCACTATATTTATGATTGCAATATTTTTGGTGGAAGAGCAGATTTGAGCATGAGTAGAACATAAACTTGGAGAAGGCAATGGCACCCCACTCCAGTACTCTTGCCTGGAAAATTCCATAGACGGAGGAGCCTGGTAGGCTGCAGTCCACGGGGTCGCTAAGAGTTGGACACGACAGAGCAACTTCACTTTCACTTTTCACTTTCATGCATTGGAGAAGGAAATGGCAACCCACTCTAGTGTTCTTGCCTGGAGAATCCCAGGGACAGGGGAGCATGGTGGGCTGCCGTCCACGGGGTTGCACAGAGTCGGACACGACTAAAGCGATGCAGTAGCAGCAGCAGCAGCAGCAGAATATAAACTAAGCTTTAATGTAAAATCACTGAGATAATTTCTTAATGTCCTTGATCTTACTCTAGCAGAGTTTCCCAAACTTGGTGAAATGTATGAACCAGTGGAATAAACACTTGTCCTAGTACTGAATGGGTGCTATAGGGTCCACCATTTTCTTACAAACCCTTTTCTCTCTTCAGTTCAGTTCAATTCAGTTCAGTCACTCAGTCATGTCCAACTCTTTGCGACCCCATGAACCACAGCACGCCAGGCCTCCCTACCATCACCAACTCCCGGAGTCCTCCCAAACCCATGTCCATTGTGTAGGTGATGACATCCAACCATCTCATCCTCTGGTGTCCCCTTCTCCTTCTGCCCTCAATCTTTCCCAGCATCAGGATCTTTTCAAATGAGTCAGCTCTCTGCATCAGGTGGCCAAAGTATTGGAGTTTCAGCTTCAGCATCAGTCCTGCCAATGAACACCCAGGACTGATCTCCTTTAGGATGGACTGGTGGATCTCCTTGCAGTCCATGGGACTCTCAAGAGTCTTCTCCAACACCACAGTTCAAAAACATCAATTCTTCAGTGCTCAGCTTTCTTTATAATCCAACTCTCACAGCCATACATGACTACTGGAAAAACCATAGCCTTGACTACATGGACCTTTGTTGTCAAAGTAATGTCTCTGCTCTTTAATATGCTGTCTAGATTGATCATTACTTTCCTTCCAAGGAGTAAGCATCTTTTAATTTCATGGCTGCAATCACCATCTGCAGTGATTTTGGAGCCCAGAAAAATAAAGTCAGCCACTGTTTCCCCATCTATTTCCCATGAAGTGATGGGACCAGATACCATGATCTCCGTTTTCTGAATGTTGAGCTTTAAGCCAACTTTTCCTCTCCACTTTCACTTTCATCAAGAAGCTCTTTAGTTCTTCTTCACTTTCTGCCATAAAGGTGGCCACTTGATACGAAGAACTGACTCATTGGAAAACACCCTGCTTTTTAATAAGCTGTCTAGGTTGGTTATAGCTTTTTTTCCAAGGAGCAAGCATCTTTTAATTTCATGGCTGCAATCACCATCTGCAATAATTTTGAATGTTGAGTTTTAAGCCAGATTTTTCACTCTCCTCTTTCCCTTTCATTTAAGAGGCTTTTAGTTCCTCTTCACTTTCTGCCATAAGAGTGGTGTCATCTGCATATCTGAGGTTATTTCTCTCAGCAGTCTTGATTCCAGCTTGTGCTTCATCCAGCCATGCATTTCATGGGATATACTCTGCATATAAGTTATATAAGCGGGCTGACAATATACAGCTTTAACGTACTTCTTTCCCAATTTGGAACCAGTCTATTGTTCCATGTCCGGTTCTAACTGTTGCTTCTTGACCTGCATATAGATTTCTCAGGAGGAAAGTAAGGTGGTCTCGTATTCCCATCTCTTTCAGAATTTTCCCCAGTGTATTGTGATCCATGCAGTCAAAGGCTTTGGCGTAATCAATAAATCAGAAGTAGATGTTTTTCTGGAATTTTCTTGCTTTTTCTATGATCTAATGGATGTTGGTAATTTGATCTCTGGTTCCTCTGCTTTTTCTAAATCCAGCTTGGACATCTGGAAGTTCATGGTTCACACACACATGCTTCCCCAGTGGCTCAGTGATAAAGAATCTACCTGTAATGCAGGATGATTCCTTGGGTCAGAAAGATCCCCTGGAGGAGAGCATGGCAACCCACTCCAGTATTCTTGCCTGGAGAATCCTATGGACAGAGGAGTTTGGTGTGCTGCCAGGCATGGATTACAAAGAGCTGGACACGACTGAAGTGACTTGATATATATATATATATATATATATATAATAGATATATATGTAGAGAGAGAGAATATCATGTTGTACACCCTGAATTAACATGATGTTAGATGTCACTTATATCTCAAGAAAGTTTCTCTGGGGATAACCTAAAAATAATGTTGAATCCTAATCTGTCACCTACAGGCAGAGTCTTGAGAAAGCATTGATTTTCCTAGTACCTGATAGATGTTTTCATTTGTGTGTCCCAGGGCCTCGATATGTATAAATAGTGGATAACGCATGATGCTTCCTTTCTCTGGGAATGTTTTTCTGACTAGTAATGCTGACTGCAAGCCCTCAGCCATGTAGACTCTAGAGCTTATCATCAGATCCTCTCTCTCCTTCAACCATAACACACAACAGGCACCACACCCTGTGGTGTGCCTTCTCAGCCTTGACTCCACACTCCTTACAGTTCCTATGCTTCTCTTGTGCTATCACAGTAACAATTACTCTCCCAGATACTGGTCTCTTCCTTATACATCTTCACCACAGATGCCAGTTTATTTTATTTTTTAAATGTTTCATTTTGACCTCCAATATTCCCAATTTTTTAACAAGATTTATTTATTTATTTATTTTCATTTTCGGATGCACCCTGCAGTATGTGGGATCTTAGTTCCCTGACCAGATTTCGAACCCACACCCCCTGCATTGGAAGGCAGAGTCTTAACCACTACACCACCAGGGAAGTCCCACAAGTGCCAGTTTAATATTCCGTAAGCACAGCTCTGCTCCCGTCAGTTCCCTCTGGAGAAGTGTTCAATGATTTTTACGTCTGCAACCCATTCCAGTACTCTTGCCTGGAAAACCCCATGGGCAGAGGAGCCTGGTAGGCTGCTGTCTATGGGATCGCTAAGAGTCCGACATGACTGAGCAACTTCACTTTCACTTTTCACTTTCATGCATTGAAGGAAATGGCAACCCAACTCCAATGTTCTTGCCTGGAGAATCCCAGGGACAGGGGAGCCTGATGGGCTGCCATCTATGGGGTCGCACAGAGTCAGACACGACTGAAGTGACTTAGCAGCAGCAGCAGTAAGCAGAATGCAGGTCAGGAAACAACAGTTAGAACTGGACATGGAACAAGAGACCAGTTCAAAATAGGAAAAGGAGTACGTCAAGGCTGCATATTGTCACCCTGCTTATTTAACTTACATGCAGACTACATCATGAGAAACACTGGGCTGGAAGAAGCACAAGCTGGAATCAAGATTGCTGACAGAAATATCAATAACCTCAGATATGCAGATGATACCACCCTTATGGCAGAAAGTGAAGAGGAACTAAAAAGCTTCTTGATGAAAGTGAAAGAAGAGAGTGAAAAGGTTGGCTTAAAGCTCAACATTCAGAAAACGAAGATCATGGCATGTGGTCCCATCACGTCATGGCAAATAGATGGGGAAATAGTGGAAACAGTGTCAGACTTTATTTTTTTGGGCTCCAAAATCACTGCAGATGGTGATTGCAGCCATGAAATTAAAAGATGTTTACTCCTTGGAAGGAAAGTTATGACCAACTTAGATAGCATATTCAAAAGCAGAGACATTACTTTGCCAACAAAGATCCGCCTAGTCAGAGCTATGGTTTTTCCAGTAGTCATGTATGGATGTGAGAGTTGGACTGTGAAGAAAGCTGAGTGCCGAAGAATTGATGCTTTTGAACTGTGGTGTTGGAGAAGACTCTTGAGAGTCCCTTGGACTGCAAGGAGATCCAACCAGTCCATTCTAAAGGAGATCAGTCCTGGGTGTTCATTGGAAGGATTGATGCTGAGGCTGAAACTCCAATACTTTGGCCAACTCATGCAAAGAGTTGACTCATTGAAAAAGACCCTGATGCTGGGAGGGACTGGGGGCAGGAGGAGAAGGGGACGACAGAGGATGAGATGGCTGGATGGTATCACCGACTTGATGGACATGAGTTTGAGTAAACTCCGGGAGTTTGTGATGGACAGGGAGGCCTGGCGTGCTGCGATTCTTGGAGTCACAAAGAGTTGGACACGACTGAGCGACTGAACTGAAGCAGAATGCAAATTTCTTAGCCCAACATTCTGCATTTCCCATGCCATGGAGTTGGATACCTCCATACCCCTGTGATAGCATGGCTCTCAGGCTTGTTCCTACACTTGAATTATCTAGGAAATGTAGAAATTAAAGAAGCCAATGCCCAGGCCCCACTTAGAATATTTTGTCAGAATTGCGGGGTCAGAGAGTTGGATTTGGACATCACTTTAAAAAGAAAATCTTAACTGTATTGGCCTAAAGTTCTTATTTTACCTGAGTTCTTTTTTAAAAATTTATTTTACCGAAGCACAGTTGATTTACAATGTTGTGTTAATTTCTACTGAACAGTGATTCAGTTATGTATACACACTTTCTTCTTATTCTTTTTCCATTAGAGTTTATCACAGGATATTGAATGTAGTTCCCTGTGCTATACAGTAGGACCTTGTTGTTTATCTATTCCTTTTATAATAGTCTATATCTGCTAATCTCAAACTCCCAATCCATCCCTCCCTGCCCCTGAAACCTGCACCTGAAGACTGTTTCTTATGTGGGAGTCTATTTCTACTTTATAGATAAGTTCATATGTGTCATATTTTACATTATATATATAAGTGATATATGATATTTGTCTTTCTGACTTACTTCACTTAGTATACTAATCTCTGGGTCTATCCATGTTGCTACAAATGACATTATTTTATTCTTTTTTTGTGGCTGAGTAGTATTCCATTTTCTATATGTACCACTTCTTTATCTGTTCATCTGCTGATGGACATTCACGTTGTTTCCATATCTTGGCTGTTGTAAACAGCACTGCAGTGAACACAAGAGTGCATGTATCTTTTTTGAATTATAGTTTTCTCTGGATATCAGGCATCAGGTTTTTTTTAAAGCATCCCAGGGAAGATCCCCTGGAGAAGGGATAGGCTACCCGCTCCAGTATTCTTGAGCTTCCCTTGTGGCTCAGCTTGTAAAGAATCTGCTTGCAATGCGGGAGACCTGGGTTTGATCCCTGAGTTGGGAAGATCCCCTGGAGAAGGGAAAGTCTACCCATTCCAGTATTCTGCCCTAGAGAATTCCATAGACTGTATAGATCATGGGGTTGCAAAGAGTCAGACATGACTGAGTGACTTTCACTTTAAGGTGATATTACTGTATGGGTGGGATGGAGAATCACTTTGATTAACCTATTCACCTCTGCCTGATCCCATTGCAAAGCTTTCTACTTTGCAGTGTTATTTAGACTTGTCTCTTAGAATTTCCTCCTTTCCACCATTTCTTAAAATTCAAATGAATATCTAAATTCACCCATAGTGTCATTTGCTCAGTTTTGTATCCGACTCTTTGCAACTCCATGGACCATAGGCTGCCAGGCTCCTCTGTCTATGGGATTCTCCAGGCAAGAACACTGGAGTGGGTTGCCATTTCCTTCTCCAAAATTAACTCATAAATTCCCCTCAAACTCAAAACAGTAAACAAGTTAACTAAGGCCTCATCACTCGTTATTCCTGCACCTCTGATGCCTAGATTGTACTTGTGTTTTATTTTTTAATAATTTTTGTATGTTAATCTCATCTCCCCTTCTATATGATAAACTTCTTGTAGAACAGGGAGTATTTTATTCATCTGTTTATTCTTTATACTGTGCCTAGAACAGTGTCTTGTGTATACCTAGTAGGTACACAATTAAATGAATAAGCCATTGAAAAAATAAACCTATAAATATATTAATAACAGAGCTGAATACTTCAGGTATTCAAGCATCATTTACTTCTTTGAAGTTTAGAGAAAAAAATAGTTAGTGCTTTATAGGAAAAAACTGTTGTAGAGTTAAATGAAATGTGCTTTGGGCTGTGTCTATCAAATGAAGAACAGAACTCACAGGCCCACTGCCTCTAGTGAAAGTTCCCTGTAACCTTGTATCAGAGGGGTCAGATCAGTGATATCTATGTTTCCAAAGAAAGACAAATTCTGCTAATAAGTAAATAATAGCCTTTAATAATAATGATAATTCTTTCCAGCTCTTTCATTAAGGAAAAATATGAAAATCACATGTGAATCTCATCATCTGTGCAACAAAATGATCTATTTAGAGCCGGGAACTTTAGGAATTTAAAAAATCCACTTAGCATTCCATGTTGTTATCAGAGGGACCAAACAAGTGATTAAAGGGCATAGAGGGCAAAGATGTCTCTTAGCCAGCCCTGACTCTCTAATTGCTAACTCTGTATTTTATACTTACCAGAAGGTAAAGAGAATCTTTGCCTGCATGTTTAAGGAATGTACTTTTGGCAAAACTTGACCATAATGTCTGCTGATTTGCTAGAACTATGATTCTCAAATTTTGTGTGTATCAGAATTGTCTGGAAGGTTTGGTAAATCACAGATTGCTGGGCCCTACTCTCAGTTGATCTGATTCAGTAAGAATGTGGAGGTGAGTTGAGAAATAATAAATTGCCAGGTAATGCTAATGTGCTGTCCAGGACCACTTGTTGAAAACTAGTGTCCTAGGTCATTCTTTATTACAGATTTTCAGTCTTTCTTCCAGAAGCACAAAGATATTCTGCGTATTTGCCCTTTTAAGTATTTAATGGCCAAACTTTTTCCCATTTGCCTCCATGGGACACCAAATCAATCTTATACCTTGGTGAGAAGCCCCTCCTAAATTTATATAGATGCTAAACCCATTAATTCTGAGTCAACATGCAAAGCCTTGGTACATGCAAAGCTTAATTATTTGCAGTCAAGACCAGTGACACCGTTTTAAAAGGATAGGAACAAGTAGCTGAATTTACACTGTCTTTGGACATGATGGGCTTGCTTGAAGATAGTGGAATCAAGGTAAAAATATGGACAGATGATTTATTTTAAATGGTAATTATATGCCCCCAAAGAGAAGTACTTAGCTTTCACCTAGAGCCAGACATCCTGGAACATGAAGTCAAGTGGGCCTTAGGAAGCATAACTATGAATGAAGCTAGTGGAGGTGATGGAATTCCAAATGAGCTATTTCAGTCCTAAAAGATGGTGTTGTTAAAGTGCTATACTCAATATGCCAGCAAATTTGGAAAACTCAGTAGTGGCCACAGGACTAGAAAACGTCAGTTTTTATTCCAATTGAAAAGAAGGGCAATGCCAAAGAATGTTCAAACTACCGCACTATTGCACTCATCTCACATGCTAGCAAAGTAATGCTCAAAATTCTCCAAGCTAAGCTTCAACAGTACGTGAGCTGAGAAGTTCCAGATGTTCAAGCTGAATTTAGAAAAGGCAGAGGAACCAGAGATCAAATTGCCAACATCCGTTGGATAATAGAAAAATTAGAATTCCTGAAAAACATCTACTTCTGCTTTATTGATTATGCCAAAGCCTTTGACTGTGTAGATCACAACAAACTGGAAAATTCTTAAAAGAGATGGGAATACCAGACCACCTTATCTGCCTCCTGAGAAATCTGTATGCAGGTCAGGGAGCAACAGTTAGAACCAGACATGGAACAATAGACTGGTTCCAAATTGGGAAAGGAGTACGTTAAAGCTGTATGTTGTCACCCTGCTTATTTAACTTGTATGCATAGTACATCATGAGAAATGCGGGGCTGGATGAAGTACAAGCTGGAATCAAGATTGCCAGGGTAAATATCAATAACCTCAGATATGCAGATGACAGACAGCATTCTTATAGCAGAAAGTGATGAGGAACTAAAGAGCCTCTTGATGAAAGTGAAAAAGGAGAGTGAAAAAGCTGGCTTAAAACTCAACATTAAAAAAACGAAGATCATGGCATCCGTCCCATCACTTCATGGCAAATAGATGGGGAAACAATGGAAACAGGGACAGACTTTATTTTGGGGGGCTCCAAAATCACTGCAGATGGTGACTACAGCCATGAAATTGAAAGATGCTCGCTCCTTGGAAGAAAAGCTATGACCAATCTAGACAGTTTATTAAAAAGCAGAGACATTAGTTTGCCAACAAAGGTCCATCTAGTCAAAGTTGTGGTTTTTCCAGTAGTCATGTATGGATGCGAGAGTTGGACTATAAAGAAAGCTGAGTGTTGAAGAATGGATGTTTTTGAGCTGTGGTGTTGGAGAAGACTCTTGAGAGTCCCTTGGACTGTAAGGAGATCCAACTGGTCCATCCTAAAGAAGATCAGTCCTGGGTGTTCATTGGCAGGACTGATCCTGAAGCTGAAACTCTTAATACTTTGGCCACCTGATGTGAAGAACTGACTCATTTGAAAAAACCCTGATGCTGGGAAAGATTGAAGGCAGGAGGAGAAGGGGAAAACAGAGGATTAGATTGTTGGATATCATCACCAACTCAATGGACATGAATTTGAGCAAGCTCCAGGAGTTCGTGATGGGCAGGGAAGCCTGATGTGCTACAGTCCGTGGGGTTGCAAAGAGTAGGAAATGATTGAGTGACTAAACTGAAGGATAAGCAAGAGAGTACTATGGAAAAGAGGAATTCTGGCCTGGGTTCCTATGTCTTTGTGAAACCATGACTAAATTACTTAATTAAGTTCTTAGATTCCTTTCATTTTACAAAAGATGAAGATTTTTGGATTAGATATACTAGGTATATCTTATTTAAGATCTATTTCAACTAGAAAATATGTAAAAAGAATAATAAAGAATGAGAGAGATTACCTAAAATGCCAACAAAGACATACTTCTTTACAAGTTTTTTTCTACATTTTATACAATTGTCTAGTTTGATTTTTTTTAGCATACCATCATGTCAGAAATACATGCCATAAAAACTTTGTAAATATTATTTCAGAGGCTACTTAACTTTATATTACCAGATGTATGTAATATTTATTTTATTGTTCTTAATCTTTCCCATATTAGATATTTATGATATTTCTAATGTTTTGCTATTATAAATAATGCCCTCAGAAAATTATTCTATGGAAGTGTGGTATGGAAATCCAAGTTCACAGCTGGAGTATAAGGCAGATTAAGTTTCTGCTAGAAATTAGTACTAGCCTCATGGCCGGAATGCTGGGAATGTGAGAATGGCAGGCACATTCCATGGTAATCTGAAGGCTCATCCGAGAGGGCCAGTATCAGGAATCATGAGTGTTTGCCCTTCCATTGGCTTGTTTGATCAAGGATTCATGTTCATTATTTGTTCATTTTTGGAGAAATAGCATATTAAGTTTTATCAGGAAGACTTTGCCTTGTGTTGTCTGAAATCTCCCACTCATAACTACTCAGCATGACTATAGCACCCTGAGACTGATACTGTTTCTCATCTTATGGAACGTAATTCTATTACTTTTCCACATTGAGTATTTTATATCAGAGACATTTGGAATTGTAAAATGATTGAGGTCTAGCTTAATTTTATGTTTATTTTCATTTCTATGTAGCAGTTGATTGGCATCATAGAGTGCTTTGAAAGATGTACAGTGTTTGAAAAGACTCAATGTCTGTTTTTCATAGAGAATAATAGTGCTTTATTTGAATGCATATTCAAACCACATTTTTAGAAAATAGTTTTCCCATTTATCAAGATGTTTTATGTTTTTGATAGAATATTGAATCAAGCATTTGCAAGTACAAAGGTAAAAGCAAAAATCGCTCCAGAGATAACACAGTTGCCTCCTGCCTCTTTTTGCAAGTTTACTCCACATGTTTTAACAGATACTTAAAAAAAATTTTTTTATTTTTGGCCATACCATGTGGCTTGCAGGATCTTAGTTCCTTGACCAGGGATGGAACCCAGGCTCCCAGCAGTGGAAGCAAAGAGTTCTAACTACTGGACTACCAGGGAATTCTTGATACATTTTTAATATTTTGATAAAAAATAAAGACTGTACTGTCTTTCCATGTCAGTGTAGTTTTTAAGAATTGTAACAAAGTGTCATGTCAGTAGTTTTTAAGTTAGCCTTTTAAAATCACTAATTAAATGTACTGTGCTATACAGTTTATATACATTAACTTACTGACTTCTCACTTCTAGTCCACAGGGTAGCTATTTACATTTCACACTTGCAGGATTGAGTAGCACATATCATAAATGATGGAGCTGAGGTTTGACCCAAGGGCTGTCTGTCTCTAAATGTGAGATTTTAACCACAATATCATCCTAGTTTATTGAAAGTATATGCAAGATATTTATAATTTTTTAACTTTGTTAATATAAAATGCAACTTTACCACAATATTTATTTATATTGCTTTTTTTGAGATTTGGGTATAATTTGGAATTATAATCAAAATATCAAAACTGTGCTTCCTCCTGCCACATTCCTCTACAAAATGATGGCTCATATTTTAATTTTCATTGACAGTGCTATTGGTGAAGTTAAAAATGTCACATCATTTAAATTTTTTAATAGGGAAGAAAGTGTTACTTATATATTAATTTAAAACAATTTCTATTTTTTAAATGCTGTCTTTTTAAATTTAATTTTTTATTTTCAAATCTTTTTTTATATGAAGGATATGAATAAGCAGTTTGTATTTTCACATCTAAATGGCAAAATAAAGAAGAAAAGATATGAAATTAACAAAAAGTTACAGAAAGACCATTTAAAGTATAGCATATCACTTTACAGTCACAGGACTGGCAAATTTCAAATTTGGTAATATCACCTACTGCTGGTGGATATTCCAAGGAAAGCTTTTATACATTGAGTGTGGAAATAAGAAATGTTGTAGTCTTTTTTTGGAAAGCAATCTGGAACATCTATAACAGTTAAAATACTTATAATTTTTATGCCAGTAATATTATTCTTGGGAATCTATATGATAGAAGTTAAAGCATCAGAAGGTAATAGATTAAAATTAACAATGTCAAAGAAAAAGAAGATGCTTCAAATAAGGATAACCAAAAAGAGGGAAATGAGATTACAATTTTTGAGTAATAAATAATTACAAAAATTGGAAATTATGTGTGAAGAATCTTTGGAGGGGTGGAAAAGTAATGTTACAAGATAGAGGAAAATTCTAATTTTTCAGAATTCTATTAAAATATGTGGAAAAAATTTGCTTCTTAGATGCATAGGAACAATACACTTTAAAAGTACTTGGCATAGTTTCATATTGGCTTAAATGTTCTTCATCTCATAGATGACACAATTATTAGCCTCAAGAGACACTTCTGATATCCCTTTGGCTCCTGGGAGCAGGGCCAATTTTACAAAAATCGTGAAGTGGATGAAATGTGTTTTAGCCAGTAGTCCTGTCTACCCTTTACCGAGGCCCTTCTTACCTGAAGCACCCATTTTAGGGCCCCACAGGGTGGCCTACCTGTCAGGTCACACCTACAGCATGGGACGCATTGCTGCTCACTCATGACAAGTACCTTTCTTCATCAGCAGTTTCAGGGCTCAAAGATGTCTCATATTTTAGCAAATGCACTTGTACTTCCAATGAGAGAAAACTGCGGATCCCAGTTCTAGATAATGTGTATAAATTTTAACTGAGGCCTCGTATTGATGAGGTCCTCTCTTGCTTTAGATCAAAACCAACAATGAGTGGGTATCTGGTGAGTTAACATACATTCCTCCTATGGTATGAAGGCCTATTAACAAAACATGAAGCAGTGACACAGAGTTAAGAGAGATTATTTTCTGTGTTTCCTAAATGAGTCTTATATCAGTCTAATCAGAAGCCCTGAATAATAAGCTGCAAGTCTTATTATCACTGAGATCTCAAATTTATCTGCCTGTACCTTACCTCCTACCCACCTGTCTATTCATTTAACCACAAATACTTATGTAAAGCTTATCAAGTACTAGGCACTATTCTAAGCATGTTACAAATATTAACTCACTAAATTTTCATAATATCCCACCAATACTGGTATTATTATTTCTAGGAGGTCTGAGTTTTATTCCTCACATCTGCTTTTTGGAATGACCTTGAATAAGCGCATTAGATTACCTATTGCTTAGTTTGAGAATAGAAGATAAGACTTGCTTCATAAATATCTCATGGAAATATTGTGATTGTTTTAAGTAAATCTTCAAAGATTATTGAAAATAATGCTTTATGAATAAGAGCTGTGTAACCTTAAAATGCTTGTGGCATTAAGTAATAAGCCATTGATAGAACTGATTCTTTTTCTCATGATAGTGAACTATATTTTCTCAAGCCTTAGTTCTCATCTGTGCTGAATTAGTGTGGAATTATTCTTAGAATAAAATTTTAAATCAGTGACTCCCACCTCCCTCTCAGATTGCTCACAGTTCCCAGTGCATTATTATACAGTGTCAAATTAGATATGATTAGGTTTTATTCACTGCATTTGAAAGAAATCATTGAAAATGACTTTTAATAAAACAGGAAGAAGGAATAATATTTGGTTAAATGAAGTGGCACTTCGCTAATTATACACTAAAATCTCCTGCACTGTACTGTGGAATTAGGTGTAAGGAGTGTCTATCAGAAACTCATGTCAAGTCCTCAAGTAATAAAAGAACCCAGTTTAAAGTGTCACTCTCATAACAAGGATTATGACCAGGACATCATAGCCAGGCATCAGAATATCTTAATATTGACACTAAACATGATTTATGTAATGCATGGTTATTTATGTAAAACTCTAAAATTGGTGTGGCTGGAGAGAGAGCATTATGAAGGTAAGACCTTTCTAGGAACTACAGGGCAGAGGTGTAGGTGTATATCAGTGTTTCTCAAACTCATTTGTGTGTATGATCACCTGGGGACATTGTTATTCACAAATTTGATTTGGTGAGGTATAACTCGAGGACTGAAATCTTTCATTTCTAACACACTTTCAGTATATGAAAATGTTACCGATCCAGAGGCTTCCCTGGTGGCTCATTTGTAAAGAATCCAGCTGCAATGCAAAAGCCACAGAAGAAACGGGTTTCTAGAACCATCCCTAGGTCGGGAAGTTCCCCTGGAGGGCATGGCAACACACTCCAGTATTCTAGCCTGGAGAACCCCATGGACAGTGGAGCCTGGTGGGTTACAGTCCATGGGATCGCAAAGAGTTGGACATGACTGAAGAGACTTAGTGAGTGCGCGTGTACACACACACACACACACACACAAATTGAGGACTGAAATCTTTCATTTCTAACAAGCTTTCAGTATATGAAAATGTTACAGATCCAAAGAACATTTTTGAGTAGGAAAGATGTCCATATTTAACTGTAATGTAAGATACCATCTACCTGCAATGCAGTAGACTTGGATTCTATTCCTGGATTGGGAAGATACTCTGGAGGAGAAAATGGCAACCCACTCCAGTATTCTTTTTGTTTGTTTGTTTTTTATTTTATTTTTTTTTAATTTACAATATTGTATTGGTTTTGCCATACATCAACATGCATCCGCCATGGGTGTACACATATTCCCCATCCTGAACCCCCTCCCACCTCAATCCCCATACCATCCCTCTGGGTCATCCCAGTGCACCAGCCCCAAGCTTCCTGTATCCTGCATCGAACCTGGACTGTACCCCAATATTCATCGCACCACTCCAGTATTCTTGCTCAGAGAATCCCTTGAATACAAGAGTCTGGCAGGCTACATACAGTCCATGGGGTCACAAAGAGTAGGGCATGATTTAGCGACTAAACCAAGATACAATAGAAGTAGTATGAATAAAAGAAATAAAACGTTCTGAGAGAATAGTAAAGGAAGTGACCCATCCTGAATGTGGGAATCAAAATGTCACAAGTGGAATACTAGGTATGTGACAATGATTTCTCAAGCAGATTTTGGAGGCAAGAGCATTCACCAGAATGAGCTCTAGGCAAGGGCACACAGGTCTACAAGTATATGAAGTCTCAGGGACCAATAAGGGTCCATGTGGCTAAGAAGAAGTGGGGGTTGGGGTGCTGCTTTGAGGGAAAGGGCTAGAGGACTAGGTTGGAGCTGGTGTGAAGGATCTCCCCTGCCTTGCTAAAGAATTTGATCTGTATTGTGCTGGCAATGATAAGATCCTCTGTTTTCAGAGGATAATCATGGCCCTAGGGAAGGAAGATGGATTAGTGAAGGGAAAAGAATTAGAAGCAGGGCCAGTAATTAGAAGGCTTTGCAGAGATGTGAAATCTTAGAGACTGTGATAGGATTTTAAAAAGTCAAGGAATATTTAAGAAATTCTAATTTAGACTGAATGGGAATTGCAAATTGATGGCAAGTGGAATGGGAGATTAGTCCAAGTTGAAGATGATGTAATGTTTTCCAGCTTGAGGGAGAGAAGGTGGCTACACCTTTGATGGTTAACAAAAGTGGAAGGACTGACAGTTTTTTGGGCAGGAGATTACAGGTTCTGATGCGTTCAGCAGGGCATCTGTTGTAGGAAGTAACTGGAAATCTGAAACGTAAGAAAAGTTGAGAAATATAAATTTGAGAATCAGTGGCAGGGAAGCTATATAGCTAAAGCAATGAATGTAAATAAAAGCAACCAAGGAGTTTGGGTTTAGAGAAAAATGGTAACAAGTGAAAAGAAAGATTAAAAATTTGGGGAGCTGCATGTATTGAAGTTGGAATCAAGATTGCTGGGAGAAATATCAATAACCTCAGATATGCAGATGACACGACTCTTATGGCAGAAAGTGAAGAGGGGCTAAAAAGCCTCTTGATGAAAGTGAAAGTGGAGAGTGAAAAGGTTGGCTTAAAGCTCAACATTCAGAAAACGAAGATCATGGCATCTGGTCCCATCGCTGCATGGGAAATAGATGGGGAAACAGTGGAAACAGTGTCAGACTTTGTTTTTCTGGGCTCCAAAATCACTGCAGATGGTGACTGCAGTCATGAAATTAAAAGACGCTTACTCCTTGGAAGGAAAGTTATGACCAACCTAGATAGCATGTTCAAAAGCAGAGACATTACTTTACCAACAAAGGTTCGCCTAGTCAAGGCTATGGTCTTTCCTGTGGTCATGTATGGATGTGAGAGCTGGACTGTGAGGAAGGCTGAGCGCCGAAGAATTGATGCTTTTGAACTGTGGTGTTAGAGAAGACTCTTGAGAGTCCCTTGGACTGCAAGAAGATCCAACCAGTCCATTCTGAAGGAGATCAATCCTGGAATTTCTTTGGAAGGAATGATGCTAAAGCTGAAACTCCAGTATTTTGGCCACCTCATGCGAAGAGTTGACTCATTGGAGAAGACTGATGCTGGGAGGGATTGAGGGCAGGAGGAGAAGGGGACGACAGAGGATGAGATGGCTGGATGGCATCACTGACTCGATGGGTATGAGTCTGGGTGACGTCCGGGAGCTGGTGATGGACAGGGAGGCCTGGCGTGCTGCGGTTCATGGGGTCGCAAAGAGTCGGACACGACTGAGCGACTGATCTGATCTGATCTCTGATGTATTGAAAGTGAAGTCACTCAGTCGTGTCCGACTCTTTGCGACCCGTGGACTGTAGCCCACCAAGCTCCTCCGTCCATGGGATTCTCCAGGCAAGAATACTGGAGTGGGTTGCCATTTCCTTCTCCAACATGTATTGAGGAGGGTCTCAAACCTTGCATTTTAAATACCATTTGAATTGTTATCAGAGAATCCATCTTGGAGAGAGTACTTACTTTTCACTTTCTGCATTATCGTGCAGATTGGTTTTGTAATACAACATTTTTTGTAATACAACATTTTTTGTATAAAATGTGTGCTCAGTCGTGCTTGACTCTTTGTGACCCCATGGACTGCGGCCCACCAGGCTCCTCTGTCTATGGGATTTCCCAGGCAAGAGTACTGGAGTGGGTTGCCATTTCCTCCTCTAGGGGATCTTCCCAATCCAGGGATTGAACCAGTGTCTCTTACATCTCCTGCATTGGCAGACATATACTTTACCACTAGTGCCACCTGGGCTACATATAAAATACTTAATGAGATATATAATTAATATGTGTCTAGCTACAGCCACATATACTTAACGGTCATCATCTTATTTTCCCTTAAGAATATATTTATTCTGACTTAAAAACAAAACAAAATAAAACTAAAAGCTAAAGTCCGTACTTCATTCAGATTTTTAAACTTTTTTACCTAATGTTCTTTTTCTGTTCCAAAATCTCATCCAAGATATATTGCATTTAGTTGTTCTGTTTCCTTAGGCTTCTCTTGGCTGTGACTGTTTCTCAGACTTTCTTTCTTTTTTATGACCTTGGCAGTTTTGACAAGAACTGGTCAGATGTTTTTGATGTCCCTCAATTGGGTATTTTTCTGATTAGTCTGTGGTTATGGTTTGGGGGGTAAGACCACAGAGGTAAAGCATCATATCAAGGGAATGGTATGGACTATACACATTACTTCTCACTGTCGATATGAACCTTAATCACCTAACTGAGGTAGTGTTTGTCAGGTTTTTTCTCTGCAAATTATTTTTTTATTCCCCTTTTCTATATGAGACCCTCTGGAGGGGTGTTCTTGTGCACAACTCAAGCTGAAGGACTAGAAAGTTGTTATCTACCTCCTTGAGTTTGTAGTAGCTACAGAAATTATTTGGTGTTTTTCCATGCCAAAGATTTGTCTCTTCCTCCTCATTTGTTTATTTATTCAATAATTTGTTTATATCCATATGGACTAGTGGATATTTATTTTATACTTTGGGTTATAATCCAATATTACTTTACTTATTTTTTTCTCAAATTGTGCCAGTTTTGACCACTGGCTCCCATGCCTCTTTAATATACCTCCATCATTGCTTTTGTTTATTTATTTGCTTGTTCGGTTTTGAGCTTTTCTTTATTTTCTGGGACTATGGTGCCCTAGACTCATCTTGTATATTTAACTTCTCCAGCCCTTGAATCAGCCATGTCTCCAAAGACCCCTGGTTTCTTCTTATTGGAGAATGGTTTTAGAAACTGATAGCTGGGTGAGAGGTACAGTCTGATTTTTAAATTGCTGCAGAGTTCATTTCTTTTAAAGTTGCCTAAGTTGATGAGAATTCCAGACTTTCAGAAATTTGGTAAAATGCAATAATAAGACTTTTCTCACAGGCAAACAATAGTCTTTAAAGCAGTAAAACTTTAAACACACAGGCACACACATCTGATCAGTTATACTTCAATAGAAGACTGCAAAAGTGGCGTGAATATCTTTATAAAAATAAAATCACTTTAAAAAACTTGTGGAAGGAAACTTTAGCAAGCCTTCTAAAGTAAACATTTCTCAGGTTTATTTCATATGAATAAACAGATCTATTTTTTTTTTCATGCTCTTCTTAATGAAAAGTTTCTTTAGAGCAGGAGTCTTTTAACTTTTGCAAAAGTTTAAAATGTTGCCTTTTTGAGCTAGTGAGTAGGTGAATAGAAGAATTTCAGCAGCTCAAAAAACTCTTCTCAGAAACAATCTCCAAACCTCTCTTAGGGCAGAAAGTGGATAGACATTAGGATGGGAAAATTTAAACTCTAGTGTGGATTTAGAACATCAAGGGAGAGAATGGTTTAGAATTTCTCTCTGGTGAAACACAAAAGTTTTCATCATCAGCTCTTTAAAGGATAAGGAGCCAGAGGCATAACAAGCAAAAATCCATGACCAGACTCTTGGGGCAAGAAACCAGACTTAATTAGATTTTGAGACCATGTTATATAATGCATTGAAAATCTCAAGTTTCAATATAATGATTGCTTTTAAAATAAATTCTGAAAATTGAAATATAAAATCCAATAAACATCTAGTGTCTACTATAATCAGTGTTAGATACAACAACTTGAATGTTTGTTGTCTTTAAAGTAAAACCGTGAATTATGAGAGCTGTGTTACTGTTCTATAGATCCATCATATTAGGAATACAGTTAAGGGAACTGGTTAATGCAAGTTGACTCAGGAACGGCTGTTTTATACTCAAACAATCGTGTGGTAGAATCAAACATAAAGCCCAATTTATTATCAATAAGTTAATAAGTATTCTTGAATATAAACTATCTACTAATTCTGGTAAAGGAAGGATACAGAGAAAGGAAGACTTTTATGTGGTAAGAATCTTATTTACCATCTGAGCCACCCTGAGCGACTGAACATGAATAAGACTCTTAAGAAGAGGGTATAAAATTGTAACAGTGAATATATGAAGTGTCCTCATGTTATGTTATAGAGGAATATATAATACATATAATATATAAATAGAATACACAATAATATATAAATGAACATTATATATCATTTAATAATTATTATATCATAAAGGAATATTATGTGTTTTTAAATCATTGTTATATTATGAAGGAATATTATCTATTATTTTAAAATTAAGCTTTTTTAGTATTTCACATGGAAATAACAGATTTTAGGGCATCATGCTTTTGTATTCTTAAGGAATATGATAGTATTAATAGAATAAGTAAATGAGACTTGGTTTTAAGGCTATGTATCTTAAGAGTTCTTGGACAAGTTTATTTTTCAAGTCATATTTTATAAGTATTTTCTGCTTCAATATAGTGTATGTGTTCACAGAAAAGTTTCTAATAAGTAAAGCACTTGAAATTTTTTATTACTTTTCATAATTGATATTATAATTATTTAAATGCAATGAATAGCTACCTTTGTCTTCTTATGTACTTCTCTCCTTCATCCTTACTAAGAAATAAAATGTATCTTTATGTCCTTTTTAAAAAACTACTCTAATATTTTTCTTATTATTCATCCATTTTTAATTTTTACAAAAATATTTCAATTCTTAGGATATGAATGTAGTTATTGATTTAACAACTGATCACATTCAGTTGGTCATTCATTTACATGTTTAGCAAACAGGTAGCAAATACTTGTTAATTTCCAGCCACTGTTATAGATACTGTGAATAAAATAGACCCAGTTCAACCCTCATGAAGCTCACATTCAAATGGGGAGAGACAGACAATAAACAAATAGACAATAAATATATAATATGTTGGATGATGATAGATATTATAGAGAAAAATAAAGCAGGAGTAGACTTGTCATTCCTTGAGCATAAACAGCACCTGTAGGAATGATGCTATCTCAGAGCTCTCTGTTGTTCTCTGGGTTGAATTACTGATCCAGCAGACTTTATCAATGAGGAGGTCATTTGAGAGCCAGGAAACAATTGTTTGCGTTACATGGCAGCCTGCCTGTGAGAAACTGGAAATATTCTAAAGGCAGCCTCACTCCTTAGGGTAGATGCTTGATTAAAACAAAAATGAGAACAAAACCCTTCAAAAGTAGCTCTTATTTTTATATTGAGACATTAGGTTGTTCCAGAGAAAGAAGGATAAAAACTCAATCAGCACCACTATATTATGTCTGAATTAATACATCTGGAACCTGATGTCGCCTTCTAAAATTATCTATGGAGTTTCATTGCTTCCAGAGTCGATGCTGTGGAGGCATGATAATGAATAGTGTTCCATAGTTTTGGGGAAGAATCCTATAGATTTTTCATGTTTTTGTCATTTTGAGATGGAGAATGAACATCCACATCCTGTTTTCCTAGAACATGTCCCGTGATCTCTCTTAAGGGCTTGGCTAGTCTTATCTCTGGAGAAGGAAATGGCAACCCACTCCAGTGTTCTTGCCTGGAGAATCCCAGGGACGGGGAAGCCTGGTGGGCTGCCGTCTATGGGATCGCACAGTCGGACACGACTGAAGTGACTTAGCAGCAGCAGCAGCAGCCTTATCTCAGAGCTAGCCCTGCTCTGGTTTCTTTGTGACGGAAAAGGGAAAGAAATTATTACAACCATCAAAACATCTGAGAAACGTCTAGAGATTTCTTTTCAAAAGTAGTTAATACTTTTAATATTTATCGTTAATATAGTTAATATTTATCGTTCCCCAGTCCATTTGCAGTTGGGAGAGATCTTTTATACATTAGTATTTCTGTTACTACAGTTATCAGTGGTATCACTAAATAATGTGTTAGGGTGCTATTGCTGGGTGAGGTTCTAGGAATACCTGAGTTACACTTGTGATGGTCTTTTTTTTCCTCCATGATCCAAAATGAAAAATACTAATAACTGAGAAAACACCGAAGCTAAATAGTTCCTCTTTGTTCCTCCTTTTGTAAAGTATATGTAATAATTGTTTCTACTTCACCGCGTTGTTCGAAGTTCTGCATAAGTTAATACATACAAGGTGTCAAAAGCTAGATGTCTTTCTTGCCTTCCAGTTTTTGTTTTTTTTTTTTTTTTTGGAAACAATAATGATGTAATGATCACAAACATGGTTTCTGGAGCTAGACTTCCTATATGCAAATTCTCTTCCCACCCTGAACTAGATGGCTGACCTTGGGCAAGGTATTTAACCTTTCTATGCTTTGGCCACCTCGTGCAAAGAGTTGACTCATTGGAAAAGACTCTGATGCTGGGAGGGATTGGGGGCAGGAGGAGAAGGGGACGACAGAGGATGAGATGGCTGGATGGCATCACTGACTCGATGGATGTGAGTCTGAGTGACCTCCAGGAGTTGGTGATGGACAGGGAGGCCTGGTGTGCTGCAATTCATGGGGTCGAAAGAGTTGGACACAACTAGGCAACTGAACTGACTGACTGATGCTGAAAAAAGAAAATATATATATACCTAGCAGGGTATTGTGTAGAATAAATTAATTAATGCAAATACTTGGAACAGTACCTGGTATACTATAAGTACTCAAGGACTATTTGCTGTTGATTCATCACCACTACTATTGCTATTCTTCCTTATTTATGGTGTGGCCTTGGCGTTTGGTTAGGCTGAGTCACAGAAAGGTCATCTTTCCCTGTGCCAGAAAAACCTAAGAAGCCATCATCCAAATTGGCCAGGATCTGCTGCCCGTTTTTTCCTCAATCCAAATCTTTTTTTTTTTTTAATTACTTTTTATCAGAGTATAGTTGCTTTACAATGTTGTGTTAGTTTCTGCATACAGCAACAATTCAAATCTGACTTCTCAGCTCTTAAACTAATGTCAATATTGGGGGGGGCAGAAGAAACACATCAAGTAAGACCAACACCAAAAATACTTGCCTCAGTGTCTAGAAAGAGCCTGTCTTGGGCCACTTATAACTGTGGCAACAGCCCAAGACACACTGAATGTGGAGAGAATGCAAAAAGAGTGAGAATAAGAAAGAAACGAAGGCAGGTCCACCTAGGAGTGGGACCTGGCCCACTTTAACAATCAACTGAAAAACATATGGGAAAAAAGATGGCTTTGGGGCAGTCTTGATTTTTTTTTTCCCCAGGCTTCTTGGAGAAAGAAGACTCTAAGAGGCCACACTTAAGCCCTTGCCAACTTTAGCATGAACAACCAAATGTCTTTGGAATTGAAGTGACCTTACTCAACCTTGTGGAAAAGCATGGCCAAAAATGGAAATCAAAGGATATGTTCAGACATCCTTTAAAGACCAACTGAGCAAATATCAACTTGCCTACAGTCATCTCAACAAAACCCATTTACTAATGAACAAGCCTAATTCATTAAAAGCTGGAACATCAACTTGCTCAAAGAACGATTCATGGAAAACTAACACACCAGTGTTTTACACCAACCAGTTCTAAGGACTATTTGCTACTACTAAAGGCAAAAAGCCCAGGCAGAGGTGGAACAAGGCAGGACCACTATAGTCAACTACAGAAAATGTGGGAAGCTGCCCTCAACTATCAGTGGCTGCCTTGTGGGATATGAACCCAAAGCGTCTACGTTTTCAAGTGAAAGCTGAAATCTGGATTTTTATGTGACTTGTGCTGACATTTGCATCTTGGCAAGTGCTTAAAATTAAAACCAAAACAAACACGGTGCAGGCCAAACACACCCCATATGTGGCTGGTACTCCCCCTGTGCCTCTAGAGTCTCTGCTGTCCATGCAGGCATTGTCCACTGAACACTCATACTTCTAGTCTTGTTGGGACATAGATTTGTATCCAAGATACTCCAAGGCTGACTTCTGAATGTGATTTATTTCACTATTGAGTGTGATTTGCTCTCTGCCCAGTTTCTAGATTTCAGCATGGCTTTGGGGTATTTTTCTAAAACCAAGCTTGAATACATAGCACCACTCATGAAACAAATAATGCCTTTTCTTTAAAAAAGGGCTGTGGGAGTCAGGGGAGGAGCAAACTTGAAAAGAGTAAGAAATGAAGAGAAGGTGAACAGGTCTACTTTAACTAGAAAATTTAACTAGGAAATAGAGGTAGAAGCTCAATTCCAGAAAAATTAATGACCCAATCAAAAAATGGGCCAAAGAACTAAATAGACATTTCTCCAAAGAAGACATACAGATGGCTAACAAACGCATGAAAAGATGCTCTACATCACTCATTATCAGAGAAATGCAAATCAAAACCACTATGAGGTACCATTTCACACCAGTCAGAATGGCTGCAATCCAAAAGTCTAGAAGCAATAAATGCTAGAGAGGGTGTGGAGGAAAGGGAACCCTCTTACACTGTTGGTGGGAATGCAAACTAGTACAGCCACTATGGAGAACAGTGTAGAGATTCCTTAAAAAACTGGAAATAGAACTGCCTTATGATCCAGCAATCCCACTGCTGGGCATACACACTGAGGAAACCAGAATTGAAAGAGACACGTGTACTCCAATGTTCATCACAGCACTGTTTACAATAGCCAGGACATGGAAGCAACCTAGATGTCCATCCACAGATGAATGGATAAGAAAGCTGTGGTACATATATACAGTGGAGTATTACTTAGCCATTAAAAAGAATGCATTTGAATCAGTTCTAATGAGGTGGATGAAACTGGAGCCTATTATACAGAGTGAAGTAAGCCAGAAAGAAAAACACCAATACAGTATACTAAAGCATATTTATGGAATTTAGAAAGATGGTAACAATAACCCTATATATGAAACAACAAAAGAGACACTGATGTATAGAACAGTCTTTTGGACTCTGTGGGAGAGGGAGAGGTTGGGATGATTTGGGAGAATGGCATTGAAACATGTATATCATATATGAAATGAGTCACCAGTCCAGGTTCAATGCACAATACTGGATACTTGGGGCTGGTGCACTGGGACGACCCAGAGGGATGGTACGGGGAGGGAGGAGGGTTCAGGATGGGGAACACGTGTATACCTGTGGCAGATTCATGTTGATATATGGCAAAACCAATACAATATTGTGAAGTTAAAAAATAAAATAAAATAAAAAAAGAAATAGAGGTAGAGTAACAATAAAATAACAATAGGAATTTTGAATGGAAACAATCAGCATTTTTTCAGATCATGGTGGCAAGAATTAGGCAAGAACCATATGAAGAGATCACTTAAAATTTTGAGTTATAGTTTCCTTCATTTTAAGAGGAAATTGATGTACTATAAAGTGGCTTTGAAATATTAACTTTTATTTTAAAATGTTAATTAAATATTTTTGAGAGACGAGGAGTAGCATTATGAATGTCAAGAAATTGTATGATGCTTCATGAATTAGCCTAAATTCCTTTGATGTTTAGATCCCTTACAGATTGCTAAGGGCAGTGACTGTCTGCCCTTTTGTTTTGCTATTGACTTTCATATTTCTAGTACAGTGTTTGGCTCAGAAGAGGTTCTTAGTAAATTGAATGCTTTGAATTATTTAAATGAGTCTCCAGTTTCAAACATTTATGACTTAAATATATATTTCTATCAACTCTAGAAATTGTGTGTATGCCTTGGGTAGTGAAGAGGGGCACGCTTCAGACTTAGAGGAATACAAAACATACTCTGATTTTAACACCCAAACAGTGTAGTCCATAATATGAAATTCTCCCCTCTCTGCATATTCTTATCTTTTTAAAATATTTAGTTGTGTGTATTATGACAGCAGATTTCTTCTAGTGTTTTAGTTTCTTGGGCTAGAAGTAATAGTAAATGAAAACAGTCTCTGTGTTTTCCCTGTTGAATCCATATTAAATGGTTTTGGCTGAAAATGCCAGGTGCACATTTAAAATAAAATATTGGAATCATCATAGAGTATTAGGTTTTGACTATGGGAATCTATTTGTAGTTTCCTTCAAAGTGAGGATGCATGAGACACGGGAGTCCCTTGACATCTGAGGCCTGATGGCTATTACTGGATGAGATTTCTCCCAGCTCCCCATCACCAGCATCATTTCTCCTTGGTCTGTTGAACTACTGTGCTATCTTCCAGCATCTTGAGATACATCAAGCAGGCAAGAAAAACTCTAGGATGAAAGCTCAGATGTTAACTTGAGTTCAGTTGTATGGATCCTTTGGTTGGGCAGAGAGGTTTCCCGTCCAGCAACAGGACAACTATAGACCAATAGCTCAGACCGCACAGGACCTGTCAAATGGAAAAGGACTTGAGTAGTGAACAGTGAAATTTCATTCCTAATCATCACAGATCATTCCTCCTCATCAACCTTTTTTCCCCCATATGGCTCTTCTTTGAAAGCATTAGTCTATCAAGTGAGAAATTCTAGGACATTTTTAAGATGGCCTTGAATATTTCCTAGCTTTTTGAAGCTACTAACAATGCAGGAAGTGACTTGTGAGGTCTGGCATAAATACTAACAAAAACTAAATGTTACTTGAAGGATCATTTATCTTAGGATTGATCAACAAAAGATGCTATGTGTACAGAAACTGCCTCATTTTCTCAACTGAATTTTCATCTAAAATGGAGAAATTTCTCAAGTAGTACCAATTCTTTTGAGTATTACTTAAGGTTCTTTTTATTTTTTTTTTTGAGATAGATATTTCTATATTGTCTCTGAAGTAATGTGTTTACTACTCCTGTCATAAGCTACTTATTCATACATTCATATAAAAAATGTTTCTAAGCATCAAGACAATGGCACCCCATTCCAGTACTCTTGCCTGGAAAATCCCATGGACAGAGGAGCCTGGTAGGCTCCAGTCCATGGGGTCGCTAAGAGTCAGGCACGACTGAGCGCCTTCACTTTCACTTTTCACTTTCATGCATTGGAAAAGGAAATGGCAACCCACTCCAGTATTCTTGCCTGGAGAATCCCAGGGACAGAGTAGCCTGGTGGGCTACTGTCTATGGGCTCGCACAGAGTTGGACACAACTAAAGTGACTTAGCAGCAGCAGCAAGCATCAATTATATGCAAGGGTATGCTGACACAAATTTATGTAAATAGATAAAAAAGAATAAGGGAAAATAAACCCATCTAGCCACATAAATGTTAATTTTTATAAGTTTAAGCATTATGCAAGAATGTTTTCTGCAGAGATTATTTTGGCAAGTAACTATGATTTACTGGCAAAGAATTTTGTTCTTGATGAAATAGCTAAAATATAATTTGCTTTAGTCTATGTTATACTCTGTATTTTAAAGTCAGCTTTGCTGACTATAACTAGAACATAAATTTGTTTTTGAAAAAAACCTGTCTTAAATTTTTCATTGAATTTTATTTCCTACTTAGCCCAAATTTTCTTTGTAAAAATAATTCATCAAAGTATTTTTGGGGACTTCCCTGGTGACTCAGTGGTAAAGAATCTATCTGCTTCCAGTGCAGGAGACATAGGTTCAATCCCCACTCTGGGAAGATTGCTCATGCTGCAGAGCAACTAAGCTCATAAACCACAACTACTGAGCCTGTGCTCTAGAGCCTGGAAGCCACAACTGCTGAACCCACATGCTGCAACTACAGAAGCCCACGTGCCCCAGAGCCTGTGCTCCACAAGAGAAGTCACAGCAATGAGAAGCCAGCACACTACAACTGGAGAGTAGCCCCCACTTGCTGCAACTAGAGGAAAGCTCACACAGCAACGAAGATCCAGCACAGCCAAAAATAAAATAAACAAATAAATAAAATTATTAAAAAGTAGAAAACAATCTTTAAAAAACATTTTTTTAAGACATGAAAATTAATGGTAATACAGAGGCTCAGAACAAAATATTCGGTGTTTTGGCTTCTTATTATTGGATTTACAACTCCTTCATCTCTTAAAAATACTTTATAACCTTCTTTCCTTTCAATTTCCAATTGAGACTTTATATATTTATTAAATTAGTGACTTGAAACATTCTAATTTTGTCTTTTAGAGGAATTTCTTGATATAACTTCAAATGATTGGATTTTCCCTAAGATACAATATGAAAATGTAAGTTCTGCTTAATTAGAAAAGTTGAATTTTAGTTACTTTGAATATTGTCTTTTAAGTATATTCAGAATTATTGTTACTTGTGTTTACATTCTTTAATCTGAAGACCTAAATGGTGCCTTTACAAATCTGATAAACTGTTTGTTTTTCCATACTCTTTTGCTATTAGGTGATTTGGACTCTTGGGATCTGCTTATTTGCCTGTCTTCTAAGACACCTGGTGGAAAACCGTGCATACCAAAGGAAAACATGTGCCAGTTAAATTTACATCAAAAGGTAAATTTTGTTTTTCAAAAAGTGAACAAACCTTATCAGACCTATAGGCACTTTTTTGAGTTTCCTATGACCATATTCGGGGAAGGCAATGACACCCCACCCCAGTACTTTTGCCTGGAAAATCCCATGGACGGAGGATCCTGGTGGGCTCCAGTCCATGGGGTCGCTAAGAGTCGGACACGACTGAGTGACTTCACTTTCACTTTTCACTTTCATGCATTGGAGAAGGAAATGGCAACCCACTCCAGTGTTCTTGCCTGGAGAATCCCAAGGACGAGGGAGCCTGGTGGGCTTCCATCTATGGAGTCGCACAGAGTCGGGCACAACTGAAGCAACTTAGCAGCAGCAGTAGCAGTAGCAATGACCATATTTACTTATTTTAAATTTAATGTTTTCCCTTTTATTATTTATCACAGTATAATTGCTTTACAATGTTGTATTAAAATTTCTGCTGTACAGCAAAGTGAGTCAGATATAGATATATATATATCTATATAGATATATATAGATATCTATATCTCCCTTCTTTTTTGATTCCCTTCCCATTTAGGTCACCACAGAGCATTGCATAGAGTTCCCTGTGCCGTTTGGTAGTTATCTATTTTATACACAGTAGTGTATTTATGTCACTCCCAACTCATCCCATTCTCCCTTTCCCCCTTGGTATCCATACTTTTGTTCTCCACATCTGTGTCTCTATTTCTGCTTGGCAAATACATTCATCTATACAATATTCCTAGATTCCATGTATGTGCATTAATATCCAATATTTGTTTTTCTCTTTCTGATTTAGTTCAGTGTGTATGGCAGTCTGTAGGTCCATCCATCTACAAATGACACAATTTCGTTCCTTTGTAATGGCTGAGTAATATTGCATTGTATATATGTACCACATCTTTATCCATTGCTCTGTTGATGGACATTTAGGTTGTTTTCATGTTCTGGCTATTGTAAATAGTGCTGTAATAGACCTATGGTTTTTTAACACCAGTATTTCCTGGTCCATTATGTTCAAAAAAATGTCTTGAAAAATTGGAGCCATTGCATCTTTGACGAAAGTTTCAATGGCCATTCCTTCTACACTTCACCATAAAATGTTCACCATTTTGGGGCTTCCCAGGTGGTACTAGTAGTACTGCCTGACAATGCAGGAGATATAAGAGACGCGGGTTTGATCCCTGGGTCAGGAAGATTCCCCGAAGGACAGCATGACAAATCACTCCAGTATTCTTATCTGGAAACTCCCATAGACAATGGAGCCTGATGGGCTATAATCCATGGGGTCACAAAGAGTCAGATACGGCTAAAGTGACTTAGGACACATGCATGCCTTCAAATTCAACTCCTGCAAATCAATATCCAATTTTACCCAGTAGGATGCAAGACTTGGCCTAAGAAATAGCCTATCAGGCTCCTCAGTCCATGGAATTTTCCAGGCAAAAGTACTGGAGTGGGTTGCAATTTCCTTCTCCAAAGAAATAAATAGCCTGTAGATTTTTGCTTACCCTGGTCACTTGTTTATCCAAGTAGTAAAGATTTTATTTACTAATTCCTTGTTTTGATGTTTTCAAACTTAAGTTGAATTACAACAAAATTTATAGTTTTTAAATTAGCTTTTAAAGTTGACATCCAATATTTACTACTGTGTATAAACTTTTATAAATACTTTTAGAAAAACTAACAAAAGGCTTGCAATGTGCTAGTCACTGTGCTGGAAAATTTACATATTTATGACCCCTTTAACAAACCTATGAGAAAAATGTCCAACCCAATAGATGTTTTTCAGTAGTAAAGAGTACTATAGAAGCTCCCCTATCGTTCGGTATTTCTGCAATTGACAGTGGTGATCACTCCTTCCTCCTTCTGACCCCTCTCTTGGAGGAGTACATTCTTTTGCTTTTTCTTGTACATCTTTTCTTGTACATCTTTGCAGCTTTGACTGTCCTTTCTGCATTTTCCAGAGCCACTTTTCCTCTGTCCATTCTTTAAATGCCTCTGTTCCCCAACACCACCTCTAAAGTTTCAACTATCATTTGTAATTGATTACTCGCAAATCTACATCTGAAGTTCTAAGCAGTTTCCCAGGCTTCAGGATTTCCTGTATAACTACTCTCTGAACATCTCCATTTAAATGTTGCACAAACACCTCAGATTCAACGAAGAGTAAATGGATTCATTGTTGTCTCTGGCAAATTCACTTCTGTGCTGGTATTTAGAAGCTCTGCAAAACTGCCCTGCTGGTCATAAGTGTGGTTAACCACTCTGTCACTTCCTAAGATAGAAATTAGCCTTCACCTTTGAGCCCTTTTTCTCCTATGTCATCTGCATTCTGTCAATCATGAATACTAAGGAATTTAACTTCTAAATAGTTCTTAAATATCATACCTACTTTCCATACTTACTACCTTTATTCTGATCAGACAGTCACCATGTGTAACCAGGACAGTTGCCAAAATCTCTTCACTGATTTTTCCAAAGCAAGAATGTTTTGCCCCTGAAATCCATACTGCTCACAGTTATCAGAGTGAAAAAAATACAAATTGCTGACTTAAGCTGATTACTCCTGTCATTAAAATCTTGCACAGCTTCCCATTTTAGCTACAGGATAGAGTTGACAACATTTGCTGTGTATACCAGTCAGCCCCCAGCAGGAAGCAAATGCCATACTCAAGAATTTAACTGAAGAAAAACTAATGAAAGAGCTATTTACAGAGCTTTTGGCAGGAAAAGAGAAACAAAAAGATTTAGAGGCACTCAGCAACCAGCTACATTATAAGATTTTACCACCCTTGATCTGAAGAAGGGTATGTAGAAGAAACGATATAGCAGAACCTAGTAAGAGCCAGAGACAAGACAGAAAGATCGATGGGAAGGGGCTATCTATGTCAAAGAATGTGACCATCACCAAATCATAGCCCTACCGAGGGAAGCCAGAAAGATAAGGAAGTATTCACCCTCTCTCTACTCCTACCTTGCAGTCTCTTCCGCAGCCTCCTATTGGTACCATTCTAAGTGCTTACTGTATTTGTTTATATCCATTCTTTATATATGAAGAGACCAAAGCACAGGGAGGTTAACAAAACTGCTTAAAGCCTAGCATTCAAACTCTGGCTGCTGCTGCTGCTGCTGAGTCACTTCAGTCGTGTCCGACTCTATGCAACCCCATAGATGGCAGCCCACCAGGCTCCCCCGTCCCTGGGATTCTCCAGGCAAGAACACTGGAGTGGGTTGCACTTTAAATTCTGTGTTCTTAACCATATCACTGTCAGATCAGATCAGTCGCTCAGTCGTGTCCGACTCTTTGCGACCCCATGAACCGCAGCACGCCAGGCCTCCCTGTCCATCACCAGCTCCCGGAGGTCACTCAGACTCGCATCCATCGAGTCAGTGATGCCATCCAGCCATCTCATCCTCTGTCGTCCCCTTCTCCTCCTGCCCTCAATCCCTCCCAGCATCAGAGTCTTCTCCAATGAGTCAACTCTTCGCATGAGGTGGCCAAAATATTGGAGTTTCAGCTTTAGCATCATTCCTTCTAAAGAAATTCCAGGATTGATCTCCTTCAGAATGGACTGGTTGGATCTTCTTGCAGTCCAAGGGACTCTCAAGAGTCTTCTCCAACACCACAGTTCAAAAGCATCAATTCTTTGACGCTCAGCCTTCTTCACAGTCCAACTCTCACATCCATACATGACCACAGGAAAGACCATAGCCTTGACTAGGCGAACCTTTGTTGGTAAAGTAATGTCTCTGCTTTTGAATATGCTATCTAGGTTGGTCATAACTTTCCTTCCAAGGAGCAAGCGTCTTTTAATTTCATGGCTGCAGTCACCATCTGCAGTGATTTTGGAGCCCAGAAAAACAAAGTCTGACACTGTTTCCACTGTTTCCCCATCTATCTCCCATGCAGTGATGGGACCAGATGCCATGATCTTCGTTTTCTGAATGTTGAGCTTTAAGCCAACCTTTTCACTCTCCACTTTCACTTTCATCAAGAGGCTTTTTAGCCCCTCCTCACTTTCTGCCATAAGAGTGGTGTCATCTGCATATCTGAGGTTATTGATATTTCTCCCGGAAATCTTGATTCCAACTTCTGTTTCTTCCAGTCCAGCATTTCTCATGATGTACTCTGCATATAAGTTAAATAAACATGGTGACAATATGCAGCCTTGACGGACTACTTTTCCTATTTGGAACCAGTCTGTTGTTCCATGACCAGTTCTAACTGTTGCTTCCTGACCTGCATACAGATTTCTTAAGAGGCAGATCAGGTGGTCTGGTATTCCCATCTCTTTCAGAATTTTCCATAGTTTATTGTGATCCACACAGTCAAAGGCTTTGGCATAGTCAATAAAGCAGAAATAGATGTTTTTCTGGAACTCTCTTGCTTTTTCCATGATCCAGCGGATGTTGGCAATTTGATCTCTGGTTCCTCTGCCTTTTCTAAAACCAGCTTGAACATCAGGAAGTTCACGGTTCACATATTGCTGAAGCCTGGCTTGGAGAATTTTGAGCATTACTTTACTAGCGTGTGAGATGAGTGCAATTGTGCGGTAGTTTGAGCACTCCTTGGCATTGCCTTTCTTTGGGATTGGGATGAAAACTGACCTTTTCCAATCTTGTGGCCACTGCTGAGTTTTCCAAATTTGCTGGCATATTGAGTGTAGCACTTTCACAGCATCATCATTCAGGACTTGGAATAGCTCCACTGGAATTCCATCACCTCCACTAGCTTTGTTCGTAGTGATGCTTTCTAAGGCCCATTTGACTTCACATTCCAAGATGTCTGGCTCTAGGTCAGTGATCACATCATCATGATTATCTAGGTCTTGAAGCTCTTTTTTGTACAGTTCTTCTGTGTATTCTTGCCACCTCTTCTTAATATCTTCTGCTTCTGTTAGGTCCACACCATCTCTGTCCTTTATCGTGCCCATCTTTGCATGAAATGTTCCTTTGGTATCTCTGATTTTCTTGAAGAGATCCCTAGTCTTTCCCATTCTGTTGTTTTCCTCTATTTCTTTGTATTGATCACTGAAGAAGGCTTTCTTATCTCTTCTTGCTATTCTTTGGAACTCTGCATTTAAATGTTTATATCTTTCCTTTTCTCCTTTGCTTTTCACTTCTCTTCTTTTCACAGCTATTTGTAAGGCCTCCCCAGACAGCCATTTTGCTTTTTTGCATTTCTTTTCCATGGGGATGGTCTTGATCCCTGTCTCCTGTACAATGTCACGAACCTCATTCCATAGTTCATCAGGCACTCTATCTATCAGATCTAGCCCCTTAAATCTATTTCTCACTTCCACTGTATAATCATAAGGGATTTGATTTAGGTTATACCTGAATGGTCTAGTAGTTTTCTCTACTTTCTTCAATTTCAGTCTGAATTTGGCAATAAGGAGTTCATGGTCCGAGCCACAGTCAGCTCCTGGTCTTGTTTTTGCTGATTGTATAGAGCTTCTCCATCTTTGGCTGCAAAGAATATAATCGATCTGATTTCGGTGTTGGCCATCTGGTGATGCCCATGTATAGAGTCTTCTCTTGTGTTGTTGGAAGAGGGTATTTGCTATGACCAGTGCATTTTCTTGGCAAAACTCTATTAGTCTTTGCCCTGCTTCATTCCGTATTCCAAGGCCAAATTTGCCTGTTACTCCAGGTGTTTCTTGACTTCCTACTTTTGCATTCCAGTCCCCTATAATGAAAAGGACATCTTTTTTGGGTGTTAGTTCTAAAAGGTCTTGTAGGTCTTCATAGAACCTTTCAACTTCAGCTTCTTCGGCGTTACTGGTTGGGGCATAGATTTGGATTACTGTGACATTGAATGGTTTGCCTTGGAAACGAACAGAAATCATTCTGTCATTTTTGAGATTGCATCCAAGTACTGCATTTCGGACTCTTGTTGACCATGATGGCCACTCCATTTCTTCTGAGGGATTCCTGCCCACAGTAGTAGATATAATGGTCATCCGAGTTAAATTCACCCATTCCAGTCCATTTTAGTTCGCTAATTCCTAGAATGTCAACATTCACTCTTGCCATCTCTTGGATGTGTCTGGTGATAGAAGCAAAGTCCGATGCTGTAAAGAGCAATATTGCATAGGAACCTGGAATGTCAGGTCCATGAACCATATCACTGTAGACTTTTCTAAATAAATATTTAGCCACTGTATTTAAACCCTATGCTATGCTATGCTAAGTCACTTCAGTCGTGTCCAACTCTGTGTGACCCCATAGACGGCAGCCCACCAGGCCTCCCTGTCCTTGGGATTCTCCAGGCAAGAACACTGGAGTGGGTTGACATTTCCTTCTCCAATGCATGAAAGTGAAAAAAGAAAGTGAAGTCGCTCGGTCATGTCCGACTCTTAGCGACCCCATGGACTGCAGCCTACCAGGCTCCTCCATCCGTGGGATTTTCCAGGCAAGAGTACTGGAGTGGGGTGCCATTGCCTTCTCCGATTTAAACCCTAGTCTAATCAATATTCTTAAAGAATATATAAATTCTAAATGATCCATGTTAGATAACTGCCACTTTGGAGCATGAATAATTTGAAGTTTTGTGAATCATGACTTATTTATGTAAACATAAATAGTCAAAACAGAAGTTGCTTAAGATTTGTATGGTATGTGTTAGGATTGTCAGTGACCTTAGAATGAAGGTCACTGGCTCATGTTAGAATTATTCACCACTTCAGAGCTTTGGAATTTAAGTCCTTAATGAAAATGATCTTAAGATCTGCTATAGGTGATGAATGACCAGGAGTTTCTCTAGCCAGGAAGAGACTAAAAGGGACTTAAAACTGTATTGGTGGTTCATGTGATGCTAAAAGTGAAGCGAGGTCCACTCTTTGGGATAACACTAAGTTCTGGGGCTGTGTCACACCTCTGGCATGTCGTGGGGTTTCAAGAGCAGGAAGACTCATTTCTAACTGAATGTTTGTAGAGTTAGCAGTCCTTGAATCTGAGACGCTGTGTTTAGTCCTTGGAGCACTGAGAACTACTGCAAAGCATCTTATTTTAAAGCTTGTTAGGTCATTTTCAGGTAAATATGATGGAGTGAGAGTTGCATGTGAGAGAAGTGGATGATAAAAAAGTCTTATGATAATAAGACTTTTTTTTCTTTGATCAGCTGGTTCCCTTCTTGTCATTAATTCTCTTCCTTATGGAAAATACCGGCACCCCACTCCAGTACTCTTGCCTGGAAAATCCCATGGATGGAGGGGCCTGGTAGGCTGCAGTCCATGGGGTCGCTAAGAGTCGGACACGACTGAGCGACTTCACTTTCTCTTTTCACTTTCATGCATTGGAGAAGGAAATGTCAACCCACTCCAGTGTTCTTGCCTGGAGAATCCCAGGGACGGGGAAGCCTGGTGGGCTGCCATCTATGGGGTCACACAGAGTCGGACATGACTGAAGTGACTTAGCATAGCATAGCATGGATAATACCAAACAGCTTTCAGAGAAGGTCTGATTTTTGATAAAATAAAAATGTGAACGTCTATACAGATCTAATGAAGAAAAACAAGTTTCCTAAGATACAACGTGACATGTGTTTCACTCTCAATATTCATGAGAAACCAGAAGAAAAAATTTCCCTGGTTCTTTCTTACACTTTATGTAAAGAGCCCAAATTCAAATATCTGCTTTCCTTATGAGTTAATGGTATTACTTTAGTTTTTTTTTTTTTTTAATAAACCTTTTCTGAATGTTTATAATTAATATCCTACTGTTGCTCTTATTAATGAAGTATATCTCAAAATAAGAATGATTTTTTTTTAACTTTTGCTTCTGACAGTATGTGATGGAAACAATTTAAATTAGGTTTGTAGAAGGTACATTGAGATTGAAATATTTTTAAATGGACATTTCCCTTCTCTCAGTTTTATCTCAGAAATATTCTATGGCTCAAATGTTATTATCATTTTTTTCATATATATTCAAATCCTTTCAAAGATACAGAAGCTTTTGTGCCAGGAAAAACAGCAATCTCTATAAAATGCACATGCACATGTATACATAAAGCATTCAAACCCAATACAAGATCAGTATGTATTAGAAGTGCTTCTTTGATTGGTAATGATGTGTCCATGTAGGTTCATCAGTTGTAATCTCTCTCTCTGGGGGAGATGTTGATGACTGGGGAAGCTGTGTGTGGGTGGGGGAATGGGCAAATGGGAAATCTCTGTACCTTCTCTTCAGTGTTGCCTTGCCCTTAAAATTGCCCAGCCCAAAACAAATTCCATCAAAAATAATTATTGCAGTATTAAGCCAGGGAAGCTCATTGTATACAAGTCAGCTAATCCCAATGAAAACTTCTCTGATTATGTCCCACTTGATAATGAAGCAAATCTTGTATATTTTATGATGTATGTAAAAATAAGAATATAAAGCACTAGGATATGGAAGAGCATTATTAGGTATAACTAATACAAAGTTAAAATATGTGTAATAAAGTTGATTTACCACAGCTGATTAGACCCATAGCGTCTTGTGTGTTTACTTCTTTGTGTTTATTTGGTTTAACTGCTTAGTTTGGTGCTCTGTTCCAGCGTAGAACAGAGATGATACTTCTAGTGTCACGTGTCGTGTCATGTCATCTGCTTCAACTCTATTAATTCCAAAGACGTGCTTTGGAGCAAAGAGCAGGGGAAGCATGTCATTGGTGGGGGATGCAAAAGTGAGAGCAATTGCTTCCTTTGGCTTGGCTCTGGCTTTCTGAAGCAAGTGCTTGGTTGACCCTCAGTCAGTTCATCATCCTGACACAAGATCTCATGTGAAAAGTCATCTCATGCTCATGCTCAGTCACTCGGTTGTGTCCAACTCTTTGCCTCTGCATAGATTGTAGCCCACCAAACTCCTCTGTCCATGAGATTTTCCAGGCAAGAATACTAGAGTGGGTTGGCATTTCCTTCTCCAGGGGATCTTTCCGACCCAGGGATCAAACCCAGGTCTCCTGCATCTCCTGCATTGGCAGGACCATCTCTCTGATAAGACACAGCAACTACCCTTTGTTTCTGAAATCTGTGTAAGCTGTACTCTGTCTTTGCAGTATCTACACACATTCTTATGGCCCATTAGTTCAGTTCCTGTAGTTTGTTTTACCAGGGCTCTGCAATTCCTTTCCATCTCTAGAAGTCGACTTCCCTGGTGGCTCACATGGTAAGGCATCTGACTACAATGCAGGAGACCCAGGTTCGATCACGGGGTTGGGAAGATCCTCTGGAGAAGGAAATGGCAACCCACTCCAGTACTCTTTCCTGGAAAATCCCATGGATAGAGGAGCATGGTAGGCTACAGTCCATGGGGTCGCAAAGAGTTGGACACATCTGAGCAACTTCACTTACTTTCTTCCACTTTGTAGAAGTCCGGATGGTATAACAAGGATGTCATAAGCATCTGCAACAGTAGCACATTTTCTCTGAGCCCTTCAAGAAGTGGATGGAGGTTTTAAATAGAACCTGTACACAGCCTTTCCTGCTACTTAGCTAATGTTGCTTCTCTTTCTTGGCCCTTCTGTCATTACAGATTCTATTTCATCAGTAGCAACTGAGTAATTTTTTTTTCCTTAAATGGAGGAAAATGGTTCCGGTATATGGGCTTTTAAACCTTTTCACAGTCAAATTTAGAAATGTGTTTTATGCGGTAAAAATAACAGCATAAAACCACTAAACCTCTATGGTGGACTCCCCAGACCTTTGCAAAGTTCTGTCCCCTCCCTCCAGCCTCTCTTAGGAATTCTGAATTGAAAACTTTAGGGTTTTATGAAGGCCCTTTTTTTCCTACATTTAGACTCTAAAAGTGATCACTTTTGAATTTGAGAAATGTAGACATCCTAAAATCTAAAGTATACTATCCACTTTTCTCAATTCCTATATTCCCAAGAATGGGTTCTGCTGAAGCCTGGGCTTTAGTACAGTATAGATGTGGTACACACATAAAATGGAATATTAATTGTCCATTAAAAAGATTGAAATAATGCTGTTTGCAGCAATATGGATGGTGGACCTGGAGATGATCATACTAAGTGAAGCAGTCAGACAAAGACAAGTATTATATGATATCACTTATATACAAAAAACAATTTTTTTTGAAAGATAAAACGAACTCATCTACAAAACAGAAAGGAATTCACAGACTTAGAGATTGAAGTATGGTGACCAGAGAGGAAGGGTGGGGAGGGGAGGGTAGGCTGGGAGTCTGGGGCATTGACACGTCCATGTATGCTAAGTCACTTCAGTTGTGTCCAACTCTTTGGATCCCCGTGGACTGTAGCCCTCCAGGCTCCTCTGTCCATGAGTTTCTCTTGGCAGGAATACTGGAGTCGGTTGTCGTTTCCATCTCCAGGGGGTCCTCCCAACCCAGGGATTGAACCCATGTCTCTTATGTCTCCTGCATTGGCAGGCGGGCTCTTTATCACTAATACCACCTGGGAAACCCCATGTATGTACGTCTATGTTTAAAACAGATAACCAAGGACCTACTGTATAGCACAAGGAACTCTGCTCAATATTCTGTAATAACCCAAATGGGAAAAAAAATTTTAAAGAATTAAAAATAAAGCAAAATATCATTCATAACACAGAACTTTGCAAATGTAGAGATTCAGTAACTGGATTGAGTCATACTAGTTATCTTTTGCATGCACATACTAAGTTGCTTCAGTTGTGTCTGACTCTTTGCGACCCTATGGAACGTAGCCCAGCAAGCTTGCTGTCTGTGGGATTCTCCAGACAAGAATACTGGAGTGTGTGCCATTTCCTCCTCCAGAAAATCTTCCCAACCCAGGGATTGAACCTTCGTCTCATATCTCCTGCATTAGCAGGAGGATTCTTTACCACTAGCACCACCTGGGAAGATCCGTCTTTTGCACAGACTAACTTGAATAGTAAAGTTTACATATACGTGAGTTAAATACATTATTTTTATGTACACTCAGAAATTAAAATGAGACTATATTAGAAATGATTTTATTAGGAGAAATTAATTTTTGTTTTTTTTATAGAAGAGATTTTCTGCATTAAAAGTTGTAGAGGAATAAAAAATACTCAATCCTTGAAAAAAAAAAAAAAAGAGCATTAAAAAATTTATGCTTGACCTGAGCTGAAGTTTACAGTTTGCTAAATAAATGGATAGAGTTAACAAGATTGCAAGAATTAGAAAACTTTTAATCAATGAACTGTTTCAAAGCACTTTAAATGAATCATTTTTTAAAAACTACAACTTGTGGTTGAATTGTTAAATTGATCAAAGCTTAGAGCAGAAGTGGTATTTAGAGACCCAAGGCTCTATTTTTCAAATGGAGAAATTGAAAAAGAGAAGTAAGGTGATATGCTCAAGATTCTGACTGTGTTACCCACCAGAAGTGGGACTAAAACTCATGTTTTTGATTCTTTCTCTTTTCTACAGCTGCAACTGAATTCTTTTTATCCAGTCAGGTCAGCAGGCCTGAAAGAAACTCTTAATACAGTACATTTTTAGGATGGACTGAATTAATTTGAAAGTAATCAATATTTGGTCAAAAATGAATCTGATTTTCAAGCTAATTTATATTGAATCTTTCTGTTGGTTTTAATGAAGTGTTACCATATTTGATGTTCTTTGGGGGATTCAGTTGAGAATAGCTAGTTAATCTGTAAATTCCAAAGAGTAGAATTGTTTGTATTTTTTCTTTATAAATTAAAATATGTGTTTGAATTTATGACTATATTTATAAAGCTTCCCAAGAGCAAGTTTCTGTTAAAATAGAGTTTTGTGGTGACTGGATTTTATACTTGAAGCAATAAATACCCTTCAGTATGATGTGAAAAGAGGTGCAATGGTAAAGAATCTGCCGGCAGTACAGGAGACATGGGTTCTATCCTATGGGTCAGGAGATCCCTTGGAGAATAAAATGACAACCAGTTTCAGTATTCTTACCTGGGAAATCCCAGGGACGAGGAGCCACCAGTTCATGGGGTCGCAAAGAGTAGGACACAACTGAGCACAGACGCATGAAATGAAAAGGTCTTCTAGGTAGGGCTGCTGCTGCTGCTGCTACTGCTGCTGGTGCTAAGTTGCTTCAGTCGTGTCCGACTCTGTGCGACCCCATAGATGGCAGCCCACCAGGCTCCCCCGTCTCTGGGATTCTCCAGGCAAGAACACTGGAGTGGGTTGCCATTTTCTTTTCCAATGCATGAAAGTGAAAAGTGAAAGTGAAGTTGCTCAGTCGTGTCTGATTCTTAGCCACCCCATGGACTGCACCTACCAGGCTCCTCCCTCCATGGGATTTTCCAGGCAAGAGTACTGGAGTGGGTGCCATTGCCTTCTTCCTAGGTAGTGCTAGTGGTAAGCAACCCATCTACTAATGCAGGAGACATAAGACCTGTGGGTTTGATCCCTGGGGTGGGAAGATTCCCCTGGAGGAGGGCATAGCAACCCACTCCAGTATACTTGTCTGGAGAATCCCTTGGACAGAGGAGCCTGGCGGGCTACAGTCCATGAGATTGCAGAGTCAGACACGACTAAGCAACTTAGCATGAGTGAAAACTATAAATGCTAACAGGTTAAGCATTAGCACTAGATGTCTGTGATTCAATAGCATGACATTGAAGTATGTCTGTGTTTTTAAAAATGTTCCCAAATATTTTGAAAATTCCTAAGGACAGTTTTTATCTTTTATTATCAAATAAACCACTCTATTATTTTGCATTTGAATGCTGACTTGCAGAGTTTTGAAGATAGGGAGTGAATGCTGTAGACAATACTTCATACCTGTACCCTATGGGCTGTTTTGTGTTTTCTTTGCCTTAGTTCTAAACTCATTAGAACTTTTCCCTTTCCTTTCAGGTAAACACGTTACCAGAAATACAGCATCAGCTTTGCAGAAAGGAAGGATTATGTCAACTCATTAAAAGATTTCCAGGTAATCTTTCATTTGTTTCCTGATGCATATATCTGTGAGATATATAGGCTTCCTCAGCAGACACCAACTAAGGAGCCCTCAGATCAGCATACTAAGCTCCTGTGGTCATCAATGCCACTTTCCAAATCTTCTAGAATTCACAAGGTTTTGCCAAAGAGAAAGACCTTGATAATAAGGAATAGCACAAAACGTTGAAGTTCTTTCTCTTCATTTTGCCTTCTAAATTTCTAGATGAATATTCTTTTTCTTCCTGTGTATTTGTCTTCAAAATAATTGTTGCTTCATTTTTAAAGCAATTATTATTGTACTTCTTAATTATATAAACCTTGAGGTTTTTAAAAAATATATTTCTTTAAGTGATTCCAATCTTAACAAATTTGTTTCTGCTTCCTGGAGGTCTCTCAATTTGTCTCAACAACTTTAGGAAATTTGGGACAAAAATGACCATCTCGCCTCCTTGTAGAGTCCCAGAGTGGAAAGAAAACATCAGATTGACTATGAGTCTTCACTGATGTAGCCTACTTGAAAACTCATCAGTGAAAAAGTTCCTCAGATTTCTAGTTTGAAAATGCACTTAATGTTTGTCCCTAGAAAGTATTACACTATGTCATTAATATTTAAATCCACATAGTTTAAATTATGTTTTTAAAATTAATTTGTGTCTGAGTTGAATCAGAAAACTGGTATCTTAACCCATCAGCTTTTCCATGGGGCTTCTGCTTCTACAGCAAACACGAACCATGTTGACATGTTCCACTATAAAGACTACTGTCTTCTACTGTCATACCATAGATTAAAATAGTCATAAATTAGCAATTAACCTTTCAATTTAAGGTACTTATTTAAAATAAATAATCGATATATAAACTTGGTTAGGAGAAGGCAATGGCACCCCACTCCAGTACTTTTGCCTAGAAAAATCCCACGGACAGAGGAGCCTGGTGGGCTGCAGTCCATGGGGTCGCTAAGAGTCAGACACAACTGAGAGACTTCACTTTCACTTTTCACTTTCATGCATTGGAGAAGGAAATGGCAACCCACTCCAGTGTTCTTGCCTGGAGAATCCCAGGGACTGGGGAGCCTGGTGGGCTGCCGTCTATGGGGTCGCACAGAGTCGGACACGACTGAAGCGACTTAGCAGCAGCAGCAGCAAACTTGGTTATGCAGGAATCATTTTATATGACACTTGTAACTGACTCCATGATCTCTTTGTTTTGTTTATGTAAACTTTAGTGAATATTATTTTATAAAACAATGTTTTTGTGAGATACAAGTAAACTGATTATTCCCATCAGTACATTATTAATATGTATCTAGAAATCCTTTAATTAAGTCAATTTTTAAAACATTTGTTTACATTGTGAACAGAACCTACATACTTTTAAAGTATGTTTTTCTTTGTTGCTGTTTGCATTTCAAAATGACTGATAAGCACTGGAGTTAGCAGAATAGAAGCATATTAATGCAAGCCTGTTTGTAGCCAGATATGAATTACCAGTTTCAAAAAAATTCCCCAAACAGCTCTTACCTAAGTTTACATTTTGCTTCCATAAGATTAAAAAATTTTAGTCTACTTGATGCTTTAAACATTTCTTATTCTCAAAATCATCTATAAGTTCTAGACATATATAGTCCTTTCCTCACTCTGTCTAGTTTGTAATTTTCTATGTATCTCTGTGACTAACGAGGTAATTTCATGGAATATACAGCATTTTTAATGGAATTATTTCTCCTGTAATGTTATCTTTCTATAGCTGAAGATAATTTTCTTAGATGTGTAGCTTTAAAGGAATAGGTCTACAGCACTGTTTTTTGGTATAAGCTTTATAAACAATAGCTTATGTTGGAGACAATGGCTATGAATATACAGTACTCAATATAACATTAATATTAATAATATTAAAAAACATATTATTTGTTGTGAATACTTAATATTTAATATTGGATACAGATCAGATAGCATCATGCCTGTACCTAAAAATATTTTAAAAAGTAGGTACTATTAAAAAGATGGTAAAACTAAACATAATAGTATATACTTTAGTCATTTTATTTAAAACTAAAGTGATCTATGCCATTTGAGACAGACAAAACACAGATTTTGAAACCAGAGATTTTTAGCTCTGCCACCTATAAGGTGTGTGAGTTAAATTTGAGTTGTTGTTAATTTTTTTTAAGCCAAAAAGTGAGGATAGTGAGACCCATTTCACAGATTTAATTTTAAAAAATTAAGTATACAGGTATGTCTATGAAAGTTAAAGTTGCTCAGTTGCGACTCCATGGACTATATAGTCCATGGAATTATGTGTATGGAATTTTATTTGACAACTAATATGTATTTATATACATACTATTAATATAGTAACACATAGTGCTCCAAAATGGTAACCAGGTCATCCTAGATGTGAAAAGTCCAACAACAGGACTTTCAATATTTTTTTTCTTCATGTGATGGATTATCACTACAATTTTATGTTTCTGCCAAACCTGTGAAGAGTCAGAATTCACCTTCTTCCAAGTTCACAAGTCTGCCTGCCAGTTTCATGGGAGCTGGCAGAAGACAGGAGACTCCTGAGTCAGAGACAAATGACTTTATTATTTATAGCAAGAGAGGCAGACAGATTATCAGCATTTGCAGTGGTTCAGTGAATCCCAGCTCCTACAGGGCAAGTGAAGAGGTCTAGGTGGTGACACTTGTATACTAAGTGGTTTGCATTTCAAGAGCAGAGCTCCTAGCTGAGAGTTTGAATGTTCATAAGGTCCGTGAGTGTGCCTACCCTTTGCCCCAGAAAGACCCATTATTTTTGTTATACTGGGCAAAACCTTCTCTTTGATCTGGAGAGAGACACCATCTGTATCTTTCAAGGCTATCTGCTGCATAAATATCTTTGAAAAGATAGTTCAGAACAGACTCTTAGTGCCTCTGTTTGCAAATGATGCAAAAATGTGAAAAATACATGAAGTATCTCATAACGATTTCAGAAAAGAATACCTGACAGGTTTGAGTTCTGAAGCTTAATCAGTGTATAATTTGGAACAAGATTTGAAGCCTGGTTTGCACTTCAGGCTTTTTTTTTTTTAATCGATAAAAATAAGATATTGGCAATTATTAATAACTCAGAGATTCCATAATTCCTCTGTGCCTTTTTCCCATACAGACATGCTGTGCCAGGCTTCATCTTGAGCAGTAGGTACCAACATGGATACTATGAAGGCAGGGATGATCATCCCTATGAATCTGAATGGGACCTTCCAAGTGTGGCAGGACAGACTCTGAGCCAGATGTAGGGGAGAGTTTAAAGACAGCCTGTAAGACTCACACAGTCTGTTCCGTGTCCCAGCTGCATAGAGTGTACCTGCTATTAGACTTGTGACTCACATGGAAAGGCACAAATCCATGGAATTTTTACTGGCTAGCCCAAAGGTTCATTTTTATCTTGCCACCTAATGTGTTTGTGTTTGAAAACAAATGCTTCATAATTTTTCATTGGCCTCAATTTTTTACTAATGACTTTTGTTGCTCTTTGTTGTGTGTGTGTGCTCAGTTGTGTCTGACTCTTTGTGACCCCATGGAACGTAGACTTCCAGACTCCTCTGTCCATAGAATTTTCCATACAAGAATGCTGGAGTGGGCTGCCATTTCCTACTCTAAGGAATCTTCCCAACCCAGGGATCGAACTCATGTCTCCTGCATCTCCTACATTGACAGGTGGATTCTTTACCACTGCACACCACCTGGGAAATTGCCTTTTATTAAGTTTTATTTTTTTGATAAAAAGATTTCTTTTCTATATTTGAAATATAAGTACAAAGCAAAACACCAGGGAAACTGTTTTATTTGAGTTGTCAATTGTTTTTGTTCTCTTTTATGCCATTCAAGAAGCCTTGATTAGTAGTGTGCCAAAGTTTTGGCTATTGCTCATTCTTCCCAGTTTTATCTCAGTTCTGAGTACTAGCTTGCATGTGAAATTTGAAATGTACCTAAACTTGTACTCAAAGATAGCATTTTGAACATTTTAAGATCTCTGGCCTCATTTTGTCAGTAACATGTGAATATATAAAAAAAGAAAAGGAAAAGGAAAATGAGTTAAACAGAGTTTAACTCTTTTGTTGTATGTCAACAAGCCTGGACTTTTAAAAAATATAGATATTTACTACCGAATATAAAATATATCTTTTAATAACATAATTGAACTTATCTTAAAATATCAACCAGTATTAGTTATTTATCTTACATGGAATTGGTGATTGTTTTTAAAATTCTAGGTCTAAAAATTTCTGTTTATCATGTGATACCAGTGAAATATTTTCAGGGAATCAAGTAGACTAGCTTGAATTTAAACAAAGCAACATGGAAATTATCAATGCTTAATACCGTTTGAGAATTTTTATTGATTTCATTTTTTCCTTTCCTCTACAGTAATTTTCTCCTTCAAATAAGAATGTGAGTAATGAGGTTCCCAGTATTAAATAAAATTGGGGACACAGCTCTATGAGGCAATCAGGCAGACTTTCAGAGAACACCAGAGTTAGCTTCTTCTCCATGCTCTCAAATGCTGGACTCCCTCTATGTGTTCTCTGAATGTGCCTTCTTGCTTCTGCCTTTCCACTTCTGTCTCACACACGATTATATTCTTTGTGCAAAACATTCTTTCCCCAAGTAAAACCCTCACCTCTTTAGTATGACTGACTTCAGCTAGGTGATAGAATAAAGTAAGCTGATGGAACTAATTCAAACTAAATTATACCCTCACCCCAGTCATAAGCCTCTTACATGTATTTGCATTTTTATAAAAGAAGTTTGCAAACCCAATGAATTTCTAATTGGTAGAATTTCTGGAAGTGCATTCAAACTCCTATTCCGTTTACCAGCAAGCCGTTCACTCCCAAAGCTTACTGAATCTGTCTACTTTCCTCCATCTCTACCATGACCAGTCTTGTCCAAGTCAACGTGCTCTCATACCCTTCCCATTTCTTTTCTTGCTTCTAAATAATCCAGTTCATTATAAACACTAGCCAGAGTGATCTTTCCCCCATTTCTTTCAGAAATAAGACAAATTTATTCGGTCTGCTCACTGCAGTCTGTTTAGGGACTAAATAGCAAGGCCCAAGTAACTAGCTCTTATGCTCTGACTTGAGCCAGGGATAGATTTTATTGAGACCAGAAGTCACACACCCAAGTGTTTATGAGAGCCTAGTACAAGACATAGGAAGTTCATAACAATTTAGAAGCTTGCAAGATCAAATGACCCGTGCATTTTCAATATTCAGCTTGTCATCAAATTTATAGACTCATTAATGTAAGTCATTTGGACTTTAAGAAGAGAAGAGGAGTTGAAAACATAGGAAGGTGCAAGGCAGTTCCACATGACATTGCCAAGATATACCTTGACAGAGCGGCAATGTTGGACACATAACATTCCCCCACGTTTCTCAGACCTGTAGAATTCAGTTACCGCTAACACCCAGACCCATCCGGTGGCCTGGTCCTTCTTGTCCCACGTTTGTGTCCTCACACTTCTCTAAGCTCCTTCCTCTTAGCATATTTGCATTTCTCTACACACTTGGTAACTCCAGCTTCCATTTATGAAGCTGAACTTCATGAAATGGTAACTTTCTTTCCTAATCCCTAAGGACAGTGAAGCTGGGTGTTGTACTAAAACCTTAATCTCCAGTGTTGGGAGGAATTGTTGGCATCTCTTTGCTACCCCTCCTTCCTCTCATCTGTTAACATCCTGATCATTCAGCATATTCAATAAGAAAATCATCACCTGGGTTGACTCTTTCTGGAGACTTCAGACCTGCCATCATTCTTGTCAGTTTTGATGCCCACACCAAGGACCCATTCATCATCACCGTTCTTTGATCTCACCAAATCCATGAGCTTAATTTCTTTTCATCTTCAGCCTCCCATTTGGGCAGCCTTGCTGGTTAGTAATTTGCATCACAGACAACTATATCCATCTTGGAGACTTTAATTCACCATTTTATAATCACTGGCTTTCTGGCTTTTTCACGCCTTCAATATCTCTGAGCCTGGAACCTCAGATGTCACTTTTGTTACTCTTAATTATGCTACTTTCTCCAAGTCCCTCGGCTGTATTCAGTCATAATTTCTTTCCTACCAAGACTGGACCACTGAGTTTGCCACTTGGAGTATTTCCCTACAAGTGTATATATTTTTCCTTAAACATCAACTCTTAAGCCACCAATTCAGAAAAATCTTACAATCTGTCTTCTCTGCTCCCACACAGTAAATACTGAAGAAAACACAAAAGTTCTCTGTTCTTTCGATGTCTTCCTCACTTGCTAAAATGGAAAAAAATACCATACTACTCCTGCAATTGTTAGCTCAGCCACCACCACCAACACAAGTAGCTAGTGCCCCCTGAGGCATTCTGTCCTAATTTCCCTCTAGGATACTTGTGAAAACACATTAAAACATTTTTGAATACTAGCCCTAGCACTCATAATATAGGAAAATATCAGAGGAATTTCCATACACTCTAAGGCTGATGGAAGCACATTGTGGTTCTTAATGCTCTGTTCAATTCAGTGGAGTATAGAAGACCCTCTCTTGCATGATCAGGATACATTTTATCTCACAAGAAAAGCTGGTAGAAAGTGCTGATGGTTTGGGTGTGGTTTCTAAAAGAATGTCTCCTATGGTTTTAGCAAGCCATCAGTTGGGCTAAACAAGTTAGATGCTGGGAACTTACATCTGTCATTCAGCTGTTTGTCTCAGAAGAGTTAAGTGGTAAGAAAATGACACATTCCTTCCCAGTTGAGCATATCGTTTTGCAAATGAAGCAAATAAGAAATAAATATATTTTATATTGAAAATCTAAGTTTTTTTACTCAGGACTGTCTTCCAAGTAAAGTCCGCCTGATTTGCTGAGACAGATACATTTTCTTTCCTCTTTGTTTCTATTGTACTTGTGAAAGCTTCCAGAATAGCCTAGTCACAGTGTGTCTTAGTTGTATTTGTGTATGTTTGTCTCCCTACAAGGACCAAGACACCCTGTTCTAAGTTCCAGTGTATGGGCATAATTCCTGGTCTATAATAGTTCCTCTATTATTTTTAAATGGAAGACTGGAGAGGATGCTGATGGAGGGGGTTAGAGTGGTGGAAGGGTTTCCCTGATGGCTCAGATGGTAAAGAATCTGCCTGCAGTGCAGGAGACCTGGGTTCCATCTTTGGGTTGGAAAGATCCCCTATAGAAGGGAATGGCTACCCACTCTAGTATTGCTTGCCTGGAAGATTCCATGGACAGAGGAGTCTGATGGGCTGTAGTCCATGGGGTCACAAAGAGTCATACACGACTGAGTAAATAGCTCTTTAGAGTGGTGGAAGGGGACCTTGCTGATTATTAGAGGGCTTTGGCGATGCTTGGATGGATTTATCCCTTTACTCACTGCACAAATTCAGTATTGAGTGAATTTGAGGCTCTATGAGACAGAGTACCAGCAGGAGAAGTGGAAAATACTGTCTCCTTCTTCCAAGATATAATTACCTATTTTGAGTAATAAGGTATTTGTATCCATGAAAGAACTAGAGGACTGTTATCATATTACACACACAAAGCAGAAAGATACCAATAAATTACATGACTGGTATCCACTTCTGGGTGATTATCATTGCAGTCCAGAGACTGGTCATCTTATTCCTGTCTAAAAAGAATATACTTAACACTTTATCACATTGTTGGTTCTCCTCATGCATGCAGGCTGGAGATGAATACAGACTTTTTATGGACAGGCTTGTATTTCTGTACCATTTCAACCCCCAAATCTTTAAATATATGTTTACCATTTCTTTAGAGATGAGGCTAAGGACAAAGTTGAGAGAGAGTGGTAAGAGGGATCTCTCTTCTCTTATCCAGTAATGTTTTAGGGCTTCTTATAGATCAGCTCTCTGGGCAGTTTTCTTCATCTTAATGGTTCTGCATTCAGGACAGAGGAAATAAATCCAATACTTCTTGCTGACATTGTGCTTCAGCATTTTTCCTCTGTGGATCCTGTGAAAGCAAGTGAAGATGTCTGAGCTGTAGCCAGAAAACCTAAATCAGAAAGAGAGCATTGATCTTGGTTGCATGGGTGTGAGGTGGATTACTTTTCTTTGTCTTTAAAAAAGAACCACTTAAAACCTCCACATACACACACACACACACACATACACACACACACACACACACGCACACCCCAGAAACCCTATGTAATGTAGGAATAAATGACTTTGATTTGATGGAAAAAGGGTAGGGTCCTTCCCTCTTTATCCTCTTCTTTGCCCTTTCTTTTTTTCCTCCTTGTGGCCCCCAGAGGCCACTGACTGCCACCTGTCTGACCCACAAAAATCCTCTGAAGATTTTGGGCTGGGAACCATGGCTCTTGATAAGGAACTTTAGGATACAGAGCATAAACAGTGGTCAGTGGGGGTGGATTCTATTTATCAAGTGTGATTCTATTTTCAAGCATGGAAGTTTGTAGAAATGTTCTTCTCTTTCCTGTGTCCTGTTAACATTTTTGGCCACCATGAGAAGGAAAATAGAAATCAAATTTGAAAAATGATAAGATATGCATTTTTAAATTACTGTTCCCTTTCCCTTTTATTATGCTGTTATTGTGCTAGTGAGATACATTTGTTATGAAAAGAATAGAAAATACAGATAAGCAAAAAGAAAGAAGAAAATTTAAATTTAGTGAAACTACATAATTTTCCCTGCCTTCCCTGTTCATGAACAATTTTTACATACTAGACTACTATTCCATTCAAGCATGAATAAATCATGGCGTATTTTTCAGTGGGAAACTGTGAAGACATTAAAAATGATGGCAGATATACATCTATTGGCATAGAAAAATATTCACACCATATTGTTAAGAATAAAAGTAAGAAGAGTAACCCCAATATATGTTATATATATCTTAGATTATTATATAATTTACCTATGTATGCAAGATCTATGTAAAATATATGTTAATAATATATTTTATTATAAAAATATGTACTTACATATATACACGTATATATTAATTCTTTAGTACTCACAGTGTCTCTGTGAGGCAGTCATAATTATTATTCGTATTTTACTCAAGTATAGAGAAATTAAGTAAAATTTTCAGTGTCACACATCTAAACAAATGATATCTGCACATAGTCTGCATGAGTCTGGAGTCTGCTTTCTTAGCCACTTCTCCCTGGTGGCTCAGACGGTAAAGCGTCTGCTTACAATGCAGGATACCCAGGTTCGATCCCAGGGTTGGAAAGATCCCCTGGAGAAGGAAATGGCAACCCACTCCAGTACTCTTGCCTGGAAAATTCCATGGATGAAGGAGCCTGGTAGGCTACAGTCCTTGGGGTTGCAAAGAGTTGGACATGACTTCACTTTCACTTTCTCTCCTCCAAACTCCTCTGGGTGGCATTCAAGGCTCCTAACGGGCTGAAGTCCCTACATTTCTCCTTGGTTTCCCATTATCTCCCAGCGTAACTCTCTGCTCAAGCTCCCTTTACTGTCCTAACATGAGGCTGTAGCTTTCTCCTTTACCTGCTTTGGGGCTTCCCTGATAGCTCAGTTAGTAAAGAATCCACCTGCAATACAGGAGACCTTGGTTCAGTCCCTGGGTTGGGAAGACCTCCTGGAGAAGGGAAAGGCTACCCACTCCAGTATTCTGGCCTAGAGAATCCCGTGGACTGTACAGTCCATGGGGTCACAAAGAGTTAGACATGACTGAGCAACTTGCACTTTCACTTTTCCTGCTTTTACCCAAATGACCTCATCTAATTTTACCATCTCTTTAAAGATTTTTTTCTCCAGACACAGTCACATTCTGAGATATTGAGAGCTAGGGCTTTAACATGAATTTTCAGGGAATATATTTCAGCTTGTAACAGCCAAGGATAGAGAGAGGAAGGAACTGTGATTGGTAGTTCACCAGATCCATCTGGTGGGAGGAGAATAGATCCCCAAAGGAAGAAAGATGTTGGACAAAAACAATGAATGTCAATTATTATCAATTTTTGATAAATATTTATTGATTGGTTATGATAAAGCCTATGGTACTAGTGGTAAAGAACCCACCTGCTAGTGCAGGAGACATAAGAGATGCAGATTTGATCCCTGGGTTTGGAAGATCTCCTGGAAAAGAAAATGGAGACTCAATCCAGTGTTCTAGACTGGAGAATCTGATGGACAGATTCACTTTATAATTTTATTTATTCATTTATTTTGGGTCTTTGCTGCTATGCGGTCTTTTCTCTAGATGTGGTGAGCGAGGGCTACTCTCTAGTTGCAATACACGGACTTCTCGTTATGGTGGCTTCTCTTGTCTCAGGCAACAGGCTCTAGGGCAGCTGGGCTTCAGTAGTTGCAACACATGGGCTCGGTAGTTGCGGTTGCCAGACTCTAGAGCACAGGCTCAATAGTTGTGGTGACTTAGTTGCTCTGCAGCATGTGGGATCCTCCTGGATCAGGGATCAAACCCATGTCTCCTGCATTGACAGGTGGTTTCTTTACCACTGAGCCACCAGGGAAACCTGATTCATTTTAAAGTAAGAGAATATCCATGTTTCCTTCTCTTTCTTATTTTCTGCCTTGAACCCTAGTTCTCAGACCTTTCTCTGCTCTCCAGAGCTAGCTAAAACCAGAAATTAGTTCATTCAGCTACTCTTTTCTCTTTCAAGTATACCTTTTTTTAAAAAAAAAATTGTATATACTTCAACCCCTAATAATAATTCTATGGATAAGAATTTTAGACTCCATTGCAGACCAGTAGGAATTTTATGGAAACTGTTGAATCATGTGAATGCAGTGATCACTTCCTGAGTCTGACCTATCCATAAAATTGATCATTCTGCCTGTGAGCCATAAATCTCTAAATGAACTAATCACAGAATCAAATGGAGATTTTGAGAAAGCATCGCCTTGCTTCCTTTCCTTGAAAATGGGAAAAAAATATTTGTTGCTTATTATAGCCTGTTAGTTGTAAACTACATAAATCTTCCTTCCATTTGGGCTATCTCACAAACTAAGATGCAGGCTTGTCGATGCGTCTGGGATACATACTGTAAAGTGCTTCACACCTGGCCACTGGCAAGATAGGGAGGGTCGGTGCAGGCTGGTAGCACGAGGGTGTGAGGGTCAGAGTGTTGAGCTTTGGGGGACTCGCTTTTTCTTTGAAAGAAGCTAGACCAAACTCATTGAGCCAAAGGTGCTTCTTGCTCTGGTGCTGTGCATGGAGTTATACTTTGCGATTTTGGCATCGGGCCAGTGTGAAAGGGACAACATGTCCATTTTCCAGTAAACGTTTGGCAAGTCCTTGACATCTCTGAGATTGTGCTTGAGACTGATGAGCTGAGGGAGCTGATTAATCCCTCTGCTCTTTGGTTCAATGGCCCCGACCTTTTAAACTTGGACTGACTTGGTGAACTTTACATTTCTGGTGCATAACTTGTGTATCTCCTGCCATCATGTAGGTATATTGATTTATTTCACTTGGAGAGTACATTATTTTGTGCCAGACACTGGGACACATGAGGAACAAGCTTGCATAGCCCACTTGCAACAATGTGTATGATTCTGATTATTAATTCTGATTTCAACAGACGATAAAAGAAGAGGTGATAAGAGAGATCCTCACTTTTGCCATTCAGATCTTTCCAGCAAGTCCCCATTTACTTATTTCTATGCTATATATATAGGAGAGTAGTGTTGCATCTGAATAACTTGTTAAAGCATGAACAGCTTTAAACAACAAAACTGGGTTCCTTTGCATTACATAATAAAAGCTCAGTAAACTCTGCTTGTACTTCATGGATTTTTTTATCCTGTTTGTCCAGCCTGCAACTATTAATCAATAGTTTATTCCTCGCTGTGTGTAGACATGTTCCATGACTCAGTATACTGTCCTCTAAAATAAACTCTACCATGCTTGTTTGCTCTTTTCTCAGCAAACACATCGGGGAAGGCAATGGCACCCCACCCCAGTACTTTTGCCTGGAAAATCCCATGGACGGAGGATCCTGGTGGGCTCCAGTCCATGGGGTTGCTAAGAGTCGGACACGACTGAGCGACTTCAATTTCACGTTTCACTTTCATGCATTGGAGAAGGAAATGGCAACCCACTCCAGTGTTCTTGCCTGGAGAATCCCGGGGACGGGGGAACCTGGTGAGCTTCCATCTATGGGGTTGCACAGAGTTGGACACGACTGAAGCGACTTAGCAGCAGCAGCAGCAAACACATCACCCAAGCAGTGAGTGTAATATTCCCCGTGTCATTTCTTCCTGATCCACTGTGTTTGTAACAGAAATGATAGCAGTGAATCTGATATCCTGATAAGAACACCCCCCCCCCAAAAAAAAAAAAAAAACTTCAGTCAATTCAGTCACTCAGTCATGTCCAACTCTTTGTGACCCTATGGACTACAGCAGGCCCCCAAACATAACTTGCTTCAAAATAGATGGAAAAAACTTCTTACGGAAATGGCAAAACCCTTTATTTTAAGCCATCAGGGGTTACACTATTTAGGGATTACAAGAGCTAGATTAAGAAGAGTGCAGAGTGAAATCATGTTCTAGGATTTAGCTGCTTAAGTGGTGAAATCCCAAAATTTATACACTTGCCTTGCTTTGTGAGTAAACTAAATAAGTAAAGGAGAACTGTTGTATAATTTTGATTCATTTGTTCCTGTATGCAAAGACAGAGATACACACACACATACACACACACACACACACACAGATTTTGGTGTTGGAGGATATAGTATGTTGAATCTCTTACCTAGTCTCCTTCTGGTGGGAGAGGTAGATATTGAACAACAACAAAATTTCAAATGTTATAAAAGGAAAACAATGTTAGTAGATTTGCAGTGCTCATAGCTTGCTCATTTTCATGGAACTTCGGAACTGGGAACTGATTTTTGACTTGTAAGATATCATCAACATTAGGAAATGAAAACCCACTAAAGTGATACATTAGCTTTAAGGCACACAGCTTCATAAAGTGTATGTTATATAACACATTATTCATGGGAAGATGATGCTCTAATCGCTAGTCTATTGAACTTATTGTAATCATGATAATTAATAATACAGTGTATTAGGACTGATACATTTTAATGGGCATTTAATGTCTTCCAGTCTGACAGATCCCGTTGAAATAAATATTGATAAAAATGCAAAATAAGAGTTGCTGCAAGCTACAAACAAAGTGAAATACATTTATTTCCATAAATAGAATCTTAGACTCCTTCATTTGTAGTTGAAGTTGTGATTAGGAAGGATACATATCTTGGCAGAAGTATAATTAACTGAATGAATAGGTCATTTGGGAATATGCTCTACTCTTTGATGATGGGTTGGGTGTGCTTCTGTCTGGGAGAGATGCACAGACTCTTATTTTATGGTAAACCCCATTCAAATCCTGTGATTCACTGCTTCACACTTTGGGGACTATTTTTTTTTAAACTTCTGTTACCTCCATCTAATGGTAAAATATGGAACTTTTTCTTTTCTTCTGAGGCATTTTAATTGATGATACCATAGAGTCATAATGTTTCCCTCGTGGCTCAGATGGTAAAAACATCTGTGCAATGCAGGAGACCCGGGTTCAATCCCTGGGTGGGGAAGATCCTCTGGAGAAGGAAATGGCAACCCACCCCAGTACTCTTGCCTGGAAAATTCCATGGATGGAGGAACTTTGTGGGCTACAGTCCATGAGGTCACAAAGAGTCAGACTCGACTGAGCGACTTCACTTTCATAGAGTCATAAGGTGGTGTTAGTGGTGAAGAACCTGCCTGCCACCGTCTGCCTGCAATGTGGGAGACCTGGGTTCGGTCCCTGGGTCGGGAAGACCCCCTGGAGAAGGAAATGGCAACCCACTCCAGTATGCTTGCCTGGAGAATCCCATGGACGGAGGAGCTTGGTGGGCTACAGTCCACGGGTCGCAAAGAGTCGGACACGACTGAGCGACTTCATTTCACTTCACCTTTACCCACTCCAGTGTTCTTGCCTGGAGAATCCCAGGGACGGGGGCCTGGTGGGCAGCCGTCTGTGGGGTCAGACAGAGTCGGACACTACTGAAGCGACTTAGCAGCAGCAGCAGCAGCCAACGCAGGAGACCCAAGAGATGTAGGTTCAATCCCTGGGTCGGGAAGATCACCTGGAGAAGGGCATGGCAACCCACTCCAGTATTCTTGCCCGGAGAATCCCATGGACAGGGGAACCTGGCAGACTACAGTCCACAGGGTGGCAAAGAGTCAGACACAGCTGAAGTGACTTAGTATGCAGAGAATTGTAGCAGCAGTACAATCCCAGTGTTGATGGTCATTTCAGAAGAAAATGTGTAGCTTATGGAAGGGTCAACTTACCCCTAAATAGACAGAAGTAGGTAATTTAGCCACATTAGCTGAGAGGGTCTTTTGAAGGACTATCTTGCCTCATTCATTTCCGAATCTTCATAAGATGCTCATAAATACTGGTAAGAATCTTAGCCTAAGAGATCAGAATTCTAACCTTCAGCCTTCAAGTCAGGAATCCTGTGGTCTTCATATGAGACGAAATGCACCCAGTTATGACCTATAGTAATGTGACCCTGGGAAAAGTATGTAGCCCATCTGTGCCTCATTTTTGGACTTGTAAGAAGGAAACAATTTTACTGACCATTCTTTCTTCACAGAATTGTCATGAAAATGCTTTATAGAAGAATATGTGTTGTAAATCTATAAAAGTAATATGTAAGGCATTATTTCTGTATTACTCAAGATATCCATGAATCGATTTGGAGAGGAAAATTGAATGAGATGTTCAGCTTTTCAGATTGACATAAAACTGTCACAGCAATATATATTGTTCTTCTTAGAGACATTCTGATGAAAAGAAAGCCTATTTATGCTTAAGTATTATCTAAAGTTAGAGGTTGAGTACAGATCAACAGGATTAGTACTAGTTTTGTGTTTGTTTTATAAATACACTGGGTCTTCATGATTTATGCCTCAAGGTTATATTATAGATAAATTACCTTCAAATAATAACATGTAGTAACACTAATTCTTTATGTATCATGTGTTAGTTGCCGTGTCAAGCACATTATCTACTTACTCTTTTAACCCTCTGTAAGCATCTGTGGGGCAAATACTGACATATCTTCTTTAGATAAAAGATTGGAAGCTCCAAGAATGTCTGAGCTACATACACAGCTGGAAAGGTGAAGATCCATATCTTAGTTACCACACACTAACTTTTGTAATAGGGCTTCCCTGGTGGTGCAGCGGTTAAAGCGTCTGCCTGCAATGTGGGAGACCTGGGTTCGATTCCTGGGTCGGGAAGATCCCCCTGGAGAAGGAAATGGCAACCCACTCCAGTATGCTTGCCTGGAGAATCCCATGGATGGAGGAACTTGGTGGGATACAGTATACGGGTTGCAAAGAGTAGGTCACAATTGAGCGACTTCACTTCACTTCACCTTTTTGTAAAAAGCTTGAGCTGCGATACTATATTTTAAGCCTATCTTTTATAATGCAAGAATATAAGAAAGAAACTATTTAAGAAAGCCTAATACCTGGGTCTAGTGAGAAGAGAACTTGTTTACCATTTTATTATTATTATTTGATCCACTAACGTAATTCTTGTAACTTCTTATTTACCATAATATTTACATATAAGGATACGTTAAGTGAATTTGCTGCATGTGGGGAATAGTTTTTTATTTTAGTCTTTTTTGTTGTTTTAGCCTTTTAATTGGGAACTCAGTAACAGATGGGAATTGAGAGCCCTTGGAGAGTCAAAAGCTCAGGTTCTCATCACTCACTGGCACTTTCTCTCTTGAGGGTCCTTTTTGTTGTTGTTCAGCCACTAAGTTGTGTCCGACTCCAGGCAACCCCATGGACTGCAGCATGCCAGGCTGCCCTGTCTCTCAGTATCCCCCAGAGTTTCCTCACATTCATGTCTGTTGAGTCGGTGATGCCATCCAACCATATCATCCTCTGAGGGTCTTCTTTACCTTTCTTCCGTTACCTTTTATCTGATATGCCCACTCAGGGTCAGCTCCTCAAACCATCCACAACCATTTTTAGGCTAACTAGAAATTTTACTGTGGCAAACTTCATACTGCAGCCATAGATCTGGGGCTCGGGGCAGCTTAGATGTGGGTGTACCACCAGCCTGAGGTCTGGGCCTCTCTGGAATGATAGTGACCACCTCAGGCCATGTGGAAGGACCAAGTATTAATTGTCCTGACTCTTTAAGGCTACTCTTCTGACCTACAAGGGAGGGCTTTTAGAATTCACTTGTTGTGCTGCCAGAAGGGGGCACCATTCTGGGGATGTGAAATTAATAAATGGAAGTAGAACCAAATTATGTTTTGTGGGTGATATGTGATTTCTGTGGGATTAATGGTTCTCGAAAATAGTTTTCAGAGGAAGTAATTGCTTTGACCTGATTGTGCATCTGCTGCTGGGGAGTGGCAAGAGCAGACTGAATCTGGCTGCGTGTTTGTGAATCCCTTCTTGGCCTCTTAATAGCCCACTGTCCTTGGGCAAGTTTCTTACCTTCTCTATGCTTCAGTTTTCTGTCTGCACTGTAGGGACAATAATGATTTTGCCTCTGGGGATTGGTAAAAGGATAAGAGTTCCTACATGTAAAGTACTTGGAACAATGCCTCTCACACAGAGCCAGCAACCCACAAATGTTAAGTATTTAATAAGCATTTCCATAAATATTAGTTGATAAGTACTACCAACAAGTCCTCTTATCTAGTTGGTGGGACCCATGTTTTTTAGGATTTACTAACCTGGGAATAAAGCTAGGTTCTTAAAATGGTCACAAAAATATTTCTTTGCCTCCACCTACACTCATCATCTTCAGCCCCCTTCTCTCAAAATCCTGCTTCCAGTCACTTTTGGATCATCCTAAAACAATCTTTTCATTCATTCCTATCTGACCTCACATTCTTTTTTGATAAATTTATTGATTTCTTGTTGATCTAGAAGGAAGTGTCTATAACGAACCTATACACGTAATTTCAACAATCCTTAATGTAATGGGCAAATAGAAGGAAAGTGCTTATGTGCTCAGTCATGTCTGACTCTGTGGCCCCATGGACTGTAGCCCGCCAGGCTCCTCTGTCCATGGAATTTCCCAGGCAAGAATATTGGAGTGGATTGCGGTTTTGTTCTTCAGGAAATCTTCCTAACCCAGAGATCAAACTCTTGTCTCTTGTAATGCAGGCAGATTCTTTACCACTAGCGCCACCTAGGAAGCCCAAAAGGAAGTGCTTTGTAGTATAACAATTTGGAATGTCATACGTAAATGTTGGTGCTGTGTTCAATCGCTTCAGTCATGTCGCTATGGACCATAGTGCTTTGCAATGCTATGGACTGCAGCCAGCCAGGTTCCTCCGTCCATAGGATTCTCCAGGCAGGAATACTGGAGTGGGTTGCCATGCCCTCCCCCAGGGGTCTTTCCAACACAGGGATTGAGCCTACATCTCTTGGGTCTCCTACACTGGCAGGCAGGTTCTTTACCACTGAGCCACCGGGGAAGTCCAATATGTAAATGTTTAGGCATAATGATATCTTAAAGTGTAATGAAATAGTTAAGTGCTCCCCCTTTTATTTTGAGTCTCCCTGAATGTGACAGGTGCAAATTCAGTTAATATCGTAAGGAAACCAAGATTCCATGTATCACATTGCTATTGGTGAACAACTCTTGAAAGCCACAAGCAAAACAGAGTATAGTGTTCCTTTGCTTGACTATGAAATTGCATTCCTGAAAAATTCAGTGTATATTGAAATTGGGTAAAATACCTAGGGCTTATATATAAAGTGGAGTCAAGATCTAGGTTCAAATAATTACCAACAGCCTTTTCGTCCACATAGGTGTCCAGCAAGACATTCAAAAGTGATATGGGATAGGGGAGAATTTATTGTTTTGCACAGAGTGATATTCATCATAGCAGCAGGTGTTGCGGTATGTGCCCTGGCCCATGAGAATAGACATCTAATTATTCAAACAGGCACTGGGCTCTGCACCTTATCAATGCATTCCAAATAAACATTGGCCTTATCCTAGACAGGCAGAGAGCTAGCTTTTATAACCCTCATCCATTAAATTTCAGTAGCATTTGCAATCACTGTGATGGCCTCAAATGCCCCCTTTGTCTCAGAGGGTGTACCATATGTGCTCATGAACTCAATCCTCTTACACTTGATACCACATCCACTAGGTACTGTACTTCTGTTGCCTTATGGTCCTCTGCTGCCAGTGTCCACCACTGGTCACAGCCGCCAAAGGTGTCCTACCACTAGAGGTCCACGTGGAAGAGACTGCGGTGGCACCTGCCACTGTCTGTGCTGTCTGCTGCCATGTCAGGGATCCTGAGGTTCGTGTGGTGCCTGCTTCTCCTCCGGCTGCTGCTGAAGCTACTGGGGCCATGTTCCGGGTACCAGTCACTGTCTTGTCCATTGGCCGAAAGTCCACGGGTGTTCTCAGAAGCCAGAATAAGTCAACACTAAACTGACTTGGTAGTAGTAAAAAAAAAAAATAATAATAAATAAATAGTCAAAATCTTTCTTTACATTATAATTTTTTTTCTATTGCATGGAATGTTACACTGCCACTGAAAAAAACATTTTTTCAGTATTGTTTTAGCTTCTGACATGAAACCTGGGGTGGAAGTAAGGCCTATGGATTATTGGAGTAACATACTAAATGCTGCCCCCGCCTCTTTCATGTTATCCTGTTATCCTTGGCCTTCTCTTCCACCCACTCTTTCTTCTTTAGGACAGTTTTCTTACTATTAGGCCTCACCCACAGTTCTTCCAATCAGGGCCAGACTTGGTGAATTCCTAGTTGAATTCAGATTAGTGTCACACTAAAACTCCAATATGCTCGTAAATAATAACCAGATTGCATTCTTGTCATCCTTCGTTGACTATATGGTTTCAAAGAACAACAACGAAAAGTGGGTGTCTTTTCTTTTCCTGTTTTTTTGGGTTGGGATGGTTGTGTTTACCATCATTGAGTTCTAACAATGTTATGACTGTACCTGAAATATTTCTCTTGAACAGAATATGGAAATATGGCTGCAATTACCCTTCAAATATAAAGCTATAATATTTATATTTATATTCTTGTGTTCCAATACTGCAGGAGTATTTACTTTGTTTCTAAATACAGAATTAAGAAGAAAAAGAGAAAGATTATGTGGTTAAGTAAACTGATTATGCCTAATTTATCTTTTCAGCTCAGTATTTTGTAATGTTTCTTTTTCTAGATTCCTTCTCTTAGTCTTCTGTAGGTCATTCAACAGCCAGTTTTAGAAAAGCCTGTGTCATTGAAGGGAGACAACTTTAAACTATATTCATAGGAGGCTATAAAAAGCAAAGATACCACTCACAAAGTGATATTTAAAATTTTCCAGTTACATGATTTATTGGTAAATCTACATGTGTTATGCCAAGAGCAATACAAGCAAAGTACCAGATGTACTCTTTTAATTAAGAGAAATTTTACCTTTAAGACAGATTTTAATAGAATATTTTCATCTTTGTAAGCTATTGGAACAACATTTTAAGCCATTTAGTGGGTGAAAAGTCCTTAATTATATGTAATATAGCTCATGAGGGAAGCAAAACTGAAAAAACAACCCCAAATCCTAGAGTCTCTTGTGAATTTTGAAAATTTCTAGTCAGAAATATGTGCCCTAATGTCACCTGAAGCTCCTGAGACCGATGGATACTGTGAATGGTTTAAGCAATTTGGTAAATAAAAGCCAGATTTCTTGAAGAAAATGCTGAGTAAACACAGCATTCTCAGAGAAATCAGCCCATAGCGGCGAGTTGGAGGCTGGGTGAGTGATTGTGAGGCAGCGAGCTGAAAACCTGAATTGCTAATCATTTGGTGGGTGATGGCGGCAGTGAACTTCTGTCACTTTTCACCATAGATCTATGAAATTGAATGAACACTGTTTAAGTTCAACTTTTCTCATAATAGAGACCTCATGTACTTTTTCTCTAAATCAGATTTTGCTCGCCTGCCTTTCTCTCGTAGTGGTCCACCCCAGCGCCCACCTGGGCCGAAGGGACCTGAGCTTGGCCCTGGGCGTGGCAGGTGGCCCAGAAAAAACGGCCCCTTGGAGAGAATGCTGAGCATGATGTTGTGGTGAGCAAACAAATAGAACACCCCCTCCAACAATAACATGGTTTATGTGCAAATAAACCTCGAGACACAGTTTAAATTTTTCAGTACCTTTTTTTTTGGAGGGAAGGAGATGTAAGGACACAGTAGCAGCCAAAGGGGAATTAGCCTTACTCAACACATAGTGAAATTTCTGCCAAATTCTGCTTTTATAACCACCACCCCCGCAGGCAACCTTGTCAGCTCACCAAAACCCCATCCTGTACATCCTCTCTCCTTGTTGGTCTCTTTTTTCACTCTTCTCTTTCTGACTCATTTATATTGATTAAAGATCAATTTATTTTTTTCCCATTACTTCATTACAAACTTGGTTTGTAACATTACATTACAAACTTGGTTCCCAAATTAGCATGTATCATTCTCTCTTAGAAGGGAAAAGAGGAACAGAAAACCTATACTTTGATATTTTTTTCACTGTTACTCATTCATTTTCCCTTAACTAAAAGATAGCTTGAATTCTTTAGACTTAAAATGAGCTTGGATGTTTTCCACTACTTACAATCCAAGCTTTTGATTAAGCTTCCATTGTCTGAGTCTACAGAGTCAAACTCTAGCAGAGAGTATGACTGTCATTTCATGACTTTGAACCCTTGAGTGATGCCATAGCTCACAGAATTTTTTAAAGCAATAACTGCCCATCCCTAATTTATTGAAAATGACTGAGATATTATTGCGTGCCAGAGAATTGTTTTCCCTAAAACATTTAGTGTGTTTCATAAGAAACAGCGAAATATAAAGGACTTAGTATCCAGTACCCACCTATTGAAAGTATAAATAGCAGGTTGGGCTTCCCTGGTGGCTCAGTGGTAAAGACTCTGCCTGCAGTGCAGGAGACATGGGTTTGATCCCTGGGTCAGGAAGATCCCCTGGAGGAGGAAATGGCAACCCACTCCAGTACTCTTGCCTGGGAAATCCCATGGACAGAGGAGCCTGGCAGGCTACAGTCCATGAGATTGCAAAGAGTTGGATGTGATTTATCAACTAAAAAACAGCAACAACAACACGTAACAGTTTAGACCTAGAAGTTCAGTCTGGGATTGCTGTTACAGGAACATGCAAATGAGTGGTATTAATTGAAATAAAATGCTAATGTGAAAACTCTGTAGTCTGAATTAGAGTGTATTAAATCTCTGGAAAATAATATATGTATATATAACTAATATTTTATATAGTACAAATATGTATTTATGTTATATATTAAATGTCACATATATAAATTAGGTAATACATATAATATAATACATACATGCACATGTATACTAAAAGCATGTTGGCAGTACAAAAGATGAGAAATGTATGGAGAAAACATGAAAAGTATTCTTGTATTAGAAAATAGCTATTTGAGTTTAATGTCCTGGCCTAAATTCTACCCAGAATAGAGAGTTTAGGGGGGAAAATTCAAATTAATCACCTAATTAACATCTTTAAAGACCAACAGTTACTTAACATTTAAGATATGAAGACTCTTCCCCACTTTGGTTAGGTCAGTCACTCTGTTGTGTCTGACTCTTTGCAAGGTCCCAAAGGCTCCTTTGCACAAAGGAGCCTTTTTTTTTTTTCCCCCAGTCTTCCCTTGTTTATTAAATATCAACTTTTCCTGCCAACTGGGCTGAAGTTCCTTTTCCCTTTCCTCAAGGCTAGGGCAGACTCTCCAGGAACTTACTGCATATGGCCTGGTGGGCTTGGAGCCACCCAGTGGAACCCAAAGATTACTATCTGGATCTTCATTCTACTCCTACCTTCCCTAAAGCCAGTGCAGGCCCCCAGCAAATCCCAGGGCCTCATGTGAAGAGCAACTGGCCATAAGGCTGTGGGGTATGAGGAGAAAATGATTGTTCCTGCAGGAAGGACAGCACAGCAGTGCCTCCAAGTTCTTGGGCATCTTTACATATTTCTGGAGAAAAAGTTCAAGCTCAACTCTGGAGCCCCTGGTAGACAGAGGGAAGGAGGCAAGTGGTACGGCCTGGCCCTCAGACACCACTGTCCTGGGCGGATCCACAGATGATGAACGCAAGGTTCCCAGGACGCAGGGTTGCACAGGGCCAGAGCCAGCCTTTAACTGGGAAGGGCAGGCACTGTCCATCAGTCTCATCCATGGCAACCTCAGCTGTGGACCCAGGTGGAGTGAGCAGTGGGCTCCAGGCCCCCGTTCTGGTCTAGAAGGTGGCAGTGTCCAGGCCCCTGGTTCCCTGGGAGCAGGGAGGCTAAAGAAAACCTGGAAAGGCACTCTGGAGCAGCAGGATAGTCATAATAATAAGCCCAACACACAGCAGCAGCATCAGCCACACAGGAGCACTTCGTCGTGAGGGCAGCAGGTGCAGCTGGCAACGACTGTCCACAGCCACAGAGAACAGAGCACTTTCGTGGGACCCAAGGAGCTCTGGACCATGACCTTTCTCAGGCAGAAAGGCCACATCTGTCACCACAATGCCATGGGCCTCCTTCACATAGTACAGACGCTGGAGCGAGAAAGCTATGTAGATGGCAACAGAGCCAGTGACCGTGCCCAGGCCCAGAAAAGTGTCCGATTCACTGACACTAAGGCAGAAGATGACTTCATGGCCACAGGGCCTGGTCCGAAGGGGCAGGAACGTGGAGCCATCCCAGGCTGTGAGGTAGCAGGGCGAGGGTTGGCGTAAACGCTTGTGGGGAATCTGCACCGTGAAGAGTTGCAGACCAGCAGGCTGGTCTGGAACCTGCCCAAACCCGCAGGCCTGGTAGCGATAAGGCGTGTTAGAAAACGCGGGTCCATTCTCTTGCCAGTGCAGCTGTGTTGCCAGCTGATTCTTCTGCCACACGGAGGCCTTAAGGTCTTTGCTTTGCGCAAAGGCTCCTGTAGCCTGCCAGGCTCCTCTGTCCATGGAATTCTCCAGGTACGAATACTGTAGTGGGTTGCCATTTCCTCCTCCAGGGAATCTTCCCAACCCAGTGATTGAACCCACGACTCCTACACTGCAGGCGGATTCCTTACCGCGGAGCCACTAGGGAAGCCCCAAAGATGCAAAATACGCCAAATGTATCTGGCTGATGGGCTTACCCAGCTCAGGGTGGAACTGAGACACTGTTTCAGAAACTCTGATCGGATTCTGCCTGGCTTCTGACCCTTGTCTGTTTGTGTCTTCATCTATGAAGAGTGGACTTCTGTGTCACCCAGCTAAAACTGGCAGCCACAGACTCCAATCATATTGCTGATTAATTGGAGGGAAAGAACCTGAGAACGAAATGGTTCCGTTGGAATATATTTTTTTCAGTGTCATAACCGGAAATCTTTTCTGATGTATTGCCATGTTCTTGACCTATTTCTGGCATTGGGACCTCTGGCCCTCATTAGATTTCATTTGGGCAACTGCCTCTAGTCTCTGCATGTTCTCTGTTTGTCTAACTCTTGGAGTCAGATATTATGAAAATATTGATATTTTAAATAGGTACTGGTTCACATATAATAAGTTTATTTGTAAATACTATAGGAGTAGAGAAGGGAATTGATAGAAATATCATGTATACTTTATTATACCAAAATATAGGGTGAAAATTGAAGATGGAGTTGGTCTGTGAAGTTGCTATTAAAGAAGAGCTATGTTAAGGCATGGTTTCATTTAAAATAGGCTCATTGACTCACTGTGTTTGTGTATTACATTTAAATTGAGATTGACTTCAATATACTTAAAAAGAATTTTGAATCACTGTTACAAACCTCTAATAAGTCATTACTTATTCTGATGTAGATGATATCAATAACGTTTCATCGTTTACTCCAGAAAATGTTTCTGAGAAAAAGTTTAATATTAATAAAGTGATTAACTTATTTTCACAGTGAGCGGGCTTAGACAGCTACTCTATTATCGTATTTGTTGCACTCTAGGTACTAATATTTGTTGGAGGTTGTGTTTCAAATTGTTGTTAATGATGCTCACTGATTTATGCCAAATTATTCATCTTTGGTCTTACTGAAGTAGTAAAGTATTTTCTTCCCTTTTCTTTTCCCCTGGAAAATTTATGTAGAAAAGCATCAAAGCAAATTAAGTTGCCATAAGGTAAGAAAACAGTCTTTCATGCTGTTTGGTCATTGCAGTGAAGTCACATGCAAGAAAATTGAAGTTGTAGTCTCAGCATAGCTTTTATTACCAAGGAAAATGAGCAGAATTCAAGGTTTTTATGTTGTCATGGTCAACACACAGAGCAGTCCATGGGGAAAATTATTTCTGTAGAATTGCATGATTTTGACACTTCCACTGAAAAAGAACAGAAAGGAAGGCGTTTATGGCTTGCATTTACTTTACTGAATTCTCAGTAAGCAGTTGATTGATTGATTGGTTAGTTGGTGGAAACTTTATGCAATGACTATTCCTTTAAAGTACATTACTATGAAATTGATCTGGTCATTTTTATGGCTCAGATTGTGTCTCCACTTACATCAGGACGTGGACTGCATCTCATTTCCTATAAAATAAAGTGGAAGTTATTCTTTACCCCAAAAAAGTACTGTATTGGATTACTATGCCATTTGTATTTGTGGTTTGACACCCTTATGTAGTAACAAACAGAGGAAAGATATGCTGAAACTATAGAGTGTCAATTATTGATATCAAAGCCACATAGGTAATAATATAATAATGTCAGGTCTCAAAACAGGAATTTTGAGTTGCCTGACTTCAGCCTAGAATTATATATTAATCATGCCTTTATGTGTTTGGTATATCCATTTTCTCAAAGGTACTCTTTAGCTAATGCCACTTACTTAAAATAAAAGGAAAATTGTGTTAAGGAATTGATGTGTTTGAAGTAATATAAATCCTCAGATTATAGCATTTAAGTTCAAGTGCAGGTCTGAAATAGTCCAGGGAGTTTCATCCATGTGTCACGAATTGTCTAGGGAGTTTTATTTATGTGTAATAAATCTGTTAACTAAGATCTGTTTCTGTTGACTAAGAACTCCTTGTACTGGTTGTTTGCAAAAGTCTTTTCCTGAACAAAATACAGAACAGACATAAATATTGTAGTAACTGGGATAGCCCTCGGTTTAGCCCATCTATGGAAACCTATCCTTAATAAAGAACTCCTTTAACAGCTTTACTGGGCAACCGCAATGCTAAACTTGAGGAAAGTCACTAAAAGCTGCACGTGTCTTTATAGGCCTTCTACAGTAAGGCTGCTACGTTTAATTTTAGACTACATATTTGTGCTTATTATGCATACTTCTGCTTTGTTCTTAACTAATGTGAAATGTCAGATGTTTAAGAATCACATAAAAGAAAATTTAATAGATTGGCCTTTTTCGGATAGCCAGCAGTGGTGAGAACCCCTTAGTGTTGGATGAATTCAAAAGGAATAGCATTTTAGTTGCACTTCGAAGTGTCCTAAGTGACAAACAGGTTTTCTATGCTATAGAAAAAGATTATACTAAACTACTACAACCAGTAGCTATTTAGCGTGTTTTTTTGAACATTTAACATATGCCCAGTGCTCTGCAAAGGACTTTAAAGGAAATTCTGTATTTAATCCTGTCAGCATCCATATGAGGTAGGTTCTTCTTTTTAACATTACTATTATTATTCTCATTTTTCACATAAAGACACAGAACTTAGAAAACTTAAGGAATTATCTCATGGTCATATAACCGATGAATAAGAACCCATTTATAGACAGGGTTTAGAATTTTTTAAATAAATGTTATTTGGAATATCATTTGAAAATTAAAAAAAATATATATTGGTTAGTGACTAAATTACAATGAGCTGGACAATTCAGAACAGGTGTCTTTATAGGTTTCACCCATGTCTTTGCAGGCCGGGGTTCAGCTTGCGTGGTAAAAGCAAACAAAACCCTTCCTGAAACCCTTCCTTATGGAATGGCCCCTTGCTTACAAAGCGCAGCCGGGCCCTTGGCTGTCTGCTGGTGACCTTCTCTTCATGGCTTTCTGTGCTCAGCATGGGTTCGGGGGCTCTGCTGCTATGAGGCCTCTTGGCCTGAGACAGTTCACCTTGAGGTGTCCGTCTCTGCCCCGCACTGGAGCTGCCCCAGTGGTGCAGTGTCCTGATGAGATCGTAACAAACCACACCACTCTAACGAACACCATGTTAAGGTGGTGAGAGAACAGCCATCCCTGCCAGTGGAGACCAGAGCTCACAGGGAAAGCATTTATTCCCTGGCTGCTTCCCTGCAGGACCCTGGCTTGGAAGTGCCTGGGTACTTCTCCCTGAGGCCCTCACTCTTGCTTCTCTGTGTCCTCTCCCGCAGCTGTGCCTTTTGCCTGGTTTCTGTAATCGGCTCCCTCCTGGGCTAGGGGTGGTAAGAGCTTCTGTTGTTCAGCCCTGGGACCTTCACTGCCTGGCGTTGTTTCTTGCAACTCTACTCTTGCTTTTGTTATCAACTCTTTCTTTGATAGTCTCTCTTTTTAATTTTATATTGGAGCATACTTGATTCAGCCTTCCCAAGTGGTGCTGGTGATAAAGAACCCACATGCCAATGCAGGAGTTGATTCCTGAGTTGGAAAGATCCCCTGGAGGAGAGCATGGCAACCCACTCCAGTATTTTTGCCTGGAGAATTCCACTGACAGAGAAGCCTGGCAGGCTACAATCCATGGGGTCGCAAAGAGTAGGACGTGACTGAAGCAACTGAGCACACACGCATGCATAGTTGATTCAGTGTTGTGTTAGTTTCGGGTGAAAAGCAAAGTGATATAGTTACACACATTCATACATCTAATTCTTTTTCAGATTCTTTTCCCATACAGGTTATTACAGAATGTGTGCATGCTAAGTTGTTTCAGTCATGTCTGACTCTTTGCGACCCTATGGACTATAGCCTACCAGGTTACTCGGTCCATGGGATTCTCCAGGCAGGAATACTGGCATGGGCTGCCATACCCTTCTCTAGAGGATCTTCCCAACCCAGGGATCAAATTCGAGTTTCTTTTGTCTCCTGCATTGGCAAGTGCTTTTTTTTTTTTTTTTTAACTAGTGCCATCTGGGAAGCCCTATTATAGAGTAGTGAGTATTAATGGAATTCCCTGTGCTCTGCAGTAGGTCCTTGTTTATTATCTATTTTGGTTAGTTAGTCTCTGGTAGTGTCTTGGCTTATTCCTTTGACTCTGTCATCCATCTGTTTTTTCCCAGTGCCCTGACTGATAGAGTCATTTCCTGCTTACAACTTTAGCTTGTGCATATATCAATTGTTCTGTTTAAATTTGTTGTACATGAAAGTTCTGAGGCTATCTTGCAAGCTAAGGAGTAAGACTTGTAAACGCCCTCCTGCAGGAAGAACAGTGAATACATTCATAAATACTTATCTACACTTCTAATCTCAAAACCAACTGTTAATTGTTAATTAAGGGCTTTTATCTTCGCTAGAAGTTTTAAAGTAAGAAATTACTGGCTAAATTTAGCTTCCTAATATGAAATGCAAGACAATATTTAAACACTTGTGAAATATAATTACACTTTCACTATCACTTTCCTATTCATTATTAGCCACGGGGTAAAACATTAAATCAAACACAATGTAAATTTGGCAGCTAATCTTTGCTAGTACAAGTGTTTTCCAGTGTTTAGTCTTTGCCTATGATGTATGTAATTACATGCCACATAGAAGTGAAAGAATAAATAACCAAATAAAATCTTTTTAATACATTAAAATGCACATTAGCTTAACACCATCCCCTCCCCAAACTAGTTCATTGCTACAACAGATATTTATTGCATACTTGTATCAGTCTTATGGTCTGTGATGTGGGAAGTTCAAAAGATTCCTAGAGAATGACATCCTGTATTCTAGAAGACTCCTTGACAATGTCACAAGCCCATTAATCATTAGTTGGTAAGAAGTAAAATGAAACCCCAAGTTTAATCTTCCTTTATAGAAAACAATGCAATAGTCAGCAGGTACTTAGGACCCAGCCAACCAGATATTAGAATGTACGAAAGAGCAGTCTTCATGAATCTCTAACAAATTGTTCCTTTTTACTCTAAGTGAGCAGTCAAGTTATAGCTTCAGGACTCTTTCAGATAAGCCAAGAATAGTCAATAGGTAAGAGCATGTATGATACTTCACATCTGTATCTGCTACCCATTGAGAACTCAAAGTGTGGGGTAGCAAAATCTGAAAATTGGGCACTGAGCCCTCAGTATTTAATTACTTTCTGAAAATAAGCACGTTAATGAACTACAAGGCCATTTAGAAGACTAAATAGCACCTCATCTCCCAAATTCCTTCCAAACCCAGAAGCTGGTTTTGACATTGTTGGTAGGAGACTTCTAGGCTCCTCTGTGTGTTTGAGGGTCAAGGGACAAGGGGAAGGGAATATTTAAATAAGTGGATTGAACTGGTCTATTGAGAAGACCTTGACAGATATGCCCAATAAGGTTTGGAGTTTCCCTGGTGACTCAGATGGTAAAGAATTTGCCTGCAGTGCGAGAAGCCCAGGTTTGATCCCTGGGTCAAGAAGATACCCTGGAGAAGGGAATGGCTACCCACTCCAATATTCTTGCCTGGAAAATTCCATGGACAGAGGAGCCTGGTGGCCTACAGTTCATGGGGGTCATAAAGAGTCAGACATGAAGCCACTTAGCACACATGCCATAACATTATAGGTTATTACAGTGACTACCAACAAATTTTTGACTCTGTTAAACAAGAACTTAGGATACTTAAAGCTTCCACACATATTTATTAAAGCTTGATAAAATGTAGCTGCAGTTTTAAAAGATATTGATGGAACTTATTTTTAATTTTTAGCTGTAATCAAGGGAAATGAAATAATTTTAGGTGTCGGGGGAGGTCTAATTAGAGCTGTGGGGATTTTTGTTTGATTTTTGTTTTAGAATTGTTCAAAGTAACCTCCAAACATGGAATGATATAATGGAATGTCTGATATACATATATATATCACAAAAGGTAAAATTTACTTTAGTCAGTATTTAATTTGATTACTCAATCACAGTTTCAGGGGCTGATTTGGAAATTTGACATATTTTTGGCAGTTCCTACATTGGATTGCTTCAACTACATGTTTAGGCTTCTCCACTTGAACTAAGATGACATGAAATCATGTATTCTTTTGACATATTTGCTGACTACTTCTTCAAACCATTGAGCTCCTACCTTGGTGAAACACTTAATATGTTTAGGTTTTTCAAAGTCACCTCTACTTGAACTTCAAACTTGTGCTGTGCTTCCTGGTAGCAAAGATAAAAGGGAAAGTGAAGGTGTTAGTCACTTTGTTGTGTCCAGCTCTTTGCAACCTGGATTGTAGCCCGCCAGGCTTCTCTGCCCATGGAATTCTCTAGGCAAGAATACTGGAGTGGGTTGCCATTTCCTTTTCTGGGGGACAACTTCCTGACCTAGGGATCAAACCCAGGCCTCCTACTTTGCAGGCGGATTCTTGCAATCTGAGCCACCTGGGAAGCCCAAGGGGACCCTGTAACTGCGTGGGCCAGGAAATGAACCCTGGCCTCCTGCATAGCAGGCGAGAATTCTACCACTGAACCACCCATGTCTATTTAGTTGCAGGGGGGCGGGGGGTGGGGGGTAAGAACACCTATTTTCTTACTGCAAAGGTAAAGGACTGTATTAGTGCTTAAACTCTCTTGTAGTTGTGATGCTCAGGGAAAGAAATTACCTTAATGGCCCTTCATTTGTCACCTCCAGAAACAAGCAATTTGAATACTTCCTTTATTATGATATATATTAGAACTTCATTAATAAGGAACTCTTACAAACAGGCTATCACTTTTTGAGAAAGATCACGCTGTGCTAAATAATGAGATATGGGAATACATTGAACAGCTTGACTTCTGCTGACTTTTACTTAAGAGCATGAAGTATTTTAAATTAGACTGTGTTAGTATTGATGAAACACGCATGAGGGGCGAAATGATTTAAAGGCTTTATTCTATTTGGGGAGCTAGATAAATTGTATAATTTAAAAATAAAACTCTGTGACCTGGCAGTAAGGAAACAACAACTTTTAAGAAGGCAATTGAGTAATGTTGATCAAATTTACAATGCATTTACCCATTGACCCAACAATTACACATATAGATTTGAATTCATCCCTAGATAAACTTGTAGAAGTACACCAGATTAGATGTTAAGAGTTTTCATTATGGTATTTTTGAAATAGCAGAAAAAAAAACATTACAAAAATAATCTAAATACACAGCAATAAGGGAATGGTTAAATTAAATATATTCATTAAATGGAACACCCCAAACCATTAAGAAGTATAAAGTAATTCTGTATATGCTGATATGGATATACAGAATTACCTTCTATCAATATGTGTTCATAAATAAGTCATCATTGTTGGTTTTTACTTTTAAACACTTAAAAAACTCACTAAATAATATTCTTGGAGAAGGAAATGGCAACCCACTCCAGTATTCTTGTCTGTAAAATCCCATGGACAGAGGAGAGGAGCCTGGTGGGCTATATAGTTCATGAGGTCTCAAAGAGTCAGACACGACTGAGCGACTAAGCACAAATAATATTCTACAAAATAATGAAACACTTCTTGAGATTATCAAGGTCAAGAAGCATGATGAACTCTGCTTTTGAAGGACTGCATTGTCAGGAAGTCAACTCAATTTGTCTGTGTAGTATTCTCATCTCAAACAGAAGTCAGTTCCTACACCACCATTCCCTGAATCAAGAGTGCATCTCTTAGCTGTACAGAAGATAGACCCTCCTGGGGAGGGAGAGGGAGACATTATATCTACTTCCCCTCCTGAACAAGGAAATTTAAATGTTATTACAATTGTTTTACTAGTATATGGTAAGAGAACATACCACTAAGCAAAGGCCGCTCTAAACATGCCTTCATGCATGATGGATCTAACCTTGATTCAGAATGGAGAGAAAATTTGCTGCCTGTTTCCCTTGGACCCAGGAGGTTAACATAGCAAGACTCTATTTTGGAAGCCACTCCAAAAGGAAACAATAAAATGACTGTCTTTTGCTCTTTTGAATCTTTCCAGAATTGCGACTTCTGGTGAGCCCTTCTGTGTGTCTGAATCAGAGCATACAGTTACAGCTGAGGACTTCAAGTCACCTTTTAAAAACCCTGAAGTCGCAGATGTGGAAACCAGGGGACTGGAGACGTGAACAGCTGTAAGCTAATCATCTTGAATTGTTACACCAGGCATGCATTTTAGAAGATAGTCAATAAGAAAAAAAGCACTAGACACATCTAGGGGTTTTATATGTTTGAAATTTTAGGTCCTGTTACATAAATTTTCAACTATCTCTTCTTAATAAAGAATGCCACCGTCTATTCTAGACTAATTCAAACCTCTCTTGCCATAGAATAAACATTCAGGTAAATAGGACTCTTATCTAGAAAGTTACATTAATGGAAATTGAATTTAAAAGCTTGACAGTGTGAAACTATAAAATTTTAACTTCCATTTTATATTCAAATAACACACCTTAGTCTTTAAGTATGGCTGAATGATTTTTTTCTAGTTATTTTTTAGGGCTCTAAGAAAACAACTGTAGGGTAGCAAGTTACTTAAGTTGCTTCCAGGGAAATGATTTTTGTCATGTAGATAAATTACAGTGAAAAACTAAGAGATTTTAATTATCTTATCCAAGGCACAAAACAGTTTGCCTCATGTCATTTTATAATTTTTAGGTAGTATTTGAAGAATCATATGATTTCTGCTTATGTAGACTTCAAAAGATGAAATAACACTCTCTTTTCATTGACTGAACTTAGATAATTGAAATACAGAAATAGGCTGCAGAAGAGAAAATAGCTATACATTTTGATTGGAGAAGGAAATGGCACCCCACTCTAGTACTCTTGCCTGGAGAATTCCATGGACAGAGAAGCCTGGTGGGCTACAGTCCATGGGGTCGCAGAGTCAGACACGACTGATCGATTCACACACACACACACACACACACACACATTTTGATACCATTTATGATGGATGTGGGCTTCCATGGTGACTCAGACGGTAAACAATCTGCCTGTAATGCGGGAGTCGCAGCTTCCATCCCCTGGTCAGATAGATGCCCTAGAGAATGCAACGGCAGCTCACTGCAGTATTCTTGCCTGGAGAATTGCATGGACAGAAGAGCCTGGCAGGCTATAGTCCATAGAGTCGAATTGCAAAGAGTAGGACACGACCGAGAGACTAACACACATACACACATCATGAAAGTCTATTTACTTCATCAAAAAATATTCAACCAGTGGTGTTTTTTTTTTCCTTTTTTAGACTGAAGTATTTCCTGAAACTTCATCCCTTAAATTCACCCTTAATGATCATGTGGTGTAGATTATTGCATGCATGAATGCTCAGACGCTTCAGTCATGCCCAGCTCTTTGCAACCTCATGGACTGTAGCCCGCCAGGCTCCTCTGCCCATGGGGATTCTCCACGCAAGAATACTGGAGTGGGTTGCCATGCCCTTCTTCAGGGGATCTTCCCAACCCAGGGATCGAACCCGCGTCTCTTGTGTCTCCTGCATTAGCAAGCAGGTTCTTTACCACTAGCGCCACCTGTGGATTATGAAAGTGAAAAGTGAAAGTTTAGTCGCTCAGTCGTGTCGGACTCTTTGCGACCCATGGACTGTAGCCTACCTGACTCCTCCGTCCATGAAATTTTCCAGGCAAGAGTACTAGAGTGGGGTGCCATTTCCTTCTCCAGAGGATCTTCCCAACCCCGAGACTGAACCTGGGTCTCCCACATTGTAGGCAGACACGTTACCGTCTGAGCCACCAGATCAGATCAGATCAGATCAGTCGCTCAGTCGTGTCCGACTCTTTGCGACACCATGAACTGCAGCACGCCAGGCCTCCCTGTCCATCACCAGCTCTCGGAGGTCACCCAGACTCACATTCATCGAGTCAGTGACGCCATCCAGCTATCTCATCCTCTGTCGTCCCCTTCTCCTCCTGCCCTCTATCCCTCCCAGCATCAGAGTCTTCTCCAATGAGTCAACTCTTCGCATGAGGTGACCAAAATACTGGAGTTTCAGCTTGAGCATCATTCCCTCCAAAGAAATCCCAGGTCTGATCTCCTTCAGAATGGACCGGTTGGATCTCCTTGCAGTCCAAGGGACTCTCAAGAGTCCTCTCCAACACCACAGTTCAAAAGCATCAATTCTTCTGCGCTCAGCCTTCTTCACAGTCCAGCTCTCACATCCATACATGACCACAGGAAAGACCATAGCCTTGTCTAGGCGAACCTTTGTTGGCAAAGTGATGTCTCTGCTTTTGAATATGCTATCTAGGTTGGCCATAACCTTCCTTCCAAGGAGTAAGCGTCTTTTAATTTCATGGCTGCAGTCACCATCTGCAGTGATTTTGGAGCCCAGAAAAATAAAGTCTGACACTGTTTCCACTGTTTCTCCATCTATTTCCCATGTAGTGATGGGACCAGATGCCATGATCTTCGTTTTCTGAATGTTGAGCTTTAAGCCAACATTTTCACTCTCCACTTTCACTTTCATCAAGAGGCTTTTTAGTTCCTCTTCACTTTCTGCCATAAGGGTGGTATCATCTGCATATCTGAGGTTATTGATATTTCTCCCGGCAATCTTGATTCCAGCTTGTGTTTCCTCCAGCCCAGCATTTCTCATGATGTACTCTGCATATAAGTTAAATAAACATGGTGACAATATGCAGCCTTGACGTACTCCTTTTCCTATTTGGAACCAGTCTGTTGTTCCATGATCAGTTCTAACTGTTGCTTCCTGACCTGCATACAGATTTCTCAAGAGGCAGATCAGGTGGTCTGGTATTCCCATCTCTTTCAGAATTTTCCACAGTTTATTGTGATCTACACAGTCAAAGGCTTTGGCATAGTCAATAAAGCAGAAATAGATGTTTTTCTGGAACTCTCTTGCTTTTTCCATGATCCAGCGGATGTTGGCAATTTGATCTCTGGTTCCTCTGCCTTTTCTAAAACCAGCTTGAACATCAGGAAGTTCATGGTTCACATATTGCTGAAGCCTGGCTTGGAGAATTTTGAGCATTACTTTACTGGCGTGTGAGATGAGTGCAATTGTGCGGTAGTTTGAGCACTCTTTGGCATTGCCTTTCTAGCGTGTGAGATGAGTGCAATTGTGCGGTAGTTTGAGCACTCTTTGGCATTGCCTTTCTAGCGTGTGAGATGAGTGCAATTGTGCAGTAGTTTGAGCACTCTTTGGCATTGCCTTTCGTTGGGATTGGGATGAAAACTGACCTTTTCCAATCTTGTGGCCACTGCTGAGTTTTCCAAATTTGCTGGCATATTGAGTGCAGCACTTTCACAGCATCATCTTCCAGGATTTGGAACAGCTCCACTGGAATTCCATCACCTCCACTAGCTTTGTTCCTAGTGATGCTTTCTAAGGCCCACTTGACTTCACATTCCAGGATGTCTGGCTCTAGGTCAGTGATCACACCATCATGATTATCTGGGTCATGAAGCTCTTTTTTGTACAGTTATTCTGTGTATTCTTGCCACCTCTTCTTAATATCTTCTGCTTCCGTTAGGTCCATACCATCTCTGTCCTTTATCGAGCCCATCTTTGCATGAAATGTTCCTTTGGTATCTCTGATTTTCTTGAATAGATCCTTAGTCTTTCCCATTCTGTTGTTTTCCTCTATTTCTTTGCATTGATCGCTGAAGAAGGCTTTCTTATCTCTTCTTGCTATTCTTTGGAACTCTGCATTCAGATGTTTATATCTTTCCTTTTCTCCTTTGCTTTTCACTTCTCTTCTTTTCACAGCTATTTGCAAGGCCTCCCCAGACAGCCATTTTGCTTTTTTGCATTTCTTTTCCATGGGGATGGTCTTGATCCCTGTCTCCTGTACAATGTCACGAACCTCATTCCATAGTTCATCAGGCACTCTATCTATCAGATCTAGGCCCTTAAATCTATTTCTCACTTCCACTGTATAATCATAAGGGATTTGATTTAGGTCATACCTGAATGGTCTACTGGTTTTCCCTACTTTCTTCAATTTCAGTCTGAATTTGGCAATAAGGAGTTCATGGTCTGAGCCACAGTCAGCTCCTGGTCTTGTTTTTGCTGATTGTATAGAGCTTCTCCATCTTTGGCTGCAAAGAATATAATTGATCTGATTTCGGTGTTGACCATCTGGTGATGTCCATGTATAAAGTCTTCTCTTGTGTTGTTGGAAGAGGGTATTTGCTATGACCAGTGCATTTTCTTGGCAAAACTCTGTTAGTCTTTGCCCTGCTTCATTCCGTGTTCCAAGGCCAAATTTGCCTGTTATTCCAGGTGTTTCTTGACTTCCTACTTTTGCATTCCAGTCCCCTATAATGAAAAGGACATCTTTTTTGGGTGTTAGTTCTAAAAGGTCTTGTAGTTCTTCATAGAACCGTTCTACTTCAGCTTCTTCAGCGTTACTGGTTGGGGCATAGACTTGGATTACTGTGACATTGAATGGTTTGCCTTGGAAACGAACAGATATCATTCTGTCGTTTTTGAGATTGCATCCAAGTACTGCATTTCAGACTCTTTTGTTGACCATGATGGCCACTCCGTTTCTTCTGAGGGATTCCTGCCCACGGTAGTAGATATAATGGTCCTCTGAGTTAAATTCACCCATTCCAGTCCATTTTAGTTTGCTAACTCCTAGAATGTCAACATTTACCCTTGCCGTCTCTTGTTTGACCACTTCCAATTTGCCTTGATTCATGGACCTGACATTCCAGGTTCCTATGCAATATTGTTCTTTACAGCATCGGACTTTACTTCTATCACCAGACACATCTACAGCTGGGTATTCTTTTTGCTTTGGTTCCATCCCTTCATTCTTTCTGGAGTTATTTCTCCACTGATCTCTAGTAGCATATTGGGCCCTTACTGACCTGGGGAGTTTCTCTTTCAGTATCCTATCATTTTGCCTTTTCATACTGTTCATGGGGTTATCAAGGCAAGAATACTGAAGTGGTTTGCCATTCCCTTCTCCAGTGGACCACATCCTGTCAGATCTCTCCACCATGACCTGCCCATCCTGGGTTGCCCCACGGGCATGGCTTAATTTCATTGAGTTAGACAAGGCTGTGGTCCACCAGAAGTAGAGTCAAATTAGTGGGGAAAGTATTTTGGCATACTTTTAACGATCTGTCCACTACTGAGAAACATATCTTGTAGGAGAAAAGATAGAGCTAAGGTAGATAAGGGCAGAACACGAAGATTTCAGGGGGTTCCTAAACTTTCATATGTACCTCTTTTGTTGGGATGGTACCAGATGTGACTAATGTTAACATTGTTTTAGATCTTTAAACCTTATTTTTGGTATTATTTTAGCCTTTGTTTAGGGAAGCCCATACACTGAAGGCTGGGGCCCAAGGAGTGAAAGATGGGGTGTACAAAGTGCTGAGGTAATTTACAAATTACATACTCCAAATTATAGAGCTTTAATTTTATTTTGTATTTTTTAGAAATCAAACCGCAGCCCTTGCTCCACAAGAAACACTCTTGGGAGCCAAAGATTTATCTGTAATTCTTAAAGCATACGTGCTGGTGACGTCCTTAACTCCTCTGCGGGCATTCATTCATTCGACTGGCATGGTTTGGAATCCACCGAAGAAAAAACGCTTCACGGTCAAGGTAAAATCTCCATCGAAGCAGTTATTTCCCACAAAGTATACTGAAGATAAGAAAAGTGAGTTGGGCTGCCTTTTTTTGACCTTTATGATTATCAACTCCCATGGAACAAAGATTGTATCGTTTTATTGCTGCAAGCAGAGATTTTCATTTAATAAGTGTAGTTCAAAAATCACCTAGAAACAGCTTCACTCGAGATCACAAAGGCTACATCTTTCTTTTTTTTTTCCCCTCAATTTATCATTTTAGTCAGTTCCTTGACCCATTATAAAGCTAGTTTTCAGCTGTGGTCTGTTTTTCTTGAGTTGACTTTCCACTTAAGAAAAATGTAGTCAGTGCAACAAAGGAAAATATAGTTTTGCCCTTATGCTTTTTGCTTTATTTTTAGGAAGCATAGTGCCTATTTAATTTTGCCATTCAATATGGAATATTTGTTGAGTAAAAAACACCTCTCTCAAGGATGCCTGACATAGTGAGCCCTGATATAAAGCATGATGAGAAAGTTTTCAGGGAAAAATTTAATAATAATCTCCAAAAAGTTTAGTTTTAAGAGGTAATTCAGCTTAGCTCAGTCAAAAATTAAGTCTAATAAGAATATATTTGATAAATTTTAAGGAGTTTCTGATTTTGCAAAATTAATTGTCCAAATCACAGGTAAGAGGAAATGCATACATGCTTACTTTCAGTTTGCTCCCACTTCCTCTTATCTGTTTTCTGAACAATTACTTCTATAAAATCAAACAAAATGCCTTCAAAGAACAAATACCTCACAATCCCACTTACGGAAGGAATCTAAAGTAGTCAAACTCATAGGAGCAAAGAATAGAATGGTGGTTACCAGGGGCTGGAGAGGTGTTAGTCTAAGGGTATAAAATTTCAATTATGCTAAATAAGTCCTAGAGATCTATATACCTACAGTATAGTGCCTATAGTTAATAATACTGAGATTTGCTAAAAGGATAGATTTTAAGTGTTCTTATCACTAAACAAATAGGTAGGATGGAGGGAAATATCCTCTTTTGGAGAGGATAGATATGTTTATAACTTAATTGCGGTGATGGTTTCATGGGTGTATACATATCTCTAAGCTCATTATCTTGTATACATTAAATATGTACAGATTTTTGTATTCTAATCAGAATAAAATGGTTTAATAAAAAGAGAAGGCACAAGTGCATCTTATAATTTCAAGAGACTTAAAAGTGACTATAATTGATACTTTTCAGAAGTTATCTTACATAAACTACACTTTAAGTTTTGGAAAATCTTCCAACAGTGAAAGATTTTTAAAAGGCACATTTAAATATTGTCAATGAAAAAACAGATAAGCATGAGAAAAGATGCAAGGGTTACATCACTTAGTAAAATAGATAACTGACATTGTAAGGAAATGGTGTTGATGACTTAGGTCTTAAGGGTAGTTAAATTTAAGGACAATAATCAGTATATCAGTATATATGATTTTTATTTTATTTATTTATTTTTAAATTTTATTTTATTTAACTTTACAATATTGTATTGGTTTTGTCATATATGAAAATGAATCCACCACAGGTATACATGTGTTCCCCATCCTGAACCCTCCTCCCTCCCCATACCATCCCTCCGGGTCATCCCAGTGCACCAGCCCCAAGCATCCAGTATCGTGTATTGAACCTGGACTGGCGACTCGTTTAATATATGATATTATACATATTTCAATGCCATTCTCCCAAGTCATCCCACCCTCTCCCTCTCCCACAGAGTCCAAAAGACTGTTGTATACATCAGCGTCTCTTTTGCTGTCTCGTATACAGGGTTATTGTTACCATCTTTCTAAATTCCATATATATGCGTTAGCATACAGTATTGGTGTATTTCTTTCTGGCTTACTTCACTCTGTATAATAGGCTCCAGTTTCATCCACCTCATTAGAACTGATTCAAATGTTTTCTTTTTAGTGGCTGAGTAATACTCCATTATGTATATGTACCACAGCTTTCTTATCCATTTGTCTGCTGATGGACATCTAGGTTGCTAGTATATATGATTTTTAATTAATCATGAAAAACTGGAATCTAATCTGGTTTGTCTTTTGTGTTATCTCCTACAAGTCTTCACAGTGGCTATTTATATTCCCTAAGAACCTTTAATTAATTGTTCTCCAATTGCCCTTTTCTGTTCAATTGAATTGTATGAAATTGCTGACAATTGTGACCTACAAAAAATTACGATTTCCTATGATTCAACCAAGTAATTGGAACTTGGATATAGAGAGATACAAGAATCATATTCCTCAACTCATGTCACGTTCATGTATTTGGAAAATGTTTGTTGAGCAGAGATCAGAATCCCTGTCCTTGTAGAACTTGCAACATCTGTGTGTGCAGTCTTCTTGTTTTATCTTTTCTATTTATTACATTTTATTCCCAGTTCCCACTTAATTCTCCTTCCCCTCAAGTGTGAGTCACTCAGTCGTGACCCACTCTTTGTGACCCCATGGACTGTAGCCCACCCAGATCCTCTGTCCTTGGAATTCTCCAGCAAAGAATACTGGAGTGGGTTGCCATGCCCTTCTCCAGTCCTTCTCCAGGGGATCTTCCTGACCCAGGGATGAAACCTGGGTTTCCCGCATTGCAGGCAGATTCTTTACCATCTGAGCCCAGAAGCCCCTCACAGGCCATCAATATAATGACTTAATGTGTATCTTTTTGTGCAATATTTTTGTAAAATAAGCTTCTTTATTTTGTTATACATGTCAGTATTTTTAGTATATAAATTGTATTATATTAGATAATTTTTTTCTAACCTATTTTTTAATGCAGTACTGCATACTTTTAGGAAGAAACTGTACACATTGCTGTGTGTATATCTGTGTTACTTTTCACTGATTTATGGTATTGCTAATGTGTATTGCATTGTATTTTACCTATCCACAGCTCCAGTGATAGACATCCTGATTGCTTCAACTCTTGGCTGAAGCAAACAATACTTCAAATGTACAAATCCTTCTGTTTGACTCTTAATGAACCTGCATATCATTTTCTGAAGAATACATACCCAGAGGTGGAATTGCCGGGTCATAAGATAGGGGCTCATTTGATAGAATTAAATAATACCAGTTTGCCCTTCAGAATGCATATATCCATTTCCATGCCCCAACAATTAGGCCAATATTTGACCTTTTCCAGCTGTGTCAAGTGAAAAGTGGGAATTCATTCTTGCAAATAGCTCAATTTGTCAACTATTAACTTTATTATAGTGTTCCGTTTTGATTAGAAATCTTCAGCTGATTAATCAAATTAATTTTTTTCCTTATGGAAAGTTTTTCCTCTTCAGAAATTTGGTTTCAGAAATCATTTCTTATCTCTTAAGTCACAAAGATGTACTTCTCCATTTTTTCCATTACCTTTATAATTTTTTCTGGACATATAAATATTTAATTCAATTAGAGTTCCACCTCTGATACAGTTTTTTCCCCTATATGATTGGTTCTCATGAGCTAAAAACTTACTATTCCCTATGAATCCGATATCACATGTACTGTATAAGATTCCACCTGTATATGGGGATGCCTCTGGGATTTCTGTTCTGTTTCAGTTAGCCCACTTGTTTTTATTATTTTGGCAATATAAATACTTATTCATGGCTGACAGGGGAGGCTCATTTTTTTTACTTTTTCTTTTCAAGAATAACTATATGGTAGACATTTATTTCCTTATAAACATTTTAGAATATCAAGTATGCTTTTAAAATCCTACTGAAATTTCAATATATAATAACATTGAATTTATAGCCTAATTTTTGAAGAATTGATTTCATAATATTAAGTCTGTTATTCAGGTCATTTTATTTTTCCTTTGTTAGAGTTTATTATTTTTTCCTCCACAGAGATCTTATATAGTCTTGCTTAAGTTTACTTTGAGATTCCCTAAAGTATTTTTTGATATTGGCTTTTAAATTATATTTTCCAGTTGGTTATTATTAGGATAGTGCATACATGCTAAGTTGCTTCGGTTGTGATTGACTCTTTGAAACCCTATGGACTGAAGCCTGCCAGGCTCCTCTGTCCACGGGATACTCCAGGCAAGAACACTAGAGTGGGTTGCCATTTCCTTCTCCTGGGGGTTCTTCCTGACCCAGAGATCAAACCCGAGTCTCTTTTGTCTTTTTGTCTCCAGCACTGGCAAGTGGCTTCTTTACCACTAGTGCCACCTGGGAAGCCCATTATTAGGATGGTGGGCATTGCTAGCGAATTCTTTCCCATCTGAGCCACAAGGGAAGCCCATTATTAGGACAGAGAAATTCTGCTTTTAGAGTTGAACTTCTGTTTGATAAACTTGTTTCAGTAAGTTCACTATCCATATCATTGGTTTTACTAGATATTTTATCTGTAAATAAAGCCATGTTAATCTCTTTTCCCTTTAATTCTTAGCTATCTTTTCTTCTTCCCTTTTTTTTTTTTTTTTTTCTTGACTAATGTTGTCCAGGATAGCCAATACTCTCTTTAAAAGTAGAATTCATAGTGTTCTTGAGTTGAACAGCATTTAAGATGGACACATCTCAGGTTTCTCTGTTAAGTAAAATGCTTACAGTAGGTTTTTTGTATTTAACCTTTACAATCTCTGCCAAAGCAAGGAGAATAGTACAGTTAACTGCAGTGGGTCTATCATTACATTTCAGTTAATCATGGTTATCCTCATGTTCATCTGGTGTATTTTGTTGTTAGATTTTCTTTTGATTACAAACTCCCTGCATAAATAAGATAAAACCTACTTGATTATTCTGGACTTTATTTTTCTGGGCTCCAAAATCACTGCAGATGGTGACTGCAGCCATGAAATTAAGACGCTTACTCCTTGGAAGGAAAGTTATGACCAACCTAGATAGCATATTCAAAAGCAGAGACATCATTTTGCCAACAAAGTTTCGCCTAGTCAAGGCTATGGTCTTTCCTGTGGTCATGTATGGATGTGAGAGCTGGACTGTGAAGAAGGCTGAGCGCTGAAGAATTGATGCTTTTGAACTGTGGTGTTGGAGAAGACTCTTGAGAGTCCCTTGGACTGCAAGGAGATCCAACCAGTCCATTCTGAAGGAGATCAGCCCTGGGTATTCTTTGGAAGGAATGATGCTAAAGCTGAGACTCCAGTATTTTGGCCACCTCATGCGAAGAGTTGACTCATTGGAGAAGACTCTGATGCTGGGAGGGATTGGGGGCAGGAGGAGAAGGGGACAACAGAGGATGAAATGGCTGGATGGCATCACAGACTTGATGGATGTGAGTCTGAGTGACCTCTGGGAGTTGATGATGGACAGGGAGGCCTAGTGTGCTGCGATTCATGGGGTCGCAGAGTCAGACACGACTGAGCGACTGATCTGATCTGATTTTCAATACTCTGTTGGATTTATTTAAAATTTTAATACCTATGTTCATAAATGATGTGGACTTATATTTTCTTATGTTTCTCATATGGTTTTTATAGTTTACATTATTTATAGCTTCATAAAATTAAGCTGGATAATGTTCACTATTTTTCAGTTTTTTAGATCAGCTTATATAAGAGAGAAATTAGATTGCCCTCAAGAATTTGGTACGTCTCTTGAAAAAATAGATTTGAAGGGTTCTTTAAAAACAGCATTGACATTTCAACTTATTGAAAACATTTTGGTTGATTTTAAGTTCTCAATTTCTTCATGTACAGTTTGGTATTTTGGGGGAGGGGTTACCAATTTCATCAAATTTTTAAATTCTTTAGTGTATAATAGATTATAATGTTTTTATTTTTATATCTGTTGTGTTTGCAGCTATTTCATCTTTTTCAGTTTATCCTTTGTAAATAAGCATGATGCATTTTCTTCTTATTTTCCTATTAGAATTGTCAGAAGTTTTTCTGCTGGTTGGTTAAATCTTTTTAAAGAAACTAGTTTTTACTTTGTTAATTTTTTCATCATTTTGATGTTGCTGTTCCCAGTTTCACAGATTTATGCTGTTATTTGCATCATTTCTTGGCTTCTAGTATTTTGTTTGCTCTGTTGTTCCTTTTTAGTTTCTCATTGGAATGTTTGCCTCCTTGATGCTTAACATTTTGTTTCCTAGCAAAAACAGCTAAAGCTATGCATTCCTTTTATGTCCTGCTTTAGTCATGTCTCATACATTTCGAATTATCTAATTCTAAATACTTTTTAATATTCTTTATGATTGCCTTGTTTAGCTCAAGGTATTTGATAACATATTCAATTTATAAAGAAAGGATTCTTTTTCAGCTATCCTTTTGTTATGAATTCCTGCATTATTATCAGAGGACAAATCCTGTGTGCTATTGGTATCTTGGAATTTATCCAGGCTTTCTTTTATTGACTAATAATCTTTATATTAAAAAAAAAAATCTTCCATGAGTGCTTAGAAACAAAAACTCTACATGGGTATAGAATTCTATGTATATTTAAAGGCTCACTTATTAATCATGTTTTGCAGATACTTGATTTCTTCCTGTTTGATCTAATAGTTGCTAAGTGGAATGTGTTAAGATCTCTGACTAAAATCGTTGGTCTGTTTCTCCCTGTCATCCTGTTAGTTGAATACTTTGCAATCCTGTTGTTTGTTACCTATTTACGACGGCTACAACTTCTTTTTCCACAGTTCCTCTTTGAGCACGTGTGCTCACTCACTCAGTCGTGTCCAACTCTTTGCCACCCCGTGGACTGTAGCCTGCCAGGCTCGTCTGTCTGTGAACTTTTCAAGCAAGAATACCGGAGAGGGTTGCCATTTACTACTCTAGGGCGTCTTCCCGACCCAAGGATCGAATCCGTGTCTTTTGAGTTTCCTGCACTTGCAGGCAGTTTCTTTACCGTTGCGCCACCTGGGAAGCCCATAGTTCCTTTAGCCAGTATATTTAGCTTTCTTTTATCTTAGGATACGACTGCTTAAATTCTATTTCAGTCTATGTTAAGACTTTTGTGAATTTTCTTTTGGTTCATATTTTTGTTTTTGCATATGTTTAAAAAATTTTTTCCTTTTGACATGTCTTTGTAGTAAATGTATTTTATAATAGTCAGTAGAGTTTTGAAATTTATTGTTTTCACCCAATCTGAGAATCTTCATGTTTTTAATTTATGATTTTTAATTGACTTGCGTAGATTATTTAGGACTTATTCCTACTATCTTATTTTTTTTTAAATTTTCAGTGTATTCATTTGTTTCATTTAAAATATCTTTTTATGTTTTTCACTGTAGAGATGAAATTTTCTTCTGTTAGCTTAAAAGTTATATATTCTTAATGTAACATACTGTGGATATCCTTCATTTGAGACACACACTCATGCTTATTTTCTATTTTCTTAAATTTTAGTATCTTCCACTCTGCCCCCTCATGACTAATGTCATTTGCTGTCTATACCACTTCTCCACATTCCATTGTCACAGTGTAGATTTAAAAATTCTGATTGAAATAATCATTTGTGGGGGCGGGGGGCGGTTATTTTCTTAAAAAACAAAGCCATAATCAAACTCTATCAAGGAATTTGTCACCTTCACATCCCCTGATTATTCACAGCATCCTCCTAGATTTGCTTCTTATCTGTGTTTTCAGTTTGAGCCTGAAGTCTTTTACTCTTTAATTCTGGGGAATTTGTTTCCATTATTTCTTGTAATATTTTTGCCACAGTATTTTCCTCTGTTCAAATTTAGACCCCTTCATTTCATGTGCTGCTGCTGCCACTAAGTCGCTTCAGTCGTGTCCGACTCTGTGCGACCCCATAGACGGCAGCCCACCAGGCTCCCCCGTCCCTGGGATTCTCCAGGCAAAAACACTGGAGTGGGTTGCCATTTCCTTCTCCAATGCATGAAAGTGAAAAGTGAAAGTGAAGTCGCTCAGTCGTGTCCTACTCCTAGCGACCCCATGGACTGCAGCCCACCAGGCCCCTCCGTCCATGGGATTTTCCAGGCAAGAGTACTAATACCTACCCCTTAACTTGAGAAAGTGAAGTGGCTCAGTCATGTCTAACTCTTTGAGGCCCCATAGACTGTAGCCTACCAGGCTCCTCCGTCCATGGGATTTTCTGGGCAAGAGTGCTGGAGCTGGGTGCCATTTCCTTCTCAACTTGAGAACTATGTACATTTTTACTTACAGCTATTGATTTCTTATTGTTTTTCCTCTCGATTCTTTTTACTAATCCTTTTCTATATTTCATTTTCCTACCATCTACCATTATTTCTAATATGAGGATATTAATCATGCCTATTTTAAATTCCTAACCCATTAATTTTATTCTTTTATGATTTTTTTAACTTCGTATTTTATATTGGAACATAGTTGGTTAACAATATTGTGTTAGTTTCAGGTGTACAGCAGAGTGATTTCATTATACATATACACGTGTCTATTCTTTTTCAAATTCTTTTCACATTTAGGTTGTTACATGATATTTATCAGAGTTCCCTGAACTATGCAGTAGGTCCTGGTTGGTTATCGATTTTAAATATAGCAGTGGGCACATCAGATCAGATCAGATCAGATCAGTCACTCAGTCGTGTCCGACTCTTTGCGACCCCATGAACCGCAGCACGCCAGGCCTCCCTGTCCATCACCAGCTCCCGGAGGTCACCCAGACTCGCATCCATCGAGTCAGTGATGCCATCCAGCCATCTCATCCTCTGTCGTCCCCTTCTCCTCCTGCCCCCAATCCCTCCCAGCATCAGAGTCTTCTCCAATGAGTCAACTCTTCGCGTGAGGTGGCCAATATACTGGAGTTTCAGCTTTAGCATCATTCCTTCTAAAGAAATTCCAGGATTGATCTCCTTCAGAATGGACTGGTTGGATCTTCTTGCAGTCCAAGGGACTCTCAAGAGTCTTCTCCAACACCACAGTTCAAAAGCATCAATTCTTCAGCGCTCAGCCTTCTTCACAGTCCAGCTCTCACATCCATACATGACCACAGGAAAGACCATAGCCTTGACTAGGCGAACCTTTGTTGGTAAAGTAATTTCTCTGCTTTTGAATATGCTATCTAGGTTGGTCATAACTTTCCTTCCAAGGAGTAAGCGTCTTTTAATTTCATGGCTGCAGTCACCATCTGCAGTGATTTTGGAGCCCAGAAAAACAAAGTCTGACACTGGGGCACATACCAATCCCAAACTCCCTAAATACTCCCTTCCACCCACTCTTCCCCACTGGTAGCCATGAATTCATTCTTTAAGTCTGTGAGTCTGTTTCTGTTTTGTAAATAAGTTCATTTGTATCATTTCTTTTTAGATTCTTCATATAAGCAAAATCATGTTTCTCTTTCTCTGTCTGACTTCACTCATTATGACAATCTCTAGGTCCATCCATGTTGCTGCAAATGCCTCGCTCATTAATTTTAGAAGTCCAATGTTCTGTCCATTGCCACAGAGCCCCTCTGGCTTTAGAAGCATGGTTTTAGAAGCATGATACTTGGCATTTAGTTTATTACTTTCTTTTCTAGGTGGTTGTACTTTTCGTGTGTGCCCTCTTTTGTTCTTTGAGCTTAAGTTATCCTTCAGATACTATTTATTCTAGTAGTTACCATATCAGGGGAAGGCCAGGTAAATCCGAAGGGGATGAAGACTTCCCTGGTGGTCCAGTGGTTAAGAATCCACCTTGCCAGTCAGGGGACGCGGGTTCGATCCCTGCTGAGGAACTAAGATCTCACATGCTGTGGAGCGGCTAAGCCCGTACGCGACAGCTACTGAGCCTGTGCATTGCAGCTAGAGAGTCTGAGCACCACAATGAAAGGTCCCACCTGCTGCAACTAACACCCTATGCAGCCAAATAAATAAATGCTTTAAAAAACCCACAACAGCGACAAAAGAGAGCTGAAGGTGAGTTCCAGGCACTGTAAAAGCACTTTTCATCATCTCTCTCTGCTACCATGGTATCAGGTGACTTCTGTGTTCAGAATCTCACTCCCTAATCCCTTAAGTAGAAGAGTCTTGGGAGGAGACCGTTCCCTTCATTATAATTCATCAACCTTGGGGTTTGGGAGAGAAAGAGGTGAAGGAATGAATGCCAGATGTGACGTAATCCCACACATCTCATCAGCCCCTCACCTGAGTGAGATGTTCAGCAACCTGAATCCTGTAGGCGTCACATCCTTAATAGAGAAGGAGCAGTCAGTGATTGTTCTTGGGGACCACCAAGGAGAGGCCTAAGGGAAGCAAAAATGCTTTACTTCAACCTGTCTTCTCAAAGAAATCTCTGGCAACACTCTACTTGCAGTCATCCCTGCCCACGGTAGCTCAGATGGTAAAGAATCTGCCTGCAACGCAATCTCTGGGTTGGGAAGATCCCCTTGAGTAGGAAATGCCAACCCACTCCAGTATTCTTGCCTGGAGAATTCCATGGACAAAGGAGCCTTGTAGACTACAGTCCACGGGGTCGCAAAGAGTTGGACATGACTGAGCAACTAACACTGCTCATGGCCACCACCGCCCCAGCCCATTCAAAATATCTTTCAGAATCACTGTCACACAAGTTTTGATTTGTTCTTTAGTTAAATTCATACTTCAGTCTCACTTAACCTATAATAGTTCACCATCTTGCTGGGAAACTGAAGCTCCTAGATATTCCAGGTAATTGTTTTTAAGTTGTTTTTTTTTTTTTCTTTTTCCTTTATTTAAGCACCACATTCCCCCAATCCTAGTAGAAATGATAACTTTTTTTGGTGAAAGTATTTCCTGAAGGAAAATTATATGAAAAGGAAAGCTCCTTGTGATTTGATTTTCTTTAGATCTTCATACTTTATTCACTACGTTGTTTCTTCTTATTCATATCTTTGTCATGTCTGCAGGACAGATGTGAGCTGCAGTCTTAGCACAGGAAGGCACACAGCTCCTGTCATTTTCATCCTGTCCTTTAGATTTGTCTTTTCAAGATCTTGTCTGACTGTTCTAGACAATACTATTAGAAGTGAAGTCACTCAGTTGTGTCCGACTCTGCGACCCCATGGACTGTAGCCTACCAGGCTCCTCCGTCCATGGGATTTTCCAGGCAACAGTACTGGAGTGGATTGCCATTTTCTTCTCCAGGGGATCTTCCCAACCCAGGGATTGACCCCGGGTCTCCCGCATTGTAGACAGATGCTTTACCGTCTGAGCCACCAGGGAAGTCCTGCCAGACAATACTATTATCTGCTCTCAAAGGGGAGGTAGTGCAGCTTCCTGGGTTAATGTGCCAGAGAACAGTGATTTGCTTCTAGAGGCCAGAGTTATACTTCATGCTGCAAATAGATTCCGAAAGCCAGGGTCTGTTTTTTTACCCTTCAACTGAAGTACTTATCAGATAAGATCAGATCAGATCAGTCTTTCAGTCGTGTCCGACTCTTTGCGACCCCATGAATCGCAGCACGCCAGGCCTCCCTGTCCATCACCAACTCCCGGAGTTCACTCAGACTCACGTCCATCAAGTCAGTGATGCCATCCAGCCATCTCATCCTCTGTCGTCCCCTTCTCTTGCCCCCAATCCCTCCCAGCATCAGAGTCTTTTCCAATGAGTCAACACTTCGCACGAGGTGGCCAAAGTACTGGAGTTTCAGCTTTAGCATCAATCCTTCCAAAGAAATCCCAGGGCTGATCTCCTTTAGCTTCCATTAAAACATATAGATTATATTTATCTGTTAAATTACTCACCCATCCTCCAAAATATAGCTTCTATGTGATATTTTTAGATGTAAAAAAATACATGGAAATGTTTTCAATGCTAATGTGATGAATAGGACCAAGACCTACTTTAAAGACTAACCATGTGATATGTGTGTCTGTTAGTAGCTCAGTCGTGTCTGAGTTTTTGCGACCCCGTGGACTGTAGCCTGCCAGGCTCCTCTGTCCATGGAGTTCTCCAGGCAAGGATACTGGAGTGGGTTGCCATTCCCTTCTCCAGGGGATCTTTTGGACCCAGAGATTGAACCCAGGTCTCCTGCATTGTAGGCAGATTCTTTACTGATTGAGTGACTAGGGAAGCCCAACTAGGTGATACCAATGTTTTATTAAATACTATTCTGAAAATTCCACAAGACATAATTTGTGTGTTTGTGTACTGAGTCCTGAATCCTAGGGCTGAATCATTAGTGATTTATGCACTGGGCAGTGAAGCAAGCCCACTAAACTGGTTATCAGTGGCCATTTATAGAACATTCTGGCAGCTAAAGGAGTATGAAAGCAGTAACAGATTTAACTGTGAGCTCATTTATTTCCAATTAGGTCTGCTGCTGAGATACTCTATGTGGTAAAGCTTTAAAGAGAGTTGAAAAATATCATCAATGCAAATTTGAGAAATAATGGAAGTAGAAGCTTTGTAAACTAAATTTTTCTAAAATCCTCTTCTGTACAAAAGAATAATTTAAAATATAAATGTTTGAAATTTCCAAGGCTGTTAAAATGTACCATGGGAGGATGGAAAAAGGGTAAGAAAATTAATGGCAAATGCAAGATTTGATTACTATATCCTATGACCCAGTTTTAAAACAACTATTTTTGCTGCTGTTAAGGCAATGTTATTTTCCTGGTGAATAAATCCAACTTCAAGCTATATTTTATTCAGAAATTTATTCCCTGAAAAAACCTCTGAGTGATAAAACATTCCAGTTATACCTATGAATTGACCAGTCAAACTCTTCCACGGCCATTCTAACCAAAACTTCCGATCAAATACATCCATGGCTGTCTTTAAACACAGGTCATATAGATTAACTGCAAGAAATTTAAATGTGGTTCTTAGAGTGAAAAGACACAATCATCCCTTCATCCACTGTAAAGTTATCCAACAGAGAGGAAACTCTTATCTGTAACTTCTTTATGATGACTGGAGATTCTTTATACCTGTGATCATAGCTGACTGCTTTGATGAAAATGTATTGCTGAAGTGACTTATGATTCCTGGAAGAAGACCTAGCCAAAGCCTTATTTTGTCTAGCTGAGACATAATTTAAATGAATTCCTGTTTTGATCCACAATTCCATATTCGAAGATGTTCTTTTGTTAATATTTGGTATTCAAAAGTTACATGAGGATAATTCCTTGAATGTAATCAGCTCTTGATACATACTTGGGATGAATTCCATCAACAATCATTTAAAAATGTTTAACCATGTGAAGAAATTGCCCAAGGCTATTTACTCCCTAATTGTTTTAATTCAGCCCCTGTGTTTTGCAAGCATCTTCTAGTGGCCTTCCAGTAAATGTAATAGACAGATGTCATCATCTGAATTTCTAGGCAAGGCCACTTTGATAAAAACGGGAAAACACAGGACACTGCTGGCTTTGCTCAAGTCAGTATCTATGAGAATCATCTCCAGTGTAAACCAAAGTTAAAGCAAGCTTGTGCCCAGTCTCTAAATCACCAGCTGTTTACCCCCACTGCATTGGCCTTCAGGGGACCATTCTTCCATTTCCGGTTCCCTCTCACATCGATGGACTCAGCAGATGTGTACAGAGGAGAGAGTGAACCTTGGCAAAGAGGGGCATGTTGTTATTTACAAGGACCCCTTTTAATGGATGCATATATCTCTTATTCAGTTTTGGAAACATGACACAGTTGCAGGGATGAAGTTAGCCTCATTTGTCGTCGATGTTTATGCTGTGCCTTTCATAATGTCAGATGAGATAGCTCATATATTCCCAAGGTAAAAATGAGTAATATCTTTGGAAGCAGGTATAAAGTTACAATACAGTTTTTCAACTTGAGGAAGTGTTCTTCTCCTGATTTTCATTTTACATCTAAGACTGCAAACTATGGACCAGACCTTGTGAAAGACTTTTTCACTGAGCATCTGGCTCTTCTGTAGGCCTGGGAGATTTATGTCCGCTGTAGGAAGAATGTGAATAAAACCCTGCTTCTGGGAGTTTGTAAAACGAGTTGATGTATTACTTAGTCTACTCTTGCTTGGATTAAATTTTAAAATTGCATCAGGGTGTTCATTTTTAAATATGATTTTATATAAATAGGAATTATAGATAACCAGTATAAAATTAAAGAAACATATGACTAGAGCTGAATTACAATAAAACCCAAATAATAATTGTAAAATTAACACTTATCAACCCACACTGATGTTAAATACTATTTCAGATCTGTTTGCTCTAGAAAAAGAATGATTATTTTGCAACTGCACAGGATTTTAAAGTGCATAAATGAAAAACAATGTTATGCTGTTAATGGCATTGGTGTGTTAGCTTTATCTCTTGTAATGAAAACTTATTTCATTTCTTTTATTCACTCATTCATTTCCACCTTGTTCCATAAAAGCTTTCAAGTAATTCTGGACATTCATTCATTTATTCTTTTATGGAATCTGGGTTATTAGCCTAAATAGGAAGAAAAGTATTCATTAATTATGGTCACATTTACTTGATCCAAAATGACTATTTAAACATATGACCCTAGGCTTTCAGAACGAGTGCAGGGTGCACAAAAAATATTAGTCAATGAATGATTGTCTATCATTACCATTTTTACTGAAGGTATCTTATTAATTGTAACTTGCTAAAAACTGAAATTTGAAGAAATATTTAAGAGTAGATTCTACAACAGATAACAAATACAATGAACTTATATAAACCATCTCTGTTAATTGTTATCTCTTCTGAACTAATGTAGTGAACTGATATAATTATCTGACTGCAATAATGTGCCCATGTCAGATAATTCGGAGAAGGCAATGGCACCCCACTCCAGTACTCTTGCCTGGAAAATCCGATGGATGGAGGAGCCTGGTGGGCTGCAGTCCATGGGGTCGCTAAGAGTCAGACACGACTGAGCGACTTCACTTTCACTTTTTCGCTTTCATGCATTGGAGAAGGAAATGGCAACCCACTCCAGTTTTCTTGCCTGGAGAATCCCAGGGGCAGGAGAGCCTGGTGGGCTGACGTCTATGGGGTCACGCGGAGTCGGACACGACTGAAGTGACATGGGCACATTATTATATATGCATTGTAGTGACAACATAAAGGTGAAACCTAATCTGAATGAATACTTCGCTAATTATTATTTCCTTTAATGCAAAAAAAAAAAAAAAACCAAACAAACAAACCAAAAAAAACAACAATGGACAAGTGTAAATTATCTATCCAGAAAAATGGAGGTTAACTGATATTCAGGGACTTCGGTGTGAGATCAGGTGAGGTAAGTGAATGCATTCAGGAAGCTTAAGAGATGGAAGACCTCGGTGGTATTTGGGAATTTAGGGCTTTTGCCTGCTCCTTGTGGCTCAGCTGGTAAAGAATCCGCCTGCAGTGCGGGAGACTTGTGCTCGATCCCTGGGTTGGGAAGATCCCCTGGAGAAGGGAAAGGCTATCCACTCCAGTATTCTAGCCTGGAGAATTCCATGGACTGTATAGTCCGAGGGGTCGCAAAGAGTCGGACACGACTGAGCGACTTTCACTTCACTTCTCTTCACTTTCCACCTCACAGCCCTTTGCCCGTCTTATTCAAAACGTACTTCTCTCTGGCGCCATCTAGTGGACATATGGGTGGGAATGAGGAAGACGTCCAGGATTTGCAAAGACCAATAGAAGTCCCTGGCCTGTGGACATCATAGGAGCTCTTGTAAGTTAGTCTGTGAAGGCTCGTCCTCTTTCTGTCATTATCCCATACAGATGTATTGCCTTGATTTCTGTTACACTTCGCTGATCAGAAGATTATAAAAAAGCAAGTGTTTAGAATAAAAAATGAGCTTGAAAAATGAGGTCTCTTGTAAGTAATGTTCTAAAGCAGTTTAAGCATCCACAGAGAACACCATTTTAATTTTTCAGTTTCTCATTATTTCTTCAATAGGTGAGCTAGCTAAGCCAGGAAGATATTCAAAGACAGAGGCACCATAATCTCTTCCTTCGTGCATCTGTATGCTAAGTCACTAGTCGTGCCCGACTTTGGAATTCTCCAGGCAAGAATACTCGAGTGGGTTGTCATGGGGATCTCCTCCAGGGGATCTTGCCGACCTTGCTGATCCCGTGAGGGATCGAACTCACGTCTCTTATGTCTCCAGCATTGGAAAGCAGGTTCTTTACCACTAGTGCCACCCGGGAAGCCCAGTCTCTTCCTTCACTAACCTCCAAATGATAAAGATTTGTTAAGATGAATCTTTGGGTAATGGACCCACAAATCAAGGCAAAACTCTGCCATCTTCCTGATTTTTCCCATTTCTGAGAAGGCACCAAGAGAGTTGCTAAATTTAATTTCATAACCTTGATTCCTGGACTTGGACAATAAGGCTCACCTGAGTTTTGTGTCCTTGTGGTAATGTTCAGGATCTTCTGAGGGCAAGAAAATATATTGGGAGGAAAAAAAATCAGATAAAGTGAAAGAATCAAGAGAACAAAAACTAAGCAGAAAAATTTACTTGCCTAAATACATGTAAAATTCTTGAAAGAAGAGATTCTGTTTATTTTTGATTAAAAAAAAAAAAACCTTCAGTACTTGACACAATACTTAATACTCAGCAGGCAGAAGGGAGAGAAATGGCTTGGAATAGAGACTCCACTCATCAAATTGCTGAAAAGAATAATCAGTAATAACCCCTTTACAAAATGTGATGTGAATGCAAACTAATAATAGTGAAGACAAGGACAGTAAATATCACTAAAGTTTAATTACTTTAATGCCTAAGTTTATTCTAAAACATACACCTAGTGGAGAAGACAGGTGATATTTACATTTTCGCATTAGGTAGAGAAACAAAATATCTTTGCACCAGTATGTTCTGAAGATTATTGCCTGTTTGTCATTTTAAACATTTCTATTAACAATTTCCTTTATTCATTGAGATGTATCTCTAAGGCTGTGACAAACTCTAGATACAAAATATTCCCAGATGTGCCAACTAGGTAAGACTGATTTGTCTGCTAAAGGAAGCCAGACTTTTGCTCCCTTCAGGAGAAAATCTGACTTGCATTTGTCTTATGTGATTTATGCATTGTAAGTTTAAGATGAAATACAGCCTTTTCCTTCCCATATATTAAAATGTGGCTTCAAATTTGAAAGAAACCGCAGTCTTCTCAGAAACCTACATTGCTCTGTGATGAGACAAAACAAAAATACTCTATTGCCCCCAAGTGGTCTTTGTAGGTATTTCCTGCACTCTCCAACAGTGAAGGAAAAAGAGAAAGCAAAAATACTGTACTTGAATAGCAAATCTTTGACCATTTCCTTTCACTGGATTATACATATTTATCCTTTAAAAATCATAAAGATTGTGGTAGTAAGGATATATTGCTAAGTAGAGATTCTGAATGGTGGTAAATCTTCAGTGCAATTTAAATTGCCTAGGTCACACAATTATTTGGAATATCAACATTTGTAAGTTACAGGGGATTGTTTTCCATTTAAGAAGATTTTGAAATACACAATTTTAGAAAAATTTCTGTAACGTTATCACTAGCACTTTCAACTGAGCATTTGAGAGCACATAATTTTTATCTGTGTATCTTTTTATGTACTTCTATTTGATTTCAACTTGAACCTCAAATTGGTTTTTAACCTGAATTTCTTTGAATTATATAGATGACCTAGTATTGTGAGGTGGAACTGAAAGTTTATCTTTCATTTCTCTGAATGTTGCTGAGGCAAATGAAGATGGATTCTTTCTCGGGATTCTGCACATGTGCATCATGCTATGTTCTACACATACTATAATATACAAACTATTTGTTTGCTTTTTTAAGTTCTCTTTGGAGCATCTTCCAGTAAAGCAATCATTCTCTGACCTCCTCATTTCCTGACATGGAGCATCCCCACACCCCTCACTCTATCCTCTCTCTCATGCTTGCCCTCTCTCCCTCACTTCTGTACTTAAACCTAGTTAGTAAAACCTCTGTGAAGCAAGTTTTACCATTTGGAGAAAGGGACTGTCAACAGGAGAGGAACTCCAGCTATCCCTACCTATTTATTGTTGTTGTTCTTCAGTCATTAAGTCCTGTCTGACCCTTTGCAACCCCATGCACTGCAGCATGCCAGGCTCCCTGTTCTTCACTATCTCCTGGAGTCTGCTCAGACTCATGTCCACTGAGTTCATGAGTCTATCTAACCATCTCATCCTCTTCTCCTTTTGCCTCCAGTCTTTCCCAGCATCAAGGTGTTTTCCAGTGAGTCAGCTCTTTGCATCAGGTGGCCAAAGTATTGTAGCTTATGTGTCTATATGTGGTCATGCCCCCCTCTAAATCAGTTTCCTGATGCCTGGTGTCTATAGTCTTCCAGAATCCAATAGTTCCAGCTATCACAGTCACCTCTACCTGTTTAAAAAAAACTACTGTTCCAAAATGATTTCTACCAGAAATTTGATTCCAGATGTATTTGGAAGGCAGGAGGATTTTTCCACATACTTGATTACCCAAATCATTTACGCAAAGAATATGTCCTCAAGTAACAGAGAGTGGAATTATCACGCTAAACTCAGAAGTCACGGAAGAAAAACATTATGCTGAGGAAATATGTTACATTTTCATGCTTTCCGGGAGTTACTGTTTAAAAAGAAATGTGATTTTAAAATATGAATAGGACAATGATGACATCTTTCAGGCTGAGTGAGAAGCATATATCCAGTTGCATTTTTACTCTAAAGGAGAGAGAAATAAATCCTTAGTACTGGGTCCATAGTACTGGATCTACAGAACTAAAAAGAAAAACCCCAAAGCATGACCTCTAGGGGCCTAAGAATGGATGTGCAGTAAGACGATCCTTGAACCAACTCTGTGAACTAGGGCCAGTCTTTGGATCTCCCTGAACCACTTTTTCTATCTGAAAAATAGAACTAATTTCCTATGGGTTAAATGAGTCTTTTGATTCCTTCTGCAAATATTTACTGGGCACTTCTCATATGCTAGGTTCAACTCATGTGCTAGGTTCATATGTTAGGTTCAACTGATAAGGTAACAAACAAGATGAAGGCCTTTCTTTCCTGGAGTTTATTCTTCTGTTGAGTGGTAGTTGAAATACAGATAAAAATTAATTATACATATACAAAGAGATCCAGATAATAACTCTTTTACAATTTAGAATGCTCACTTTGCATTTAGTTATTACAAAACATTGGCTGTATCGCTAGTGTCGTACCAGACATCCTTGAGCCTATCTTACTTTGTACCTCCCTCTCCCGTACTTGTGTATTGCTGTCTAACTTACTTCGCTTGGCATAATGTTGATTTTTAATGCAGCTAAGAATGCAGGGACAAAGGATGATGTGTAGAAAGTGATGGAATTGCCCACTTCAGGAGAGGTAGAAAGATCTCCTGGACCAGGTGACATTTGAGCTGGAATTCATGGAGAAGTCTGAGTGTCCTTAGAAGACCTAGTGGCCAAACATCCCCAGCGAAGGCCCCATTCCAATGCCCCAAGGTAGGAGAGCCCTGTCACCATCACACTGTCGTGGCGTGGTCTGCCTTTTCACACCCACTCGGCCACTGTGTGGAGAACAGATTGAAGAGGATTGTCAGTGGAGATAGAACCGTCAGTTACAAGGCGTCTGGGGGAAGAGGATGGTGGCTTGGATGTGTTGGTGAGCCGTGATCTGGAGGAGAGAAACTGATGACCCCTTTTGGAGGGAGAAACAAGAGTCGCCGATGAGAGGGAGAGGCTAGATAGAGAGGGTTCAAAGAGGAACCATCATATGAATAGTGATGCTCTTTGCTGAGACAGAGTGTGCGGAAGGGTATGGACAGAGAAACGGGAAGTGAGGAAGTTGAGACAGAAGAGAAGGTCCTGCTCTCCTGGCAGGTCACCCATCCCCATCGTCTGGTTGGTAGGCCTCCTTGGCTCCTAACCTGCCTGAGAGCGCCACACAGACTAAATTCTCATCTTAGAATTTGGTATTTCTTTTCCCCCGCTCACTTTCTTCCTTGCCTTTCTCCTTCCCATCCCTCTCTCCCTCCTGCCATTTCCAACAGAGGTGTCCCATCCCTTCTAAGATATAAAGCAATGAATATCTCAATAACTAGTTGCTCATTCTTTCCAGGTTTAATAGGCTGGTCCCAGGTGTCCAGGTCCATATTACTGTAAAACAGCCCAGGCAGACATGCCCTCTCAGTCACTGTGGGTTCAAAGGTTATTTTCCAAAAGATGGTACCTCAACTCCCAAATCAGTTCCCTTGGAGGACAGTCGGAAGATCAAGTGCATTGTATTTTGATAAGAGAGTGAGAAGAGGATGGTTAGGAATCTGACGGGTGGGCTGCCATCTATGGGGTCGTACAGAGTTGGACACGACTGAAGTGCCTTAGCAGCAGAAAGGGTTTGGGGTGGAAGCCAGAGTGAGGCTGAATGTGTTTGAAATGAAGAAGCCAAACCAGAAGCAGCAGGCATTCGACTGAGCATTCTAGGCATTAAAAATGAAGAAGCGTGAAGCTCTTAGATCACCTTTTCCCTCACAAGGAAAGTTGATGAACAAAAGAAAAGCACAGAAATTTCTTCTCTTTTTATCAAAAAGAGAAGAAAACAAGACAATTTAAATACAAGAAAAAGCAAATTGCTTCTTGACATAACAAATCACCCTTAAACACAGTGGCTTTGTGCAACTAATTGTTACTATTTCTCATGACTCTGTGGGTTGGCTGGGCAGGCTCTGTTATCTCTGCAGGCAGCTGGTGGGGCCGAATGGTCTAGCCTGGCCTCACTCACGTGCTTGCCTGTTGGCTGGGTATCCTCTGGGGCCATGTCTTGGCCACATGTTTCTCATCATCCAGCAGGGACTCTGTGTTCTTTTATAAGGTGGCATTGTCTGGGTGCCCAAGAATAGCAAATGAGGAAGGCCTAAAGGCCAAGTTCTTTTCAAGCATTTGTTTGTTCAGTGGGTTAAACAGTTGACCCCCCAAAGGATATTTTTGTTGTTGTTGTTCAGTTGCCAAGCCGTGTCTGACTCTTTGTGACCCCATGGACTGCAACACTTCAGGCCTGCTTGTCCCTCACCATCTCCCAGACTTTGAGTTCATGTCCATTGAATCAGTGATGCCATCCAACCATCTCATCCTCTGTCTCCCTGTTCTCCTTCTGCCTTCAATATTTCCCAGCATCAGGGTGTTTTCCAGTGATATGCAAAGGATATGTCCATGTCCTAACAACCAGAACCTGTGAACGTGACCTTACTTGGAAAAGAACCCTGGCAGATTTCATTCAGTTAATGTCTCAAATTGAGATCGTCCTGGATTATCCAAGCGGGCCCTAAATCCAATGACACATGCCCTTATAAATAACAGAAAGGCAAAGGGAGATTTGATGTACAGATAGAGGAAGAGAAGACACACAGAGAAGGTTATGTGAAGATGGAGGTGGAGGTTAGTTACATACCCACAAACCAAGGAATGCATACAGCCACAGGAAGCTTGGAGAAATGAAGAGTAGATTGTCTCCTGGAGCATTAGGAGAGAATGTGCCCCTACTGATGCCTTGAGCTTAGACTTTTGGCCTCCAGAACTTGAGACAATACATTTCTGTTGCTTCCCCTCCTTATTTGTGGGGTTTTGTTTGTTACTTAATTTTTATTGGGGTATAGTTGCTTTACCGGGGAAGGCAATGGCACCCCACCCCAGTACTTTTGCCTGGAAAATCCCATGTACGGAGGAGCCTGGTAGGCTCCAGTCCATGGGGTCGCTAAGAGTCGGACACGACTGAGCAACTTCACTTTCGCTTTTCACTTTCATACGTTGGAGAAGGAAATGGCAACCCACTCCAGTATTCTTGCCTGGAGAATCCCAGGGACAGGGGAGCCTGGTGGGCTTCTGTCTGTGGGGTCGCACAGAGTCGGACACGACTGAAGCGACTTAGCAGCAGCAGCAGTTGCTTTACAATATTATGTTACTTCTACTGTACAGCAAAATGAATCAGCCATACATATACATATCCGTTGTTGTTTAGTCACTAAGTTATGTCCAACTCTTTTGCAACCACATGGACAGTAGCCCATCAGGCTCTTTTGTCCATGGGATTTCCCATGGCAAGAATACTGGATTGGGTTGCCATTTCCTCCTCTAGGGGATCTTCCCAACCTAGGGATTGAACCAGCATCTCCTGCATTGGCAGGCAGATTCTTTACTACTGAATCACCAGGGCCAATCACAGACTGGTTCAAAATTGGGAAAGGAGTACATCAAGGCTGTATATTGTCACCCTGCTTACTTAGCTTATATGCAGAGTACATCATGAGAAATGCTGAGGTAAATGGATCACAAGCTGGAATCAAGATTGCTGCTGCAGCTGCTAAGTCGCTTCAGTCATATCCAACTCTGTGCAACCCCATAGATGGCAGCCCACCAGGCTTCCCGTCCTTGGGATTCTCCAGGCAAGAACACTGGAGTGGGTTGCCATTTCCTTCTCCAATGCATGAAAATGAAAAGTGAAAGTGAAGTCGCTCAGTTGTATCCGACTCCTAGCGACCCCATGGACTGCAGCCTACCAGGCCCCTCCATCCATGGGATTTTCCAGGCAAGAGTACTGGAGTGGGTTGCCATTGCCTTCTCCCAAGATTGCTAGGAGAAATATCAACAACTTCAGATATGTAAATGATACCAATCTAATGGCAGAAAACAAAGAGGAATTAAAGAGCCTCTTGATGAAGGTGAAAGAGGAAAGTGAAAAAACTGGCTTAAAAAGAAGATCATGGCATCTGGTTCCCTCACTTCATGGCAAATAGATGGGGAAACAATGGAAACAGTTGCAGGTTTCATTTTCCTGGTCTCCAAAATCACTGCAGCCACGAAATTAAAAGACTCTTGCTCCTGGGGAAGGGAAGATATGACAAACCTAGACAGTGTGTTACAAAGCAGAGACATCACTTTGCCAACAGAGGTCCATATAGTCAAAGCTGTAGTTTCTCCAGTGGTCATGTATGGATATAAGAGTTGGACCATAAAGAAGGCTGAGTGCCAAAGAATTGATGCTTTAGAATTGTGGTGCTGGAGAAGACTCTTGAGAGTCCCTTGGACAGCAAGGAGATCAAACCAGTCAATCCTAAAGGAAACGACCCCTGAATATTCATTGGAAGGACTGATACTGAAGCTGAAGCTCCAATACTTTGGCCATCTGATGCAAAGAGCCGACTGGTTGAAAAAGACCCTGATGGTGGGAAAAATTGAAGGCAGGAGGAGAAGGGGATGACAGAAGATGAGATGGTTGGATGGCATCACCGCCTCAATGGACATGAGTTTGAGCAAACTCCAGGAGATGGTGGAAGACAGGGAAGCCTGTCACACTGCCGTCCATGGGGTTGCAAAGAGTCAGACATGAATGAGCGAGTGAACAACAGCAACACTAGGGCCATGTACATATATCCCTTTTCTTTTGGATTTCCCTCCCATTTGGGACACCACAGAGCACCTATTAATAGAACACAATGTGTTCCCTTCAGTTGTCTATTTTATACATAGTATCAGCAGCGGATATACCTCAACCCCAGTCTCCAGTCTGACTCCAGAGTCGTATGTTGGTTTAAGTCACCATCTTTGAGGTAAATTGTTCGAGCAGCCCCAGGAAAAGAAAACAGTTTACATCACCTTTGCTAATGTCCCATTACCAAAGAATAGCACATGGCTCAGCCAGGGTTCAGTGAGTCAAGAAATAGACCCCACCTGTGCGTGAGAGGAAGTGGTGAGCCGACAGGAGTGGAAAGAATTTGCGGCCAGTCTTTGCAAACTGCCACATCAATGCAAAGAAAGATTTTCACATTAGAGCAGGTTAGTGGCAGGTTTCGCCAATAGAATTTAAATGGAAGGACAGAGAAATATTCAAATTAGGGGCAGGAGACAAAGAGGAAAATAGAGGGAAAGGCGTCTTGTCTAATGACTTAGCCCCTGTAGTTGAGGATGAAACTTCTAATGACTGTATGCCCGTCATAAAGAAAAGTGGAGGAAAAAAATCTCCCTGTAGTAAGTGGTGGGAAATCAGGGTGTTTAATCTCACTGTCTTCTTGCATGTGTATAATTTTTATGTTTGATCATGGAGTCAAAAATAAAGGAAAAACCATGTTGATGACTTCTGTGATCTTTCATAGTCACTTCAGCTCAGTTGTGTTCTGAAATTGTTGAAAGGGTACCTATGTGCTGGCAATATGGAGAGGGACTCGAGAGAAATGTTGGTTTTTGCCTTCAAGGCGCTCTCCAGTGAGTGCAAAAGACATGTTGACTGAAAAAAAAAATACTGTTTCACTGACACATGTTTATAAGTAATTCTAATAAGAACTGAGTGCAGTAAATGGCTGGTTTGCAGGGATAGTCAAGAGTCCGAATTATTTCAGTCTGGAGAAAGTGAGGTAGTTTTCATAAAATAAGTGGTATTTTAGCTGAGCTTGGAAAAATGAGTAGAGTTTCTTGAGAAGTAGGGAGAGGATGTTTGCATTTCCTTTGGATAAACAACATGAAGCACGCAGGTGGAAGGTGGATTATAGACTCAGAAATATGAGCTGCTTTCATTGGCAAAAATGTGTGTGTATTCCAGAGTGGGAAGAATCCTAGGGTAGCCTGAAGTAGGAGGGATGGAGAAAGAAGAAAGAGGCAAAGGCCTCAGGATTATGGAGTCAGAGGGGGAACCAGAAGAGCTATGTTAGAGTCAGATCATGAAGGTCCTGAATTTCATGCACAGTAGAATGTAAAAAGGGCTTCCCTGGTGGCTCCGCTGTAAAGAATCTGCCTGCAACGCAAAGTCAGCAAGATTCCCCTGGAGGTAGGGCATGGCAACACACTCTAGTATTCTTGCCTGGAGAATCCCGTGGACAGGGGAGCCTGGTGGGCTACAGTCCATGTGGTCACAAAGAATGGGACACGACTGAATAGACTGAGCATGCGCACAGAGAATGTAAAAGGACCCCACTGTTATTTTATACATCTGAGTGTATTCCCATGCATGGTCTCATTTGATACTTTTAGGAACCCTGGGAGATAGGGTGCTATGTTCCTCCCCCATCCTATGGATGAGGAAATGAAGGTTCATGATTTAGTAGAGATGACAGAGCTAACAAATGTGATTAGAATTAGGACTCAGATATCCAATGAATAAAATATCTCTTAATTACTGCTTCATTCCTCACAGTATTAGGCCATGGCCTGTGTGCCCTCCATAAAGCATGCTGACTGCTGGACACAAGAGCTCAGTGCCCAGGGCAAGTATCTGTATGCTTAAGTTGTCATGCTCTGATGAACTAGAAGTGCAAAAAAAGACATATTTGCTTCTGTAAAAGGAAAGTTGAATATTTATAAAAGATTCAATTTAGGAAATCTGCAGGTGGATTAAATGTGATGCAACAACTTTCAGGGGGCTTCCCAGGTGACTCAGTGGTAAAGAATCCACCTGCCAATTCAGGATAGGCAGGTTTGATCCCTGGGTTGGGAAAATCCCCTGGAAAAGGAAATGGCAACCCATTCCAATATTCTTGCCAGGAGAATCCCATGGATAGAGTAGCCTGGTAGGCTACAGGCCATAGGGTCGCAAAAGAGTTGGACACAACTTAGCAACTAAACAACCATAACTACAACTTTCAGAGTTTGAGGGAGTGGCATTGCGAGACCTGGAAAGATTCTGCTGAGATTTCTTGGCACGTATTTTTATATTCTTGCTTTAATTGAGGTTGTAACCCATTCATGGGCAGGGTTTCTGTAAGTTAGATAACTGGCAATTCCAGTCAGTTGACCCATAGGTTTGGCTTTGTAAGACTGACAAAGGAATATACATTCATGTTTTCTAAATTAAAATGTTTAAGAATACCATATGTCACTTTTGAGCTCTCATATAAAAATAGCTGTCCCTTTGTAGCAGAAAGGGTAAAAGGGCTTCTACTGTTTATTATACCACCTTCTTCTGTAAATATTTGGGACATCTAAAAATTAAAAGATGCTTACTCCTTGGAAGGAACGTTATGACCAACCTAGATAGTATATTGAAAAGCAGAGATATTACTTTGCCAACAAAGGTCCATCTAGTCATGGCTATGGTTTTCCCACTGGTCATGTATGGATGTGAGAGTTGGACTGTGAAGAAAGCTGAGTGCTGAAGAATTTATGCTTTTGAACTGTGGTGTTGAAGAAGACTCTTGAGAGTCCCTTGGACTGCAAGGAGATCCAATCAGTCCATTCTAAAGGATATCAGTGCTGGGTGTTCATTGGAAGGACTGATGCTGAAGCTGAAACTCAAATACTTTGGCCACCTCATGCGAAGAGTTGACTCATTGGAAAAGACCCTAATGCTGGGAGGGATTGGGGACAGGAGGAGAAGGGGACTACAGAGGATAAAATGGCTGGATGGCATCACCGACTCGATGGACATGAGTCTGGGTGAACTCCAGGAGTTGGTGATGGACAGGGAGGCCTGGTGTGCTGTGATTCATGGGATCGCAAAGAGTCGGAAACGACTGAGTGACTGAACTGAGCTGAACTGAACTGAACCTTGATGATCTGAACTGTGCTTCATAAAGATGACTCTGGTAGCAGTGAAGAAGTAAATGATTTGGGGGTAGGGAAAACAGAAGTTAGTAGTCAATACCACAAAGAGAAGACATTGTTTGGGGCTACATAGAATTACGTTGAATTAGAATACTAAACTGGAGAAGGCAATGGCACCCCACTCCAGTACTCTTGCCTGGAAAATCCCATGGATGGAGGAGCCTGGTGGGCTGGAGTCCATGGGGTCGCTAAGAGTCGGACACGACTGAGCGACTTCACTTTCATTTCTCACTTTCATGCATTGGAGAAGGAAATGGCAACCCACTCCAGTGTTCTTGCCTGGAGAATCCCAGGGATGGGGGAGCCTGGTGGGCTGCCGTCTATGGGGTCGCACAGAGTCGGACACGACTGAAGCGACTTAGCAGCAGCAGAATACTAAACTATGAGCTTTTAAACTATGCATCGTATTTAAATATTCATTTAAAATATCCTATATAAAAGAATGAGTTTTGTTTGAACACTGGTAAGAGAGAGGTATAGATATGAGAGACATATGAGAGAATAGCAGAAGGCTGTGATAATTCTAGTATGGATTTAACAAACTTTAACACTACAGCCTTCATATGCTAGGGCAGTTTGCTCTATAATTTTCTTTATTGTACACCCAGAACTCATTATTTTTATAATGAATGCATTTCTTTTTTTTTGTGATTGAACATGAAACTTAATAAGACCTAAAATAGATGCTCTGCATAAAACATCTGGAAGGCAAATGGAAAGTATTTTCCCTTTTTACTTTCTTATTCATTTGAATAAGATATATATTCATTTATAGATGTATGTGACAGGTTTCTTTCTGTTAAATGCATCCCTCTTTGCTGATTTTGTACTGCATGTTACAAATATTACAGGTTGTAAATATTACCAAATTGCAGTATCATTTTTTACTCAAGACAATTAATGAATGATGGAAAAATTTCCAGATAACCCACAGACTTTATTTTACCAGAGGCTTAAAGAAGATCTGTGCTTTAACTATAATGGAAATACTGGTGACCTGCTTGAACAATGGCATTCATGTAAAGAAAATGAGTAGATATATATCCACAGAGTCCAATGATAAAATCTTTACAACTTCAACTTTTGCTCTTTACTCTAAAATCGCTCTGATCCTTTATATCCTACTGAGAGCTTCTAGAAGGAGCCATAAAGATAACCTGCCAGTTCTGTGAGAAGGTTGAATATAATTCAATCAGGATTCTACCATTCAAAGCAAATAATTAAATTTTTATGCTCTGCATAGCTTTTTGTATTTTGCACCCTGCTCCTGATCAATCCTCATACGTATGAGAAACTTAAAAAATTTTAACCATGAAACTGGTTAAGAATCTACTTTCTGAATTTCCAATTTTAATATATGCTTTAAAGCTTAGGGTTATTAAGAAGTACAAATGAATAAAATTATCCGTGTCACTGGAAGCATGACATTTACTTAAATATTGGAGTTTTAATCTAATTCCAGAGAATGAGTAAAAACTATCCTAATTTAAGTTCAGTCAATTAATTTAGTTTTCCTGTGGTTTACCCTAAAGCTAGCCAATTTTCAGTGAGCTAAAACAAATGATGAGAATATTTATGTTCTTAAATCATTTGACTTAGCACAAAATTTGTTCTTGATCCTAGGCAATTTGGTTTAAGTTACATAGAAATTTTCTTAGTTTCTCAAAAAACTACACAAATGTTCAAGGTGTTGAATTGATACTTTAAATGTGTGGGTGTTTGAGAATTGTGACAATTTCAAATACATTTTCCAGGAAAATAAAAACAGATGATTCATTCTTCAGTATTTCAGGGTCCATCCACTTTCCTGGTGGCTCAGATGGTAAAGCGTCTGTCTACAATGCGGGAGACCTGGGTTCGATCCCTGGGTCAGGAAGTTCCCTAGAGAAGGAAAAGGCAACCCACTCCAGTACTCTTGCCTAGAAAATCCCATGGAGGGAGAAGCCTGGTGTCCATGGGATCACAAAGAAGTCAGACACAATGGAGCGACTTCACTTTCACTTTCCTCTTCTCCTAAACCCAGTGTACTCAAAGCCACAATGGCAGAGGTAATGCTGGGGCTTTGTGGCCACGTAGATTGGCTTCAATATGAAATTGCCTTCATGTTGGTTACCTCTTAACTGTAAAAACGTTGGCAGATTACTTGTGTTCTCAAGCCTCAGTTTCTTCATCAGTAAAATGGAGATAATGAGCATCAACCTCATAGCATTGCCATGATTATGAACAAAACAGTGCATGAGAAATGCACAGTGTCATATGGTGTCAACTTGGCTAAGGTTAGTGAGTATTATCAAGTGTGATATAGAATTATATTCAAATACCACATGTGCATGAAATGAAATCAGTGCTTACATCAGTGCGTAGGTTTGTAATTTAGTCATTTCTACCTGTCATGTATGGATGTGAGAGCTGGACTGTGAAGAAGGCTGAGCGCCAAAGAATTGATGCTTTTGAACTGTGGTGTTGGAGAAGACTCTTGAGAGTCCCTTGGACTGCAAGGAGATCCAACCAGTCCATTCTGAAGGAGATCAGCCCTGGGATTTCTTTGGAAGGAATGATGCTAAAGCTGAAACTCCAGTATTTTGGCCACCTCATGCGAAGAGTTGACTCATTGGAGAAGACTCTGATGCTGGGAGGGATTGAGGGCAGGAGGAGAAGGGGACGACAGATGATGAGATGGCTGGATGGCATCACTGACTCGATGGATGTGAGTCTGAGTGACCTCTGGGAGTTGGTGATGGACAGGGAGGCCTGGCGTGCTGCAGTTCATGGGGTCGCAAAGAGTCGGACACGACTGAGCGACTGATCTGATCTGATCTGACCCTCCCTTTCTCCCATCTTTTTTCTTCTTTTCCTTCTGTTTTTTATATTGGGATTCCCCCCTAAATCATGCTCCTTTAAAACATGAAGGAGACTTCTTGCTAAGGTCTAGAATACTCCCAGCACTTCATCTCCTGCCACAGCCCTCTGATGGGCAGCAGATGTGTCCTGTGGACCAGACATGTCCAGAGCTGTGATCCTCAAGTTGGGTATTGTGAGCCTCTGGTGGGCCATGAAGACTCTCCAGGTTCACAGGCCCAGAGATAGAATCAATACTGATAACTTCATCTTTCACATGTACACCTTCCTAAAATTCCATCTCACTGAGACTGTGCCTCTAAAGCAGGTGATTTTTGCCCCCATCCCTGCATGGACACCCCTCTGCTCTTCAAAAGAAAAACCTAGCACTCATCTATCCTTAATATGATGATGATTGCTCCAGAGTGAAAAAATTCTGCAACCCCTCCCCCAAACAGACACATTTAAATATGGTTTCTACAAAAATTCTGCAACCCCTCCCGAAACAGACACATTTAAGTAAGGATGTTAAACAATAACTGACAAATCCTCCACAACTCAGGTAGTTTTCAGTTTTTTAACGAAATTAAATATTTCATAATAAATCATTGTGTGTTCTTTTAATATACTTTGGAGGGAGCTCAAGGAGTCAAGTCATGTTGCTCTAAGTAAACCCTTCCATTTACATCTGTGTATTTGTGTGAACAAACATTCTCCATGGTTACATTGAAAATAACATCAGTACCAATGCTGAACCCTTCTCATTCCAACAATAAATACTATTGTCTTCAGTTCAGTTCAGTCACTCAGTCATGTCCTGACTCTTTGCAACCCCATGGACTCCAGCATGCCAGGCTTCCCTGTCCATCACCAACTCCTGGAGCTTGCTCAAACTTATGTCCATCAAGTTGGTGATGCCATTTGGTCATCTCATCCTCTGGCATCCCCTTCTCTTGTTGTCTTAGCGGATACAAAAGTTCTTAGTTGCTCAGTCTTACCTCACTCTTTGCAACCCTTTGGACTGCAGCCCACCAGGCTCCTCTGTCCCTGGGATTTTTCAGGCAAGAATACTGGAGAGAGTTGGATTTCTTCCTCTAGGGGATCTTCCCGACCCAGGGATCAAACCCGTGTCTCCTACATCTCTTCCATTATAAGTGGATTCTTTACCCACTGAGCTATTGGAGGAAGCAGTGGATACAAAGACTCAACTAACTTAATAAAAAGAAGTCATATCCATCTAAGGGGTGCATTTTTTTATTTTAGAAATTATTTAAGATTTGTATGTATGCCTATTTCTGAGGTATTCATATTCCTTCAGATACATTTTAAGAGTTCAGTAAATGCTAAGGCAAGAGAATGGTTAGGTAAGAGTAAGACAGACAGATCCTAGCTGATTTTGTAAAAGGCAGAATAATAATATTGATCAAGAACTATATACTTAAATTCCAATATATTAAAAAGAAGTAGATTTGAATGCATACTTATTCCCCTTTTAATTTGTAAAAGAACATAGATTCTGGATTTCATGTATTTAGTTGTGTCCTTAGTTCTATCACGGATAAAACTGAGTCTGATCTCTTATGTGATATTGCCTTTTAACTTGAAATGATCATTCCCTAGGCTTTGCATTCCGTCATATTTGTTGTTCAGTCTCTCAGTTGTGTCTGACTCTTTGAAACCACATGGACTGCAGCACGCCAGGCTCCCCTGTCCTCCACCATCTCCTGGAGTTTGTGCAAACTCATATCCATTGAGTCGGTGATGCCATCCAACCATCCTGTCTTCTGTCATCCCCTTCTCCTCCTGGCTTCAGTCTTTCCCAGCATCAGAGTCTTTTCAAATGAGTCAGCTCTTCGCATCAGGTGGCCAAAGTATTGGAGCTTCAGCTTCAGTATCAGTCCTTCCAATGAATATTCAGGGCTGAAATCCTTTAAGATCTACTGGTCATTTTGGGCTGGCCAAAAAGTTTCTTCAGGTCTGTCCAAAGATGTAATGCAAAAACACCATAGAATGTTTTGGCCAACCCAGACAATGTGTCCTTTATTCTGGATTGCTCCTACTAGCATTAAAGCTTGCTGTGTGGTATTTTTCATACTAAACAAAATTTCAAGGTTAAATGGTTGTTTCTCAATAAAACAGTGGTTCTGAGGAAATGGAATAGCGATGGAAACCATTTCCACTATTTGCGGGAGCTGAGAAATGGAGCAAGGGAGGAAATATTTTTTATTTTGTTTCTTTTGCATAATTTATAACCATTAAAAAGGTGCTTTTTTGGACTTCCATGGTACAAAATTAGCAAGTGTTTAAACATGCTTGTTGGAGGGAGTGAGGCTGTGAAAACTGCAATATTGTTTAAATTTTGTCTTAAATTGTGATAATGTATACATAAAGGCTTCCTCTGTGGCTCATTGGTAAAGAATCTGCCTGCAGTGAAGGAGATGCAGGAGATATGGGTTCGATTGTTGGGTTGTAAAGATCCCCTGGAGGAGAGCATGGCAGCCCACTCCAGTATTCTTGCCTGGAGAATCCCATGGACAGAGGAGCCTGGCCGGCTACAGTCCATAGGGTCACAAAGAGTTGGACATGACTGAAGCAACTGAGCATGCATGCATGCAATGTGTACATAAAATTTACCATCTTAACCATTTTAAGTGTATGGTTCAGTACTATTAAATATATTATATTGTTGTATGATTGGCTTCCCTGGTGGCTCAAACAGTAAAGAATCTGCCTGCAATGTGGGAGATCCGGGTTCGACCCCTGGGTTGGGAAGATCCCCCAGAGAAGGAAATGGCAAACCATTCTTGTATCCTTGCCTGAAGAATCCCATGGATGGAGGCTCCTCTATCCCTGAAAAATCCCAGGGACAGAGGAGCCTGGGTCGCAAAGAGTCGGACACGACTGAGGGCCTAACACACACACACACAGTCTCCAGAATTTTTTGCAGAATTGAAATTATATACTCATGAAACAACTTTGCATTTCCCCCTCCCCCTAGCCACTGGCAACCACTATTTTATTTTCTGTTTCTGGGAACCTGACTACTCTAGATACTTTATATAAGTGGAATCATAACAGTGTCTTTTGTGACTAGAGTATTTCACCTAGCATGATATCTTCAAGGTTCATCTGAATTGCAGTATGTCTTTCCTTTTTAAGGTTGAATAATATTACACTGGGCTTCCCTTGTGGCTCAAATGGTAAAGAATCCGCCTGCAATGCAGAAAACCCAAGTTTGATCCCTGGATCAGGAAGATCCCCTGGAGAAGGGAATGGCAACCCACTCCAGTATTCTTTCCTGGAGAATTCCATGAACAGAGAAGCCTGGCAGGCTACATCCATGGGGTCTCAAAGAGTTGGACATGACTGAGGGACTAACACTTTCACTTACTTTCAATATTACATTGTCTGTCTATACTATCTTTTGTCTATCCATTCATCCATGGATGTATACTTGAGTTGCTTCCACTTTTTAGCTATGTGAACAATACTGCCGTGAACAAGAGTGAACAAATAAATCTTTAAGAGCTTGTTTCCAATTCTTTTGGCTTCGTATCCAGAATTTGAATTTGTGCATCCTATGATAAATTTATTTTGATTTCTTGAGGAACCTCCATACTGTTTTGCATAAGTGTCTGCACCACTTAACACTCCTACCAACAGTGCTCTAGGGTTCTGATTTCTTCATATCCTTTCTCACACTTAGTATTTTATGGGGTTTTTTGATAGTAGTCATCCTAATGGATGTGGGGTAATATCTCATTGTGGTTTTGATTTGCATTTTGCTAATGACTAATGATATTGAGATCTTCTCATATGCTTGTTGGTACAAAATGTTGTTAAGTACTAATATACTTCTTTACTTAGAGAAAATGAAAGCTCCTCTCTCCCGCATTAATATTGAGAGAAATTCTGGTAAACTTTAATAAGGTACAATCCTATTAATTACTGAAAATTCAAAATATTGAAATATCAACATTATGTTAGAGTTTCCCAGTTAGTCAAGAACATGACTTATAAAAAGAACCCTCTAATATTGGTTAATCTTTCATCCCATGTTTTAACTCATATTAAATTTTCTTATCTTAGAAATTCTCTAAAACAGCTGTGAGCTTCTATTTTTCAAAGATTTTATTACAGATCACCAGAAGAATGCTCATCTTCCCTCTCTCATGAGATGGAAATGAGAGATACACATGTTGTCATAGGGAGAAAATTTATGTTATCCAGAAGCTTTAGTGAGCTATTTCTTATATCAAAGTCTCTGTAGTTTCTGTAATATTATACTTAGGTTTATTTACTCAACAGTATTTACTTAATACCTGTCCTGTGTTAGATACTGGCCACTCAAAGATAAAACAGTACAGTGTCTGCCCTGACAGATCTCACGGACTGGCGGTGAGAGCACCACCACGGACAGTTAGCAAGTTTAACATAGAACAGCATCTTTTGCCACCGAGAACAATCTGCCAAAGATCTTATGGGTGGATCAAGGAAATCAGCTGGGTGAAGCCCAGAATTTAGTGCGGGAGGGGTTGTGAAAAGCGGAGTCGGAGAATGAGGTGAATATAAGGGCAATTTAGAAATATTTTAACCTATCAAAACCTAACTGAAGCTTTCCTACAAATATTTTGAAGTCCATCCTCAGTTTCTCTTGTCCTTCGATGTTTAGTTGATTATTTCAACCCATTTACAAATATTTAAGGAAGTTCCTTGAATGGATACATGTGAAAATTAAAAAGACCTTATTGGTTTATTGCTTGAATTTTACGCAAGTACAAACCAATGGTGATGCTTTAACTGCCTGGTTTTACAGCCCTGATCTTACAAGGTCATTTTGTACATAATTTATTTTGCATTAAATTTGTATTTCATTTTTGCACTGAAGTAGGAAAATTTATAGTTCATAAAACAGTTTCATGTCATGTGAAACATTTTAAGATCTTCTTTTATTCATTTTCACTTCACTACCAAGGCACTGCTTTCCCTGGGACCTTATAGTCTCATGTTTAGGTAATTTTAAAACATCTATTAAAAGTCTTGATCTAGAGACAAGGATGTTTCCATGATATCTGAGTTCATGGCTGACTTTAACTTATCAGTGAAGGTGAAGATGTTATTTCAAGTAACATTTATTCTTGGGTTAAGAAACCTCCTGAGTAAGAAGTGTTTTTTGGGTTCTGATAACTTTGAATGGAATTACTATCAAATAATTTCAGATTTGACATCGTCTCAAGAGATCACTAAGCACATTTCTCTCTTTCTACATGTGAGCACATTGAGATGCATAGAACTCAGGTATTTGACCAAGAAAACAGTATAACAAATAACAAAATGAGCAGACAATCAAAGAATTCTTCCACTTAGCCTCCCTGGATTAGTTTCAATAATTGATATAACTATTCTGGCCTCTCTGGACAACCTGCCGAAAGTTGATGATTAAAAAAAAATATTTGCATAAGTCTGCTTTCAGTCCCTACATATGTAGTTTGCTTGCCACTGTACTAAATAAATTAAAGAAACGACTCATCTAAAATCTTCTTTGACTTGAAGGACTTAGATAAGTGGAAATGCATGTAATGAAATAGAAGGAAATGGATATAGAGACAAAGACTGGTAACAGAACAAATAAAAAAATGAAAGAAGTCTCTTTTTTTGAATCGTGCTTTTGAAATGTCACTACTATCTCCTCCCTCCACATTTCTGTTTATAATGGCAGCTGTGTCTTGTTCCTCTGCTACATGATTGTAGGTTGAGGGTAGTCCTCCTCTTAGCAGTCTGAGTTTTAGGGAAATGGGAAGAAAGATTTTGGTTCTTCAGTTCTCTGCTTTCATTTCTGCTGGGACACGTATCAGTGATGGAATCTATTTACCCACCATGTCTCTATATTCTCTCTTGTAAGTATATTTTATCAAAAGGCTTATCAGATATTTTTTAAATGTTCATCTTTGAAGGAAGACTGTGGACTTTTGTTTTAATTAATAAAAGAAGCTAATGTGTACTGAGTATTTGATGTCTGATGGGTGGTGATGGATTTTCTGTGGGAGTCCATTCTCTGATTGAATCCTTGCAATACATCTATAAAGTTACTGTTAGTAGACTCACAAGGGCTCACAATTTACAGGCACAGAATCAAAGTTGAACCTGGGACTTTTAACCTCTAAATCTAACTTTTAGCCTCTAAATCTATAGAGGCTACTGTGCTAAGTACCTTGTCCTCTGAAGTTCAGCACACAGTGCTTAAAAATTACATGTGTAATTCCGGAATTTACATGCAAAAATTAATTACAGTCAAAAATTAAGAAACACACATTTCCACAGTAGAAGAATAAATACAACCCTAAACATTAATTTGCTAATTATTTTTCACCATGGAGGATATAATTTGATAATCTTACATATCCTATGTGTTACACAAATGTTTCCAACCTTCTTAAATTATTAACCTTGACCTCTGTGATATTCAGAAAACATATAAATGGAAAAATGCAATAATATTATCAGTAACCCTTTCTATGTGATATGGTGAACTGAGTGAAATGTGATGAGTTACTTTTATTTGGAAAAACATGTTACTCTGTTTTGACTCAAGGGTGTTGATACTTTTAGTGTTAGCCTGGATTTGTTTTCTTTTGATCCTACAATTACTGCATTCATTTTCCTTAGTCCTTAGAGAAGGAAAACATCCCAATTGCCAAATGCTAATGATGTGTTTATAGGGTCTTAAAGTGTACATCTCATTATGTTCCTGTTTTTCAGCTGGGAAAAGTTTACGAGGTCAGCATTTGTTTCTCTTGGGGAAATTTTGCTTGTATATTTTAAAGACACATTTACCATCTCCTTCAGGTGATTTGTGCCAGTATCTGTCCTTCATTATTAGAGCAACGAAAGTTTTTCGCTTTGCAGTCTTACACAGCTTGGATAAATTTAGTCTGTTCTTCCAAAAATATTAATAGTATACCTGCTTCATGTTTTTTCTGAAAATATTTTTTGTTCTTCATTTTTGAAAGTGTGTGCTTACCCAGAGACAGTTTATGAATCAATATGAGGTCTATTTTATACTTTTTAAAAAATTTGATTTGAGCCTTAATGTTAAGCATTCTGGAAGATATAGTTTTGTGGTTGTGATTGTTTTAATATTTAAGCAAATAAAAATAGCTATTTGTGTTTTTATGAAGGCATAAATCTAACATTCTGCACATTTTTGTAATGAGGCTCCATTCTCTCTAGTCATACAAAGCCTGAAATGAAAATTTTAGGACACTAAGATTTTCTTGAATTCTTCTCTGGTTGGCTAGAGTTCCCATACCATGAAGAAGAAGCAATTTTGATGTAGTTATTTTTGTTCTTATACAAAAATAATTCAAGAAAGGAATAATAATAAAAAGTTTAGACTTAAAATTTTTTATTTTACAGTGACTTTCTTCTGATTTGGCAACTCTTTTGTTGGTAGGTTGTAAGTCATTTTAAAGAAAAGGACACAAAAATTCAAAGTGAGTTGCAAGTCCAATTTTACCTAGATGAAGTGTCCCAAATTCAACTTGGCAGTTTCTATCACAAGCTCTGTGATACTTGCACTTCACTTTCCATGGTTAGATGCCATGGAATGAGAAGAAAAATGGAGTAAGCACCTTTAAAATAATTTAAATTGTGAGATATTTTGGTATCCCACATTCAATCAGAAGGCTTGTAATATGTTTTTAAATATATATAATATATATCACATTGTATAATATGTGATAATATATATTTATTATACAATATACCTTATGTATATTATGTGCTCTTTCAGTGTACTTTATATATGTCTTAGATGATCAAATTTTCCTTTTTAAGGAGTTTTTTTGAGTGCATCAAAGAGCGATAACCTGAAAAGATCTTTCACATTGTTCATTTGGAAATGATAGAGAGACAAACTGAAGCTGTCCTTTAAACATATGAATCCTTTACTTTGTTCACAGCTGCAAACATTTTTTGAGACATTGCTGAGAGCCAGTTCACCTCTTCAGGCTTTTGATACCATGAAGGAAGCCATTAGCAAACTCCTACTCGCAGCTGAAGTATTCAGTGAAACATCTACTCTGGGACCAAAGATCTTCCAAAGGTAAAAGCAAATTTTAATGTTACAAAAACACATAAAAACTTACCTTCTAAAAACTGATTTTTAATGAAAATGTATCTTAATTATCACAAGTAGGTGCTACTTGGAAATTTTTATGTAGTATAAAGTATGAACTTCTAAACTTATGATTTGTAATTTGTAGACCCTAAAAGTTCAGAGTATGTTAAAGACTCACAGCATTTAAGCAGTGGTGACAAAAAATAAAGCACAGTTAATATTTAAATTATTTTTTAAATTGCAACCCCTTTCAAGCTCACCTATTTTTATTATATATGCTTTCCATTGACTAATTATATTTTTATTTATGTGCTTTTATTAACAAAATTCAGTAACTCTCATTTCCACATCTTATCCAGTTTACTTGAATATAATTTATTTAATGCCTTTTCCTAGGGAAATGTTAAATCTAGTATGTAAAAAAGGAGGTGCCTCCATATAAGTTTTATCATGCTTTCTATGTGAATAAGAATGCTTAGCATGGAGAAGTGGGAGAGGTTCCTTTCCCATATTGTGTGTTTATGGAGTCAACTTCATTGTTTAATTTAATGTGTTATGAATACTTTTTATATATCGGTATTTTCTGTAGGTAACGAAACAGGTTCCAAATCCAAAGATAAATTGTATTTAATTTTAGATTATCTAAGCCACTGCTCTTTGTAATCAGTATAGATGTTGAAATTTAACCACAGTGATTATTAATGATGTAGTACCAAATAATAGAGTAAACATAGAAAATATAATGTATCCTTGTTACCATCTGTTGTTTTTATTTTATTTTTATTAGAGTACAGTTGCTTTACAATGTTGTGTTACTTTCTGCTGTTCAGCAAAGTCAATCAGCTGTACATATACATATATCCTCTCTTTTGTAGATTTCCTTCCTATTTAGGTACCACAGGACACTGAGCAGAGCTCCCTGTGCTATCCTGTAGGTTCTCATTAATTATCCATTTTATACATAGTAATATATATATATATATATATATATGAGTTGACTCATTGGAGAAGACGCTGATGCTGGGAGGGATTGGGGGCAGGAGGAGAAGGGGACGACAGAGGATGAGACAGCTGGATGGCATTACCGACTCGATGGATGTGAGTCTGAGTGACTTCCGGGAGTTGGTGATGGACAGGGAGGCCTGGCGTGCTGCGATTCATGGGGTCACAAAGAGTCGGACACGACTGAGCGACTGATCTGATCTAATCTGATATATATATATGTGTGTGTGTGTGTGTGTGTGTGTGTGTGTGTGCGTGTGTATGAATCCCAAACCCCCAATTCATCCCACCCCCGTTACCTGCTTGGTAACCACAAGTTTGTTCTCTCCATCTGTCACTCTATTTCTGCTTTGCAGTTAAGTTCCTCTCTACCAGCCTTCTAGATTCCACATGCAAGTGACACTATATGGTATTTGTGTTTCTGACTTATTTCACTCTGCCTGGCAATCTCTAGGTCCATCCACCTCTCTTCAAAAGGCACTATTTCATTCCTTTTTATTGTTACCTTGTGTTTTTATTTCAGATGCAGATTATGTTTTCAACTTTTAACTTTTGACATTGGTTACGGCAGTGTCACGTCCCCTTTAGTACTTCAGGTGGGTATGCCGGAGTGCTCACGGGAGCTTTCCTTTTGGCTGAAGGGTGTGTGTGTGTTGTTGTTGTTGCTGCTTTCATTCATTGTAACCAATCAGTAAATGCAACATGCATCAAACTTACAACAAACTTATATTTGTGCTTCCTTGGTAGCTCAGACGGTAAACACTCTGCCTTCAATGCAGGTGACACAAGTGATGTGGCTTTGCTTGACCCCTGTGTCGGGAAGATCCCCTGGAGAAGGGAATGGCAACCCGCGCCAGTATTCTTGCTGTTCAAAGAATTAACTAGTATATGGAGAGTCTATGATTTGAGTTACAGTGCCCACTCTGCTTTCCTGTTGACCAAACACACATTTTTTTTTTTAATGGTTTAACCACTATTTGTGAAGCAAATGACTTCCCTGGTGGTTCACATGGTAAAGCGTCTGTCTACAATGCGGGAGACCCGGGTTCGATCCCTGGGTTGGTAAGATCCCTTGGAGAAGGAAATGGCAATCCACTCCAGTACTATTGCCTGGAAAATCCCATGGACAGAGGAGCCTGGTAGGCTACAGTCCATGGGGTTGCAAAGAGTCGGACACGACTGAGCAACTTCACGTATGAAGTAAATGTGGCATAAAGCTGAGTATGTGTTAATGCAGGAAAATAGACATCTAGTTAATAAAAAATAGCAGGTTACCTAGGTTATTCACATGGGTTTATAAAAAAGTTAACTCCTTTATTCTTTACATATAGATATTTAGTTTAAAACTGGCCTACATTTTAACTTTAAAACCATAGGAAGTTTTGAAATATTTGTTTTCAATATTTGTATGAATATATATAAATTGAAGCATGTTTCTTATACACTCTGATTCCTTTACTTCATCTTAAATTAACTCATTCATATCATCTCCTCCAACATATTTTTAATCCAGAATTTCCCTTAGTGGCAAGAAGGTTTTAAAAGTTGACTGCGTTAGTCTATAGAAAGATAATTTATGATATGGCAAGAGAAACAGAATAAAATTTATGCATACCCTGGAGTAGGAAATGGCAACCCATTCCAGTATTCTTGCCAGGGAAATCCCATGGACAAAGGAGCCTGGTGGGCTACAATCCAGGGTGTCACAAAGAGTCAGACTTGATTGAGCAACTGAGCACACCACACACATATATTGTATATGTGCAACTTACGTAGTATTGTACATCAGCTATATTTCAATAAAAAAAGAAAAAAAATTGTTCAACAAGAGTTTGACTTCATACTGTATTGACTGGTTTTCAGACTATTACACAAGGAGACTGATTGCATTATACATGATTCAAACATTTGGTTGATTCAAAGATTTATCCCTAAAATTCTAAAATTTTATGAATCTACATCTTTTATTGTTCATTTATTCATTATTTTACCCACGTATCTAATAGTTTACATTATGATTTTACAAAATTTATTGCTTAGATGTATTATATATTATTTCCATGAACACAAGTTCATCAATGATATTTTTAAGATAAACTGATATGATTCTATAAAACAGTAATGTTCTTACTTGCATGCATGCTAAGTCACTTCAGTCATGTCCGACTCTTTGCTGCCCCTTGTACTGTGGCCCACCAGGCTCCTCTGTCCAGGGGATTCTCCAGGCAAGACTACTGGAGTGGGTTAGCATGCCCTCCTCCAGGGGATCTTCCCGACTCAGGGATCAAACTCGCGTCTCTTAAGTCTCCCGCATTGGCAGGTGGGTTCTTTACCACTAGGACCACCTGGGGATCATATTTTCAAAAGAACAGTACTTAGATTTTTATAAAATTGTTGACCTCCAAAAGGCCACTAGATGTCAGTTCTGATCTATAATCCAATGGGAAATGAATCATGTCTTAGAAGTGATTCCACTGCATTAAAAGTAAGTCAACAAAGAATATTTGCTGCTTTTTAACTCTTTCACAGGTGCATGAGCATTTAAATTTTCAAGATGATGATGATATGAAATTTGAGGACCAAAACACAGAAGAATTTCTTTTAAAGGATACTTTCCGTTTTCTCCTGTCTAATGAATCTTCCCTTTTCATATTTTCTGAGATATTTCGGAGACTTTATAGATCAGCTGTAGTTAAGGTAAGTGCATATTTTTTACTGACAAGTATTTTTAATTCATCTTTAGGTATCATTTTCTTTACTGTCTAGTTAAGCAACTTGATAATTCATTTGAAATTGATTTGTACCTATTATATAAACCTCTTAATGTTTTTCTGATATAAGGATCAATATTATTTTTGTGTCGACTATGATGAAATTATGGGTTGAAAATGAAGTAAATCAGCTCCTAATTCCCAAGGGAATTTTGTTCTTATAAAGCATAATGCATCTTAAGTGTTATAGAATACAGTTAAGGAATACCTGAACCTTTTGGAAGCAGTTAGTGCTCTAGATTAAAATCAAGGGGCTGAAGTTATAATACTCTTTTTTTTTTTTTTTTAAGCAGTTACATCTGGTTAACATTTTTGGTTAGATGATGATTACGGAATAGTGCTTCAGAGTAAGACTGTTTAATTTTTGTGATCTGTTACCTAGAGTTCCCAGTTTTCCTTCCCTAGTGAGTGGATTGTCATTAAAACCATTAGACCCACTTGACCCGGAGAAAATAGAGTATGTATTTTCTATTTATGTATGTAGAAAATGTGTATCTTTTGCTCTCAGGGATGCATTAGAAAAAATAAATGTGAGGAAAATGAGGGTGGCGGTAAGTCTGTTTACTGGAATCCGTGAAACGTGACATACATGAGGTTCTCGCGTAAATTTCCTGCTCCGATCTTTGGTTCCCCGAAGGCTAAAAAAAGACCTCCTGCCTTTCCAAACTGTCACACTTATTCTGTCCTTCTGGGCCCAACTTCCCAACTTTGCTGCCAAAGCACTACTGAGCTATTTCAGGTTCTTTTGTCAAACATGAAGTTTTCTTGTATTCTGGCATCATTTTGATGAGTTGAAGTTGCTACATTATTTAATTAGCTCAGCTGTTACAGAGTTTAAAATTTGGTTTTTGACTTGTGCTAAACATAGCTTAACTTTGGAACAATTGCTTAAGAGTTGTGTTTTTTCCCCCTGTTATAGGGTGAAAATTATCAAAAAGAAGTAAATCAGTGCCTGTCTTTAGAGGAGATTAACTCAATTATGACTTTTATAAAGGAACTCGGGAGTTTGGGACAATTCCAACTGGTAAAGCAAAAGTGACCTTTGATTCCTCTTGATTACTGAGATTGTAGTAGATCAGCCATGAGCTACTTGAGTTTTGACTTAAAACTAGAAGATATTTCCTTAAGGAATAGAAATATTTGTAAGCTTCTTTTTAGAGATATGAGGATTAAGATGAGCAGAATGCATATTCCTTAAGAGTATGCAGATAATACATGACTTACTAAAGATAAAAGGATGTGGAAGAAATATAGCTGGGAAGCTTTGCTAATTCTTAAGGGGGAAATGCTAACATTTTTCTAAAGAAGTTTGCTGTTTGCTTTGAGACGTTTACATGTATCCAAAATTTCCTTCTGCTTATTATGCCCCTTTTGTTTGTATAAAAGTAAACATTATTCAATAAAATAGTTTGTTATAACTCTATAGCAAACTCCAAAGGGAAAAAATGTAAATATTTATAATTTTTACTGGTTTAAGCCTGAAAGTATAAATGGCATTTATTTTATTTTCTATATATTTTCCTAGATTCTGTTAAGTTATTGATCAGTATCAATGGATAATTCATTACACATATATCTGTATGCTTCATACTTGCTTTGTTTCTACTTCTGCCCTTATATAAATAATTTATATTGGATTCATATTTTTCTATGTAAGATTTGTTTATATAAAAGCATTTCTTTAAAGTAGCATTTTTAAAAGTCTACTAATAATTTATTATTAATGTTTGGATAAAATATTTATTTTTTAGTTAAAAATTTGTATTCAGATGCTACGTGTACAAATTTTAACCAGCTTAATTAGTGAATGTTTGACATTTGTTTTTATTACTTAACCCCATATTTTAGAGGATTCAAATTAAGCTTATTACTCAAAAGATAATTTTGTTGATGGATTATTTTAATTAATTTAAATACAGTAAGTGTTACGTTTGTGACAGTTATGGTCACAATACCATACAAAGACAATGAGAGAGACCTGGCCTCATCCTTCAGGAATTCTCAATTTAAAACATTAGGAAAGTAAAGAACTTCTCTTGGCACAATGTGAAGAATAGAAAAATTATTTTATAGGAGAAAAGGCAAACATTAATATCTGACTCTCAGAGTAGAAAGAGGATGACCATAGATTTCTTATTTTTGTTCAGGTTAATATCTCTCACCCTGACATTTATCGCACTTATAATCCAAGAGGATTTCATCTTATTTTTCCTGCTACCTAACTCTGTTATTCAGCTCTGTTGAAACTCTGTTTTGGGGTATCTATAGAAAGGAGATAGCTGTTTTCATTCAATGAAAAGAGAAATAAAATTCACCCCATTTGAAAATATAAATATCAGCAAAATTAGTTCCTTATAAAAAGTGGCATTTACATTAACAGCAACACAGAAAATTAAATTATGGTACTGATAATATATTTTTAAATAAATGCCTAATTAAAATATCTGAATAAATATAAAGCCTTCCTAAGTAATACTATATTTTCTTTTCCATCACTTATTCTGATATTCTCCTCTTGAATATTCCTTCTCAGCTCTTCCCATCTACTACTCCTGGATTTCGATCTCTGATTCATGAATTTTATGGGATGGCAAGTCCTATGGGAAAACCTGGTTCCATCCTGACTCAATACTGGTCTCTTTTAAGTGTATTTGAACAATTTCAGCTCCTGAATAAAAAGGCAGAGCCACACCCGCTGGAATGGTAAGAGAGCCACAAATTTGAATTGTGCAACCCCAAAAATCTCTAAAGATTGATTTCAAAAGGCATTGCCTACATTAAAGAAAGCAACAAAAAGAAGTGTGTCCAAAAATTCATGCTCTGGAGAATAAGCTTCTTTAAAACATTGAAACCATAATGATTCTAGTGGTCTTCAAATACTGTAACAGAAATATATCCAACAGTTTTTCGAACCAGCAAGACTTGACTCCACTCAAAAGTCAAGTTTAAAAATAAAAGTTTCAAGCTAGTTTCATCCTGTGATATATATCCTTGAATTTCAGGAGCATCAGACAGAAAGAATTAGGTGAGATTTGTTTTATGAACTATCCATCAGAGTGGAGGCCAGGATGATATGAACATCCATTTAGAGTTTTTGAGGCATGAGTTTATTCTGGACAAAACATATCCAAATTTATAAATGTGTCTGTCTCTACCACAAGATTAGAGGTTTTTTTTTTTTTTTTTTTCTAAAGATGGAATCTCAAAGAGGAGCATTTGGCCAGGAGAAAAGGTCCTTGGCCTCCCCCATCCACTTCCATTCTAATGAGGGGTAGTAATGAGGAAATAAGAGTCTGCTGGTCCAGTGAACATAATCATACTCCCAGTCAGTGGAGGAAGGGGCAGTGCCCACAGTGCCAGCTAAGTCTACTTCCCTTTTATATGATGGAATTAAGTAAGTATTTGACTTGTCTATTGCCAGGAAAACAGAAATAAACCCAACCACCTAGAGGGATCAAAGACTAGATGGCCGTGCCATGCTCGTTGGTGTCTCTGAAGTCACGCTCATGAACGGCCTCATTTCTACCAATTTTCCTATTTCCTTCTGCCTCAGGAGACAGTGAAAACAGTCCTAGAGGAACATTTTTTTTTACAGTGCAAAAATACAAATAATCACATAGTTGAAGAATTCTTAGGACGTCTCCCAGGTCCAGAACTCACTTTAATTGCCACAACTTTATACAGTTGGCCTTATTCCCTCAATACTCTGAAGTAATAGGATCGATAGAAGGTTTTGTTTGTTTGAAAGTTAGGTTTTAAATAACATAGCTCAATGTCCCTTTGTTTGTTCTTTGCACTCACTCAATCCAAGACTGTCTCATTCATCATTATCGACAGAGGAAGAGCAGACTTGATTTACCAAGAAGTCTATTTAAGTATTGTTTTTAACTTTAAGTAAGTTAACTTCCTTTGAGATATGCAAGGCTTGGAAAGTTTATTCCCCAAGTTTCTCTCAAGGTCCACATTTGTTATATGGTTAAGCAATTGACTTGTCTTAAATTCAGAATATTGGATTTAAGCCTAATTTTAACCCTAACTGATTCTTTCCAACAATGCAATTTACTGAATGTCATTGTTAAATATAGTTAGAAAAAGTCAGGACTTTTTTGAATCAAACAGACTTGGATTCAAAAATCCCAGATTTAAATTTTATTAATTACAGCAGCTAAGATTTTCCTCTGCAATTCAGTTTCCATACCTGTAAATTATGGACTATACAACCTACCAAGAATTGCTTCAAGATTATATCAGATAAGCTTCATATACTGCATGGCGTGTGGTATGCTGCATCACAGATAAGTAGTTAAGTATTAATGTATTTTCTGTTTCCTGCTCCTATACCATCCAAAGGTCACTTTACATCTAAAAAGGGCAAAATGTTTTTCTTTCATTTATAAGAAAAGCAAGATAAGTTTGAAAGACTTATCTAAGTTAACACTGTGATAAGTAAATTTTAAATCTTTATCAAGAAACAATTAGATAAATTGTTTCTAGGCCATTTTAAGAAAGACTAGTTAATTTAATTATCTTCAAATTTACCAGTGATTGCTGCTACTGCAGCTACTAAGTCGCTCAGTCATGTCCAACTCTGTGCGACCCCAGAGATGGCAGCCCACCAGGCTCCGCCGTCCCTGGGATTCTCCAGGCAAGAACATTGGAGTGGGTTGCCATTTCCTTCTCCAATGAATGAAAGTGAAAAGTGAAAGGGAAGTCGCTCAGTCGTATCCGACTCTTAGCGACCCCATGGACTGCAGCCCACTAGACTTCTCCATCCATGGGATTTTCCAGGCAAGAGTACTGGAGTGGGGTGACCAGTGAGTGTGTGTGTGTGTGTATATATATATATATATATATTTAATTATCATTCATGGTGTATCACAAGAAGGATCGGTGTCATATGCGTTTTCCAGATGAGGAAACTGAGGCGCTAAGAAGATGGGTCATTTGCTCAAGCCGAGTAGTTGAGTTGGAACTACAACCCTGGCCTCTTCTTTCTGGTCTTATTCTTTATACCAGGATCTCATGCTGACAGGAAGGTCAGATGTAGTCATTCATAATTGCCCCTGTCTTCACAATGGTCACCTCTAGTTTTTCATACTCTAAAGGCCAGTTTTACGTACCTGTATTATCTGTGAATTTTAATGACTTCCTTCACCCTTTTAAATAAACATCATCCACTTATAGCAACAAGGTAAGGACAAATAGACAGACAAGCAACATTTAAATAAAGTGACACTTCTGTCTGTGCCCTGAGGCTCAGAATCCAGGGGTCCTAACAGAATGAGTGGAAATCTGAACAGAATGAAAACACTAAAATTGATGTGTGTGTATTGTCTGTTAATTTTCACTTCACTGGAAATAAAGTAGCCGGTATAATTTTCTCTAATCACCTGCTTTCCATGAAAATCCACATTTTCAAAACAAGTTATTCGAAAAATTACACAAGAACTCACTTGGAGGATGCCTTAACATACAAAACATTTCATTCCCTTGATAGAGTAACTTTATAAAATTCATTTTATATGCATTTCGGGGTTGTATCTTTTATGTGCTTTACTTAAAGTGTTTGCTTCATATGAAATAAAATTTTTTTTTTTACCTTAGCCTGGCACTCAAACTTATAGTAAATGTATCTCACACCATGCTTGTTTTATCTGTTTGTTCCTTGGAAGAAAGTATTTTAAAGTCCTCACCATGTTATTTTTCACCCCGATTACATCATTGCATATTAAAGGGTAAAAAGACTTGAAAATAAAGCTGCAATAAAGTTATCACACTTTCCATCATTAACAATAGTTTTAAATCCTGATTCTTCTTAATTTTCAATGAATTGAAAATGCCTTATTCATCTCTACCACAGTGTCCCATACAATATCTGGGACAATAAATCTTTATAAAATTAAACTAACACAGAGCATTTGATTGAATCTTCATAGCATCCCTGTGAAGTAAGGCCAGCATTGCTATCTCTGTTTCATTGCAGTAGAAATGGAGCCTCCCAACACAGCACAGTGAAGTCGTCACATCCTGCCTGGTATTCTCTATCATAAGGACCAACAGTTTTTCTGTCCACCACTTAGATTATTTTGGTCCTAAATTTGAGGATTTAAAGGGCAATCTGGCTGAGCACTTAGTTATACAACAGAAAAATGAGGCAAACACACCAAGATATAACTAACCCTTAATATTCATCCCTGTTAATCAGAGTTTAAGGATAGAGGCCTTGGCAAGACAGGTCATTTTCTGCATGGTACGCTTAAGTTTCTTAGATTATGTGGATGTTCTTAGTCTGTGCCTCAGAGTTTCCAAAGCTTCTTGCTACAAGACTTTGTAATTTTAGCCAAACAGATTCCAATAAGAATGTGTATTCCTGAATCACTTCTGTTGGGCCTAGGCTATCAGAGATTGTTCCCTTTTGGACCAAAGAGTGACTTTTTGCCCTGGTTTTCTTCATATGGGCTTCTGCTGATTAGAGATGATGAGATTTCCATGCACTTCACTTGAGACAAGATTGCCAGTTTAGAGGAATGAAATTCAGAATGTTTTTCTTTGTGTTCATCAAAATAACTGTGTTCAAACAGAAAAAAAGATAGTGTGTTAGATGTAATTTCCATGAATTTTGTTCAGTGCATTGATCCAAGGTTGTTTGATATTGCATTTGCAGGAATTCTTTCACAGAAGATGGAAACATTAAAAAACCACGAGTACCATTTGATGCAATTGGAAATAAAAAAGGTAAAAGATGTCCTCCTGTTTCTTTCAACATGAAAATAAATATTGTTTGGCCAAAATCATAAAAAATGTTTAGCTTTATTAGCAGTCAATAATTAAAACTAGACTGGAAAAATGCTGATTTCTCCTCAAATTTGGAGAGATTTTTTCCTCTTAAATATAATAGAGCTGGGGAGAGTATAGGGAAATGAGCATTCTCATTGCTGATGGGTGTATAAATTAGAGCACTCTTTCTTAAGGGACCATTTAACAACAGGTAAGAAAAGCTTTAAAAGTTATTTATATATGCCATAAATTTCACTCTTAGATACTGATTTTAAGGAAATAATTAAGAATGTACACAAAAATTTAATTGCATAAATTATAAAGGAAAAAATAACAACTACCATTATTGCAGTAATAGTGGAATGGATTAAGCTATTTGTTGTTATTCATAATGGAGACACTAAGTCATGTCCGTCTTTGCAATCCCATGAACTATAGCCCACCAGGCTCCTCTGTCTTCCACTGTGTCCCAGAGTTTGCTCACATTCATATCCACTGAGTCAGTGAAGTTATCTATCCATCTCATAGTCATCCAATAAAATATAAATCCACCCTAATATTATAGGAAAATATTTATACATGAAAGATGTTTGATATATTATTCAATAAAACATTTGACTACATGTCACATGGACCTCAAGGAAAATTAATACTGACTGATTTTCTCTCTTAGTCTTACCTGTTTCCTATATTTTGTCTTCTAAAAAAATCTGAGCTTTTTGTCACATGAAAATATTTATAATTTTAAGAAGATGAAAAGTACACGTGTCTACATTTTTTTTAAAAAAAATCAAAGTTTTCCTATTACAAATCAAGGTTCAATCCAATACAGTGGTTTTGAGTGTATGGCTCCTAGACCAACAACATCAGCATCATCTGGAAAGCTTAGAAAGTTCAGATCTCCTGAATTAGAATCTTTGGGTTTAAGGCCCAATATTCTATATTTTAACAAGCCCTTCAGATGCTTCTGAGGCACGGTAGCGATTGAGAATCAATGACTTAATAAAATGAAGCACTAAGCTAAGGGAAGAACTGATATTGAACTACTCTTCTCTCTCCCACCATGTTTTAAATCTTTAAATGATTTCTTTAAGCACTCTGAGTGTTCTTATTTTCTCCCATCAATCTCTATTTATGAGTTTTTTAGATAAATGTTTGGTTGAATTCAGAAACTTAGAGTAAATGTCAGTGGAACCAACTGGGTGGAATTTATGTGATTCTAGTGATTTGGGAAATTATAGTCATACGATCATAATAGAACAAGAGAAATTTTGATAGGTCATCTTCAGGCAATGAATGGCATTTAGACCATTAATTTTTCTCTCTTAATGTTTTCTTATGTAAACTTATCATTTTTCTGTTATTTTTTATCTAATCACTTCTTTGGTCTTACCATAGCTTTCAGTTGAACTTAGAAGTGCTTTCTGATGTAATAACAGTTAAATAATAAAATATGTTTCATTCAATTAACCTGTGTTTCAGACACCTGGATATGTATTCTCTGTATTTTAATTAATATTTTCCTTTTTAAATGTACATTTCCTTTTTTAGCTGTGGTTCCACAAATTATGAATGAAACCAAAGAAATACATTTCCATAATGGTGAGTTCCAATGAAAGTATTTGAGAATTATAATCAATAGTTAGGCACACCTCTGCTTTGTATAAATCATCATGTTTGGAGATGATTAGGATGATAATGTATTTTGTGTAAAGTTTCAGAAGTTATGCGTTTTCCGAATGAGTCAGTATTTGTCACTTTTGCATAATTTTTTTTTTTACTTTCCATTTTATAAAATGAAATATTATATTGTATCTTCGCTTATTTAAGAACGGTAACTTCCAAACTTATTTTCAGGGGCCCCAACAGTGCTAATATTTTGCTGTGGGAACCACTTAAATGGAAGAGCTTGGCATCTTCTCTGCATATTGATTTTTAGAACTGTCACCATCCAACAGTGATTTGTTTCGGTCAGATTGTTGATGCAATGGATAGCACTTAAGTGTGGTTTTCTTTATAACAATTAAAAGTTTTTGAGCCAAATTTTAATTTATTTTTTTCTTAAAATTCATGAATTTCTTTTATCAAGGTATAATCAGTAATATAAATACATTTTGTAATGAGCTCTTTAAGGTGGCTCAGATGATAAAGAGTCTGCCTGCAATGCAGGAGGCCTGGGTTAGATCTTGAGTTGGGGAGATCCCCTGGAGAAGAAAATGTCAACCCTCTCTGGTATTCTTGTCTGGAAAAGCCCATGGATGGAGGAGCCTGGAGGGCTACAGTCCATGGGGGTTACAGAGTTGGACACAACTGAAGCGACTTAGCACACATGCATATATAAAAACATACACTGAAAATTTAGCGTTTCACAAAAAAATCTCTTCTGATAAATCATTAAAGGTGAAAACAATACAATTTGTGGGCCAAGGTCTAATTTATTATAAATAAAAGTCTTCCAATTCAATTTGTCTCTTCTAAAATGCAATTATGTTTTAATGCTTTCATTAAAATCAATATAGGCTGAGAGGTGATACAAAAATGTAGTTTAACAGAATCAACAAGCTTTTTAAAGAAAAAATAACCATTTTGAATGAAGTGCTGCTAACCCGGAAAAAGTAACATGTATTACACCATTCCCTCTCTGTACTTACCATCCAATCTCCCACTTCTAGAAAAGTACAGACTACTCAGTTCCCTTGGGAAACTGGTTGGTACCTGGTGTGCGGTGGGAAAAGGACTAGTTTTGAGAAATCTAAGAGCAAGATTAAATAAACATTTGTTGAGGGTCTAGTGTGCCAGGCTCTGGGTTAGATCAGGAAAGCCACTTCCCCTCTTTGGTTTTCATTTCCTCATTTATGAAGTGGAAAAACAATACAAGATAATGTCATTTTTTCTCAGTTCCCAGGTAACATAGGGTAAAGGATGTGAAAATGTTAAATAACCACTTCAACTTTGCTCAGATTTCTGTGTTGCTTAAAAACTAATCATACCTGCGACTTCAAAATTAATCTTCCTACTTTTATTTAAGAGTAAAAAAATAGCTCAATGATGCTTTAGAACAGGTGGGATTATCTTTCAATGTCTAGGCTGTTTTTGTGTTTAATATGAGTTACGATTATCCCTCAAGAGGGCAACAAAATTGGGCAGTTAAAAGAAATCCATTAAAAGCAACCAAGACTTCAAACAGCTTTCCCATAAGTACTTGCCAAATATGTTCAGCAGCTTGCTCCCACCTTGCCTCACAATGGGTTCTCTGCAGAGCTAAGGTAAGCTGGCTTGAGACAAGTTGGGACTGGATTGGGAAGAATGCCAAGGAAACACCAGGTGTTTGTAGGCAGCAACACTGATGATTCAGTTAAAGATGATGTCAGGATGAAATCAGCTTTCAAGCAGGGGTCTAGGATGCAGCACTTAAGCCAGAGTTGAAGAGTTTCTGATGAAACCAAAAACAAGCACTTGCTAAAGAAAATAATTTCTTGCTTAAGAAAATGATTACTCAGTTTCTCTCTTATAGGTCTGATTTTCGGTGTTGAAATGGGCAGAGTGTTTAGTCACTCGGCTGTTTCCGACTCTTTGTGACCCCATGGATTATAGCCCATCGGGCTCCTCTGTGTGTGGGGATTCTTCAGGGAAGAATACTGGAGTGGGTTGCCATGCCCTATTCCTGGAGAACTTCCCAACCCAGGGACTGAACCTGAGTCTCCTACATTGCAGGCAGATTCTTTACCATCTGAACCACCATGAGAAGGCTGCATTGAAAATGTTCACTATTAAGTCAAAGTATTAACTGCAGGGAAATTAACTCTCACTGACTATTTTATTAAAATATATAAAATTAAAGTACATTTCCTATAATTACTATTTTGAAAAAAAATCCTCCACTTTGTTATTCAGCTATCTGGTTTCAAGAATAAAAGTATAGCATGTGTATTTATATTCCCTTTCTGCCTAGGAAATGGTAATTTTGAAAGCACATTCCATATCCTGAACTCGGACTTGTTTAAAGTGTTACATTGGGCTCACAGTCTCCAACAGAATCAGATCTCATGACCAAAAAGAGCCAGATTTTACTATACTTATCTCAGTCCCTTGAACATAGACTATGCCAGAAAAAAAAATATGATGGAAAAAAATGAATGTCTTATTAATAAGTACTTGAATTTGAATGAAAAGCTGTGGTACTTTTCAAGATGAAATCAAATAACACAGTCTCACCCTTATCCTTTCATTTTTTTCTCCTCTATTATAAAACACTTTAGGAGCTAGTAGAATCATTGAAATTATAGATGCAGTCCACCTTCATCACCCAGATACAATCTTTGGTAACAAGTAAAATCAATCAAGCATGTACTGAATTCACTGAGTTACTGAACCAAATTAACTATTGTTATTGACTTTTTCCCTACAATGAAATTACAATATATGTACTGCATTATTATTCCTAATTTGTACCTCAGTAGTTGTTTCTTCCTAAGAAAGAAACAACTTCTCTCTGTACCTGAGTAGTTGTAATATTATTCCTAATTTGTATCTGAGCAGCTTTTTCACATTCTTTGCTCCACCCTCCTGTCTGTAAGCTACGTATCAGTCCAATGGCAGTTTAATGACATTTCCCCTCAAGTAGTTCTTTTTTCTTTATTCCTTTTCTTCCAGTTGAGAAAACAATCCCATAGAATGTGAATGAAACTTATTCGCTTTCATCATTTGAGGGCATGATGGGAGTTAAGCTGACACCTAGTTCTCAGATGTAGAATAAAACACCTATAAGGTTGGTGGTATATCTGTCTCCTGTCTGAAAAAGAAATATAAAATTTTTCATATTGTTGAATCACGAAGTATAGAATATGATGGGAGATGAGAGGGAGAAGCCAAGAAATGGTTAGGAAATGCCTTGGAAGCTATATTGGGAGCCTGGTCTAGATTATAGAGGTGATGAGAAAATGCTAAAGAACTGAAGACAAATCATTAGATTTGATTTTAGAGAAATCATGTGATAGCTATATAACAATAAAGGAAGAGACAGCAGTTAACAGAATAATAGGCTTTTTCTTTAAGTTCAGGTATATAGCTTCCTATGGCAAATTTGGTGTTATCTTTTTTGTTGCTATGTTGTTAAATATCATTTAAAATCTTACTTAAAGGCAACAGAAGACATTTTCATTTTACTGATTTTTATAGAATTTCCTATTTTTATCTTTACTGAAACTTTTTTACTATAAAAAAGTATTTCTGGCGCAAAAAAAAACTTGTTAATATTTTTATTTGAAAAACATTTGCTTCTGAGTAATTTGTTTATTTCAAATATGAACACAATATATTTAGTTTAGTGGTGGCTGGTATATGTGCCTAGAGATATATATTTATTTTTTTCTCACTAAGATACTTTTGTAAAAGTTGAGCTCTTAAAAAATAGAAACTCTTAAAAAGTGACTTAGAATCAATGATATGAAGTAATACTTGTGCATACATGCATGCGAAGTTGCTTCAGTCATGCCTTACTCTTTGGATTCTATGTATGAACTGTAGCCCACCAAGCTCCTCTGTCCATGAGACTTTTCAGGCAAGAATACTGGAGTGGGTTGCAATACCCTCCTTCAGGGCATCTTCCCAACCCAGGGCTTGAACCCATGTCTCTTGTATGTCCTATATTGGCAGGTGGATTCTTTACCACTAGCCCCACCTGGGAATCCCATGAAGTAATACACTAGGTTCAATAACAAAACTGACCAGAAAATAACACATTGCTTCTTTCTAAAGCACTACTTTAGGGCACTTAGGTTACAGTAGCCAGAGTATGAAGGGGTTTCCATGTCTAAGTGTGTGGCATGATATTAGATTTCACGTTTTTTGCTCCACCCTACTGCTTCTGAGCTACACATCAATCCAGCAACAGTTTAATGACACTCCCATCAAGAAATTTTCCTTATTCCCTGGTGGTACCCTTCTGTTACCCCGCAGAATCATCTCCCCCCATTTACACCGTTGCTTCATAGATGTTATCAGTTCAGTTCAGTTGCTCAGTTGTGTCCAACTCTTTGCGACCCCATGAACCACAGCACATCACCAACTCCTGGAGTCCACCCAAACCCATGTCCATTGAGTTGGTGATGCCATCCAATCATCTCATCCTCTGTCGTCACTTCTCCTCCTGCCCTCAGTCTTTCCCAGCATCAAGGTCTTTTCAAATGAGTCAGCTCTTCGTATCAGGTGGCAAAAGTATTGGCGTTTCAGCTTCAACATCAGTCCTTCCAATGAACACCCAGGACTGATCTCCTTTAGAATGGACTGGTTGGATCTCCTTGCAGTCCAAGGAACTCTCAAGAGTCTTCTCCAACATCACAGTTCAAAAGCATCAATTCTTCAGTGCTCAGCTTTCTTTATAGTACAACTCTCACATCCATACATGACCACTGGAAATACCATAGACTTCACTAGACAGACCTTTGTTGACAAAGTAATGTCTCTGCTTTTTAATATGCTGTCTAGATTGGTCATAACTTTCCTTCCAAGGAGTAAGTGTCTTTTAATTTCATGGCTACAGTCACCATCTGCAGTGATTTTGGAGCCCAGAAAAATAAAGTCTGACACTGTTTCCCCATCTATTTCCCATGAAGTGATGGGACCAGATGCCATGATCTTCGTTTTCTGAATGTTGAGCTTTAAGCCAACTTTTTCACTCTCCACTTTCACTTTCATCAAGAGGCTTTTGAGTTCCTCTTCACTTTCTGCCATAAGGGTAGTATCATCTGCATATCTGAGGTTATTGATACTTCTCCCAGCAATCTTGATTCCAGCTTGTGTTTCTTCCAGCCCAGCATTTCTCATGATATACTCTGCATATAAGTTAAATAAACAGGGTGACAATATACAGTCTTGACGTATTCCTTTTCCTATTTGGAACCAGTCTGTTGTTCCATGTCCACTTCTAACTGTGGCTTCCTGACCTGCATATAGGTTTCTCAAGAGGCAGGTCAAGTGTTCTGGTATTCCCATCTCTTTCAGAATTTTCCACAGTTGAACGTGATCCATACAGTCAAAGGCTTTGGCATATAGTCAATAAAGCAGAAATAGATGTTTTTCTGGAACTTTCTTGCTTTTTCGATGATCCGCTGGATGTTGGCAATTTGATCTCTGGTTCCTCTGCTTTTTCTAAAACCAGCTTGAACATCAGGAAGTTCACGGTTCACATATTGTTGATAGATGTTATAAGTGCTATGAAATATTATCAATTCACTGGAGAGACATTTTCTGACCTGCTGTGCCTTTAAATTTTTAAAGGCTGAGCAAAAAGTATCAACTAAAGTCAACAACAGTTACATGAGGCAAAGTCTACGAAATCTGGCAAATAGAAGATCCAGGTGAAGCCACAAATCAGCCATTACCAGAGTACCAAATAGAAAATCAGAAGCGATTACCAAAGTTATGCAAAAGAATTTTCAAAACTGTAATCACATTTGATTTTTAAACATTTATTCATGCCACAGTTGTGTTTTGTCATTGTTTTTGTGTTTGTTTTTTTTTTTTTTTAACAGATAAAGATACACAATGTCATATCAAGCAGATCTTCACACATCCGCATTTGGAATTAAATCCTGAATTTAACCCAAAGATCAAAGATTATTACTCTGAAGTCCCATTTGATGTGGTAACACTGACAATTGGAGCAGAGACTTCTAAGAGTCCGTGCAAGGTGTACCTGCAGGAACGGGCAGGACCAAGGTATGAGGGCGTTGATAGGGGCTGAGGGTAGACATCTTAGCAGGGAGCAGACCTTAGAGACAACTTTTGATGCTGGTTCAGAAGACCTGAGGCACAGTATCTGTTGGAGGATTGCCAGGGAGTGAAATCCTTCTGCTTCACAGATGCCGTGTGGTTAAAATAACACATAAGTGCTCTGATGACCTATTAACCATGTTCGTGTTTAATCTTTCTAACAAAGTTGTAATGACAGAGGATCTTGTGATATGAAATATTAAAGAAGATTCACTGGGGGAAAACTGAGTTTATTCTTATCTTCATGTTTTTCAATTGTTGAAGAATTAATCCTTCCTAACAGTAGCCTCCTTCTATCCCAACCCAACTCCTCAAGTTTTTGAATATTCAGGTGCTGATTACTTGATAAAATTTGTGGACATGGTAACACAAACTTTCCTAGTCTCATGAATTTTTTTTTCCTAATGACTCTTTTGAAAGTTACCAACTCTTTGGTTTACATTTGAACAGAAGATAGAACCTTATGACATGCCATGTCCATGACAAAAACATACTCATTTTCCCATGCTGTAGGGAACGAAATGCACTCAACATTCCTGGGAGCTAAAACAGTATAATAGAAAGAAAAGAGGATTCAAGTCAGGCCAACCTGGGTCCTAACCCTGACTTTACCGTACTCTACTATATTTAAAATGGAGGCAGCCTTAGTTTTTATATGGATTTGTGAATATTAAATGGGATAATGTATGACCTTGACACGTGGTTAATAAATATTAGTTCCCTTCCCTGTAATTGGTAGGGGACTTGACTTGCTCTGCTAGATAAATGTTGGTATACCAAAGCACAATGAAACATAAGTTAAAATATTTCACATTTTAGATTTCTTATGAAATGGTGCAGATCTTATCTGTTTTTAATGCAAATTATTGACCCAATAAATATTGATATATGAATCAATTTGGATTCTTTCTCTCATTATCACTCTCTCTTTCTTGCTCTCTCTCCAGCTTTGCCAACTATTCTCTGGGTTTAGGGATGAACAAAATCTCAGTGCTTGTGGTGGATAAATCTCCAACTCAGGGTGAGACCCTGACCACATACAAACTCACCATCTATAGAGAAGATCGTCCAAGTCTACCCTTGTTTGAGGACTTCACAGCATGCGGATTTGTGCAGGTAAGTGGATTTTACATTTACACATGTGTTGAATTGGGAGTGATCCTTTTACCCAGGTGAAAAAAGGTCAAATGAAAATTAATAGGGGGAGAAAATGTATGCTTTCAAATCCAACCAACTGTGATCTCATTTCAAAAAAGAGTCCCAGCCAGGTATCTAAGACAGCTTTTTTATGAGTGATTTTCTTTTACATGTGGTGGCTATTCCCTGCACTGAGAGTGTGCAGTGGATTTATTGTGGTTAATATTGAAAAAAAGTCTGAGTGCTCACACTTAGTTGTGAAATTGGTTTTACATTTCCTTTTTAAATTGTGCTGTGTTTCTTGGACTTGTCCCTGGAACTACTTTGAAATTTTAAACTAGATTCAGTGGAATTTGTTTTAAAGAATGAGAGGAAAATTTATGAAACTATTTTATGAAAGGGATACCAGATGAATGAAATTAAATTTTCTTGAGTAGATATATTTCTTCTTTGCTTCTTGTACCCTAATCATTTCTAAAGGCTGCAATTGCTCCTGTGAGCAGCACATACCATTCTGTAGCCCTGTTGACTTTGGAGGAGGGTGCACATTACCCAGAGACTTTGTCTTATTTGGTGGTTCTTTCCTCAGTTTTCCTTTTTTAGGAATCTATGTATAACCTTCTATCTTTGCTTACATCATATACCCTGGCTACAAGTAATTCTAGGGAAGTCGTCATTGATACTCTTACCATATGTACTAATCCACTTAGAATAATTGCAACTATGTCATGTCTCAGTGATTTATATGCTAGTGGGAGCATGAAGCATATTCAGTTAATAAAAGATAAAAATGGCCAAATGGGCCTGAGTGAGTAGGGTGGATTCCATATTTTCTTAAATGTAGGGGTGATATGGAGTGTTCTTTCTCCCCCTCTATCCACCACCACCATTTCATCTCTTCTCAAGAATTTAACATGGGAATTCCCTGGTAGTCCTGTGGATAGGATACCACTCTTTCACTGCTCAGGGGCCAGGTTCAATACCTGGTTGGAGAACTAGGATCCCACAAACTATGTGATGTAGTCTAAAGAATAATAAAATAACAAAAAGAATTTAGCACTACTTTATGAGAGTACTCATTGCTGAGATTTTTGTTTTTCAAGAAAATGTATACCTGTGATGTATGAACTACTAGCAACTCAAAGGGAATTTCACAGTGGTATAAAGACTGGTCTAAAGCAGGACAGAACTAGTATTCTGAAAGATATTAGTAACAGTAGAAATAACCACTCAGTCGTGTCTGACTCTTTGCGATCCCATGGACTTTAGCCTACCAGGCTCCTCCCTCCATGGGATTCTCCAGGCAAGAGTACTGGAGTGGGTTGCCATTTCCTTCTCCAGGGGATCTTCCCAACCCAGGAATTGAACCCGGGTCTCCTGCATTCCAGGCAGACGCTTTAACCTCTGAGCCATCAGGGAAGCCCAAGATATTAGTAGGTATGCTGCTGCTGCTGCTAAGTCGTCTCAGTCGTGTCTGACTCTGTGTGACCCCATAGACGGCAGCCCACCAGGCTCCCCCGTCCCTGGGATTCTCCAGGCAAGAACATTGGAATAGGTTGCCATTTCCTTCTCCAATGCATGAAAGTGAAAAGTGAGAGTGAAGTCGCTCAGTTGCGTCCGACTCTTAGTGACCTCATGGACTGCAGCCTACCAGGCTCCTCCGTCCATGGGATTTTCCAGGCAAGAGTACTGAAGTGGGGTGCCATTGCCTTCTCCATATTAGTAGGTATACTTATTTTAAAAAAATAAAAAAGATGGGAAAGAGTAGTGTTGCATGGTTTTGAAGCAGTGGGTTAAACAAAATAAAGTAGGTTTCCTGGCTGTAGGACTTCCCCGAACATTCCATGTACTTATTCAAATATGGTCCTCTTCAAAAGAAGGATATGTAGTGTCCAGTATTTTCACACTTTTTTGACATCTTTTTAATGCACTAGCTATTAATATTCTTCTGTGGAACACAGTTGAGGAAACACAGGGCTAGACTCTGGAGAAGACTTCAAGATTAGGTTCCTTTCAGTTATCTACTTTTCATTTTGTTTTATAGGGTTGCTATTCCTCAGTCTTTTTCCAACTGGGAAAACAAATAATAGAACCACACCAAAAATGTTCCTGAGGGAGGAACCCAAAACCTAGAGGGAGGTGTGTTTTTGTCTAAGTATGTGTGTGCAGTGTGTGTAGTTATTTCCAAACTAAATATTCTCACCTTCTTTGGTGTGTGACTCTGTTTTTTGTTTTTGCTTATCTCACTCTCATATTTTAGATAGAAACTAACTCTTCAGATAAATCATCTTTGAAGGAAAGCTAATAGTGTGAATTATATTTTTCCAGAATATTTATGGTTACAAACAACAGTTATTTTCACTTTAAAAAGTGAATAGATTTCATTTTAATGTAGATTTTAATCTTTTTAAGTCTGTGGGTGACTATATTTTTATCGGTTAGTTCAGTTCAGTTCAGTCGCTCAGTCGTGTCTAACTCTTTGCAACCCCATGAATCACAGCACGCCAGCCTCTCTGTCCATCACCATCTCCCAGAGTTCACTCAAACTACGTCCATCAAGTCGGTGATGCCATCCAACCATCTCATCCTGTGTCTTCCCCTTTTCCTCCTGCCCCCAATCCCTCCCAGCATCAGACTCTTTTCCAATGAGTCAACTCTTCGCATGAGGTGGCCAAACTACTGGAGTTTAAGCTTTACCATCATTCCTTCCAAAGAAATCCCAGGGCTGATCTTCTTCAGAATGGACTGGTTGGATCTCCTTGCAGTCCAAGGGACTCTCAAGAGTCTTCTCCAACACCACAGTTCAAAAGCATCAATTCTTCGGCGCTTGGCTTTCTTCACAGTCCAACTCTCACATCCATACATGACCACAGGAAAGACCATAGCCTTGACTAGATGAATCTTTGTTGGCAAAGTAATGTCTCTGCTTTTCAATATGCTATCTAGGTTGGTCATAACTTTTGTTAGTAAACCTGACTTTTAAATGGAGTAAATATATAATAAAGGTTGAAAAGGGAAATAAAATTTCTACATTAGGGCATGAAAAAATGTGTTTTTACTTTTCATTTGTCACCAGTTAGGTTTGTACTGTTGAATTTTTGCTGTATCTTTTGAAATGTAATTGATACCCACAAGTATTGGCCTAGGTTTATATTTTGATTCCACTCTAAACTTAAAACATGGTAAATGACTCATTCATTACTCTGCATTATGCAAAACCCATTTAATGGGTATTAGATCAATATGAAAAATCTTCAATTTCTAAGTGTTCATAAAAATGTAAAATCCTTATGCTGGATATTTTAACACAAACACAGATTTCAGGAGTATATATTCCTTCCTGGCTGTCATTTGGAGAGCGCTTATACATTTAATTATAATTATATACATGATAAATATCTAGAGAAGTGTCAGTAGGAATGGAGATGATCCCATGAGTAGAAGGGACATTGCAGAGCTGAAATCTCCATGATTTTCTCACTTATCTCTGATTTATCCTTTGTCTTTCTTATGACACTATTCTGGTTCAGTTCTTGTTACTTGTTGACTCAGATTCTAAAATAGTCCCTAGCTTTGTTTCCTCATATCTGACTGACTCTTTTCCAGTTCAGTTTTTACAAGCTTGATCTTCATCAACTTAAAGCACACTCTGTCATAAGCTGCCAAAAATGCTCCAAGTGCCCCCTCCCATGGTCATTCACTTCCCTCATGTTAGTCCATATGTTTTTTCAGCCTCATGTCTCATTAGTTGTCAGTATATTTTATGCTTCTGCTAACTTGGCCTGTTTACCCTCCCCAGACATGCTTCCCAATCCTGTGACACTGGGGCTGTCCCTCCCACTGGAAACTAAAAAGAGTTTATTTGATGTCACTCCAGAAGCTGTTAACTCAAATTCCATTGTAGGAGTTTTGATCCAAGTTGTATAAAAGAGTTCTTTAAAGATCAAAACTGCCCCCAAATAGATTCTATTGACTGTCATATATTATGTGCCAGGCTGTGTCCTAAATGCTTTATGTTAGTGGTAGTCTCTTTAATCCATACAGCATCCTTGTGGATTGAATTGTACTCTGAGCCTCAGAAGAGAAATTCCAAAGATAATAGAGGTTAAAGATATTGCCTAAGGTCACACAGCTAGTGAGTGGTGGGGCTTGGATTCAGATCTGAGTGTGTCTGACTCCAAATTCCATGTTATGTTACATTGCCTTCTGGCAGAATGGGGTCTCTTGCTGTAGGGACTTTTCTGACCCAGGAGGTATTCAAGCATCAGCTGGAAATCTATTTCTCAAGGAGCAGATGAGGAATTGGATTAGATGCTTTTTAGGTTTCCTTTGGGTTCCCTTGTTTCCTAGATGTTAATAAAATAAGATGTCTCACTGACCCATGATGTATTGCGAAGCCCTGTGATTAAAGCACACTGCTGTTGAGGTGGTCTCATGCCAGGATGGGTGGACACAGTGAGAATGGTGCGTGGCGGGCTGTGGAAGGAGGAGCAGTCCCAGCCCTCGCCTATGCCGCCGGCTCAGCTCCCTGCCCTGCAACCGCCGACTGCCATGTCTTTTGCTGAGGAGCAGACCTGTCCATACTGACTCAGTGAGGATAAACCCCTGGAGCTTGCCCATTTCCCCCATTGCCTGATTCCAGTTGTCTAGTCAAATAGGCATTAGGCCCTGCTAACATTGGCATGAAATCTCCTCCTCAGCCCAAGGAGAAAGAATAAACCAGCAGAGGAGGTGCTACTGTCCTCCAGAAGTTCGTATTGATCTGGCCAGTTGACAGGAAGAACCACCCTGAGGAGGATGGTGAAGAGAAGCCCCCTTTACACAAACCAGGAATACTTAGGTGGGATGAATGAGGGGAAAAGGCAACAGTGGAGCTTGGCAGCCAGACCGCTGGGTAACCTCTTGGTTGGTTGGTGCCAGCTGATTTTTTTTTCCTCACATTTGCAGCTCTCCTGAGCTAGGGGGTTCAAGAAAGTGGTCCAAAAGTGAGGCTGACTTGGAAAGGCACTTACTTCACAAGAATAGGATAACCCAGTGGACAAGAAGCATATGAAAAGATGGTCATTCCCATCAGTCACCAGGAGAATGTAGATTAAAACGATAAGGACATACCACTACCCACACACTGCTGTGGAAAACACTAGAAGAACTAATGATACAAAGTGTTGGAGAAGATGTGGAACAACTTTTTGTTCATACACCGCTGGGAATATAAAGTGTTTGCCCATTTTAGAAACATTTAGCAGTATTACTATAGTTAACATACATATATCCTATGACACAGCAATACTATTAGCTACATACCCAAGATAAATGAAGTCATGCTGCTACTGCTGCTACTGCTAAGTTGCTTCAGTCGTGTCCGACTCTGTGCGACCCCATAGACGGCAGCCCACCAGGCTCCCCGTCCCTGGGATTCTCCAGGCAAGAACACTGGAGTGGGTTGCCATTTCCTTCTCCAATGCATGAAAGTGAAAAGTGAAAGTGAAGCCACTCAGTCATGTCCGACTCTAGCGACCCCATGGACTGCAGCCTACCAGGCTCCTCTGCCCATGGGATTTTCCAGGCAAGAGTACTGGAGTGGGGTGCCATTGCCGTCTCCGAAATGAAGTCATAGGTCCATCAAAAGATACACCCAAGCAATCTATTTTTTTTTTTTTTTACTTTTAAAGCATTTTATTTTTTAGAATAGTTTTAAGTTTACAATAAATGAGAAGAAGGTATAGAAATTACCCATATATCTCCAGCTTCACATATATATGGCCTCTTATCAACATCACACATCAGATTGGTAAATTTTTTACCAGGGATAAACCTATACTGATACGTCATAATCACCAAAAGTCCATAGTTTACCTTAGGATTCGCTCCTTATGTTGTGCATTCTGTGGGTTTGAACAAATGTATAATGACACATATCCAACATTATGAAATCATACAAAGGATTTTCATTTCCTGAAAGTCTTCTGTGCTCCACCTACTCCTCTCCCCAACTGTCCACCAACTCCTGCCAGTCCTAATTTTTTTTTTTTCATTCTCTCTGTGCATGCGTGCTTAGTCACTTCAGTCATGTCTGACTCTCTGCAACCGTGTGGATCATGGCCTGCCAGGTTCCTCTGTCCATGGGATTCTCCAGGCAAGAATACTGGAGTGGGTTGCCATTTTCTTCTCCTCATTCTCTCTGTAGCTTTACCTTTTTTAGAGTGTCATACAGTTGGAATAGTACAGTAGTAACCTTTTTAGATTGGCTTCTTTCACTTAGTAATGTGCATTTAAGTTTCCTCCGTGTCCTTTTATGGCTTGATAACTCATTTCAGAACAAGAAATCTTCATATCAATTGTATAATACCTAAAAGCTGTTTATAAAATCTAAAACCTGGAAAAAGTTCAATAGATAAATTCAATGTAATACTATTGAGACATTTCTTAACTAATTAATTATTGATACATAAAAACATGGATAAATCTCCAAAACATTATGTTGAGAAAAAGAAGCCAGACATAAAAAGATATACTTTATTTCATTTATATGAAGTTTAAAAACAGGCAATACTAATCTACAGTGATAGAAATCAAAATGTGGTTACCTAAAAGGTGTGGGAGCTTCTAAGCTTGAAAAAACTTTTAGGGCAAATGTCCTATATCTTAATCGGGATGGTGGTTACATATGTAGCCAGATGGTTTATAGATGTATAAAAATTTAATTGTGCATTTCAGATTTGTTCAATTAACTATATATAAAATATTACTTACAAGTATGTTTAGCTGTATATAAATTATGTATACTAGATATAAACTATACCTCAATAATATAAGAAAAATACATTAGTGGGAAAGTATGTAATATATTCCCAGACATTCCCCCCTTCTCAAGTATATTGATCATAAACAAGTTAATTATTATACAATTACCTTAGGCAGTAGATCATATTTAGAAAGTGTTACTATAATATAAAGAAAAATATTAGAAAATTCTTGTGGGACATATTGTACTGATGATTACAGAAAAGTATTTCAGTCATTTATAGGAATCCTTTCCAGAAGGTCTTAATTTAATTTTATGTGTGGTCCCACAGCAGTACTCTAGTATATAACATGGAAAAGTGTCTAATAAGCACTGGGTTTTATTTAACCTTCCTTTTAGAAGCCATAAAATGAGTGAACAGATAATGAATAAATAATATGGATTGCTTTAGACACTTGACTAGGCATGAGAGGCCTTGGGAACTAGGGGGAATCAATGGTGGAGGTAGGGTTTTTCCCTCCATGGGCTCTCTATTTGAGTTTTGTGTCTGTTTCTTATTATACTGCCATTTTGAATTTGCATATAACAGTCAGAGAGGCGACTCTTAGTTCAGTTACTATCAGTGAGGGAGAAAGGGCTAATTTTCTTGGCTGATATTAAAAAACCAGATTTGGACCATGGCTTCTCACCTTAGCATTACTGATATTGAAGCTGGATGATTCTTCATTTGGGGGCGTGTCTTGTGCACTATGGAATCTTTAGCACCATCCCTGGCCTCCATCCACTAGATTCCAGTAGCATACCCCTCTCCAAGCTGTGACAACCAAAAATGCCTCCAGATGTTGCCAGATGTCCCCTGAGGGGCAAAATTGGCCCCAGTTGGGAACCACTGATGTATATTAATAAGAGGTCCTGCTTTTCTACTTTCTGCTAATAAGGCTAGTAAATCTGTAGTGGATTTACACTACAGGAGGTATGAATTTACATAGAGGAGGTATGAATAGTTTAAAGGTAATCCTTCAATGTTGACTGTTGAAGAATGTTTCTTATCTCTTTTCATCCTTATACTTTTAATCATCTCTGGAGTCGGTGATAGGACTCTGACAGCTCTTTATTCTGCTCACTGATTTGCTGTCTTTTTTTGTAATGTAATTATAATCAGAAATACACATTCAATTATAGAAAACATGATTCTTAATGAAACATAAAAAGTCAACTAACATACCTAGACTACTTCATTTTGATTTACCCATAAATAGGATAGTGTTTTGCTGTTAGGAAGAAAGATTTAGAAAGTAATAAACAGTTATTATTGCTGGAATATGTCATGTGCAGGAATTAATAAGATTAATTATGTTCTAAGGAAATTAAAATACTGATGGGGAAATATTTCATTTAATATCTCTTACCAAATCAAAATTTTTGACATGGATAACAATCAATATAGCATCTACAGAAATTGATTTGTATAGATGATCTATAGTCTCATATACATTTTGCCCCCAAAGTGTTGTGCCAGAGTAGAGTCATAAATAAAATCTATAGAAAGGTCATATCACAAAAGCATAGGGGACTATATTTCATGGATCTGTTTGCTAGAAACAACTTTCATTTTAAAATTATTTGCAATTAATAAAGAGAGGGAAAATACCAAGGAAAGACAAAATACCATTTAAAAAAGGTGATATGTCCAGCATTTGGCTACACATTTAAAACTGGTATTTTCAGCTTTTTTACAAAAACACTAATTAGTAATCTAGATGCTGAGTTATTTAAATGCTATGTGAATGACTCCAGTTATAGCATTTGGAAATGCTTTATAATGTTCCCATTTATTTTTTGTATCTTAATAACATCACAGAAGATTATTATAAAACAACTCAGGTAATAGTTGTTTTGCTTTAGCAAATATCCATAATAAAAGAGAAAAGCATTTAGCAATGATTGCTGAATAAAAACCTTTGTTCATTTCCACAGTTGCAGTATTGATTAAATATTCATTTTAGTGGTTTTTAGTTACCTTGTTCACCTCAACATACCAGAGGAATGCAATTTAGTTTTCCAACAATAGAGTCTGTGTTGTACTGAAATGCCCCCAACCAGCAACTGTTTAAAGTATCTGCTCTGCCCTGAGTTATTAGAAATTTGCCCTGTGCTGTGGGGGAAGATGCTGACAGCAGCAGCCGCAGAGTGTGGAGTAGTCAGGTCATGTTTATAGAATTTTTATTATGTGCCAGGCATTGTGTTAAGCTCTTTATCTTCCTACCTTACTCAGTGTTTTCCACAGCCTTAAATAGATGATTTTTTATCTCTTCCTTTTTTTTTTTTAACACATAGAGTAACTAAGACTTTAAAAGAGTTAGAACAGTTAGAAGCTTACCCAGGCTTTCTAAGTAAAATATGTAATTAGCGGCAAAGGTGGAATTTGAATATGAATCTGACTCAGATCAATCCTCTTAATGGTTACTCTGGACGTAGAATCTAAAACCCTCCTCACACTTAACAATCTTTTTGACCTTTTCAGGAAACACTCATTCAGCCAGAATTCAACCTGTTAAAATTTAGTTAACTAAACTTGTTTCTGTGGTCATATACAGTGATACATTTTAATTTTATTCAAAATATTATTATTATTTTGGCCAGCTGCATGGCTTGTTGATTTTAGTTCTCCCACCAGGGTTTGAACCTGGGACTTCTGAAGTGAGAACATGGACTGACCATTGGACTGTCAGAGAATTCCCTACAGTTGATACATTTTATATCATTCTAGAGTCACTGAAAAATTCTGAAGTCTTCATAATCTTTACTTTGGTGGGTAATATCAAGTATCAGTCTTCCCTTTGAAAGTATAGCTGTGAAGAAAGTTTCAAGCTAGTATCTAATATCTTACTGCTGCTGCTGCTGCTGCTAAGTCACTTCAGTCGTGTCCAACTCTGTGCGACCCCATAGACGGCAGCCCACCAGGCTCCCTCGTCCCTGGGATTCTCCAGGCAAGAAATATCTTACTAGATATATCCTAATATCTGGCTATCTTTATTGGTGTCTGATATTTAAATCAGGTTATAATGTTTTACATATTAGAATTCTACTTAGCCAGAATACTATTATTGCTACTAATTGGTAAAGTGGTTTCCAGCGCACAGGCTTTTTAAAAATGTGATGCTTGATTATACAATTAGAGCAATTTCCGATTAATCATTTTCACTATTTAACACACCTCACTACCTTAATATTTCTATTAAAAACCTCCACAGTACATTTTTTTCAAAATTAAAAAAAATTTATTCATGCATACTTTATAATAGTGAGAAGGCTGTACTGTAGAGCTGACAATTTGACAGTGGTTCAATGACACATTCATTTATCAAAGTGAAAAAAATCCTAACTTTTAGACTCTTACTTAATCCTCACAAAGCAAGTTAGATAAGGTAAGTGATTTTATTATCTACCTCCCCTCATCCCCTTCTAAAGAGGAAACTAAATCTTAAGCTAAGTATTTTGTATTTTTATATTTATTTATACATTTATTGACTTACTTCTATTTATATTAATTTATATTTTGTATTATATTTATTTAGATTTTATATTAAATGCTTTATATTTTGGTTGATATTTCTCACGGGCATCACAGTTTCTTCAAGTGTAAATTTCCACCTCCAGTGACTTCCTATGCTATCTCTCTGTCATGGAAGCCTACAATGAGTGAAAATTAGTAGGTTCCTGAAAGCTGTGAGTGAATACTGCATTTAGTTTTTAAACATGTAGAAGAGAATGTCTCCTTTGTAAAAGTCAGAGTATTGTCTCTTGTTCTATAAATAGAATGCCTGTCAGTTGTCTCTGTGGAAATTATCAGAGCAAATTTTGTGTCTCAGCAGTCTCAGATCACTCACCTAACCTAGGGGTTAAAAGCCATGGACTTCAAGGTTCCTGCTTGTAATCTCTGTCAGGGAAACCTGACTGTGGTCCCAACTCTGCTTCTAACTGTCCACATTGCCTCACTGCACTAGTGTCTCCTCCCCTAAGCTTCAGTTTCCTTACCCTTAAGAAGAGAACTAGTAATAGACCCTATCTTATCACATCAGTCTGAGGATTCAGTTAGATAATTAGTGCAAAGTTCTATCATAAGCCTAGTGCATGATCAGGTGCTCAGCCAGTGTTGAATCAGCATCATCGCTGTCATCACTGTCATCATGAAAACTCTTGGTCCCGATCCCCCTCAACGGCTTACCTCCCATTGTATAGAGGAGGAGGAACAGGAAGAAAGAGCACAGTGAAAGAAGTAGGAGCCAGTAGTACTGAGGAACTGCTGGAATTGTAAAGGACTCGGGACAGGAAGAAGTAGTTGAGAGTTTAGAAAGGACAGTGAGTGACCTAGGCTGTTCCATACACTTGCATTCCTGAAGTTCATGGATTCTGCACTTTTGCCTTTGTGGTTCCCTTCTTTCATGGCAAATACTTAAAATTATATTTTATAACTGTGTTTATATATATACATATATATAATCTATATAATATGGAGATATCATATATTATATATATATAAAATCTATATAATATGGAGAAGAGAATGGCAATCCACTCCAGTATTCTTGCCTGGAGAATCTCATGGACGAAGAAGCCTGGTAGGCTACAGTCTGTGGGGTCGCAAAGAGTCAGACACAACTGAGCAACTAAGACATATATATATATATATATATATATATATATAAAGATGAAAGTACTAATATTCATCTCTATAACCCATCTTTGTAGAGATTTTTCTTGGACCTACAAGTTCATTTTTTTTCTTCTAAATTTAAAGGTGATTCAAACATTTTCCTGGCAACTAAAAGTAGAGTGTATTGTAGGCATGGTTCCCACTGTGCCAAATGGCCCTCATCTTCTACTTCCCTCAGAAGGATCTGCAGCAGACACATCCATTTCATTAGCAATGACCATGACTAAAGGCATTCTTTCTTGTTAAGTGTCCTTGACTTCAGCACTTACCCTTCTACAGTTGCTTCAAATACTATGTTCTAAGCCTGAGCAACTCTTCACTAGTGTTCTCGCAAGTCCATGTTGCACCAAGGGCAATGATCTGTTATATGCCCGAGCAGTTTGTGCAACCAGACATTCTGAATGCAGAGGCCCACCTCCATGCCTGGTAAGCCTTCATAGACACTGAAGGTTTGGAAATGTTGTGTGGCATTAGTTTCTTAAGAAACAAACAAATAAGTAACTGAATCACTTTGCTGTATACCTGAAACTATCACAACATTGTTAATCAACTATACTTGGATATAAAATAAAAAGTTTAAAAATTTTAATAGGGACTAAAAAAATCTATACATTTTCCTAAAAAAAAGCAAAAGCAGGCAAAGATGAGAGGGTTATGTTAATTCATGATCTGTTTTAGTGCTTCTATAAATTATCTTTCTGAGTTGGTGAAAACGAGTTATGTTAAACACTCACCTCATGAGTTAATGTAACTTACAGTCAGATAAATTACCGCTTAAATGAAAACGTTTGCTCAGCACATCTGTTCTCCATGTTTCTCCAAGTCACATCTGCTTCTTTTACAAGAAGAAACAAACTTTTACTACCGTTAGTGCAGCAGCGCCAAGACCCTCTACAAGAGAATCAGATCTTCCTGGCTTCCGACAGCATCCAGAGGTTTCCCTGAGTGCATCCTTCTGCTGTATATATTCATGTTCGTTTGAAGTTTATGTTTTGGCATTCTAAGAATAGTCTGATTTCAGAGTTGGACAGGGAAATAGAAAAAAAAAAACAACAACCCTGGGAGGTTTCTAAATAAAATATTCTGTTAGAGTAACCGAATTTCAAATGTGACATCTGCAACTTAGAAGGAGACTAGTTAAAAGAGAAGCATTTAAACGAAATTCCTTTTTGATAACTCCCAAGTCCATTTTTTTTTTTGGGGGGGGGGTGCTTTAATGCTCCATAGGATACCTAGATCTTTGATATCTCCTTCTCCATTTTCTTATCCATTCCTCAAGTCCAGATTAACTCTAGCAAAGGTACAGACCTGGATAACAAGGGTGGTGGTAAGAAAGGGGAGAGACCTTCGGTACTAGGCTGAACAGTCTAATCAGTCCCCCTCCCTCTTGAAAGCAAGAGAGGGAGGATAGCTTGCGTTGCATCTTTGTTGCTGCATGCAGGCTTTCTCTAGTTGCGGCAGCGAGGGGCTACTCTTCATTGCAGTGTGTGGGCTTCTTGCCATGGCCTCTTTTGTTGCGGAGCGCAGGCCCCAAGCACAAGTGCACGGGCTTCAGTAGTGGTGGCTTGTGGGCTTTAGAGTGCTAGTTCAGTAGTTGTAGCATATGCGCTTTGTTGCTTCATGACATATGAAATCTTCCTGGACCAGGGATTAAAGCCTTGACTGCTGCACTGGCTGGTGGATTTTTATCCACTGTGCCACCAGGGAATTCCCATTTTTGAAAACACATTTTTGGCTTCATCAAACAACATAGTTTGGCTCTGTGTAAGACAAGTGAAGACAAATGATGTCTCTGGGCCAGTGGTTCTTAACCTTTGGAGAAGGCAGGTACCTTGAATCTCTCATGAAAGTGTTGAGCCCTTGTTTCAAGGAATCATGTACAGTCACACCCAATGCTGTATACACTTTCAGATATGAAAAAACCCAGGTTAAAAAAAAAAAAACTTATGCTAGTAACTCATAATCTGAAGCAGAAGATCACTAGCAGCAACAAGCAGAAAAAGGACCATTTCATTTCCAGCATAAAGGTACATGATTGTAATTCAATTTATTGAGCACCTGCTTTGGCCCAGCAGCTGTACTATTGGCATATATTATTTGACTTGTAGTTCTAATGATGAAATTAGTATCTAGAATTACAGTACATTTTGGGGTTATGGGTGGTCTTTCAATAATCTTTATAAACACAGAGAATTGGCAATTATTGATAGTTCTCAAAGCAACATGCCACCAAATCTAATATTGGCTTAGAAGTAAATATCTGTGGTTATGAGTTGTAGGTCATAGTGGTCCTGGGGGAAATTTTAATAAGATGTCATTTGGGCAATTTCTATTATCCTTATTATTCCAAGCCATTGATATGCTTTCTTTTAGCAGGCTATAACAAACGATTTTGTTGTTGTTGTTGTTGTTCAAAGAAAGGTGGGCCCCACATCTCAATTAGGTAATGCCAGGAAAATTTCCACATGCAGTTGAGCAACTCTAACATTTCCTTCCATAGGCATGTGTTGTAGAAACAGGAATGAGGGACGGGATATTTTTTGCAGATGGTTTTACCGATTGCAGAACTACAAGCTGGTTTGACACATGTTCCCTCGAGGCAGAATTAGGACACTTGACTGCCTGACATATTTAACTTCTTTTGAAAATGCTGCTAATTTGTCTTTTTTTTTTCTTACCCGCATCCATTTTTTTTTTTTCCTAAGGCAGGACTAATGAGTTTAAAACATTGAGCATGACTTCACTCTTCAAAGCAGATCAGACCTCTCCACCCCCAGTGGCCCCCCAGCTCTTCAGAACCTCATTGTTTAACAATGTGGTGCAGACTTTCATTGACTTTTGCGGGGAGGGTTCAGCTCCTCTGTCTTTCCTCCCTATCACCTCCCAAATGCTTCAGGATGATCTTTCCAGACCTAAGGATTTAGAATATAAATTTTGCATGTGGAATTCTTGACCTGATAGGTTATTTGAAAATTAAATTCCTGATAAAGTTCAGAGACCCAGATTTCAAAGGTTTTAGAAATAATAGGGAGGGAAACATTTTCATCAAGTGAAATAGCCACTCCTAAATATTTTCATCAAAACATTATTTATGCTGCCTAGATTTGAGTTGCAGTTCGTCATGTGCATGTTTGGAGACCTTAGGAAAAGTTACTCATCTGTCAGCGGTATAGTTGTACTGACCCCCTAGGGTGGCTTTTAAAGGAAAACCTGAGTTAATATTGTGATGAGCTTGAATAGTGCTTGGGCACAGGAAGAACTCAATTTATGTGTTTTAAAAATATAAATAGCAGATCAATAAAATATGTCTCGAGGTTGGTATAGGAGGAAAGTTTAAGACAAGCTGTATTTTTTTTTTTTTTTTTATTGAGGTCTAGCCAAATGAATTGGAGATTTTTTTTAACAAGATATAAACCTGTGAAGGGCTTTGTAGAACAAATCACCCATGCTAAATTATACTATAAATTTTATAGTGAAAGTGCTAAAACAAAAATTCCAGAATTGAAAATACATGTGTTTTAATTGTGATAGTTGCACTATTAATTTTGTATGTTGTCTTTTTCCCAACCTCAACTGAGAGACTGAGAACTTAAAGAGGTTTCAACAAAAAGAGGGCAAGTATTTATTTTCCTAACATGGCACTATGCTTCTGGTGGATTCCATTAAAGATAAGGAAATCAGTGTTCTCCTTGCCATTTTTAAAAATGAACAACAAAGGATAAAGAGTATGCCTTTGTGTCATCAGGCACAAAGTATAACCATAATGTAATTTAATGTTTTAGTATATATAATTGCTTTTAAAAGAAGGATTTTCATTTTGAAAACCATCACTTCAAAAGACAGTAAACTTATTTATACCTGATAATAAGTTAAATGAGAAAATGAGTCTTATTCTATATATACATTGTAATTTCAACCCAAGCTTCTAAACTTTCCCCCACATTATTAAAAATCAGACTTTGTTCCAAATGACTTTGATATTTCCCAAATATCAATACTCTTCACAGATGAGAGATTTGTCTCTTTCAAGTATATTTAAAATACACAGTAGTTAGCATTTTTTTTCACCATGTATTTTGTGCCAGGTCCTATTCTAATTGCTTTACATTGATTAACTCAAAGCAAAACACAAGGTAGAAACTTGGATAATTCCCATTATACTGATGCAGAAATGGAAGTCCAGAGACTTTTCCCAATGTCACACAGCTTAGAAGTAGCAGAGGCTGTTTTTGAACCCAGGCATCCCAGTTGTAGAGCTCTGCTGCTAAATCACTTCAGTCGTGTCCGACTCTGTGCGACCCCATAGACGGCAGCCCACCAGGCTCCCCCATCCACTTACATGCTATGCTCTTAGCCACTCTATTTGACTCCAAAACTAGATTGCTGAATTATTTCAGTATGTTTTTCAGGACACTTTGGCTCCAAATGATAATTTGCAGGTTATTGTTTGCATCATGTATTCATTCCTTTTTCTATAAAAGGCATCTGATGTAAGGTTATAGGGAACCTTCAGAAAATCCTCTTCTCTATCAGTACAGTTCAGTCGCTCAATCATGTCCAACTCTTTGCAACCCATGAACCACAGCACGCCAGGCCTCCCTGTCCATCACCAACTCCCGGAGTCCACCCAAACTCATGTCCATTGAGTCAGTGATGCCATCCAACCATCTCATCTTCTGTCGCCCCTTTCTGCTCCTGCTCTCAATCTTTCCCACCATCAGGGTCTTTTCAAATGAGTCAGCTCTTCACATCAGGTGGCTGATGTGAAGTATTGGAGTTTCAGCTTCAACATCAGTCCTTCCAATGAACACCCAGGACTGAGCTCCCTTAGCATGGACTGGTTGCAGTCCAAGGGACTCTCAAGAGTCTTCTCCAACACCATAGTTCAAAACCGTCAATTTTTCTGCGCTCAGCTTTCTTTATAGTCCAACTCTCACATCCATATATGACTACTACATGACTACTGTCATGACTATCTAAATAGAACTTGAAAGAAAATCTTCTTAACAGAGGATATAATGAGGAGAAGGAAATGGCAACCCACTCCAGTGTTCTTGCCTGGAGAATCCCAGGGGCAGGGGAGCCTGGTGGGCTGCCGTCTATGGGGTCACACAGAGTCGGACACGACTGAAGTGACTTAGCATAGCATAGCATAGCATAATGAGGAGGGAAACCCTGCAACAACACATGTGGGGAGAAGGGCTTCAGTGGCCAAAGCTGTAAATGGGGAGACGCGAGTGGAGGAGAGTGAGTAGTTGAATATGTCTCTAGTGACAGAATTGACTGGTAGCTCTGTGGACAGCAGTTATATTCATTTTTATGACATTTGTCAATCTTGTGTTCCAACATCACACTGAACTTTGGAGTTGAGGGGATCTTGGATGTCTAACTCCTCACCTGGGTACAAGTAAATCTCAATAACTTGCCAAGGTTTATCATCAATAATTTACCAAGAGTCATTTCCAGTCAGTGCAAAGTGGTGATTGGAACCCATGGGCTGGTAATCAACTCTCCTGGCAGCAAGTAGTTGTACCCTATGTAGAACAGCTATTGGAATCCAGACCTAGACCTAGTTCCTGAGTTGAACCAGTTCTCCATCCTTAAGAAAGTCTCTAATGCAAACTTACTATTTCTAAATTTATAAAATGAATGATCAATTGCAAATTTGCTAACCACTCTCCTTGAATAGAATGAGGCCTCTACTTCTTTAGACTATGTGTTCTGCCCTTCCACACTCTTATTTGTTAAGTCTTAGTGGCATTCTTTTGATATAAAAACAATATTCTTTTGATGAAAGGGAGACATTATATTTAGAGGTAGTTCTAAATCAGAATTTTTAAAAATCCTTTCTGAGTGATGTCTCCAAGGATGAGACTTATTTTGGTAGTCTGCAAATCTTCAATAGGCAGTCAACAAATACATTTGTCTGTGTCAATACTGGCACAGAATGAAAAAGTAATGATTCGTGTAAAGCCCTGAAAATAGCATGCACCGCCTGGGACGTTCTGGCATCCTCTTTCCCATGCTAACTCCATCTGTGATCACACTAACCCCTCCGTCTGGCCCACAGCCCTCCTGCCAACTGGCGACATGCCGCTAATGAGCAGCCTCTCACCCCCTTTTATAACCAGAGCACAAATATTAGATGAATTTCCTTTGAACCTAGCTTCCCTTTGGCTCTTAACACAATCTAGCTCCTTAGAAGAAACACTTCAAGTTTGGGAGTCACAGAATCCCTTATTAATCATCATTTTTTCCCCTGGATAAGCAAATATGAAAAGAATTTGTACACATCTTCAAGGTATTGAATACCTTGTATCATGATTGGCAGCAATGTCCCATTTCTTAAATATTTAATAAAAATCTGTCTTTGCAAAATGTGGAATATTAGCTATCTAGTCCTTAAAAGGTTTACTAAGGTTTATCTGTATAACAATAATAATATTACTAATAGTAAACCACAGTCATTTTCTATTTAATACTAATTCTGAAAACCTATTTACTTAGATATCTTTGTGTGTAACTGACTGGACAACAGCCAATCCATATTTTAAAAACTCAATAAAATAATAGGTGCTCATATCAGAAAGAATATTCCAGGGATATGATATTCTTTTTAACACCATTATCTAGTTAGAACTCTTTTGCCCATAATGATAATAATTTCCAGCTGCCTCAAATCCTAAAGTAAAATGCCAACCCCCCCAAATATATTTTGTTACTGAAACATGTGTAAACAATTATGAATATCTAAACCATGTTGACATTGGCTTTCCAACTCTTTCCAGAACTGTAGGGGAAAAAAAGGCCTCTAATAAGTACGTTGATAGATGCATCTGACTTCAAAAGTTGCTTTTGCAGACCCATAGAATAAAGGTTTTACTTTTATTGGGTATAATAATAAAAATGGTATAAATTTTAAATTTTATATTCAAACAAGAATATAAAAGAATTTCCTGTGTGAAATTCATCCTTCTGAAGAGTAAAATTAAGATTTTTGAAACTCCCCTGAGGATCCATGAGTACAGAAGGATGGTCACTTTGCAGTAAGATCCTTCTCTGGGAGAGATCATAGAGGGCCTCTGACTTGATCAAAAATTCGTATTTGTTTATTCATGTTCTGTTTTGTTTAGCCTTATCAAAAAACACAAACAGAAGTACATGGATGCATCAGACCAATCTTCCCTTTGGCTCTTAACATAGTCTAGCTCCTTAGAAGAAGCTAGATTCACTATGCCAAGAAAGAATTTGAAGGAGAACACATATTTAAATCTTCTTTTTTAATTTAATTCTTTTATTTTTTTAACACCATAGGCATTTTGTATTGGGGTATAGTTGATTAACAGTGTTGTGATAGTTTTAGGTGAACAGTGAAGGGACTCAGCCATGTATATACATGTATCCATTCTCCTCCCAAACCGCCTCCCATCCAGGCTGGCACATAACATTGCGCAGACTTCCGTGTACTATACAATAAGTTTTTGGTTGTTATCCATTTTAAATACAGCAATCGTTCATGACCTTGCCAAAGACCTTTGTTGTTGTTCAGTCACTCAGTTGTGTCCAACTCTGTGACCCCATGGACTGCAGCTTGCCAGGCTTCCCTGTCCTTCACCATCTCAAGGAGCTTGCTCAAACTCATGCCCATTGAGTCAGTGATGCAATTCAACCATCTTGTCCTCTGTGGTCTCCTCCTGCCTTCAATCTTTCCCAGCATCAGAGTCTTTTCCAGTGAGTCAGTTCTTTGCATTAGGTGGTCAAAGTATTGGAGCTTCAGCTTCAGCATCAGTCCATCCAATGAATATTCAGGACTGACTTCCTTTAGGATGGACTGGTTTGATCTCCTTGCAGTCCAAAGAACTCTCAAGAGTCTTCTCCAATATCACAGTTCAAAAGCATCAATTCTTCTGCACTCAGCTTTCTTTATGGTCCAACTCTCACATCCATGCAGGACTATTAGAAAAATGATAGCTTTGACTATGTGGATCTTTGTCGGCAGAGTAATGTTTAAATCTTGAAATGTTTCATTTAAATGTATTTTTTAATGAACCTAACTCTTATTTTTCACCAGAAGGAGCACTCACAGCCTCATTCAAGTGTTATTTTAAATGCAATGAATTCCCCTACCCATTATTACAGTATTATTCAAGATGGTGAAATCTGTGTGGGCATCTTTCTTATAACACAGTACTTAACTAGCAACCTATTCCTGGAACTTTTTCTGTTTCTCTACCATCTCTCTACCTCTCTTTGTCTTTCTCATTCTATCTCTCTCTTTCACATGCACATGTGTACATGGATGTTTGTGTGCATACATATAAACTGAGTAAGTTGCTTCAGGCAAATTCTAGATCTTTTATCATTCCCACTTAATACAATGCCTAGAGAGATTCTAGAAAGATCCACTAGTGCCACCTGGGAAGCTTAGAAAGATTGTTAATTAATGTTTATAAAATTAAATGATATTTCTAAGCTAAATACAAAATATATGTTCAGTTTTTTAAAGCTATTATGCTCTATGTCCTCGGAACACAAACTTTCCAAACTGTTAAAATGCATCATTACATTTGTAGAAGGGCAATGCTGGCATCAGGGCTTCCCAGATGGCACTGGTGGTAAAGAACCCGTCTGCTAATGCAGGAGACATAAGAGACATGGGTTTGATCCTTGGGTTGGGAAGATTCCCTGGAATAGGAAAGGGCAACCCACTTCAGTATTCTTGCGTGGAAAATTCCATGGACAGAGGAGCCTGGCAGGCTATGGTCTATGAGGTCTCAAAGAGTCAGACAGGACTGAGCATGCACAGCCACACAGACACTTAGACACACACACACACACATACACACACACACACACACACACAGTGTTTGGCATCATTCCTTCCCCTGAAGGTAACCAAATAATGCAAAGTTTCTAAATTCTTTATGTCTCAGTAAGAAGTCCTTCTTAACCTCAGACTTTCATATACTCAGCATCAAGAGACATATGAGAGGACTGAGAAAGAGACAAATTGGCCTTGGAGAATGCATTGTCAAGAAGTAAGCCTACCCACTTCCCTCTGCTTCAGCTGGAGAAAGAGGTTTATGATTTCACCTCTTCTTATCACCTTGAAAATTTGGAAATGATTTCAAGGAGAGAAAGGTGTTTATTTACCTGGTTGGATGCCTGCTTAGTAATATGGCTTGCAGAATAGCCTTGTACTACTAGGAGAAAGAACTCTCTGAAATATTGCAATGGTAGGATTCAGAGCCTAAGAAAGAAAAAGGACCTAGAACTGTATCTACTCCAAGGGGTATATCTCAGGGCCTAGAAATAATGTCTGTCCCAAGCCATAGCCCCCAGTGTTGAAGCTGTAGAAGGTAGAAAAATACTGGATTTTAGAAGCTCATCAGAGACCCATCATGAGACATCCTGTGTTTCTAAATCAGTATCAGCTGGAAAAGGTGGCTGAGACTCAGTGTTCCAGGCAACTGCTTCATCATCAGCATTTATTCAAGGCTACCTCCATCCCCCTCCATCCAGAAGGCAGAGTGCCATGGAATTGATGCCTTCAAACTGAGGTGCTGGAGTAGACTCCTGGGAGTCTCTTGGACAGCACAGAGATCAAACCAGCCAATCTTAAGGGAAATCAATCCTGAATACTCACTGGAAGGACTCATGCTGAAGTTGAAACTCCAGTATTTTTGTCATCTGATTTTAACAGCTTATTCATTGGAAAAGTCCGTGATGCTGGGAAGGATTGAGGGCAGAAGGAAAAGAGGGCATCAGAGGATGAGATGGTTGGATGGTATCACTGATGCAATGGACATGAACTTGGGAAAACTTTGGGATATGGGGAGGGAGAGAGAGGCCTAGCATGCTGCAATCCGTGTGGTCACTAGGAGTCAGACAGGGCTGGGCAACTGAACTACAACACGTCCCATCCACATGGTACAGACAAGGAGCTCGGTCAACAGTGATGACTGCTGAAAAGATTTCTCTTTGTTTCTGCTTCCTCCTGACTCAAATCAAGAGGAGTGAGTTTAGGAAAGCTGGGAGGGAACATATCCCATCCACTACCTCCAGCCTTCTGATATTAGAGTTTTATTTCTATGCAATAAATTACCATAAATTCATCTGCTTAAAACAACATCCCATTTACTCATTTGCAGTTTGGTAGTTCATAAATCCAAGGACAGTATGACTGGGTTCTCTGCTCAGGGACTCGAAGCTGAAACCAAGGTGTTGGTCAGGTGGAATTATTGGCTGTAGGCTCTGCAGAAGAATTGACTTCTACATTTATTCAGATGATTGCAGAATTCACTTCTTTGCCACTGTAGGACTGAAGTTTCTGTTTTGAGGGCTTCTCTCAGCTCCTAGAGGCTGCCTGCATTCCTTGCTGTCTGGTTCTCGTCATCTCCTGAGCCAGAAATGGGGAAATCTCTCACAACTAATAGGATTTCTCTCTCTCTCTCTCTGTCTTCTCTGTCTCTGATTTCTAAACCCAGATTTAATTTCCCTAATTTGGTGTCAACCGATTTGGGATGTTATTACACAACACCTAGATTAGGGTTTTCTTGAATAAGTAGAAGAACCTGTATATGTACCAGGGGCCAAAAACTATAAGGGCCGTCTTAGAATTAAATCCATTATAAGCTGTAGGAGCTACAAGTCTAACCTTCCCTGGGGAAAGCTTTGGGTCTAGTAAAAAATTAGTTTTTAGTGAATAGGGTTAAGTCTTTCTAATGAAAATTAGACTTTTTAATAACTGACAATGACTGAGGTGTAATGATACAGAGCTTTAATATAATTAAGGGATCCAGGCCTAAGAAGACAAGGGATAGGTTAGTCAATGGAGCATGACAGTTGTAGTTACTGGAAAAAATAAAATTATTTCTTATTTATACCTTACAGGTTGAAACTCCTCGTCTCAATGAGAACTGTTATACATTATTGGAATAAACTCAGGCAGTAGAGCAGTCTATCATATTAAATGTCTACATGCCATCTTCTGTTCTTGGCTTAATTTATCACCTTTTTTTTTTTTTTTTTTTTTACATAACAACCTTATGTGATGGACACTATCATCACAGCCAACATGGGGAAAACCTGGGATTTAAATTTAGGTCTGTCTGGTTTTAAAGCTCATGATATTCATTGTTGTACAGTTAGCTGCTCCTAACCTACTAAGGTATTTTGCCGTAGAGGGCAAATGAGGAAACCTTCTCAGCCGTGTCTATTGTCAGAACTTTGGATTTTTCATAATCAAATCACGTTCTGCTCCAGATAAATTCCTGTAAGCCTCATATAAAGAGTATGATTAAGCTTCCAAGTGTGAGTTAGTCCCTCTTTTAAGACTTGCAGTTTCACTGCGTTTTGTTCTTTTACTTAAATGAAGTACTTAAGAGGCCTGGTACAGACCTCACCGACCATGCTATGCTATGCTATGCTATGCTAAGTCACTTCAGTTGTGTCCGACTCTGTGCGACCCCATAGACGGCAGCCCACCAGGCTCCCCCATCCCTGGGATTCTCCAGGCAAGAACACTGGAGTGGGTTGCCATTTCCTTCTCCAGTGCATTAAAGCAAACACATCCTTTCAGAAGTAGGTAACATGCAAGCCAGAATAAGGCCAAGTGTGAGACAATAGTAAGTGGTAGGGACTGTGAAAAATAGAAAGAATATACCTTTTACAAAGTGAACATCAACTACTCAGTTCATGATGAATGTTCTGTTTTGGAATTCTGACTCTGCATTGTCAGATCTTCTGAGTCTTCAAAACAAAAAAATAAAATATTTGGATTTTAATGGAAGACCCCCCAGGTTTGGTAATAATTTTTAAAAAAAGGTCCTCTGCAAGCCAAAGAAACAAACAAATAAAATTGCTGTGATCAGATCTAACTCATGGACCATCGGTTTATATCTTCTGATATAACATACTTCACTCACATTACAAATGACAAACTTAATATGTGTGGGGAAGAAGACTGGGAGTTGAGGAGAAGGGATCCAGTAGTTAAAAACAACTTATGTCGCTTATGTTAAAAACCTAATTTGAACTGAATTTTAAAATAAAGAGGATTTACTAGTTGATAATAAGTGAAAAAAAAGCTATATTTTTGACTTCAGGTGAAGTCTTGACTCAGTTCTTAAATGGTGTCACTGTTTCCTCCCCATCTCACTGGTGTATAGCCTCCCCCAGACTCCACCTGGGAACTTTTGGGCAACTGCAGATGTCTACACGTGGCCATGGCTGTAATAGACTTCATGTCCTCATGTCCCATGCCTAAAAGTTCTTCAAAAATCTCCATGAATCTCATTATCTATGATTTTTTACCCAACTGTTTACTGTCGATTCACTGACCCCAAAGAGATCTATCATCTCTAGAAGGTAAGAGCTCAGTCACCCAAAGCTCAGAGCTGAGTATGGATAAGAAACAATTACCCAAAGAAGTTTTGAATACCCTTTCACAAGAGATGGATGAATTCCACAGACGGTTCATCTTCTGTGAATACTTCCCCCAGTCCTAGGACTTTAAATGTAAAGATGAAAATACCTGCCTCCAATCTCCACCTTCCTCATGAACTCTGCCCACTTCTCCAAATTGCATATGAATCATTTTTACTTAGATAACCTACCTTCTGTCGCATTCAACACCTTTAAAGTCAAATTCATTATTTATTCCCCCACCCCCATTTCCCACTTCCTTACATCATAATCTCCTTTAATAAGCAAGGTTCTTGGATGCAAGAAACAGAAATCAGTTTTAGTCAACCTAAATGGAAAAGGAGCTTATCCAAAATATACCTGATAACTTAGAGAACTGAGCTATTGCAGGAAGATTAAAGAACTAGAAAACAGGAGTCAAGGAAAGTAGAAGGAGCCACAGACAGTGTCACACCATGAGAACCCTCTGGTCTGGATGCCACTCTTGGTACCGTCACTCCTTATATCACTGATCACAGAGTAAGTGGGTGCGTCACATACCAGTAGCTCTCCAAAGACGGAATAAAGTATCAATAAGTGCCCTCGAAGAGCAATTGCTTACATATGGAATCTAAAATAATGATACAAATGAACTTATTTATAAAACAGAAGTAGAAAACAAGCATGGTTACCAAGGGAGAAAGGGAGGGGAGGGATAAAGTAGGAGTGACATATACATATTACTATATATAACATAGATAAATAATAAGGGCCTACTTACAGCACAAAGAACTCTACTCAATACCCTGTAATGATGTATGTGGGAAAAGAATCTAAAGAAGAGTGGATATAAAGTGATTCACAGCAAAGTGAATCACTTTGCTGTGCAACAGAAACTAACACATTTTAAATCAACTCTACTTCAATAAAAGTAATTTTTTAAAAAGAAGCAATCAGTTTCTCTTCAAAGTATCTGAGACATAGACTCCATTTCCTTCTCCAAGACATAGGCTGTTGGCCACTTGGTGGCAATGTTAAAGAAAGAATTCATGCATCACAGGGTGGGGTGGATGAAATGACATTTTAGAAACCTCACTAATGAACTTAGAAGGATATCCCAGTCGCAACTTACCGCAAGATGCTATTCTCTTTTCCACTGTGTGTGTGTTTGTAAATACCACAGGGCAAAAGTTTAGGACGTCACAAGTCTGAATCAAGGGGCTCATTAAGACTCTGTGATCACTCGCTTTTCCAAATGCCATGGGCCAGTCCCTCTGCTGACTACTTGGCCCAGAGTTTAAAGGGACTGTGTGCCAAAGTAGATTTGGAGGATTAGACCCACAGTTTGCCATCTAATTCATCTTCACTCTAGTAACTTCTTTAGTTCACTTCTATTAAGACCTTAACTTCTTAAGTGTCACCGTTTAATACCCTCCCCCAAAGAGGGTTGGACCATTTTATCAGCACTCACTTTCTTGCCATAGTTGGCTGCCTTCAGTGTCTTTCTTTCTTTCTAAAACATTTTTATTGGGATATATTGCTTTACAATGTTGAGTTAGTATCTATTGTACAGAAGAGTGATCAGCTATACATGTCCACACATCACCTCTTTTTTGGCTTCCCTTCCCACTTAGGTCACCACAGAGCACTGAGTAAAAAAGACTGGCGTGGGTTGTTATTTTCTCCTCCAGGAGATCTTCCTGACCCAGGGATCGAACCCACATTTCCTGTGTCTCCTGCATTACAGGCAGAGTCTTTACTGCTGAGCCATAGGGGAAGCCCTTATCTATTTTATGTGTGCTATGTTCTTAAGTTGCTTCAGTCATATCTGATTCTTTGCAACCCTATGGACTGTTGACCACCAGGCTCCTCTGTCCACTCTGGGCAAGAATACTGGAGTGGGTTGTCATGACATTCTCCAGGGAATCTTCCCAACGCAGGGATAGAATGAGCGTCTCTTGCATCTCCTGCATTGGCAGGTGGGTCCTTTACCACTAGCACCACCTGGGAAGCTCCTTATCAATTTTATACATAGTATCAATAGTGTATATATGTCAGTCTCAGTCTTTCAATTCACCCCAGTCTCCCTTCCCCCTGGTGTCCCTATGTTTGTTCTCTACATCTGTGTCTCTGTTTCTGCTTTGCAAATAATATCATCTATACCATTTTTCTAGATTCCACATCAGTTCAGTTCAGATCAGTCGCTCAGTCGTGTCCGACTCTTTGTGACCCAATGAATCGCAGCACGCCAGGATTCCCTGCCCATCACCAACTCTCGGAGTTCACTCAGACTCATGTCCATCGAGTCAATGATGCCATCCAGCCATCTCATCCTCTGTCATCCCCTTCTCCTCCTGCCCCCAATCCCTCCCAGCAGCAGAGTCTTTTCCAATGAGTCAACTCTTCGCATGAGGTGGCCAAAGTACTAGAGTTTCAGCTTTAGCATCATTCCTTCCAAAGAAATCCCAGGGCTGATCTCATTCAGAATGGACTGGTTGGATCTCCTTGCAGTCCAAAGGACTCTCAAGAGTCTTCTCCAACACCACAGTTCAAAACCATCAATTCAATAGACTGATTCCAAATAGGAAAAGGAGTACATCAAGGCTGTATATTGTCACCCTGCTTATTTAACTTATATGCAGAGATTCCACATATATGCATTAATATATGATATTTGTTTGTTTTTTCTGACTTTCTTAAGTCTATGTGACAGTCTCTAGGTCCATCCATATCTCTACAAATGATCTGATTTCATTCCTTTTTATGGCTGAGTAATATTCCACTGTATGTATTACCACATCTTTTTTTATCCATTTCTCTGTTGATGGACATTTAGGTTGCTTCCATGTCCTAGCTGTTGTAAATAGTGCTTCTATGAACACTGGAGTGCATGTGTTTTTTGAATTGTAAATTTCTCTGGTTATCTGTCCAGGAGTGGGATTGCTGGGTCACATGGTAGTTCTATTTTTAGTTTTGTCTCCTGTCACTGCTTTTCCTTATTCTGGTGATTCTTAGACTTGAAGATGAAAAGTTCTCAAACATATGCCCTTCCTTCTCATATAAAAGGACCTGCTTTTAGGATTACACAATTCAGATGCATTCTCTTTTCAATACAATTTTTTTTTTTTTCGTTGTCCATTTATTTGTATAATAAGAAAGAGTTTCTTTGCTTCTCAGAATAGTCTGTTGTGGTGTGTGAAAAGACTAATTTCTAGGTGCTATCACCAGGGATATTGTTTTTCCAGGGAACAAAATAAACCCCTTTAGTGGTGCATACCAGAAGTTTGACTTTCAACCTTATGTTGATTACTCTGTTTTATGGTATATGGCACAAATGTGTTTTTATTCATTTTCTTAACATTTACTAACCTTTCCCATAAGTGATTCTGAACAACAAAGATGTTCTCCTTTGTTTTTCTTGAATGCCCCAAAATTGTCAAAGGCATTTATGTTTTGCTTATATAACATATCAGACTGAGTATTTCTGTGATTATTTTGATAACATGAATAATTATGTTTTTAGTTTTATTTGCCCTTGTTAAATGTAACTCAAATTTATACAGACAAAAAGGAACCAAGACCAAAAGGAAAACTTCACCAAATATCAGGTAAAAGACATACCAAACAAAGTAGAATGTTTTGGATAAAAGCTTCTTCTAAGAATCCAATAAGCAGGTTTTTTTTTTTCCTTGTTTCCTTTTGTTCATTGTATCTGTTTTGGTAAAAAACAAACAAACAAAAAACACAACTTTTAAAAGCCAAAGTCCACTTCTTTTTATTAAATATTAAAAAATTGAAACTTCTAAACTGAAAATAAAGGCTGTTCTCATTAATGGACCAGATTCATGTTTGATGATATATCATTGTACTAATATGTTCAAATAATCTTCACCCTATACCTCCTAGTATTCAGTCATCAGAGAGCGACGATATGTTTAGTAATCATCTGACCAATCTGTACTTTATTAAAAAGTCCTTTTCTTAGAAATTAATACTCTCCACACTCTAATTTCCTTCTCTTTCATTCTGTCCCCAGTCTCAAGAGACCTTACCACAGAGTTCATAGTACATCCCCTTCCTACTTCAGCCCTCTGTATAATTAACCACCACTGAGTCTGAAGTTTTGAAATTCTTCCTTTCTGTTTCTTTTTTGGTATGTGGGTGAGTGGGGAAGGTAAAATTTTTATAATTTAGAAAAAGGTCTTAAAATATTTTAATATTGGCATTTATAAAAGTCTAATATTTCTTTTTATTCTAGGATTTTACTTAAATCATTTATATTCTATTTGTTTATTAAATTTCAACATGGTCACTTCAGCATCAAACCAAAATATGACTTCTTATATTTGTGGCTTTTATACACTCTGTGCTATTCAGAGTCATCCAGGGTTTTAGAAACATAATATATCTAGCTGTTTTGACATAGTAACATCCTTCTTGTTAAATCAATTCAGTGTATTTTATTTTTTTCACTTTAGAATGCTGATTGTGTAAACCTAATTTACCTACCACCTCTGCCAAGAAGGCTTCATTGAGTGAATATCTTTTTTTTTTTTTTTTTAAGCCACTAGTGCATTCCACCAGAAGACCACATTTTATGAAATGTTACTCATTTATGCACAAGGATTGGGTGTGGCATCGAAAGACCCGGGATTTTGTGCTGACTGTATCACTTCACTTTCCTGCATTGGAGAAGGAAATGGCAACCCACTCCAGTGTTCTTGCCTGGAGAATCCCAGGGATGGGGAAGCCTGGTGGGCTGCCGTCTACGGGGTCACACAGAGTTGGACACGACTGAAGCGACTTAGCAGCAGCATATCACTTACTACCTTAATGACATTGAAATGGCACTTAACAGAAAATTGCTATGATCTTTAAAGTGAAGATAATAATATTTTCCCCAGCCTATTTCATTGGATTGTAATTGAGAATAAAATAATAATGAATAGAAAGGCCTTTTGTAAACTATAAAGTGTTATGAGAGATACTGTATCATATTTGTTCTTATAGTCAGCATATTGATTAATTTAAAATGATTCCAGTTCATTCCTTTTGGAGGTTTAGTTAAACATGTATTCTCACACCATACTCTATCAGAGGAAAGCCTGCTGTTTTTCTCCAGGAGACAACCAAATTTGTAACCAGATTGGATGAGCCTGCGTTGGAAAAACAACTCGTATATTTTTCCCTCTGCCAATTCCAAAGGGATGTTTTGTCTTTGAATTTTAAGAGGCAAAATTACTTTGGTTCCTTTTATCTTTAGAGCCATTCCATATCTCTTCTTCCTGTTAAAGTTAAGAATCATGCAGCAAAAAGAAAAAAAAAAAAAATATATATATACATACATACACACACAGTAGGTTATGGCATTTTCCTAGATGCTACAAGAAACAAATGTAGGAAAAAAGTTCTTTAATGTAAAAATTCCTAAGTGTTAACAGATCGTGAAAATCAGCAACAACTGTTGTCTCAGGATCACCACCTACAAGTAGAGGGCAGATAATTCCACTGAGATGAAAAGAGTGCGTCTGGTGTTTGAGCTGTGGCCACATTTGACTTTCATGTCCTTTTGGGACACGACACATTTTGTGGGAGAAGAAAGTTAATGCAGCTGCCTTTACTCATCAGTCAATGCGACCCAGCCCCTCGGGGAGGAAGGCAAAGGCTTCATTCAGACCCACCAACCTGGCTGATTAACAGCAAATTTGCTGGTAGAGTCACCCTCTCAGTCTGTCTAGCCCATCAGACCTAGAAATGTAATTTAGATGATTATCTCTATGCCCATTAAACCTTGTGACCTGTTACAGTTCTTTTGAAGTCAGCCCACTTACACTTGCTAATAGGAAGAAAAGAAGGATTAACTCGAAGGTCATGAAATCAGAGTGCAGCGAAGAGGGTGGCAAAAGAGTGTTAGAAACCTTCCTCAGCCCTTGTGGAAGAGAGGAAGGACCCTACGAATAAGGGGCTGTCAACGGAATTCATTTCTTTATGGAAAAAGTTCTTTGAAACAAAACGAGGACTGAGTCCTTCATCCTTCACTAGGTTCGGCCAATTTTGTTTGATTTCTAAGCATCGTGTTCTAGCAAGGTGGGGTATCACATTTAAGATCATGGGATTGTTGAAAGGGGTCATAGCGTAAAGTCTGATTGGGAAACAATGAACATAATAGGTGTATTATCTTCATCTTATAACTCTTTGAAGCAGATGCCCTAATGTATTTGGGATCTCATATAAAGGTCAAATGGCATTGTGTGGATTTTATGGCATGAAGGAATGTACTAGAACACATTAGTTTTAGTTCACTTCAAGAGTCTCTTGCTTTTAAACTTGCAAGAGCTGAGCTCAGTTTCTGAGGTCCTTATTCAACTCAGCTACACTGTGTCTGTGGAATACTTTCTTATTGGCCTAATTTTTAGAACCATAATTGCATGAGTACTTGTTACTTATCAGAGTTGTAGAATGTAGAGAGTTGCTCAATAAAAGCTACTTATCAGCTGACCTCTTTAGTGTTTTTGCATTTTTAAACTTTCACTCTGAAAATCTGAAGTGGTTTTTTAAAATTTACAATTCTTAAGTTAGTGAGAAGATACTAATATTTCAAAAGTAGTCTTCCCTAACCACAGGATCAAAATTTTGTATTCTCATAAGCATTATATTTATTATGATTTTATATTAATCATGATTTTATTTGCCAAAACATGTTCTGATGTATTTTTTTTTTTTTTTTTTTTTTAGAAAAAGACTACTTGTAAAGCCAGGCAAACTCTACAGATATTTCATGCTCTTAAGAAAAGAGAAAATCAAGTTGAAGTTTAAAACCTCAACTAGATTTTGCAAAACTTTTTCTAGATTTATGACGGAAAACAATTGAAATTAGTATCAAATACAACATAAGTATATGTGCACATACTTAGAAAATGTTCTGATGAAGCAACTTTAAAGTTACACTTTTAAAATACAATTTTGAAAAGTTACTTTTCCATTTATAGTAACTACAAAATTTTGGCTATACTCCCCAAGTGGAGTTGCTGGTCATGTGGTAGTTCTATTTTTAGTTTTTTGAGAAACCTTCATACTCTTTTGCACAGCGGCTGCAACAATTTACATTTCCACCAACAGTGTATGCTGCTGCTTATGCTGCTGCCAAGTCGCTTCAGTTGTGTCCGACTCTGTGCGACCCCATAGACGCCAGCCCACCAGGCTCCCCCATCCCTGGGATTCTCCAGGCAAGAACACTGGAGTGGGTTGCCATTTCCTTCTCCAATGCAGGAAAGTGAAAAGTTAAGTAAAGTCATGTCCGACTCTTAGCAACTCCATGGACTGCAGCCCACCAGGCTCCTCCATCCATGGGATTTTCCAGGCAAGAGTACCGGAGTGGGGTGCCATTGCCTTCTCCACAGCAGTGTATAGGGGTTCCCTTTTCTCCACATCCTTGCCAACATTTGTCATTTGTGTTCTTTTTGATGATGGTTGTTCTGACAGGTGTGAGTGACACCTCATTATGACTTTGATCTGTATTTTCCTGATGATTAGTGATGATGAGGATCCTTTTCATACACTTATTGACCATCTGCGGCCTCTTGTTTTAATCATTTATATGAAGTATCTGATCTCTATGGGCCCTCTCAACCTGGGCCCCATTCTGCTTGGCAAAAGAGTCTTTTGTACTTCATTCTATAAATTTAAGTTCTTATGCATGGACTTATTAACACAACAAATATAATCAAATGAACTTTACAATGATACATATAAAATGCTTGAAAAGGGTCTGACAAACTCTAAACACTCAATAAAATTCAACACGTTATTGTTGTTAATATTATTACTACAATGTTCCAAATACAGTGCAGATTAAAATAGATATAATCTCTGTCCTCATAGAGTTCAGAGTCTAGTGGGAAAAAAAAAATCAATGTTTAATAAATAATTATACAAATAATAAATTAGTTATAATTGTCATAAGTACTATGATGAGGATGTCAAAGTGTAATGAAAAATGAGTTTTCTTCTGTCTTTGAAATTCAAAAGATGAGATCTTTATATCTTTTAATCTAATATAACTTACCAAGGAGGATTTTTTTTTTTTTTTTGGCCATCGTCAAATGATTTGCAGTGTTGGTTAAAAAATTTCTGGTATATTCAGTAAATGTTAATCTCTCTTTACCATGTAAATTTAGAAAAACTCTTATGCTAAACATTAAAATTACTCAAATTTAAATGCCTACTTTTCTTTAATACATCTTTACATATGTTCCAATGAGTAAATTTGCTTTAACTGATAACAGAAATAATAGTTTAGATTATCAAATGAAAAATGTAATATCTCAATTTAAGCAGAAACAGACTCAGATACACAGAAAGGGGTGGAGGTGGGTGAAATAGGTGAAGGGGATTAAGCGGTAAAAACTACCTGTTATAAAATAAGTCACAAGAATGTAGACACAGCATAGGAAATAAAGTCAGTGCTGCTGCTGATGCTAAGTCCCTTCAGTTGTGTCCGACTCTGTGTGACCCCACAGACAGCAGCCCACCAGGCTCCGCCATTCCTGGGATTCTCCAGGCAAGAACACTGGAGTGGGTTGCCATTTCCTTCTCCAATGCATGAAAGTGAAAAGTGAAAGTGAAGTTGCTCAGTAAGTGTCTGACTCTTCATGACCCCATGGACTGCAGCCTCCCAGGCTCCTCCGTCCATGGGGTTTTCCAGGCAAGGGTACTGGAGTGGGTTGCCATTGCCTTCTCCAAATAAAGTCAGTAAAATGCTGCAAAAATAGTAATAATAAAAATAAATATAGAGAAATGAATACACTTACTTTATGATCACTTATGTGTCCATGGAAAAGAAATGCAAAAAAGCAAAAATGGCTGTCTAGGGAGGCCTTACAAATAGCTGTGAAAAGAAGAGAAGCAAAAAGCAAAGGAGAAAAGGAAAGATATAAACATCTGAATGCAGAGTTCCAAAGAATAGCAAGAAGAGATAGAAAGCCTTCTTCAGTAATCCATGCAAAGAAATAGAGAAAAACAACAGAATGGGAAAGACTAGAGATACCTTCAAGAAAATCAGAGATACCTAGGGAACATTTCATGCAAAGATGGGCACAATAAAGGACAAAAATGGTATGGACCTAACAGAAGCAGAAGATATTAAGAAGAAGTGGCAAGAATACACAGAAGAACTGTACAAAAAAGATCTTCACGACCCAGATAATCATGATGGTGTGATCACTGACCTAGAGCCAGGCATCCTGGAATGTGAAGTCAAGTGGGCCTTAGAAAGCAGCACTACGAACAAAGCTAGTGGAGGTGATGGAATTCCAGTTGAGCTATTCCAAATCCTGAAAAATGATGCTGTGAAAGTGCTGCACTCAATATGCCAGCAAATTTGGAAAACTCAGCAGTGGCCACAGGACGGGAAAAGGCTAGTTTTCATTCCAATCCCAAAGAAAGGCAATGCCAAAGAATGCTCAAACTACCGCACAATTGCACTCATCTCACACGCTAGTAAAGTAATGCTCAAAATTCTCCAAGCCAGGCTTCAGCAATATGTGAACCGTGAACTTCCTGATGTTCAAGCTGGTTTTAGAAAAGGCAGAGGAACCAGAGATCAAATTGCCAACATCCGCTGGATCATGGAAAAAGCAAGAGAGTTCCAGAAAAACATCTATTTCTGCTTTATTGACTATGCCAAAGCCTTTGACTGTGTAGATCACAATAAACTGTGGACAATTCTGAAAGAAATGGGAATACCAGACCACCTCATCTGCCTCTTGAGAAATTTGTATGAAAGTCAGGAAGCAACAGTTAGAACTGGACATGGAACAACAGACTAGTTCCAAATAGGAAAAGGAGTTCATCAAGGCTGTATATTGTCACCCTGTTTATTTAACTTCTATGCAGAGTACATCATGAGAAACACTGGACTGGACTGGAAGAAACACAAGTTGGAATCAAGATTGCTGGGAGAAATATCAATAACCTCAGATATGCAGATGATACCACCCTTATGGCAGAAAGTGAAGAGGAACTCAAAAGCCTCTTGATGAAAGTGAAAGTGGAGAGTGAAAAGGTTGGCTTAAAGCTCAACATTCAGAAAACGAAGATCATGGCATCTGGTCCCATCACTACATGGGAAATAGATGGAGAAACAGTGGAAACAGTGTCAGACTTTATTTTTCTGGGCTCCAAAATCACTGCAGATGGTGACTGCAGCCATGAAATTAAAAGACGCTTACTCCTTGGAAGGAAAGTTATGACCAACCTAGATAGCATATTTAAAAGCAGAGACATTACTTTGCCAACAAAGGTTCGTTTAGTCAAGGCTATGGTTTTTCCTGTGGTCATGTATGGATGTGAGAGTGGGACTATGAAGAAGGCTGAGCACCAAAGAATTGATGCTTTTGAACTGTGGTGTTGGAGAAGACTCTTGAGAGTCCCTTGGACTGCAAGGAGATCCAACCAGTCTATTCTGAAGGAGATCAGCCCTGGGATTTCTTTGGAAGGAATGATGCTAAAGCTGAAACTCCAGTATTTTGGCCACCTCATGCGAAGAGTTGACTTATTGGAGAAGACTGATGCTGGGAGGAATTGGGGGCAAGAGGAGAAGGGACGACAGAGGATGAGATGGCTGGATGGCATCACTGACTCAATGGATGTGAGTCTGAGTGACCTCCGGGAGTTGGCGATGGACAGAGAGGCCTGGCGTACTGCGATTCATGGGGTCGCAAAGAGTTGGACACGACTGAGCGACTGATCTGACCTGATCTGATGTGTCCATTAGCCAGTAAATTTTAATAATAGCTGTATCTTTGTTAGCGAAATACCATATTCTAAATTCTGTTATTATTCACATGATTGCAGACTTCATTGGAGGCAAGAACTTAAACAGTACAGTGTTATGTCCATCCACAATACCTCCTAAGCCTGCCCTCATAGTTATTATGTTTTTCTATAACCTACACATGTTATTAAAATAATATAATCTATTCAGGCTTTCTTTGTAAACCTAAATCAATACAATAAAATAATACTATGAAATTATCTGAAAAATACTATTTGCTTTTCCTAATTTTCCCTGAGGGAGTGAGTGAGAGTCACTCAGTTGTGTCTCACTCTTTGAGACCCCATGAATTATACAGTCCCTGGAATTCTCCAGGCCAGAATACTGGAGTGGGTAGGCTTTCCCTTCTCCAGGGGATCTTCCCAACCCAGGGATCGAACCCAGGTCTCCCGCATTGCAGGTGGATTCTTACCACCTGAGCCACAAGGGAAGCCCAAGAATACTGACGTGGGTAGCCTATCCCTTCTCCAGCAGATCTTCCTGATCCAGGAATCGAACCTGGGTCTCCTGCATTGCAGGCGGTTTCTTTACCAACTGAGAAATACAGCCTGTATATTCTTACCACAAAATGGATAAAATGATATTTCTTCCTCTTTTTAAATCTCTCAGTGCTTAATAATTGAAAAATCTCTATTTACTATTCCTCAAAATGCATTCATTATAAAATCAATAAATACTTATTACTTAACTGATTTCTAGTGGACAGTGATGTATTTTCAACTATTATCATGACCTTGGAATTTCAAATCAGAAAATGTAGGTTTAACCTATATGGGAATAGAATCTAAAAATGAGTGTATATTAGTGTAGCTAGTGAGAAGGCAATGGCACCCCACCCCAGTACTTTTGCCTGGAAAATCCCATGGACGGAGGAGCCTGGTAGGCTCCAGTCCATGGGGTCGCTAAGAGTCGGGCACGACTGAGCGACTTCACTTTCACTTTTCACTTTCCTGCATTGGAGAAGGAAATGGCAACCCACTCCAGTGTTCTTGCCTGGAGAGTCCTGGGGACGGGGGAGCCTGGTGGGCTTCCGTCTGTGGGGTCGCACAGAGTCGGACACGACTGAAGTGACTTAGCAGTAGCAGTGAGAGCTGGACTGTGAAGAAGGCTGAGCGCTGAAGAATTGATGCTTTTGAACTGTGCTGTTGGAGAAGACTCTTGAGAGTCCCTTGGACTGCAAGGAGATCAACCAGTCCATTCTGAAGGAGATCAGCCCTGGGATTTCTTTGGAAGGTATGATGCTAAGGCTGAAACTCCAGTATTTTGGCCACCTCATGTGAATTGTTGACTCATTAGAAAAGACTCTGATGCTGGGAGGGATTGGGGGCAGGAGGAGAAGGGGACGACAGAGGATGAGATGGCTGGATGGCATCACTGACTCAATGGATGTGAGTCTGAGTGACCTCCGGGAGTTGGTGATGGACAGGGAGGCCTGGCATGCTGCAGTTCATGGGGTTGCAAAGAGTCGGACACGACTGAGCGACTGATCTGATCTGATATATATATATTTATTAGAATAATAATAATATATATATATATTTATTAGATATATATATATTTTATATATATATATATATTTATTAGAAAATAAAATTAACTAAAAAGAAAATTAAAGAAAAAGAATCTAGTTTTGAGTTGCTTTTTCTTTTTGAAATTATTTATATACACCTTAGGGCTTTTCTGATGGCTCAGATGGTGAAGAATCTGCCTGGAATATGGGAGACTGAGGTTTGATTCCTAGCTCAGGAAGATCCTCTGGAGAAGGTGATGGCAACCCACTCCAGTATTCTTCCCTGGAAAATCCCATAGACAGAGGAGCCTGGTGGGCAAAGAGTGGGACATGACTGAACACACACACATTTACACCTTTCTCTGAAAAGGAAGGCTTTGAGGTGGCTCACAGTGAAAATTCTACTCTATGAGTAGAACACTCATAGAGTGGTAACACAGAGCCTGAGAGGAGGGCAAGTTAAATAAATGGCCCGTCAAGATTAGACAACTAGTAACTCACACACTACATCCCTATGGAAGTCCCAGTCCCCTCTGTACACTAGCAGAGGGATTAGGTCTACTGAAGAAAGAGTTGTACTGGAGGGGCAGAAATCATTATCCTCTAGAATCATTATCCTCCTTGAATGTTAGGAGACATATTTACAGATTTATAAATATATTTACTTATTTTCTCTAAGTTCAGTGCTTAGTTCACAATGCTAGGCAATGCTGAAAGCCAAGAATATATTTCTTTTGTCTCACAGTTTTGTCAACTTTGTCCAGATTGACATACTGTTTATATTTCTTTTCTAATTTGTTCCCCTCTATTTTGAATTTGAACTGCTCTGGAGGTTTTTTCTCTCTTTTTTTTTAACTTGACTATAGTTAATAAAGCTCCTATGAAACTTGAAGAATGTAGGAAGTTGCTTTCTCATAGAAGAGTAGAGAGTGGTATTGGTGTCAATGGGACTTCCCTTGTGGTTCAGTGGTAAAGAACCCACCTGCCAATGCAGGAGATGCAGGTTAGATCCATGGGTAGGGAAGATACCTTGGAGAAGGAAATGGCAACCCATCCCAGTGTTCTTGCCTGGGAAATCCCATGGACAGAGGAGCCTGGCGGGTTATAGCCTGTGGAGTTGCAAAGAGTCAGACATGACTTTTCAATTGAACTTGCACATTGGTGTCAAAACATTTTACCAAGCATTTTCATAATCCTTTCAGAAATTTGATTTATGTGCCTGTCTGTTTAAAATATAAGGAAGACCTATCAAAAGTGGAGAGATGATAGATAAATAAGTATATAGCTTAGACCAAATACCTGTGTATTTTAGGATTTTTTATCATTCTGCTCAAAGTGAGGTTCCAAACAATATAATCTATGATAAAGTGGATAAAATGCATGTAATTGATTTCTCAGTGTGTAGACACATCCAGCTGGCTCTGCCTGTCAGGCTAAAAAGAATCACCTAGATTTAGTATTAAAGGATTTTCAAGTCCTTAGTGATTAATAGTTTCAGACTTATTACACTGCCTTATGCTTGCTCGCATATACAAGCATATACACTGCCTTATGCTTGCTTGCTTTCTTTGTGTGTGTGTACATGCTTTGGATTTCCAACCAGAAATCACCATCCTTGAGGCACAGACCATTTTGGGGAGAGGCTAGAAGGGATTTTATATCCTCCCTTTGTGTTTTAGCTCAATGGCATGCCTTTCTTCAGAGGTGCTTATAGGTACTCACTCACAAAATAAGAGTTATTATTCATTTAATTGCCACAACAACCCTTGAAATAGATACTCTTATTAAGCCCCCATTTTATAATACTTCCCTGGTGGCTCAGATGGTAAAGCGTCTGTCTACAATGTGAGAGACCTGGGTTCAATCCCTGGGTTGGGAAGATTCCCTGGAGAAGGAAATGGCAACCCACTCCAGTACTCTTGCCTTGAAAATCCCATGGACGGAGGAGCTTGGTGCAGGCTACCATTCATGGGGTCGCAAAGAGTCGGGCATGACTGAGCGACTTCACTTGACTTCACTTTATACTTTTAAAAACCAAGGCTCAGAGCAGCTAAATATCTCTTAGGTCACACAGGATAGTGGACCTGGGATTCAAATGTGAACACTTTGGTTTCGGAGTCATATATTATCTACTATGCTTTCATTCTGCCTTAACTAAAACCCATCAAGGTTATCACTGCCTAATGTTGCTTGGATTCGAATATGAATATTTCAGAAAAGCTTCAGAGTAAAAAATGGATTATCTTTAAAATGAAAGTCCAATTTTTAAGTTAAAGTAAGTTTTGGGTTAAGGTCTGTCATATTTTGGAACTTGTCAGCATGACACGGCTGTTTACCCGGAGTAGGTAGAGGGATAGAGGAAGGTAAAGCTGGCGCCAGAGTGAGCCTCTGAAGTGAGAGAAGCTGGAAAGCAGCTCCTGATAACAGAAGATTTGTCAGCCAAGGCAGCCAGACTGTGGGATGTGGTTTATCTTTTTTCATAGAAATAGTGGCAGTAGGGGTACAAGAAGCAGCACGTTGACTTGAGTTGAGTGGCCTTCAGTGCCGAGGAGACCGGAATGACTGACACTTGGTGATTTAGGACAGGCAGGTTTGAGACACGAAGAAATTAGTCCAGTGCCAGCAGACCCTCCCCACAGAGAAAGGGTTAGAATAATAAAGATTTCACATGCTTTAAACAAATCTGGAAGTATCATGAATCTCATAATTGCTCTTTTTAAAAATAATAACAAACAATGCCTACCAAATAACAATGAAAGAGAGGAATTTCTACAAATATTTCACTGAGTGACACCACCAGAACTGGCTTCATAGAAGCCACCCCTGTCTCTGTGCCTTTTGGTTTTCCTTGGATATTTTTTCAAGTATTTTATAGGAAATTGATGGGCTTCCCTCATGGCTCAGGGCCTCCCTGGTGGCTCAGACAGTAAAGAATCCATCTGCAACGTGGGAGGCCTGGGTTCAGTCCCTGGATTGGGAAGATCCCCTGGAAGATGGCAACCCCTCTTCAGTGTTCTTACCTTGGAGAATCCCCAAGGACAGATGAGCCTGGTGGGCTGTAGTCCATGGAGTCGCAAAGAGATGGACACGACTGAGTGACAGCATACGCACATGAGGAATTGATAGCTTTTGTAATATCACATCTGGAACACTGCAGAAAAAGAGTAACAGTAGTAATATGACATTAAGTTTTGGTTTGTTCATCACTAAAAAGCATATAAACCAATTGGATGGCGTTCAGAGAAAAGCAAGGAAAACCATTAAGAGAATGAAAGGACTGATTTATTAGCCATGATTAAAGGAACCAAATATGTCCAAAAGGAGAGAAGAGGAGCCTGCCTGACAGCAACTCACAAATATATGGAAGGTGCAGTGGCTCCTAGAGGGAGACAGATTTTTTTTTATCTGTGTCACAGCAAGTATATCTCGTCAAATAGATTTGGTTTAGAAAGAAAAATCACTGCTTTGTTCACTTATAGAAACAGTAGAAAGAACCACTCAGCTGTACAAAAAAATGTACTTACTGTACATTTTTTTCAGCCGATAGTCTCCCATTTGGAAAAAGACCAGGGCAATCTGAAGTAAAATGTGTTATTTATATTATTTCTATCATGGGAATTTCTGAAATGGTTGGAAAGGAACACCCATGATGATAGTGGCTAGAAGTGCTCCACAGAATAGGATTGATAGCTTTAAGGTAAATCTGTCCTATTTTGACCTACAACTACATAATTTTACTACCAACAAAGTAAGAGAACTCTGATATCAGTACTCTGCTTGCTTTGGAGTAGTAGGGAATGGTGGCAGCTTACATATCATATTTTGTTGTTTTTTTAAATATAAATTTATTTATTTTAATTGTAGGCTAGTTACTTTACAATATTATATTGGTTTTGCCATACACTGACATGAATCCACCACTGGTGTACATGTGTTCCCCATCCTGAACCACCTCCCTCCCCATCCCATCCCTCTGGGTCATCCCAGTGCAACAGCCCCGAGCAGAGTGTATCATGCATCGAAGTTGGACTGGCAATCTGTTTCACATGTGATAATGTACATGTTTCAATGCCATTCTCCCAAATCATCCCACCCTCACCCTCTCCACAGAGTCCAAAAGACTGTTCTATACATCTGTGTCTCTTTTGCTGTCTCGCATACAAGGTTATCATTACTGTCTTTCTAAACTCCATGCTGCTGCTACTGCTGCTAAGTCACTTCAGTCATGTCTGACTCTGTGTGATCCCATAGACAGCAGCCCACCAGGCTCCCCCTGTCCCTGGGATTCTCCAGGCAAGGACACTGCAGTGGGTTGCCATTTCCTTCTCCAATGCATGAAAGTGAAAAGTGAAAGTGAAGTCGCTCAGTTGTGTCTGACCCTCAGCAGCCCCATGGACTGCAGCCTTCCAGGCTCCTCTATCCATGGATTTTCCAGGCAAAATCCATGGGATTTTCCAGGATTTTACTGGAGTGGGGTGCCATTGCCTTCTCCCATGTAGTAGTGAGTATGTGTTAAACCCAAACTCCTAATTTATTCCTCCTCCTTTTCTCCTTTGGTAACTATAAGTTTTGTTTTCTATGTGAGTCTATTTTATTTTGTAAATAAGTTCATTTTATCACTTTTTTATATTCTCCATATAAGTCATATAATATGATATTTGTCTTTCTCTGTCTGGCTTCCTTTGATTAGTATAATAATTTCTAGGTCCATTTATATTGGTGCAAATGGCATTATTACATTCTTTTTTATGGCTGAGTAATATTCCACTGGGGGCTTCCCTTTAGTGGCTCAGTGGTAAAGAATCTGCCTGATAATGCAGGAGATGTGGGTTAAATCCCTGGGTTAGGAAGATACCCTGGAGAAGGAAATGGCAACCCACTACAGTATTTTTGCCTGGGAAATCCCATGGACAGAGGAACCTGTCTCAAAGAGTTGAACATGACTTAGTAACTAAACAACAACAACAATATTCCATTGTGTACATATACCACATCTTCTTTATCTATTCAGCTATCAGTGAATATTTAGATCGTTTCCATGTCTTGGCTATTATAAATGGTGCTGCAGTGAATATTGAGGTGCATGCATCTTTTTGAAATATGGTTTTCTCTGGGTATATGCCCAGGAGTGAAATTCCTGAATCATATGGTAACTTTATTTTTGGCTTTTTAAGGAAACTTCATACTGTTTTCCATAGTGTACCAATTTACATTCCCCTCAGCTGTTAGCTGGGTTCCTTCTTCTCCACATCCTCTCCAGCACTTATTATTTGTAGACTTTTTGATGATGGCCATTCTGACCCAATGTGAGGAGGTACCTCACTGTGGTTTTGATTTGTATTACTCTAATATTTAGTGATGGTGAACATCTGTATGTCTTCTTTGGAAAAATGTCTATTTAGATTTTCTGCCCATTTTTAACTGTGTTTTTTGTTTGTTTTTTGATATTGAGCTGCATGGGCTTGGAGATTAATCCCTTGCCATTTGCATCATTTGCAAATATTTTCTCCTATTCTGTAGGTTGACTTTTCATTTTGTTTATGGTTTCCTTTGATGTGCAAAAGCTTTTAAGTTGAATTAGGCCTCATTTGTTTATCTTTGTTTTTATTTCCGTAATTCTTGGAGACAGATCTGAAAAGATATTGCTCTGCTTTATGTCATAGAGCACTCTGCCTCTGGTTTTCCTCTAGTAGTTATAGTATCCAGTCTTACATTTAGATCTTCAATCCATTTTGAGTTTATTTTTGTATATGATGTTAGCAAATGTTTTAATTTTACATGTAGCTGTTCAGTTTTCTCAGCACCACTTATTGAAGAGACTCTCTTCTCTTTTCCATTGTACTCAATGGACTCTTTTCCATTGTATATTCTTTCCTCCTTTGTCATAGATTAATTGACCATAGGTATGCAGGTTTATTTCTGGGCTTTTTATCCTATTCCATTGATCTGTATTTCTATTAATGTGCCAGTGCCATACTGTTTTGATTACTATAGTTTTGTTGTTGTTCAGTCACTAAGTCATGTCTAACTGTTTCCAACTCCATGAACTGCAGCATGCCAGGCTCTCCTGTCCTTCACTATCTCCCTGAATTTGCTTTGTAATATAGTCTAAAGTCAGGGGGCCTGACTCCTGCACCTTCTTCCAATGAATAGCCTCTAGGAAGCGATGCACTGCAGCTGAGTAGTTGTCCTATGTGGAGGATGTTTGCCTATAGTTTTTTAAGTTCTGCTACTATAATGTAATGAAACAATATTTTGTAATATTAACCTATGCCTCTTCCTTCTTTGTCTGGCTCTCTCTACCTGCCTTCACTGCAGGAAGTAGCTTTTACCCTAGGTAGTAACGCTGTTATAGCATGAACAAAAGATAAAGTCAATTCAATAAGCTGAATTCTGCCCCACAGAAAAGGTTTCTAGGAACCAGTCCCACACAACCACCCCTAAGACAGGATGGCTCTCTGAATTGTGGAAGAAAAGTAAGAATCGGCAGGGAAGAAAGAGCTGGTACTGGGAAGTGTCCTGAGGCGGAGCCTTTGTACCAACTTCTTTCTGTCCCTGTAGACATGTAACTAGAAATTAAATTTTTTCAGGGAAAGAAAACTTTACTTTCATGTACCTGTGTTTGTGATCTGTGAAACCTGTAGTTACTACATTAATACATGTGTGTATTTTCAGCTACTGTACTAATACCTGTGTACTTTTTTGGTTACAGAGAAGGGCACTAACCTAAGGCTCTAATGGCAGGGCAGAGAGGGAGTGGGGGTTGCCTAATCTGAAATACCCACTTGAAGCACGTATGAGGAAGAGTCTTAAACATGAAAAGAAGTTGAGCAGCCAGATAAGCTGGTTGTATATGATACTGCAGTGTGCACAACGGTGGTAGTGGACAGGAACGCACCCATCAGGGAGTGAAGCAGCTGAAACAGTGAAATGTGATGGAAGGATCTGAGCCTAGATGACAGAAGACAAATAGTGGCTCCAAGAGATACCCAGGAAAGCAAGACAAGCAGTGGAGAGGATGAGGATGTTCAATGGACCAGCTTAGTTGAAGGCACAAGTGAGCAATGCGGCAGAGGTATCAGGCAAACTCAAGAGAAATTTGAAGGGGAGGGTTGACCGGGGTTGGAGATATGGGTGTTGTTAGTATGAAAATGCTGAGTCTGTGAAGCCAAATGAGATTATCTAAGAAAGATAGAGGAGAAAAGATATCCAAGGGGAGAATTCTAGAATAGCCCTATATGTAGAGGGTAGGGGAAAGTTCGGTGCCAGCACATGTAACAGAAAAACAAGGTCAGAAATGTGGGAGGGGAAACTACATGTACCATGCCTTAAAAAATCAAGAGAGAAACATATTCTAAAAGGAGTGATCAGTGGAATCAGACTCTGGAGACGAGTGAGAGGATGAGCTGACCTCTTGGCCCAGCCAGTTAGGAGGTTAGAGATCTCAGAAGGACCTATTTCTCTGGAATGATGAGGGCAGACACTAGGTTGCTAGGAGTAAGAAAGGAGTGAGTAAGAGAAATTAACAGCACTAGAGGCATATACTCTGTAAGAAGTTTGGCAGTGAATGAAGTAGAGATTGATAGTTGGAGTGAGGTCAAACGGAGCATGTCAGAAAGCGTCCAACTAAACATGGCCCTTTACGTTTTAATGTATGGGGCAATAAATTTAAAGGATTGGGAGGATTATTATCTGAAGATGATTTTATGCCCTACATCTTGCTGACGTACTATCACAATAGTGTACAGAATGGAATGTTTCTGGTACCTTCTTCCAAACAGCCCCGAAAGATGATTTTTTTCATGACCCTGTATCTTTCAGCCTTTATTTATGGAACTCACTTTACTTGCTTCATATCCTCATTTGATTTTCTATTGTCTAACGTGAATTTGTGTGTCAGATGCTTAAGATTTGAAATGAATAACAGCCCAATGGCAATGACTTTTAAGCTCAACATAGCAGCTTATTGTTAGCTTCATAATCACTCTGTACAAAAGTTATTGTTTGGCCCTGGTCCAAAGTAGTGAGGGAGAGGTACATTTTAATTAATAGAATAAGAAGCCAAACTAGTTATATTCCTTCGGTAGTCTAAAGTTTCATGTATAAACATTTACTGTTTTCAATTATTCACAGTGTTTGTGAAGGAAGAAAAAAAAAGCTAAAAGCGATTGTGCTGTGTTCGGTGATACACATTGCAATCAACAACTTCACACTTACAGCACAGAGCTTATTTGCAGTTGTTTTTTTCTGTTTATTGTCTGACTTTGACAAAGTTCACATCACTTTGCTCTCCTCTCAATGAAGGAGGTTTCTTGGATTTCCAAAATCCTGGCATAATATCAAATGTTGCTGCTGCTACTGCTGCTACGTCACTTCAATCGTGTCCAACTCTGTGCAACCCCACAGACGGCAGCCCACCAGGCTTCCTGTCCCTGGGATTCTCCAGGCAAGAACACTGGAGTGGGGTGCCATTGCCTTCTCCGGGAATATCAGATGCAACCTGGCATATATAAATTTATTTATTTTAATTGGAGAATACGTACTTTACCGGAGAAGGCAATGGCACCCCACTCCAGTACTCTTGCCTGGAAAATCCCATGGACGGAGGAGCCTGGTAGGCTGCAGTCCATGGGGTCACTAAGAGTCGGACACGACTGAGTGACTTCACTTTCACTTTTCACTTTCATGCATTGGAGAAGGAAATGGCAACCCACTCCAGTGTTCTTGCCTGGAGAATCCCAGGGATGGGGGAGCCTGGTGGGCTGCCGTCTATGGGGTCGCACAGAGTTGGACACAACTGAAGCGACTTAGCAGCAGCAGCAGCAAGTACTTTACAATATCGTGGTGGTTTTTGCCATACATCAACATGAATCAGCCACAGGTGTACATGTCCCCACATCTTGAATGCCCCTCCCCTCCCTCCCCACCCCATCCCTCTGGGTTGTCCAGAGCACAAGCTATGGGTGCCCTACTTCATGCATCGAACTTGCACTGGTCATCTATTTTACATATGGTAATATACAGGTGTCAGTACTGTTCTCTCAAATCATCCCACCCTCACCTTCTCCCACAGAGTCCAAAAAGTCTGTACTTCACATCTGTATCTCTTTTCCTGTCTTGTATATATGGTCATAGTTACCATAAATGCATTAATATACTGTATTGGTGTTTCTTTTTCTGACTTACTTCACTCTGTATAATAGACTCCAATTTCATCCACCTCATTAGAACTGACTCAACTGTGTTCTTTTTTATAGCTGAATAATATTCCACTGTGTTCCTGACACATTACTGACAGGAAATATTCCATTGCACTTGGGCAAACTGTGGGAGATTTGTGTGATGATTCCTAAACCAAACTCATTATGATTTCACACAAGTAGATGGTCATACTGCAGGGAGACAGCTATTTTCAGCTGATGGCCTATTTTACTTTTTTTAAATCAATATATAAATTGTTTCCTTGGACTTTTAGAAATATATTTATCTCAGAAAGGAAAACATTGGAAATAGGCTTTTAATGTGGCAGCAGATTTGATTTTCTTTGGAGAATTCTGAAGCTCTTAGTTTGGTTTTCTCCACTACTATGCACAGTTACAAATACATTTTCTTTTCCTTTTCAATCAGAATACATCTGTTTTGTCCATTTTCTTTTAAAGAACACTAGATTCTATATGTTCATCAATATAATTGGTAGTTTAAACTCACCATTTCTCTGATTCTAATTTTTTGCCAAATCCATAACAGAAGTTAAACCTTAGAAAAGTCAAACAGTCCTTCTGGTGAAGAGAGAACTTAATAGTCATATTAATACTTTGAAACCGACAGGATAGTAACATCCTAAAAATAATTAATTTTATACAACCACATAGAGTTCATACAGAAATCTAAAATTATTTGGTACGTTTTATAGTTATTCTTGTTCCCTAAGTGTTTTCAACCCTGCAGTCACTCCCCCAGTGAATTACACCTTAGTATATACTTTTTTGTACTACTTAAATCTGCTGTTATTAGCCCCATTTTTTTCTGCACCCGTTGGATTTGTCTTCAGTACAGAATGGGACAAAATGAAAAGAAAAAAGCAAAAGAGTTAAATCTGCCTTTTATGGTAGGAACAGAATACTATCATGGTCAGTCAGTCATTTTTAAAATGAATACCTCACCTGTAATACTTGGTAATTTTTAAAACTAATGTGCTGATGAGCAGGGATGTTTCTGAGCATTTATCTCCAAACTAACTTGACTCGTTTTGCAAAATAACTTTTAAACTTACTGTTTGTTATCATTTTCAAGAAATACTCAAAGCAAGAGTTCTGTTGCAGTCAGACATATTGCATAAGATAGTGTGTGATGATTCTTATGTCTTCATTGATTCATTATGAAATAATTCACTATGCCTTCATGTAAGTGATTATCATACTGCTGGAGAGACAAGTGTTTTCAGCTAATATCCATTTCACTTTTTAAAAAATTGGGATATAGTTGCTTTACAATGTTGTGTTAGTTTCTGCTGTACTACAAAATAAATCAGCTGCTGCTGCTGCTGCTGCTGTTGCTAAGTTGCTTCAGTCGTGTCCGACTCGTGCGACTCCGTAGATGGCAGCCCACCAGGCTTCCCTGTCCCTGGGATTCTCCAGGCAAGAACACTAGAATGGGTTGCCATTTCCTTTTCCAATACATGAAAGTGAAAAGTGAAAGTGAAGTCACTCAATCATGTCCGACTCTTCGCGACCCCATGGACTGCAGCCCACCAGGCTCCTCCGTCCATGGGATTTCCTAGGCAAAAGTACTGGAGTGGGGTGCGATTGCCTTCTCCGGTAAATCAGCTATATGTATACATATATGCCCTCCCTCATGAGCCTCCCTCCCACCCCCTACACCCATCTCACCTGTTTGGTCACCACAGAGCACTGAGCTGAGCTCCTTGTGTTATAGAACAACTTCCCACCAACTATCTGTTTTATATACGTAAGTGTATATGTATCAGCGCCACTCTCTCAGTTCGTCACACCCTCCTTTTCCCCCACTGTGTCCACAGTCTGTTCTCTCAGTCTGCATCTCTGTTCCTGCCTTGCAGATAGATTTTGTTTCACGTTTTTAAAAAAGGAATATGTTTTCCCTATCTTGCTTAACACAGAGGCATATTCTTCATGTATCCATTAAGATTTAGAAGAAGTATTTTACTATCATATAAGAGCTAGAGGCTTTCATATATCATGTAAGAGCTAGGGGTAGCAATATGAAAAAATGAAAAAATAAACTGGGTCATGAAGTTCTCAACTGCTCAAATCTTTTCATATTTGCATATTGATCGGTAAAGAACCACTAGCCCCATATCCTAGTAATGACTGAATTATATTGGAATCTATGTATTTCTTTGAATGGAATTCAAGGTAATTGTTTGAAAAACACTCCTCATGAAATATTTCTTTGATTCATACATAAATATATTACTTATTTTTAATGGTAATCATAAATTTTTTAAAAGTTATATTCTATATCAGAAATATAATATTAGAAGGGCTTTCCAGTTTCATCTCTTAAGAGATACTAGTCAGTTCTTAACCAAAATGTCAGCTTAGCTAATGCTAAAAGTTTGCACATATTGTTACTTTCAGGAAGAGATTTGTAATATTTTAATCTACCCTAATAAAGCTGTGAGAAATGTGAGAAAGGTGTATTATTTGGTCCACTTTACAGAAGAGAAAAATGAAGCACAGAATGGTTGAGTTGCTTTCCAGAGGTCACAAGCCTAGTTTATGGCAGCTCTGGGGTATAATCATCAGACAACTCTAAATAAAAGAATATTAGATGTATTATTATTTATGTTTTCAGTCTCACAACTTTTAATGTAATTCTGAATTAGATATTTCTGGAGAAAGCTGATATATGGAAATTCAAAAGCCATATCTATTCCAAAATAAACATAGAAAACTATTTAGGGGGCTGTTAATGTCTATCTGCCTCAGCTGTGTCACACATGTCTACTTCTCTCATAAGAAAATTCTGCACTGGACTCATCCAACATATTAAAATATTTTTGTTCTTTTAACAATAAGAAACAATAAAATCCACAGTAAAAGCTACAGTAAAATTAAAACTGTCAGCCCATACCAAATACTTAAATAAGGGCTTTTTAACATTTTAATGATGTTACATTTCCTGAAATAAAAATTGATATAAAATTCATAAAAATAATACCAGGAAACTTAGGTAGACCATGTTGAGGTATTTATTATTACGTTAAAAGCAGATCAGCCCTTATCAAAATGAAAGAAATCCACTTAACGAAGAGGGTAACTGGTTACAGTTCAGGAAGCCATTTTCCTTCTTTGCTTCACTGCTTCCTCTGTTGCTTCCTCCCTCCCTCCCTTCCCCCCTTCCCCTTTCATCCATCCCTTCCTGACTGCCTTCCTTTCCTCCTTGGCTTCCTCCTCTCTTCCCTCCCTCCCATCCTGCTTCTTTTTCTTCTTTCATTATTTGCTTTGGGTTATTGAGTGTCCTTGAGGGCTCCGCTGGTGGCTCAGTGGTAAATAATCTGCCTGCAATGCAGGACATGCAGGCTTGATCCCTGAATCTGCCCGCAATGCGGGAGACCTGGGTTCGATCCCTGGGTTGGGAAAATCCCCTGGAGAAGGGAAAGGCTACCCACTCCAGTATTCTGGCCTGGAGAATTCCATGGACTATATAGTCCGTGGGGTTGCAAAGAGCCAGACACCACTAAGAGACTTCACTTCATTGGGAATATCCCCTGGAGGAGGGCATGACAACCCATTCTGGTATTCTTGCCTGGAGAGTCCCATGGACAGAGGAGCCTAGTGGGCTACATACAGTCCATGGGGTCACGAAGAGGTGGACGTGACTGAGCATGCACACACGTTGAGCATCATTATGTTTCTAAGGCAGAGACTTCTCATTCAAAGGATGCTCACTGTAACTGAAAACAGCAGGCCACAGACAAAGAAGCATCACTAGGAAAAGCATAAATTCTAGAGCCAGACAGACAGCCCTGGGTTTAAATTCCAGTGTCCCATTTAGTTTGGGATTATTTCGAGTAATTACTTCACCCCATCTCTAAGATGGGGATAAATAATACATACTTGGCTGTGCCACTAGGAGCATAATTAAATAAACAATTATTTAATTATGAAGCCGAGGACCACTATGCCTGGTATATGAAAGACATTTGAAGTGTATTAGTTCCCTCTTTTTACCTCACTCCCTCTGCTTACCTTCCTCCCCTTTACATCTTAAACTTCTTCATTTATTTATTTTCTCTGGCAGTGCTGAATGGCATGTGAAATCTTAGCTCCTTGACCAGGGATGGAACCCACACCCTTTACATTGGAAGTGTAACCACTGGTCCCCCAGAGAAGTTCCTCCCCTTTATAATTAGCATCTTTTCTTCAAAGAGTTACTCTTACTTATAATAATATCCTAAGGCCCAACCTTTGTCCTTTTGAAGAAATAAGCTCATTTAGCTTTTCTACAAAGCCTTACAAAAATGTAAAAAATCTTACCAAAGAATTGCAATTATTAATATTTATATATAATTCATAGTAATCATGTCCCATAGAACCTACAAGTTTCCCCCAAGTGCCAAGCACTTATCTAGATTTTGAGGGCCTAGAAACCATCTGGCCTTGACAACCCAATAAGTTCATTCCCTCAAGGTTTTCAGCAGCTTCTCTTCCATTCAGCTTAGGATTTCTTCTTTTTGTAGCTGTCAGCAGGAAATGAAATGGCATATGGCGGTAACAATTTTGAAATTTAACTGATATTTGCTTCCAAGATTTTCCAACTTTTGAAAGCTAGAGTCAGTCACAGTTATCAGCCAAGAAGAATTTACGAGATATTAATCTGGACATAGATTTGAAAACATAAAGGGCTGTTATCCTCAAAAAGCTTCCCAAGGGGAGATGGGAGGGCAGTGCGGACTCTCAGGAATTCCAGATATCTGCAGCGTAGTTCAGAAGGGAGTCTTCTGTGCATCATGTACAGGGTGGGTTTCATCTTCATATTTCCCCACAGGCCTCTGTCCCTAGTAGACAAAGCAACCAACAGCAGAGACGTGAATGAATAGCTGTAGCAAACCACTCCTATAAATGTTTAACTAGATGAAATATCTCACCTACTAGTGGGGATTAGATATGAATGTGCTCAGTCACTCAGTCATGTCTGACTTTTTGAGGCCCCATGGATGGTAGCCCACCAGCCTGTTCTGTCCATGGAATTTTCCAGGCAAGAATCCTGGAGTGCGTTGCTATTTCCTACTCCAGGGGATCTTCCTGATCCAGGAATCGAACCTGTGTCTCTAGCTTCTCCTCCATTGACAGGTGAATTCTTTATAGTGCCACCTAGGAAGCCTTTAGATGTGAATATATATGTGTGTGTGTATATATATATATATATATGTTAGTCACTCAGTCATGTCCAACTCTTTGTGACCCCATGGACTATAGCCCACCAGGCTCCTCTGTCCATGGAATTTTCCAGTCAAGAATACTGGAGTAAGTAGCTATTTCCTTCTCTAGGGGATCTTCCCGCTCCAGAGGTTGAACCCAGTTATCCTGCATCACAGGCAGATTCTTTACCATCTGAGCCACCAGGGAAGCTCATAGATGTGAACAGAAGAACATTATTGGTATTCTTTTTTTGCCAGATGGATTTCAGATTTACTTTCAAAGCTAGTTTATAATATATATATTAAGAATAAGGCACATAACAAGTTTAAGTCTTAATAACTGAAGAGGTACTTCCCAGGTGGCTCCGTGGTAAAGAACCTACCAGTAATGCAGGAAACACAGGAGTCATCAATTCGATCCCTGGGTCAGGAATATCCCCTGGAGGAGAAAATGGCAATCCACTCCAGTATTCTTGCTTGGGAAATCCCATGGACAGAGGAACCTGGTGGGCCACAATCCATAGGGTTGCAAAGAGTCAGACATGACTGTCTGGTGGCAGGGGAAGCAATCATTCTCAGCACTTTCTCTAAAAACTTTTTCTTTTGTGTGACTCTTCACCCAAGGGGAAGAAAGTGGAACCACAGTTGTATTCTTTAGTCGATGCTGAAGCGTTTTAATTTAGCCACTTTTCCTATGATTTAAACAATAAATTGATGATGAAAAAGATGGAGAGAGTGAGTACCTAAGTCTGCAGAAAAACTGAGGGAAAACCAACACTTTTTGTGAACAGTAGAAATGGAAACGCTATTGAGAGTCTGGTCCAGTCTCAGATAAATGTAAAATAAATAACATGATTATTTTAATTTAATCCTGAAGCTGTTTTTCATTATTTCTGGGTTTTACTACACCCATCAAAAGCAATACAATGCGTAACCTTTCTTATTAAACTTTTAAGGGGCGCATATTTCCTCTTAATATGTTTTGCATCATGTGTCATACAGAAAACCAGTGGGTGGGTTTTCCATTTCTTCCAGCTTTAGCAATAGTAAAGACAGTTGTTAACTCTTTTCTGAGTCATACTTTGAATACACTTAACAATTGCCTGAATCAGAAACCTTGCAAAGAAATGAAAGTAAGAACTGGAGGTGGGTAAACAGAAATTTGTTGTAAAATGGATATGGTAGAAACATAGTCCGTTTCCACTGATAGTGAATTAATGAGGAATTGGGGGATTAATAAGTTTTTGATTAAAATGAACAACTTCTTCTCTCTGAAAACAGTTAATTTCTTTAGCAATGTGACCCTTGCAGAGCCTGGTGGAGGGAAACGATATTCAGTTAAGTATGAGGTTGAAAGCATAAAAATAATTATTGCTGTGTCTGGAACTATTTAATTATTATGGTGTCTGGAACTCTTTAATTATTATGGTTAAGTAAGGAGTGAAGGCAACATAGGGATTCCTTTCTGAGGAGCTTAACCTCACTCTGTTCTCAGTAAATGCTGCACAGCAGTCTGCCATGAAACACCAATTTCCGAATTGGATGCTGTTCGTCATGAATGGTAGTATAAGATGTGCAAGCCCAGGTGTGGCCCAGTGCAACCCTGTCACCACCCCTGAGACCCAAAGTAAAACAGAAGTTCTCTAGCAATAGCATCATTTCTATATGTTTCTATACGTTCTGGGACCGGGAGAGGGTGGGATGATTGGGGAGAATAGCATTGAAATATGTATAATATCATATCTGAAACGAGTTGTCAGTCCAGGTATGATGCCCGATAACAGATGCCTGGGGCTGGAGCACTGGGACGACCTGGAGGGATGGTGAGGGGAGGGGGGAGGGAGGAGGGTTCAGGATGGGGAACATGTGTATACTGGTGGCGGATCCATCTCGATGGATAGTAAAAGCAATATAATATTGTAAAGTTAAGCAAAATAAAAAAATAATAAAAATAAAAAACTATATCACTTTCCATATTCTGTGCATACTAGGTCTTCACAAAAACATGAAAAAAAAAAAAGAAAAACGGCGCATTGTCTCTGGGTATTTGTAAGAATAATCTTATTTATTTATTTATATTTATTTTGGGCTGTATCAGGTCTTTGTTGCTGTGCCTGCTTTTCTTTGGTTCCGCTGAGCAGGGGCGATTCTCAAGTTGTGGTGCGTGGGCTTCTCATTGTGGTGATTTCTCTTGCTGTGGAGTAAGTCTCTAGGGTGTGCGGCCTTCCGTAGTTGCAACACGTGGGCTCAGTAGTTCCGTGGTGCACGGGCTTTGTTGCTCCATGGAATGTGGTATCTTCCCAAATCAGGTATCGAACCCACATCTCCTGCATTGGCAGGTGGATTCTTTATCACTGAGCCACCAGGGAAGCCCTGCCTGGAATTAGGAATATAATTTTAAGCTGTGGAATCAATATCTAAGTTATAGTGGAGGTTGTGGTAGAAACTAGAGAAAGAAAGGTCAAGTTCAATATGACTACCTTCTGCACTTCATTCCCCATCTCTATGAAGCACCGTAATTTGTAAGTGCAAAGCTCAGCAAGGCACTGCCTTTGGTGATTATGGGCAAACCGTGTTTACTGGGGGTTCTTGTGATGAATTGCTATTGCTGACCTGTGTCCAATTATCACAGTTTCCTAATGAATTTTTAGATGCACCGCTTGCTGCTTCTAACTGAGATTCTCTGCTCAAGCAATCCATAAGCCCTATTCTAACAAGACTGGAGGAAGCAGTGTGCTGGGAAAATTGCAGTGAGCAGGTAGTAACTGCAGTGGGCATGAAGTCACCTGACATAGGACATTGTGAATGCTTTTCGAACAGCTAATTAGCCATATATGATAATGTATTAAGAGTGTCAAGAACTGTACCCAATGAACTGGATACAACACCAATTATTATGAAATGCGTGTTTTTAGTAGCTATACTGGTTGCCCTTCCATAACATCATTAAGAAAACAGACCCAGGAGAAGAAAGGCAGTTAGTTTCATATGTTTTTATTTGCCTTCCTACCCAAGGTGTTACTGCATATCCAAGACCTTTTTATATACAATTTTGAGTAGACAGGGAAGCAAATATGCAAATGTTATCCAAATTTTTGTTGTGGTCTTTATTTTTTCTCTATCTTTGATAAAATATGCTTTGAATTTTACGTCACAACTTGCAAATTACCTTGAAATTCCAAGCATAAGAATTTGTAGTAAGTTTCTTTTTCCACAAATTTAAAAGTTCATGAAATAATGTTTGAATATTGTGGGTGAGACACTAGCACTTATCTTCTATATGGTTATTATAAAGGAGAGTCATTATGGCTGTATTTGGAATTCCTGATATTTTATGCCTCCACAGAAATGCTATCCCCAGGCCAGTATGAATTTTTTATTTTCTGGTGCCTGAAAAACTGAACACCAGCATAATATATAACTCTTAGAAGATTCACAGTACATAGGATATTGTGTATATATTCAGCAAAATTACAAAAATAAAACACCAATTGTTATAGATATCTAACAGTTTGTCAATGAAATCTTTTGTGTGACTTTAGGAAATGAAATAATTATATATTCTATAAATTGTAGAAACAATTTTATCTTAAAATTATCTTAAATCTTAATCAGTCTAATGGCACTGATTTAATCAAGCTGGTTAATAACTGGATTTCTTACCCAGTGATTCAGTTTGATCAAATTTGTCTTGTCTTTTCTGGAAGAGAAAAATTCCCTACCCACCTTCTCAAACCATCACAAAGAGGTAAAAAAACAAGGGAATGTGTTTACACATGTATCTCAGTGAGCTGGGATACTGCTTAGATGGATCCTGCAGTTGGCTACATCTGACTCGGATGCTTCCACCTTCCCTGCAGCCTAAACCACAGATCCATCTGCGGGCTGCTCCCTGACATACCTGGCAAGTTCTGAAACATACTCATTTATTCTTTTCATTATGGATACAGTTTTCTAAGCACTAAAATACAGTGGTCAACAAGATGTATCTTGTTGGGGACATAATTTTTGTCCTGCTCTTATGGAGTGTAAAATATACTTGAGGATCTAGACATTAAACATCCAAGTAAAGGATACAGTCATTGTGAACTATGCCAAGTGCTGTAAGAGAAATGATGGATAGTGACGAGGAGCCCTGTACACAGGCTTGTCAGAGACTCTTTCACTGTGAAGGGGATATTTCAAATAAGAGGAAACCAGTCTTAATAAAACTTAGGATAAGAAAATTCCAGGCATAGGAAAGTGTTTGTTTAAAGGTCTGTGGCAAGAAAGAGCTTAGCATTTTGAAGGAAAAAAAAAAAAGGTCAGTTTAGTGAGAAAGTGATTGGACTAGGGAAAAGGTGGTACCTGGAGAGAATGGAGTGGATGAAGAGGTACCCAGGATCAGATCATCAGATCTTTGTAGACGCTGACAGGGAGCTCAGATTTTATGTTCATTGCACCTAAAGGCACCCCGGACTCATTGTGACCAAAACTAAACTTGTGATCTTCTTGTCTGGTATCAACCACATCAGCCAAGAACAGGAAACACTCCAGATCTTTCAGAGTTAATTTAATTGAAGGACTTGCGTACACAGATGATAGAAGAACTGAGAAGCAAAACAGATGGTGAGGCAACCTAGAAATCATGAAGTCTCTGTCACCCTGGAGGGACAAGGAGAGGGGCTGACTTTTCAGACTCTGGTCTCTTCCATATTACAATGTGGATATGAAGTCTGAAACATAGGTTTTAAATTTTTTATTTATTTGTTTTAATTTTACAGATTGAACAACCAAACATTATGTGCTTCTTAATATGATCTAATAAAGAAAAACACAGTACCACCCAGTTAGATGGAACATTTAGATCTTATTAGACTCATAATTCAAACAAAGCAATGATTAAAATACATGTATAAACAATAAGAGTAACATGTAAGCAATGAACACTGGATATTTGCTGAGATTAAGAAATTTTAATTTCTAAAAATTTGAGAGTGATATTTTAGTTACATTAAAAAATACTTATCTTTTAGATATACATACTGAAGAATTTGGAGCTTTGCTGGTGGTGCTAGTGGTAAAGAATCCACCTGAAAACTCAGGAGACATAACAGATGTGGGTTCAGTCCCTGGCATCCCATTCCAGTATTCTTGCCTGGAGAATCCCATGGACAGAGGAGCCTAGCGGGCTATGGTCTATAGGGTTACAGAGAGTTGAACATGACTGAAGCGACTTAGCACACATGTACATTGAAGAATTTACAGATGAAATGACGTGATGTCTGGAAATGACTTAAAAAAAATCAAGTGAGAGTAGGTGAGGGAATAGGAGTTTAGATAAAATAAGATTGACCATATGTTGCTAATTGTTGAAGACCAGTATTCAGTATACCAATTAATCTATTTTTGTTTTGTCTGAATGTTCTACAAATAAAACGTTAGATCTAAATAACTTTGTGAGAATGGATGGCACTTCCTAGAAGGAGTTTGTGAGGAAACAGATGCAAAAATTGAGGCTTGAAGACCATAACTTTTAGGGGTGGGGAAAGGGAGGAACCAGAAAAGAAGACTGAAAAGGGGCAGGGAGAGGCAAAGATGAATAAAGAAAATTTGGAGTGTGTAGAATCACAAAGCCAAGAAAGAAGAGGAGTAGTGGTTAACATATGTGTAACGTGACTGACAATTAGACTAAGATGAGCACAGAAAAGTCCGTCTCATCTCAAGTGTGACTTGGGACTCTGTTATCTTAGTGGAAAGAGGGTAGAAGGATGATAAGATTGGGATTTGATCTTGGGGCACGGAGACATGGCTCCTTGTCTGTGTGACCTGCCCAGTTTACTAGAGAACTGGGAAACAGACAAGAACCTGGGTGACTTTGGCTCCCAGTTAACATCATCCCTTGTATGATTATCTCAGGAACCTCTCAAAGAAAAATGGCTACATCTTATGGTGAGATTCTGGCATTCCTGAGTCCTGCACACATATTGTCACATAACAGTCTTCAGTGCTACCCTCACTTTAAACATCTCCATCATCCAGAGGAGCTTTTCTCGTTATGGAGGATAGGTTTGAAATCTGTGTGAAGAAGACCCGTAAAATCAAAGAAAGATTGTTAGCATAAATAATTTAGCCATGATGTATGAAAAATAGTTTATTCATGGGTAATTGCTGCTGCTAAGTCGCTTCAGTCGTGTCCGACTCTGTGCGACCCCAGAGACGGCAGCCCACCCGTCCTTGGGGTTCTCCAGGCAAGAACACTGGAGTGGGTTGCCATTTCCTTCTCCAATGCATGAAAGTGAAAAGTAAAAGTGAAGTCGCTCAGTCGTGTCCAACTCCTAGAGACCCCATGGACTGCAGCCTGCCAGGCTCCTCCGTCCATGTGATTTTCCAGGCAGGAGTACTGTAGTAGGGTGCCATTGCCTTCTCCATCATGGGTAATTAAGTCCCCCTAATTTTTTGAAAAGGATGAAGATGGTTCTAGCCAAACCTTTGTTCACTTTCTTAAGTTCTTTTTTAATATATAAGTTGCCATCTGAACTAGATGTCCATTTAGGATAGAGATGTAAAGATTTATCTATTCATTCCACAGGTAAATCAACAAGTATTCACTGAGTGTCTAGTAGGTATCAGGCACTATTACAGACACCAGGCAGTAACAGTGGACAAGAACCAGGCAATAAACAAAAACAGACAAAATTCTTGCTTTCATACAATTTACATTTGAGTTGAAGAGATAGTTAAAATTTAAATACACTCACACACACACATATGTACACATACAGAATGCAGATTTGTCTGATAGTGATAAGTGCTATGAAGACAGATATGTTCCAAGTGCTCAGTCGTGTCTGACTCTTTGTGACCCCATAGAGCCCATCAGGCTCCTTTGTCCATGGAATTTTCCAGGCAACAATACTGGAGTGGGTTGCCATTTCCTTCTCCAGGGGATATTCCCACCCAGAGAATGAACCCGAGACTCATGTCTCCTGCATTGGCAGGCGGGTTCCAGTGCCACCTGGGAAGTTCCATGAAGACAGATCAAGCATAGTAAAAGGACAAAACATGAAAAAGTTGCTTTTTCAGTAGTTGGTCAGAGAAGTGCCTGTGATGAGATGGCATTTGACCAGAGACTTGAACCTTGCTCTGAGAACCTTGCTCTCTGGGAAGAGCTGCCCAAGCAAAAAGGAACAGCAAGTGCAAAGACCTAGAAGTGTTCACATGCTTGATTTGCAGAACAGTGAGTAGAGGAGGGAGTGTGACTTCAGCAGAGAGCATGAGGAGGAGAGCGGAGAGGTAGAACGAAATGGGTACAAGAAGGTTGGGGAGTGGAGACAGATTGTGAAAAACCTTGCCAATCACATTAAAAGCTAGATTTTATTATTGAGGAAGAAGAAGGGGTTATGTGGTTTTGAGAACAGGCGTGGTATGACTGACTTAGTTTCTTAAAAGATTTGTGTATTTGTGTGTATTCATCCATTGTTTCCAGTAGTCATGTATGAATGTGAGAGTTGGCCTATAATGAAAGTTGAGCACCAAAGAATTGATGCTTTTGAACTGTGATATTGGAGAAGATTCTTGAGAGTCACTTGGACTGCAAGGAGATCCAACCAGTCCATCCTAAAGGAAATCAATCCTGAATATTCATTGGAAGGACTGATGCTGAAGCTGAAACTTCAGTACTTTGGCCACCTGATGCAAAGAACTGACAGATTTGAAAAGACCCTGATAATGGGAAAGACTGAAGGTGGGAGGAGAAGGGGAAAACAGAGGATGAGATGGTTGGGTGGCATCACCGACTCAATGGACATGAGTTTGAGTAAATTCTGGGAGTTGGTGATGGACAGGGAGGCCTGGTGTGCTGCAGTCCATGGGGTCGCAAAGAATCGGACATGACTGAGCAACTGAACTGACTGACTGACTCATTGTTTATCTGATACTGTAAAGTTTAGAACTGGTCAAGTGAAGTATAAACATCTCTTTATTCTTTAGAACTCCACAAGGTCATTTGAAGTCCTTGTTAGTGTTAGTCACTCAGTTGTGTCTGATTCTTTATGATGCTATGGACTGTAGCCTGCCAGGCTCCTCTGTCTGGAATTCGGAATAGAATTCTCCAGGTAAGAATGCTGGAGCGCGTAGCCATTCCCTTTACTAGGGGATCTTCCTAACTCAGGAACTGAACCCAGTCTCCTGCATTGTAGGCAGATTCTTTATGGTCCGAGTCACCAGGAAAGCCCTTTAAGTCCTAGAAAAGCTCTTAAAGTAATTTGTGACAAATGAAATATTTGGCATGTATGCATGTTATTATTAACATGGCACAGTTGCCTTCCTAGATATCAATTCAATTTAGCCATATTGGTTGAAAGTAACTTCTAGCCTATTTTCTCCCTTTTCTTCCTAATTTGTGGAAGAAGACCCTGAGGCCAAAAGCAGTTAATCTCTGTCTAGGATCACATAGCTAAATATTTTTTATAGGACAAAGGCCAAGATTTTCTCACTTCCAGCCCTGTGTTTTTCAGACACTAACCTGCTCTAATCCCATGAATTGTTGACTAATTTCAATTCTAATTTTAGAAAAATTAGAGAGACAAAGTTTTTCTAGACTCAGGAAAACAAGAATATAAATTAATAACCAGGTGATAGTTAATAAAATACTTTTTATCCATCCGCTTTTATTTCCTGTTATCAGAGAAATGTATATCCTTTTCTAACCATCAAAAGCTCTCTTAAACAATACAGTTTCTCAAACTGAAAAATGAAATCAGCTCTGAATTATTCTACATTTAACAAACGTCTAAAATTGAAACTGAATGTGATGACAGAACTTTATTAAATCTTGGTGAAGTCATGTGAAGTTAAACTTTAAACTAGTTTACCGAAGTCACACATGTACAAATCAGATTTTCCCCATCCCTAAATCATCACTGAGTTTTAAATTCTGTCTAGCGAGTCTTGGCTGTTACAGTGTTGGTTCCTTTAGCCTGTAAATGTCAAGGTCAGTTGGAGGCTAGGGCTGTGGGGTATTAGGGAAAGAGAAATTAAAAGAATGATGAAAAGATCCCCAAATCTCAGAGGATAGGAGTGGCGGTGGTGGAAACCATATGATGCATGCTTTTTGCCACATTTTGAAATGTAAACTCAAATTCAAAGTCTTCTAAAAACACTGAGCAGAGTGTATAGAGATTAACAGACAGTTTGCAGATGTCAAGAGGAATTTATGCCCTACTGGGCAAAGGACACTGTAAGTCTATATCTTGTAGTCTACAATATAAAGCATCGATTTCAGTGTACTAAGGAAGACTTCTTGGAGGAGGTGACATCTGAGATGATTTTGAAGGACTGGTAGAAGGGATTGCTATGGAGGAGGGCATAATCTCAGCTATACAGAGAGGGAAGACATCAGAAGTAAGATGGAAAGCAGTTGTGTGTATCCGAGGAATACACGTAATTCAGTGTTGCTGGTGCACAAAACCCAACCAAAAAACTCACTTGGTTCCCTTGGTGAAGTGGGAGCATTGAAACTCATTTGCTTTGTAGACAAAAAAAGAGTTATTAAAAGTTGTCAGAGAAAGGCTAATTAATTTTCTACATCCAAACAATATAAAAAATGGGTGCCTTTTCATGGAGAATTTCAGACGATCTGGGTGAACCTTCATTTTTGTCTGCCTCCAAGGTCACTGTGAGTTAAGTTGAGATCAAACTGTAAAGTCAGGTAGCAAAAATCCTTGCAGTTCTCAAAAGAAGATAGAAATACATTACGCAATATATTTAAGAAGATTTGTTTAAGATGTTTTAAAGATAACTTTGTTTATTATGTATTTTTGGCTGCACTCAGCCCTCAATGCTGTTCAGGCATTCTCTAGTTGTGGAGAGCAGGGACTACTCTCTTGTGATACACAGGCTTCTCATTGCGGTGCATTTCCTTGTTGCAGAGTGTGGGCTCTAGGGCATGGGGGCTTCAGAAGTTTGGCGTTTGGGCTCAATAGTTGGGTCCCCAGGCTCTAGGATACAAATTAAGTAGTTGTGGTGCACAGGCTTAGTTGCTCTGCAGTATGTGGGATCTTTCTGGATCAGGGATCAAACCTGTGTCTCCCGCATTGTAAAGCTGATTCTTTACCACTAAGCTACCAGGGAAGTCCCTGTTGCTAAGATTTTGGTCTTTCTGCATACCTCTGACTATACCTATGGATCAACAAGTCTTAACTTTTCTGCAACTTTACTATCTTTTGAATTTTATACTTCATTATTTCTCACCTGGACTTCTGACAAACTTTTCTCTCTACTTCTAGTCTCATGCAGTTCTAGGCATTGAAGTGATTTTTCTCAGGGGCAACTATGATTTTATTCTACCCATAAATCTCTTGGCCCCCACACTTTCTGGATAAAATCTAGTCTCCTTATTAACGGCCCTCTTGGTTCCAGTTCCCGTCTTCTGCCTCATCTTTTTGACTTCTCATTTTACTGTTATTTCCTCTAGTTTGCTATTCCTTTATACTCACTACCCTTTTGCTTCCCAGGTAGCGCTAGTGGTAAAGAACCCCCCTGCCAGTGCAGGAGACATAAGAGACATGGGTTCGATCCTTGGATCAGGAATATCCCCTGGAGAAGGGCACGGCTCTTCAACCCACTCCAGTCTTCTTGCCCGGAGAATCGCATGGACAGAAGAGCCTGATGGATTGCAGTCCATAGGGTCACACAGAGTCAGACATGACTGGAGCGACTTAGCATGCACCTCTTTGCTTAAAAAAATGACTTCCTCTCATTCTCCTGGTAAATATGTTCAGTTCACATTTATTTCTCCTAGGAACTCACTCTAAGTTTTAGACCAAGTGTAGGAGGAAACTTCAGGCTTCATCAGATTATCTTTTCTTACTTGTCACAGATCACATATCACACTGTATTATAAGGGTGTATCTTACCTGTTAAGAACTTCTTAATGGCTGTAAAAGTGTTAGTCCCTCAGTCAAGTCAGACTCTGCCACCTCATGGACTGAAGCCCGCCATGCTCCTCTGTCCATGGACTTCTCCAGGCAAGAAAACTGGAGGGACAGCTGTTCCCTTCTCCAGGGAATCTTCCCGACCCAAGGACTGGATCAGGATATCCTGCATTGCAGGCAGATTCTTTACCTCCTGAGCCACCAGGAACGCCCTCTTAGTGGCCAGGACTCTTTTATTTATGTATCTTTCACATCCAATGAATTGTTTTGATTTAGTCAAATTTCTCAGTAAATATTTGTGAAACAGAATTAATGCATTTTATCCCTAAAAGTCATCCACATGGATCTATTTTTCAAGTGTTAAAAAGTACAAAGGAAAAGTTAAGGATAATGTTTTTTATGTAAATTTGCCTCATTTCTATCAAAACTATGAGTTGTGTAGTTTAGGATGGATTTTTAAGGGCATATTTTAAAAAACACTTGAGTGAAAAACTTAGTCAAAATTGTTATTAGAAAAACTTATTTTTGAAAAAATAAGAAAAACTTATTTTTGAAAGGGAGACCTTTGAATTGAAATTTGGGGTTCTTTCTACGGTTGTTGGAGTAAGAATGTAGGAGCACAATTATGTACAATCTGTGTTCATTTTTTATACTTTCCCTCAGCTCTCCAGATCTTTTTGGGGTGGTGGAATGCCTGTGGCTTTCTGACTAGTGTGGCAAAACAGAAGAGTTCTAATTTGCTTAAATTTGAGTGGTTATTGGTCGCATGCCTCTGTGGTTCTTTTTCATTGAATTTTGAGTCCAAAATATCAGTTTCAGACCTCAATCAAAATGTATTTTTAATTGGCAAGCTCATCACAGAAATGGAGAAAGATGGTATAAAGAAAAAAGGAAACCCTGTTATCTGCCCAATTCAAATGTATACACTTCCCTTCAGCAATTTCTCTAGTATAACAATATACTGACACTGTGGTGAGGTCCACAAAAACATTTAGTCAAATTATTGTTTGATCGCTTGTCTAAATGGCAATAACAAAAATACTTCCTAGATAATGAGTATATGAGTGAGTCTATAAATAAACTTTTACATACTTGAAAATATCTTCTACAACAATTCTATTTCTAGTCTTATGAGCAAATCTGAGAGCCAAGGCAGAGAAGAATGAAACTGAGGAGGGGAAAGTCAATTTAACCTTCAATATTATGTTTGAATTTGCATACACTGCTACATCTATTGGCTACTTCCTAAATGTCTCTGGTACTTCTTTGTGTCATCTTATTCTTTTCACCATTTTCCCTTATCCTTTCCTACAGCAGGGGAAATATGTTGTGTATATGATGGATGACATATATGAGTTTATGTGCTGCTTTGTATGTTGTTCAGTTGCTAAGTTGTGTCTGACTCTTTTTTTAGTCATGGGTTGCAGCATGCCAGTCTCCTCTGTCCTCCACTATCTCCCGGAGTTTGCTCAAATTCATGCCCATTGAATTGGTGATGCTATTTAACCATCTCACCCTCTGCCACCCACTTCTCCTCTTGCCCTCAATCTTTCCCAGCATCAGGGTCTTTTGCAATGAGTCAGTTCTTCGCATCAGGTGGCCAAAGTATTGGAACTTTAGCTTCAGCATCAGTCCTTCCAATGAATACTCAGGGTCAATTTCCTTTAAGATTGATGGCTTTGATCTCCTTGCAGTCCAAGGGACTCTCAAGAGTCTTCTCCAGCATCACAATTTGAAAGCATCAATTCTTCGGCACTCAGCCTTCTTTGTGGTCCAACTCTCATATTTGTACATGACTCCTGGAAAAACCATAGCTTTGACTAGATGGTAAAGTGATGTCTTTGTTGGTAAAGTTATGTCTCTGCTTTTTAATATGCTCTCTAGATGTATACTCTCTGAAACCAAGTAATAGCATCCTTGAGTACAAGGGCTAACCTTACCTGATTCTGTAAGGTAAGGGCTAACCTTACCTTATCAGTACCTGTCACATATCTTAATATTGCATCAAATGTTTGATACATTGTGCATTTCAATGACTAACACTTATTAGGACTCAGGGGGAATAAAAGAAAGATGAAAACAAAATAGATTTTCAGAAAAAAATTATATTCTCTTCATTCCTGTGTCTGAATACAAAACACATGCTTTAAAATCAATGAATGTTCATCCCCAGTGACAAAGAGAGTACACTTATATCAAAACTAAAGATCAGATAGGCAAATTAGATAAGATTCTTCTGTTTTCAGTGGAGGAGAAGCAGAGTACTCCCCCCTGCCTTTTTGACAATTTGTCGCCAGACTCAACCATGTTATTTTCTGGGAACTTTATCAAGTAAAATCATTCTAAGACACTACTGCTTTCAAAACTTAGATCACATTTCCTTTTGGATCTGGGTTCTGACCTAGAGCATATAGAACTCTTAAAATGAATTAATTTTTCTTCTGTCCATCTGATCTCTTTCATTTATCATTTAATAAGTTGACACAGGGACTGAAATACACAGAGACATGGAATTTGGGGTTACCCAAAACAACCTCCTCTGACTCAGTCATATTTGTGGTTTATGTTTTAGCCATCACTATGGTTAATTTCTGTTTGTTTTTACAATGCATATGAACAAATGTTCAATAAAAAAAAAATTAAAAGAGAAAGAACCAGAAGTGAAATGTGAGAGCAGTTAGTCCGGCCAACATTGTATTAAAGATACCAAGCTAAATGATGGAAAATGTGAACAATCTGGGTTACTTTAGTTAAAAAAATAAACCATTGTTAGTACCCTAATACCTTTAAGCCTTGTTTGGTAGATGTTGAAGTTTTTCGTTCTTTAGTGTGGAAGTTTCTATTGGATCATTTCAACTAATAAAATCAAATTAATTCAATTTCTTCTATAATTTCTTCATCTTTTCTTGGGTCATCTGAAAACTTCAGCTATGTTATGATGTGCTCCAGGATTCTGAAGAGTAGGTTATAAGCAAATGAAGGAGAGGAGACGTAGAGCATGGGCAAGGTAGGGGAAATGGGGGAACCTGCCATTTCCTGACCACCTTCTCTGTATTTCGCTTCAACTTTGTTGTGGTTGTTGTTTAGTCACCAGGTCCTGTCCAGCTCTTTTGCAACCCAATGGACTGTAGCCCTCAAGGCCCTTCTGTCCATGGGATTTCCCAGCAAGAATACTAGAGTACATTGCCATTTCCTTCTCTGGGGGACCTTCCCAACCCAATGATCGAACCTGCATCTCCTGCATTGGCAGGTGGAATTCTTTACCACTGAGCCATTAGGAAAGCTCCTCTGCTTCATTAGGTACCTGTATATTTAGGTGTATAAATTTTACTTTGCTTTCCCAAACCCCACTACATATGTGTTATCATCTCTACTTTACATATGAGGAACTTAATGTTTTAAAAGGGCAACCACTTGCCCAGGGTTGATAGTAAAGATTTAATCCTAGTTCTGACTTATGCAAAATTTTGACTATTTCTCATTAACCTATAAAACTGGGATATGAATAATAAATGCCTGATATAAAAATTCAAGAGTAAATCCAGTGTATTCTCTTATGTATATGTAAGAAAATAAGATAGAAATTATTATCTGTGGACTTCATATATCTATGCAGGCTTGGCGTCTATACTATGGATGAGCAAGCACTGACTATAATATATTTTTAAATGATAGTAGTAACAAGTGTTCATGACACTACCTGAATAATACTGATTAAAATAATTAATTATCATAAGCCAAACTACAAATGTATTTTATCAGCTTCCTAGACCACTGAAGCAAAGCACGTATTGTCCCCACATAGCAAAACAGTAATGGATGATCATTCCAATTACCTGCTGAACTTGGTTTGAGGTTTTTTTCCTGTTAAATCTGTCAAGCTTTTCAATTCAGTGTGCCTCATTGCTTATTAGAAAATGTAGTATAATATGAAGAACAGAAGTGAATGTGAATTCATTTATGTTTTGGGGCTTTCTAATGTCTCATAGTGGAAAAGGAATTTTTAATTTTATAAATTCTATTAGATAAGAACTAAAGGTATCCCCCTTTTTAGTTTTTCTAGAAATAGTATGTTTTTCTTTCTTAGTATTTTACAATATACAAACCGCCATGCTCAAGTCTCTTGTTTTTATTAATCAGTCTATTAATATTCATTCAAAATTAGGAAATACAAATATAAATATGTAAGACCTCAGACCCATTTAGTAGACATGATAAGATATCTACACAGGTAGCTACACCATTGGGCTTCCCTGGTGGCTCAGACCGTAAAGAATCTGCCTGCAGTGTAGGAGATTTGGATTCTATCCCTGGGTTAGGAAGATCCCCTGGAGAAAGAAATGGCAACCCACTCTACTATTCTTGCCTGGAAAACCCTATAGACAGAGGAGCCTGGAGGGCTACATCCATGGGGTCACAAAGAGCTGGACACGGCTGAGCAAATAACACATTCATTTTTCTTCACACTGTTAACCCCAGAAATCCTTGTATAGAATTAGCAACGTGATGATGAAGACACATAATTAAAAAAAATACGTTTTCCTTTTTTTCTTCCATCATTTAATTAATCTCATTTTTCTTGGGGATGCTGGAGAGCACCTTTCACTATGCAGGAGCCCTTATTAAAACAAAGAATTGCTCATTTCTCAAGTGATTGAAGGTATGTCAACATAACTAATGCTGATAATTCAAGTAAAGATTTAGTGTTTTTAAAAATTCGATTATTTTAGGTCAACAGAGAAGTACATCTAATGCTAGTCTCAGAATATGAAATACTGCTTAAATGTTTGTTCTGGAGCCAAGTGTAGGAAAGTTTGGGCAAGCCATGGAATAATAACTAAGTTTACCTCAAGAATATTTCATCTCCACATGGTAATGCTTGTTACAGGGGAAATTTTGCATATATATCTAAGAAACTTAAGGGACATCCAGACAGCTGTGAATTTTGAAGAAAGTGTTTATCTTCTTCGTAAAACGAGGAAGTAAATGTAAGTTTAATTTTCTTGCAAAAACACTTCCCTGCCTATTCCTGGGGTCCGTCATGACTTCTAACAAAACCTCAAGCTTGATCAGCGTCAGTCTGAGTGTGTGTTCTCATGAAGGCGCTATAAATCGACTGTGGAGAAGTAGGGGTTTTTCTGGAGTCCAGGAAGCCTTGTTGTGTTGTTTGGCAGTTGCTTTTGCACCATGAATGTAACACTTGAAGCAACTTTTGCCGCTTTCCTAGAAGGCAGGGGGAGATGGTGCTCAGTGGGTCTGCTGGCTGAACAAGCCAAAGTAAACTTTGTTGTAAGCGCTGTCTCGTGGTAAAATACATTCTTTGGCCAAGCATGTCGTTCAGTTTTCAGACATAATTTAGCTGCTTTGGGATGTGAGGACCAGGGAGGAATTTTGCTCTTGCTTGCTGGAATAGCCCTTGTGAATAAGATGATGGGGGGAAGATTGCTGTGAGCAATCTGTTGCTAAGAGCTGGAGAGAATTGAAATGTTAGTCTGCCCAGTTGGCGCTATCTGTATGCAGTCTGTTGTGGGCCTCGCATGACAGCTACCTGCAGTCTGACATTCAATAAGTCAGCAGCCTCCAGTATACCTTCTGACTGCTTGCAACCATAAGGCAAATGCTTAATCAGTAGCTTTTGAGAAAGCACACGATTAATAAACCTATAAAGTTCTCTTCTCTGATTAAAGCAGCAGCTCTGTGGCAAAATCTATTAGAGTTTAGTTGGAGACCATTATAATGAAGAAAATAAATTTTTAAGGGGCAGATTTGTAGGTACTCTAGGAAAACAGATTTGGCTGGGTTTGTCGTGTCTCCCAGCTGTGCGAATTAAATAGGAGTCTGGGGACATGTTAAATTTAGTGCAGGACATCATTACATGACAGCAGAGAAAAATACAGTAACTGAAAGGCTACAACTTTCTTCCACTAAATGCACATTGATTTTCAAAGGCCAGAGAGTGATTCTTCAGGCTTATGGGGAAGACTAGATGCAGCCACATTTCAGACCACACTTTATTTTTTTTTTTTAGTTTTTATTTTTAAATCTTTCCCCACAAGTCTAGCTCATTAGAGCAGGGAAGCTTTAATGAGATAATCGGCATAAAAGTCATCTGGAAACTTCAACAACTCCATTTAGCTGTCATTTGGCCTTAACTGAACTCAGTTTTCATTTTATGTAAGTTTTTACAGATGAAGGACATCGAGTAAAAATTAAGTTAAATGTTTTCTTCTCCAGACTTGCACACTACAATATATATTTTCAAAAAGTAGTTCAGCCAAGCTGTTAAAGGAAGGGAGACTCCTTCTAGGGCCCGAGAGTGAGCTCTTGTCTAACCCTCAGAAATGAATTGTCTGAGGAGACGTGTGCTGGTAAAGCAAGAGACTTTATTGGGAAGGAGTGCCAGGTGGAGAGCAGCAGAGCCAGGGGACCCAGGAGAACTGCTTCTGCCATGTGGCTTGCAGTCTCAGGTTTTGTGGTAATGGGGTTAGTTTCTGGCCAATCTTTTTTTCATACTGTTCATGGGGTTCTCAAGGCAAGAATACTGAAATGGTTTGCCATTCCCTTCTCCAGCGGACCACACCCTGTCATATCTCTCCACCATGACCCGCCCATCCCAGGTTGCCCCTCGGGCGTGGCTTAATCTCATTGAGTTAGACAAGGGTGTGGTCCTTGTGTGATTAGATTGACTAGTTATCTGTGAGAATGGTTTTAGTGTATTTGCCCTCTGATGCCCTCTTTCAAGACCTACTGTCTTACTTGGGTTTCTCTTACCTTGGGCGTGGGGTATCTCATCCCGGCTGCTCCTGGCTGCAACCGGTCCATTCTGAAGGAGATCAATGCTGGAATTTCTTTAGAAGGAACGATGCTAAAGCTGAAACTCCAGTATTTTGGCCACCTCATGCGAAGAGTTGACTCATTGGAGAAGACTCTGATGCTGGGAGGGATTGAGGGCAGGAGGAGAAGGGGACGACAGAGGATGAGATGGCTGGATGGCATCACTGACTCGATGGATGCGAGTCTGAGTGACCTCCGGGAGCTGGTGATGGACAGGGAGACCTGGCGTGCTGCGGTTCATGGGGTCGCAAAGAGTCGGACACGACTGAGGGACTGATCTGATCTGATCTGATCTGGCCAATCGTTCTGACTCAGGGTCCTTCCTGGTGGCGGGTGCCTTGCTCAGCCAAGATGGATTCCAGCGAGAAGGATTCTGGGAGGTTGGTAGGATATATGGACTGGCATCTCCTCCTCTCCTTTTGACCTTTCCTGAGTTCTTCTGGTTGATGGTAACCTGTTAGTTCTGTGTTCCTTACCAGGACCTCTTGTAGTAAGACAGCTCAAGCAAGTGGTCACCATGGCCAGGGTAGGTGGTTTCAGTCCATGGTTCCCCTAACAAAACTAGTGGTTACCTGTGGTGAGAGGCGAGTAAGGAGAAATATAGTGGTGGGTGAGTGGGAAATACAAACTGTTGGGCTTAAGAGGGGCTAAAGGGTGTATTGTACAACATGGGGAATATTCTAGTTCCTCTACAAATTGCCAGCAACAGAGCTTTGTTTTATTTAGTCCTTCCGTTTTAAAAAATTACAAATTTTTCCCCTGTTGAGTATCTAGTAAGTCCTGACATTCTCAAGAGAGAATTCTTAGATAGGTTTTTAAAAATAATAGCAGATTAGTACATTGATTTTCACTTTAAAATCTCTTGCTTTCTGTTTATTTACTTACTTTTTTAGTCTATAATGTTTATTGATCATGTATAATGTAAAAGTTCACATGAAGTGCTGTCAGGGATACAAAACTAGTAATACCACTAACTCCATCACTATGACAACTGTTGCTAATAACAGATCTCTTACAAAAATCAAGCACTGTTCTAAACTCTTAATGGAAATTCATTTATTCCTGATAACAACCAGATAGGTAGTTGCTGTTATTATGCTAATTATTGTGTTTGAGAAAGTGAGGCACAGAGAGGTTAGGTAATGGCCAATGTCACACAGCTAGTAATTGGCAGCTACTGCTGCTGCTAAGTCGCTTCAGTCGTGTCCGACTCTGTGCGACCCCATAGAAGGCAGCCCACTAGGCTTCCCCGTCCCTAGGATTCTCCAGGCAAGAACATTGGAGTGGGTTGCCATTTCCTTCTCCAATGCATGAAATCGAAAAGTGAAAGTGAAGTCGTTCAGTAAATGTCTGACTCCTAGCGACCCCATGGACTGCAGCCCACCAGGCTCCTCCGTCCATGGGATTTTCCAGGCAAGAGGACTGGAGTGGGGTGCCATTGCCTTCTCTGAGTAATTGGCAGAGCTGGGGTTTAATTCAGGCAGAACTATTAACTCAGTACACCTGGAGGTGAGGGGAGAGATAGAAAAATGCTTAGGAAAGTGCTGAGGGGACCCAGAGGATGGAAAGGCCCAGCTATTGGGAGAACTGTGGAGCTAGACTGAACTTTGGCTCTTGAGTGTGAGCTGGAAATGCAGAGTTGGAGGCTGGGGCTGCTGGATCACAATGGGTGAAGGAAAAAGCTGCCCAATTTTCTAGTTCGTAGAGTATCCAAAGCCGATGATAGAGGTAAAGATAGACTAGTAGTACCTTGGGCCAAATTATAAAAATGCTAAAGGCCAGGCCAGGAAATATGGTCTGTGGTTAATACCCATGGATAATCATTGATGTTTTATCTTTTAATATTGGGGAGATGTGTTCAGAAATGTGTTTCACTTGGTCTAATAACAAAAGATTTCCAGTTGGATTGCAATGAAGAAACACTGCTTCAACTTGTTTGCTATAAAAGAGTCAAAAAATAGTGTTTGGGGATGGCAGTTATTATGCAAAAGACAAGCTATTTCCAGCAGAGTATTTTTATTATTTAAGAAGGCAAGCCCTTCCCTTCCCCTCCATCTTGGCATCCTTACACTAGAAAGTCTCAGATGACTGTGTAGGATTAGTCTGACAAAATGAGAAGCCATACTGTTCACACGCAAAGTCCTGAATGTCATGGGCATACATCTCCCTTGATGATTTTCTATAGATCCAAACGTAAGCTTATCTGATCATTACATCAGTATGGTGCATGCATACTTGTGTACATGCTGTGTTTCTACATGAAAGATGACTCATATATCAGATTCATTTTCATTCTAATTCTCCTTGGATGGTGAGTGTGAGTGGAGCGGGTGCACTTTTGTCTGACTGAAAGCATCTGCAGTTTACTGTCCGTGGTGGTGGTCTCTGTTCTTGACTCAGACTTATGCCTTGGAGAGCACTGTCCAATCCTGCTGTTTTCCTCTCTAGGCAACACTCATCTCAGCTGCCATCAGGGCTGTCTTTTCACCACTCTCTGGAATTCTCTGGGCTAGAGGCTGCTACATATGCTCAGCTGAAATAAAGCCATCTTAAACCCCTTGTCCTGGCTGTAGATATGGGTGGTTATAAGATTCCACTCACGGGTATGATTATGTTACAGATGTGGGATGACTTATCAAAGTGTGTGATTTTATCTTACCGTTTCTATTATGAAAACACAGCCTAAATCAGTTTATTTTATAGCTTTACTATGTAGACCTTTAGTGTTCAGTACTCATTTGTGAAGTTTCCCTGAAGCCAGTGTGATAATGTTAGGGAAAACACTGACTGAATCCACCAGCCCTGGCCAGGCTAGATAGTAGGCACTTGCATGAGCTATCTTACAACAGCTGGTCCTGTTAAGGAATACAGAACAACCTCCCACCAACCGGAATTCGGGAAAGGTCCAAAGGAGAGAGAAGACATCAGTCGGTATGTCCTACCACCTCCCAGAATCCTTCTTGCTGGAATCCATCTTGATTAAGGGGTGCATGCACCACCAGGAAGGACCCTGAGTCCAAATGATTGGCTAGAGACAACCCTGAAACTAACCCCATCACCAAAAAACCTGAAACTGGAAGCCAGAGCTGTTCTCCCGGGTTCACTTACCCTGCTGCTCTCCATCCAGTTGCCCCTTCCCAATAAAGTCTTCTGCTTTGTCAGCACATGTGTCTCCTCGGACAGTTCATTTCCAAGTTTTTAACAGGAGCACAGCTTTGGGCCCTGGAAGGGCTCCCTCTTCCTGCAAACAATAATTGCGGAGATATTTAATCCTTTTTTTTTTTCTCCTGCAAGGGGTAGCATGAGAGAGGTTATGAGAAACAATGGCTACCTATTTGATAAGTACAGAGTCAACACCCAGGAATACCTGTAATCTGTAAATGCCTAAAATCAATCAAAATTTACTGAAATGCTATAGAAGGGTTTAGCTGACATAGGAATTTCAAGTGCACGTTAGCATTCTGACCAGAGAATTAGGAAGGACCTTACAAGAGGTCTCAAGTGGTATCAGCTCAACACTACTGGTCCTTGTTCTCTGAGATTCGTAGGCTGGAGCAGGGAATGGACAACAGTAACAGTCCACACAGCAGGTGTAATAATGAATCAGGGTGTGACTACCTTTGAGAATAAGATTCAATTCAGTGGCTCTCCCAACCTTGTCAACCAAATTAATTCACCCAATAAATGTGTTTTAAATATCTTCATTGGGTACAGATCTATGTGCTACAGGAAAGTATATAATATGGGAAAAATGCAGTTCCTGTTTTCTAGGCCAGTGCCATCAGTGGAAAGATAATGTTAGTCACATATGTAATTTTAAATTTTCTAGTAGTCACATTTTAAAAAGTAAAAAACAAAGAGGCAAAGTTGATTTTTCTAATTTTGTAATTTAAAGGAAAGGGAAGGACTTCCCTGGTGGTCCAGTGATTAAGAATCTGCTTTGCAAAGCAGGGGACTCTGGTTCAATAACTAGTCTGGAAAGATCCCGCATGCCTTGGGGCAACTAAGTGTGTGCGTCGTGTGCTACTGAGTGCATGCGTCATGTGCTACTGAGTGCGTGTGCGGCACTACTGCTGAGCCTGTGCGCTAGAGCTCCCTAGCCATGCAACTACTGAAGCCAGTGTGCCCAGGAGCCCATGCTTTGCAACAAGAAAGGCCACGGCAAAGAAGCTCGCACACCACAACTACAAAGCGGCCCCCATTTGCCACAACGAGAGAAAACCCACACAGAGCAACAAGACCCAGTGCAACCAAAAGTAAAAATAACCTAATTAATTTTAAAAATAAAGGAAAGGGTGACCTCATATTCTCATAAACATGTTACAAAAATAACTGAAATGCCACATCTTATATTTTCCCATTATATGTTGGTATTTATCTCTTGCTGATAGTAAATTATATTTACCAATTGTTCTTTTTTAAGTAATTTTTTTTAGTAAGATAGAAGGTAAAATTTCATTTTAATAATGTTTTTAAACCAAGTATACCCCAATTATTTCAATATGTAATCAATATAAATTGTTAATGAAAGGTTCGCATTCTTTTTTCATATTGTTTTCTAAAGCTGCTGTGTATTTCACATTTTCAATGTATCTCAAACTGAGACAAGCTACATGTAGTTCCCGGACAGCAGGATTCTACACACTGAAGAATCCATTTGGTATGAAAGGTGAAAAAAATAAAATCTGTTTACATGGTGGTCAAAGTAAAATCTTGCAAACAAGTGGGATTTTCATATTTTCACATTCATCATTTAATGAATCAATTAGGCTAATGTTTTCAAAAGTGTGGTCTGAGAATTGTGGCTATTCCTATAAGGAGTTTTACAGAGAGTGATGTGTGATTTATTGTGGTTCATTTGCTCAGTGGTGTCTGAGTCTTTGCAACCCCATGGACTGCAGCACACCAGGTTTCACTGTCTCCTGGAGCTTGCTCAAACTCATGTCCAGTTGAGTCAATGATGCCATCCAACCATTTCATCCTCTGTTGGCAACTTCTCCTCCTGCCCTGAATCTTTCCCAGCAGCAGGGCCTTTTCCAGTGAGTTGGCTCTTCACATCAGGTGGCCGAAGTATTGGAGCTTCAGCTTCAGCATCAGGCCTTTTTATAAATCAGTGTGATTTATAGGATCAGAATACTCTGGATTAAATATTCTGGGTAAAAATATTCTGAATCAGAATATTCTGGATTTATAGGATCAGAATATTCTGGGTTAAAACATTCTGGTTAAATATTCTGGGTTAAACAAAGTTTCTTCTGCTTCTCTGCCTCAGATGTGCTGATGTACAGTATAGATTTCTAAGAAGAGAATGTATGTATGATATTTCCTATTCTTAATTGATCATGAAATTGTTTCTTCACAGAACATCTCTTGGGTCTAGTGTTACAAGAAACAACTGTGGAAAATGCTGATTTAAGCCCAAACTAAGGGATGTAGGAATTTGGAAATCTGAAAAGAGGCAGAATAGAGAGGTCCTGAGAAGCCTTCCTGAGGATGTAGGTGTACCTTAGGTTCATTCTTCTCCAGAGTGTCCAGCAGCAACTATACTATAGCATTTAGCCTATTTTGCAGTTAGTGGTCTCTCTCAAATGTTTTTATGTTCCTTAGAAGAAAAGGCAGAGAGAATCTTATTCACATCTTGATCCCACCCTGAACAAAACAAAATTATCAGTATTTGTGGAATTGAATTGAATAGAAATTTAGTAGAGACCTTTAAAGAGATATAAACTTTATAAGTTCAAGGAGAGAGGCACAGCACACCACCAAGTTGAGGTTAATGAGGAAGTGACAGTGAGAGACAGAGTCGTTCCTAGGAAACGCCTCCCAGCTCCTGGCAGGCAGTCCATGTCAGGGTCTTTCACAGGAGAACATGCACATTCCAGGCAAATCAGAGAACAGGAGAGGGCAAGGAAACCAGTGAACAAAACTTAGATCAGGCCAGGCAGGGAATCACATACCAGAATTTAACAAACAAAAACCTGCCTTCGCTGTAACACGTGTGGGAGTTTCTGCCTTCGCCAGATAGAGCTTTAATTTTTTGAGAAAATGAGATCTGAGACAAATGTGTCAGATGGGGAGGTCAAGAATCAGAACTTAAGGAAGGAACTCTGGAAAATATACTTTTCTACCCCAAGAAGCACATGATTTACTGAAATCAAATATTTTGAGATGAATGTCCAGGAAATTGCCTTCTTCACAGCTTTTTGTTGCTTTCCTCACATGTACATATGGGACAACGGGCTTCTGCCACAAGCTGGTAAACTCTCTAGGAATCTAATTTCTGAATCCACTTTAGAGACACAGTCCTTCACAGACAAAGACAGAAAGCAGAAAGACAGAAGACAGAAAGCATAAAGACCCTTCATCTTTCTTTCTGCCTTTGCTCTTCACCTAACCTGCAGCCTGTGTGTTTTCTTATTTTAAAAACCCTGGTTTTTTAACTCCTGAGCCTAAACACAAGAGAAAGATTCCCACTGCCTTCCACCACTGACAACAATATTTGCATGTCAGAGAAAATGAAAATGTGAAATGAGAAAGGGTATGCTAAAGAACGTGGGATATAGTCTAAAGAAATGAAAACTGGCCATAGCTGTCATGATAGACTCTTCCCAGAGCGTCTGGGCACATCTCAGGGGATACGTTTTCCATTCTAGACTTAGACATCAAAAAGAAAAGGCAGTTTCTTAATTCTACTCCCAGAAATCCTCTCCAGGGCATTACCTTTGACCTGGCTTCCGATCACCAGACCATACTCTTTGAGCTTGTCCTTCCAAAGTTTTGACCATTCAAAGAATGCACCAGGCTGCAGATCAAAGGACTCTCTGGCTTACACTTGGCTGCTAGCATGCCTCTGTGTCGTGCCCCTGCTGGAATTAGCATTGGTGTCTTCAGAGGAGCCAGCCACAAGCATAGGGCAGCCAGTCACTGGAGACACAAGGAAGTGGTAAGGCTATCATGAGCCCGGTGTAAAGCTGAGCTCCCCACTTCGCAGTGGGAGACAGTGCTGCCATGCCTGGCTGGGAGGCTGCGAAGGAAGGAATTCTAAGCCTGCGAGAGCTGTAGGGCATCATTTGGAGGAAGAGTCTTCTATGCAGAAACTGTCCCCACTGTTATGATCATGATCACAACAGGACAGTTGTTTCAAGAAAAAAAAATGACTTCCTAAAGATTTACTTTTCTCCAGTTGGACTCCAGAATTATCAAAACACATTGGTGGTTTAGTCACTAAGTCATGTCCAACTCCTGCGACACCATGGACTGCAGCCTGCCGGACTCCTCTGTCCATGGGATTCTCCAGGCAAGAGTACTGGAGTGGGTTGCCATTGTATTAACTCATTTGGCCCTCCTGGTAAAGGAAACAAGGTTGGGAGCCACCCCACTGATGGGAACTTGAGAACAGAGCGAGTTCTGGGCCTACAGTCCCTAACAGAGCTTCTGGCATGTAGTGGGCAGTCAATAAATATTTATTGAGTGTATCAATGGATACCCATTTCCAAGTGGACGACCTGATTTGGAAATAGTTAATGATCTTGCCAATGACAACAAAGCTATTAAGTAGCCGAATTGGTGCTGTAAGCCAGGTCTTCTGACATATTTTCCAAAGTACCTCCAGTAAGCCTTGTGTATTTGGTTTCCAAAACAATCTTGATGCAAAATATGTTGATTACACTTTTTTAATAGAATTTTTCCTCCATTGAGTTTAGGCTTTTGTTAATTTCTGAAAACAGTTGATCCTTTTTTTTTTTTTAATTCTATTGGTCTCTTTTTAAGACACACTGACATATAGCCCATCATAAATAAAGATGTCACATCTGGCCCACCAGCAGAGGACATGATCCATTCATTCCAAATCTTTTCCACTCTTCTCAAAGCTTTCATCCCTATGCCCTAAGTCTGAATAGATCATTAACAAGATCAAAGTCAACTGGTATGAACCGACAATGTCTCCAAGTTCTTCTATACCTTCACAGATTCCTCCTCTCTCAAAAGCTAACCTCTCTTTGCCCTCACACCTCACCACCTCCTGTCTCCTGGAAACCTTGCTCCATTGAATCATTATCCTTCAGACTCGTCCTTTGTACTACCGCCTTCCTCTCTGTCAGCAAACATACAAGTCACCTCCATATTTAAAATAAATTGTTTCTCTATCCTTGTGACTACTGAGGTCATCTTAGCATCTTTCTATCCTCCTCTGTCAACTGCTAAGCCACCAGCAGCATGGCTTCCACTTGGCCAACATGCCATTCTGTACTATCCCAGAGGTCACATTTGGGTGTCCAAGGATAGAAGATTAGAAGAAAGAATAGGAGAGAAATAAAAGACATGGGGGAATAAAAGGTAGGAAGCTGCTTGCTAGTTGAGGATATGGGGCAGTGCTGTTCCCAAGTACATAGTCAAAAAGGCCAAGACATCTCCCTCTCTGCCACAACTCCCTCATGGCCCCATTCTTCACTGTCAAAGAGAGGATACACAAGAGGGTTCGGAAAAGAGAGATTCACCACAGTCACCAGCATTCCAGGACACTCACAGGAAAATAAATCCCTACTCTAAAACTTTCTTTCACCTACTTAATGATGTCTCAGCTTCAAACCATTTTTTCCAAGAGGTGTGAAGCGAAAGTGTTAGTCGCTCAGTCATGTCTGACTCATGCAAGCCCATGACCTTAGTCATCTTGGATGTCATCTTGGATGACATGGATCTTAGAGGATCCATTGTCCGCCAGGATCCTCTGTCCATGAGATTGTCCAGGTAAGAATACTGGAGTGGGTTGCCCTTTCCTTTTCCAAGGGATTTTCCCGACCCAGGGATTGAACCCAGGTCTCCCACTTCACAGGCAGATTCTTTACCTTCTGAGCCGAAGGGGCTTAAAAGACAAACTAGAAGAGTTGAACACTTCTGAGCACACACAGCGTACAGCAAAGTTCATTTACAGTTTAGTTACAAAAATAATGGTGCCTTTTGCTTTTTGCCGTGGTGACCTAGGTACTCAACAGATCAGAAACCTAAAAATCCATAACAGATTTACAAAGTAGAAGCCCTTGAATGAGAAAAAGTATTGGAAAAAGTCTGGAAACACTGAAGGAAAACTTCTCTAAAGTGTTGGTGAAGCTGAGCCTTGTTAAGTTTCATCTGGGAAAAGGCAGGAGGAAATTCTGTGCAGATATATTTCAAAATGTGCCCTTCAGCAGGCCACTACAGGGAGCCAGGTCTCAGACCCTGCTCCTGTGGATGAAGATCCCCGGGGGTCCCACCTGGGCTGGGTCTGGTTGATCCTCCAGAGCAATGGATAGAGCTGGTCACAGTGCCTGCACTGTGTCCAAATGGTTCTGCTCGTCCCTTCTCAGAGGACTGGTCAGTAGCCCAGATGATCTAAAAAGGAGAAGCACATTATCTCATTTCCCCTGGATACAATACTAGTTAAAAGTGGAAAGAATTATAAACAGAAAGTTAGAGCTTCATTAAGCCCGTGATGCAGGTCAAGTTTCCTGGCAGTCAATTCTGCCGCAGGCTAGTGCGAGACATGTAGTCATTTACAGGCAGAAATAATAGCAGATTATATAGTCGTTTCTGTGCAACATGTGTCAGAGCTTTATATAGCTATTAGTGTTCTTTTCTGAAGAAAACGGTCAGATAAATATAACCAAGAATGGGTCATTGCTTAATCTTGATGATTCAAATTGGCTCTGCAGGCCACCTTCATAAAACATTGGTTTTCTTTTCTGAAACTCAGTTCCTTTTTATTATTGATTCAAAAAAGGCTACATTAATTTCCACTCTGGAAAGTGAGGTCTATTTTGTAGATTAAGATTTTCAGTGAATTTTAAATACTAAGGAAACAGCATAACTCTGCTAATAAATATGAAAATTACTATAATTTTTCTTTTTTGAGGACTTTTTAAAAAGTTATATGTTGTTGAACAATAAAAGTCTTCCCTTGTTTTGTGAAAGCATCACAAATATTGCCCTTTAGAAACAGAGAAATTATTAGATTGATCAAAAAAGTTAATTTGGGCTTTTCATAAGATGTTATTATTTATTATTATTATTATTTAGCCAACCCAATAATAAATTTTTTATAACTTGAAATTTTATAAATTCCACTTACCTGTCAATGATGCAGCACTTCCATTTGGAGTAAACTGAACTGAACTGAATGATTTCACTCCTCTTTTATTTTTTCAACCTGTAAGTAATTTTGTATCCTTAACTCACAATTCACACTGTAGAACATTTTCTGGACACTCTTCAGTTGACATTTAGGAAAGTCTATTTTCAGGATACAATATGGATTTAATTCATATTATTCTGGTTTATATTTGGATATAATCTTTCACACTTTTAGAGGTTCGGGTATTCTATTTTTTATTTTTATTTTCTGAAAACTGATCTGCAGTTAACATTGAACTAATTTTCTTCTTTCATAGTTCCAAATGAAATAATAGAGTTGCATATGATTTTGCATAAATAAATAAAATTGAAACCATTCACTTTGCTTGCTTATCTTGAACCTCTCAAAAGCATTCACCTGGAGAGATTCCTGGGTTCGAGCTAACACTTTGCTGTCTTTGAAGGCGCTGTGACCTGTTTAGTTTCAATGTATTTTAAATATTCAGAGACTGAAAGACCCTAGAACATGGGTAGGAAACAGGAAAAAAGCTGAGAGTTACGCAGCCATTTAGTTTGTTACCTTAAACAGGCTGATAAAAGCTGACTTTGGACCATATGTGGCCATCAACTTCTTGCCCACAAGAAAAAGTTTATCCCTCTGACAGGAAAGCTGCTGGACAGCTACTGGCTCAGGATTTATTAACTGGGGCAAATCCAGCCATCTGCTCCCTCTGTGTAAGTACAGACAACAGTAGCCTTCCTTCCTCCATCTTGAAGTAGAAGCAATGTCAATGCTAAAAGGAGCTTCAACTGCCAGAAACAGAGCCCCTCCCTCAAAAGGAAGAAGAGGGACCAAATGCATAGAAGTGGGCCGTGGAGATTTCCCTGAGAGGGCTAATAAAAGCAAAATAATGACATTTTTCTCTGACAAGATTTAAACAGATAATTAAGAACCCCTGACTTCTATTTCTCCAAAGGACAAGTCTTAAATAGGCCAAAATGGGCAGCCGGGAGTCGTGAGTATTAATATCACAAAAAAGTATATTCACTTTACAGAATGATATTTTGCATAATTGAAAACTCTACTGATCTAATTAAAATATAATCTTCCTTACTGAAATTCAATTTGCACAGAACTTCTAAAGAACATATCTAGGGTATAAAGTAAACCATGATGACCTTTCATTAATGGTTATTTGTTTTACTATTTTTTAATCGCTTTTATTTCAAATATTATGAAATGTTTATAGCAAATCATGAACACTTTTTCTAATCCTGCCCCAAATATCACGGTTTGGTATATACACATCTAGCCTTTTAATTATTATATACATTTAGCGAAAAATGAGACAGTTCAACATAAACTTTTGTTTGTAATGTGTTTTTCACTTGCAATAATATGAATATCTTTCTAGAGCAGTACATACCAATTTGCTTTATTCTTGTTTTAATCTTTTTTAAAATGTTTAAAAATGTTATTGGAGTACAGTTAATATACAATATGGTGTTAGTTTCAGGTATACAGCAAAGTGAATCAGTTATATATATACACATACATCTACTCTTTTTTTAGATATAGGCCATTGGAGAGCACTGAGAGGAGCTCCCTGTTCTATACAGTACGTGTATGCTAAGTTGTCTCAGTCATGTTCAACTCTTTGCAACCCTATGAACTATAGCACACCAGATTCTTCTGTCCATGGGATTCTCCTGGCAAGAATACTGGCATGGGTTACCTTGATCTCCTCCAAGGGATCTTCCCGACCCAGGGATCAAATCCACGTTTCTTGTGTCTCTTGCATTGACAGCCGGATTCTTTACCACTAGCACCACCTAGAAAGCCTATTCTATACAGTAATAGGTTCTTATTAGTCATAAAGTGTAACTTATAAAATATCTAAATAAAATATAGCATAAAATATATAATAGTGTTATATGTCAATGCCAATGTCCCAATTTATCCCTCTTCTCCCTTTTTTCTTTTTAGTAGTTGAAGTACTACTGAGAATCAAAAGAAATAAGTTATTCATAAGCCCATTTTTTTCACAGTTAGAAAAGCAATTAAATATTGGGTGAAACTGTGCTGTCCACTCATTCAGTTACCCGCACTTATGCTGTGATTGGAGAAGGCAATGGCACCCCACTTCGGTACTCCTGCCTGGAAAATCCCATGGACAGAGGAGCCTGGTAGGCTGCAGTCCATGGGGTCGCTGAGGGTCCGACATGACTGAGAGACTTCACTTTCACTTTTCACTTTCATGCATTGGAGAAGGAAATGGCAACCCACTTCGGTGTTCTTGCCTGGAGAATCCCAAGGATGGGATAGCCTGGTGGGCTGCCGTCTATGGGGTCACACAGAGTCGGACACGACTGAAGTGACTTAGCAGCAGCAGCATGCTGTGATAGTAAATACTGTTAACAGTTGGGAGAATACTCTTCCAGATTTTGATGACATTGATACTGACATATCTGTATGCATATTTGCATATGTATGTGTCTTTAAATAAAAATTAAACAGTTCTGAAGTAGTGGTGTGAAACTTTCTTTTCCTCCAATCTTAATATATTTATACACTGAGTTTAGAACAGTGATGAAAATTACCTCCATCTTTTTAATGGTTGCATAGTATTTTATTGTGTAAATGAGCTATATTGACTTACTTAGTCCTGTATTGACAGGCATTCAGGTGGTTTTTTATTCTTTGATATCATAAATTTGCTAATTATTTGGGATATAAATCTTTATATAGTTGCACCCTTATTTCTAGCATCAGTTCAGTTCAGTTCAGTCACTCAGCCATGTCCAACTCTTTGTGACCCCATGAATCGCAGCATGCCAGGCCTCCCTGTCCATCACCAACTCCCGGAGTTCACCCAGACTCACGTCCATTGAGTCAGTGATGCCATCCAGCCATCTCATCTTCTGTCATCCCCTTCTCCTCCTGCCCCCAATCCCTCCCAGCATCAGTCTTTTTCAATGAGTCAACTCTTCACATGAGGTGGCCAAAGTACTGGAGTTTCAGCTTTAGCATCATTCCTTCCAAAGAAATCCCAGGGCTGATCTCCTTCAGAATGGACTGGCTGGATCTCCTTGCAGTCCAAGGGATTCTCAAGAGTCTTTTCCAACACCACAGTTCAAAAGCATCAGTTCTTCAGCGCTCAGCTTTCTTCACAGTCCAACTCTCACATCCATACATGACCACTGGAAAAACCATAGCCTTGACTAGACGGACCTTTGTTCGCAAAGTAATATCTCTACTTTTGAATATGCTGTCTAGGTTGGTCATAACTTTTCTTCCAAGGAGTAAGCGTCTTTTAATTTCATGGCTTCAATCACCATCTGCAGTGATTTTGAAGCCCCCCAAAATAAAGTCTGACACTGTTTCCACTGTTTCCCCATCTACTTCCCATGAAGTGATGGGACCAGATGCCATGATCTTCATTTTCTGAATGTTGAGCTTTAAGCCAACTTTGTCACTCTCCACTTTCACTTTCATCAAGAGGCTTTTAAGTTCCTCTTCACTTTCTGCCATAAGGGTGGTGTCATCTGCATATCTGAGGTTATTGATATTTCTTCCAGCAGTCTTGATTCCAGCTTGTGTCTCTTCCAGTCCAGTGTTTCTCATGATGTATTCTGCATATAAGTTAAATAAGCAGGGTGACAATATACAGCCTTGACGTACTCCTTTTCCTATTTGGAACCAGTCTGTTGTTCCATGCATAAAGATTCCTAAAAGTGAAATTAATAGATGAAAACAAATGAGATTTTGAACTTTAATATACCTTGCCAAATTACTTTCCATAAACAATGTGTGAGCATGTCTGGGCCCTCACACTTCCATCAACACGTGTTTATTACACGTTTTTATGTTAAAGTGAAAAATACAAATTTCATGGTCAGCCCAGGTCTCAGACATATTGACAAAAACTTGTACAAGGAGGTGCTCCATTAACTTATGTACATCACTGAGAAGTATTGATTCTTCTCTCCATTGCACTAATTTCAGGTTTTTTCTTACCAAAGGACATATCATTTTATACAAAGAAGCTGAAAGAGAATTGAATTGATATTTAATATTGATTAAATATATGGCTTAATGCAAATCATATACTGAGCAAAGCAAAGTGACTTAAAACCCATATTTACTCAGTAAATACTATTGTCTATATACTATTTAGGTGTCTAGTTCTTGGGGTATATGAAGTGAGTGTTAATTTCTCAGTCATGTCCGACTCTGCGACCCCATGTACTGTATCCCACCAGGCTCCTCTGTCCATGGGATTCTCCAGGCAAGAATACTGGAATGGGTTGCCATTTCCTTCTCCAGGGGATTTTCCCAAACCAGGGATCAAGCCTGGGTCTCTTGCATTGCCAGCTGATTCTTTACCATCTGAACCACCAGGGAAGTATATATATATATATGTGTGTGTGTATATGTATATATATATGTTATATTTATTTATATATACTGGAGTGAGTTGAGTGAGTTGTCGTTTCCTCCTCCAGAGGATCTTCTCAAGCCAGGGATTGAACTGGCATTTCTTATGTCTCCTGTGTTGTCAGGTGGGTTCTTTATCACTAGACCACCTGGGTGGTTCATATATATGTATATATGTATGAGGGGAGAGAGATGAATAAATCATATGCATATGTACACATATACATATATAAAAACAAATATATGGATACATAAGTATCAATCTTTGAGGAAACTTGAAGAGAACAATATACTCACCTATAAACAAGTAGTTATAACAGTATGATATGTCTGATAAAGGTGATGTGTTATGACATTGCAGCAAAGAGAACAACCTCTTTTGGATGGGAAGCGGAGTGGGAACCATGAAAGACCTCTCACAAGACAGAACAATTTTGTGTGGCCCCAAGCATCCTAGGACTTCTAGACAGGGGTGGCAGCTCAGGGGAACAACAGGTATACTGTGTGGGGAATACAGGGTGATGACGGAAACAGGGAAAAGGCCTTCAAGTGAGAAAGATTCATTTCGATTGAAAAGGATTTTGATTGTTAGGCCAAAAACTTTGGATCTGAGCCTGTACCCACTAGTGAGACAGTGAATTTTTACTAAGTTGAATAATGGTAGCACATCATCATCCCAGAAATGTGACAAATCATTTCTCGGGTGGACTTGTGCAACTTCTCATAACCACAGTGAATGATTAGTCAAAGGAACATTACTCTGACTTGGAGAAACAGTATTTTGATAAATATTGCCGTATTCCTTAGAGTTTTACATTTAAGTATTTTATCCTACTGTCCAATGGACAGTCAGTGCATAGTTCACAAATATTTCCAGTTCAACACCTAAGCTGAATACCTCCCGCTCCACCTCACTTTGTACTCAGACCCTTCTCTTCCATCCAGGAGCCCAAAGATTCCCAAAAGTTATCCTTTCCCTCCCCTTCACTGCTTATAACTTCCTCCTACACACCTCTTGTATCCTAGCCACTTTCTCATCATCCTAATTCAGCCCTTCATTCCTTTCCCTGAACATTTCTAATAGTTTCCTGACCCATCTTCCTGCCTCTAGAGTCAGAAGTCTCCAGGCTAGTTTCTGTATGTATTTTTAAACAATAGATCTAATTGTGTTACAAGATCCTACTCCACCCTGTCACCATTAATATTCTTCCATCATGTTCATAATATATTATCAAGATTTAAGAAATGGTTATAAAATATGGTGAACACTAAATAGTTGCACATGTAATAAATATTATGTGTATAAAATACAGGTGGAACAGTATGCATGTATAGAAGCATGGGGAAAGCCAAAATATTACCTGACTTTATATTTACTTTTGTATTTTATTTTTTATTTTCCAACTTCATAGTGAACATAGATAGCAAATAATTAAGTAAATGCGAGAGAAAAGATAAAATCCAAATCCCTTGGTATAGTTTCTATCACTGCATACTTTGGTCCCTACTTCCCACAAAACCTAAAGATGAGCCATACCTTTGTCCTTGATGTTCTTAAAATATACCACACCTCTCTAGTTGTTAGATCATGCATATTTATTCCCCTTTCTTGAAAATACTTGTTTCCTCTTTTCTTCCTATTCATCCTTCAAATCTGACTTTCTTTTAACACTCTTGAAAACTAGGGTTATTTCATCACATACATCTCTCTGTGTTTTTTGCATACGGGTGGAACACAACCAAACCCACTCCAGTGTTCTTGCCTGGAGAATCCCAGGGGTGGGGGAGCCTGGTGGGCTTCTGTTTATGGGGTTGCACAGAGTCGGACACGACTGAAGTGACTTAGCAGCAGCAGCAGCAGCAGCAGAGCACAACAAATGACCTCTGAGTAAATGAATGATAAATAATTTCTTGGCTACAAAATGAAGATATAGCCTCCATCAACACTTATGTTAATACTTTGTATGCAGCCTCCAAAAACAACTCCAAATGACTTTCTCTGTGGCGTTCAAGTAGACAGTGGCTGCTTGTGATAGGCAAAGCTTCAGAAAACACAGGTTTCTATTATTCTTGTATTTAAAAAAAAAAAGGACCAATGGATATTCTAAGTCACATTTGAAGTTTGAAGTTTTCTATCTTTTGTTTGATTTTAATTATTTTCTACTCATAATGCATTTTATTTTTCTAATATGGAAATGACCGTAGGTGTTTTTAAAATCATTAGAAAGGACTTACATATACAGTCATCCCTTGGCACCTGCTTTGAGAGTACTCAAGTGCCTTAAATGTATATCAAATGGTGTAGGATTTTTATGTAATCTACACACATCTTGCTGTATACTTTAAATCAGAGGTCCCCACCTCCAGCCCATGGACCCATACTACCTGTCAGCTTAGCAGTGGCATAAAAGTACACAATAGATGTAATGTACTTGAATCATCCCCAAACTACCCCCTCCCCCAGTCTGTGGGAAATTGTCTTCCACAAAACTGGTCCCTAAGGTGGTGTGGAAGTGGTTTGGGGCTTCCCAGATGGCTCAGCAGGTAAAGAATCTGCTTGCAACACAAGAGACATGGGTTTGATCCCTGAGTGGTGGCTTAGTTTTGCCAAGTGATGTCCTACTCTTGTGACCCCATGGACTGTTGCCTGCCATGCTCCTCTGTTCATGGGGATTTCTCAGGAAAGAATACTGGGGTGGATTGCCATTTACTTCTCTAGGGGATCTTCCTTCCCAACCCAGTGATAGAACCCATGTCTCCTCTTGCATTGCAGACGGATTCTTTACCCACTGAGACACGACAGAAGCCCAAGAAGGATCGGAACTGCTGCTTTAAAATCATCTCTATATTACTTGTAGTGCTTAACAATGTAAATACTATGTAAATAGTTGTAAATGTAGATGCTGTGTAAATAGCATGACAAATTCAAGTTTTTTGAAACTTCCTGGAATCTTTTTTTCCTGAATATTTTTGATCAGTGTTTGGCTGAATCCACGCATGGGGAACCTATGGCTTCAGAAGACTGACTGTATATTGCTATTTAACTTCACTAAGAATAACTTCACACTTATAAAGTGATTTTAAAAGGGTTTAAAGATTAATAATAGCGAAAAGGAGCACAACAATTTCTTAATCCTCAAGTAAATGGTTTTAATTTACAGTTGAATTATTGAAACCAATATGATTTAGTGTTAGTTGTGAACTTTAAATGCAAGTCTTTAAAACATTGTTTTTTCTTTCCTATTCCATAATGAAGGGAACATCCTTGGTTCCCTGTTCCTATGTATATCTGGGGAGATACAGTTTCACCAATAATTTTTTTTCCTAGTGTGCAAGCTACTTGTACCATTTAATACTGCTTGATAATATCAAGCCATCTTCTAATTCTTAGTGATTTACAGTTGTTCTTAAAATATGAGAAAAGTGTTTGAATGTCCATTTCTCATTATAAGGAATAAATGATTTTTATTTGCAACCTAAAGAATTAAATGAAATAGATATACTTTTATCTTGGTTTTTCATAAAACTTAGCTGCAAATAAAAAATAATAATTTTCTCTCATATGTATGTAAGAAACTTCCCCAAAGTGGTGGTGGTCTGGGGGAAACCTGAAAATGTTAAGCCAACTCAAAGGAAATTTAAATCATATAGATATTTAATTGAGTTCACTGCTGCTACATGTATATTCAGCCAGTGGATAAGTAATAGATTAGATAGTGGTCATCAAGAATTTATAAAAAAGCACTCTTGTGATTTACAAAGGACTAGTGCTTTCTGGGTGACCTCCGGGAGCTGGTGATGGACAGGGAGGCCTGGCGTGCTGCGGTTCATGGGGTCGCGAAGAGTCGGACACGACTGAGCGACTGATCTGAGTGCTTTCTGACACATTAGTTTTTGAATAGAAACAATGCTAGGTATATATGAGCAATAAATCCTTGTTTTAAATGTGAGGAAGCCAAGGCTCAGAGAAAGTAATTTAAATGTCCCATTTACACAGCTAGCGTTGTTGTTCAGTCTCTCAGTCGTGTCCTACTCTTTGTGACCCCGTGGACTGTAGCACGACTGACTTCCCTGTCCTTTGCTATCTCCATGATTTTGCTCAAACCTGTGTCCATTGAGTAAATGATGCCATCCAACCATCTCATCCTCTATTGCCCCCTTCTCCTTCTGCCCTCAATCTTTAGCAGCATCAGGGTCTTTGCATGAGGTGGTCAAACTATCGGAGCTTCAGTTTCATCATCAGCCCTTCCAGTGAATATTCAAGGTTGATTTCCTTTAGGACTGACTGGTTTGATCTCTTTACAGTTCAAGGAACTCTTCAAGAGTCTTCTCCAGCACCACAGTTTGAAAACATCAATTTTTCGGTGCTGAGCCTTTTTTATGGTCCAATTCTCATATCTGTACATGACTACTGGAAAAACCAAGAAAAATCAAGAGAAATGTCAATAACCTCAGATACACAGATGATTCCACCCTTATGTGAGAAAATGAAGAAGAACTGAAGAGGCTCTTGATGAAAGTGAAAGAGGAGAGTGAAAAAGTTGGCTTAAAACTCAATGTTCAGAAAGCTAAGATCATGGCATTCAGTCCCATCACTTCATGGCAAATAGATGGGGAAACAATGTAAACAGTGAGAGGCTTTATTTTGGAGGGCTTTATTTTGCAGATGGTGACTGCAGCCATGAAATTAAAAGATGCTTGCTCCTTGGAAGAAAAGCTATGGCCAACCTAGACAGCATATTAAAAAGCAGAGATATTACTTTACCAAGAAAGGTTCATCTAGTCAAAGCTATGGTTTTTCCAGTATTATGGATGTTAAAGTTGGATGCTTTCGAACTGTGGTATTGGAGAAGACTCTTGAGAGTCCCTTGGATGGCAAGGAGATCCAACCAGTCCATCCTAAAGGAAATCAGTCCTGAATGTTCATTGGAGGAACTGATACTGAAGCTGAAACTCCAATACTTTGGCCACCTGATGTGAAGAACTGACTCATTTGAAAAGACCTTGATGTTGGGAAAGATTGAAGATAGGAGGAAAAGGGGATGACAGAGGATGAGTTGGTTGGATGGCATCACTAACTCGATGGACGTGAGTTTGAGCAAGCTCCAAGAGTTGGTGGTGGACAGGAAAACCTGGCATGCTGCAATCCATGGGGTCACAAAGAGTTGGATAAAACTGAGCGACTGAACTGACTGCAAAAAGCATAGCTTTGACTATATGGACCTTTGTTAGCAAAGTAATGTCTCTGCTTTTTAATAGGCTGTGTAGGTTTGTCATAGCTTTTCTTCCAAGGAGCAAATGTCTTTTAATTTCATGGCTGCAGTCATCATCCACAGTGATTTGGGAGCCCAAGAAAATAAAGTCTGTTGCTGTTTCCATTTTTCCCCCATCTATTTGCCATGAAGTGATGGGACTGAATGCCATGAACTTAGTTTTTTGAATGTTGAGTTTAAACCAGTTTTGTCACTCTTCTTTTTCACTTTCATCAAGAGGCTCTTTAGTTTCTCTTCATTAGAACCTAGTGTTAACCCAGATTTTTTATTTTAAATTCCAGAATGACATAAGGAAATGAGTATGGGTTTTAGAATCATACAGACTTGTATCTGAAGTCTGACCACACATGTGCTAAATTACTTAAGTGTTACTTGTTTAGTACTCTTAGTGCAGCTAACACCTTCTAACTCACAGCTGTGTTGTATAAGGTACATAATGTGCCCATTGGCACATTCTATTCAGTTCTCATCATAGCTTCATTTATGGAGCCCTCATTGTGGACCATGCATGATTCTTCATTGTTGATGTGTATTACTGTGTTTAAGCCTTTCAACAGTCTTGTAAGGCAGGCTTTCACAAAAGAGGAAACTACCCAACTAGGGGTTTAATTCGCCCAGGGTTACAAAGTGGTGGGGCCGAAATCTGAATTCTGCAGTCTTACACAATAGCATTCACCCTTAACCACCATACTACTAATCATATTAAATCCAGACCCTTCTATTCCTTTTTCATATGCCACCCTGGCCTCAATGACCCTGTTTTTCAGGACTCAGACTTCATAGGCGAATTATTTAGTATGTAACCAATTTCAGGAGCATAATAATGGATAACATCTGATGTAGCAAATAAATGTGACTGATGTTTTTCAGAAAAGAAATCCGACTTTAAGAATTAAATTTAGTAGCATAGTATACAGTCTGAATTATGACTTTTGTTATTGATACCCAGGACACTTGCTATAAATGAACAAAGAAATGAATTAGAATAGGATTATATAATGTACATAATATGTGACTTACTACAAAAGGAAAACTTGCAGCTAACTCAAGAACTTATTCTTTCCCAGGAATGATTTCTTAGTTATGCCAGGCAGATGTCTGTCATCACAGAATATTCCTTTTATTTATAATTTTTAAAAAGTAGTAAATGATTTTACTATTTTTAAAAAGGATAAATTGTAAATTGTTTCCATATAGCTTTGTGGTTTTTCTTTTGATTTGGTCTTTGCTGCCACATATGAGCTTTTCACTCACAACCTCATCATAGAAACAAGTGATCTCATACTATTTCTTAGTTAAGTTTTTTTTGACACAAACTAGTCATCAAAACAACTAAGTTTATGTATTGCATTGGCAAAAAGTTTTGGTAATTACAGAAAAACCCAGATGAACTTTTTGACCAACTCAAGAGATTCTCCTGATCATGGGTTCATTAAGGCATAGTCGAAGAGATTTCATTAAAAAGTGACTTTCTCCTCAGAAAATTAAAGCTCTGAGATAGCTGAATTATCTGTAGTATTAACAGTGACAACTTGTTAAACACTTTTCAGAATCAGCTTTATTAAATGATAAAAAGTTATTAGTAGAACACTGCACTATTGATAGTGAAAATAAGAAAATCTAAAGTTTTTGTCAAAAATTAGTTGGTCTATGTCATTATTTTTTGACTTAATACCTACTTACTAGCCTCCCAGAAATCTGTATTTCATGGAACATATTTTGGGAAACATATAGCCTTCTCTGAATTATTATATCATTTTTATTTCAATAAAGATTTTAGAGTAGAATTAGCATTTTGAAACTTTATGAAACACCATGCATGCATGCGTGCTAAGTTGCTTCAGTCGTGTCTGAGTCTTTGCAACTCCGTTGACTGTTGCCCACGAGGCTCCTCTGTCCATGGGATTCTCCAGGCAACAATACTGGAGTGAGTTGCCATGCCCTCCTCCAGGGACTCTTACAGACCCAGGGATTGAACTTGTGACTCCTCCATTTCCTGCATTGGCAGGTGGGTTCTTTACCACTACTGCCACCTGGGAAGCCCATGAAACACCATAGGAATGATTAAAAAAAAAACAACAACAAAAAAACACAGTGGCCAATCTGTAGAACAGTTTATTCTCTTAGGTATTATTTTTTCCCCAGTCATCATCTTTAAGTGTTAAACCATTTAGTCTTATCCCAGCTCCCATGACAAGGAATACCTGGTATGCTGCTGCTGCTGCTAAGTCGCTTCAGTCGTGTCCGACTCTGTGCAACCCCAGAGACGGAAGCCCACCAGGCTCCCAGGGAGGGGAAATCAGTGAGATTTAAGCCTGTCAAGTGCTATGTCTGTTTTGGTTTTGACCTGTCAAAGTCAGTCAATACAGTGGAGCCCAACACAGATGGTCTTTTAAAGATAAAACACCGAGGAGCAACCAAGTATCAGATCTGGGCAGAGTAACAACTGCAGAGTTCTAGAACAAAGCCAGGCCTCTTACTTTAAAGCAACATTCCCTACAGCTTGGTTCTGCAAGGCCAGGCAAGCATATCTGATTGGTGACAGCAGAATCCCACAACAGCTGTTGACTCATGCAAAGAAGTGACATACTGTAGAGATCAACTTGAAATGCCACGTGGTTGTGGATTATGGAGAAGCAGTGGCAGAAGGCAGATCCGCCGGGCAGACGAAAGACCCAGTAGTTTCAGCTAAGTGGAGGGAGGCATCCTGGGACAGACACACCACAGCAGCCTTTGGAGACTAAATCTGTGGAGACTTAGAGAGATGTGATCTATAAGGACTCACTCATCAGACTTGGCTTTGAATGAAAGAGGTATTTCATCCCACACAGGGAGTTGTGACAACCACTTACCCAGTAATGATCAAATCATGGCAACAGTATTCAAGTTCAGGAAATAATGAGCTCATGTAAAACCCCTGGGGAATTTAAGACAAACTCAATAATAATCTTATATCTTGAAATTTCTCCCAGACGCCTGCTTATAATGGGGTCATGGAGTCTTAAGTTCCTCCATTAAAATGGGTAACCCTTAATTCTGCATTGGATGCCAAGGAAGATAGCACATGTTCCACAGGAAAATGCCCACTCCTTCCTGGGCAAGCTTGCTGATAACTGACACTATCAAAGCTTGAGCTGATATGGCGGGAGTAGGTTCTGAGATAAACTGCTTCAGAGTTTTGTAACTGACACCATATGTTTTTGCACAGCCCCCAAACACAAGTAGGCAAAATCCATTCCCAATTTGCTCCAGATAGTGCTGTGCATTTTATGGCTGAGGACTGACTCCCAAGGTAATAGTCTCAGCAAGGGGGAAAAAAAACCAGCAACAGCGATTTATAAATTAGGGTGCAGTTAGTCTTCAGATATAAAGGATGCCCACGTTTTTGTAAGCATTAGAATGGGAGATCAGCTGCTTTGGGCCACCATCACCCCTGCCTACCTCCATTGTTTCCACGGCTTGGAAGCCCACCAGCTCCCATCTGCCTGGTGAACTCCAATAGAGTTCCAGTTATAATCTCTTTTGTAAAACAGCGTCGATCTTGTTCCTTTGTGCCAACCCTGCATCCAGAACTATTTTCATTACCACCATTAAGTGCTTTCTACAGCAATTGTGTGTTTACATATCTGTTTTCTCTGCTAGAACTCCATGAGGGCAGGGGCTGTGGCTGGCCTGTGGAGATGCTGAACAAATGTCTGTTAAAGGAATCAATTGAAACAAAACAAATGAATAAATGTCATAAACTATAAACGTCTTTGGAGAACTGAAAATACATGACAAATGAGTACTGATGGCTTTGAAAATCATGTGAAAACTGTATTCCTTGATGATAGGCAGTAATAAATATTCATTGTCTACCATGGGAATCGTCTTTAGCTAACAATTAATTTTGTAATGTGCTAGTATTCAAAAATAAAAATTATTTGAGTAACAAACCATAAGCTGGAAAGGTATTTGGAGGCTTTTTATTTTTCCACCAGAGGGAATAGATTTGGCCTGAATCATACACACCCTTGCCTAGTCCCCACTTTTGACCAACTGTAAGCATTTAAAGTGCAGCTGGTTATGTTTAGAGATGCCATCTGCAGCCATGAAAAAAGAGTCTTCCCTGATGAAGAGTTAATTGGTCTAAATGTTTCATAAACATGATCTTCATGTCTTAGTACAGTGTGTTTTGTTTTATCTTGTTTTGTTTTTCAGTCTATGAAGCATGGGCTTGAAGTCAGATAGACCTATGGCTTCCAACTTTAGCTACTCTGCTTGCTAAGGTATTTGATTTCAGAAAAGCTTCTACGAAACTCTACACATTTTTTTTCTTCATCTGTTGAGTAAGGGAAATATGCATTTCAAGCCATTGTAAAGATTCAGTGCAGTGGTGTAGGCTGTGCCTTCCCCCATGCTTGGCATAACCTGTTTTTTTGTTTTTTAATTAAAACAATTTTTTTGGCTTCATGGCATGCAGGATCTTAGTCCGTCAACCGGGATCGAACTTGCACCCCCTGCACTGGAAGCATGGAGTCTAACCACTGAACCGCCAGCAAAGTCCCCAGGCTCTCTGTTTATTCAATATAAACGGCATTTCCTTTGATCCTCGCCGGATCACCAGGAGATTTTTATCTCCTGAAGAGTTAGTCCATAAATAAAGTAGGTATTTCTTTAGCCTGTACACTCTACTCCCACAATTCCTATAAATTTTAAGAGCAAAATACTTGTGGATCAAACTCTATGGGATATCGATGAACGCCAATAAGATGTGGCTAATTGCTCTGCTGTATGAAAGAAACTCCAACAAAACTTTGTAAAAGGCTTTGACTGATTAGAACATTCCTTTTGCCCTTCAAGAAAATTCTAAAATATGGTGATCAAATTACATTAATATTTTCACTTTTAATGTTAATGTTAGAGTTACAGAAACTTCTTAAATACACTCACCCGTTTTCCTTTAATATTGACAATGGCACTTTATCAATTCTAAGAAGCTAATATTGGTACAGCATATTTACTCAACCAAATACTTTATATGAATTTCACTAGTTTTTCCAATGATATTTGTTTTTCTGTTCCAAGATTTGTCATTGCTCTTAGCTGTCATTTTTCTTATCTTCTTTAATCTATGATACTTCCACAGTCTTTCCTTGTCTTTCATGACTTTGATACTTTAGAATAATTCAGGTCAGTTATTTTGTAGAATGCTTCTCAATCTTGAATTGTATCATGTTTTCTCCTTACTAGATGAAGCTCAACATTTGTGGCAAGAATACTACAGAAATCATGTGTTTCTCTTGATCACTTGATAAGGGTAGTGCTCACTGGGTTTCTCCATTGTTACATTTTTCCTGTGTAACTACTAAATATCCTAGGGGAATGACCTTTAGTCTGATTAACATGCATTAAAATATAAGACTAAGACTATGCAAAGAAAGGATTTTCCTGTCAGAGCACAATTATTTTTATAGGTATCTCATTTTACATTATTAGGATATGTTTATACTAAAACGTAATATTAAATTTTGACCTTATAATAATCATAGCAGTTTTGATGCTCAGTTTTGGGTGCATCAGCATTTTCTTCTACAGAATTAAGCTACATATAGTGTGCTTTGAGCTTAACTGTAGATGTACAGGTTGCTGATTAGTGAGTCTTTAAAAATGCTATTTAGTGCTCTAAAAATACTACTACAGTCTCAAAAGAGGTGGAATTTATCAATTGAGACATGTAATGATAGAATTATTTTGTAACCTAACATATTTCATGTCACTTGGTTTAAGCTCCCCTAGGTTTTAAAGTCTCGCAATTCTAAGGATCACTGTATGTGTACTGTGTGTGCGTGTGTAGGTGTGTAAAGGTGTAGGTGTCTTTGTATAGAAGTTACCAAGATGAATGAAGTCAGGAAGTGCTCCCATGATGTTCAAAACTACTGTAACTATATGTTTTATTAAAATATTCAACTCTATTTGTGCCATTCGTATTTCCTACCAGAGCTAGGAAAACCACAACGTATGGGATCTTAGTTCTCTGACCAGGGATTGAACCTGTCCCCCTTCACTGAAAACATAGAGTCTTCACCATTGGACCACCAGGAAGTCCCAAGAGCTGCATTTTTAACAATCACAACCTTATATACTTTATTAGTGGACTATTTATAAGTGGGGCAATCCATGCTGCAATACTTCTAATAGCAGTTATGGTCGCTGTGACTGATGACTGTTTCCTGAGAAGACCTGCTTGCCGTTTTATATGTGGCAAACATTTGTTATGTTTGGTATCACATTCTTGATAATACCCATCTTTTAAAATATCTCTGTAGCCTACTGCCTATTTTCACTCACCATAGTATTTCTTCTTCAGTCTACAAATAATTAATTTGCTCCTTTGGAAGAAATGATGCTAAAGCTGAAACTCCAGTATTTTTGCCATCTCATGCGAAGAGTTGACTCATTGGAGAAGACTCTGATGCTGGGAGGGATTGGGGGCAGGAGGAGAAGGGGACGACAGAGGATGAGATGGCTGGATGGCATCACTGACTCGATGGATGTGAGTCTGAGTGAACTCCGGGAGTTGGTGATGGACAGGGAGGCCTGGCGGGCTGCAGTTCATGGGGTCACAAAGAGTCGGACACAACTGAGCGACTGATCTGATCTGATCTGATTGGAAGATGACATAAGCTTTTCTTTCTGTCATTGTTATTATTGTTCTGTCATTTCCCAAACTGATCCAGCAGCTCCAATTCCACATTCTTTGTTCACAAATCAAAAAGAACTGAAGTTCTTCAAATATCCAGACATAAAATCATCCTTCTTTATTTCATTTACATTCACATCTACCCTTCTGGACTCCATCTGAAACCCAAACCAAAAGTGTTGAAAGACCACAACAAAGGCTGCTTTCCTTGGAGCTCACCGGAAGTGGGAAGCATTAGTCATTTCACAGGCCCCTGTCTCACTAGATTTTCCAGTCCAAATTCTACAAATCCAGGAGACTCAGATGTATTTCTAAATTGAGAATACAGGGTGCCTTTCAGAATGGACTCCAGCAAGCAGGATCACATTGGCCTCACCCTGTTTAATCTGGAGACCCAACAGAGCTTCCCTGGTGGCTCAGTGGTAAAGAACCCACCTGCTGTGCAGGAGGTGTGACAGGAGCCATGGGTTCAATCCCTGGATTGGAAAGGTCCGCTGGAGGAGGAAACGGCAACCCACTCCAGTATTCTTGCCTGTAAAATCCCATTGACAGAGAAGCCTGGTAGGCTACAGTTCATGGGGTGGAAAAAGAGTTGGACACAACTTAGTGAATGAACAATTTGATATTAAAAAAAGAGAAAACTGTATATTGCTAGTTGAGGGATTTGTAATGCATGAGAAATATAAAGAAGTGTTCCAAATATTGAGGTCATATTAGTAAATTTAATTGACTAGAGCTAATTCATCTGTTTATAATTTGTTTCAATTTCCTTTGTTCCTGAGTTCATAGGGGACTAAAAATTCTTAGTATAATATACCACCACTTTTCAGCTGATGATTATTTAAGGAAAGAAACACACACAATGATGTTATATGATAGCTTATTACTACTTGGATTCTAATGTGTTATAAATAAGGCTATGAAGCCCAAAATACAAATAGCAACTCAAAACTTCATACACAATTGGGCTACCTAACATCAAGTTCTATTATTTTTAAAAAACAATTAAAATTTAAAACTTGAACTCTTACTAAAACAGGATAACATCTATGGCCATACCACCCTGAATGCACCCGAGCTTGTCTAAAACAGGATAACATCAAACATTGAAACACATCAATTTTTAAAGCAGTGTTGTTAGAGGTCCCTTCTGCACAAAGTAGAATGACTTGACTGGCTACTTAGTTTCATTAAAATTTAAAATAATGCAATTATATAGGTAAACCTTATTCACTGCAAATATTTTATTAGAACAAACTAAAGTCAAAATGTCCCTTACTCCTCCATTAAAATGTTTAATTTTGTACTGTCCTTTAAAAAAGCAGCTGCTTAGTAAAAAAAAAATTTATAAGTTTTATAAAAGAGGACAGAGCCTAGAGACTTCTCTGATAAGAATCTTAAAACAGAAGAAAACTAAAGAAGCTTCATTCATTGCCATGATCCTAAATTTTGTGTCATTAGAGTGAGCCAAGGATTAAAATCATGATTCCAAAATAATTTTACTGATCTCTATCTCCTTGACCCACTCCAGTGTTCTTGCCTGGAGAATCCCAGGGACAGAGGAGCCTGTTGGGCTGCCGTCTATGGAGTCGTGCAGAGTCAGACACGACTGACATGATTTAGCAGCAGCAGCAGCAGCAGCTATCTACTTGCTGTCTTGTTCTTCAAATGCCATGCACTTGGAACTTGAATGGCTATAATCCTCACTCAGTTTTAGAATGCTTCATGCTCCTCCTTCTACCTGGGACATGTACTCAGTTCCCTTTTAGTTATATTTCCTCTGATAAACTATTAACTCTGTGGACACAGGACAGTATTAAATGACTATGCAGACCCATAGTCCTTCACAGCCCTCAGTAGGAACCAAACCTGCCAATGTCTTGATTTGGACTTCCAGTTCCCAGAACTATAAAAGAAACTTCTCTTGTTCAAAGCACCCAGTTTGTAGTACAGGAGCCATAGGAAACCAATATACCTTCAAAAGAGCTACCAATACTTTTCTGATGTCCTATTCTTTTACTTTGCCATTTTAAATGTTATTTTTTTTGCTTAAATTTGTATTTTTTTAAAAAAATAAACATGATTCATACCAACGGTAAAATCTTCAAAAAAGTTCATTTTTGCTTCCCCATCTCTAGCCTACCATCCTTAATCTTCCAAAAAAGCCACTGTTCAGTGTTTCCAGTGTATCCTTCTGGAATCTATGTATGCACAGTCAAGCATATGCACATTTCGAGCACTTTATTTTACTAAATAAGATCAAGATGTATTTAATGTCCTGAAACTTGCTTTATTGCTCTTAATATCTGTCCCTCCATACCTTTAATCTGCCTTCTTCTCTTCAGAGAATAGTGTTCCATCATATGGACTTATAACTTGTTTCACCAGTTCTCTGTCGATGGACAATTAAGGTGTATCAAGTTTTCTGTTATTACACGAAATGGTCTAGTAAATTTTCTTGCACATGAATCTTTGTAAACTTTACCAAGTATATTTGTAGGATTAAATCTTAGCAGTGTTATTATATTTGTGAATTATTTCCAATTATCTTCTAAAAAGTAAATAAATCTCCTTTAATATGCATTTATATGAGTGCATTTTCTTTATGAAAAACACTCAGTTTTAGGATCACTGTGGTATGTAAAAGATGATTTCAGATGGACTATGCTGTAATGATTTATTGCTAATGTATACCTCAGCTGATTATTCTATACATATTCATTCAGTGTCTGATACTATGAATCTCACAATAGCTACTATTTTATGGCTGGCTGACTACAACATAAGGAAGGCAGTTGTTAAATTTAGAAATAATAATTTCTAAATTGTTATTAGAAAATAATTTATTCCCTTGGAACAAGATAGGGAAATTAGCTCATCAGGAACTTTGTGTCTTATGGGAAAAGGAACAGTCTTAATCTGAAAGAGGACTCTGCCTCTCTGGGAGAGGCAACTGTGCCAAGATTGTCAGGTTTATGAAAAATAGCATCATCCCAGGGAAAGGGAATGGGTCCCTCTGGGAAAAGCCGGGTGCCATGAGGAATGACTGTATATTTTAAAATTTTAAATGTGGACATTTTTCATTATTTAGTGGAAGAAAGGGAGAACTGGTTGATCTTAAAAGATGACTCTATGGGGCCAGAAAGTAGGTAAGGTTTAACGATACCTACCCTGGATGGCTCAGTGGGTAGAGCCATCTACCACTGAGCAGAATGCACCTCCCAATGCAGGAGACGTAGGTTTCATCCCTGGGTTGGAAAGATTCTCTGGAGGAGGAAATGGCAACCCACTCCAGTATTCTTGTCTGGAAAATCCCATGGACAGAGGGGCCTGATGGGCTACAGTCCAAACGGACACAAAGACTCAGACATGACTGAGCGACTAAGCACACACACACACCAGATCAAATACTCCAATCTGATATTGCTCTAAAAACAAAGCAAAATCACATTAAAAATGAAAACTACTAATTCATTTGTGGCCAAATACTTCCATAAAAACCAGATGGACTTCCAGAAGAACTGGTAACAAGAACAGTGGCCGTGTATTCCTGGGTAGGGCAGAGATCAAAGCCAAGGGCACCTTAATATCTTCTGTTAGTCACTAAGGCATTTCATGAAAAGTCAAGCAAATTTTTAAAATAATTTATTTTATATATATATACACACACATACATACATACAGTCTGCACATGTTTGAATGAGAAAATCTGTTAATTATCTTGTTACACTGCATTGAAAGCTCTGACAGTCCATTCAGGAATTTATGAAGTCTCCAGCAAAGGGATACACTCTAAAGGTGGAGCTTTCTGGGGTTAATTTTAAGCATCTCTGCTAACTTTTGCCTTTTCTAGACTAAGGAGTTCCAAGCCAGAAGAGCTATTATTCATTTACTTGAATATGCCTGAACTTGACCAAATTACTAATCACACCAGTGAAGAAAGAATAATGGATGCTAATGAGTTTTTCCCTTTCAAAAATTGTTTAATTTTTTATTAGTGAGGTTTATCACTTTTAAGATCTAAAGGGATAGTCAATGATTCATGTGGCCTGAGAACAGGTTTCATAAATACTTAGAGGAAGAGAGAAGTTTGGCTGCATGTGATATTTCCATGTTGGTTTGACCAGGGTTGTAAGCAGCTGGAGTGGTCACCCTGTCTGACTCCCACTTACACTACATTTCTCGGGCTCTGTATTATGTTTACTCTGTTATCATAGGCTTGTATGTGGGGTCCTAGGTATTCAGTGTCAACACTGAACATTTAAAAAATTATCATTCTCTGTTGTCAGTCATTTGTTTCAGCAGCTCTGAAGTCAGGTCAGAACATGCTTCTATATTATTACAATAAATTTGTTCTAAGCTGCACCAAAGAAGACAATTAGAACAAATAAGATGGAGATTTCAGTTCAGGATTAATAAGAAATTTATGATGATGAACTGGATTATGCTTGAGGTCAGGGACTTGCTTTCACAGCAAGGCGTTTTGCAGGTTCTAGATATTAAATCAATACCTTTCCATTGGAAAGGTGTATCCAGAATTGCTCAGAACCACATCATGGATTATCATTCTCCCTCTGAAGAGGAGTTTAGGGTAGATAACCTCAGAGGTGCATCTCAAGAAAAAAATGACATAGACGTTATCAGCATATCATTTTTTTCAGTAATGTTTTTCTTTTGTGCCTAAGATGTCAGATAAATCCTTTTGTCACCTCATGACCTTTGACATGCAATTCCTTCTGCTTGAAATTCTCATCCTCCCTAAAGGATTTTCATATCCTTCAGTTCAGATATAGTCTCTCGAAAAGGCTGCTTGTGACTAATGTATCTGAAATAGCCCACATCCACTCATCAGAAATTGAGTTTGGTTCCTCACAGGACAAGCCATCAGCACACCTAACAATCTGATTGATTGACAGACCAATGACATGTTCAACTTTGACAGAGACTTTGGCACCTGTAATCTAGGCTCTTTTTAATGCCCTCCGGATGAGGACTAGGACACTATCATACATTTGCACACCCCAGAGACCCCCAAACAAGCAATCATCTTTAGGCAAGCTTTTATCTAAATCCAGACTTTTCAACATCATTTGCATTATTAGTAGATTGAACACAACATCTCAGCATGAAATACCTGAATTTAGGTGACTGCATGGTATGTTCTCAGTGTGTTTCATTTGGAATATATTATTCTGGAATGAAACAAGGTCTTCAGTTGTTTTCTTAATTATATGCCTGGGAAATCTTCCCATCTTAGTCCATTAGATCTGTGGCCTGAGATCATATTCTTTATATTCTTTATACATATTCTTTATGCATTGCATGAGGGTTTCTCTGGAGTAGACTCAAGAACTCTAACTTTGGGGCTATGGAATCTGTGAATTTTTCAGTTTAGTGTAAATTACCTTCTGAAGAAGCTGAACTAATTTGCACTGCTTATCAGCAGTGTATAATAGTAATTATTTCTCCCTGCCCTCCCTAACATTTGATATACATATTTTTTAAAATTCCGATAGATATATAATGCCATTAATAAAGGCCTTAAATAAAGGTCTGCTGCTGCTGTTGCTGCTAAGTCGCTTCAGTCATGTCCGACTCTGTGCGACCCCATTGACGGCAGCCCACCAGGCTCGCCCCGTCCCTGGGATTCTCCAGGCAAGAACACTGGAGTGGGTTGCCATTTCCTCCTCCAATGCATGAAAGTGAAAAGTGAAAGTGAAGTCGCTCAGTTCTGTCCAACTCTTAGCGACCCCATGGACTGCAGCCTACCAGGCTCCTCCGTCCATGGAATTTTCCAGGCAAGAGTACTGGAGTGGGTTACCATTGCCTTCTCCGAAATAAAGGTCTAGTCTCCACTAAAAACAAATGAATAGATAGATGAATAAATAGATATCACACATATATGAACATATATAATTTATAGATGTTTATTCAGACTAAATCTTCTCACATCATTATAAACTTTATGCTATTTTAATTGCTTTATTATAATATAATGAACATTTTAACACGAATCATATTTCTAATTTTAATCAGTTTCCTAAACTTCAACTTCAGTCATGAATTAAATGAAAATATGTGTACTGAATCAAGATTTTTAAAAGTCCTTACACTACCCCTATTCCTTTTGTTCCCTGATGCCCTGGATCTTTTATGTGAGATCCAGGAATCTGAGTTGGTGGTTAGGACGTTTAAAAGTGTGAGAGAAGGTGATCAGAAATTGCTCGTTAGAGGCAGAAATACAGAGCAAAGAAGAGGTCAACCAATTATTTCTCTCCATTACGGAGAATGCATGATATGAAAAGGGGGACAATTAACTCTAACCTTTTACACATTCAGCAAATATTTATCGTTGTCTACTGTACACCAGGGATGGGATTTATGTATGAGGGGAAATAATTATGCATTCTCATGGAGTATTCAGTCTAGTGGAAAAGGCACAAATAACAAATGCAATTACCAAATGGTGAAGACAATGAAGGAAACAGGATGCTGATGTGGACAAAAGCTGATGCATCACTGTGCTGCCATTTCAAGAGACCTCAAACCCAAAAAGATGCTCTCCATGCAAAATTAAGAAGAAAGTATTCCTAACAGATATTATTGCATTTTTAACCTGACTTTAATCGTGGTAGACTGAGAGAACCCAGTGAGAAGGGTTGCAGTGGAACCAGATGAGGTCGGTTAGATGGACACAGGACAGGTACAAGTGCCTACAGCTTTGTAGGATCAGCTAAGAGAAAACAAGAGAAGGATGATATACTGGAGAAGAGGAGAGACTTCAAAGCCAATGAATTCCCTCTCTGCAATGCATATGGCAGACTACGGAAGGCATTGCTTGGTGCAGAACATGCCTCTTCTCTAATGAGTTTCATTGCAGTGAGCTGTTACCTACCTACTTTTATAAATATGTAAAGTGTTTTAGATAAAATATACATATTCGATTCCATTTCTAGCAAATCATAGATCGTAAATAAATGTGTGTTGAAATGAAATGCATCTGTTAAATTAACATTCTCCCCAAGTATTTCCCATTTGTTATCTCACAACATCCCATTTTCTCCCCTTGATGTATTACCTCTGTTATACTATGTTATATTTTTTAATGAGTCAACAATACAAAGGTATATTTTTTAAAATAACTAACACCTATTTCTTTAAAAATTGGCAGAGCAATAACATGACTATCAATGCCAAAATAAAGATTAAGTTATCATTAGAATTTATATGAATCCCCTAATAGAAGAAGCTATTAATAGCAAAAACAACTATCAATGAATAAATATCAAAGAAGGGTAAACATGGATTGCTCCCTTTTATCCATAAAGGTTATTTGGCAGAGGAAGTCTTATTTTTGAGATTTTATTACTACAGGTCAGATTAATTACTATGACAGCTAACTTTTATCGTTTTAATGCAGGATTGTGGTTTGCTGATTCAGCCTGAGGAAACCTGTGGGTTACAGCCTATTTCCTCTGACTACATTGAAGCCATTTCACAGCCCGAACTAAAGACTTGTCCATCTGGGGATACAAAAGGTGACTATTACACTGATATCATTTCTTTTTTTAAAAAAAAATCCTTTAATATACATAAGTAGTAGATGGTTACTTAAGCTATTCTTCTACAAAAAACTCAAGGTGATCTGGTGCTTTTTATTTACTATGAACTGCCACACATATAATTAATGAAAACACATTGTTTGAGTATGTGAAATATTTGATTAATCAAATGTTGTTCTTTCACCTTCTGCTTTCTCCTTAGTTTAATGCATATTCACCATAGATCTCAGTCAAAATGTCATAGCATAGAGGCTTCCCTTGAGCCTCTGACTTGTTTTCCTTACTATATATTTTCATAGCACCCAGTGTTTTTCTTCCTTTGCAGTTTCCACAATCATTTAAAAGATTGTTGTTCATTGTTGTTCAGTTGCTAAGTCGTGTCTGACTCTTTGCGACCCCATTAACTGATTAAGTATGTAATTGACTTTGATGTCAGTGTTCCCAGGCTATAAGCTGGATGAGGACAAGTCAGTTATTCAGACTCCACTAATTCCCTTCACATTATAATTGCTACAAAGTAGGTACAAAATAAGTTGACCTTGTGAACCCAAAGAACTGCAAAGGATAGAAGTTCAGTTTTATATCATTTCTTCAAGTTAAAAAAAAAATCTTTGGGAGTGTTCACTAATGTCTCCCATATATTGAACATGAATAGAGGCAGGGAAATTGGGATGTCAAATTCAAATTACATGTCCTGGCTATTGTAAACAGTGCTACAATGAACACTGGGATACAGGAAAGCACCCTAAATGTCCATCAACAGAGGAATGGATAAAGAAGATTTTATATATATATATATATATATATATATAAAAGAATATTACTCAGCTATAAAAAGAAACAAAACTGGGTCATTTGTAGTGATGTGGATGGACCTATAGTCTGTCATATAGAGTGAAGTAAATCAGAAAGAGAAAAACAAATATCATATATGTATGGAATATAGAAAGATGTTACATATGAACCTATTTGCAGGGCAAGAATAGAGACGCAGATATAGAGAATGGACATGTATACACAGAGGGGAAGCAGAGGGTGAGATAAACTGGAAGCTAGCACGGGCATATACACACTACCATGTGTAAGATAGAGAGCTATCGGAAGCTGCTGTGTAACACAGGGAGCTGAGCTCGGCGCTCTGTGAAGACCTAGAGGGGTGGGATGAATGGGGCGAGAGGGATGTCCAAGAGGGAGGGGATGTACGTATACAAATTGCTGATTCACTTCATTGTACAGCAGAAATTAACACAACATTGTAAAACAGTTATACTCCAACAAAAAAAAGTAAATAAATAGAAAGATCCACTTCTAAACAATTCAAATTGCAGTATCAGTCCTGCCTAAACCGAGGGCAGATCTGGAATGAGACACTTTGGAGGCACTGTCCACTTCCCCCGTTTCTTTCCTTCCTCAGCATTCTCCTTTGAGTGGAGACCAGTGAGGTTAAGCCACAGCTGGGACTAAAAGTATTTCCAGGGCAGTAAGAGGAGCAAAGAGCATCTCCTCTGCGCTTCCTGGTTACCGCTCTGGCCTCCTGACCCCAGGTCTCCCTTCATCTAAAAAGTCTGAGAAAACACTTAGGAGCTTTTCTACCCTTGCCATGAACTTCACACTACAGCTTGAATGGGAAATGAGTTTCACAAACGGGTGGGACAAATTGCAATTTGGCATGCACGGTAACAAACGTGGGCATTTCCCAGTTCTGGAACATGTGTCCCAAATAATAAATTACAGACAGTGCATAGAGAGGGATTTACCCATTACGGTGTGTCAGGTGGTATGATTTATGATTCTCGGCTAAATGAGATATATACTCTTGTATACAAAGGAGACATCCATATGTCTACGTATTTTTTTTTAATCAGATGACAATTTACGAGAACCATAAAACAACTTAATTCGATTCCTCCTACTGAACCAAGTCAAAAGTTCTTCAATAAGAAGTTGAAGGTACATTACCGAGATTCCTCAAGAAGTGGCAATTTCTTCTGTCTGTTAAACTTCTAGTAACTTTTGCCAAGCCCTGTTCTGAAGCTGTCTCTGTACCTGGTCCTTACAACAGAGGCTGCCATAAAACAGGAACCTTCTGGGAACTTGAGTAGTTAGGCTTCTTTGAAAAAAACAAATATTGACTCCTCAATCAAGCGCATATTCCTCAACCTGACAATAATCTGACCCATCCTATCTCTCCTAACTCCTCCCAGACTCTGGACCTCATTTCATGCTGATAATCAGCTGCAGGACTCCAGCTCTTGAACATGCTGATCCCTGCTCCTAAAAGTCTTCTTCCCATCTTGATCAAAATTCTCCTGATGCCATATAGTCTTCTCCAGAAAGTCTTTCTTTACCACCTCACCCCCAGATTTGCTTCTCTTTTATGTGGCTCAGATGGTAAAGAATCTCTGCAGTAAGGGAGACCCGGGCTTGATCCCTGGTTCAGGAAGATCCCCTGGAGAAGGGAACAGCTACCCACTCCAGTATTCTTGCCTGGAGAATTCCACGGACGGAGGAAACTGGTGGGCTACAGTCCATGGGGTTGCAAAGAATCGGACAGGAGTGACTAACACTTTCACATGCACCCAGGATATCCTATGCACATGTCTTCAAATAGCACTTACCTCATAATGTTTCAGGTGTCTGATTCACATGTTCCTCTCTCTCTAATTAATAGTCTTCAAAGGGGAATAATATAGGCAAGCAAGGAGAGAGAGAGAGGGAGGTACAAAACAGCACAGGGGAGAAACCAGTAAAGATGAAAATATATGTACCTTTATTTTTATATAATTATGTTTATTTTATTTTTATGATGGAAATAATATATACATATGAGTGTATGTACATATAGCACAAGGTAGGTGTATTAACATGTCAAAGGTGCATCAGCCATAAGTTTGTCCTGAAGGCTGCATGAGATTTCAAGTGTATCCAGAGCAAAGACTGTACCTTATTCATCTTTCAGTGTCTAATATATGATTTAAAAATTGTTGCTGAACTAAAACCAAGATTCAGGCCCTCCTCTCTTTCACAGAAGACTGTTAAATCAACCAAGGGTAACCCCTCTACCCTTGAGGTGCTAGAGACCTAAAGATTCAAGGTAAATGAGTGAGTTCAGAGATAAGTTTGCAAGGTTGGATTTTTTTTTTCTTTTTCTCTCTTTTACTCCTGGAGATGATTTAATGGTAGGACTCCTCTCTGTTGAAAGAAGTTGTCACACTAGACACTGAAGGATGTTTATTTTGGGTGCTCTAGATTTAGCTTATAAGGTCATAGAATGGTTCCCAAACCTTATTTTCACAGCACATTACAGTTATCTGCCAGAACTGGATCCATTTTTTTTTCTCCTTGAAAATGTTCTTCCAATAACACCAGCTAATATAATTTTGAGTGATTTTTTTATTAAGTTGAATTTTGAAAATAATTTAACTATAAAATACAACCTAAGAATAAAGTATTTTGCCCAGGAAAGAAAAAAATAATTCTTCTAATTTGCAGACAGAAGTTTATACGATCACTGAATGAGAATTACCTTTAAAGAAAATGGTTTAGATTATATTTTATAATATATAAACAAAAACTTTTATCATATCTTTTTGGAAGGAAATATAGCAACTTATACTTTAATAATTCTAATAATATTGAAAATATAGATTTTTTTCTTCTCAATTAAAAACTTCCTTGTTTTATAGCATTATAGAGTCAGGAATTAGTGCTATTGTTTATATGATTTTACATCTCACTAAATCACAAAGTTTAACTTCTTTTCTCCATTATATCACCCAATTCAATTCACATAAATGGCTGAAATCTAACTTGCATTAAATATAAAGCTATAATGATAAATTAAATAACTTCTCCCCAAAGGTAGTTTCATTCTTCAGAATGTTATTCCCTATGACATATGCCATATTTTATTTCAGAATCACAGCTTTGATTCATTCATTGTTTAAATATATAACATAGAATGTATGCCCTCCTTTTTGACAATTTTTAGTGAGCTGGAATCATTTAAAATGTCAAGAAATCCCAGTCCTGCAGATGTTATACAGATGTCTATTTCAAGTAGTATTACTAACTCACAATAAAAAAGCATTGTTAAGCAATACAAAAATGCAAAAAGTGATGACTATAAATATATGGTAGTATGAACCACTGGGGCTAAATTTTCAGAGGTCCAATTAGGCATTTTTTTTATGTGCATGTGATTTTATACTCACAAACTAATGGTACCCATATTAGCATCTTTGTGCATGCAATTGGTCACGTTTCTTCAGCCTTAGCAGCAAATGGCCAAAGATCTCAGTTTGTGAAAAATTAGCTGTCAACAAATTTATGGGGGGAGACAGTGTTTGGGCAAAGAGGATACACATGCTGTTAGAAACTCAAGGTTCTGAGGAAAACTGAGCCCTTCAAAGTATTATTAAATAATATATCATGGGCAGAAACACATGTGTGTCCCCAACATGCCACCATCTTATGAAAAAAAAAAATAATAATCTATTCAAAAACAGTCTCTGAATACATGAACCCACTGAGCAAATTCAGCTTTTAAAAATAAAAATACGTGTATTATGACAACCTGTTTGTGGCTTTTCTGTCAGTGCTACCAGAGAGATTGCTGGGCCATATTGCACTTTCAACTGATGATTCTGTGCTTCTCTAACCTAACATGATGAGTAGATCAGCACTTTGGAGACTCTGAGACTTGTCCAGCCCTGTCATTGACATGATCCTACTTCCATTATTTAACATCTTGGGTCTCAGTTATCCTCAGTTTAAAAGAAAAGAATGGAAAAGAGGTGATCCCAAGCCCCTCCCAACTGCATCCACAACCCACAAAATCTCTATGAAAAAAAAAAAAAAGACTTTTTCAGAAGGAGATTTTGTTGAGGAATTCTTCGACGAAGGATAAACTGAAGGCCATGTCTAAGTCAGATTGTATTAGGAGCCAAACAAATATGTGAAAGAAGTGGATTATTGATTACAAACTCTGTATATCAGGGCAAAATCAGAATTAGAATATTCTCCATGAAAACCACAGAAGAATAAAAGAGAATTGGATGGAGAAACAAACACTTTTGAAAACAGTCTTCATTTTGCCACTCACAACCCAACACCACTCCCAAATGTTGGGTGTTGTAGCTTTTAGTATTAATACTATCCTCTACATCTCCAAACTTTGGAAACCCCTTTCACGAAGCAGACCTTCTTTTTCTCCCCAGTATATACAATCTGTCATGGACAACAGTCACTTCCTCAGTCTCACTACAGTCAGGTCTGTCTCTCCACTTAAAATCACCCAGTATACCTCTCTGAATCTTATCTATTCACAAATACCTCCTCACATCTTATCTGCTCCCATGGAACCTGCCAGACAACTCTGACTCCCGTGCTGTCTTTATTCTGAACTGCCATGGTTTGCTTAGGGTGAAGTGGGGTGAGGGCAGGAAATATAGTCATCAACATCTAGTGTAAAGGCGCTGTGGCAGATGCTACACATATTTTTCGTATAGAGAAGTAAGTGTAATCATGAAAAGATTAAGTAATTTTTCCAAGATAAACAATGGTCCTCAACCTTGACTGCATATTGGAATCACCTAAAAAGCTTTTAAAAATATATTGATGCCTGAGTTTCACATCCATTGGTTCTGATGTAATCCGTCTAGAGCACAGCCTGGGCGTGGGGATTTTTAAAACTTTTCCAGCTGACTTTTAAAAAAATTTTGTTTATTTATTTTTGGCTGTGTTGGGTCTTCTTTGCTGCACGGGCTCTTCTCTAGTTGCCTTCAGCGGGAACTACTCTCTACTTTCTGATACGTTGGCCTCCCATTGCGGTGGCTTTTCTTGTTGCAGAGCACAGGCTCTAGGGCTGCCAGGCTTCTAGTGGTTGCAGCTCATGGGCTCTGAGCACAGGCTCAGTAGTTGTGGCACACGGGCTTAGTTGTGCCACGTCAACTGGGATCCTCCCGGACCAGGGATTGAACCTGTGTCTCCTGAATTGGCAGGCTGATTCTTTACCTCTGAGCCACCAGGGAAGTCCCTCAGATGACTTTAATGTACTGCACTGAGGCCTACAGAGCTCCATGGAGGCAGAGCTCAGGTGTGTTTGTCTCCAAAGCCCAAGATCTTTGAGTTCCACTCGTTTTACTCAATTATGAATTACCTATTCTGAAGCTTTTGACATGTATAAATAGCAATTTTATACATGTAATTTAACCCTTCACCTGATTATGACTTTTGAAGTTTCACATTATAGTTAAGAGCATAGACTCTGGAGCAGTCTTCAGCTCCAATCCTGTATATTTTAAATTAATATACAGCCACCTCTTAGCTGAAAGATCTTGGACAAGTTACTTAACCTTTCTAAGCCCCAGTCAATACTACAGTGGGGATAATAATAGAGTGGTTCTGAGACTAAATAAATTAATGTATTTAAGTGCTCAGAATATCCGACATCTGAGAGGTGCTAAAAAATGTTGACGATTTTTTAGTAATATTTAATAAATATTTCTTTTTAGATAACTATTTCATTATCTTATTTTGCCAGTGAGAATGCCTAATACCTAAGAGGGTAGATACATCAATAATGTATTGAATTAAAATCCTCCTAGATAGACAGTGATATGTATATAGAGAAATGGAAAGTCATTCACCAGACCTGAAATTTTGGAGATATTACTTAATGGGTGGACTTTAAATAAGGCAGTTTTCTGGAATTCTCATTAAGGTTAAAAATCAAAGCAAAGAAAAAAATTTATGAGAGGAATAAATAAGTCCACATTGCTTTTGGACTGTCCTGTACTTCAACTTCCTGCTCCTGTTGACACAATTTGCCCCAAAGCAGTTCTGCTGTATGTTTCCTTCTCTTCCTTGGAAGGCATGCTGTTCTCATCTCCTTTCCCTTCTATTTTCTTCTGTCTCTCCCAGTTTCTCTCTCTTAATAGACACATACTTTTTCCCTTTCTGGGATCCACCAGTAAGAGCCATAAACTATATCTGTTTCTGTATTTTATTATTTGTAACTATTTCCACCCACACAAAAACTCACATACACAATTCTGACATTCCCGAGTCATGAAATGCAAAGTGTATTTTACCATCCCCTGAAAGTAGAAATTTTTCCCTCTAAAATTAATGTCACAGGCTTCCCCGGTGGCTCAACAGTAAAGAATCCGCCTGCAGTGCTGGAGATGTGGGTTCAGTCCCTGGGTCAAGAAAATTCCCTGGAGGAGGGCATGGCAACCCACTCCAGTATTCTTGCTGAGAAAATCCTGTGGACAGAGGAGCCTGGCAGGCTACCGTCCATGGGGTTGCAAAGAGTTGGACACGACTGAAGTGACTAGTATGCACGCAAAATTAACGTCACAGCAGATACTTTTGTTAGCAGAACCACAAATCAAAGCCAGAAGGGATAAACTTGTTTAAAACTTTCCTTTGTAACTCAAAAAGTAGCCGGGAATATTTAGCTCCTCCATATTTTGAAGAGAAACGTGAAGCAGTAACATCAGCGAGATCTTTGGGGGTACAGCGGATGTTTGCTGGAGACGTCAAGGTATTCTCCACAGAAAATACAAATAACTGCCCTGTATTTAACATGCTGATTCGGTCTCCATTTCTGAAAAGATGAATGGCAGAAAACAAAAATTGAAATCCAGGGGCTTCCCTGGTGGCTCAGTGGCTCCTGCCGTGCAGGAGACACAGGTTCCATCCCTGGTCTGGGAAGAACCTACACCCTGCGGAGCAGCTAAGCCCAAGCGCCACAACTATTGAGTCTGTGCGCTAGAGCCCAAGAGCTGAAACGACTGAAGCCTGTTCGTCCTAAACCCTCACTCCACAGCAAGAGAAGCTACCACAATGAGAAACCCAGGCACCACGACTAGAGAAAAGCCAGCGAAACAAGGAAGCCTCAACACAGCCAAAAATAAAGAAAATTATTTTTAAAAATCCAAATTATGTCTTGATATTTTTCTAATATATTATTAATGTGTCAACTCACCCTAAAAGCTGCAACATTTGAATACATGTTACTTTATCCATAAAATAAGAAAGATCTTACATGCAGCTTTTTAAGGATATTCATATATCTTATAAACATTAACCAAAGCTTGTGCCTTACTCTGTGCCTGAACTTAGCTAGTAACAAAGGTGAGTAGGATATGTAATTGTGCTGGGTCCTTTAACTATATAATCCCATTAAATCCTCATACCAATCATGTGAGAAGAATAGTACACTCCACTTCTAACAGATGAAAAAATTAAGGCAACAGAGCTAGAAAAAAGTGAAGAGATTCACAGCAAAAAGGCCATATATTAAATTAATACTATTCTTCAAAACAGTAAATTATCAGAATATTAAAATAACTGTCTTATTCTATATTGAAGCTCTTGATAGAGAATATTGTTGGATTGGTAACTAAGGATGTGTTAGGCTAGGAAATACGTGTGGCCAACTACATTAGTGTCAGTGACTCCCTATAGACTTCAGTCCTATGAAAGACCTCATGTACTATTTGAAAATAAATAATAACACTTTAATTTTTTTATAAGCATGTGTTTTCACAGAACAGAATTCGTACTTGACTTCAGCATGAACTGTGTTATTTCAGAACATGACTACCTGATGTGATTCTGTTTGGTTGGCAGGAAGCCATGCACTGTTCCTGTGGATTTATATGAGTGTGGTCTCCTCACTGTGATTTCTGCAATGGTGTGCCATCCATCATTGAATTCTAGACTTTTGTGCAAACTGTAACTTCACCCATAGAAACTGAGCCAAAGAAGTTTTGCTGTCTATTTCAGGCCAGTGGATCGTGCCTTGCCTTAGTTGTTCAGACAACAGGACCTGTGACTGGAGAGAAATCACTTGGCAGCCTCACCACTGCCAATACGGTATCGTGACTAAGCCTCAACTCCAGCAGTGCCTGGGAGGAAGGAAGGTAGGTTCTGGATTCTTCAGGGGAGACTTTTCATTTATGCAGCCTACAGAACGGAAAACCACACAATTGTAACTCCTAGACCCATGCCTACTCCTTCACTCTGCAGAGGAGGACTAACTGGATGAAGTTTGACTTTTTGAATGGATGCCTTATCATAGAAGAGCCTTAATGATTTTTGCTCAGAATGCTCAACTGTTTCATTGTTTCCAAAGAAGTCTACTTGACAGACTGAGGCTATTAAAATCGTGTCCTGTGCTGACCCAATTCCATGCTGGTTTTCTCAGCACACATGCGTAAGAGCTGGCCACGTCAACTGACAGTTGGTGGTTCCGAGCAGCTGGCCTTGTCAACTGCAGCTCTCACAAGGCACTGCAGTTGAAATGGCCATCTGTGGCTCACACAGGCAGTGGAATGTTTCTGCATGTAAGACTTCTGCTCCAGCTTACCCTGTGCATGACACTGTTTTTACACGCTAACCTTCCTGATCTTCTCTCACATTCCCGGGCAGGTCTCACGTGGACCTCGCTAGACTGCTTTTCCTTTAGTGCGGCTTCTAAGCTGGTTTCTTGGACATGTGGTGTCTCCTTGCTAGGCGTGCTCTGACTAGGTAGATTCCGGCAGAGTTCTCGGACGTGCAAACTGGGCGAATAGACTGAGATGCTTGGGTAATGTGAAGTAAGTAATCCTTCTCCAGATTTTAAAGTAGTGTTTAATTAGATGGACATTTCCTTACAAACTATGTGTAAGCTCTCACACACAGGCAAAACTGATTTTAAAAACCAACTTTTTAAAGATGCTCTATGAATCATAAAAAAACGAAAGTGTTAGTCACTCAGTTGTGTCTGACTTTGCAACTGTGTGAACTGTAGCCCACCAGACTCTTGTGTCCATGGAATTCTCCAACAAGAATTTGATACAAAATTCAGAAAACGAAGATCATGGCATCTGGTCCCATCACTGCATGGGAAATAGATGGGGAAACAGTGGAAACAGTGTCAGACTTTGTTTTTCTAGGCTCCAAAATCACTGCAGATGGTGACTGCAGTCATGAAATTAAAAGACGCTTACTCCTTGGAAGGAAAGTTATGACCAACCTAGATAGCATATTCAAAAGCAGAGACATTACTTTACCAACAAAGGTTCGCCTAGTCAAGGCTATGGTCTTTCCTGTGGTCATGTATGGATGTGAGAGCTGGACTGTGAAGAAGGCTGAGCACCGAAGAATTGATGCTTTTGAACTGTGATGTTGGAGAAGACTCTTGAGAGTCCCTTGGACTGCAAGAAGATCCAACCAGTCCATTCTGAAGGAGATCAATCCTGGAATTTCTTTAGAAGGAATGATGCTAAAGCTGAAACTCCAGTATTTTGGCCACCTCATGCGAAGAGTTGACTCATTGGAGAAGACTCTGATGCTGGGAGGGATTGAGGGCAGGAGGAGAAGGGGACGACAGAGGATGAGATGACTGGATGGCATCACTGACTCGATGGGTATGAGTCTGGGTGACCTCCGGGAGCTGGTGATAGACAGGGAGGCCTGGCGTGCTGTGGTTCATGGGGTCGCAAAGAGTTGGACACGACTGAGCGACTGATCTGATCTGATCTGATCACTTAATAAATATGTGTTAAGTAAATGAATACATTAAAATCTTGTTTATTCCTAATCACAAATCTGTGCAGCAGCTTTCTACTTAAGAATATTGAAGTTCAGAGAGATTAATTCATCTATGATCATACATGTATGTGAGCTGCCACAATTTAGGCAGTTTTCACCACCAATCTGGACAATCCAAACTCCATATCCTAGAAATGTAGGACTGGAAGCAATGAAAGTACTTGTTGATTTAAGAAGTCAGACTTCTCAACACCCTTTCAGAATATAATTCTGACTTCAGAATTTATAGTGTTCACAAAGATTACAAGTGAAAGTGTTAGTCTTTCAGTCGTGTCTGACTCTGTGACTCCATGGACCATCAGATGAGATCAGATCAGATCAGTTGCTCAGTCATGTCCGACTCTTTGCAACCCCATGAATCGCAGCACACCAGGCCTCCCTGTCCATCACCAACTCCTGGAGTTCACCCAGACTCACATCCATTGAGTCAGTGATGCCATCCAGCCATCTCATCCTCTGTCGTCCCCTTCTCCTCCTGCCCCCAATCCCTCCCAGCATCAGAGTCTTTTCCAATGAGTCAACTCTTCACATGAGGTGGCCAAAGTACTGGAGTTTCAGCTTTAGCATCAGTCCTTCCAAAGAAATCCCAGGGCTGATCTCCTTCAGAATGGACTGGTTGGATCTCCTTGCAGTCCAAGGGACTCTCAAGAGTCTTCTCCAACACCACAGTTCAAAAGCATCAATTCTTCGGCGCTCAGCCTTCTTCAAAGTCCAGCTCTCACATCCATACATGACCACAGGAAAAACCATAGCCTTGACTAGACGAACCTTTGTTGGCAAAGTAATGTCTCTGCTTTTCAATATGCTGTCTAGGTTGGTCATAACTTTCCTTCCAAGGAGTAAGCGTCTTTTAATTTCGTGGCTGCAGTCACCATCTGCAGTGATTTTGGAGCCCAGAAAAATAAAGTCTGACACTGTTTCCACTGTTTCCCCATCTATTTCCCATGAAGTGATGGGACCAGATGCCATGATCTTTGTTTTCTGAATGTTGAGCTTTAAGCCAATTTTTTCACTCTCCACTTTCACTTTCATCAAGAGGCTTTTTAGCCCCTCTTCACTTTCTGCCATAAGGGTGGTGTCATCTGCATATCTGAGGTTATTGGTATTTCTCCCGGATATCTTGATTCCAGCCTGTGTTTCTTCCAGTCTAGCATTTCTCGTGATATACTCTGCATAGAAGTTAAACAGGGTGACAATATACAGCCTTGACGTACTTCTTTTCCTATTTGGAACCAGTCTGTTGTTCCATGTCCAGTTCTAACTGTTGCTTCCTGACCTGCATACAATTTTCTCAAGAGGCAGGTCAGGTGGTCTGGTATTCCCATCTCTTTCAGAATTTTCCACAGTTCATTGTGATCCACACAAAGACTTTGGCGTAGTCAATGAAGCAGAAATAGATGTTTTTCTGGAACTCTCTTGCTTTTTCCATGATCCATTGGATGTTGGCAATTTGATCTCTGGTTCCTCTGCCTTTTCTAAAACCAGCTTGAACATCAGGAAGTTCATGGTTCACATATTGCTGAAGCCTGGCTTGGAGAATTTTGAGCATTACTTTACTAGCGTGTGAGATGAGTGCAGTTGTGCGGTAGTGTGAGCATTCTTTGGCGTTGCCTTTCTTTGGGATTGGAATGAAAACTGACCTTTTCCAGTCCTGTGGCCACTGCTGAGTTTTCCAAATGTGCTGGCATATTGAGTGCAGCACTTTCACAGCATCATCTTTCAGGATTTGGGATAGCTCAACTGGAATTCCATCACCTCCACTAGCTTTGTTTGTAGTGATGCTTTCCAAGGCCCACTTGACTTCACATTCCAGGATGTCTGGCTCTAGGTCAGTGATCACACTATCGTGATTATCTGGACCATAGCCCACCAAATTCCTCTGTCCGTGGACTTTTCCAGGCAAGAATACTGAAGTGGGTTGCTATTTTTTTCTCTAGGAGATCTTCCCAACCCAGGGATTGAACCTGGGTCTCTTGCATTGCAGGCAGATTCTTTACTGTCTGAGACATCAGGGGTTCCCAGCAGTCAAGCTTCGTCATACCTTTTCAGAATATCATTCTGACCTCAGAATTTAGAGTTTTCAAGAAGATTCCAAGATGTCACCATATATTAACCTAAAAGTAGATGTTAAAACTCATCACTAAAGTCTATGGCTTTGGACAGGACACTGTTTCTCAGGCTTATTTTTCTTCATCTGTCAAAAAAAAAAAAAAAAAGTTGTGAATCTTTATGATCTAATCCCATGCTGCAGATTAATCAACTTTGTAAAAAAGTGAAACACCTTCTTACCTGTCAGTCTTAAAATACCCTAGCCTGAGTATCTTTAATAGATTTTTATTTCTCACTGTTCTGGAGGCTGAGAAGTTCAGGATCAGGGCCGCCTGGACTTTTGTTGGCTACCTTGCTCAGATGATAAAGAATCAGTTTGCAATGTAGGAGACTCAGGTTCCATACCTGAATCAGGGCGTCAGGAAGATCCCTGGAGAAGGAAATGGCAAACCACTCCAGGATTCTTGCCTGGAGAATTCCATGGACAGAGGAGCCTGGTGAACTACAGTTCATAGAGTTGCAAAAGAGTCGGACACTACTGAGCGACTAACACTGTAACATATTAAGTAGAGAGAGCCAGAGACAGAGAAACAAAGACACAGAGAGCTCTACTGTGTTCTTCTTCTTATAAAGACACAAATCCCATCATGAAGCCTGCACGCTCATGGCCCCATCTAAAGCTGATGGGGGCTTCCCCAGTGAGTCAGTGGTAAAGAATCTGCCTGCCAGTGCAGGACACCCAGAAGACATGAGTTCAATCCCTGATCAGGAAGATCCCCTGGAAGAGGAAATGGCAACCCACTCCAGTATTCTTGCCTGGAAAAGTCCCACGAATAGAGGAGCCTGGCAGGCTACAGTCCAAAGGGTTGCAGAGAGTCAGAACTGACTTAGCAACTAAACAATAACAGACCTGATTACCTCCTAGGGCTCCGCCTCCTACTACTGTCACCTGTTGAGTGTGGGATGGGGTTAGGGTTTCAACAACTGAGTTTCGGGAGGACACAAGCATGAAGACCACAATGCTGTCTTTGTTCATTTCAAGGCAAATTATTAGCAACTCTACAAAGTAATGATAAGAAAAAGGGAAGATCTTCTTCTTACCTGTTAGAGAGAGATGGTGTTACGAAGGCTGAAAATAAAGGCGTGTGTTCAGATCAGAGGATCCCCACACAGACCAGCCAGGGCTTCTCTTAATGACTGTTTGGGTCCAGAAGTGTCCTTCAGACATGCAAGCTTAGAAACTCATATTTACCAGCACACTGACCATGGTCCTAATGGTAGGACCATGGTCCTCATAAATTAGCATCCTGGTCTGTTTTGTTTACCAGGATGCTAATTTACTCTATACACAATAGGGAAGTATTGTACATTTTTATCAGAAGAGCACAACCAGATTTAGCAAAACCATCCTGCAAGCAGTATGGAGAATGCCTGCAGGAAGGAGAAAATGGGTGTGGATGCCGGGGAGGCAGAGGCTGCTTAATGGAAAAATTCCATCATCGACACTGAGGAGGCAAAGAAAGTAAAGAATATGTATAGCATAATTCCATCAGTGTAAAACCTAATGCCTCCATGCATACATACACAGAAAAGTTCTGGACGCAACAAGCCTTAAGAGTGATTACGTAAGTGCAGGGGAGTGGGGAAGGAGTGGGATGGTGACAGGATTGGCCATATGTACTGCCAGGCTGGGGGCAAAACGGAAATGCGGGACCCTGAAGTCAATAATTATTACAAATTTTGAGAAGGTAAAAGCAGAGCCAGAAAGCAAGTACAGGACCCTTATACACACAGACCCTGTGTAAATGCCCAGGTCATGTGGCCAGAAAGCCAGTTCAAGTAATAAATTATGGTTGTGTGTGTGTGTGTGTGTGTGTGATGTATGTGTGTGTTCAGTCATATCTGACTCTCTGCGACTCCATGGACTGTAGCCCACCAGACTCCTCTGTCCATGGAATCTTCCAGCCAAGATTATTTGATTGTGTGGCCCTTCCTTCTCCAGGGTATCTTCCTGACCCAGGGATTGAACCCTCATCTCTTGTGTACCTTGCACTGGCAGGCAGATTTTTTACCAATGTACCACCTGAGAAGCCTAAATTATGGTTGATAAAGTATAAAGATATCTTTTTACATACAGATTTCCTCCACTATCCACAAGTTGAGCTCTCCAATGAAGTCTTTGATAAATCGAAATAGAGGAAGCTAAAGAGTATTTCTCATTTCCTGAAAGTTCAATTTATAGTATTTTGCTCTCCTGAAACTCCTATGTTAGTACTTGTTTTTGCTCACCAAAAGAAACCTAAAGAGGATTTTTGCTTTTAGGAAAAAAGCCTGTCCTAACGTAGGTCTTTCACGAAAAGAAGTGGCATAAATTGAACTTTTGGAAAGCAGGGGATACATGTGTGTATTACCTTTATTTTTATAATATGTGAGCACCTTTTTAAATCCCAAAATCTGTATTTTTAGAAAGTTTTATACATAAGAACTTGGGCAGAGGTAGTGGAGATGAAAAGCAGGGGAAAACAGAAAGACATTTTGTATTCTGAATCACAGGATTTGGTAATGTGCAGACAGGTTTATGTACTCATATACCACACAGCACAGAGATGGTCGTGTCAACATTCACGATTACGACTATGAAATAGCACTTATTTGCAGAAAGTTCCACTTATGATTAGGGGTTGGTAACAGAATATTGTCCCTGCACATCTATTTCTTATTCTCTCAGAGTAAAATGTAAATATACCTGGCTCTTGAAACTCTTTCCTTTCATTACTGAGACAGTTTCTTATCCTACCCAGAATTTTTTATAGTTTCCATTCTATTTCAAAGACAAATGTTGAATTGGCCAAAAATTGTTTGGATTTTACCATAGGCTGTTCCATAAGATGTTATAGAAAAACCTAAGTGAACCTTTTGGCCAGTCCAATACACGTTAAAGCATATCGTTACAAAAATAGAAAAGTAACGCAAACATTTTTTATAAACACTCAACTTTTGGGGAGGGTTGGTAGGGGACACTTTTTGCCATGTCAAGCATTCAAGAAAAGAAACATATTATTTGAGTGATATTATACAGAAATTCCGGAGAAGGCAATGGCACCCGACTCCAGTACTCTTGCTTGGAAAATCCCATGGATGGAGGAGCCTAGAAGGCTGCAGTCCATGGGGTCGCTGAGGGTCAGACACGACTGAGCGACTTTCTTTTCACTTTTCACTTTCATGCACTGGAGAAGGAAATGGCAACCCACTCCGGTGTTCTTGCCTGGAGAATCCCAGGGACAGGGGAGCCTGGTGGGCTGCAGTCTATGGGGTCGCACAGAGTTGGACACGACTGCAGTGACTTAGCAGCATACAGAAATTCACTTTACAAATGCCTAAGTACGATGGCATCACTGACTCAATGGATGTGAGTTTGGGTGAACTCCGGGAGTTGGTGATGGACAGAAAGGTCTGGCATGCTGCAATTCATGGGGTCGCAAAGAGTTGGACACGACTGAGTGACTGAACTGAACTGAACTGAAGTGCCTCAGGGAACAGAAAGTGCCTCTGACTGGCTCTCAGGAATGAAGTGACTTTTTTAACTCGTTGAAGACATCGAAGTAACTCTGCTGCCCCAGGTCAGAAACGTTGCAATCTCAGTTCTCTCTGACATGTTATCACAGAGTGGAATCCAGCTGATCACTTTACAGTTAAGCCAAGATCATTTTTTCTAACTTTTGGGCTCTCACCTTGTCTATTCATTCACCTAGGCTTTGTTGAGCTAGGAATCTGTTCTAGGTGTGCACAGCAGGATCCTCCAAGGTGCCAGATATCTAGTAGGAGAAGACAAATGAGAGAGGCGTGATCTTTACAGTATAGCACAATCATTGCAGAGGTTGGGAAAAGCCCAGAGGCTGACACCTGACCTGGCTGGGAGAGTCTTGAAGAGTTGCTGAAAGAGAAAGTGCCCGGGAAGAGTGGTGTTGGTAGTTATAAGCAATGTACCAATCACATGACCTTGAAATAGTTTAACTGAACTAGGAAAAAAAAAATCTTCGTTTTTCTCAAAAGAACCTGCAACGAGGGTCATATCACTCGAACTTAGTGCTTCCTTTGATTTTTCTCTTACTGCAGGGAACAGAGAATGGAGGGAACAGACAATGGGCAGGAACCAAGCAGGTGAAGGATACATGGAGATGATTCTGAGTTACTCATGTTCAATTTGCTCCAATTTATGCATCTTGGATTGTGTAAAAGTGAAAACATACCTAGATATGCAATTTCTAATGGTGCAGTGCCCTTCCTCATTTGAAGGCTTTTGATTAATATGGAAAATTCAACTTCAATTAATATGGAAAATTTTACAGTGAGAATCCAACATGTTACTGTTACCATGTATCAGATCAGATCAGTCGCTCAGTTGAGTCTGACTCTTTGTGACCCCATGAACTGCAGCACGCCAGGCTTCCCTGTCCATCACCAACTCCCAGAGGTCCTCAGACTCACATCCATCGAGTCAGTGATGCCATCCAGCCATCTCATCCTCTGTCGTCCCCTTCTCCTCCTGCCCTCAATCCCTCCCAGCATCAGAGTCTTCTCCAATGAGTCAACTCTTCACATGAGGTGGCCAAAGTACTGGAGTTTCAGCTTTAGCATCATTCCTTCCAAAGAAATCCCAGGGCTGATCTCCTTCAGAATGGACTGGTTGGATCTCCTTGCAGCCCAAGGGACTCTGAAGAGTCTTCTCCAATACCACAGTTCAAAAGCATCAATTCTTCGGCGCTCAGCCTTCTTCACAGTCCAACTCTCACATCCATACATGACCACAGGAAAGACCATACCCTTGACTAGACGGACCTTTGTTGGCAAAGTGATGTCTCTGCTTTTGAATATGCTATCTAGGTTGGTCATAACTTTCCTTCCAAGGAGGAAGCGTCTTTTAATTTCATGGCTGCAGTCACCATCTGCAGTGATTTTGGAGCCCAGAAAAATAGTCTGACACTGTTGCCACTGTTTCCCCATCTATTTCCCATGCAGTGATGGGACCAGATGCCATGATCTTCGTTTTCTGAATGTTGAGCTTTAAGCCAACCTTTTCACTCTCCACTTTCACTTTCATCAATACACGAAACAGAACTTTATTTTAAATTTCAATCAAGATGACCTTTAAGGAAATACATTAAACTGAGTTATCTTTTTCCAAAGAACCAAATTTAAAGGAGACAGAATTTGACTGGGCCCGTCAAGGCTATGGTTTTTCCTATGGTCATGTATAGATGTGAGAGTTGGACTGTGAAGAAGCCTAGCGCCGAAGAATTGATGCTTTTGAAGTGTGGTGTTGGAGAAGACTCTTGAGAGTCCCTTGGACTGCAAGGAGATTCAACCAGTCCATTCTGAAGGAGATCAGCCCTGGGATTTCTTTGGAAGGAATGATGCTAAAGCTGAAACTCCAGTACTTTGGCCACCTCATGTGAAGAGTTGACTCATTGGAAAAGACTCTGATGCTAGGAGGGATTGGGGGCAAGAGGAGAAGAGGATAGAGGATGAGATGGCTGGATGGCATCACTGACTCGATGGATGTGAGTCTGGGTGAACTCCAGGAGTTGGTGATGGACAGGGAGGCCTGGTGTGCTTCGATTCATGGGGTCGCAAAGTGTCAGACATGACTGAGTGATCTGATCTGATCTGATCTGATGAGACTTACTGGAAAGTTAGGTCTTCAAGTAGTGTTCTACTTTCTTTAAAATCTCGAAGTACTCATTTTTCTCAGTTGAATTTCCTGATGTTTTTATTATGACCTTTTGCATCATTTTACCACTGCTTTACACTGATGAGTGGAAAGCTATACTTGGAAATGGAGGCCCACCTGTGGAGAAGGAAGAAAACATGAATCAGTTGGGGTTTAAGAGGTGGTTCAAGTTTCCTGTAACTTTGACTGGGAATGTCACTGCACTTCATGTGTAAGAGAGGCCAAACTTTTTATACTTCAGTCATTAGCCTTTACTTCTGTGAATGGGAGGCTGGTCTCTGAGAAAAGATGACCCAGGGCTTCTCAGAGCATTTGTATCAGTTTCTATGGCATACTTGCTTGTGTCTGGAGGGCAGGTAAATATGAACCCCTTTTAAACTCTACATTTATCCAAATATGAATTATTTAATTTGTAGGCTTCTGTAAATATGCATAGGTTTTATGATGTACCATCATGCTGAGTCAAAGCAAAATCCATTGAAAAAGTATAGGTTATGTGTTAAATTGTACTCTGACGAATGTCTCTAAATACATACACACTTCTTTCTTAGTAAATTTTGAATGGAACATTTATAAAAATTTATCAGAGCATAGTTTTGTAATCACAGTGCAAAAAATACATAAGAGATAGTTTAGAAGGAGGATAATGAAATTTATAACTGAAAAAACTTAGGAGTCTGACCAAACTGAATAAAATAAGCTTGTATTTTGCTTGTCAGTTGAAAACATAGTTCAGCTGACAAACTCAGTAATTTTATTACTCAGTAACAAAATACCTGACAGAAGAGTACAATTCAGAAAGGAAAATATAAAAAGGCAATCTTTACTGAAAGCGTTTAAGCTCAGCTGTTAAAACAGGAAATGTAACTTACATTTTTAAAGCAATGTTTGCAAGTTAAGTACTGTCTTGGACTTAAAGGTGTTTATATATTTGAAGTATGTCCAACTTATAATAGTATGTTCTGGCTAATAGGTGAATTCCATTATGGTTACACAATTCATTGTTGCTTGTCAGTTTCAATAAAAAGAGGTGAATAGAAGGAAAGGAGTGTAGCTGACTCTTACCAGGAAAGGATGGCATACACATAAAGCCCACAATACAGAGGAAAAGACTTTCCTCTGTCTATAGAAGAATAGAAGGCACTTTTGTTCCAAGCAGCTAGACTATCCATGTCTAGGTGATATTGTTGTTTGTTTTCATTTTTGCCAAATTTCATGTGTTTTAGAGTGACTTGCCTCTATGTAAATTTTCATCTGTTCTTGACCCCAAAGAGCACTTTGGTTGGTCATCTATAGCCAGTTTGATCAAAATGCATCATTTAAAAACATTCATTGCAATCATATTACATTTCACAGAGAAATGCTTTGTTGAGCTTGATTTTCATCCTGCCCTAAATATCACTAGCCATCTGATCGGTCTCAGCTTCATATTAAAGCTGACTCACCCTCTACTACCTCACTTGGCAGTTATCTTAAGAGAGTGGTGGTGCTCAGTCATGAGGCTCATGGGAGTTACTGTGGAGCTTTCTAAATGTATAGGCTATGCTTGGCCCTGGACTAGATGTAATGAATAAGACTACTCCTCACTTTACTTTCGTTTCTGTTATTTACCACGATGAGAGCTCCTCAGTGAGTAGGTGTTGCCAGGATTAATGGACAAGGAGCTCCTACATAATTTCCCCTCTTGGAGGGTTCCAGTGGGTTCCTATTAACTGGCTGAGATCTGTGCTGGCATCTACACGCACTTTGTTGGCTCTGAAGAAATATCCCCATTTCTGTGAATATTGAAGATAGAACCTATGCAAGAGGAAAGAAAGGAAGATGGAAAATTATTTCAAATCAAAGATTTCTCCCCCTATCTATTGATTCTTTCCCAGCTCCAACAGTTCAGAAAAATCTGAGACCCTAACAAGCTACCTTTATATTGAGTCATCACAGTGAGCCCCCATTGCCCCTCTTCATTTCTTTATAACTTGCTTTGCTAACTATTCCTTGTTACTTTTGGTGAGTTTGGAGAAAGGAGGTAATGGAGTAAAATATTTACATATTTAGGTATCATCATCGTTAGTTCCCTTTATTCATGATGAAACAAAATGGGGTGAAAATTGTTTTATTTTATATTTTAATCAAAAATTCTGAAAGTATTGATTGCATTTTCACTGATAAATGATTGTTCTTGTTTGTATTTGTCCCAGAGAACCAATTTCTCTAAGAGTAGAAGTACTATGCATCGTATGGATGATAAGTTTAGCCTTTCATATACTTCATGTTGTTGCTTAGTCACTTAGTTGTGTCTGTTTTGTGACCCCATGGACTGTAGCCTGCCAGGCTCCTCTGTTCATGGAATTTCCCAGGCGAGAATACTGGAGTAGGTTGCCATTTCCTCCTCCAGGGGATCTTCCTGACCCAGGGATTGAAACCGGGTCTCCTGCATTGCAGGCAGATCCTTTACTGACTATGCTACAAAGGAAGACCTCCATATACTTCATACTTTTGCTAATTCACAGGTGGAAAATCTGAATTTAGTTGTTTTTTTTTTTTCCCACACTTAGCATGTAAGAGAATGTGGTAAAGACTAGCTAGGCATTCATCAAACTCATTTCTTTCCCTTCCTGCCACAAAGCTTGACTACATTTCTCAATCTCCCTTGCAGTCAGGTGTGTGATCATGTGCTTGGGTTTTAACCAATGGTATGTGGGCAGCAGTGACAGGCCCATCCCTCAGGGTGGGCCCGTAGGAAACCTGGCAGCTCTTTACTCCTCCCCCGGCTGGATGTCAACACCCAGTGAGTTCTCAGAAACTGTAGCTGAGGAAGGCCAGGTCTACTCATCCTGGGACCCTGAATGACCTCCCTGCCCCCACACATACCCCTGCCTCGAACCACCTGGACCGTTTTCCTGAAGAAGTAAACGTCAATAGTGTTTAGGCCACTATACATTGCAAGGCTCTATTTGTTAATAGCACTTAGCCTATGTCACCTAATGCAGGGACCATATCATGTTGAGAAATTAGAAAAGGAAATAAAGATAATCAAACCATTGCATGGTTTTTAAGAAGACTTTTAAATCAACTGCAAGCTTTAATAAAGCCTAAGAACAAGGTGTGCTTCTAAGTCTTATAGTCCATGGCAGTATGAAAAATAGTAGGAAAAACACCAGACCTTATATTTTTCAGTGACACCCTGCATGTCAAGTTTGGGGAATAGAAACAGATGCCAAACTCTTCTAAACCCATCTTTGTTTCCTGATGATGAGCTGAGATCCAGCCTCTCATGCCACATTGAGACACAGATGTTTCTGCTCCTCTCCAGAGCCCACATTGATGGAGGTAGACTCCCAGGACCAGAAGAGAGATGCTGCATAGGAAAATGCCATTCAATCTTGGGAATAAAGCTGCTACTGGAATCCAAAATATTATTAACATTATTCCTGTGATGGGCTGTATTGAGCCAATGCCTAATCCTTCCCTCTTAGTCCATTGTTCTATAGAAGTAGAAGTAAAGTTACTTAAGCTGATTATTTTTGCATGAGTTTTCAAAATGCTTTTAAACACAAGGATTTAATCTAATTCCTGCTGCTATTGCTGATTTTTTTAATTCACATAAAAAGCCAATATATGTTTATTTAGAAAATGCATATTTTTAGTAAAAAGAATAAACTGTCATGGTATCATCACTTCAAAATAACCAGGGTCTTTTCTATGCATTCATATCCCTTACTTTTCCAAAAATTCAATAATATTTATATTGTGATTATAATCAGCTTTTTATAAAAGTAAATTAAAATGTTCCACATCAGAATATACTCTTATTTCAATATCATTGTTAAAATAGTAAGCAAGTTAAAGTATATGATTATACCTTAATATAATCAACCTGATAGATACATGTTATGTTGCTTCCAACTTATTTTGCTTTTAAAATATGTTTTCATGGGTGAAAAACTGCCAATTTATATACACAACATCAAAGTTTCCAGTCTTCCATTAACAAATAAAGACTAATTTTTACCCTAGGCACTATTCTGGACACTTGAAATTCAACAGTAAAAAAAAAAAGAAAGAAAAAACTTTCTCCTGTGGTGCTTAATATCATTGGAGCCTTAAAAAAAATTGATAAGAGGAAAAACAGTTATTTTAATACTTTATTGCTAACTGATTATTTTTATAATTGCATATTGGTTAATTGTACTTTTTCTTCTTTGATTGCATCTGCCAGCCAACACGGGGAAGGCAATGGCACCCCACCCCAGTACTTTTGCCTGGAGAATCCCATGGACGGAGGAGCCTGGTAGGCTCCAGTCCATGGGGTCGCTAAGAGTCGGACACGACTGAGCGACTTCACTTTGACTTTTCACTTTCATGCATTGGAGAAGGAAATGGCAACCCACTCCAGTGTTCTTGCCTGGAGAATCCTAGGGACAGGGGAGCCTGGTGAGCTTCCGTCTATGGGGTTGCACAGAGTCGGACACGACTGAAGCGACTTAGCAGCAGTAGCAGCCAGCCAACACCTGTGCATGCTAGTATAAGGTAGTAATTTTCACAGGAAAGAATTTTTTACAAATTGTATGGCTAGTTATACATATATGTTATGATAATTTAGACCCTTTACAGTGGAAGTTGAAAACAAATAACCTGCTCATTTCCTTTTAAAAATTCACCAAGTAGAATGATCTAAATAAAGACCAAATACAATCATGTCACTGAAAAGAACCACACTTATTCCTGGTATTATTTTCTAGTTATGTGCATTTTAAAAGCTGATATTTTCAAGTTAGAAATCTTTTAGTTAAGAATACCAGTTAACCTCTTCCTAAAATGGCTTCCTCTACAGAACCAGCAATCTTAAATTCACAAGTGCATTTACATCTTAGTTATAATTTATCATTTCTATCCTTCATGAATAGGAAGGCGTTGGGATAGAATAATTCTCTAGAACATATTCTTCTATATCAGAGCTGTGTCTACTAGATTCAAAAAATGCTATCTTGCGGTTTGCAGTTTAGGAGAACTTGTTTTGCAGATGGTGGTGATATTTTGCAGATGCCCCTTCCTTCTCCCGGGAGCTTGTTAGTTACTTATGAGCAGTGGAGACATGAGGGACTTTTCAGAGGTTGTCAGTCTGCTAGATTACGTGCTTCACCAGCAACCTACAAGCCCTGTTGAGAGTCTGTAACAGGGTTAGTAGGACAAGAGAGAGGATGCTGTGATTTAGATATTTCCTATCTTCACTGACTTTTTCTTTGAAATAGCTAACGAATTTAAAGTGCCTGGGGACTTCCTTGGCAGTCCCATGCTTAAGACTCTGTACTTCCACTACAGGAAGCACAGGTTCGATCCCTAGTTGGGGAACTAAGATCTCACATGTCAACTGATCCCAGAGTATATATTACATAAAACCAACAATTAACAGTCCAAGTATACACTACAGTAACACAAAACAATACAGAAATGCAGCCATTTGGAAACTCAAGCTCCCTCTCCTAAATTTTGGATCAATGAGAAATCAAAGATAGTTACAGAATGCTTGTAAGAAAAAAATCATACGAACTGTTTCATATTAAAACAAAGCAAATTGATGGCATTAAATTGGTGTCATATAAAAATAAAATAAAGTGCCTAGCAGTGCACCAACTCAAAGGACGTGAGTTTGAACCAATTCTGGGAGATAGTGAAGGATGGGGAAGCCTGACATGCTGCAGTCCGTGGCGTTGCAAAGAGCTGGACTCAACTTAGCAACTGAATGGCAACCAAGCGGTACACTGTAGGGCACTCAAGAAGCATTCCAAAACGCTTCTTGCCTTTCCTCTGCCTTCATGTTGGCTCTTACTTGCTGTGTGCTGGATGCCAGAAATAAGTATTTAAAAGCTCATTAAAGTTTTTTATGGTGTTACCATTATTTTCCCCAATTTACACATAAGGAAATGAACCCACGAAGAGGTCACATACTTTGTCTAAGATCATCTGGTTAATAAATAACAATCCCTAAGAATTCTGAAAAACAGATTCTTTGCCTCTGTCATGCATTGCTACTGCTAAGTCACTTCAGTCGTGTCCGACTCTGTGCGACCCCATAGACGGCAGCCCACCAGGCTCTCCCGTCCCTGGGATTCTCCAGGCAAGAACATTGGAGTGGGTTGCCATTTCCTTCTCCAGTGCATGAAAGTGAAAAAGTGAAAGTGAAGTCACTCAGTCATGTCTGACTCTTAGTGACCCCATGGACTGCAGCCCACCAGGCTCCTCCATCCATGGGATTTTCCAGGCAAGAGTACTATCATGCATTAGCGGTCTGTATCTTCCTACAACCCCACAGAAAAGACTGGACATTTAGAAAATATGTTTTCTCTTAGGAATAGGAGCTACTTGGATTTTCTTCAGCTTCTGTAGCCCACAACACAGACACCCAGTGATCTTACTGGCTGCCCAGAGATAATGCTAGGAGGGACTGCATCTTGATACTGAAATGGAAAGAGTGTAAGAAAAATCTGTAGTGGAAATTTAGCTCAACTGGATTGCCAAGGTCCCTTACTGGTATTAAGAGCTGAATTGTGTTTCTACCCAACCAGATTCATATTTTGAAGTCCTAGCTCTTAGTACTTCAGAATGTGACTGTATTTGGAGACAGGGCCTCAAAAGGGGTAATTAAGGGAAAATGGGGGCTTGCTCAATGGTAAAGAATCTGCCTGCAATGCAAGAGACCTGGTTTGATCCCTGGGTTAAGAAGATCCCCCGGAGGAAGAAATGACAACCCACTCCAGTATTCTTACCTGGAGAAGCCCATGGACCAAGGAGCCTGTGGGGCTACAGTCCATGGGGTCACAAAGAGTCAAACATGACTGAGACTGAACACGCATGCACAAGGAAAAATAAGGTCATTATACTGGACCCTAATCCAATATGACTAGTGTCCTTATAAGTAGAGCAGATTAAGACACAGACATACACATAAGACCGTATGTGGACACAGAGAAGATGGCCATCTACAAGTCAAGCAGAGATGTCCTTAGAAGAAACCAACCATGCAAATACTTTGATCTTGGACTACTAGGAAGAATCATGAGAAAATAAATGTCAGTTATTTAAGCTACCCAGTCTGTGTTGCTTTATTATGACAGCCTTAGCAAACTATTAAGAACACAAATGAAGCTCGGTCTTTTCTGATCTCTGAAATGAAGAGCTTTTCTGATTATTCAGAGTTCCTTTTTAAAATCAGAATTCTGGACCAGAAAAACAAACAAATAGTTATAGGTCAAATCCAGTAAGGAGAATTTCAAATGATTTCACAGAGTATTTTTCTTATACTGGGATGTTGATACTTCAGATGGAACTTGACCTAGAGGATCAGTGACTGGGGCCTTGACATCTTAGGTCACTCTGTTGAGCTTGGCAATGCTTATTGTAATAGTGATTGGAAGGGAAATTCTGAAAGAGAATGCCTTCTGGATTTCTTCACACTGCTACTTGAATATACCATGAAAGAATAAACCTTTGCAGAGTCTCACTAAATTCATTATGGATGGATGAATACAGTAGTGCCTGACAAGTGATGGCAGTGGCCACTTTAAAATCAGAAGAAAATATGTGCATGACTATTACAAAGAGGGGCTTCCCAGGTGGTGCTGATGGTAAAGAACCTGCCTGTCAATTCAGGAGACATAAAAGATGTGGGTTCAATCCTTGGGTCAGGAAGATCCTCTAGAGGGGGGCCATGGCAACCCACTCTAGTATTCTTGCCTGAAGAATCCCATGGACAGAGGAGCCTGGTGGGCTACGGTCCACAGGGTCACAAAGAGGTGGACATGACTGAAGCAGCTTAGCATGCAGCACACAACACAAAGGGAAATCTCAACAGAAAGAGTAAAGAACTGTAATTGTCTCTAACAAAAGTCCCTTTGACTTTCAGTTCAATAAATATTTTTTTAATGCATGCATAATACTATGGGGGAAATCAGAATTTAGAAATTAACCTTGACTCTGACCTTAAATACTTATTGATATGATATAAGAAAAAAGAGTCACAAATATCTGTAATTTCATGTAGTCTTTGATAAAATCAGTAATGGAACTGAAAATTATAATGAAGTCACAGAGGACAGAAAGGTCATTCTGACTGGGGCATTGGACAAGACCCTCTAGGAGAGACATCTGTGTTAAGTCTGGAGGTTGTACAGCATTTACACAGACTATGTTGCAGATGGCAGGGCTTTCTAGGCAGATGGATTAGCACAAGGAAAAACAGATGTTGTTGACTGCAAATCATGTTCAGTGAAAAAGTAGAAATCTGACCTGCTTACTTAAAGGAAAGTGTTGAGAGGATGGGGCCATTGACCCTGCCCTTGGAGATCAAGGACTTGGATTTGAGTCCTGTGTTCCCCATTTACTAGATTTATAACCTCGATCTCCCTGGGCCTCAAATACCTCATCTGTGAAACGAGATAATGACTCACATCTCACGATTATGGAGATTAAAAGTGAATACTCAGTGTGAAATCTCCACCTAGCAAAAGCTGATATGTAATAAAAATTCAGTAAATGTTAACTGAACCTCAGAGTTAAAACCTGACTCCACAGAACATGGAGAGCTGATAAGATTTTTGAGCATGAAAGGGAGATGAGACATTTGGAAATTTATCACAGTATTACTGTGTGGAGAATGAATTAGAGGGCAGCCCTGGTGCAAGAGGGCTTCCCTGGTGGTTCAGACGGTCAAGAATCTGCCTACACTGCAGGAGACCCAGGTTTGATCCCTGAGTCAGGAAGATTCCCTGGAGAAGGAAATAGCAACCCACTCCAATATTCTTGCCTGGACAATTCCATGGACAGAGGAGCCCAGCAGGCTACAATCCATGGCATGGCAGAGTGGACATGACTGGGTGGCTCAACACATGGTACAAGAAGATCCTTTAAGCAAGTGTTAACAATAGCACAGCTTTGAGGCCATGGGAGCCTCAAGCAAGACTGTGCTTATGAAATTTAAAGGAGGTGATAGATGAGAGGCTTCCATGGCAAATGGCCCTGGGACATGCACCCTGGAACATAGACTGCTCTTCAGAAAATCAAATTCTAGTTCTGTGGCTCGTTTCTCAAGTAGTAGCATTACCTCTATTGAGCTAGCTAACCTCTGTGGATTCCCAGTTTTCTCATCTACAAAATAAAGAGATTGGAACATCTCTAAGTATGCTTACAGCACTAGAATCAGTTCAGTTCAGTTGCTCAGTTGTGTCCGACTCTTTACGACCCCATGAGTTGCAGCATGCCAGGCCTCCCTGTCCATCACCGCCTCCCTGTCCATCACCAACTCCCGGAGTTTACTCAAACTCACATCCATCGAGTCGATGATGCCATCCAGGCATCTCATCCTCTGTTGTCCCCTTCTCCTCCTACCCACAATCCTCCCACCATCAGAGTCTCTTCCAATGAGTCAACTCTTCGCATGAGGTGGCCAAAGTACTGGAGTTTCAGCTTTAGCATCATTCCTTCCAAAGAACACCTAGGGCTGATCTCCTTCAGAATGGACTGGTTGGATCTCCTTGTATTCCAAGGGACTCTGAAGAGTCTTCTCCAACACCACACTTCAAAAGCATCAATTCTTCAGCACTCAGCTTTCCTCACAGTCCAACTCTCACATCCATACATGACCACTGAAAAAACCATAGCCTTGACTAGACGGACCTTGTTGGCAAAGTAATGTCTCTGCTTTTGAATATGCTATCTAGGTGGGTCATAACTTTCCTGCCAAGGAGTAAGTTTCTTTTAATTTCATGGCTGCAGTCACCATCTGCAGTGATTTTGGAGCCCAAAAATAAAGTCTGACACTGTTTCCCCATCTATTTCCCATGAAGTGATGGGACCAGATGCCATGATCTTCGTTTTCTGAATGTTGAGCTTTAAGCCAACATTTTCACTCTCCACTTTAACCTTCATCAAGAGGCTTTTGAGTTCCTCTTACTTTCTGCCATAAGGGTGGTGTCATCTGCATATCTGAGGTTATTGAGATTTCTGCCAGCAATCTTGATTCCAGCTTGTGCTTCTTCCAGCCCAGCATTTCTCATGATGTACTCTGCATATAAGTTAAATAAGCAGGGGGACAATACACAGCCTTGACGTACTCCTTTTCCTATTTGGAACCAGTCTGGTGTTCCATGTCCAGTTCTAACTGTTGCTTCCTGACCTGCATATAGGTTTCTCAAGAGGCAGGTCAGCTGGTCTGGTATTCCCATCTCTTTCAGCATTTTCCACAGTTTATTGTGATCCACACAGTCAAAGGCTTTGGCATAGTCAATAAAGCAGAAATAGATGTTTTTCTGGAACTCTCTTGCTTTTTCCATGATCCAGCGGATGTTGGCAATTTGATCTCTGGTTCCTCTGCCTTTTCTAAAACCAGCTTGAACATCTGGAAGTTCAAAGTTCATGTATTGCTAAAGACTGGCTTGGAGAATTTTGAGCATTACTTTACTAGTGTGTGAGATGAGTGCAATTGTGCAGTAGTTTGAGCATTCTTTGGCATTGCCTTTCTTTGGGATTGGAATGAAAACTGACCTTTTCCACTAGAATACCTCATGCCTATTTGAATCAATGACATATTAAGCTGATTAGATGAAAAAGTGAAGTGCCTAAGAGGGATAGAAAAATTAAAGATAGCATAAAGAAAGCGAAGAGCTTTAAACATGAGTTAGTGGGTCAGTAGATGATGTCATTACTAGGAATATGGAAAAGGAAAATGAACAGGTTTGGGAGAGAAGAATTAATGTTGTTTCTAACAGTTTAAAGGGCTGTCTTTAAATTGGATGTATGTCTCTCTTTTCATCAGGTTACTTATTTTATATTGTCTTCTATGTCTTGTACACATCAGATTTGAAAGCAAATTTTTTTTTTAACTTGTAGATTCTTTTCATTGGAGACTCAACCAACAGAGGGATAATGTACTATCTGATTGAAAGATTAAATGAAACCCTGGAGGAATGGCAGAAAGTGCATGGCACTAAATTCTACCACAATGTCAATGGAGGGAAGACCTTGATCAGTTATTCCTACTATCCCCGGTTCTGGATGAGCCCTTCATTGAGGCCAACATTTGAAAAAGCCCTTGAACATCTCTTGCAAAGGTACAATGGAACAGTTTTGAATGAAACCATACAATGTAGTGATGTTTTACTAGCAGTCATGATTGTTTGCTATGTATCAGACGTGCTGAAAAGTTTAAATACCAAGTATTAATAATATGGCTGAAAACGAGGTAGAAATGATAAGGAGGTCTTGTGATCAGAATGCCAGCTAGGGTTCAATGAAATGTGAGGCAGTGCTGTTAAAATGTTTACCATCTGTTTCAAAGCAACACGTGTTGTTTTTCTTTCTGGATTTCAGATCAGGTCCCCTGGAGAATACCAGCCAGACTGTATTGGTTGTTGGTGGTGTTCAGTGGCTTAATTCTAATCACCTGCAAATTATTCACAAGGTTTTAAAAAGGTAAATTCCTGCAACAGTAATTATCATTTGTATTCTAAGTAAAAAAAAAAAAAATTACTCTTGATGTGAGTGAATTTTATCAAGATTTTATATAAAGGACAACTTGTAATTTAGAATCCAGCAGTTCAAGTCCAGTTTAAAATGTTTTAAAAATACTTTTGTATCCAATCACAACATGGCTCTTTAGCATCCAAGTCTCCATTTGCTGCAGATCAAAACATGCCCACTGACATATAAAACTATCCACACACACACACACACACACACACACAAAAGCACTAATGTACCGCAAATCTATAAAATGAGAATTTAGTCCTATATGGTAATTATCACATTCTAAAGGAATTCCTCTCCACTTGCTTGTGTAAATACAGACATCTAGAAATGTCATCAGAGTTTATGACTTGAGATCTGCTTATTTCACAGGGAAAACTTACTCAATATCCTTGTGATCATCAAAACGTTGGGAATTGGATTTCATTTGCCAGTGGATGGAGTGCACTTCTTAACACAGGTAAATCCATATTTTCCAGACTGTGTGAATTTCATGGTTCCTGTAAGGATCCTTGGTGGTGTCTGAAAAAGGACCCAAAAGGCACTGTGTAATATTCAACAACCTTCATAAAATTCAAAGCAGATGGTACACTTAAGGATTATGATTTCAAATCAGTTATAATGATTCCTGGAAATAAGGGGACAGTTCAGTTCAGTCACTCAGTTTTGTCCAACTCTTTGCAATCCCATGGACTGCAGAATGCCAGGCCTCCCTATTCATTGCCGACTCCTGGAGCCTACTCAAACTCATGTCCATCACATCAGTGATGCCATCCAACCATGTCATCCTCTGTCGTCCCCTTATCCTCCTGCCCTCAATCTTTCCCAGCATCAGGGTCTTTTCAAATGAGTCGGTTCTTCACTTCAGGTGGCCAAAGTATTGGAGTTTCAGCTTCAGCATCAGTCCTTCCAAAGAACACCCAGGACTGATCTCCTTTAGGATGGACTGGTTGGATCTCCTTGCAGTCCAAGGGACTCTCAAGAGTCTTCTCCAACACCACAGTTCAAAAGCATCAATTCTTCAGCGCTCAGCTTTCTTTATAGTCCAAATCTCACATCCATACATGACTACTGGATAAACCATGGCTTTGACTAGATGGACCTTTGTTGTCAAAGTAGTGTCTCTACTTTTTAATATGCTGTCTAGGTTGGTCATAACTTTTCTTCCAAGGAGCAAACGTCTTTTAGTTTCATGGCTGCAGTTACCATCTGCAGTGATTCTGGATCCCCCCAAAATAAAGTCTTTCACTGTTTCCATTGTTTCCCATAAGGGAAACATAAGGGGACACCAGCCCATAAATAATGCTTTGAATTCATAAAGAAGAAAGTCGGACCAGAGTTTGAAAAAATAAAAACCTGAGGGTTAGATGAGAGGGCTTATGTTGTAAGTACCCTCTTACCTCATTCATGTTTCAGACACTGTAAAGGCTCCTGCTAAAATCATATACGAAATTGTTAGTATCAATGAGTAATTTGGAAAAGAGTGGCTTTGGGAAAGAGGATTTCTGATTGATTGCTTTCAGAATTTGTCTTTGAAGTAGTATCATTCATTCTGCCTCAGGTTGGATGTTTATAAATGAAAGGAATCGAGGCCTCTGATCAGTTCTCATAGAAGACAGTAAATCGGTAGTCTCAACACTAAATACAAGTCTAATAAAAGAAAGACACCATCTGTAGGTAAGACAACCAGCTGCTCTTGCTCAGCAAGGAGAGGTCACAGGCAGCCTGGATTGTGTGCAGTTGCTCAGGGGGAGCTCAGGAAGCACTGGGAACTGGGGAGACAGGAAGCTGTCCATTGAATGTGTCAACCAAGTGGGATTTATTTTTGTGTCAATTACGAGTGCTCCTAGCTTTCTCCAGCACACATTACAGGATCCCCCTCTCCTTTCTCGAAACTTTACTTTCATGGCCACCAGATCTGTGATGCGGAAGCATGAGAAACAATAGAAAGTGGCCAAAGTAAAACCACCAAATTCCGCTTCTTGAAGTCAAGCGGGGTTAAGGTCATGTAGAGTGAGTGAGACATTTGGCATCTGGGGTAGCTGAGACAGTCAGGGATTAGAAGAGGTATCTTTTGATCATTTCTTCTATGGGTTATGAGTTGAATCTCCTTTAATGTTATTTGAGGTCTGCAGGTCGTTTGCAGTTCCTTCTTGAGGACTCTGGTAGCTCCATTTTGCTTCCTTGATTGCAGCCTCTCAAGCAGAACTGGAGGAACTGTGATGCCTCCAGGTAGATTTAGAATGAACACTCATCTCAGCAAACAGACCTTTGGCACTTACCATGTGCCAGATACCATGAACCATTGTGCCTGCCATCAGGGCTTCGATGGTGCTCCTCGGTTTTGCAGACTTGTGAAAATGAAAGGAAGGAAGAAGAGGAAGGGAAATGATAAAACAAAAGAGGAAGTTATGGTAATAAGTGGAGGCAGAAAAGAAACCTGAACTCGTTCGTCATCAAGCCTTGGCATTCATCATCCTCATCGTGGCCGTTCAAGATGTGGCCTCCACCTTCCTAGGTAGACTTAGTCCTTGCATCCAGTGCATATGCACCCATGTGTACTCACATGTATACACACACATGTGCACACACACACACACACTCACTCCACCACTGAGTGTTTCGGCTCCTCAAGTACACCTAGCTCTCAGTCACCCCCAGATCTTTAAAGCTACTGTTCCCTCTTCTTGGAGCCCACTCTATACCACCTTCTCACCTGGGAAACTTTTGGCCACCCTTCCAGTGTTAGTTTAAGTCAAATTTCCTCTGAGAAAACCTAATTAAGGACTTCTGGACTGAGAAGACCCTGGACTCAATTGGCTCGTACAGCCATGAGCTCCTGTAATTGTCTGGTGCCCTTGTTTGTGTCCCTCAACAGATCCCGGGCTTGGTTGTCTGTCTTCCCTTCTAGTCTAATCTCAGTGGGAGCAAGGTCGGGGTAGGGGAGGGAGGTCTGCATTGCTCATTTTGGTCCCCAGATGCAAACCACAAATCTCAGCACACAGGAGACTCTCAGAAAGCCTCTCTTCCTTTTGGGCAGAGCCTCAATTAAAACTCAGCCCCCTTTTCTAAATTTGGACCATCTCAGAAGGGCCTTTCCAGTTCTAGAACTTCTGGTGGGATCAGCAGAAGCCGGTGTTGCAACAATATTGCAGCTCAACTTCTCTCTCTGCCCAGTTTGTCTTCCCTCACTCCCTTGGAAGTGTTGATCCCAAGGACGGGGGGACCTCCTGCTGGCCCCCTGCATGCCGGTTTCTGGCTCAGAGTCTCTTTTTCAAAGAACTGACCTTTCTCTAGAAACCACTTACTGCAAAGTTTCTTCTTTTTATAACTGGGCACCTTAAAGCTGAGGGTACTTGTAACCAGACAAGAAAAAACTTCACAAACATTATTGAGCACCTTGAGCAGTATTTTTCAGGTGATGACACAGTCTGTTCCCATCTGTTCCTTTTCCTCCAGATTTCTCCTTTATGATCCTTCTTTATTCACTACCTTCATCTGGGGAGAAACACTCTTCTTTGTATGTCACCAAAATAGGTGTGCAAGCACAGAAAAGACAGAAAATTAGACACCTTTGTACTGCTTCTTTTATCTTACAGTTGGATTAACAAATGCAAATAATTATTTGCTTGTTTACCTTGAAAATAAAAATATATATATATATATATTTTTATCTTTAGAAAAGGGAGGAGGAATACAATTCCCTTCCCGTGGCAGTATGGGTTCTCAAAGAGACAGACACCAGGACAGGATCAACCAGAGAAGGGGATTTATTGGAAAGAATGTCTGAGAAGAATAAAAGGGAGGGGCAGGAGTAGGTGGGAAGAGTTTCAGACCACACAACCCAATACATATCACTCAGTCTTACACCAAATATATCTTGAGTGTCCACTATGTACTGGGAACCATGTTTGGCTGTAATGTGTCTGATACCAAGGGAGTGGAAGAAGGGTGGATTAGGTATCAAGAGTCTCAGACTACAGGTAAGTCTGAGAAAGCCTTGGTCAAGCCAATGAGGAATCCTAGAGCCATTATACTTAATGAAGGAGTCCCTCTTCTTAACAGTGGACCTAAACTAGAACCTCTGCTGATCTCCATCAATGCTTTGAGCATGGTTGGGGAGGGAGGGAGGAATATGAATTCCAGAAGCAACAGATGGAGACTTCACTCACTTCTGGGGCTCCCAGAAACCTACTCCCCCTGTTTCCTCACTCCCACCCAACAGCAAATCTCACTCAGCTCAGGAAGCCCTCTTGAAATCTGCCATGCCCCTGCAGAGCTATTCCCTTTTCTCTCCCAAGCCAGAGTCTGATTTGTGTGCAGGAGCTCAGGTGCTTTGTGACCCTTTGGACTCTAGGCCACCAGGCTCCTCTGTCCATGGAATTCTCTAAGCAAGAATCCTGGAGAGGGTTGCCATGCCCTCCTCTAGGGGATCTTCCTGACGCAGGGATTGAACCCACGTCTCCGGCGTCTCCCACACTACAGGCGGATTCTTTACCACTGAGCCATCAGGGAAGCCCAGAGTCTGGTATATTTCCCTCCAATAAAGAACTCAGTAAATATTTACATATTTGTTTCTCCTGTTTGAATGCCCTGTCTTAAGAACAGGCACTATGGTTTATTTACCCTTGTATACCTGTCCCTCAGCACAGAGCTGAACGCAAAACAGATACTAATTAATATTCAAATGAAAAATTCCATAAATGGAGATATTATTTGTGATTTTCAAGTCTTGGTTTTTAAATTGAGAATTTTAGATACTTCAGTGGATCTCTGTGGACAATAAACCTAACCACTTTTCATAGAAGAAAAAGTTCTGAACTGTTCCACTATAGACATTGATGTATTGCTGTTTTATATATGCACAGATATTTATTTATATTTTGAAAAAATTAGAACACATCTTAAAGAAATTCATTCTTTGTCTTACAGTAACATCAATCTGTAAAAAAGATGACTTTTATGTGATTTTAACTTGAGTTTTTAAATCATAAAACAGTCCTTTTAATCAAAATTCCCACTCTTCTCTTTTCCAATACAGAGTGAAGTTCAAAATTTATGGAAAAAAAATTTGATTATCTTGGAAGCTGCAAAAAACTATGGCTATGAAGTGGTTGACACATTTGCTATAACCATGGGGCGACACAAAGAGTTTTTGCAGGGGACATGCGGGTGTCATTTCCATGAGGTATTTATGCTGGCTCTCTGATTTTTGTAGCTTTTGATTTTTTAAAAATTTAATTGCATCTTTAATTGCATTGTCAATCTTGTTTTGCATCAAAGAAACTATGTCTGGAGGAGATTAAATAATGTATTCATGATCACTCAGCCAAATCAAGTAGTAGTCACAACTCAAGGCTCTACAAAGTGAAGCGTTAAAATAATTAGTGTTTATGTAGACATCTGAAGACTAGAAGCGCTGGCCAACATAAGCAGAAGGAGAACACCTGCCTTTTCTAGTAGACTCTGAGACTTCCCTGGTGGCTCAGACGGTAAAGCGTCTGTCTACAATGTGAGAGACCTGGGTTCAGTCCCTGGGTTGGGAAGATTCCTTGGAGAAGGAAATGGCACCCAACTCCAGTACTCTTGCCTTGAAAATCCTATGGATGGAGGAGCTTGGTGCAGGCTACTATCCATGGGGTTGCAAAGAGTCGGGCACGACTGAGCGACTTCACTTTCACTTTCTTTCTGAGACTTCCCATCAGAAATTCTGTCCACAGAAGGGGAGAGATGTCTTTAATGGAAACAGATTGAAAACAAGGCAATTTAATTGCTAAATTGATAGATTACCTTCCTCCATTGGTTTATCCAATGCATTAACAGAAGAGTCTGTGTTTTGAAAAGTTTTTTGTTCCTCATGGTAAAATTGATTTTTATTTTTAGTTAGTAATTTTGCCTGGCAAATCCCATGGACAGAGGAGCCTGGTGGGCTGCAGTCCATGGGGTCGCTAGGAGTCGGACACGACTGAGCGACTTCACTTTCACTTTTCATTTTCATGTATTGGAGAAGGAAATGGCAACCCACTCCACTGTTCTTGCCTGGAGAATCCCAGGGACGGGGGAGCCTGGTGGGCTGCCGTCTCTGGAGTCGCACAGAGTCGGACACGACTGAAGCGACTTAGCAGCAGCAGTAATTAAATAGTCTTAGCTGATAAAGTGTTAGCAGAAAATATTTTTTTCTTCCTTACTCCCCACCCCATCCTTTCAAACTCTGTGCATTATTTCCTTCCTACACTTGCGTAAACTCTTGTTGGTCCCATAATTTTAATGCTACTTTTGGATAATAATAAGACTTAAGTCACATTCAGGCATAAGAAGACTCTCACTTCAGTACTAAAATTGCCCAGACCTCTGTTATAACCACATGAAGTGATTTCTTTCCCCCAGCTCAGCCTTGCCTCAGTCTCAAAAGTCCAAAGTAAGAGAAAATGTATAGGAGGCTTCTTTCCTATTTTCACATCATGCTTTGCCTCTCTTCTTCTCCCATCCTTTTCTCCATTGGGTCAGGTTGCCTGCCCGCGTGCATGCATGCTAAGTTGCTTCAGTTGTGTCCAACTCTTTGTGAACCTATGGAGTGTAGCTGGCCATGTTCCTCTGTTCTTCGGATTCTCCAGGCAAGAATAATGGAGTGGGTTGCCATGTTCTCCTCCAGGAGATCTTCCTGACCCAGGGATCCAACCCATGTGTCCTACACTGCAGGCAGATTCTTCACTGCTGGGCCACTGAATAAGCCCTTGGGTCAGGTTAGGGCAATGTTAAGGGCAACAAAAGTCTTACTTGAGGAGCATAAGCCTAATCCATGAATGTACTTTCTGGGTATAGCATGCTAATTCTTTCTGTCTAGGGTGCTCTTGTGGGCTTCCTTGAAGATGCCCCTACTAGGCCCTCTGATAATAGCTTCTTTGACAGAGGAATACTTCCTTACAGCTGTATTCCTTCCTTAGCCCCTTGGCTTCCAGCTGTCCATCCTTCTATTTGCTGGTCATTGCTGCTCCAGGCATCCTCTTGGAAAATATAAAGCATGACACTGGGCTTGCTATACTCACTTGCCCTCATGTTGTCCACAAGAAACCCTCATTCATCCTTGCTGTGCTGTTACCAGACACATTGTGTGCTTCCAGGGCAGCCCTGCCTCTTTTTCTCCTCTCTTTCTCTCTCTACTCTCACTCTCACTCTTGCTCTCTCACTCTCTGCCACTTCAAAGCTGATCTGTAGCATCATGTCTCATACCAGTTCTCATGCTTCCAGTCCCCAGAGGACACATGTCTACCTCTCAAAGTTGATGTCTTGAAGTTCCGTCTCACTTAGCTTAAAGCAGGAATGAAGCAACCACCCAAGATGGAGAAAGATCACAAAGTTTAAGAATGTCCTTCATAGAAATTCTTTCTCTTCCTGATACTCCTTTGCCCAGCTCCTAATCAGACAAGGGTTTGCTAAGCTGAATTTTGTCCACATTTTGGCAAGTTTTGCACATATTACCACTATATTGCTTTCGACGATGAGGTTACTTGGCTCCTGTTGTTGACTCTAGATCTCAGGAGCTTCAGCAGAAACTGCAATGAACATTGTCTTGGTTGATCATCCTCTCAGATACTGATTCAATTGTTCTTTCTTGTGTCCCTTTGTAAACCAGAGTACAGTCATGAGTGAGATGACAACTCTAAAGTTTCTTCAGATCCTGTTTTTCAGCCCTAAGATGACTGTTATAATGCATCTTGATCCTCAGATTTTTATGAATATCCAAAAGTTATTGACACTGCATTGATTCTTCTGTACATTCTGCTAATGGAGTCATGTTACACTTTTGTGTGATATATGGAACTGCATCTCCGAGAGGCAAGAGGCTGCACCAACAGTAGAAAGCGTGGCATTTCAAGTTTAGATAGAAACTTGAAGCTTGACCATGCCATTGCAGAACAGATTTTAAGCTGTAGGATACTGTGTGTTTACTTACTTCTTCCATAATAAAATATCCTTCTGGGGCCTATCCTATTTGTAAGAGGTCAAGACTGAGAAACACAAGAGCAGGCAGCTTGGAAGAGGAAGAAACAGTGAACTTGCAGCTGAGCCAGCCCTGTATCAGAGTTGGCTGCAAAAGCAAGCCAAAGGTTGTCAACTCACAGAAACTGGGACTTTGAAAGACAACATACAGATTGGGTTTTTTCCCTCATTTAGAAAAGGTTTATTTATTTATTTTTACATAATGTGTCTTCCGGGGAAGGCAATGGCACCCCACCCCAGTACTTTTGCCTGGAAAATACCATGGATGGAGGAGCCTGGTAGGCTCCAGTCCACGGGGTTGCTAGGAGTCGGACACGACTGAGCGACTTCACTTTGACTTTTCACTTTCATGCATTGGAGAAGGCAATGACAACCCACTCCAGTGTTCTTGCCTGGAGAATCCCAGGGACAGGGGAGCCTGGTGAGCTTCCGTCTATGGGGTCGCACAGAGTCGGACACGACTGAAGCGACTTAGCAGCAGTAGCAGCAGCAATGTGTCTTCAGTTAGTGTTTTGGAGGAGGGTATCTGTTTTTCTTTTTTTCAGCTTCAGTGCTCTGGAAGTCTAAAAAGAGAAATCTTCCAGTGATTTCTCACATGGCTCCCATTAAAAACCTGAAGATGCAGGAATTCTCCCACAGTCCAGTGGTTAGGGCTTTACCTTCTCACTGCCTAAGGCCTAGGTTCAATCCCTGGTCAGGAACTAAAATCCCACAAGCCACATGGTGTGGCCAATAAATAAATAATAAAAGCAGAAGATGCCTTTCCCACATGATTGCATTATATATATCTTCTGCCACAGGATCAACCAGTTGACAGGGAGAGTCATGGAATTTGCAAACTACAGTAAAGCTCTTTGAGTCAGCAGAACAAGAATATTGGCTTATAAATATTACTAATAAAAAATCCTTAATTTTCATAATCATGAGTTAAGCATGTCAAGGAAAATTACTTCACTCATTTGATTTTATAATTTTTGTGTACAATTATTATATACAAATTATTTTTTATGAATCCTTATTTCTAATGCATGCCATCTTGATGGTAAGGTATATACATGTCACCCAGATTTTCTCTGTTGATTCTGGAGCAGTGTTATCCATTTTGATGTTTTCATGTTGGAGCTGAAATATTTGTGGGAGCATTTGCCTTTCCAGTTACAACATAGGACTGATAAGATCATCTTTCTCAACTGACTCCCTTCATCACAAAGTCTCTAAAGTCATTCATCACAGAGGCCTAATTGTTGCTTAACTCTTGAACAGTTTGTACCACTTGTACCTCAAGAAGTCTCCAGTGCTGACACTGAGTGTTTTAAGCTTTCTAAACTGTCACCCAACATCTTAAATCACTTTTAGCCTATTATAAACAATCAAGAATATCTAAAGCATTTTTCAAAAAAAAGGATGGTTTAATGATGAATGTAGCAAGCTGGGAAAATGAAGATTATTGGTCTCATACAAAACATTAAAGGGCAGAAATTCATTAATAACAACCACATTTTCCTCTGTGCTCAAATTCAGGAGCTGGCACAGGAATTTGTCGTACAGTAAAAGCAAGAATTAAGATCTGCTGTATTAAAGCAAAAAGAATTTGAGTTTGGGAGCCTTGTATCTTTTGGTATTCAATGGAACTGTTCCCATTATAGATTCACAGATACCTGAGAAAGATTGCTGTAATCATCAGTCTAAGATCTCGGTGTGTTCTCTTTGATTTGTGGTGAGAATTCTATCATAGACATAACAAACCAGCTCCAGTGGGCCCCTGTCACCATAGGTGAAATTAAAGGTCTCGGGGTGTCTCTTTCATCTGTCAAAGCAGCAAGAGAGGGTGTGTTGCCATCATGAATCTATAAACAATTTTCCAACTGGTATGCATCAGTTTTGACTAAAATGTTCCTGCTGATTAGAAAAGCAGGTGTTTCTCTTCATGGGTAGAAATGGAATTTTGTTTTCCCAGTGTTTATACAGGACAACAAACAGGATCCAGGTAGCTCTTGCCCAAGAGTGGTTTTGGATGGTGCCTTTAGTTATGTGGCAAACATCAACTGTGAGTGAGCTAAAACCTGGAAAGGATGCAAAATTATTACCAGCCCACACCTTGTTACAGAAGGGAGAAATCCACAACCAATTGTTATGTGATTATTAGTTAGTCTAACCAGTTGTACAGACTTTCTGTGGTGTCTATCTTTTCTGGCATTTGTAGCTCTAGCTTTTGAATCACCCAAAACAAAACAAAATACCCAAACACTCCAACATCACTGCCCAGCTCTAATATCAACAGGTTACCTTTGATTCTAGAACCTTGGGAAGAAGAGGTTTTCAGTTCTGGGGCAGAGATGATTTCCTATTATTATTTAATCTTAATTAAATTAACAAATGCTAGTGGGCTGCCATCTATGGGGTCACACAGAGTCGGACACGACTGAAGTGACTTAGCATAGCATAGCATATCTGACCTAGACAGGTTTCCCTTCTATATTTTGGACCTAAAGTTTTTCTTTTTTTCCTTCAAACTTTCAAAGTTTAACATGAGCACAATGAAGAAAAATACCTTTAAATTCATCTAACTAAAAATCTGAAATATTGACTTTTCAAGAAAAAATAACTGATTCAAATATAATTATCTTACATAGTAGATCCAAGAATTTAACTATCACCATGGCTACTTTTAACAAATTAGTAATGGAAATCTAATTCAACAAATTTAGAGTGTTTGTGTAAGGGCTGTACTCACTGCTGTCAATAAAGTAGGGAAATATTTTGTAGAATTCCCATGAGCATCTCAAACTTGACATGTTTCCATATTTAGAATTAATCTTCCCTTGAAGCTCTCTTCTTCTCTTGTATTCCTCAATTTATTCACTGTCATTTATAAGCTATGGTCATCCTTGATTCCTCCTAATCTTTCTTCAGCCCCCTAACAACTTCCAACTAGCTGGTTACCAAATCCTTTTTATCTCCTAAATATTTTTCCATCTTTCCGCTGGACTATGTTCCAATTGCCTTGACTTGTTTATTCTTTATCGTAATCATTTAGAAGAGTCCAGTTCTTGAGCTAAGCAGTGGTAATGCAAAAATAAATATGATACGCTTTCTATCATCAACATGGTATAGTCAGAGAGCGAGGCATAAAAATCCATGTTATGAAACTGTACGTTAAAGAGATATAGAAAATCCCCTGGTAGTCCATTGGTTAAGACTTCACCTTCAAAAGCAGGGGGTGCAGGTTAGATCCCTGGTTGGGGATCCCACATGCCTTGGGGCCAAAAAAACAAAACAGAAAACAGAAGCAATGTTGTAACAAATTTAACAAAGACCTAAAAAAGAGAGGGAGATATAAATAGAGTTTTGTAGTAACACCAAGAAGAGGTACCTAATCCGCTCTGAAGACTGAGTGACCCTCTTCCTGTAAACTTCCCAAGTTTATTATTAAAGGATGCATGTGCTCTAGTAAAGGTAATAAAGTAATAGCAGAAGGAATCATTCCTACCCTGTAAGACAGTGTGAAGCAAAGTAGCTTTGAAATAGCCTGCTGTTCTCAGGAAACCACAAGCAATTCTGTATATTGTAGAACATTGGTTATAAAAGGGGACTGGGAAAAGTTCATGGCCAGATCATGGTAAGAGTTTAGACTTTATCCTATACGTGATGGAGAGTCAATGAAAGGTTTTGGTGAAAAGTGAAATGATCATATCTTTACTTCAAATAGATAAGTCTGATAACTATGAAGAGGACAGATTTGAAAAGGACTAAGTCAGGGAGAAAAAGTAGACTTTTTAAAAAGCCAAATGAGAGATGATAAAGGCTCACCCAAACCCAAACAGAGACGCAATGATAAGAGAGAAGCAGACAATAGAAACCCTGTTTTTAAAAAAATATCTGGAAATCTTATGAGTGGCATGAGAGAGTAGAAAGAATCAAAGATGATTCCTAACTTGGCTGACAGATTAGAGAACTGAATCAGCAACTGAGACAGAGAAGAGTTGAGAAGGTATGGGGCTTAGGGAAGCAATGATTAATTCCATTTTGAACATGTCATGTTCAAGATGCACGTAGGACATCCGGGTGGAGGTCCCTAGTAGGTGGTTGGAGATAACACATCTGAAGCTTGAGGGACAGGATGGGGCTGGAGAAAGAAATTTTAAGTCCTCAAAAAATAGGTAATGACCAAAACTGTGAACATAGAGCATACAAAGAAAGTGAGTAGAGTAAGGAGAGCTCAGGAAGCAACTCTTGAAAACACCAATATTTAAGCAAAGTTTAGAGAAATAGGAGCATTTGAAGAATTAGAGAATAAACCGTTTATTTAGAGAATAAACCATTAGAGGAAAGCTCTGGCAGACTGGGGTGCCATGGAAAGCCAAAAAGTGAAAATATATAAGGAGAGATTGAATAAGGTTAATGTTGTCCAGTGTAATAGATAGCTCTGTTAAGACAGGGACTTTAAAAGTCATTGATTTTAGCGTTAAGAAGGTCCTTTCTTACCAAATTAAGAGTAGTTTCAGTAAAATATGGAGGGCAGGAATGAAGAGGTTTAAGAAATGAGGAAAGGTAAAACCTTTCAGCAAATAACAATAAGAAAGAAGGAAAGATATTGGATTTTAAAAAGAAATCAGTCTGGGGCAATTTAGAGGAGGAATAATTTTAGCCATGTTTATGGGCAGAGACGGGGAAGGCAATGGCACCCCACCCCAGTACTTTTGCCTGGAAAAATCCCATGGACGGATGATCCTGGTGGGCTCCAGTCCATGGGGTCGCTAGGAGTCGGACACGACTGAGCGACTTCATTTTCACTTTTCACTTTCATGCATTGGAGAAGGAAATGGCAACCCACTCCAGTATTCTTGCCTGGAGAATCCCAGGGACGGGGGAGCCTGGTGGGCTGCCGTCTATGGGGTCGCACAGAGTCGGACACGACTGAAGCGACTTAGCAGCAGCAGCAGCATGGGCAGAGAGGAAACAATCAATACTAAGGGATACATTAAGAATACAGGAGGAGGGACACTTTCCTGGTGGGCCAATGGTCAAGACTCCACACACTGGGGATTCCCTGGTGGCTCAGTGGTAAAGAATCCGCCTGCCAATGCAGGAGACATGGGATAGATCTCAGGTCCAGGAAGATCCCACATGCTGAGAGGCAACTAATGCAGTGTGCTGCAACTACTGAGCTCTGCTCTAGAGCCCAGGGGCCACACTACTGAAGCCAGATCGCTCTAGAGCCCGTGCTCCGCGACAAGAGAAGCCACTGCTATGGGGAGCCCACACGCTGCAACCAAGAGTAGCCCTCACTTGCAGCAATTAGAGAAAGCCCGCCCAGCAATGAAGACCCAGTTCAGCCCAAAATTAATTTTAAGAATTAAATTAAAAAAGACTCCACATTTCCACTGCAGGGGGCACAGGTTTGATTCCTGGCCGGTGGGGAACTAAGATCCCATATGGTGTGCAGCATGGCAAAAAAAAAGAGAGAGAGAGAGAAACAAAGAAAAGAGGAAGGAGAAAAAAAAGGCTACAGGAGAAGGTGGGATTATTGGAGGAAGGCCACTGATAATGTGGGAGAGGATCAGGTTAAGGACACTGATAAATAGTGGGTAAAAAGCTGGTCAGTGAACAAGGGAGATGGAAGGCCTTCTTCCCTATCTTTCATTTGCCCCAGACTATTACGATATCTTGCTCTTGGAACCTTCACTTTCAACTACTTGGATACATCTTTCCTGCCCCCACTAAGTGTTAAGTTTCTACACTTCAAATCGAACGGTATCATGTAAAATCTTTCAGTATCTCTAAAGTAAAGACAAGTCAAAGAAGCTTTCACTATCTACCATTCCTACACATTTTTTTTAGAACATAATTCTAGAGAGTTCTTTCTCCTTAAAATAATTGACATTCAAGTCCATCTGCAAGTGAATTCTAGCTTTTTCTAGTAGTCGATTAAAGATTGGTACATGGTGAGAATGAGCTCATTACCCATAATGGAGCTCAGCCTTTCCTGAGATAGCTTGGTACAAAATGCTCTTCCACAAGGAACATCCTATATTGAATGGTGGTAACACCAATAACATCAGGGTGTCTCTCTGAAGAAGGATAATTAAATGGAGGATAAACACAGAAAAGTGTCAGTCACTCTATGTTGCACTAGTATAATGCACTAGTATCCAGCCCTGCCTCTGCAGTCTTGGAATGTGGAATGTTGGTAGGCCTTAGAAAGAGATGCTGACCCATAACTATTTCATTTCATGTTCTATGCAGTGAACACTCATTTCTGGAGGTTTAACAGCCGACCTTTAAGTGCCAAGCTGAGATGGACTTTGGACTGCTTTGATTAGCATTTTTCTTACTTTAGGTCTTAGTGTTCTAGCCTGGTGAAAGCAAGATCTGCGGTTTGGGAAATACTACCACTTTAAGGATTCTTAAATAATATTAGTATATTAAATGATCCCAATAGCCCTTACAAGCAAAAAAACTGTTTAGCTTAGTTTGACCCAGTTTTTCCCAAAATGTTGACCACAGACCACTTTTCTTTTTTTAATAATAACTATTAACACCTCAGTAAACACATTTTGGGAAACCTAGCATAGAGAATAAGGTCTAAAATCGCTCTTGAAGTACAGATTAAATGTGGCAGATTGACCACAAGCATCTGTCTTCTCGCCACTTGAAACTCCACAAAAAAAGATTTTAAAGACATAAATCTCCACCACCACCATCACCCAAAAAAAAGACAGAATAAGAAATAATTCATAACAGACAAGAAATCTTAATTCATTTTAAGAAGTTTGACTTAGCCTGCAAGAAAAATTATAGTGTAAAATGCCTAATAAGGACCTACTGTACAGCACAAGGAACTATACTCAATATCTTGTAATAACTTACAATGGAAAAGAATCTTAAAAACAATATACATGTGTGTGTGATGTATATGTGTATATATATATACATATATATATTCGGAGAAGGCAATGGCACCCCACTCCAGTGTTCTTGCCTGGAGAATCCCAGGGATGGGGGAGCCTGATGGGCTGCCGTCTATGGGGTCACACAGAGTCGGACACGACTGAAGCGACTTAGCAGCAGCAGCAGTAGCATATGCATAATTGAATCACTTTTCTTTATATCTGAAATTAACACAACATTGTAAATCAACTCTATTTCAATAAAAACTTTTAAAATGTCAAAAATTTAAAAATTGTTTTATAGTTTTAAAAAGCAAAAGTTTATATTTTCCCTAAAAAAACAATCAAGTGCCTACAGAAGAGAAACACCAGTTATAACAAGAGCGGGCTTGACTCATGGATCCTCTGTGCGGTTCAGACCTGAAGGAGCCAGGTGCTGAGGGAGGCAGGGCTGCAACACACATCAGAAAACAATTGGTTGACAGTCTGTGTGCAATGGACACTGAGTCCCTCGGTTCAGACCTGAAGGAGCCAGGTGCTGAGGGAGGCAGGGCTGCAACACACATCAGAAAACAATTGGTTGACAGTCTGTGTGCAATGGACACTGAGTCCCTCACCCCAATCCATGCAGCCAAGAACCTACACCCATACACATGGGATTTCTTTTAAAATTGAACAGCAGAGAGTCTAGACTCAGAAACAGAGGTATAGCAAAAAGCAAACTAATCTAGAGGCTGAAATCAGAAAGCCAAACATGAGACTGGCTTCTGAAAAGCAGAGTTCTTAAAGTCCCGAAGCCTCCTAAATACCAGCAATCAGTCGCATGTCACCTCAGACAGGAGGCTGGAGATCTCTTCTGATGAGAAATGAAATGGCCTAAAAGAAGATCTCTTTTAAAAACTCCAGAATAGTACTGGGCAAATCCTTGAAGTGACTCCAATGGTGGAAAATGTTGGTCCACACAAATTGTTTCTAGATAACATTTTGTGTATGAGTGCTAAGTCACTTAGTCGTGTCCGACTGTTTGTGACCCCATGGATTGTAACCCACCAGGTTCCTCTGACCATGGAATTTTCCAGGCAGGAATTCTGTAGTGGGTTGTCATGCCCTCCAGGGGATCTTCCTGACCCAGTGATCAAAACTATGTCTCTTGCATCTCTTTACCAATGTGCCACCTGGTAAGTCCTGATAACATTTGTATGCCATATGTATATGTAGACTAGGGCATCCCTGGTCGTTCAGTGATAACCTACCTGCTGATGCAGAAGACTCCAGTTCAATTCCTGGGTTGAGAAAATCCCCTGGAGAAGGAAATGGCAACCCACTCCAGCACTTCTTGCCTGGAAAATCCCATGGACAGAAGGCCTGGCGGGCTACAGTCCCTGGGATCCCAAAAAGGCTTACAAGACTTAGCACCTAAACAGCAATGTGTACAGGCTGTGCTGCACCACTGTGAGATCTCAGCTCCCTGACCAGGGATTGAACCCATGGCAGTGAAAGCACAGAATCCTAACCACTAAGCCACCAGGGAACTCCCAATAGTGCCATATTCTTAAATAAAAATTCTAAGTTCAGGAGAGATGTAGGGAAACAAATACTGGTGAGTTAAGATCAAAATAGATTTCAGGACTCAACAAGTCCATCTAAATAGTGTTTGAAATCAATTTGACTAACAAAGGTCATTCCAACAGTATCAAGAATTCAGTGACATGACTATTCAGCCACTTTGGAAACTGAGTTTAAGACAAGGCATTAGTCTCTGGGGAACTGTGTAGAAGTGCAAGATAGAACCAACAGTTTTTAACTTGAAATCGGTAAACTACTGTAGGTCTGTAACTCCTTCTAATGAATCTTTCCACGTCAGAGGAGAATTTGTTTCCAGAGTCAGGAACTGAGTTCTGACTTGGGGCAGGAATTAAAGAGGCTCAGTTCTCAGTGCAAGAAGGGTTGACAATTTGGAGGTAGGTTGGAAGACAGAGACCCTGCGTATCTAGACACACCAGAAACAAAAAGAAAAAACATAAAAACCTCATTCCTAAAGAAAACTTTAGTCTTGCCCTCTAATCCTCAGCATCTTTGACCCATTCAGAAGTTGGACTCCCTTCACTCAAAACATAGCTTATTTCATGTGGCTATAATTAAATATTGAGAGTAGGGGAGGTACGTGAAAGAATTCCTTATTATCTGTAAAAATTGCATGATTTCCTGAAATGGAATTTTAAGGACTGGCTTCTAGCTATTGTTTGTCACTTTATTTTTATTCTCTTTCTGTGAATTCTTAAGCTATTTTTTTCAGCTGATCATAAATTTTGCGACTGGATTGTGAATTGAATGTCCTGTCTTCAGAATGACTATGCCAAATAAAAAGCACCTCAGTAGTATCCATTTATCTTCAAAGACTGTGTTAGCTGATTTTGCCTGATCAAGCTAGTGTTTTCCCACCTTAGAAAACCATTACCTTCATTCTTCAGACCCCAGGCATGATTGTGAAACATGTTTGTAATCAGAACATCCTCCCTAATCCGGTCTAGAAATTTTGGAACACTTGCATCACTGAAAATTGTTTTCTATTTTGTTCTGTGGATCTGGAACCACATCAGAAGTTCCTTGGGAATTATGCAAGTCAAGATCGGTTTTAGAAAAGGTATTTACTTGTAATCTGCCTGACACTTTTCCAGTTCACCAAGCTCTCCCTTTGTATATCAGTTTTTTGAATATTCATATTTATTTTAGATGCAGCAATTAATTGACATGGTAATACATTCACTCTAATGACTATGTGAAATCAATTTTGAGTGATGACACTACATGAATTTAATAGTAAAAGTTGCCATGTACTTATGTTGTGTAATTTATAACAGCTTTTCATGTTTGGGAAGTCTTAACAATAGCCATTGACCCAAACCAATCAAGTAGAATTGTGGCCATTTGTATGCCTTCTAAAATGTCTGTGTGCCCAAGTCTTTAATTATGGATGGATGCGGAAAGATCTACAATCATAAGTTGGGAGATCTCTTTACATATAAGAAACCTAAGAGAAAGTAAAAGTTGCTTTTACACGCCAAAGCACAGAATTTTTGTTACACTGAGTCACAAAGAAATGTAATCATCTACATATCCTATATCTTATCATTACAGCCCTTGATTCCAGCTCCAAAATTACCCCTTTCCAAGTTTCCATAGAAACTATATTAAAAATCTATTACAGTTTTGAAACACTATAATCTTTACTTGAAAATCTATTCCTACTTGTAACTTAATCTAAATGTGAATATTGCTGAGACAAAAATAATTTTTATTATTACACTTATACTTGTGATTATGGGACAATGCTGACCTAACACACTTCATGGAAACCAATTGTCCTTCACTTTCTCTGTCTAATTTTAAATATAATTTGACACAGCAAAGTCACAAAAAGAAAATAACAAAAACAAAACTAAGGACAAGGAGCTTCTTTGGATTATATTAAACTGGCCAAAAAGAAAAAAACACACAAAAAGCAAGCAACAAACAAAAAACGTCATCTAACGCTCACAGGTAATGTAGACCTTTGCCCAGTCACCTGGTTTGTGTTATTAACCATATGTAGTAGTTCATTTTTCTTCTAGGTAGATGTGTCAGTTTCTCAGTTCTCACATCCTATGCACCCAGATTTAGAGAAGCATTTGGAAGCATCAAGCCATTCATGTTTGTCTCTGATTGAGGTGACCACTCTACACAAATATCTAGAATCCTTTGTCTCTGGTTCAAGGCCTAAATTTTTCGCCTTTGTTTTCTAAGAGCTCATTTTGTTGTTTACTATTATTACTCCCCAGAGATAAGCCTAACATTTGTATTGCTAACACCTCTCTTTCAAAGCCACATTCCAGTTACCACTCTGTTTGGAATTTAGTAATCCCAACCGGTCCTGTGATTTTGGAAGGACTCACATGGACATATTTCCACACATGAGATCAAAGGAAAGAAACAATTCACTCTTTACAGGAATCAAACATCGGTCACTTGCATAGCATTTCCAAGACTTAAAAATATAGCTAACTCCTTTTCTTCCACTTTGAAGTCCATAAGAGTAGGTAAAATACAGTAATATTTTGCAACTCAGAGATAGCAGTTTGATGGCAATGCCAGACACCAAATTTTACAAAGAAATAATAGCTGTGTGGACAGATATCATGGCCCTCATGAATTAGCACTGTCTCCTTAATGTATTAATATTTACTAAGGAACTACTTATTGTATAGAAACAACAGAGTACCTGACCTCGGGGATCTAGTCTCAGACGATGTCTCTGAAGTCATCTCATTCTCGTTCTTACTTCAAGTATCTAAGACACGTGTCCTTATAGAGTCCCCTTGAGGGTAGGGACCATATCTGAGTTACTCCATGTGCTTATTTCTTAAGAGAGAGAACTCCGAAGTCTGAAAAATGGGTATTATATGGCAAAAATAAATCATATTTTGATTTTATAATATACAGCCTCATCTTCTACTGCTTTTCTCTTTTAAAATGATTACATGAATTCTTGCTAATTCTAAACATTTTTGAAGCATATATAATAAAAACAAAAATTCTTTGGTTTTTGTACTACACACACCCCCTGAATTTTCACTCCCTTCTCCACTGGAGATCCTATTTGCAGTTTGGTACATGAAGTGAAGTGAAAGTCGCTCAGTCGTGTTCAGCTCTTTGCGACTCCATGGGATACCGTCCATGGGATTCTCCAGGCCAGAATACTGGAGTGGGTAGCCTTTCTATTCTCCAGGGGATCTTCCCAACCCAGGGATCGAACCCAGGCCTCCCGCATGGTAGGCGGATTCTTTACCAGCTGAACCACCAGGGAAGTTTGGTACATAGCTCCATTTTAAACATACATGCTTGATTTTAATCCCATGTAATTAAAACTACTTGGCTGTCAACATTTATGGTCATTAGATTTATATGACATTGGGTCCTATTTAGAATTGCCTTATTTTTCGATGAAAATTTTTAGGAAACAGGCAGTTTATAAAATACATTTTAATTTGCAGTGTGAAAATTCCTATTTTTTCTCAGTGTTGAATTTTACTTCTACTTGGCTTATGCTTGCTCAGTCACTCAGTCATGTCTGACTTATTTGCAATCCTGTGGACTGTAGCCCTCCAGGCTCCTGTGTCTGTGGGGTTTCCCAGGCAAGAATACTGGTGGAGTGGATTGCCAGTTCCTACTCCGGGGAACCTCCTGACCCAGGGATTGAACCACATCTCCTGCATTGGCAGGCAGATTCTTTACCACTGAGCCACCTGGGAAGCCCATACTTGGCTTACACAGCCAGCAAATTGCGTCTGTGGTAGATTGAAGCTAAACTCAAGTCCCTTTGATGAATAAATATCTGGTATTGAAGTCTCTTCTCATCACTGTTTCTTTTTTCCTTCCCAAATGGTCTTGGCCATTTCCCTGCATTTATTTTCTGAAATCTGTTTTAGAATTCCTTTATCATGTACCCACCAATCCTGCTGTGATTAAAACTGGAATAGCACTTTAATTAACTTGGAAAGATTTGACATGTTATGTCTTTATATTTATTCGTGTTTTCTTTTTGATACATTCTTCACCTATGCCCTATAGATCATCATCAAATTTGATGAAGTTGTTTTAATACTGTAATGAATCTTTTCTCTATTTCTTATTAGTTGTTGATAGATTATAGAAGAGCCATTTAATTTTTAAATATTAACTTTAAAATATTTCATTATTTTATAGTAGGTTTCTTTGAGTTTTCAGGCAAACATCATATACTTACAAATAATTCTTCAGTAACCTTCTATGACAAAATATTTCATAATATTGAAGCTTAACATTCCTGAAATAAATTGTATATGCTAGTAAATCCCAAGGACAGAGGAGCCTGGCAGGCTACAGTCCGTGGGGTTACAGGAATTGGACATGACTTAGCAGCTAAAGAGAGAGACAGAGTGATACAGAACACAGTACTGATAGATTTTTTAAATGATATGAGATTAAATTTAAAGCAGCATTTTGGGAGGATTTTTTATGTCTGTATTTTGACAAATCAAAATTGAAATCATTCTCTGTAGGTTTGTCTGCTTTTAGGATTCATCAGAGTAATACTGGCTTAACAAAAGGGACTGGGAAATTTATTATCTTTGATTATTTCTTGAAAAATAGTATTCAAAGGAAACCAACTGAATTAAGTATTGGGTCAATCCCTGACATCATGGGTAGGAATCAGTCTTATATACCAAAACAGAAGCCTTGGCACTGTAGGAGGCATTAGACTGGCCCTCAGAAGGTGCAGGGTGGTGGGGTGGGGGGATCCCCATCATTCCATCTTCAGTTCTCAGAGATCATCTTAGTGATTTTAAAATAGAACTGTTTTATCAAAAATAAAACTATATCATGTGATCTGGCAAAAGACTGACACTACTCCCAAGTGTATACAAATACACTGGAAATAGATATTTTTGTATATCCCTTTTATGAATCGTGTTCAAAATTGCTATAAACATGTAAACTAGTATTATCCAACATTTGTAATGCAACATCAAATGCAACCCTGAAATCACAGAAAACATTAAGGTAATTTTTAAAGGAATATAATCTTTTTGCATTGGGATAAATCTCCTTTTATTTTTCACTGTAATTAGCATGCAGATCATCAGGCAGTTGCAAAAGCCAGAACTTAAGATAACATTATATAAACAAAATTAACCTTATTTTGGCTTCAGAACACTGGAATAATATTTTTTCAGGGTTGACTACATTATTTATTCTTAAGTGTTTCCTTAAGTCAACTTTCTTAAGAATGTTCACTAACCTTGCTATAGATGAATACAAACCACCTCCAAAATGGACAAAACCTTCAGGAAAACATTGGTGCACCTCCCCAGCCTATCATATTTAACATTATCATATAACCAGAGGTGGAAGGTGACCCATAATAGAAACATACAACTTTGGGACCTGGAATACTAATCAGTGGTTAACTGCAGATCGAGCTGTAAATTATGATCCAGAAGGATTCCTCACCACAACCCAGTGACTTCACTGAACTTCTTAACTGCCACTTCATCTGAGGGGCTTGATCACACAAAGCCAAACCTCCCATAGTTACAGAAAAACAATTCATTTCTTTGGGTTTAGCAGGGTATAATTGGCTTTAAAACATATTGCTGTTATATTTTTCTTCAAAATGGGAATAGCTTAGTGTTTGTACAATTATAAAGTAATGCACGTTTATTGTAGTAAAATTAAAAAGTCAGGAACAAAAAGTTATAAATAATACATTTTAAACGCCTGTCATTCCTCCACCCAAAAATGACTGCCCTTAACCTTTTTGTATAGATCGTTACAGACTTTGTATTCACACAACTCTCCTGAAATGGTTTCTGCTCACTCACAACTTAACTAAAAAGACTTACCTTCCAAATAAAATGCTACTTATTTCACATATTCTATATTGTTGAAACTGTGTTCACTGCATTCTTTTATCAAAAAATATGTACCTAAATCATTACATAGCCTTCAAAAGAATTTTTAAAAACCATATGAGCTAGTGTTCTTTTTTTTTTTTTTTGAGCTAGTGCTGCTTTCATTAATCATTCAGTTCAGTTCCGTTCAGTTCAGTCGCTCAGTCATGTCTGACTCTTTGCGACCCCATGAATCTCAGCACACCAGGCCTCCCTGTCCATCACCAACTCCCGGAGTTCACTGAGATTCACGTCCATCGAGTCAGTGATGCCATCCAGCCATCTCATCCTCTGTCGTCCCCCTCTCCACCTGCCCCCAATCCCTCCCAGCATCAGGGTCTTCTCCAATGAGTCAACTCTTCGCATGAGGTGGCCAAAGTACTGGAATTTCAGCCTCAGCATCAGTCCTTCCAATGAACACCCAGGACTAATCTCCTTTAGGATAGACTGGTTGGATCTCCTTGCAGTCCAAGGGACTCACAAGAGTCTTCTCCAACACCACAGTTCAAAAGCATCAATTCTTCAGCACTCAGCTGTCTTCATAGTCCAACTCTCACATCCATACATGACCACTGAAAAAAACATAGCCTTGACTGGATGGACCTTTGTTGGCATTGCTGCTGCTAAGTCACTTCAGTCATATCCGACTCTGTGCGACCCCATAGACAGCAGCCCACCAGGCTCCCCCATCCCTGGGGTTCTCCAGGCAAGAACACTGGAGTGGGTTGCCATTGCCTTCTCCTTGTTGGCATTAGTAATAAATAAATAATGTGTCCATATTTATTGAAAGTAATGTATTACAATTGCATTAGTATGATGAAATTAAAAGATTTGCTGTTCATCTGCAAACACATTCAAAACATTTTTGCCAGTATTTTCTCTTTTCCCTACTTCTCAACCCTCCCTCAACCCCAGTCTCTCTTGGTCCCCACCTCATTTTCTCTGACTTTTGTTGCTAACACCCTGTGGTACATTAACCCAGTGATTAAAGCTGACAACGATAGGATTTCACCAGAGCTGTGTTTTATATATTGTACAAATAGACAATATATATGGCCTTTTTGTTTGTATGTGTGCGTGTTGATATTCCTAAGATATCTGTGAAGAGAATGGGAAAAAAACTAAAATCTACATTGCCTCTGGGGAGGGAATTGAGTGACTGGAGATAAGGAGCAGAGGTGGGGAGGAAACTTTTTTTTTTATTAGATACTCTTTTATGCTTTATAAATGTTTATACTGCCTAATTAAAACAATTTCAAGATAAAAATGTATCTACATATGTACAAACATTTATAAAGCTATTAGCATAATAGAACTTAGGCGGCTCCTTCAGGTTCCAGAACTTACCTCTTTCTCAGAGAAGTGAAACAACTGACTGTAACAGTGTCAGCTTGTGGGTATGAGGTGCAAAAACATTTTCTCTTTCCTTTGAAAGTCATTTTAGTTATCATTTAGTTATCATTCTCTAAAAGGATGCCATGATAGGTTTAGAGTACCACGTTTGAATCAGTGACTCAGCAAGATGTCAGTGTCTTCTATTCATTAACATCTAACCTAAATACACTCACATATGCACACACACACTCACAGCAGTGTGGTAAAGACACCATCTGAGACTCCTTACTTGCCTTAGAGACAGCTGTCCTGAGGTAAGAAAAGCAGCATATATTTTCATTTCAACCTTTTTCCTTTTGAAAGATAATTTACACAGATTCTTGATCATGTCAGTCATACTTATGCCATTTGGGCAACATCTGTGTATAGAGATGCTGTTCAACCTTGTGAGTTAGTTATCCTGCTCTTCAGTTCGGTTCAGTTCAGTCGCTCAGTCATGTCCAATTCTTTGCAACCCCATGGACCACAGCACGCCAGGCCTCCCTGTCCATTACCAGCTCTTGGAGTTTACCCAAACTCATCTCCATTGAGTCATTGATGCCATCCAACCATCTCATCCTCCACTGTCCCCTTTTCCTCCTGCCCTCAATCTTTCCCAGCATTAGGGTCTTTTCAAATGAGTCAGGTCTTCGTATCAGCTGGCCAAACTAATGGAGTTTCAGCTTCAACATCAGTCCTTCCAATGAACACCCAGGACTGATCTCCTTTAGGATGGACTGGTTGGATCTCCTTGAAGTCCAAGGGACTCTCAAGAGTCTTCTCCAACACCACAGTTCAAAAGCATCAATTATTTGGCACTCAGCTTTCTTCATAGTCCAACTCTCATATCTATACATGACCACTGGAAAAACCATAGCCTTAACTAGACAGACGTTTGTGGGCAAAGTAATGTCTCTGCTTTTTAATATGCTATCTATGTTAGTCATAACTTTTCTTCCAAGGAGTAAGCATCTTTTAGTTTCATGTCTACAGTCACCATCTGCAGTGATTTTGGAGCCCAAAAAAATAAAGTCAGCCAGTGTTTCCCCATCTATTTGCCATGAAATGATGGGACCAAATGCCATGATTTTAGTTTTCTGGATGTTGAGCTTCAAGCCAACTTTTTCACTCCCCTCTTTCACCTTCATCAAGAGGCTTTTTAGTTCTTTTTCACTTTCTGCCATAAGGATGGTGTCATCTGCATATCTGAAGTTATTGATATTTCTCCCAGCAATCTTGATTCCAGTTTTTCTGTTGTTCCATGTCCAGGTCTAACTGTTGCTTCCTGACCTGTATACAGGTTTCTCGAGAGGCAGGTCAGATGGTCTGGTATTCCCATCTCTCTCAGAATTTTCCACAGTTTATTGTGATCCACACAGTCAAAGGCTTTGGCATAGTCAATAAAGCAAAAATAGATGTTTTTCTGGAACTCTCTTGCTTTTTCGATGATCCAGCGGATGTTGGCATTTTGATCTCTGTTTCCTTTGCCTTTCCTAAAATCAGCTTGAACATCAGGAAGTTCACAGTTCACATATTGCTGAAGCCTGGCTTGGAGAATTTTGAGCATTACTTTACTAGTGTGTGAGATGAATGCAATTGTGCAGTAGTTTGGATTGAAATGTCCTTGATTTTGCCTCACTATTTTTTTTCTTTTATTTGCAGGTGATAAAATCAAAATTATCCAAAGAGGATCACTTTCTTAAAATGAAGCAATCAAGAAATCATATTGTGGGAAAATATTTCAGTAATCAAAGCAAATTACAACAAAGACGACAAGACTCTATGACAAATGTTCAATCACCGTTTCATGTCAGAGGTCCAATTAATCAGGTTTGCTCTGAAATCCTTCTCAGCAGGATATGTGGCAGTGAAAGAACTGTGGAGGCCCTGCAGAAGGACTGAACTTAGAATTGGATACAAGCCACTCCCCTGGACAATGGTCTAAGAGCCAAATCCTGGTCATCAGGTGTATTTTGGCTCTACCATGCACACTCAGGCGCACGGGCACACACATATACACTGATGCACATTTAGCTGAAAAAAAAAGTCATTACACTTTTTTCTACAGCTTTATAAAATCAGGATGTGCACTTGGAAATCAGTTGGTTTCAAGATGAAAGACAGAACTAGAAAAAGGTGACCTGAAATATAATCATAAACTAGATCCACTGTGGGCCGGTATTGCACTGTGATGATAAAGAGAAATATAGACATTTGATAAGTGGGGAAAAAAAGATTATGCTCTTGAGTATTGTGTTATCATCTTTATTGGTACCTTAATATTGAAAAGGGTTTGAGGAATTACATTCCACCTGCCAGTGGGGATTGTGCTGTGCTTGCCCTTACCAGGAGAAAACATGGCATTGATGAGAGTTTAGTCTTTGTGAATCTAATGCTTATGAAAACAGTTTCTTCCTAGATTTTTAAATCCTTTAACTGAAAGGAAAAGAACAGGAATGTTCCTCCAGGGAATTCTAAGAGATTCTATGAAAGAAATAGGAAGCATAGTATTTTACAGTTAAAACACCAATATATTTAACTTTGCACTCTTTCTACTTTTCATAAACATTCCCTCCTAGCCTGTCCATGAACTTGGATGGGTAACTGAAGTCTGAGTTGATTAAGTATGTAATTTTAAAGTGAGAAAAACAAGATATAGTTCCTTATGGGTTACTTTATTATGTTTCATTGATGATATTACTTAAGAAAAATGCTTTTGTTTGCTATTAGAGCCCTATATAATTTAAGACTGTGATTATATTAATATTTTATGTAAATATTTTGAAAAGTATTAAGCATTCTCAACTGCATAGGCATTTATATCCAGAAAGCATTCGTGTATGTCTACAAATACTATGTTGCTAGTAAACATATTTTGATTTTCCTGAGAGAGTGTATCTAATCCAAATTTAGAATAGACATACAATTAGTTTTTATAAAACTGTGGCATATATATATATATAACATATCTAATCCTAGTAATTGAAAACTTTCTTTTCTATATTTTAAAATAGTATATTTCTTTAATGTGCAAAAGCTCTGTTGTGAGATAACATCTCACAGTTACAATGACTCTTAAAGGATTAGTTTTCTTTTGAGGAAAAAATACTGAGAGGGCTAATTCAGTGCTTAGCTGAAATTACCAAATGCACAAATACCTCAATTCCAATACTATACCGAAAACAAACCTATTTTGATTGATCAGTTCCTTAGAATAAATATAAACTTCCTTTAAATACTTTATTTTTATATATATTTTTATATGAAAGTAAACATAAATTTATATTTAATGGTCTTAAATTATATCTAAGCACAAACATCACTTGATATAAACAATACATACCTGAGTCTAAAGACAGGTGATAAATTTTTTAAATGAGCGGTACAGAATTAACTTTTAAAATGAAATATTTTATAGTATCTACAGCTATGTGTAAGCATCATTTTTTGGTTTTTAGTGCTTTTTTAATGATATAAAATGTTGCCAATTCATGTAGCTCCTCTATCCTGTTTTAATGTATTACATATTCTGTAACAGATTATAGCCCGTGGATGTTCCTTATAATTTACTGCCAACCTAACTGTAATATACTTCTACTGAGGTTAGCTTTGCATTTACCTCTTTACCATTGAAATAGTAGTGGATTTTAGAAACAATTGTAATAATACAATTAATAAATGTCTTACTAGTAATAATCCGTGTTTGGAGAATATGCTTTATTTTCCTTTTTACTGGAGGTATAAACCATATAGGAATTTGCTCGTAGCTCTGTTGGTAGAGAATCCGCCTGCAATGCAGGAGACCTGGGTACAATTTCTGGGTGAAAGAGATCTCCTGGAGAAGGAAATAGTAATCCACTCCAGTATTCTTGCCTGGATAATCCCATGGACAGAGGAGCCTATGGGGTTGCAGGAGTTAGACACGGCTTAGCGACTAAAGCACCACCACCATACACCAAGAATGTTGTCCTGTGGACTCAACTACTAAAGTATAGTTTAATAATATGACCATATACTTCCTTCCAACCCTAATACTCTATAAATTTTGATCAGATGAACTCCCTGCTCTACAATGACAAAGCTTTTGAATACAATACAGTGACAAGTTTTGTCTGCAAGGCACCGAAATGCTAAGAATCATTTTAGTTAACTCTTTGATTGGAAAAAAAAAAAAACACATTTTACTTACCTTAAGAAAATAGGTGTGTGTTTGTGTGTGCATTTGTATTTGTGTGTGTTTGACAAGTTCATAATTTGAATGAGAAAAATAGGGTAGGTATTTTAATATTTTTTTGATGTAAAAGTTAAAGCTAAGTGAATTATTTTTGGCAAGAATTGATTGGTATCCAATCTAAACTAAAAAAAACATTTATAATATTAAAAGTCAAGAATAATTGCATTAGCATTCCCAACATCCTTGTTGATTATATGTGTGTGTGTGTTTAAAGGCACAGTACACTATTTGCCAGCCATTCCCAAGCATCCTTATTGATTATATGTGTGTGTGTGTTTAAAGGCACAGTACACTATTTGCCAGCCATCCAAGTAAGCAAAGAGGATCCCTTAGGGATGTGCAAACAAGAAGGTTCACCATCAGCTTTGCATTGGATCATTCAATCCTCTTCAAGTAGGTGCCTCTGTGCTGCAGTCTGCCCTACAGAACAATTCCCACTTAGAAAGCATTGGATAAAATCACCAATTTTTGAGATGGAAATCGTTCTGGTAATGTTTATAGAGGAAAAAAATAATGCTGTTGGGCACCTGAACTTTCTTTTTTTTTAGTTTCATCTCACTGAATGATTCCAAGAAGAAATACAGAAACTGGTCAAAAATTATGTAACCTAGTAAGAGTTATTTCAAAGCCACAATGCTTTGGCATGGTGGGAGAGGGTGAAGGGGAGTGGCTGGTATCTAATACAGCAAAATAAGTTCACAACGTAGAGAGATGATCAGGGCGAGGATCTTACTAAATATTATTTTATGAGCTCCTTAGTTTGAGCAAATACTGAAAGAATCATCAGTATCTAAAGTTTTCTCTGTGTATTTTCACCCTATAAAAAAAGACCAAAGTGTCATTGAAATCAGTAACTAGAATTATCATACTTAAAATGAGCAAACAAGATTTTGAGTAAGCTCATATGGGCTGATAACTTCAAAAACACGTATCCAAGTACAAAATGATATTACACTACAGCAGATTCTACCATTTTGACCAAAGCAAGGAGCAACTGCTCTGCCAATACTGCTGCACTGTTGTTTTAAAATATATTTTTAAAGCTCAAATGATTTTGACTACTCTTCAAAACTAAGGCATTTTGATCACTTCAGCTTACGGAGATGGACCAAAAGCTGTCGGAAACCCCAAAGACCTACTAAAGACAGCAGGATGCTGCCAGCCCCTACAAACTAGATTTTGTATTTGGCACAGCTTCCAGGCCTTCATACTGTCAAAGAGCCTTTTATCATGTTTTTATTGCTGGAGTAACTGCTATTATCAACTTCCATATTTCTTTTCACGGTTCAGTCACTTGGTGTAGGGAGCTGTAGAACTTATTTTTTTTCTAACTGATTCAGACCATACAGTCCTCTCCTAAAAATCATGCTCCATTTTTTTTTATGTTTATTGAAATATAAAGAATTTGTTTTATAGCTCTATTAAATGTTGGACCACTACGCTTTAACATACTCAATACACAATCAAAATACGAGTACTTAAAACTTATGGAGGGTATGTACAATTTGTAAGTCTCTCTGCAGTGTAAATAAAGATAATTACTTAAACCCAGCTAATGGTAGGAGCAAAATGAAAGCAGCCATGATTAGGAAAAACACTATAAAAGGATCATCATATTTAGGTATATCAGGTTTTGAATTTGATTTATGCTGACTGGTATTTTCTCCCAAGTCCATAGCACTCTCTGCAAAGAACTGTTTTCACTTAGTTTTTTTAAAAGTCCTTTTTCCAACTGTTTGTGTGACATATCTGGGGGGAAACTGCATTTTAGATTAGGCTATGAGGAGACATTTAATATATCTAATCAAGTTATTTTCATAAGAAATGTTTGTGTAGGTTCTTATTATTTTTATTACATGAAAAAGTATTCCTATAAAAATCATTAAAATGTTTAGATTTTTTAAAAAGCAAAGTGATTACAGTTGACCATAGGGACCTCAGGATTCAGAAACAACACGGTGTCATAAGTATCAAATGGATTCAACTGATTCTCAGCAGCTTCATAGTGATTTTCCTTCTTTTATGGTTGGCTGGTGAAATACATCAATTTGATGCAGCTTTAAATGCTCATTTAAGTGATTTAATGGTGATGATATGTGATTTATTTACATATTTTATTCAATTGTACTTCCATCTTTTTAAATAATAAAATATGTTCAAAATCTATAGATTAAAATCTTACTCTATGGCATCAAGGTCAACATTTTTATTTACAGTCTATAATTTAATTTTTTATTTGGCTTATAATTTGTCTGCTCTTAAAATTAAATTATTAGAAAAAAATTTAACAAAGAAGACATACAGATGGCTAACAAACACATGAAAAGATGCTCAACATCACTCATTATCAGAGAAATGCAAATCAAAACCACTATGAGGTACCATTTCATGCCAGTCAGAATGGCTGTGATCCAAAAGTCCACAAGCAATAAATGCTGGAGAGGGTGTGGAGAGAAGGGAACCCTCTTACACTGTTGGTGGGAATGCAAACTAGTACAGCCACTATGGAGAACAGTATGGAGATTCCTCAAAAAACTGGGAATAGAACTGCCTTATGATCCAGCAATCCCACTGCTGGGCATACACACTGAGAAAACCAGAACTGAAAGAGACACGTGTACCCCAATGTTCATAGCAGCACTGTTTACAATAGCCAGGACGTGGAAGCAACCTAGATGTCCATCCACAGATGAATGGATAAGAAAGCAGTGGTCCATATACACAATGGAGTATTACTCAGCCATTAAAAAGAATACATTTGAATCAGTTCTAAGGAGGTGGATGGAACTGGAACCTATTATACAGACTGAAGTAAGCCAGAAACAAAAACACAAATACAGTATACTAACGCATATATATGGAATTTAGAAAGATGGTAAAAATAACCCTATTTACGAGACAGCAAAAGAGACACTGATGTATAGAACAGACTTTTGGACTCTGGGACTGGGAGAGGGTGGGATGATTGGGGAGAATAGCATTGATGCCCGATAACAGATGCCTGGGGCTGGAGCACTGGGACGACCTGGAGGGATGGTGTGGGGAGGAGGGAGGGAGGAGGGTTCAGGATGGGGAAGACGTGTATACTGGTGGCGGATCCATCTCGATGTATAATAAAAGCAATACAATATTGTAAAGTTAAGCAAAATAAAAAAAAAAAATTTACAGAAAAAAAAAATAACATGAACATAAAATGGGCATATGTTGTTAACACTAAACTCTACTTCAGTATAAGAGGTTGTTTGGCCTCCTATAGATTTTCTTACATTAATAGCTGCAGGTTTGAGATTCAAAACGCTTGACGTCCCTTTGCAATCAATGCGTGGAGATGAGAGGATGGTATAAAATGCCAGCACTGAAACCAGTATGGCTTATGTTTATGCATTAGGTCCATCATCGTGAGACTTGGTCAGGAAAGGGGGCTACGTAGAGAAGAGAGCCTCTTCCCACAATGGCTTCTGGGATGGATAAAAATTATGAACACCCTCTCCAGCTGTCTTTGACAGACCCTGGACATCTCTTCAAACATCTTCTTAATACACAAGTCACTAGGAGGGTTTCATTCCTCAGGAAAAAATAAATAATAATTTTCAAATTTTATTGGACCAAAAATTATAACTTAGACTAACCAAATAGCAACTGAATGTGCCTTTAATGATATCTTTTTATTTACAATCAGAAAAAATAGAAAGTGACCTCTAACCACCAATATAGTATAACCTCTGGAGAACTTGAAATAGCAATCCATCTTTCAATTCATTTCTTTTTTTTCACCTACGGGATTGTTCACTCTTCTGTTTATCCTTAGCTTTGCCTTTGAAGTGGAATGTATGCAGTATTTTATGCATGAATTTAATATGTAATACAAGATATATTTTAAAACTTAACACTTTTACTCTCTCTTCCTCACCTTAATTACATGTAACATAAAGCTTATGTTTTAATGGGCATGAGCACACCAGTTTTACAGTATCATAAAGAGTTTATGAGTCTTTTGTTAAAAATCAGTGCCCATGTCATTGGCAAGGCATGAAATTATTTGCAGCTACTTCTTCTACTTATAAGATAAATTTGGTCTGAATTAAGAATCACACAGAAGGGAATTGGAACAATGCCTTTGTAGCCTAAAATGAGTTTAATCATCAAATGACACAGATTTGGGCTCACCAGTTTCCACTACATGTGCATACCCCCTAGGGAGAACCTGGTCTCTGTCCATACATGTCTCTAAAGAATCCCCATTTCAATGTTCACATTAGTTATGCAGAATCAATGGCATGTTTTTAAAAGGGTGTGGATACAACCTTAGCACAATTACTCCAGCCAAGAACAGGAATTGTTTCAATAGGATGGAGTTTCCGGGGCCATGATATTGGTAAACAACTGGAACTCTCTTGGCCACCTACTCTATCAATAAATGGAAATTTTCCATGAATAATTTATGGATTCTGAGATGAAGCTGATACAGACATTGTATCTCAAATTTCTACTTCCCAGAAGGATGGGCAGTCTCAAGTGGGTAATTGGCCTAAGTGGTGTTTTTCTGTTACCTGTGGTCGTCATGAGCCTTTGAAGTACTGAGTTGCTGAAAGTCGATTTCTCTTCCAGTGGAAACCTCCCTGGGCAGCATCTTCAGTAAACTGTTATCAATCACAGTGAAAACAAATGGCTTCCCTTTACCACTGAGTGTGGACTTGTTATCCTGTGTCTACAGATATGAAAGCACAAACTTGGAGGCCAAAATCAAGCCTTCTCTGGTTTGTGTCTGGGCAGAGCATGTGTGCCAAGTAAGGGATTCAGAAACAGGAATTCTGGATTATTTTAAACAGAAGTTCATACTGGAAAAAAAATACACATGTGTGCAAATATAGCTGTCTTTGTGTGCATACACATGCACACAAAATTAAATAGATAGCTGAGAGGTACCAAATATCAAGTAAACATTGTATTCATTTCTCTAAAACTTTCCTCTTATTTTTGATTTATACACTGTAGAAAACCTTTAGAATAGCAGGTTCTCCATCTCTGGAGGCCTCAGGCAGGTGCTCGTCCAGACACATGGGGAATGTGGCTGGAGGCGTCTGCCAAGCAGAGCCTAAGGGACGTGCGAGAGGGAGTTTCTGGCAGATGTCTCAGGAAGTGACAAGCGACCAAACTGGCAGAAACAATCAGCAGGAGAAGATGCTCCAAAGCTTGGACTCCACTAAGATGATAAAGTGAGCTTGGAGAAAGAAAGAGAACTGGGCAGCTCCAAGCTCTGTTGAGAATAAAAATGGATCACCAGGGCTCCCGTCCATTGGGTTGCAAAGTCGGACATGACTGAAGCAACTTAGCAGCAGCAGCAGCAGCAGCAGCAGGGCTCCCTGAAGGGAATTACTCTTTGTCGGGGATGCCTTGATGTGCCCTTTCTCTCACCTCCTCCCCACACTCCATCTCATGTCTTCCCTAAGCTGCTCTGATCTTGCAGGTCTTTCCTATGGGTAAAGGTAGACATAGATGGGGAGGGAGCAAGTGGCTTAACTGAATCCTGGGTCTTCACTGATGACTGGCTTGCAAGGAAGGAGACAGGAGACATGAGTTCAAACCCCATGGATTGGGAAGATCCCCTGGAGGCAGAAATGGCAACCCACTCCAGTATTCTTGCCTGAAAAATCCCATATGACAGAGGAGCCTGGAGGGCTATAGTCCATAGGGTTGCACAGAGTCGGATAGAACTAAGTAACTGAGCAGGAGCAAGCTGGCCTGAGGTCAGGTTGCGTAGGAGGCACTTGGAAGATCACAGATCTACAGCTCATTAGGCCAAAATGGAACTGTCTCCCTCAAATGGATTTTTCCCCCTTTTTGTTACTTCTGCAGCCTCTATATTCCAACTCTGTCATTGCACTACCACATTATATAATAACTATCTATAATGTCCTATTTACATGCTCCCCCGACTAACCTGAGCTTCTCAAGGCCTGGGATTAACTCTTCCTCATGCACAGAGTCGGACATGACTGACATGACTTAGCAGCAGCAGCATGTTTCTATCATGTAATTCCTAACACAGAGTCGGACCTCAGCATATATCTCTCTCTCATCCTCCTTTCTCTGGCTACTCCCTCTCAGCTGAGATGTCATCTCCTCTAGAAATCCTCTTCTGTTCCCCAAATACTGGTCAAAGTACCTTTCTTTGTACTTCCCAGAGCTCTTGGCTTCACATCCAACCCCATCTCAACATTTACCTTTCTTTGTTTAATAATTCATACCCACTGGAATATCAACTCCACAAGGAAGGAAGTGAGTTTTTTGCTTGTTTGGTTTTGCTTATTTACTATTTCCTTTTAACTGTTTATTGAGATATAATTTGAATGTGTTTGTGCTTGCATACTAAATCATTTCAGTCATGTCTGACTCTGCAACTCATAGTCTCTCTGACTCTATGGACTGTAGCCCACCAGGCTCCTCTGTCTATGGGATTCTCCAGGCAAGATTACTGGAGTGGGTTGCCATGCCCTCCTCCAGAGGATCTTCCAGACCCAGGTATCAAACCTGATACTCTAGGGTCTCCTGCATTGGCAGGTGGGTTCTTTACCACTAGTGCCACCCAGGAAACCTGAGATATAGCTTACACACCATAAAATGTGTCCATTTCAAGTGTGCAATTCAATGGTTTTTAGTGAATTTACTTATTTGCACCATCAACATAATCTAACCTTAGAACATTTTTTGTCCCCCTAAAAAGAAATATAGGGATTACTCTCCACCCTTTTTTCTTCTCCACCCCAGCCTTAGACTATTGCGCATCTGCTTTGTGTATCTATAGATCAACCCGCCCTGAGTATGTCCTGTACATGGAGTTATACAATATGTGTTCTTTTGCAGCTGGCTTTTTTCATTTCGTATTTTTATCTTTGCATTCTCAGTTTAGAAATAAATTGCCTAGCACAGAAAAGACATTCAGTGAATTTTTCTAACATTAAAAAATAAATGCACTATGCATTTCTACCATTTTTGGGGAGTTAGAAATCGTCCTCAAAATAGAACTCGTCCAAGAGGCTTTGACAAAGCATTATGTTAGAAATAGCATTGAAAGTTGAAAGCATTAGTCAGTCAGTCAAGTCTGACTCTTTGCAACTCCATGGACTGTAGCCTGCTAGGCTCCTCTGTTCATGGGATTCTCCAGGCAAGAATACTGGAGTGGGTTGCCATTCCCTTCTCCAGGGAATCTTCCCAACCCAGGGATTGAACCCATGTCTCCTGTGTCTCCTGCATTGCAGGCAGATTCTTTACTGCTGAGCCACATGGGAAGCCCAATAAACAGTGTTAGTGCTTTTTAAACCCTTTCTAGTTGGTCTGTTCCCATGGAATCCCTTGGACCAAGGTAAGGCCCAGAAGAGGTAGCTGGGGTAGGTGTGAACCACACATGGAAGCTGTCCCCCCGGACTCTGGGGGGCACTGTTAGGCACTTGGTGGGAGGAGCTGCTGATATTTGAGTGTCAGGCCTTAAGGTCTGCAGTCTGTGCAAGACAGAGGTGCCCCTACCTTCTCTTTGCTGTCCCCTCACATTGCTCATCTCAGCAGTTGCTTCTCTGCTTTTATCAAAACTGGACAGGGTCTGATGACATCATGCCCAGGTTCAATGAAACATGAGGGCCAATACCTCAAACCCTCACAAGGGTACTGAGGTTTTGAGAGAGCAAAGTCAGACATTTTTAGTTGGGGAATTTCAGATATCAGCTAACCAGAAATGGGGCTGTTGGAAGAAGCAAGCAGCATCACATAACTATTTCAAAGATTCTGCCATTCCCAAGAACAGAAGAGACAAGAGACAGACTGTAGAGATGGTCCCACCCAAAGCTGTCTGCTACCCGGACCCTAGGGTATGTGGGAAGATGCCCCTTCCGGCGTGCATACCAGTGAGGCACAGCTTCTGATCTGTAGAAAGATTTCTATTAACTTTCTTTTTCTACCGTGCTATTGTCAAATGCAATATTAATGTAGCATCAAAATTTATCATTTTATGTCATAAATCTTCCTTTAATTTTATATATAATAAGTGCTTACAGATGCAAATCATGTTTGAATGGAAGGACATAATGGTTAAAAGAAGTACTGGCCATATTGTAGTAATTTTGCAAACAGCTGTTTCAAGTTAACATATGTGTATTCCCAGTCTTGTGTATATGAGATACAAGTTAATGTCAACAGTACATTAACAATGCAACTGAATCTAATTATGGAATTGAAAGTGCTATGCGTAGAGGGATAACATTTTCACTGAAAAGCATAGGTAGACATCTGTTTCTGGTGAGTTTCAAATAGGTACTTGCATCTTTTACACTCATCAATTCCATAATTTTTTGCAACAGTGGATTAACCAAAAGATTTGTCTGCATATTTGTTCCTAAAACTAGATGGCAGATATAGTCTTCAGCAATTTAGTTCTGCGAGTGGCATTATATATGCCTTTTAAATATGCATATGGGAGGTGTAAAGAGGGCTGCAAATAATGCTCTTACTTCTGCACAGTTGATTGGAATTTAGAGCAAAAGGAAAGCTTCCTTGCTTTGTTACCAGATGGCTCCCCACTGCGTCCACAATACCTTATTTTACTAGATTCTTCTGTTGGAAATCCTTTCAGTTAGTGAAATCACTTACATTAACCTTCAGGGTCTCTTTAGATGTTAATATCCTCGGAACACTGGGGCTGTTAGACCCTTAAAGTATGAATGATTTTATTTACACAGTTTTTCTCCCAGTAGCTGGCTAAACTCAATGCACTGAGTAAATAGAAGAATGGAGTATGATTTTGAGGGGAACCCCCTGGCAAAGAAGATTCCTTAAAAAAAAAAAAAAAAAAGTGCCTGAGAAGCAAGGGGCATATTGGCTGCCAATGTGCCCAAGTGTCATGCCAAGTTCACTTCTAAAAGCTGAAACAACTCATGTATCCTTGAGCAGCAAACTTGGAATATAGTACCTTTGTGGAACTGTTAAAGGAATTCAAATTTTTCACCTGGAGAGGTGAAGATTTCAGAGATGTCCTGATTGGGCTATTCCCATTACCTACCGCTGTTTCCCACCTTATCAATTTAGCTTAGTTAGAAGACCCACATTTTTTTCCCCTTCTAGCTCTTCATTTGCAGGTTTCCATTGCCCAAAGCAAATTAAAAATTACTTAGTCAAGAGTATTATGACAGCGGTCCTCTCAGCTGTCTAGAGCTTCCAAACAAACCCCTCCAGATCACTCACATGATAAAGCAATGAAAGATTGTGCTTTTGTTTGCACTGCATTTTTAAGCAGGAGGCCCGAAGCATCTAAAGGCAGGCCATTTTTAGACGGTTGCCAAAGATGTAAAGCATTGTTAAATGGAGACAATCACTCATCGGCTTAACTGTTGATGGAAATAAAAAGCTTATGTTCCTCCTTTATTGCTTAGAGGGTTTGGATATCAGTGCAGTAGGGCTATGATGCCAACTATCTCAAAGACTGCCAGCACCAATTTGTCTCATCTGGTAAGCTGTATCCTAAGTGTTTTATCCATGCTCACGGCTCTGTGCAGGTGCATTTTTCAGAGAGAAAATGAATTACTTAGTCAAGTGTACAATGACAGTAGTCCTCTCCCCCAGAGCCTCTACACAAACTCCTCCAGATCACTTATATGAGAACACATGTTCATTAAGCTTCTAAGATGGGAATAGTCACTGGTGAATGAGGCAGATTAAAGAACACTGGTGAAATTCCCTGTTGTAAAGGACTTTAAAGGATTTTTAAAATTTGACTAAATATACGCATTGTATCTGGTCTCCAGAAAGGTAAGGTATTTTAGTGGCCTGAGGGTAAACTACAAAAAACTTCTATTCTGTCTCTTCCCTGCAAATACAAAGCATAGCTGTTAGCCTAAACAGAGTGTGCTCGACTTCACAGTGTTTATTTCTACGTTGTACTGAAAGATGACCACTGGCCAAAGTTTTCTTGGGAGAACAGGATTCAAACACTTAAACCACCAATTCTTGTAGTTCCAGAAACAGGGTTGTTTTGTTTTGTTTTTTTTTGGCTAGCACACCATTTGGGAAGGCAAGCCAGTTTTGGTCATCAGGTTACAAGGAGGAAATAAAACTAAAAAGAGGGAGCAAGAGAATATGAGAATAAAGGAAAAGAAGGAATGGGAGCAAGATGAATTAAGGGGAGAAAGAAAGAGGGGGTTTAGAAAACTTAAGTGGTAGCGGATGTCATTTGGTGTCACAATTATCAGTCAGCCAAAATGGTCTAAAAGTTAACCACATATTCAGCAAGTGAAACTTAGAGGCTGTGCCACAAACAGGCAACAATGGGTCATCGTCTCCAATTGGAAGCTGACATTTTCAATTATCCAGATGTGTGTTTGGTTTTATAGCCATTAGGCAACTGCATTGCTAACAAAATACAGAGATGCTCTTAATCAGAGAGAGGCTAATTGTAGTAAAAAAAAAAAAAAAAAAAAAGTCGTATTTTTTACTTTTGAAAAGGACTAATCCTTTTCTTAGCTTAGTCTTCAGAATCATAAGAATTTTCTTGTTTTGAGAATAAACCTAACCATAGTAACTCCTTTGCTAACTGTACTTCTTACATTTCCTAGTAATAAAAGTTGTCCTTTATTTTGATTCAAGTGTTTCCAGTGCAGAAGCTTAACCCTTTAAGTTACCAAGATATTTCAGTGAGGTCTATATTAGATTTTCTGTACAAGGCTAGTCATACTGAAACAAACAAACTCACACAATATTTAAACAGTGAACCTCTCAAGTCCTCCCCTCTGCTAGACTGAAAAATGTTAGCCAATATCATCAAAAGAAGAGACTGGGATAGTCTTTTGGGGGGAACCTGACTAGTCTAAGAGACAAGACATAAATATACTGGTATTAAAGATTTGGTACTAAAATGATCCATTGAGATCACCCTAACATAAAATCCAAAATCAGTAAGTCCTACCCATATGCTCAAAGCTAACTGACTTTAAATATGCCACTCGTAATCCTGAACCAAAAACAAGGGTCCCCAGACATCTGAGGCAAGCTTCTATAATGACAGATAGAGACAAAACAAACTGAAGAAAGCAAAAAGCAGGGGTAAGAAAATTGCAGATAATATCATTAATATACTATGTTAGAATAATGGCCCCCCAAATATGTCCACATCTGTATTGGTTTTTCAGAGTTTTCATAACAAAATACCACAGAGTGCTTTAAAAACAGCAGACCTTTATTCACTCATAGTTTTGCAGACCAGAAATCTGAAAAAATGATGTCAGTAGGGCTAGAGTCCCCGTGCAAGCTCTAGAGGAGAATACTTCCTTGCCTCCAGCTTCTTCTTCTTATTATTTTGTTTTTTTTTTAGTATTTATTTACTTATTTTTGGCTGCATTGAGTCTTGGCTATGGCACATGAGATCTGCTCCTTTCTCATAGTGGTGCCCAGGCTTAGTGGCCCTGAAGCACATGGGATCTTAGTTTCCCAATCAGGGATTGAACCCGTGTCCCCTGCATTGGAACATGGATTCTTAACCACTGAACCACCAGGGAAGTTCCCCTCCTCCAGCTTCTGGTGGCCCAAATGTTCCCTGTAGCACTGCTCCAAGGTCCTCCTCAGTCTTCACATGGCCTCCTCCCTTTCCTCTTTGTCTTCTCCTCTGCCATCTTTCATGAGGGCTCTTGTCATTGGGTTTGGGGCCCATCCAGTACCCATGACAATATCATTTAAGATTCTGAATTTAATTATGTCTGCAAATAAATATAATTCAGAAAAATCCAAATAAGATCATATTCACAGGTCCTGGGTATGAGGCAGTGGAGGTATTTTTTGGAGGGGACAACCCACTACAATGTTCTGAGTCTTAGGATGTATTTATGTGTTACCTTACATGGCAAAAGAGATTTTGCAGGTGTAATTAAGGTCAGAATCTTGAAAGATATTGAAAAATCTTGAAAGATATTCCTAGGTTTTCTACATGATCTCAACATAATCAACAAAGTCCTTATGAGAGGGAGACAGGAGGGTCACAGCCAGTGAAGGAGGTCAGAAGTCATAGAACCAGACGTCAGAGTGACTTGAAGCAGCCAAAGAATGCAGGCAGCCTCTAGAAGCTAGAAATGTCAAGGAAAGAGATTTTCCCCTTGAGCCTTCAGAAGGAGTGCCGCCCTGCTGACCCACAGATCAACCCTATAGACATCTGACCTCCAGTACTGTAACATAACATGTGCTCAGTCGCTTCAGTTGTGTCCAACTCTTTGTGACCCCATGGAGTATAGCCTGCAAGGCTCCTCTGTCCATGGATTTTTCCCAGTAAAGAATACTGGAGTGGGTTGCCATTTCCTCCTCCAGGGGATCTTCTTGATCCAGGGATGGAACTTGCATCTCCTGCATTGGCAAGCAGGAGCCACCAGGAACTCCCCTGTAACATAATAAATATATGTTTCTTTAAGCCACTAAAATTGTGAGAATTTCGACAGCAGTAATAAGAAACTAATATCTATACTAAAAATGGCAAGAAGATATCACACCCTTAAAATCACCACGGGGTATTAATTAATTTTGAAGTGAAACATGCACAGAATGTAAAGAAGATCCCTTGGAAATCACACACACGTGCACATATTCACATATCCACATGTATACTAGCAAAAATGAAAAATTCAATAGAAGCAAAAAATGATATAACTGAGAAACTTTCATAGAAATTAGAGGGAAAAAAAGATATGACATTAGAACACAATAGTTACAAAACTTACAGAACCAGAAAGTTGATCCAACCCTCACAAAATAAAAGTTCTAAAAAAGGAGAAAGGACACAAAGGAGAGAAAATCATCAATGAAACAATTTAAAAAATGTTTTTCCTATAAAAACCTAATTTTCACATTGAGATGGTCTACTAAGAGTCTAGAGTAGGTGAAAAGACACCCTCATCTAGTCAGACCATCATGAAATTTCCAAATATCATAGAGAAAGAGATTTTAAAAGATATCAAAGGAAAAAAAAATTAATTCATATACAAAAGGATCTGGAATTATAGTACATTCTGTTATTTTGATAGTAAAAATGAGAGCTAGAAAACAATGGACAAGTGTGTTCAAAATTCTGAAAGGAAATTATCCCTAACCTAGAATGTAATACTAGTCAAATTGCTAGAATAGGAAACAGCTATTCTAAGACAGGCAAGTTCTCATAAAGCTTAGCTTAACTCCCATTCACTCTTTCTTGGGAAGCTACAAGAGTATGTGCTCCCCTAGAACAGAGAACTAAACCAATAACGGGAAATAGATAAAATTCAGAAACTGAGGTTTCTACAAAGACACAAGAAAAATGTGATCTCTGGGATGATGGTGAAGCAGATCACAGATGTGGAGGCACCCATTCCAGGTGGGGACAGGTCACAGGACGTGGGGACGCACTGTCAAAAAGATAAAACTGATGGAACTTCTGATTCATCTGGGGCTGCTCTGGTGGCTCAGTGGTAAAGAATCTGCCTCCAGTGCAGAAGCCGCAGGCGATTCAGGTTCGATCCCTGGGTCAAGAAGATGCCCTGGAGGAGGGCATGGCAACCCACTCCTGTATTCTTGCCTGGAGAACCCATGGAAAGAGGAGGCTGACGGGCTACATTCAATAGGGTTCCAAAGAGTCAGACACAATTGAAGGGACTTAACAAGCACACACATGCACTGACTCATTTGAGGAAATTTAGAAAATCGGGAGGCTTGGGGTTAGATTTGTGATAAGCACATAGAAGCCAGGAAAATAAGGGGTCTTCCTCGGTGATCCAGGGTTAAGACTCGGGGCTTTCACTGTAGGGGATGAGAGTTAGATCCCTTGTCAAGGGACTAAGATCCCACACGAACAAGATATGGCCAAAAAACAAATTAAAAAACCAAAAGCAAAATAAGAAAATAGGGAGAAAAGGCAAGGAAGGAAAAGGAAGGAAATAATCATGGTATACTACATAGCTTAGCATCAATAACATTCTGTGTCACAATAATATAAAAACTGACTGCTGATCTAACCACAATTTTTTGACATCTGTATTGGGAATATAAAGGCTACAAAAATACATATGAGGGTGTAGGGCTGGGGAAACAGAGAAAAACCTCAGCTTCCACAGTGGAAAGTTACAGACAGGGCCTAAAATTTTAAAAATTAAGAAGTAATAGTACAAGGATGATACTTAAGTTGGAGCAAAATACCAAAAGAATTCAGCTAAAAGAACTGAAAGTTATTATTCTTATGGAATGATATAGGGCAAATGGGGAAGTAGGACACTGCTGGGTTTTTGTTTGTTTGTTTGTTTGTTATAGGACTTAGATAATTATGTCATATATGTAATTTTTAAAAACTTGTAGTATTGTGAGAATTTTAGTAGAAGGATGATTTTATTTAAGTTGTCTTGCAAAGTTCCCTTGATTTTCTGTTGTACTATTTTGATTAGATTACAGAATGGTAGATATAGTTTAAATATGAGGGAAAAAAGCACAGAAATATTATAAGAAAGAGAGAGTCCAAGAGGCTACTGAATAGAATTCAGTCAGAAAGGTAAACAATGCTGTGTGACCTTAATCTTTCTAAGAGGTTCTTCTGTTTTCTCTAGCTGTGAAATATATTTATGACTTTCAACTCCTTTCTTTTGCTTTGGAATGCCAAATCAAGACACACCCTAAAGCAAACAATTTTAACAAAAATAACCCTGTGTTATGTGTTATCAAATGACTTAAATTATCCTGAAAAAATATAGCTTATTTCTTTATATGCAATCATAAGCAGCTCTAATGTGTTTTGTCTGGTCTAAAATTGTATGCAACTTATCAACAAACAATTGTACATATGAAATTAATCAAAATATTTCTTCAGCATTTTAATGAACATCCATCTACATCCATATGACCATATAGTTTTCAAATTTATCCTCTTATGTTAAGGTTCCTGTTAAGGACCTATTTTGTGACTTCTCCTCATCTACCTTTCTACTCTTGTATTGATTAGTCTAGACCACCCAACATGTTTCTAGGCCACTTCCCTGAAACGATGACAACCTGTGAGGGACCATGAATTAATTTTACAGTTACCAAAGGAAACCACAAGCCAAAAAATAAACCAAATAATGTGCTCTGAGGTTAAATAAGTGGAAAAGGATGGCCTTATTCAGGGACACTATGCTTTCTGGTGAATTCATCCATCTGTTCCTCTGGGTTTATCAGTACAATCAAGAGTGTCTTCCAAGGGCACAGGGGGCTAGTGCTGCAATGAGCATTGTTGTGCCCTTGACTCATAGCTCCCTACATCGATGTTAATCATCACTGCATAGCTTACCTTTTCTCAGAATACAGTCCATAGCCTTTATGTCGTAGTTCTCCTGCCCATAGCTTCCATGGGGGTTCTTCATCTGCCTGCCCATCTATCTTGAGGGCTTGCAATGCTGCATTTTACAGGAGGCAGCAGACTGATTATCCACTGATTATCAGTAGATAGAGAGCTGATGATCTTGCTCTCTCTGCCCCAGGAAGTGAGAACATCCTTTAAGTATCTGTACTCTCATTTCTTTCTTCCATGATGAGGAAATCTGTACCTTATTTCCTATCTCATGGTTATTCTTCCCTGCAGAGAAAGAGTGGCCAGCCAGTTGGCCACTGATAGCACTGGAGAAGGAAATGGCAACCCACTCCAGTGTTCTTGCCTGGAGAATCCCAGGGATGGGGGAGTCTGGTGAGCTTCCGTCTATGGGGTCACACAGAGTCGGACACGACTGAAGCGACTTAGCAGTAGCAGCTTAGCAGCACCGGGGTACCTCCAAAGCAAGATGGCCCCATGTGCTGTCTTCATAGGCCTGGTGGACATGCTTCGGGAGAGTGAGCTGACCTCTCCACTTCCCGTGGCCTCCTGCCAGCCTCCTCTCTCAGGCCCAGTTTCTCAGCATGAGACTGGGTGGATCTATTGGCTCTGTCTTGCTATCTTCGATTCAGGGGGAAGGAATAGAAAACTTCACTTTGCATAATCAAAGCTCGACTAATAAACCTGATACTTTGCCCAAACTGGTTCAGTTCTCTGTGTGCATGCTTTATTCATCAGAACCCCTGGGGCAGGGAGAGGAGGGAAGTAGCAAAGGGGAAGATTCCAGCGCCGAACCCCACCCTGAACTGCCAACAGTCACTCTAAGATTAAGATATGCTGAAAGCCAAATCAGTTCCTGAAGGAAAACTGCTCTGCCGAAGCCTGCCATAACTCAGTTAACCTATAAGGCAAATATTAGCTCTCTCCCCAAAACAGCATTAAAAAGTGGCTCCACTGTGTTTGGTGCTGGTTTCATGAGTGTGCCCTGGGGATTGCCGACAATACGCTGGTGCTAAAGTAGCAACTGGAATCCTTTACCCAGTCGGCTGGACTCAGGCTCTGTTCTGGCATGTGGCCCAGCATATCAATATTGTGGTTTTCAGCACATTTTGGAAGCTGCTTCCCTAAGCCATGTGACAACCCCAGAAGTTGGTCTGGCACCAGAAGACTTCATCAGATTGCGAACTTGAGAGCCCTTGAACCGGCTGTTTTTGTATTGATGCCTCCCTTCCCGTAATCACTAACAGAAGGTGAGAGGGCTGCAGTTGGAACACACCTCTCACCTTCTCCGCATCCGTGTTTATGTCTCTGAACGCTTGTAAATCTCCTGGGCTCTGAGCACTTGCCTACTGGAATAAAAGCCGTCTCTGGAGACAGCTCCGGTAAAAGTCGGAGTTATTAGCAGAGCTCAACAGACATACCTGGAAAGAGCATGTGGCAGGGCTACAGATTTGTCAGAAAGATTTAAGAGTATCCGTTTATTTACTGATTTTAACACTAGCAGAAACCAAAGCTGTGAATACTCTAGACCTAGCAATCTGGTGGTCCCCTTGGAAACTGTGCAAACCACGTGGCCCACACTAATGCAACGTCCTAGGTACAAGTCATGGCGAATCTCCAATCGAAAAGTGACAAATTAGTAGACGATGTCAAAGCTGACAATTTTTGACTTTATGCTTCACTTATTCCAGCATTAAAAGAGATGCTTTATCTATTAAAACAACCACCACACAACCAATATCAAGTCTCTACTACACATTTGCTTGGTTGTAGGCACTGAGAAGTCTGCAAAACAATTCCTTGTATTCTTTGATTTGAAGAGGTTTATAATCTAATTGGTGAGTTACAATAGAGGCACATTAAACCCTCAGAAAGCAGAAGTAAATTAAACGATACATTTTCTAGTAGCTACCTCAGGTGAAGTAGAAGACAGAGAGGCTTTAATATGGTGAACTGTGGAAGGCTTCCTGAAGAAATGTGACATAAAGAGTGGATAGGTGGGCTTGGGGAAGTAAAAGGAAAGGGAAAAAATTCTAGGCATGGAGAGGGAGTGTTTCTCAAGAAGTGGAAATAGAAACGTGCAGACTCCGCTTGTGGAAAAGGGAAGAAACAAGCTGGGCTGCCTAGAGGGAATAAGCATGAGGAAATACAGTGAATTTAATAAAAAATGACAGCTAAAGACAAATCCTGAGTGAAGGATTTTTAGAAGTCAAACCAAAGGGTTTAAAATTTAGGTAAGAGTAAATAAGAAGTCATTAAAGGTTTCAGTCCAGAAAGTGAACAAATGAAAGCTAAATTTAAATGTGATTCACCACTGGGTGAAGGAGAGTAAACACAAAATGATAATTGTCAATTGACCAGACTTAAGTAACCCACTTCCACACACTGCCCACCATAAAGAAAACGGTACCCAATGGTTAAATGTAGGAACAGCCTCCAACATACAGTTTCAGCATTAAGTGGTTTTTGACTGGCGTTTTGTTGACAGCAGGATATTTATTACATCACAACAATTAAATGAATTATGCAGACCAACAGTTGGAATAAGACAGACACCGTCAATTCTTTCTAAAACTACTTTTCCCTTGAAGTTTTTTCCCTTAAAGTTGAGATGGCTCTATTTTAGTAAAAAAGGAAAAAAGAGAGAAAATTTGTTTTTTTCCATTATAGCCAGCCCATCGATCTCTCCATAAACAGTACTCCTTAAAAAAAAGTCAAAGTCCAGATTTTCTGAAGTAGTTTTCATGATAACTTATTAAAGTCAATAACAATTCATTAATTGAGTTGCTTTGTTTTGCAGAATTCAGAAAAAAAAAAAAATGAAAAGGGGTATGGAGAGATTTAACGTTCCCCATGGATTTCAGTTTTGACAAATAGTGACCAGTCCTGTTTGTCAAGGATCGTATTTTACTTTTATTCCCTCGCTCCGAAAGATTGCATAACCAGTACAAAATATCACTAAAGATAAGCCACTTTCTAATAAACACTTAATGAGTTTTCTTCAATCTTAATTTCTAGGACAAGTAAACAAAAAATTTTTTTTTTTTTTTACTTTCAGAGTTGTGAACATTTTAAAAGCAAGACAAGAGAGCATCCTTCTCCACCCCCTGCCCCTTCTCCTGGTTTCATTACTCCTGTCGCCTCTGCTGCTCCAAGTCGGGCTTTTCAGGCCACCAAATGGCAGCAGGACATCCAGAATGCCATTCCCCGCCCCCTCCTGAGAGCCAGTGGTCACAAGCCTGCGCTCCGTTCCACACTAGTAGCATCCAGGTGGAATTTAAAATAGAATGGATGAGGACCCAGTTATGTAAAAAGTCACCTCTGCTCTTCTGTTCCATCATGGGAGTTAAGACCAGCTGGGGTGCTTCTGGTATCAGTTTCCAGTACATAAGTCTCTGTGATCTGCAGCAGAAATTCTTACAACAAGGCCCTTAGAAGTCTCGTTCTCTGATGGACTGCCAAAGGCAGAGTCCAAGGCATATCTGTTCAGGCAGACTTTTTGCTGAGTTTCTCAGGGACTGGGAAAAACAACCAGAAGGCACAGTCTCCGCTGGGTTCAACAACTAATAATCTACAATTGTCCTGGGTGGGAGGTGGGATTTATTGCTGTGCAGCTACTTCTCTTGGTTCAAGTGGCCTGACTGGTGAGATTCAGTTTCTCAGAAAAGTTTCTTTGAGTGAAATGAGTATTTCCTCTGACTCTCCCTCCTACATCCTCTTTTCTAGAATGTAGCTAAAAACACCTTACCCTTGCTACAAAAACAAATCAAGTACTTCCTTGGGGGATCAAGAAGCTACAGATGCTTCAGTAACCTGTGCAAACTTGGAATTACATTATGCTTTGCTTAACAGCATTAATCAAATTTTAGGTAGCTGGGCTCAGATCATGAGATGATATAATTGCAGCTCCCATTTTATGAACAATTAATGGCATTATCTTTATATCATTTTTAGAAAGCTTGCATAAGACAATAAGTACCATATTATTATACCCTGTTGACCAGCTAATATTTCATGCTTTCTCCCAATTACAAGCCAAAAATGGTAGATAGGAAATGAGACTCCTTCTTGCTACTAAAGAAATCAGCAATTTGAAACATGTAGTTATGGATATGTTTGGATTTGACTCATCATTAACTTTATGCTTTAGCTTTAATTTAAAGCTAAAGAGAGCATAATCCCCACTAGTGATAGTAGAGACAAACCACTTCTAATTAATAAGAGGTACAAATTAGATTCTGAAGGAGCCCTTCACCTTCATATTTCAAGATAAAGAAGATATCTGTAACTTTTTACATCTTCTATAGTTTCATGTGACCTGATCAGATTACAATAAATATATTAGTATAAATTAGAAATATAAAAATAGTGATAATTTATATAATTATAAATGTAACATAAATTATACATTTATATAATACATAATACTTCTGTCAATAATTAGTTTAAATTGAAATCCACAAGGAAAAGTGGAACTGAAGGTAAAAAATGGAAGCCAAAACACTCTAGCCTGTGCCATCCTAAGACCAGGGGCCCCTCTCTGTTTGCCAAACCCAAGAGCTAAGGTTCCTCCTCCTGGGAGTGCAAATTCATTGGCAAAGCCAGTCCCTCGCGCCCTACCACACACAGGCATACACAATCACACATAACCACACACACCACCTCCCTCTCTCCAGCCCCGTGGGAACTCCAATTAGAGTTTTAGAACCAAAAGAGCTTTTCATCATTTTACAAGTGAGAAAACTGAGACTCAAAGTTGAAATTGACTGTGCAAGATTAAAGCCTGCTGACTGGAAGCCCCATCACCCAACTCAGCCCAATGTTCTTTCCACTCTTTCTCCCAGTGCACACAATCCAAACAGCAAAGAGTGGGAAACAGAAGGGTCTCCACGCAGACCATTCGCCTCTGAGAGACTGGACTTCAGGGAGACCTCCTCAGGAGACCCACCTATCCATTGTGGGTTGTTGTTTTTTTTAATCTTCTGAGAACAGAACAACTCTTTTGACTGAGAGACCTGTGAACTGTGGTATAAAGATCACGAAAGAGGAATTTGGACCTTGAGACCCAATACCTGCGATTTGGTCAAAAAAAAAAAGAGAGAGAGAGAGAGGAAAGCAAGCAATCAGTACTTTTTAATCAGGTTCTGCGGCACGGTACAATAGAAAGCACAAGACTTCCAAATAAGATCTATTTTTGACCCTATTATTTTCTAACTGAGTGGTCTTAAGCAAGTTTCTTAATCTCTCTAAATTCATTTCTTTATCTGTAAAATGAGTACCAATTTGAGGAGTTTGAATCTTTGTGTGGAGTGAAAAGAGAAAGAGAGTTAAGAGAAAACATGGGGTGGTGAGAGGGCCGAGGCTGAGGGGATGTAGGCTCTCAGTGCATGAGAGTTTAAGACGCCTGATGCAAAATAAGTGCTTAAATGTCTACTCATTGAATGATAAGCTTAATTCTTCAGTTGGACCAACTTCTAGAAATGTTTTCTTTGCTTTAAAGGTATGGACAGAATGATCCCTAAGGCCTCAGATTATACACGAGAGGTACAAGGCCCTGAAACTGTGTCTTGGACTTGAAAATAGTTGACCCAGTGACTCTAAGAATAGAATGCTGTGAGTGGCCCTCTCAAGGTTTATCTGGATGCCTGGACAGTGCTTGATCACAAGAGTAGCAACAAAGGCAACATTCAAGTCACCCCACTCCCAAACTAGATTAAGTAATCCCCCTGCTTGTTCCTGGCGCGCCATGTGTCCCCACTGCATTCACCACACTCGCTATGACCCCCTGACTCCTCGTCAGTCTTGTCAATGGGGCTGTGAACTCCACTACTATTTAACTCAGTGCTATCTAGCCCCACTTTTTAACCCATAACAGAGGCTCAGTATATCTTTCTAAAAGAAAAAAAAATCCAGCAACTTCCTTAAAACATCTATCATCATTGGCTCGAAAAATCAGCCTCAAGTATTCACGTTCTCCAATCCCTCAGTTCCCCTGCAGAGGAAGCCTCTTCTCTAATTACACCACCTCGGCCACTTAGGTATCTGCTCAGGATGTTCCTCACCATGTTAATCCCTTCAGTAAGTTGTGTTCAGAACCAGTATCTGGTGTACTGGGCCCCATGGCAGGGGTTCAGCAGGGAGTGCTCCACAATGCCTCCGGGAGAGGTCTGCCGAATAAAGTGAGCTTGGATGAGGGCTCTGATTCTCAGAGAGGCCACTAGCCATTAGCCAAAATATTTCTGGATCTGTAACTGCACCCTATCATCAACTTGACTCTCTAAAAATTACAATGTGGCTTTAGGACCTGGTACATAGCGTTCACTCAATAAATATTTGTTGGATAAAGGAATGAATGGGAGAAGATGGGAATTTCAGTGAGCTTTTATTGCTCTGGGCCAATAGAGAGGATAAATAAAGCAAATAAAGTAAATCTTTAATTGGAGTAAGTCTGGAATTTGGAATCCACTAAGCTGGGCTTCCCTGGTGGCTCAGATGGCAAAAGACTCTGCCTGCAAGCAGGAGATCTGGGTTCAAACCCAGGGTCAGGAAGAGCCCCTGGAGAAGGGAATGGCTACCCACTTCAGTATTCTTGTCTGGAGAACTCCATGGACAGAGGAGCCTGGTGGGCTAAGGCCCATAGGGTTACGAAGAGTCAGACATGACTGAACGACTCACATACACAAGCTGGTATATCCTGAGAGTTTATTAACATTTCAGAAGTCCTCTGAGGAGTAGGTGATGACTCTCATACACATTTCCTGTCGCCAATTAGGTGAGACAGAGTTTTCTGATACCACAGCTAAAAGCATGTGCCATCTGACTTCAGAGTTCTCCCCAGAGATCTTCTATCCTGGAAAACACTGGTTAGCTAATCTTTCTAAACTGCCAGGCACCAGAACATTCTCCTGCATCTGAACTCTGACTCCAGAAGAGTAACTTGTTGGATTCTATGCTTTTCTTTATTAATAATCTCAAATTAATTTGTTTCAGACTTGTCTCTATGGCTGGTTTGTGCCTTTAAGGAAAGGGATCTAGTCTTCAGAAATTCCCACAGTACTGGACACACAGTAGGTGTTTCATAAATAAGTTTCTAAAATTTGTCTTCAATGTGTCCAATTTCCCTGAGAAAGGCATAGTGTGCATTGAGGAGAACAGGACCCTCAATTTTTTTTTAGAACTCTCCAGACAGTTCTCACTCACATCCACTCTCTGTCCTTCATCTCTGACAGTGCTCTCAAAGATCGCAGAAAAAAAAAAAAAAAGACAAATCGGCAAAATGAAATCACCTAACACAATTTAAATATGATAGATTATTAATAGATGCTAGGCTAGAATCTTCCCTTTCGATAAAAGTAAATGCCTGCACAGATGACGATAGATGTCAAGCTTGACAGTATTTCTCTTTCTGAAGTCTGCTGACATGTTGAGACCTCAATCAGGGTGTGGAAAAGTCAAGTTTTTGGTACCAACTCGGACTCAAAAAATTATTCTTCTGTGAGGTAAAGGAGAGGAAAGAAACGTGAGCAGTGAGAATTTCCAGCCACTCCACCCAGAGTATAATTAATCCATATGCGACTGGGGTGGGTGGCTCTCAAACATCGCCCATTGAACCCACACCTTCGCCCAGGTTCATTAAGACAGAAGCGCCCCTATAGTCTTCGGCTTGTATCAATATTCCTCCCACAGAGACCCACTCTCCAGAGACTGAGACGGGAGGAAAGGTCAGGAACACAAGGTCTGGACCTGCTGTCGGGAAGCAGCGGGCCCAAGCGCCCCCTGCGGAGTCCGCTCTCAGCCAATGGGAGCCTGAAGTCCGGGGATGATGAGATGAGGGGCCGCTGCTGGGCCAATCAGGTTCCAGGCGCAGCCAGGGAGAGGGAGGAGATGGGAGGAGAGGCCGGGGGCGATGGAGACAGAGCTACATCTACAGAAGTTTCTCACCTTGGAATGCGACGGACGCTCCCGCACCTCCTGCACATCTCCAACTTGGCGCCGGAGGAGGGCCCTAGGCTACTTTCTCAACTTCCTCACGCTGCTCCCCGCTCGCGAGGGGAAAGCTGCTGAGAACACCTACTACAGCTGGCCTTCTTTTTACGTTGTCTGCAGGGACAAGGGAGGCGAGGGACAATTTGGTGCGGGGGAACTGACCTCTGGCCTGGTGGGCCTCTGGGTGGGGAGGGTCGAAGAGGAGTGGCTGGGGCTGGGGGACTCCATGCGGGGGCCATGGACAGAGCAGCGCTCCTGGGACTGTCCCGCCTGTGCGCGCTGTGGGCAGCCGTGCTCGCGCTGTTCCCCTGCGGAGCCCAAGGAAACTGGATGTGAGTATGGGGGCAGCAGGGGCGCACGGTATTTGTGGCAAAAGGGGGTGCCCAGCCTCAGGGAACTCTCAGCTGGGGCGGGGGAGAAGGGGCGGGAGTCCTAGGGCGGGTGACCTAAATTTCGGGTAAACATCTGGGCTTGGGGAAGAGAGCAGGGCAGCGGCTTACGCTAGGGGCGGCCGTGTCTTACAGGTGGTTGGGCATCGCCTCTTTTGGGGTTCCGGAGAAGCTGGGCTGTGCCAACTTGCCTCTGAACAGCCGCCAGAAGGAGCTGTGCAAGAGGAAACCGTACCTGCTGCCGAGCATCCGCGAGGGCGCCCGGCTGGGCATTCAGGAGTGCAGAAGCCAGTTCAGGCACGAGAGATGGAACTGCCTGGTGGCCGCCGCCTCCCCGCCGGGCACCAGCCCTCTCTTTGGTTACGAGATGAGCAGCGGTGAGTCCCGGGACTCGCGGCTGGCGCGGGACTGGGGGCGAGACCTGCAATTCCTGTAAATTAAACAGTGCTCGTACGGTCCCGTCGCTCTTTAAATTCCCCAGAGAGGTCCTTCAGTGGAAGGAAATTGGGGGGCGACGGAAGCCAGATCCGGGTGCAGGTGCGGTCATGGGGTGGGGGTGGGGTGACACCCCAAGTCCAGAGCGCAGCGCGCGGAGGTGTAGCTCTTCCTCCTTCCCGCGGCTCCCGGCTGGAGCTGGAAGAAAAACTCTGACGCTCCACCCAGCCGACCCCTCGGACCCCGTAGCGCCCCCCTACATGGGGGACCAGCTGGAGAAACATGATGTCGGCTGCAGGGAATGCCGAGGCCGCATCTGCTTTGATTTAAGCAGCTACGCTGCGCACTGAGCCCTGGACAAGTGGCTAATTGCAGCGAAACCCCATGGTGGTTGGTTCCCGGGAACACCGCGTAGACGGAATAATGGCGATTTAAAAGGGACTGTCCCGGACAACCCTTGTGAGGCTAACTCGAGCACGACTTTGGTTTTCCCCTCTATTCCTTTCCTTCTACCCTTTCTCCTGTGCGCACATCCGAGGTGCAGGAATCGGCAGGGAAACAAAGTTCCACTCCCACGTGCCTAGCGACTTAGTAAGGATAAAGGCACAGAGGTGCCAGCAGATTCAAAGAATTTCAGAACCTGGGCTCTGAAAGATTCTTAGTCGTTTTTCATATTCATTTCCGTTCCCCTTCCACCTTTGACCCTTCCCCGTCGGGTCCCTACACTCACCGCCGCCTCGCTTTTGCCCCGCTGCGCTTTGGCCGGCACACCCTTCCGAAAGAGCACTGACTCCCTGCAAAAAGAAAAAAAAGAAAAAAAGAGGATGTGTTCTTCACAGTTGCTGAAATGTAGAGGTATCAGCTGTTGAAAAGGTTTATTGGACAACGGCGTGATAACGTTTCTGCTTCAACCTAAACATCTCTAAGAAGGGGGAAAGTCACCTGCTGGGTCCCTTCGATCCATTTTACTAATATTTTAATAGTTAATTTTTATTTCTTTTAATAGTTAAATTTTAATTTAACATCTTCAATTTTCGAAGATGTTAGTTCGAAACCTATTGCAGATGTGTTATATCCATACTCAATATTCAGTGATTTTCCATAACAATTTTTTTTTTTGCTGATGACATCTCAATTATCTTTAATTGCCCTTAGTAGTGTGAGAGGATATAGTACTGTATATAGAAATATGAATATAATATTTAACTTTCATATTAATATTGTTATTCAGTATATCGTTAAAACATCTTTGATGTGAAAGTAAACTATAACGTTTATCTCCTAATTGCTTTAGTCTTTGCTTAATTTTAGTTTGCATCCTGACATGTATTTTTTTGAACAAACAAAAGTCACACCAATTTTTCAGCCTGTGTTTTGTGATAACATTTTAAATTTAAAGAGAAAGATAAGCGGGGTCCTTGGAGCAATGTCTTACTATTTACGATGTCCATGCAAGGGATTTTAAATTCAATGTGTATTTGTTGAATTTTCATTGTCTATTAAGTACTGAGCTGGGTGCTGACATATATCTCAAATTTAAAATACAAACAGATGATTTTAAGGTATGAGGACAATTAATGACATACAATAAAGGAAAATCATACTGAAAATTAATGGTGTTTTTTAAAAGATGAGAACAATATGAAATTGTCCTTTGTAAATGTGTACTCATTAAAGCATCCCTTAAAAGTTGCTTTCCTGCTAAGAGGGTAAGTAGGCAGGTTTGTTATGAACATAAGCAGAGAATGGAATGGCTGGTTCATTGAGCAACTTATTTCTTATTCTAGGCACCAAGGAAACAGCATTTATTTATGCTGTAATGGCTGCAGGCCTGGTGCATTCTGTGACCAGGTCATGCAGCGCAGGCAACATGACCGAGTGTTCCTGTGACACCACCTTGCAGAACGGCGGCTCAGCGAGTGAAGGCTGGCATTGGGGGGATGCTCCGATGATGTGCAGTATGGCATGTGGTTCAGCAGAAAGTTCCTAGATTTCCCCATCAGAAACACCACGGCAAAGGAAAGCAAAGTACTGTTAGCAATGAACCTACATAACAATGAAGCTGGAAGGCAGGTATGTATTAGAAAATGGAATAGAAATCCAGTGCCTTTAGGTATAATAGCACTAGGGTTACACTTCTAGATCAATCTGACCAAATAGTCAAATGGTTTAAAAACTAAACAATTTCAGGCTAAATATATATATATGAAATTTTTATTATATATGTATAACAGCAACTATATATATAAATATATATTTTTTCTTTCATGAGCCTGTACTGACCACATTGATTAAGTTTCCATCTGATGTGACTTGAATCTTGTTACAGAATGTATTAATATTTGTGATTGTATATTCGTATACCTAAAACACCAATTATAAAATAATAGAAGTACTAGCGCCTTTTGGGTCATTTTATTCCGCCCCTTTAGATGATTAGTGTAGAAAGCCAAATAAGATGTACAGTATCTGCCTTTCTAATGGGAATGAATCAAATTTCATTTTCTCAAATTTGAATTTTCATTATTTTTTAAAATATATTTTTATTGGCAACGGCATCTTAAAGAAGTTATCAGTCTGTCCTTTATCTAGCAAAATGTTCTCCAATACATTACAGAATACATAGCTCAATAATTTTTGTAAAAAACAAAATTTATTTAAAGGAACTAGTTATTATAAAGCAATGTAGATTCACTGTAAAAACTGAGAAGTATAAATAAATGTAAAGAAACTCTAGATGTATTAAATATTTGGGTATTTTAAAATAGAGATATATTAAAGATTCAAGGAGAGGAAAATTTGAAGAATTACCATCTAATTAACCTTATAAATGAATTTTTAATACTAAATTTTCTTAAAATGGAGTAATCTGTAGCTTAATTTAACTTTTATATACTTATTTTAATGAATATTGATGCAATAAGCTTTGAGTTCTACAAGATAGTTGAATTACTTGGCAATTCATAGTGACTTTCCAAAAACAGTTAAAACCTCTCTTAGGAATATATATTTTCTATTTTGTAATAATCTTTTCAGGACGGGAATATCACCACATATCCTATATTATTGTAAATATTCAATAACCTGCAAAGGTCGCAAAGTAGTCGTTGCAATCTGCCACATTCTCCTGCAATAAATTAAAGTAGTTGCGGTATCTCTCAGGAATATTTAAAGTATATGTTGCATTTGTTTTACATTTTTGGAAAGTGAATAAATGGAACCCGCTTGGAATAGTTGCAAGTTTCTGCCAGTTTTCTTTACTTAACCACTTTGGTTTAAAATACTAAAACTGAAAACTCAATATATCATTGTAACATTTCAAATTCAAATTTGAATATTCAGTTCAATTTGAATATTGATTCAAAATGGAAAATTAGGAAATAGGAAAATCAGTAAATAGCTATGTAAGCTTTTCACTTTTTTTTTTTGAAATTCTAAGTTAATTTATTTCACTAAAGTAATTCCTGCTGACACCATGTCTCTTTTTGATAAAGTCTTACATTTAAAAAGATTAAATGAATGAGTTTTCACTTCAGTTTAAATAATATCAAATAAAGGAATTTTTATTATTTCTAACATATTAATGTAAAAGAGCTTAGATGTAATTAACATTTGTTCTTTAAAGCTCTAGAGTTAAACTAGAGAAAAACTCTAGGTCAAATTAGTGTGTTTTAAAAACAAGAAAATGATTAAATGAATATTTATTGTCACCTTAGATCTTAAAACTTCTTTAGTCATTCTTTGAATAGTTGGGTAGAGACAAAAAAGACTTTAATCAGAACACAAAACTTGAAAATTCATGTGATAATTCATTCTTTTGAATAAAGTTGTCTCCAACCTTATGAAAAATCCCAAAGTATTCTAAAATGTATTTTTACTAGTGATATTAAGCAGTTATTTAATTTTATTCCATCTTATGTGTTTTTTATAATTAGGTAGTAGTATTTGCCTCTGTAACTATTAACTTTGATCTGATCTATTTATATTCTGATTTTATTAAAAACATACAACTATTCAGCATCAATTTAAATCCACTGTTTGTTGGCAATAAAACAGTCTCCTCACTTTACTGAGGTTTTTGCTATTATTCTAATTATGCAGCAAAAATTCAGTTTATAGGTATATATACATTTTGGATAAATTTCAGTTTTTTCTACTGAATCTCATTTTTTCCACATTGGTCAAGATGGAATCTTAAAATATTACAAAATATTACCTGGATATTTTGAGGGTACTACATTGATGTTTTTGTTGGTCTTTTCTCATGAAGTATTACAATTCAAAACATTTTAATATTTTTCTTTCCATTGGTGGTCAGAAAAAAAAAAACCACCATCACCACCACTACCGCAACAACAACAAAAATCAACCAGGTTTCCAAGATATTATCTAACATGGAAGAACAAACAACTACATTTTCAATATTGGCCATTAGGATTTTAATCTAATAGGCATATTCTTCTGTGTAAGGTTTCAAGGTCTGCATTCAATTGAGTTGATTTTCCTCATCTCAAAATCCCAAGCTCCAAATGTAGGAAAACATTCAGAGCAATGTGGGTACTGGCGCTTAGTAGTGCTGTGAGCAGAATAGATTATTTTCTAACCGCTGACCTTAAATACTCTAATTCCCACTTGGTTTCTGACACCATTCCTAAAGTTATGACTCCAAGAATAATGTTGCTGAATGGTGATTGGCTAACAGAATGATGTAATGTCTTCCAAGGGCAGAACTTCTGGGAATAATGTGACTTGGAATATTTATGGGTATTTCTTTTGGTGTGCTTAAAATATTTCCATTCTTCCCATGTCCACCTCATAAACTTTTAAGTTTCCCTACCCCATAATTTGTTTCATAATGAGTAACTCAAAAAAGTGGCATGGGCCCCACCCCCAAATTTCATTGACCTGTTTCAAGAATATTTATAAGTACTTGAATAACATGCAAATATTTTGCTTTTCAGCAGATCCAAATATATTTTTTAACTGAAAGGGACAAAATGGATCAGAGAAATAGGAATTCTGCATATAGTCATACAATTTATGTCACCATTTTCATAAAAACTTAAACAGATTATCTGATAGTGGACAAAATGAAATGTCACAAAATGTTCCATAATAGATTTTTTTTTTTTTTGTCATTTCTGTGAAGTTTGGGTAACGTAATATACTGGAAAACAATCACCTCCAGCTGTGTTACCTCTGAGTCAAAGTTGTGGGACCAGTCACTTCTTAGACCACTTCTCAAGCAGTTTCTATTTTTACATTAAGTGTTAATGATGCATCTTTCCTATTTCACTTCATCAGAAACTTATCAAACTAAAACTTAACACAGGGAGACCAGTAAATTAAATGCTATGCTCCTAATTGCTCTCTCCTAGTTTAAAAATATTATACCAAAATGTGCACATCTGTTTGCAATAGTTAATAAAACATTCCTCTGTTAATATCGTTATAAACCTTAACAACTCAACTAAGTAGAGAAAGGAATTTTCTAATAACCACACACAACTCATTCTCATGCTATTCTCTTTTCCTGCTAGAAAATAACTCTGCTATCATTGCAGCTGAGAATGGCTGTTTGATATCAATTAAAACTCCCAGCTGAAAAACTTCAGAATTATGTATTTTTGGAGTGTTCTTAAATATACTTGAATTTTCCACTTTCATTTTTCTTTGTTCTACCAAAATTATCCTGCTGCATATAAAGACTTCATATTATATATTTCCAATTTTCCTTACGGAAGATAAATATCTTAACCAGGCTATTAATTTTTCTGTCAAATTGGAATAATAAGCAGGTACATTTTCTTCATTAACTACCTACTATGTACAAGGGATTTTTTCCTATCAAGCTAAATCAAGTAAAATAATTTTTGAAAATGTGCTCTGAGAAACACTAAGCTCTGTAGAGTTAAATCCTGTGTGCATATGTGTCTGTATGTTATCTGCTCTTGAACTCTGCATTTCATCAAATTCTCCTTGTGGTGATTGCATTGCTTTATTTTATCCATATTTGCCCAAGTTTCTGCCTTGGAGTCTTACAAAGGTATCATCATTTAAATTGTGCATCACGTTAATTGTCTTTGTATCATAGAATATAAATGTGAATAATATTTACATGCATAATAAAAATGCTTTCTTTTCTTATTTTTAAGGACAAAAGTGTGATAGAATTAAAAGACAGTAGAATAAAATTCCTTAAAAATACCTTAAGAAAATTTAGTTAACTCTGGGTATTTAAAAGTATCTTATTTTCTAGGGCGGGAAACTCGCCCCACATTTCAGTACAAATTCAGCAGGTGTTATCCCCAGATTCAAAATCAGTCTTCTCTTTTATCCTTCAAACCTGAGCGGTAGTGTGTCAGATTTGGACTGATACTATTGTGGGCTGAGGAACTGAAGGAAAACCTGCCAGATCAGAGTCTCCCAATATCATTGAGTTCCTAGCAGTGTCTCATTTGTTGAAGACAAATTTTTGATTTGTCTCATTGTTGAAGAAGTTGGTCTTTATTGCATCCTCTTGATGCAGTTTACCGATAGAAGGGAGTTAAAATGGTTCAAGTGTTTTGGTGATCATCCGTTCTGTCCTCCATGCCTGGCAAATTGGCAACACCTTACATGATGCCTGAACTGCTTAATAAAAAGTGAGCTCCTTAGTCAAGAATCTGAGCAAGAGGCAGTCCTAAATCATAAGTGATGACTGTAATGAAGGATGATCAGGTTTCAACGCATAAACTTACATTCTTAGATTTTTGGCTTTCTTTGGACAATTTGTTTTATGGCTACCTGGCATTGATTGAGCTCTCTTTTTATTATATCTTTTGGACACTTAAAATCTAAACAAAAGTTGGCAGATTGCAATATTTTTAACATTTATTTTCCTGGAGATATTTTAAAGAATTGAAGGTTTTGTGAATATCAAATGCCATCAATTTAACTGAATCAGTTTGTGCACCATACTCTATGAATTGTTTTTGTATCATTGAAAGATAAATTTTACTGAAATAATAAGAAATAGATATATCTATTTGCTCCTTAGTTTTATGAATTCAAAAAAGCATATGTGTTGTATTCTATAAAGGGCAATGTTTAAATGTTGTTTGGTTTATTATTTTAAACACTAATAAAAACTATTGAATATTACGCAAATCAATACCATATGCTCTCATTCAAGTCTGAAAATACAATAAATTGTTTGAAATACTCTGTCTCATTAGATAGTACAGAAACTTTAGTTAATTTGTTAAGAAATGTAACATTCCACATACATGTCAATGTCAAGTGTGGTAGAAAATTGCTAAATGTAAACCCCTGTCATTTTTTATAGTTTTGATAAGAACTGTAAGTGGAATTTAAGCTGTGTGTTTTTTTTTTTTCTTTCTTTGGTGAGATTACACACATAATTTCCAAGTTATTGAATGGATAGATCATTTTTTATTTTACCCGGCATGTTGACACAATGTCAATTCTCCAGTTAGTCCTGACAATTTATTAATCTGCTCTGCCATCCTCTGGGGATTGAAGGAAGTTACGCTGACTAGCCCAGTATGTAAGAAATTAGAACTCTAAAACTTTTGTTTTAGAAATCTCTATTATTTTCGCTTGGTTAGCTCTATTTGAAATTTTATCTCAACTCTTCTTATACTTTCCTCTTCAGGGAAAGGGATCATTTATTTTGACCTTAATGTGTGTCAGGCAGTGCGCTCTTACCGATGTATGTGATCTTATTTAATTCCTCAGTCTGAATAAAATAACTCAGCATTTAGAAGTGAAAAATCATATAAATATTATTCCTTTTCCAAGTTATAATGGTGCTACTGATCCATCAAGAATAGGACATACGTTTTGAATTAATTTTCCAGAAGAGGAGAAGAATTGGCTGGGAGCAGCCACACTCTCCAGCCCCATCTTTTTTGGACCAATTTAGAGTTTCTCATGTGGTCTGTGACTAGGGGTTAGCATGCCACCCCTCCAAATCCCTGTGAATATAACTGATTTTTGCAGTGATAAAACCCGAGAACACTCAACTTGGTTGATCTCATCCTGGGATGCTCTTAGAATCATCTGAGCAGCATTGTAGAAGTCATTGCCTTGACCCCACCCTGACAAATTAAGTGAGAATCTCAGAGGTTATTTGTAAAGTTCCACAGGTGTTTCTGTGTGTATACAAGTCACCCAAGGATCTTACAAAGATGCAGATTTTGATTCTGCAGGTTTGGTGGGGGGCTCAGAGTCTGCCTGTCTGTGCTGGTGCTGTTAGTCCATGAACCACACTCCAAGTAGCAAGATGCTAAAATCAATGGTATCAGGAACATGGAGGCATAAATGAACATCCTCTGACACCCGAGATTAAGTGAGAGATTAGAAATAAAAGTAGCTTCCCTTTGTTATCTCAGCTCATCTCTGATGACATTATTAGCCTGGCCTACAGTTTTAAATTAAAAAGGTTTGCTCTGTAGGATCAAGAGAAGGACCAAACGTTTGGGTTCTAAGTGATCTAAAAGAATTTTTTAGGTCCAAACCCATCCTTATTTTAAAATTATTATTATTTTATCTTTCTTATTTAATTGAAGTATTTTAAAAATCATTTTATTATTTTCATGGAAATGTATAACCATTGCTTTTATATCGGAGGAAATAGATCCAGAAAGTTAAGTGACTAGGTGGGTGGTGCTTTTGTTGTTGGGTAAAACAGTTCATGAAGGATGTTTCACTCAGTTCCTGTTGGTTGCAGGCTGTCGCCAAGTTGATGTCCTTAGACTGCCGTTGTCACGGAGTTTCTGGCTCCTGCGCTGTGAAAACATGCTGGAAAACCATGTCTTCTTTTGAAAAGATTGGCCATCTGTTGAAGGATAAATATGAAAACAGTGTGCAAATCTCAGACAAAATAAAGAGGAAAATGCACAGGAGAGAAAAAGATCAGAGGAAAATACCAATCCGCAAGGATGATCTGCTTTACGTCAATAAGTCTCCCAATTACTGTGTTGAGGATAAGAAACTTGGGATCCCAGGGACTCAAGGCAGAGAGTGCAACCGCACGTCCGAGGGTGCAGATGGCTGCAACCTCCTCTGCTGTGGCCGAGGCTACAACACCCATGTGGTCAGGCACGTGGAGAGATGTGAATGCAAATTTATCTGGTGCTGTTACGTCCGCTGCAGGAGGTGTGAAAGCATGACTGATGTCCACACTTGCAAGTAACCACTCCATCCAGTCTTGGGCAAGAGTCCTCAGTGACAGAAGTATAATGGGAATACCACCCAGAGGGTGCCTCCCACTGTGCAGAGCTGGGGAAGCTGGCTCCTGCCTCCTCCTCAGAATTCCCAGATCCTCCAGCCCCTCACAGAGGTCCTCTTATCTGATGTGTAATCACACACCAAGCATGTGGATTTCTTGGGATTCCGAATGGAAAAAGTTTGGGTTCACATTTTGGTGGTTTAGGGAATATAAATTGAAATACAAGGAAGACCATCTGTCTCATAAGGAAGAACAGAAAATAGTCTTCATGCCAAGAGACCTGGTCCATACTCAGGATAAGATCCTGAACTATGGAACTCAGTAGTGGTGGGTGAATATTAGTCATATTTTAAAACACCTATTATAGCAATAAGGAACAGTAAACACGAATCTCATTTATTCTTTCAGTAGCTTTTTATGAAGAAATAATACTGTTTGTGCATAGAAACAAGATGGTGACAGGTTTACAGAGTTGGTAGATGCCTACATAAACTTTCATTCATTTCAGAATAAAGAATCTTCCTAAGTGATAGAACATCACTTAAATCATGTTTATTAGAGTTATTTAGTGACAAAACAAAAGAAGCAAAATGTAAAAAGTAAAATGTATGATTTGGATTTTAAATGACTTTTAACCTAGAGAATTTATCAAGAAAAACATCAGGAAAGTATATAGCAACCTTTACCTTTCACTTTACACTCTTATTATTGATTAGTTTCCATTCTTAAAATCTCAGCCCTGAATTATTGGTGGAAGAAGGGATTCTGAAAGCATATGGGACAATCAGAGGTAAAAATATAAAGGGCTCTCATGCATTGTAAGGAAAAGCACACTTTAAATATGTAAAGACAGTATTTTTTACAATACTTTGCTGGATTTTTTTATATTTTGTAAATACTGTATTTAATTATATGATATATATTGAAACTTAAGATATTTTTTGCCAAAGCCCAAGAGCTAAGGCAATAAAATTATCTCAGAAATAATATTAGCTTCTGTTTCCTTTCATACTATTGACTCTGACATTTTTTTATACATTGCAGAAGAAGTTCATTGAGCAGTTAGTTATATGGATGTGTATTTCCTGCCAAAATGGCAGTTTTATATGTTATAAATTAAAATATGCTGCAATATATTGATAATTGTGCTATTTCAGCAGTCAGATTAAGTTGAATTCTGTTTTTAATTAGTTATGTTTAACTTGTAAGGTTATTATAATAAATTATACAGTAAAAGACTTAACTGGAAAAAGGATCTAAATCAGAATAATGATCAATTTGTGGATTTGATATCCTGGATATTTATTACGTTGTGTTTAATGCTGCTTTTTCATGTGAATGTTGAATGGTCTTTCTTGTTTTAGTATTCGTGCATGTATATCCATCCTATTTTACAAGGTTCCTGGTAAAAATTACAGGGCTGTATTTAAGGTTGTATTTTAATGTAAATGCTGTGTTTTTTTATGAATTGTTAAATACTTCAGTATCATATAGAAAAAAAAAGATTTTCTAAGTTCAGAATGGACAAAGAAAGAATATTCTTTTTCTTAAAATAAGCTAAAGAAAAATTTCCCTGCCCACCCTAGTCTCATTCTATTTCCTTTCAATTAATTTACCAAGGCAGAGCAATAATTTGTGAAAAAGAGCAAACCATGGAAAATGACTCTGATCTAATATTAAAATCAAGACTAAACATTTAACTGTGACCCTTAAAGTTTAACAAAATTACTATTTACTGAATAAGAGACTCCAAAATGACAAATGAATGAATATAGTGCTTATTTAAAAGAGCGGTTTACCATTCTTTAGCATCCACTGATTAGAGTAACCTGAATAACTGACATTTATTAGTATGCCTTCTTTTTTTTTTTTTTGCTAAGTAAATATTTTATCTGCATTGAAAATAAGCACTCTTTCTTAAACGATGAAGGCTGCAGTTTCCATTAATGACCATTTCTTTCTATTGACTAGAAAACTTTTCATAATTACCTTAGGAACCAATTGTGAGAACAGGGGAGCCTTTAATTCACAAAAACATGATTACTATTCAGCCGTTTCTGAAAAACTGGTGCCAACTCGACACCCGCAGCCCTCTTCCCAGCCCTGCATGCCTGAATAATAACTCCCAACTCCCGAGCTGTGTCTTTAGGTTCTTTCCCTTCTCCCTGGCATCAGCTTGGAAGCCATTCCTGAATGTCTCATGTGTATTGTACCAGCTGACTGCCTAGTTTTGGTCTATTTCCTTCACAGTCCCCATCATAGTACAGGTAGCATCATGGTGCTCTTGAAATAAATAACGTGTTCTGGGACCCAAACGATTCTATCCAGTCTAAGCTGTTGTGCCTGCACTGTTTCTTGCATGCATGCTAAGTTGCTTCAGCTGTTTTGGACTCTTTGTGCTCTATAGACTGTAGCCCGCTAGGCTCCTCTGTCTGTGGGATTCTCCAGGCAAGAATTCTGGAGTAGTTTGCCTTGTCCTTCTCCAGGGATCTTCCCCACCCTCCTCTTTTACGTCTCCTGCGTTAGCTGGCAGCTTCTTTACCACTAGCACCAACTTGGGCTCCTTATATTGCAGTTAACAAAAAAAGCAACCCAGGCTCACAAACATTAAAGGAAATACACTGATTCAGTGACTGGAAAGTACAGAGTTGTGACTGATTCAGGTTAAGTTTGATCCAAAAGTTTGAACGTTCCCAGGGCTCAGATCTCTTCATCTCCAGCCTAGAGAAGCTGGCTTCTATTGCAGGCTCTGCAGGGTTCTGCGCCAACCACCCAAACCCTACTCTCTGCAGCTCCAGGCTCTCTTCTTTTCTTAGCAACATGGCTGTCACAGGTCCTTCCAGACATAACACTCTCTTGGGGCTTCCCTGATGGCTCAGTGGTCAAGAAATTCCCTTGCAATTCAGCAGACACAAGAGGCGCTGGTTCGAAACCTCCCTGGGGAATATCTCCTGGAGGAGGAAATGGCAACTGCTCCAGTATTCTTGCTAGAAAAAATTTCCATGGACAGAGAAGACTGGCAGGCTACAGTCCATTCACTGGCTAAGGGTCAGACACGACTGAGCATTAGCACAGGCACGTTCCCATTCTAAGGAAAGAGGTTTTTTTTTTTTTTCGTTGCTCCAGCACAAGAGAAGGAACACTTATTTCCCAGAATGCCCAGCAAAAGTCATCATTGACTTTGATTGGTTGCTGTGCCTATCCCTGAGCCAATCAGAATGGTCATTGGGAATTGGGTTTTGATGATAAATACACTGATCATATTAAAACAATAAAGACCCATGCTTGGAAATGGCTGTGGAGTTCATTCCAACTAAACCCACATAGTTTGAGAATAGGAAAGGGATGACTCCACAGAGAAAACCCAGGGTTTTCTATATTACCATAAAGGGTCCTCTATGCCCAGATTCTCTCTCAGTTCTAGTCATGTGTTTAGGAAACATTTTAATTTTCTGAAGTATAGTCAGTACTGATGTGTTTGGTTTTACTTCACATGTGGAACCAGAAAATCTTTCCATCAAAATATTTGTTTATAGTCAATTTGGTGAGCTGCTGATACTTTTTACATCACCTTCCAAATTCCTCATCAAATACTGAGAATTAAACCTACCATTTGGAGCCAGTTAGTGATTGAGAACACTATAATCCACTTAGCTGACTTGAGGAAAGAAAAATTCAAATCATATCTCCAGGAACCATGTATATTTTGCAAAACAAGACTTTCTTAAGGAAAGTTGGCCAAGATGCCTTATTTTTTTTTTAATTTCAGTTTCAGTGTAGACCAGATGTAATAATTCATGACATTTCTTGGAGTAGAATAATAAGGTAAACTGAGAAGGACAGATGGGTGGTCCAGCATGAAAGGAAAAACAGTGGTACACCAAGGACTCAATTCTTTTGAAAAAGAAAATATTAGTAAACACTTAGATAGCACTTACTATGTACCAGATATTGTTCAAAATAAATAGTATCTATTAAGACATTTGAGCCTCATGATAACCTCATAAAATAAGTACCACTCTTGTGCTGCTGCTAAGTCGTGTCAGTTGTGTCCGACTTTGTGCGACCCCAGAGACGGCAGCCCACCAGGCTCCCCCGTCCCTGGGATTCTCCAGGTGAGAACACTGGAGTGGGTTGCCATTTCCTTCTCCAATGCAGGAAAGTGAGAAGTGAAAGTGATGTCGCTCAGTCGTGTCTGACTCAGCGACCCCATGGACTGCAGCCCACCAGGCTCCTCCATCCATGGGATTTTCCAGGCAAGAGTACTGGAGTGGGGTGCCATTGCCTTCTCCGACCACACTTGTAGTCCTCACTTATAGAAACAGACATCGTAATGGTGAGGTAAGTAGCTGGCCCAGGTCACACAGAACAGGCTGGCTTCAGAGACTGTTTCCTTAACCATCATATCATTATGGTGCCTCTCACAGCAACAAAATAGTTGGTACAGAGTTCACAGTGTATCATTTAAAGAGTTTGGGGATTTGTAAATATAATGACAATTACAGGATGTTCCTCCCTGGTTTGATTATATAAACTTGGTTGAGAAGCTGGAGAGAAGTGATGGGAGAACTGAGTTCTTAGAATTCACCATGAAATGTAATTAAAATATACTGCCTCTTGATTTCTAAGCTCTAAGTGATTTAAACTTCCCCCTAGTTAGATCCCAGTGTGGCTAACAGTTGGATTCAAGTTGCTTCAAGAGCCTAACAATCATTCCAAAGGAAATGACTAGGGGTGAAGATCAAACTAATTTAGTGTGACATTATATAAATATGTGCATCCTTTTCATTGTTGTGCTTACAGCCAATTGTTACATAAGGTGCTATTTTTAATAGACAGATGAAATTTACTGTTGGTAATGGTTTACATGCACATCCAAAGAAAAACCACTAGAGATGGTTTGCATTATTAAAAATCCCTTGAAACAAAATCATGCTAGAAAAAGCAGCCTTGCCCACTGGTTGTATAGGGAGAGTAATAATAAATGTGGACAAAGTCAACACAAGGTCTCACATGTGACTTTTAAATTTATAGAAAAAGTGAAAGGATCTGATTTGTGTATGAGAATTGGAAGAGCAGGGAGAAAGGGGGCGTATAGGGCTGCCTGTTTCCTTCTGTTAAAATACCATTCTGAATGAACCCTTGGGTGATTCACTTTCAAAGAGACTGAGAAGCTTTTTCTTCTGCCTGTCAGCAACAAACAGCTGTCCATGATCATGGCCCATATCCACCTGGCCATGTTTAACCAAGAAAGAGGCAGGGTGGCTCCTGATAGCCCCTAGTCTTTGATAAAAGAAGAATGGGGTTCCCAGGTGGTGCTAGTTGTAAAGAATCCACCCGCCAATGCAGGAGTTGTAAGAGACTCGGGTTTGATTCCTGGGTTGGGACAGTCCCCTGGAGGAGAAAATGGCAACCCACTCCAGTATTGTTCCCTGTAGAATCCCATGGACAGGGATTCTCTAAGCTTGGCGAGCTATAGTCCTTAGGGTCGCAAAGAGTCAGACACTACTGAAGTGACTTAGCATGCTTGAATGTAAAAGAGGAATATCACTAAATTTAACTGCATATTTAAACATAACTTCATGTCTTCATAAGCCAAGGAAAGATATAAATAAACAAAATGTAAGTCAGTAATTACCTTTTTATTTCTAGTACATCTACACTTTGCTTTTTAAAAATCTTTAAAAAATTTTGTCAGTTGTATTGTTTTTATAATTTCTCCAGCTTTATTGAGACACAATTGACATATAATTTTGGGTAAGTTTAAAGTTCTATCCATTTCAATTGTTTGATCTCAAACTTTCTGGCACACAACACATTTACACATTTTTGCTCTTCACAAGGCTCTATGCAAGCCAGACAAGAAATAGCATATGGCATAGTAGCAAAAGAGGGTACTGAAAAAGTGAATGTGATAAATCCTCTTTCACATTTCTGATATGTAATAGATACAGGTTTAACACTTTTACAAGCTGAAAGATAAATTTTTAAGAAAAAATTCTCTCCTCTGCTAGTTTGAGCACTTTTTCTCCCCCCAAATGCCCAATTTATCATTCCTTGAGATACTACATCTAAAATTCATTAACTAAATACAGGAACTTCTGTCTCAAAATTTCAATTGTCGCAAACGCCTGTAACCATGCCCGTGACCCACTCTCCCGGGACTCAAGAACTACAGGGAAATGTCTCCAGGGTATTTTCATAATGGGGTTTGTTTTTCTTCATAATGAGATTTTAACACTTCTTTGCAAGGTGTTAACTGTTCCTCAAGAATTGGCTTTCAATTCCATTCCCAGGCCAAAGGTTTCTACAGGAGTCACGTATCAGCTCATTTACTGACCTTACATCTCAGGTCCTTACACTTGAGGGAGAACAGAATCTGGGAAAGGTGCATTTCCCTCAGCCAAGGGGACACAGGCTCATTCCTCACACCTCAGGAAATCCTCACTGTCAGCTCTTAACTACAACCCTCCGGGTACAAGTTCCCCATGCCTGAATACATTTCTAACTACTTCTCAGCATCATTTGCTTTCTGCTCCGAACTTGACCTGTAGACATTTTCTTTGAAATTCATTCTGTTCTTGTTGAATGAAGCACACACTCCTTTTCTAATCAGGTTCCCACTACATGGGGTTATGCAGAAACCAGTTGCCAGGTGGCCATCTCATTCCACTGGTGATGCGGAGGGCTAAGACTGGCAGGGAATTCCTGGCCCCAGCTAGCTCATCTGAAGAGGTGACATCTAAGCAGTAGCAACAGCACTTGTGTGGTAGGTAGACAAGCAGGGCTGCGTTTGAACACATGATGCATGGCTGAAAATGTGTTTGAAAGTCAAATGAGTAAATTTCAAACAGCAGACTTGTGAGGAAAGTGTTGATCCCAGAAACAACAACAACAAAAAAAAGGTTTCAAAGTTCCCATTCAAGATTCCTCTCTTGTCCAGGAACTGCTGTGTGTGGTAAAACCTTCACAAGAAGCCAATGCTGGGGTCAAGGGGGTCTGCCACGTCTCAGCATCTCCTCTGACCTGATGACAGTCTCAGGAGATGAGTGGGGTGTTTGAAGGTTTTTGTGTCTCCCATCCTGGAGCTTCAGCAGACTGTCCTCTAAGACTCAGCTGCTGCCACAGGAAGGAATCAGAAAACATGCCTTGCCTCTGGCTGAAGTCACATAATTTTACATATTCATGGGGGCCAGCATGTGGAACTGTATCATGCGATCATCTGAAAGCTGCTGCTGCTGCTGCTGCTAAGTCGTTTCAGTCGTGTCCAACTCTGTGCGACCCCATAGATGGCAGCCCACCAGACTACCCCGTCCCTGGGATTCTCCAGGCAAGAACACTGGAGTGGGTTGCCATTTCCTTCTGCAATGCAGGAAAGTGATAAGTGAAAGTGAAGTCGCTCAGTTGTCTCTGACTCTTCGCGACCCCATGGACTGCAGCCCACCAGGCTCCTCCGTCCATGGGATTTTCCAGGCAAGAGTACTGGAGTGGGGTGCCATTGCCTTCTCCCATCTGAAAGCTAGTTGCATGGAAATACACAAAAGATTAAGTTCTGCCTATGATAGGGAGTTTGGTGTCAGTGTGGGAAGAGTGGAAGTGAAAGTGTTAGTTGCTCAGTTGTGTCCGACTCTTTGAGACCCCATGGACTGTGGCCCACCAGTCTCCTCTGTCCATGGAATTCTCCAAGCAAGAATTCTGAAGTGGGTAGCCGTTCCTTTCTCCAGGGGAACTTTCCCAATTCAGGGATAGAACCCAGGTCTCCTGCATTGCAGAGAAATTCTTTACCATCTGAGCCACCAGGGAAGCCCTAGAGTAGAAGGGTAGGTAGTATATAGTCAAGAGCTTGGAGGTCAAGGAGAACCTCAGGTGAAGAGCTGTGTCCTGTCTGATGATCTTGCTATCCTAGTCATTTAACGGTTCCCGTCTGGCTTGGTGTCTTGGTCTGTACAAGCTGCTGTAACAAAACACCACAAACTGGGTGGCTAATAAATAGTACGTGTATTTCTTACAGTTCTGGAGATTGGGGAGTCTAAGATCAAGGTGACAACAGATTTGGTGTGTGGAAACGGCTATGTTCTGGCCCACAGATGATCATCTCCTCAATGTATCTTCATATGGCACAGAAGCCCAGCAAAGGAGCTCTCCGGGGTCTGTTTTATAAAGACAATAATCCCATTTGTTAGGGTTCCACACTTATGATTTAGTTCAGTTCAGTTCAGTGGCTCAGTCGTGTCCGACTCTTTGCCACCCCATAAATCCCAGCATGCCAAGCCTCCCTGTCCATCACCAACTCCCTGAGTTCACTCAAACTCATGTCAATCGAGTCGGTGTTGCCATCCAGCCATCTCATCCTCTGTCGTCCCCTTCTCCTCTTGCCCCCAATCCCTCCCAGCATCACAGTCTTTTCCAATGAGACAACTCCTCGCATGAGGTAGCCAAAGTATTGGAGTTTCAGCTTAGCATCAGTCCTTCCAATGAACACCCAGGACTGATCTCCTTTAGAATGAACTGGTTGGATCTCCTTGCAGTCCAAGGGACTCTCAAGAAGTCTTCTCCAATACCACAGTTCAAAAGCATCAATTCTTCGGCGCTCAGCCGTCTTCATAGTCCAACTCTCACATCCATACATGACCACAGGAAAAACCATAGCCTTGATTAGATGGACCTTTGTTGGCAAGAGCTTCCCTGGTGGCTCAGAGGTTAAAGCGTCTGCCTGCAATGCGGGAGACCTGGGTTCGATCCCTGGGTCGGGAAGATCCCCTGGAGAAGGAAATGGCAACCCACTCCAGTATATCTTGCCTGGAGAATCCCGTGGGCGGAGGAGCCTGGTGGGCTACAGTCCACGGGGTCGCAAAGAGTCGGACACGACTGAGCGACTTCACTTTCACTTTCACTTGTTGGCAAAGTAATGTCTCTGCTTTTCAATATGCTATCTAGATTGGTCATAGTTTTCCTTCCAAGGAGTAAGCGTCTTTAATTTCATAGCTGCAGTCACCATCTGCAGTGATTTTGGAGCCCCCCAAAATAAAGTCTGACACTGTTTCCACTGTTTCCCCATCTATTTCCCATGAAGTGATGGGACCAGATGCCACGATCTTCGTTTTCTGAATGTTGAGCTTTAAGTCAACTTTTTCACTTTCAACTTTCACTTTCATCAAGAGGCTTTTGAGTTCCTCTTCACTTTATGCCATAAGGGTGGTGTCATCTGCATATCTGAGGTTATTGAGATTTCTCCCAACAATCTTGATTCCAGCTTGTGCTTCTTCCAGCCCAGAGTTTCTCATGATTTACTCTGCATATAAGTTAAATAAACAGGGTGACAATATACAGCCTTGACATACTCCTTTTCCTATTTGGAACCAGTCTGTTGTTCCATGTCCAGGTCTAACTTTTGCTTCCTGACCTGCATACAGATTTCTCAAGAGGCAGGTCAGGTGGTCTGGTATTCCCATCTCTCTCAGAATTTTCCACAGTTGATTGTGATCCACACAGACAAAGGCTTTGGCATAGTCAATAAAGCAGAAATATGTTTTTCTGGAACTCTCTTGCTTTTTCCATGATCCAGCGGATGCTGGCAATTTGAGCTCTGGTTCCTCTTTTCTAATACCAGCTTGAACATCTGGAAGTTCACTGTTCACATATTGCTGAAGCCTATTGGAGAATTTTGAGAATTACTTTACTAGCATGTGAGATGAGTGCAATTGTGCGGTAGTTTGAGCATTCTTTGGCATTGCGTTTCTTTGGGATTGGAATGAAAACTGACCTTTTCCAGTCCTGTGGCCACTGCTGAATTTTCCAAATTTGCTGGCATATTGAGTGCAGCATTTTCACAGCATCATCTTTCAGGATTTGGAATAGCTCCACTGGAATTCCATCACCTCCACTAGCTTTGTTCATAGTGATGCTTTCTAAGGCCCACTTGACTTCACATTCCAGGATGTCTGGCTCTAGGTGAGTGATCACACCATCGTGATTATCTTGGTCATGAAGATCTTTTTTGTACAGTTCTTCTGTGTGTTCTTGCCACCTCTTCTTAATATCTTCTGCTTCTGTTAGGTCCATACCATTTCTGTCCTTTATCGAGCCCATTTTTGTATGAAATGTTCCCTTGCTATCTCTAATTTTCTTGAAGAGATCTTTAGTCCTTCCCATTCTGTTGTTTTCCTCTATTTCTTTGAATTGATCGCTGATGAAGGCTTTCTTATTTCTCTTAGCTATGATAGGGAGGCCTGGCGTGCTGCAGTTCACGGGGTTGCAAAGAGTCGGACACGACTGAGCGACTGATCTGATCTGATCTGATTCTTTGGAACTCTGCATTCAGATGCTTATATCTTTCCTTTTCTCCTTTGCTTTTCACAGCTATTTGCAAGGCCTCCCCAGACAGCTATTTTTCTTTTTTGCATTTCTTTGCCATGGGGATGGTCTTGATCCCTGTCTCCTACACAATGTCACAAACCTCCATCCATAGTTCATCAGGCACTCTATCAGATCTAGTCCCTTTAATCTATTTCTCACTTCCACTGTATAATCGTAAGGGATTTGATTTAGGTTATACCTGAATGGTCTAATGGTTTTCCCTACTTTCTTCAATTTAAATCTGAATTTGGCAATAAGGAGTTCATGATATGAGCCACAGTCAGCTTCTGGTCTTGTTTTTGCTGACTCTATAGAGCTTCTCCTGGAGAAGGCAATGGCACCCCACTCCAGTACTCTTGCCTGGAAAATCCCATGGACGGCGGAGCCTGGTAGGCTGCAGTTCATGGGGTCTCGAAGAGTTGGACACAACTGAGCGACTTCACTTTCACTTATCACTTTCCTGCATTGGAGAAGGAAATGGCAACCCACTACAGTGTTCTTGCCTGGATAATCCCAGGGACGGGGGAGCCTGTTGGGCTGCTGTCTATGGGGTCGCACAGAGTCGGACATGACTGAATTGACTTAGCAGTAGCATAGAGCTTCTCCATCTTTGGCTGCAAAGAATATAATCAGTCTGATTTAGGTGTTGACCATCTGGTGATGTCCATGTGTAGAGTCTTCTCTGTGTTGTTGGAAGAGGGTGTTTGCTTTGACCAGTGCATTCTCTTGGCAAAACTCTATTAGCTTTAATCCCCTTCCAAAAGCCCCACCTTTAAATACCATCACACTGGGGATTAGGTTTCAACATATGAATTCTGAGGGGACACAAATATTCAGACTATAACACTTGATATGATCAGATTGGGAAAAAAAAGAGGCGGACTTAACTTTCCTCTATGGCTAAAACATGACTAGCATGTAAAGGACAGGGTCAACAACAGAAACCCTAGCAGCTTCATTTAAAGAATCATAGACTCTTTGCAACCCCATGGACTGCAGCACGCCAGGCTTCCCTGTCCATCACCAACTCCCAGAGCTTGCTCAAATTCACATCCATTGAGTCGGTGATGCCATCCAACCATCTCATCCTCTATCATCCCTTTCTCCTCCTGCCCTCAATTTTTCCCAGCATCAGGGTCTTTTCCAATGAGTTGAACCTTCGCATCAGGTGGCCAAAGGATTGGAGTTTCAGCTTCAGCATCAGTCCTTCCAATGAATATTCAGGACTGATTTCCTTCAGGATTGAGTGGTTGGATCTTCTTGCAGTCCAGGGAAATCTCATGAGTCTTCTCCAGCACCAGAGTTCAAAAGCATCGATGCTTTGGCACTCAGCCCTCTTTACGGTCCACCTCTCACATCCGTACATGATTACTAGAAAAGCCATAGCTTTGACTAGACGGACCTTTGTTGGCAAAGTAATGTCTCTGCTTTTTAATATGCTTTCTAGGTGTGTCATAAATTTTCTTCCAAGGAGCAAGCATCTTTTAATTTCATGGTTGTGGTCACAGTATGGGCTGATTATATGGAAACTAGGAGCTTACAATAAAGGGAATATCTTTTGCCAATTGAGTTTCAACTTGTTCTTTCAATAGGTGATGCACTCCAGTTACAGGCATGATTTCTATAGAGCTGAGCAGTGAGTTCAGCAATGGCAGCTCGCTGTACCTGTGAAGTAGCTGTATGTCTTGGCTGTGTTGTTTGCTTATAAACTACCCGTGGAACAAACCCCAGAGAAACCTCTCTTTTGTTTCTAAATGAAGAGCTAGATGTGAGAGTTGGACTGTGAAGAAAGCTAAGCGCCGAAGAATTGATGCTTTTGAACTGTGGTGTTGGAGAAGACTCTTGAGAGTCCCTTGGACTGCAAGGAGATCCAACCAGTCAATTCTAAAGGAGATTGGTCCTGGGTGTTCTTTGGAAGGAATGATGCTAAAGCTGAAACTCCAGTACTTTGGCCACCTCAAGCGAAAAGTTGACTCACTGGAAAAGACTCTGATGCTGGGAGGGATTGGGGGAAGGAGGAATAGGGGACGACAGAGGATGAGATGACTGGATGGCATCACCGACTCGATGGACGTGAGTTTGAGTGAACTCCGGGAGTTGGTGATGGACAAGGAGGCCTGGCGTGCTGCAGTTCAATGGGGTGGCAAAGAGTGGGACACAACTGAGCGACTGAACTGAAACTGAACTGAACTGAAGGGCTGGCAATTCCTATTCCTTTCTGGGCACTCCTAGAATCTGAGACACTGTGGTGTTGAAAGTGTGTCCTTAATCCAGCTGCCCTTGGTACTCTAACCCTCCCTGGATGGGGAAGGCTCTGGGGCAGGATGACAGATCTGCCTGCTAATGCAGGAGATGTGGGTTTGATCCCCGGGTCGGGAAGATCTACTGGAGAAGGAAATGGCAACCCACTCCAGTATCTTGAGCCTGGTGGGCTACAGTCCATGGGGTCACAAGAGTTGACATGACTTAGTGACTAAACCACAAGAACCCTTGATTTTACTGGAACCTCAAGAATGGAGATGGGGGCAGGGAGAGGAACAATAGGAGAGGCTGAGGCCAGGTTAAATTGAGGGAGCTTTCAAACTGAATGCTCTATGACAATCTAGAGGGGTGGGATGGGGTGGGAAATGGGAGGGAGGTTCAAGAGGGAGGGGACATATGTGTACCTATGGCTGATTCATGGTGATGTACAGCAGAAACCAATATTGTAAAGCAATTATTTCTTTTTTTTTTTTAATTCTTTTTAAAATTATTTTCCCCATCCTCAACCTCCCTCCCACGTCCCTTCCCATCCCATCCCTCAGAGTCATCCCAGTGCACTGGCCCTGAGCACCCTGTCGCATCCACTGAACCTAGAGTGGCAATCTATTTCACATATGATAATATACATGTTTCAGTGCTATTCTCCCAAATCATCCCACTCTCGCCTTCTCTCACAGTCTAAAAGTCTGTTCTTTACATCTGTGTCTCTTTTGCTGTCTCACATATAGGGTCGTCGTTACCATCTTTCTAAATTCCATATATATGCGTTAATATACTGTATTGGTGTTTTCCTTTTTGACTTACTTTGCTCTGAATAATAGGCTCTTTTCATCCACCTCATTTGAACTGATGCAAATGCATTCTTTTTAATATCTGAGTAATATTCCATTGCGTATATGTACCACAGCTTTCTTATCCATTCATCTGCCAATAGACATCTAGGTTGCTTCCATGTCCTGGCTATTGTAAACAGTGCTGCAATGAACATTGGGGTACACATGTCTCTTTCAATTCTGGTTTCCTTGGTGTGTATGCCCAGCAGTGGGATTGCTGGGTCATATGGCAGTTCTATTTCCAGTTTTTTAAGGAATCTCAACACTATTCTCCATAGAGGCTGTACTAGTTTGCATTTCCAACAGTGTAAGACGGTTCCTTTTTCTCTACACCTTCTCCAGCATTTATTATTTGTAGACTTTTGGATAGCAGTCATTCTGACCGGTGTGAGATGGTACCTCATTGTGATTTTGATTTGCATTTCTCTGATAATGAGTGATGTTGAGCATCTTTTCATGTGTTTGTTAGCCATCTGGATGTCTTCTTTGGAGAAATGTCTGTTTAGTTCTTTGGCCCACTTTTTGATTGGGTTGCTTATTTTTCTGGAGTTGCTTGTATATTTTTGAGATTAATTCTTTGTCAGTTGCTTCATTTGCTATTATTTTCTCCAATTCTGAAGGCTGTCTTTTCACCTTGCTTATAGTTTCCTTCATTATGCAAAAGATTTTAAGTTTAATTAGGTCCCATTTGTTTATTTTTTCTTTTATTTCCATTACTCTGGGAGGTGGGTCATGAGGATCCTGCTATGATTTATGACAGAGAGTGTTTTGCCTATGTTTTCCTCTAGGAGTTTTATAGTTTCTGGTCTTACATTTAGATCTTTAATCCATTTTGAGTTTATTTTGTGTATGGTGTTAGAAAGTGTTCTAGTTTCATTCTTTTACAAGTGGTTGACCAGTTTTCCCAGCACCACTTGTTACAGAGATTGTCTTTTCTCCATTGTATATTAGTGCTTCCTTTGTCAAAGATAAGGTGTCCATAGGTACTTAGATTTATCTCTGGGCTTTCTATTTTGTTCCACTGATCTATGTTTCTGTCTTTGTGCCAGTACCACACTGTCTTGATGACTGTTGCTTTGTAGTATAGCCTGAAGCCAGGCAGGTTGATTCCTCCAGTTCCATTCTTCTTTCTCAAGACTGCTTTGGCTATTCAAGGCTTTTTGCATTTCCATACAAATTGTGAAATTATTTGTTCTAGTTCCTTGAAAGATACCGTTGGTAGCTTGATGGGAATTGCATTGAATCTATAGATTGCTTTGGGTAGTATACTCATTTTCACTATATTGATTCTTTCGATCCATGAACATTGTATGTTTCTTCATCTATTTGTGTCATCTTTGATTTCTTTCATCAGTGGCAATTATTCTTCAATTAAAAATAAGTAAATTAAAAAAAAATCAAGGGAGCTTTGAGGGAAACAGATTAACTAGCTACTTGCACTTAATGATCAAAAACCAGGTATGCAAAAGAAGAGTCACCCTGGGAAGGGACAGCAAAGGAATGCTTCTGAGGAATGCTTAAGAAAAAGTAAATTCTGGTACTTTATCCTACAACTCTTCGTTTACATGCACTTATTGCTATAGAAGGCCCAACTGAAGAGGCTGAGTGGCAAATCTTTTTCCTGATCAACACAAGCAATTTTCCCCCTTTCATGTTCATTTTTTAAAATATTCTAAATGCATTTCTACTTTCAAGTGCTTTCCTAACTGAACACAGCACATTTCTCATTCTTTCATTTAAAAATGGGGCGTGTCAACCAAATTGAATGAAACTATCATCTTTTTGGAGGAGTCAATTTATTTATAATATGTATAAACTAAGTATAAAGTGCATTTCAGGCTAAAGGCATTGAGCTTCATCTGGAAAAAAAAAATTACAAAATATCAGATAATTCATTTGAAAATGAATACAACATAGAAAGAACAATGATAAATTTTAATCAAAGTCAGGAATATAAAGATTCTGGCTCTATTTTTCTTTAATTCCCCAGATAACACTTTTTTCCTACTGTCTTTACTGTATTTTAACAGGCATATCATAATAAACTTGTCTTGGGGCTGTATCTATGATTACAAATAAAAAATACACATCCGTAAGTCCTTAAACACCATTTAAAAGACCAAAGTGTCAATGCTAAATTTCTGATTTTAATGAAAATTCTGAATACTAAATGAGCATTGTTGCATTTACAATGCTGATTTTTAAAAGCTATCTGAAAGTAAAATACAGTAAAATTATTGCTTTCAAAGTTATGTTGACATAAACCATACAAGACAGAATTGAAACAATAGCAAACTGCATGAAAGCAATTAAATAACCAATCTTTTGGCATTTTACACACCTCTAAAGCGATCATGTTAGTCCTTATCTTGAAACAGAAGTCTTGTCATCTAGATACTTAAATTCTATCCATGTTAAGATATATCCTAGGATATTAGTGTTTAACCACAGGAATGACTTAAATTTTGCATGTTAAGCACGACAATAAAACCTCAATGTGAAGTTCTGTAGGTATATTACTTTACCAGATAATACAAAAAAAAAAAAATCACAAATGCAAAACCAAGAATATTTATTCTCATTACTTAAAAAAAAAAAAAGCAACACTTATTTCACAATCCCTGGAACTGTAAAATAGCTATTTTTTTAATTTACAGAATCACGGGAAGTATTTGAAATGTTAAAATACACATGCTGAAAGTGATTTACCGTATCAGCACCAAAAATCTGAAAAGTTTACAAAAATCGCTTAGATGTGTAAGGTGCATTGATTCATGAATTACATTCAGTTTGAGGGAAGAAACAGTACCCCCAAACTCATTTATATTTAATAACTTCCAACTCAGTTTATAGCAAAATAAAAATACTGCTTTTAGTTTTTCTTTATGTAAGGCATCTAAAATTTAGATCCAAAATTGAATCTAATTTTGGATTCTTTTTTGAATTTAATCTAATTTTGCTGTCTTTTACTGTGAGTGGCAGTTTGTTGATTACATTTTTTATGTTCCAGTTTAAGATACTTCGCACATAATATTTAATGCCCTAAAAATATTTTAAGAAACTTGAGTCATGTTGTGAACATCTGAAGCTAACAAAAAAGTTGGATTTCTTATATTTTTAGGTAGAAATGGGTATGAAGTCACTGTGTATCAAATAAAAGTATTTAACTGTTATCAGTTCCAATCAGTTCATTAGGACTTTTTTATTGATAAATAAATATGTTGTTATCTTTTCAGGCAAAAATTACTATCAGGAAGTCAGATGAAAGTAAATACAGAATCTCTGGGTTTACAATCTAAAATCATTGTGACATTAAAGTGTGCCTCTTTCCAAACCACTTGGTCAAGGCTGAGAACAATTAAATAAGGAAAACTTAGGCCAGTAAGGTTCTAACTATTGATATGCTATCCTGAATGACCTACTAAGGCTGGGGAAGGGACCTGGCCAGATTCCTCAGCTCTGGGGAGTTGTCCCCTCCTGCCTCACTCTGAATAGCTTATGCAAAATCAAGTTATTCACACTGCTAACACAAAATCCATCAAGCTACAGTCCTGAATGCCATCTACATTTATATATTTACTTTGTACTGTGTACATTAAACAAAGAATTCTGTTGTGCTTTTCATGTATTTGATATGTTTTCTTACTTTATTTATAGGTTTCTTGGGAAGGGAAGAGAAAGACTAAGAAAAGAAATACAACAGGGGAGTCAGACTGTAAAGTAACATTACAGCCCAATATCTTTTTAATTTAAAAGATACTATCATCAGAAGGCAATGTACATATATATATGTAAAAGAAAACAAAGTCTGCTCCCTAAAATCCACATCATTCCATGATAGATTTTCACAGCAACTAGTATGTATCAATATATTTTTCATATCTGTTCAGTTATCCATTGGTATGCTTTTAGGATTAAAAGATGCCATTAGCATCATGGTCTGAACATTGTACCATTAGAGAGATGTGCTTGAAAATGGTTCAGTGATTTCATTATGATGACTATTTACATAGACAGCTATTTACGTTAGCAATAAATAATCCTGATATCAAAAGAGATAATGGACATGCACACACCGAGATGGCTGCATGCTCCTAAAATATTTACATGTAGTTTTTCTGGTAGGGCTTTCCCACTAACAGTGAAAGTGTGCTTCCTTCAGTTTTCTCCACGTCAGTCTTGCTTCTGGGGAATGCATCCTTCCATTTCTACAACTTCGGGCCATCCTTCATATTTATTTGTGTCCTTATTGTTCTTTATGTGCTGTTGGAACACAATCATAGTATAGTACTTTAGCAAACTGCATATCTGCAATAACATAATTAAGTATACTTATTTTAGTAACACTTCCATCAACATATAAATTAGTGTTGAAGATACTAAATGAGAAATGCCTGGGGTCTGGCATACAGTGGCAGACCTTTAAAGAGGAATTGAAAGAACAAAACACTGCAGATGGTCTTTAAAGATCCTTTGTAAGTCAAATATAAGTTTACATTCTACTAAGTTCTAAAGTATTTCTGTACTTCATTGATTCTAATATCAAAAGTTCAGCTAAAATTTTTAATAACCAACTTCTTAAAGGTCTTATGATACAAGTAATCACAGGCCAATGCATTGTCACATAGGAAAGAAATTTCATGTAGAATTTGACTATTTTTTAAATTTTAAAATTAAAATAGTGTCATGGTTATTTCAAATAACTGATTGCCAGGAACCTATGAAAAATGTGGAAATATATTATGGAAACATATTTAATGGCTGCTTTATCTAAGTTGCAAATAACTGGGATAGGAATACATACTGTATGGTTTCACACAATTGCTGTTGCCCATTAATTATGAAGTCTGAGACACCAACCTGTTCAAAAGGGCTTTTTGTCTTAATGCCTTTTCCACCACAGAAGACCCAGTTGTCTCTGAAACCAAGATGAGTAATAGATGTACTCCCCAATTCAGCAATCAGCCGCCGGGCCTCATCATTGAGTCTTGAAGAGAGAAAAAGAATGATACAATAAATGTAGTGTACTGTATGTGGTCTAAGGAATACTGATACACTTACAGTATTTAACATACAACCATGAAATAAATGAGAAAACCCTGGCTTAAATAAGAGAACATAAAAAAATAAATTTTATCAGAGTAACATTCCTACTATTTGAATTCTTTAATGATGAAAGTTATGAAATCTAGCAAATAAATTTCTAGCTTATGCTATTTAGAAGTTACCTTTTATGTGTCTTAATTTCACAACAACAGTTCATTTTCATCTACATTCCATCAAATAAAAATGGGAAACTGTCATTTTTTGTCAGTAGGTACCTATTCAGGTTAATACAAGATCGTAAGTAGTCAACATCTTCATAAAATTAAAAATCACTTTGAATCTCCACTAAACTCTTTGTAAATTACATTTGAGTAGAATTAAGGTAAGTGCTAATAGAAATCTGGATGTTTCTAACACTATGTTTACTTATATCTACTTCATAACAGTAATTTTTGCCTGAAGAGATAATAACACATTTATCAATAGGAAAGTCCTGATTACTGATTTGGATTGATAAAATTTAAAAAATAATTTTATTTGACATACAATGAGTTTATACTCAATTCTACATGCAAATATAAGAGACCTGATGTTTTCTGTTAACTTCAAATGTTTGCAAAATGACTCGTTTTTCAAATATTTTTACGGCATTAAATATTTTATGTGAAGTATCTGAAACTGGCAAGGCAGTTCTCATGTAACTGACTGAAGATAAACAGGATATTTTATGTTAAAAAAAAAAAGCTTCATGAACAGGACAGAGTTCAGTTCAGTCGCTCAGTCATGTCTGACTCTTTGCGACCCCATGAATCTCTGCACACCAGGCCTCCCTGTCCATCACCAACTCCCAGAGTTCACCCAGACTCACGTCCATCGAGTCAGTGATGCCATCCAGCCATCTCATCCTCTGTCGTCTCCTTCTCCTCTTGCCCCCAATCCCTCCCAGCATCAGAGTCTTTTTTAATGAGTCAACTCTTTGCATGAGGTGGCCAAAGTACTGGAGTTTCAGCTTCAGCATGATTCCTTCCAAAGAAATCCCAGGGCTAATCTCCTTCAGAATGGACTGGATAGATCTCCATGCATTCCAAGGGACTCTCAAGAGTCTTCTCCAACACCACAGTTCAAAAGCATCAATTCTTCGGTGCTCAGCCTTCTTCACAGTCCAACTCTCACATCCACACATGACCACAGGAAAAACCACAGCCTTGACTAGATGGACCTTTGTTGGCAAAGTAATGTCTCTGCTTTTGAAGATGCTATCTAGATTGGTCATAACTTTCCTTCCAAGGAGTAAGCTTTAATTTCATGGCTGCAGTCACCATCTGCAGTGATTTTGGAGCCCCAAAAATAAAGTCTGACAGTTTCCACTGTTTCCCCATCTATTTCCCATGAAGTCATGGGACTGGATGCCATGATCTTCGTTTTCTGAATGTTGAGCTTTAAGCCAACTATGTCACTCTCCACTTTCACTTTCATCAAGAGGCTTTTGAGTTCCTCTTCACTTTCTGCCATAAGGGTGGTGTCATCTGCATATCTGAGGTTATTGAGATTTCTCCCGGCAATCTTGATTCCAGCTTGCACTTCTTCCAGTCCAGCGTTTCTCATGATGTACTCTGCATAAAAGTTAAATAAGCAGGGTGACAATATACAGCCTTGACGTACTCCTTTTCCTATGTGGAACCAGTCTGTTGTACCATGTCCAGGTCTAACTGTTGCTTCCTGACCTGCATACAAATTTCTCAAGAGGCAGGTCAGGTGGTCTGGTATTCCCATCTCTTTCAGAATTTTCCACACTTGATTGTGATCCACACAGTCAAAGGCTTTGGCATACTCAATAAAGCAGAAATAGATGTTTTTCTGGAACTCTCTTGCTTTTTCCATGATCCAGCAGATGTTGGCAATTTGATCTCTGTTTCCTCTGCCTTTTCTAAAACCAGCTTGAACATCAGGAAGTTCACGGTTCACATATTGCTGAAGCCTGGCTTGGAGAATTTTGAGAATTACTTTACTAGCGTGTGAGATGAGTTCAATTGTGTCCTTAGCCTTTCACAATTAGTGACATCCAGGGGGCAGTGAAGCTGTTTTAACCACAGCTTGGGCACTGCTGCCCTCCTGGGAAAGGTCCTAAGAATCAGTGAGAAAATCAGGGGCAGCCCTGGAATATTTAGTCTTTCAGATTCATAACTATATCAAGTGATGCATTTATCACCAAGGGAAATCAAAATAAATGAAATGGCTGTGCAAAAGGACCAGTGAAGTCTCAGCTTCTGAAGATTCTGACACCTTCACACACAACTACACGTACTTGCGTCTGGCTTTCTCCCCAAAGTGGTCTGTAGCTGTGTTTCTTGTAATTGTCCTTACATGAATTGCCATCACTTTCATTCATCTGCCTGCTTGGTAAGTAATTTCTGTAGTAGATGGACATTCCCTCAAAGTATTGTCTGAACTGTTTTGTTGTTTCTGAACAGTGTTAGTATGTCATGGATCTGCAGACTATTACATTCCACTCTTTAGTTTATTCAAATGTTCTACTGCTGGCCCCTTAATTAGAACATTTTACTGGTATCATCAGCACTAGTAGTGAGTTTTGCTGCTTTATCTAGAATAAATGGTGCACAACAGAGGTCGTGCTTACTAGGGCAGCCTAGTGACAACCTCCTGGAGGGAGGCCTACGGGCTTCAGTCAGTTACATCTCAGAAAAATCAAATTGCACCTCAGGCTGCAGGCTTCAGGGCTGCTTGTAAATAGCTAAATGTTAGGTTCACAAATGCCAAGGATTGCTTCATACACAAAAAATGCCTTCATAGTAGGTGGTTATCCAAATGCAGGCCTGGCCCCCTGCCAGAAGTACATGCAATTTTTTCTTATCTAAAAAACTCTACAATTAAGAAATATAATGAAGGGCAGTCATTTTTCCTTCTGGATTTCCAAATTTTAGAAGTTGTTGTTTTGATCTGCATGAATAAACTAACCAATCTAGCAGCAACATGAAACTGAGCTTTCCATTTTGATTCTGCTCATCTTTCCTTACTTTCCTTTGAGAATACCCTGAGGTCGTAAGCAGAAAAGGATTACTACAGCAGGGCTTAGAAAGGCCTACGAGCAAGACTGGTCCCTGGCCGGTTCTGGAAGCTTGGATTTGGGGAGGCTCCCCCATTCCCAGACTGATCAGAATGGCTCTCATGTGTCTAAACTGTGCAAATAAAGTAGTTTATACCAAACACCTACTTTCTGGCTGGGAAGCTGGAATTCGGGGATGCATAAGGCAGATGGTGCCTCATGACCAGCTCCCAGTAAAGACTCTGGTCCGTGAGCTCTAATAAGCTTCCCTGGTGGACAGCACGTCTCAGTGTTGTCACAGTCTGTTGTTAGAGGAATTAGGCATGTTCTGTGTCACTCCACTTGGGAGAGGACTCTTGGAAACTCAGGCCTGGTGCCCTGGTTCCCTCCAGACTCCGCTCTGAACTAGCTGCCCTTCGCGGATCCTGCTTTGCATCCTTTTGCTGTAACAAATCGTAGCCCTGAGTGAGCAGGTCTATAAGCTGAGTCCCGAATTCCTCGCAGTGAATAATCAAACCTGGGGGTGGGCTTGGGCACCCATGCCATATGTCCCTGTGTCTAACTAACTACAAGTTTATAACAAGACAACTTCCTCAACAATTTCTGAAGTTTTCTAATCTGCTTATGTAGAATTTGAGAGGTTTCATTATTCCTTTTTGCTATCTTCTATGTAACTAAATAAAAGATGATTTCATGGTTCAAAGAAAAGTTGAAAACCATGCAACACAGTCAATATTTTGAGTGCCTGATATAGCAGATGTCAAAATATCCCATTTCTTTAAAAGGCAGTGCAGTGTAACTAATACATTTATACACAGCATTAATTCTGGAGATATATAACTGACCCTGGAACAATCTGGGTTTAAACTGCCAGAGTCCACGTCTATCCCATGATGGGTTCAAATTAAGAAAAGGAAGTGTGCAAAAATACAAAGCAAACCATGTTAAATGACAACACTTTTAATACTACTACCAGGAAGACCTGAGTGCTCAAAATGAGATGAGGTTCATAAAACTACTAAAGGCCACAGAGAAAAGTTTTGCTACCAAGTATAAATAATGAAGGGATCCACTGTTTCAGGAGAATGATAGGATATCGAGATCAAAACACAACTATCTCTTCCAGGGAGGCAAACACTCTTTGATCAACAAAAAAAGGGAACAGTGGCTCAGGAATGTTCATATTAAGTACTTTTAATTTAAGCCTCGAGGCCCACATGTGACACACTTAAATTCTTAAGGAACTTGTTAATATAATCTTCAAGGTAATGTCAGTTATTTCAGAAGCATCATGGAAAGTGAAGATGTTAAGACGTTAAAAGTTAAATATTTCAGTTTTTTAAAAAAACAAGGGAATTTTTAAAAACAATAGTTCAATAAAACTAAATCTAACTCCTAGCAAAATTTTAGAATGGATTACAAGAAGGAGACCCTGTGAGTAATAAAGAAAGAATAAGAAAATAAAGAGAAAGAGTAGTAGGAAGGGGGCTAGATTAATAAAGCCATGTAAACATCATCTCATACTTTCAGCTTTATAAGCAGTTTTGGGGCAGTAAGCCAGGGTATTATAATTAGCATCATCCATGAACTTCAAGCAGGCATCTGACAGTCTCTGCTGCTGCTAAGTCGCTTCAGTCATGTCTGACTCTGTGTGACCCCATAGACAGCAGCCAGGCTCCCCCATCCCTGGGATTCTCCAGGCAAGAACACTGGAGTGGGTTGCCATTTCCTTGTCCAATGCATGAAAGTGAAAAGTGAAAGTGAAGTCGCTCAGTTCTGTCCGACTCTTAGCAACCCCATGGACTGCAGCCCACCAGGCTCCTCCGTCCCTGGGATTTTCCAGGCAAGAGTACTGGAGTTGGGTGCCATTTCCTTGTCCAATGCATGAAAGTGAAAAGTGAAAGTGAAGTCGCTCAGTTCTGTCCGACTCTTAGCGACCCCATGGACTGCAGCCTACCAGGCTCCTCCATCCATGGGATTTTCCAGGCAAGAGTACTGGAGTGGGGTGCCATTCTGACAGTCTCAGAAAATTAAATAATTAAACATCAACTAGACAGTATGCCTATTAGAGTACACTGGAAACTAAAAAGTAGTTTCTGCAGCTGATTAATAGATGAATCCCTCAGAAGTGGTCTCCAGTTGGTTGCACACTGCCTGTAGTAAACATGTTTATCATTGATGACTTAGATTTAGAAATCTGAATGACTCTGGAGAGAGTACAAAGTCTAGACAATGGAAATCTCATAGGACAAATGTCAGCATCAAGACCAAGTGGGCCAATAACAGCAATATTAAATTTAATAAGGATATATGAATATAAAGTCTTCATTCACATTAAACAAAACCAAGTTCTGAATGGGGAGAAAGACCTGACTTGTCAGTGATTTAAAAAAAAAAAAAAAAACTTCTGAGATCAAATGAAGAGATCTGAGACTTTAAGGTGATGAACACTGTGACGTGACTGCCTAAAGAACACGAATGCATCACTAGTCTTCATGAACATTAACCATAATTTCTCAAACATGGTGAGTGAGCACCTCCACTGTACCCTGTACTGGCCAGACCACTTTGGGAACACTATGTCCACCTTGGGGCTTCATTTTAAAAGGGACAATGATCACCTAGAAAATGCCCAAGAAATGCAACCAGGAGGGTAAAATGACCTAGAAACTTAACATGATAAAAGATTAGAAGAGCCATTACAGTTTTAAAGGACTGGGGTTTCACAGGACAGATAACACTTTGGGAAATGCCATAATAAAATGGTACTGAAGAATATTATTGTCAGAGAAAACAATTTACAGTTGTTAAAAACAGAACATAAAAAAGTATAACAAACTATGTACAATGTGACTCTAATTTCACAATCATAGATGAATGATAATTACACAGAAAGAAAAATTTTTTAAAGTTAACAGTGTTTATCTGAAAGTGAGATTACTTGACTGTTTTATAAATTTTTTCGTTGAAAATGTTTTGCTTATGTTATTATAAATTATAGATCTGCAAAGTTGCATAAATTTTGAAATTTACATACTTGGTTGCTCCATCATCATATGTTCCCATTAAGACTATTGTTCCATCTTGTATGGCCTTCAGAAACTCAATAAATGGGGCCACATCTGGAAAAAAAAAAACAGAAAGGGTTAAGTGTTAATTTTTTTTTTTAATGACTAACCATCATGATAATCTCTTAGAACTTAACAGTACAAAAAATGAAGTGTTTGTAAATTGATAATTTCTAATGTAGAGAAACAAAAAGAGAAACAAATCTTATGAACAGGATAAAAATTAAGTTTCATATCAACTTAAAATTTCCCAATTCTGATTCACCCTGTGTGTGTTTCATACTGATACTCCAGGGGCTAAATGAAAAATCCATAGCATATTAAAGTATGACATGATTTCAAGTAAGAAGTTTAGGAGACAGGAGAAAGGTTCATGGAGTCCCTGAGCATATGTGAGTATATGTAAAGTTGTTTGCACAGATACTTTTCTAAAAAAGAGAACTTATATTTACTGCACAAAAGGATCTGTCATTTAAAAAAAATAATATAAATATGTACACAGCTGACCCTTGAACAACAGGGGTTTGAGCTCAGGAGTCCACTTATACACAGATTTGTTTTCAATAAATCCTACAGTACCATGTGATCCTCATTTAGTTGAATCCGAGGATGCAGAACTGATGGTACGGAGGGCCAATTATGGAACTTGAGCACCTGACGATTACAAGCTATCTGTAGAGGGTCCTGGAACCAGTCCCCTGCAGATACTGCGGGACAAGTGTACATACATCCATAGTGATTTAAGGAATCTTCTAGGAATATCTACTTACTATAAACTAGGGGAAGAAATGTAAGCTAGTTATCACTAAAAGTCAAACTAATTAAGGCAAATACTGCAGTCATTACCTGCTTCATCTGCAGTATTAAGATTCACAAAGGGTTAAGCCATGTTGGTGACTATAAACTGGTGATACCAAAGAGGCTGATTGAGAACTATCAATACAAATCATTCTACATCTTGAACTCCTTACAATGTCAGATTCCTAAATGCCCAAGTCTAATACTACTTCAAAACTATTCAGTTTCTTTCCACAGCAAAGGTTCCAAAGATTTCTCTAAAACTGGATTCTATCTTAAAATAACAGCATTTTTAATTCAGAAAAAAATGTAACAGAGCAGCTAATAAATAACTTCCATTTAAATCTAAAGACGGCAACTACTTCTAAATTTGAGGGGTATTTTCAGCGTAGTTTGCTGACTTGAGATGAAATACCAGAGCTTTCGGTCACATGACTGATTTCAACAACAGTTTTATAAGAGGTTTTCCATGTGATAAATTTTGTTAGAACCAATTATTCCTTTAGAATCTAAAACTGATGGCACATTTTAAGTTGATACACTTTTTGACAACATGAAAAGTTCTGATCTCATTTAAAAAATAAATAATACATGGCATCTCATTACAGGCTGAAGAAATATTAGAAAAGTTCAATGGTCTGAGAACAAGATAAAATTGGGAAGCCTAATAACTGCTGGCTTCCAGGGAACTCATAAAGTGGATGAGGAGGTGCAGGGGAGAGCCTCAACTTAGAAAAGAATCAACAGTTAAATCAGTGTTGGCCTTCCTTTAGACTTGCGGAAGAAGTCTCTCTTTCAGGCACCATCTTCTTTGAGGTGCCAGGTCCTTCCCTCTGCAGGCTGGTGACTAATTTCCACCTGCTCCTTGGAACTGCCAAATTAGGAAGATTATCTGTGGACTGCTCTAAGTACAGTAAACTGAAAAGACAATTCTACTCCTTCTCTCAAATATTCATCTATTTGAATAATAATCCTGGTTATGAACTTAGTTTTGAGACTGAAAATTTTATGCAAAAAAATCAATTCAGTAAGGTAAACACAATTACATTGGTTAAGCCCTTCTTCAAATTATTCTTATTTTTTTTTTTTTAGAAATTTCTGACAGAAACCCAAAGCAGCCTAAAGCTTTGAATTAGTTGTTCTGCAGAAAACAGGACTCAGACTTTAACAAATCTCAAGTGTGATTATCACTGCTCTTAATTACACGTCACCAACAATTTTTATAAAAAAGCGAAGTGTATCCAGTATGACTAACCATTTAAATATGAGCTGGACATTCAGTGAAAAGAAAATGAAAACCAAATAGTACCATTATTTTCTCATCAACGGACTACATTATACTGGTATGATTTAGTACAAGCAACAGAACAGTTACACGTAATTCATACTTACTTCCTCCCCACATGTCAAAATACCTGGTGTCTATTAGTTCTCCTGTTTTGCCTAAAAGAGATTGAATTCATAGCAAATTACATAACTGAAATATACTCTACATTGTATAAGACATATGATCTTGTCCAATGTGAATCCATTAGCAGAGAATTATTATGACAAATACTTAAAATTTGAATTGCATGCATCTAAAATTTTTTTCTAAAAAAGTAATTTTTGAATAGGACTTTCTCATTAAGCTGAAGAGTAGCAAACAGAAATTACTACTGACTTTAGATGATTCAAATTCAAAGTTATATATTTTTCATCCTTATGTGTTACCATCTTCCCTTATTTAAAAATTACCCACAAATACATAAACCTTAAAAAAATAAAAACAAATGAATCCATGCTATTTTATGTTATTAAAACAAAATTGCAAAAAAAATTATATTTAATTTCCTTTTAAAATGTTTTCTTTGCTATCAATTGGACAAATATGCATAGAATCTTTTATACATAGGAAAATGCAGAAACTAGAAACAAAAATCTCTCTCTCATTGTGAAAGCTATAGAAATTATTTTCCTACAGTATGAACTAGAGAAGGTGGGTATGGATTCTGTTCTCCCTACACAGTTTCAGAGGGTGACTGGGCCAAAAAGAGAAGTTTGCAGCTGGGTCTCATTTCACAGGTTCATATATTCAGATGTGATTTTTCAAGAACACTTGAGATGTTCAAGATTCAGTATGGACAATACTGAAAAATTATAACTGACTCTGATTCTTCATTCAGCCCCACACCATATGAAATAGTTCACCATCTTCTGTCATTCTACATACCCGCATTCATGTCAGTCTATATCACGTTCAGTTCAGTTCAGTTGCTCAATCGTGTCTGACTCTTTGCAACCCCATGGACCACAGCACACCAGGCCTCCCTGTCCATTACAAATTCCTGGAGTTTACTCAAACTCATGTCCATTGAGTCGGTGATACCATCCAACCATCTCATTATCTGTCATCCCCTTCTCTTCTTGCCTTCAATCTTTCCCAACATCAGGGTCTTTTCAAATGAATCAGCTCTTTGCATCAGGTAGCCAAAGTACTAGAGTTTCAGTTTCAATATCAGTCTTTCCATCGAACACACAGGATTGATCTCCTTTAGGATGGACGGGCTGGATTTCCTTGCAGTCCAAAGGACTCTCAACGGTCTTCTCCAACACCATAGTTCAAAATCATCAATTCTTCTGTGCTCAGCTTTCTTAATAGTCCAACTCTCACATCCATACATAACTACTGGAAAAACCACAGCCCTGACTATACAGACCTTTGTTGGCAAAGTAATGTCTCTGCTTTATAATATGCTGTCTAGGTTGGTCATAACTTTCCTTCCAAAGAGTAAGTGTCTTTTAATTTCATGGCTGCAATCACCATCTGCAGTGATTTTGGAGCCCAGAAAAATAAAGTCTGACACTGTTTTCACTGTTTCCCCATCTATTTCCCATGAAGTGATGGGACCGGATGCCATGATCTTCGTTTTCTGAATGTTGAGCTTTAAGCCAACTTTTTCATTCCCCTCTTTCATCAAGAGGCTCTTTATGTCTTCTTCACTTTCTGCCATAAGGGTGGTGTGATCTGCATATCTGAAGTTATTGATATTTCTCCCGGCAATCTTGATTCCAGCTTGTGCTTCATCCAGACAAGCATTTCTCATGATGTACTCTTCATGTAAGTTAAATAAGCAGGGTGACAATATACAGCCTTAATGTACCCCTTTTCCTATTTGGAACCAGTCTGTTGTTCCATGTCCAGTTCTAATTGTTGCTTCCTAACCTGCATACAGATTACTCAAGAGGCATGTCAGGTGGTCTGGTATTCACATCTCTTTCAGAATTATCCATAGTTTATTGTGATCCACCTTTTCTAGTCCTGTGGCCACTGCTGAGTTTTCCAAATTTGCTGGCATACTGAGTGCAGCACTTTCACAGCATCATCTTTTAGGATTTGAAATAGCTCAACTGGAATTCCATCACCTCCACTAGCTTTGTTCCTAGTGATGCTTTCTAAGGCCCACTTGACTTCACATTCCAGGGCGTCTGGCTTTAGGTCAGTGATCACACCATCGTGATCATCTGGGTTGTGAAGATCTTTTTGTACAGTTCTGTGTATTCTTGCCACCTCTTCTTAATATCTTCTGCTTCTGTTAGGTCCGTAACATTTCTGTTCTTTATTGAGCCTGTCTTTGCCTGAAATGTTCCCTTGGTATCTCTAATTTTCTTGAAGAGATCTCTAGTCTTTCCCATTCTGTTGTTTTCCTCTATTTCTTTGCACTGATCACTGAAGAAGGCTTTCTTATTTCTTCTTGCTATTCTTTGGAACTCTGCATTCAAATGGGTATATCTTTCCTTTTATCCTTTGCTTTTCGCTTCTCTTTTTCTCACAGCTATTTGTAAGGGCTCCTCAGACAGCCATTTTGCTTTTTTGCATTTCTTTTCCATGGGGATGGTCTTGATCCCTGTCTCCTGTACAATGTCACGAACCTCATTCCATAGTTCATCAGACACTCTGTCTATCAGATCTAGTCCCTTAAATCTATTTCTCACTTCCACTGTATAATCATAAGGGATTTGATTTAGGTCATACCTGAATGGTCTAGTGGTTTTCTCCACTTTCTTTAAGTCTGAATTTGGCAATAAGGAGTTCATGATCTGAGCTACAGTCAGCTCCCAGTCTTGTTTGTGCTGACTGTATAGACCTTCTCCATCTTTGGCTGCAAAGAATATAATCAGTCTGATTTTGGTGTTGACCATCTGGTGATGTCCATGTGTAGAGTCTTCTCTTGTGTTGTTGGAAGAGGGTGTTTGCTATGACCAGTGTGTTCTCTTGGCAAAACTCTATTAACCTTTGCTCTGCTTCACTCTGTACTCCAAGGCCAAATTTGCCAGTTACTCCAGGTGTTTCTTGACTTCCTACTTTTGCATTCCAGTCCCCTATAATGAAAAGGACATCTTTTGGGGGTGTTAGTTCCAAAAGGTCTTGTAGGTCTTCATAGAACCGTTTAACTTCAGCTTTTTCAGTGTTACTGGTCACGGCATAGACTTGAATTACCATGATACTGAATGGTTTGCCTTGGAAACGAACAGAGATCATTCTGACATATTATGTTAGGATTCCAACATCTGCAGCAAGATTTCATCAATTGTTAGGTAATTCTGTATCCTGACAATCTCATGGGAGGCTATCTATACACTATACAGCAAGTTGGATGCTTCCAAGAGAATGTGATGTAAACACTGAAATGTAGTGTCTCATCTCTACTCATAGCTGATGTTGTGGGAGGGTGGGGGGAGAGCTTTAATGTCAAGCTTGACTCTTTCTTACCTGATCTCTTGATATAAGAGTATATTTTATTTTGGGCCATATAAATATACCTATATACCACTATACCCTTATATCTACCATACCCATAAGGTAAAATAATTATTCTTACCATTTACCAAGGCAACATTGATTCCTCTTCCAACATTATTCTTAACACCACTCATTAAACTGAAGGGGGAAAAGTTAAGACAAATTTAGAATTAGATATTGCACATAAACATCCATCAGGGAAAGCCATTCATGCCAAAAAAAAAAAAAAAAAAAAACACCAGTTGGGAATGTTATATATACATACAGCTGTTTAGTACCACAGTGGAGACTGAAAGGTCTCTACCAGGTCAGAGAAGACAGTCTAACACTGAATAAATTTAAAAGCAACATTCTTAAGATTTCACAAATAGAAATATATATTAAAAAGTATTACAGTCAAAATACTAGACTCTTTCTTGCTGCCCTGCATCAGATTATGAAAGATCATTTTAGAAAATCCATCAAACACATGGACATCATGCTCACAGCCTGCACCATTCTCAAGGGAATAAACAAGGGTAAACTCTACTGTACTTTCTGCAAAGTTAATATGATACGAAACAGAGGTGAGATGCTACCAAAATCTTTTATAATCCGAAAGCAAGAAGATTTAACTTAATTGTGAACATTCTCTTAGTGATTACTGATGCAAAATTTCTCAATACCCAGAAGAAGGAATACTGTATTCATATAATTACAGCATTGAACTATAAGACTTGCAATGTCATTCTGCGGTAATCAACCTCCGCGGGCAGCTCACAGACCATTATGTAAAGATAATAAATACTGTGAAATGGAAGGTATGAGAAAAATATTTGCTTGTTATCAGTTCAGTTTGTTGAATTAAAATTATTAAACTAAAAGTGTAGGTACCTTTTATTCTAAAAATTCACAGTGATGTGCTGTTAAATGATTAAGAAGTGGTTTGAGGTGGTGGGGAAGTGAGTATGCATATATGTGAATACATACTCCTGTATTCATACATGATACATCTAGCTATCTGTCCTTTATCCATCTATCAACAGATATTTAGACTGTTTCTATCTCTTACCTATTTGAAATAATTATATTCTCAACCAACAATATAAGTTTATTATAAATTTTACTGACAGAAAGGATCTGAAGCACACAATTTCCAAATAATAAAATACATAGTTGATTATAAATTTCACTTAGCCACTGATTCTCACAGAATGTGTTATGATTTTCATGGAACTCATTTTACTTAACCTATGGTAGCAAGTGATGAATGAGTAAAATTCCAACACAAATGTTGCATGTTATTTCATTTACAGAATAAAACAAAGTCAGAAAAACCTCAAACAGTGAACAATAAAGACATATGCAGGAATTTCACTTCTCTGTCAAAGACGTGAGTGATATTTTTGTTGACTCACTGAAAGATAACTTCCTCAACTTTTGTGCTATTCTAATATCTACAAACATAACATACTTTTAATTTTACTCTGGACAATGAACACTTTCTCCCTCATTTTCTTAAGTCTAGACTTTGAGTCAGCAAAATTTTTCTGTAATGGGCCAGATAGTAAAGCAAGCACTAAAAAAGCTATACAAAGAGATATACCCAATAAGTAAATAAAGTCTTTAAAAATGTTCATATAACTCACAGGAAGGCAGTAAAAGAAAACAGAAACAGAAAACAGATAACAGAAAGTAATACAATGGCAGGCTTAAGCCTGAACACATCAATAATTATAATAAGGATAAATAGGTAAAAAATATCCAATGAAGATAGAAATTGGGATGGTGGATTAAAATAGGACTTGACTACATGCTGTTTATAAGAAATAGGTAGAAACAACCCAGAAGTCTACAAACTAATGAATGGAAATGAAATTAATGAAACTAAACAAAATGTGACATATCTATACAATGGACTATCATTCAGCCATAAAAAGAAGTGAAGTACTGATATATACTATAACATGGATGGACCCTGAAAACACTATGCTTAGTGAAGAAGCTGATCACAAAAAAACCCTATATATTATATACATATATATATATATATATCTATCTATCTATCTATATATAAAATGTCCAAAATAGGCAAATCTATAGAGACAGAAAGTAAACTTTCTGTCAGCAGAAAGTAACTGCTGTTACTTAGGACTGCTTGGGGAGAGGGCAGATAGAGCAGAGCACAATAGGAAAGGAGCAGGAGGACAATAACTAAGGACACAGCGTTCCCTTCTGAGGTAGGATAATGTTCTAAAACTGACTGTGATAATGGGTGCACACATCTGTGAATATACAAAAATCCACTGACTGTGTATTTTAAATGAATGTAATGTAAATGTACAGTCAGATCAGATCAGTCGCTCAGTCGTGTCCGACTCTTTGCGACCCCATGAACCGCAGCACGCCAGGCCTCCCTGTCCATCACCAGCTCCCGGAGGTCACTCAGACTTGCATCCATCGAGTCAGTGATGCCATCCAGCCATCTCATCCTCTGTCGTCCCCTTCTCCTCCTGCCCTCAATCCCTCCCAGCATCAGAGTCTTCTCCAATGAGTCAACTCTTCGCATGAGGTGGCCAAAATACTGGAGTTTCAGCTTTAGCATCATTCCTTCCAAAGAAATTCCAGGATTGATCTCCTTCAGAATGGACTGGTTGGATCTTCTTGCAGTCCAAGGGACTCTCAAGAGTCTTCTCCAACACCACACTTCAAAAGCATCAATTCTTCGGCGCTTAGCCTTCTTCACAGTCCAGCTCTCACATCCATACATGACCACAGGAAAGACCATAGCCTTGACTAGGCGAACCTTTGTTGGTAAAGTAATGTCTCTGCTTTTGAATATGCTATCTAGGTTGGTCATAACTTTCCTCCCAAGGAGCAAGCGTCTTTTAATTTCATGGCTGCAGTCACCATCTGCAGTGATTTTGGAGCCCAGAAAAACAAAGTCTGACACTGTTTCCACTGTTTCCCCATCTATTTCCCATGCAGTGATGGGACCAGATGCCATGATCTTTGTTTTCTGAATGTTGAGCTTTAAGCCAACCTTTTCACTCTCCACTTTCACTTTCATCAAGAGGCTTTTTAGCCCCTCTTCACTTTCTGCCATAAGAGTGGTGTCATCTGCATATCTGAGGTTATTGATATTTCTCCCGGCAATCTTGATTCCAACTTGTGTTTCTTCCAGTCCAGCATTTCTCATGATGTACTCTGCATATAAGTTAAATAAACATGGTGACAATATGCAGCCTTGACGTACTCCTTTTTCTATTTGGAACCAGTCTGTTGTTCCATGACCAGTTCTAACTGTTGCTTCCTGACCTGCATACAGATTTCTTAAGAGGCAGATCAGGTGGTCTGGTATTCCCATCTCTTTCAGAAGATTTAAGGGCCTAGATCTGATAGATAGAGTGCCTGATGAACTATGGAATGAGGTTCGTGACATTGTACAGGAGACAGGGATCAAGACCATCCCCATGGAAAAGAAATGCAAAAAAGCAAAATGGCTGTCTGGGGAGGCCTTACAAATAGCTGTGAAAAGAAGAGAAGCGAAAAGCAAAGGAGAAAAGGAAAGATATAAACATTTAAATGCAGAGTTCCAAAGAATAGCAAGAAGAGATAAGAAAGCCTTCTTCAGTGATCAATGCAAAGAAATAGAGGAAAACAACAGAATGGGAAAGACTAGGGATCTCTTCAAGAAAATCAGAGATACCAAAGGAACATTTCATGCAAAGATGGGCACAATAAACGACAGAGATGGTGTGGACCTAACAGAAGCAGAAGATATTAAGAAGAGGTGGCAAGAATACACAGAAGAACTGTACAAAAAAGAGCTTCAAGACCCAGATAATCATGATGATGTGATCACTGACCTAGAGCCAGACATCTTGGAATGTGAAGTCAAATGGGCCTTAGAAAGCATCACTACGAACAAAGCTAGTGGAGGTGATGGAATTCCAGTGGAGCTATTCCAAGTCCTGAATGATGATGCTGTGAAAGTGCTACACTCAATATGCCAGCAAATTTGGAAAACTCAGCAGTGGCCACAAGATTGGAAAAGGTCAGTTTTCATCCCAATCCCAAAGAAAGGCAATGCCAAGGAGTGCTCAAACTACCGCACAATTGCACTCATCTCACACGCTAGTAAAGTAATGCTCAAAATTCTCCAAGCCAGGCTTCAGCAATATGTGAACCGTGAACTTCCTGATGTTCAAGCTGGTTTTAGAAAAGGCAGAGGAACCAGAGATCAAATTGCCAACATCCGCTGGATCATGGAAAAAGCAAGAGAGTTCCAGAAAAACATCTATTTCTGCTTTATTGACTATGCCAAAGCCTTTGACTGTGTGGATCACAATAAACTATGGAAAATGTACAGTAAATGAGCTATATCTCAATACAGCTGTTTAAACAAAAGCAAACAGGAATGGCTATATTAACATCAATTAAAATAGATTTCTGAGCAAAGAAAAATATCAGAGACAGAGAGGAGGTTTGCATAATGATCAAAGGGTCAATCTAGCAAGAAGACATAGCCATTCCAAGTGTGTGTACCAAGCAATCAAGGTATAAAAAATGTGAAGCAAACCCAGGTAGAACTGATAGGTGAAAAAGACAAATCTACGAGTACAGTTGGACATGTCAATATCCCTCGCTCAACAGTTGAAAGACAGGAAATTAAAAAGAGTATACAGAATTCAAAACAGCATTAACCATCAGGGTCTATTTGACATTTAAAGAGTATTCTGCTGCTATTGCTAAGTCACTTCAGTCGTGTCTGACTCTGTGTGACCCCATAGAGGGCAGCCCACCAGGCTCCCCAGTCCCTGGGACTCTCCAGACAACACTGGAGTGGGTTGCCATTTCCTTCTCCAATGCAGGAAAGTGAAAAGTGAAAGTGAAGTCACTCAGTCGTGTCTGACTCTTAGCGATCCCATGAACTACAGCCTACCAGGCTCCTCCATCCATGGGATTTTCCAGGCAAGAGTACTGGAGTGGGGTGCCACTGCCTTCTCCAAAGAATATTCTACTCGCTGACAAATATACATTCTTTCCAAGCACCCATTCTTCCAGCACATACTAAGATAGACCATATCATGGGCCATAAAGTAAACCTCAACAAATTTAAAAGTACTGAAATCATATCAAATGTGCCTCCAACCACAATGAAATAAATAATAAAAGATAACAGGAAATTCTCCAAACATTTGTAAACTAAGCAATATACTTCTATATAACCTATGGGTCAAAGAAGCCTGAAGTGAAAAATTAAAAAACACAATGAAGATGCAGCTTATTAAAATTTGTGAGGCACAGCTAAACTGTGGTATATCCATAGAGTACTACTCAGCATTAAAATAGGACAAAATTGTTAATACAAAATAATTTTTCAAGACCATTATACTGAATGAAAAAAAAAAAACAAAACCCAATCTCAAATGCTTACATATTATATGATTCTATTTATACAATATTCTCAAAACAAAGTCAGCAAAGTGATGTCTCTGCTTTTTAATACACTGTCTAGGTTTGTCATAGCTTTTCTTCCAAGGAGGAAGCATCTTTTAATTTTGTGGCTGTAGTCACTATCTGCAGTGATTTTGGAGTGCAAGAAAATAAAATCTGTCACTGCTTCCACTTTTTCCATTTCTATTTGCCATGAAGTGATGGGACCAGATGCCATGATCTTAGTTTTTTGAATACTGAGTTTCAAGCCAGCTTTTTCACTCTTTTTGACTCTCATCAAGAAGTTCTCTGTACCTCTTAACTTGGTGCCATTAGAGTGATATTATCTGTGTATGTGAGGTTAGTCTTGATTCCAGCTTGTGATTCATCCAGTCTGGCACTTTGCATGATGTACTCTGCATATAAGTTAAATAAGCAGGGTGACAATATACAGCTTTATTGTACATCTTTTCCAATTTTGAACGAGTCAGTTGTTCCATGTCCGGTTCTAACTGCTGCTTCTTGACCTGCATACAGCTTCCTCAGGAGTCAGGTATGGTGGTCTGGTACTCCTTCTCTTGAAGAATTTTCCAGTTTGTTGTGATCCACACATTCAAAGGCTTTAGAATAGTCAATGAAGCAGAAGTAGGTGTTTTTCTGGAATTCCCTTGGTTTCTCCATGACCCAATGAATGTAGGCAATTTGATCACTGGTTCCTCCACCTTTCCTAAACCCAGCTTGTACATCTGCAAGTTCTTGGTTCACAAACTGCTAAAGCCTAGCTTGAAGGATTTTGAGCATTACTTTGTTAGCATGTGAAATAAGCACAATTGTACAATAGTTTGAACAGTCATTGCATTGTCCTTCTTTGGGAAGGTAATGAAAACTGACCTTTTCCAGTCCTGTGGTCATTGCCGGGTTTTCCAAATTTGCTCAAACATTGAGTGCAGCACATTAACAGCATCATCTTTTAGAATTTTAAATAGCTCAGCTGGAATTTCGTCACCTTCATTAGCTTTCTTTGTAGTAATGCTTCCTAAGGCTCACTTGACTTTATACTCCAGGATGTGTGAGTGACCATACCATCATGCTTATCCAGGTCATTAAGACCTTTCTTGTAAACCTCTTCTTTATATTCTTGCCACCTCTTCTTAATCTCTTCTGTTTCTGTTAGGTCCTTTGTTTCTGTCCTTTATTATGCTCATCCTTGCATGAAATATTCCCTTGATATCTCCAATTTTCTTGAAGAGATCTCTAGTCCTAACTATACACAGACACTGTACTAATTGCCAATTTCCATTCTGATACTGTACTATAATTTCATAAGATCTAACCATGGGGAAAATGGGTGAAGAGCACATGGGATCTCTCTGTACTATCTCTGCAACTGCCTGCAATTTCTGTAATTTTTTAAAAACTGAAAAGTAAAACAAAAACTCTACTCCAAGATCTATTGAAAAAGGAAAAGCATAAAATTTTGATTTGTAAAATTTTGGCTTCCCTGGTGGCTCAGATGGTAAAGAATCTGCCTGTAATGCACAGTTCCATCCCGGGGTCAGGAAGATTCCCTGGAGAAGGAAATGGCAGCCCACTCCAGTATTCTTGCCAGGAGAATTCCATGAACAGAAGACCCTGGAGGGCTATAGTCCATGGGAATGCAGAGTCAGACACGACTTAGTAGCATTTGACTATCTACTCATACTTGTGAATCTGCCTTCAAAATCTCACTTGTTCTGTAAAATTGAAAAAATGAAAGTCAAAGTTGTTCAGTCGTGTCCAGCTCTTTGTGACCCCAAGGACTATAGAGCCCATGGAATTCTCCAGGCCAGAATACTGGAGTGGGTAGCCTTTCCCTTCTCCAGGGGATCTTCCCAACCCAGGGATCGAACCCAGGTCTCCCACATTGCAGGTGGATTCTTTACCAGCTGAGCCAAGAGGGAAGCCGAAGAATACTGGAGTGGGTAGCTTATCCCTTCTCTAGATATTCCTGACCCAGGAATAGTTAAATAAAACATAGATCTTTTCTATATGTGTTAAACCAGGTTTGAAAGGTGGTCTGTAAGAAGTATCAAACAAGATTGCTGCATAAAACAGGGAAGTTTTGAAGTACATCTGTTCTACTCCTTTTGCAAATGTCTTATAGCCATCACTAATGTGAAGAAGCCACAGCGATGATTAATTAACCATTAGAGTTATAAGTAAGCATCATGGTGTCTTCTCCAGGAGAGATCATTTGTAGCGAGCAGCAGCAGCTGTGTATATCAGAGAGTAAAGAAAGGCAACAAAGCTACATGGTGACATGGGCTTCCCACAAGAGGGCAGTAGCTTATCAAGTTTTAAAAACCAAACTTCAGAGGAATTATATAGCCAGCAAAGGTCAAATCAGTAAAGATTTTAAATGTATACAGGTTAGTCACCCAGTACTAACACAAGCTGAAATACTTTTTTCTCTTTCATGAATATGAAGGTTCCCCCCACCACTCCACACCTGCAGGCAAATAGTTAAAGAAAATGATTATATACTCTATAGACAGATTCTACACCTTCAAATACAGTTTTGTTTCAAATACCTACAACATGTCCTGCTATTATGCCTTAAAATGATTTGTTTAGAGAAGGGTTTAACAAACTACAGCCCATGCGTCAAATCTAGCCAGCTGGCTGTTTTGTTTTCCCACTCATGAGCTTAGAATGGTTCTTATATTTTTATATAGTTACATTTAAAATGATTATGTAAGTATCTATATCATATCCTTGGTTTTATCTTTTGGTCCTCCCAGCGAAAAATCCCATCTTGCTCGTCAATGTGGAAAAAAAAAAATCCCTCAAAATAGTCCACCACGTAACTTCTGTACCAAACATTAAGATTATAATAAAAGATGAAGTATTATTCCCAATATCTAAAAAAATTATCCCCAATTCTCTCTCTCTAAAAAAAGCTATAATTCATGTATCATGTGACACCTTATATTTATACTTGGGATTTTCTAAATATTTCTAACTAATGAGAAGTTTGAAATCCATCTTATCTCCATACTATATCTTGACTGCATCTACTTGTCCTTTAAACCATGACCATGACCCTATTTTAATCTTTGTTTGTATTGGGGTTTCTAAGTCTTAGTCTACGATGATATTATAGATTTGATAATTCATGAGGAAGGGCTGTCCTGTGCACTGTAGGAAATTTAAGAGCATCCTTGGTCTCTACAAGCAGCACCTCCATAACTCTGATGCCCCAAAATGTCCACTGACCTTGACAAGTTTCCCCTAGGGAGAAAACTGCCCCCACTGAGAAGCAATGATCAGGACTAGTAGTCTGCAAAATGAGTTTGCGTATACTTAGAGCACGTGTAGGAAAATATTAAAATTTCTACTTACGTATTCTTAGGATCCACTTACGTATTTCAGTGAGCACACATGCAAACAAGTCTCTTGCCAATTGTGTGTGGGGGGGGGGGGGGGGGGAATCGAAAGGCTGTGCCAGCACCTGGGAAAGGCCCTCCAATTGCTCTGTCTACTCTTACTTCTCTCATCATTTTATCCAGCAGTCAGATCATTTTCTTCAATATAAATGAAGTGAAGACATGCCAGAGTTTGAAAACCTTCAACAACCTCTCAACACTCTCAGAAAAAGATCTCATCTCCTTTTCTGCACAGCCTGTAAGTTCCAACGACCTGGCAGTTATCCACTTCTCTCCAGCTCTTTTCCCACATTTGGCCTTAAAGCATGCTCTTTAGAATGGTCTTCCCCTGGCGGTCTTCCTTCTTATCCTTTAATTCTCAGACTAAATATCACTGTTTTAGAGAAACATTCCTTGACCCACTCAGTCTAAAGTTGGACACCCTGATCTCACCTCACTGCCCCCATCAGTATCTGTCACACCCTGCTCTCTGGGCAGGGTGTGCCACAATTTCTAACTATTTATTTACATTTACTTCTTAAATATCCTCCCTACCAGACTGTGTGTTCCACGAGAGCAGGAACTGTGCTCAGTAAATACCTGTTGAATAAAAAGTGGATGGAATGAGTGATGCTAAGAAAATTCAGACTTCTTTAAAATTTTTATGGAAAAATCTTTCAATATAGAATTAGAACATACTGGAAAGAAAGCACTAGACTGAATTGTCCCTACTGGTTCTCCACTAGGGATCCCTGGTCAATAGTTCAGTCCCCTGTTTCAAGGACTACATTTCAGGGCCTGGGGCATAACTATAAAATCCTATCAATTATTCACTGTGTCACAGGAATGGCAGAATAATTCCTGAAAAGTGGATGGACAGGTGGCCTGTCTCAGTTTTATGGTTAAACAAACTGAAATATAAATTCTACATGACACTCCCACTATGCTAGAACCAAATTCTCTGGCTCTAAGCCAATACTTCTTTTTTTAACCAGACTCCACTGCTTAATACACTTCTCTCTTCTTTTTAACTTATTATAATCTGTGAATAGACAACCTGTTATTATTTACTAGTTTAATCTCTTCTTTGAATTAAAACTTACATGCTTCAAGGGGACAGAGCTAATATGAAGATAGCTTGTCATGAATGGGCTGGGCATTCTAAGAGAACTTCCTACTTATTATTCAGGATCAAATATCTCCAAACAAGGTGAAAAGGGTGAATGGAACATTCTAAGGTAATGGGAAGGATGTTATTTAATGCAAAATCTACAAACTTCAAAAAGCCAATGCTTTCAATTCAGTAAAGCAAGACTATTATGAGTCATCAGAGGACGATGGATGAACAATGGATTATCATCAGCATGAGGATAAAGGAAATGAGCAGGGACCTTAGGATCACCTGGCTCAAGCTTTTAATTTTACAGTAAAAGTTTTATTCTAAGAGGCTAAATCCTACACACAGCTAACTGAAAAGAGGGGCGAGAATGAAAATGTTAGTGCTTCTATATTAAAAAGAAAAGACAAAAAGCTGGGAAAAACTGCCTCATTTCCTCCTATCTGTAAAATTACCTCACTCTTTATATAATTAAATGGCACATATATTATTTTATGTAAAGCCTATCATATATCTAATTTTTCAGACAAGACCCGATGAGAAGCAACCAACAAAAAGCAGGGTTTGTGACTTCAGAGCCAGGGACTTAGAAATGATAATGAGAATAATTAGAAAATATGGTATACACTGCCCAGAGCATGTGTGATGGCAAGGGTGTGATGAATACTAATGGGGGTGAGTGAAGTGAGGTGGAGGTGCCCAACTGTAGATTGAGTGGGTCAAAGAACATTTTTCTAATCCAGGAACTTCACGACAAGTGACACAGGAGTAGGAGACTAAAAAAGCGTAAAAGGTATACTTTGCAGAGCATCTCAATAAAAGAAACCATTCAGTTTAGTGGCAAGCAGTTCTGGGCCATGACGGACTTGAGGTTATTACTGGGCTATTTCACACTTCAGCAGGCAGCATTCAAACATTTAAAATGAGAAATGTTGGTTTGTAAGATAAAGCATTCATTATCTAGGGCAGTCCAGTTGACAAAAATAATTCTACTTGGACTTTCTGCAGTGATGGAAATGCTTTCTACCTGTGCTGTTACATTGGGTAGATACAAGCTGCATGTGGCTATTAGCACTTGAAATATGGTTGGTATGACTGAGGAAGTGAACTTTAATTTTAATTAATTTAAATGAATTAACTTTTCCCCTATTAGGAATCAAAATTAAATAGCCATCTGTTTCTATGACTATCAGGTGGGATATCAGGTGGGATATAGAAAATTCTTTCAGAGGAAATCTCTCATCTATACATGAAGCTGGATAAATGCTATGTTCTTATCACACTCTAATACAAAATTTAAGAACTTTAAGACTCCTTAAATGAGTGGGGAAAAATGCATGATGGAAATTGAAATCACTTTTCTTTAGTAAAGGCATGCCCAACACATTTTCAAAAGATCCAATAAACTCAGATTCAATTTGCTAATATTTAATAGTGCACCTTATACTTCCAAATAGATAAGCACTTACACATTGTCCTCCAGGCAGATTTTGGGTCCCACCACATTGGCTGCTCCACTTGCCATTTTAAAAGCAAAATGCTTCTCAGGGCAAGCTTTTGAGATTCCACATTTATATCTGGGAGGTTTTGTAGCTTTGGAGAGGAAAAAAAAAAAAATTTTTTTTTTTTTTTTTTTTTTTCAAAGAAAAAAATGTTAACAGATTCTGTTTAGTTTGCTTCATATCTCAAACCACAAAGGGCACTATGCAAACACCAAGATATATATATATATATACACATATATTTCAAACTACTTGCTAGTTTTTTTTTTTTTCTGAGAGTTTCAAAGAGCCTCAAACACACACACACACACACACACACACACACACACACAGAATCGCCTAAGAAACAAACTAAAAATGAATATAAATGGAACAAGTAACATGATCTTCATGAGGGCAAATATAATTTATCTAATTATTTTTAAGGTTTATTTTACAAAGCCAGGATGTGGGAGGTTTGGGATTGTTACTCTTCTTTTCCACCCCACATATGCCTGATGCATCACTGAATATCTGCTCACAAACTAAGTCTAACTAGGAATTCTCCTTTTACATACTTTCTATACTTAAAATACTGAAGCTAAAAAACATTAATGGAACAAAATATCCATTATAAATAAACACCCAAAATATCGAGCTATCCAATCAAATAGTTTTCTTATAACTTAAGAGAAAAAGAATAATCTATATGTAAAATACTGAGAGGAAATACTTACAACGTACAACCGCATCCAATGCTGATCTTGCTAAGGAAAAAAAAGTTATTTTAGTTAGAAAGACTAAGGCTATTGGCAAGTATCACTTTTTAACATGTATAGAGGTAACAGGTCTATTAAATGTGCTTGAATTATTACTTAGCATACAATAAATAAAATATGAATATTACTTTAGAGGAAAAGTGAGAAAGTAACTTTAGGCTACATAATTTACTACAAACAATCATGAGGAATTATGGGGGCATTATTTTATTACTGATAGAGCATTTTGCTTTTACTTTTACATTTTTTTTTTTTAGTTTTAGTTATTGTAAATGTAAATCCCAATCATACTACTAGCTATAATCACCACACTGTACAAATGCTGGGCTGGATGAAGCCCAAGCTGGTATCAAGATTGCCAGGAGAAATATCAATTACCTCAGATATGCAGATGACACCACTCTTATGGCAGAAAGTGAAGAAGAACTCAAAAGCCTCTTGATGAAAGTGAAAGTAGAGAGTGAAAAAGTTGGCTTAAAGCTCAACATTCAGAAAACGAAGATCATGGCATCAAGTCCCATCACTTCATGGCAAATAGATGGGGAAACAATGGAAACAGTGACAAACTTTATTTTGGGGGGCTTCAAAATCACTGCAGATGGTGACTGCAGCCATGAAATTAAAAGATGCTTGCTTCTTGGAAGAAAACCTATGACCAACCTAGACAGCATGTTAAAAAGTAGAGACATTACTTTGCCAACAAAGATCCGTCAAAGCTATGGTTTTTCCATTAGTCATGTATGGATGATTTGTGAGATTCCCTGGTGGCTCAGACGGTTAAGCGTCTGCCTGAAGTGAGGGAGACCTGAATTCGATCCCTGGGTTGAGAAGATCCTCTGGAGAAGGAAATGGCAACCCACTCCAGTACTCTTGCCTGAAAAATTCCATGGACTGAGGAGCCTGGTGGGCTACAGTCCATAGGGTCTCAAAGAGTCGGACATGACTGAGCGACTTCACTTTCATGTATGGATGTGAGAGTTGGACTATAAAGAAAGCTGAGCACCAAAGAATTAATGCTTTTGAACTGTGGTGTTGGAGAAGACTCTTGAGTGTCCCTTGGATGGCAAGATCAAACCAGTCAATCCTAAAGTTAATCAGTCCTGAATATTCATTGGAAGGACTGATGCTGAAGCTAAAACTCAAATCCTATAGCCACCTGATGCGAAGAACCAACTCATTGGAAAAGACTCTGATGCTGGGAAAGATTGAAGGTGGGAGGAGAAGGGGATGACAGAGAATGAGACGGTGGATGGCATCACCAACGTGATGGACACGAGTTTAAGTAGGCTCCGGGAGTCGGTGATGGACAGGGAAGCCTGGCATGCTGCAGCTGCAAAGAGTTAAACACAACTGAGTGACTGGACTAAACTGAACTAAACTGTACATTCAATTCCCAAACTTGACAATCTTATAACTGGGAATTTGTATCCTTTTAGCAACATCTCCTCATGACTTCTACCCTCTCCCAATTCTTGGTAACCACCATTTCACCTCTGTTTCTCTGAGTTTATCTTTTTTCCACATGTAAGTGATATCATTCAGTATTTCAAAGTTCCCTTTATAGGGCCTTATTAAAAATTGTTGCTCCTGTATGGTGTTGTATACATATGCATGTGAAGTCCGGGATAATATACATGAATCTATCTCAGAGGTTAGACTGAGAGATTTGGTGGGAAGAACACAAGAGGGCCAGTGAGGGTAGGAAGGTTTAATTTCCCTAAAATCACAATGTACTAGGTGTAATTAGGAAAAAAAAAAAAAGGTCATTATTAAGAGGATTTTTTCAAAAAAATCATTTATCAGTTAAAGGAAGCCAGAATTTCCTGATCAATCTTAACCTGAATGCAGTAGATCTTAACCTAGAAATCTACACGTAGAGCTTCTTAAAAGCACTAACATTTGATCCTAGCCTATGCCGTGTGTGAAGTTGCTTTAGTTGTGTTTGACCCTTCAAGACCCTATGGACTGGGGCCCTCCAGGCTCCTCTGTCCATGGGATTCTCCAGGCAAGAATACTGAAGCAGATTGCCGTGACCTCCTCCAGGGGGTCTTCCTGACTCAGGGGTTGAACCCAAGTCTCCTACATTGGCAGGTAGGTTCCTTACCATTAGATCCACCTGAGAATACAATACAGATAATCAACAGTATGTGGACAGCCATTTCTGGATTTGGCTAATAAGCACGTGGTGTCATAAATGCTTGCCAGCTGTTTGACTATAAATAGACATTTAGTTTTTAGTTCTGTACTGTTTCGGTAACTGTGAATTTCCTGTAAAACCAGTACTGAAAGAGAGAACAGAAAAGAATTCTAAGACTGAAAATAGTATGTAAATGTTTAAAAACAGGAAGATGACTAAGTAACTGAAGGTCATCAACTCTACAGAATACTCAAAATACTATGTACCACAGAAGTAATAAAGGCAATGCAGTCACATGGGAAAAGTTTAATGCATGGAATAAAGCAAAAAATAAACTTTATCTGTGAGTACTAAGAACATGCATGGATAAGGACATGGATAAAGACTTGAAGGAAATGAAAAATGATCAATTAGTAAATGAAGGTGCTGGGGCTCATTCTTTCAATTTCCTTAATTATATCATAAAAGGGAAAGATATATTCTAGACACCATCTGGTCCAAAGCTCTCACTTTTGTAAGTAAGAAAATGAAAATCAGAGAGTAACTAGCAACCAGTGATTAATAGCATGTAGACTGCTGGTGCTGCTGCTGCTAAGTCGCTTCAGTTGGGTCCAACTCTGTGCGACCCCATAGACGGCAGCCCACCAGGCTCCCCCGTCCCTGGGATTCTCCAGGCAAGAACACTGGAGTGGGCTGCCATTTCCTTCTCCAATGCATGAAAGTGAAAAGTGTAAGTGAAGTCACTCAAGTCGTGTCCGACTCTTCGCGACCCCATGGACTGCAGCCTACCAGGCTCCTCCGTCCATGGGATTTTCTAGGCAAGAGTACTGGAGTGGGGTGCCATCACCTTCTCTGAGCATGTAGACTAGAAAGTCTCAATTTCACTTAGACCTAAACAAACATATACTATCAGGCTCAGGTGTTAGAACACTGTTCAAATCAGGAATGCTTGTATACCTTACTTATGACAGGAAGATACATGGAAGACAGTGGGATCAGAACATGGATAATATAACAGCTCATTCACATACATGGGGCATCTATCAAGTACTTTATCATGTACTGTTGATTTGTTCATCATCTTGGGGCTTCCCTGGTGGCTAACACATAAAGAATCTGTCTGCAGTTCAGGAGACCTGGGGTTCAATCCCTGGTTGGGAAGATCCCCTGGAGGAGGGAATGCAACCCACTCCAGTATTGTTGCCTGGAGAATTCCACAGACAGAGGAGCCAGGGGTTGCAAAGAGTTGGACATGATTGAGCAACTAACACTTCTGTTTTAAAGAGAAAGAAACTGACATCAGATAGGTTCGCCGATTGGATTTGTCCTATCCATAATCAGTCATTGATTAGAATCAGTTTTCAAAGTCATATCTCATTCGAGCAGCCAAACTCATATCGCATCCCCCCCGAAATGGGACAGTCTGAGGTCTAGTTATCACAGGTACAAAAACCACTGGTCCTTTGAGAAGCTGGAGGCCAGGAGAGGGAGCTTTCAGGACCATTCTTCTGACTGCAGAATGGAGAATAGACTGCAGAGGGTTCAAGACTTGAGTCCACAAGCACAGGGACGCTGCTTAAGTAATCCAGGTAAAAAACAGGTAGCAGCTGAAACAAAGGTAGTGATTGTGGGTTCGAAAGTAGTCGACGGGCTCAGAACAACTAAGGCAGCAACACTGACGAGACTGTGGAACAGACCTGAAGGAGGCATGAAGTAAAAGAAGGAATGAAGTTTACTTCTAAGATATACGCCTTTAGAAGCATTCCTTCATCCATTCCCATGAGCCAAAGAAAAAAAACCACTATCTCTCACTCATGATGTTTGTTATCTAGCGAGGAGATAGGATGTGGGATGGCTGCTGAGTTCCCTGTGGACCTGTTCATTTTAAGATACTTTGAGATAATCTGGGTGGAAGTCTAAAAGCTGGCTATAAATAAGACCAGGGATGAAGATATAAACTGGAAAACTGGCAATTGATGAGGTCGTGCAAAGAGAGGATTTAAAATGAGGAGAGGGCTGATGAGAGAAATCTTAGAGACATCAATAACCTGCTAACATTCAAAGGAAGAGTGTAGCTGATGAAAAGATGGTAGAAGGAAAATCACAGATGAGCCTCTAAAATGATCAAACTGGTTTGACTGGGAAACTTGAGAGAGATTAATAAATAAATAATAATGTCATTCAATTTAAAAACTTTACTGGGATACAATCTGGGGTAAATGTTTCTTAATCATCAGACTTTTGAGCAAATCACTTCCATTTAATTGTGTAAGAGTAAGGGGAGAAAATGCTCAAAGGAGGGAAAAAAAAAAACCTTTGTGAACATCTTTTCAGATTAAAACTAATTTTATCCAGTATGTATATAAGCAAAAGTCCTCTATCTGGCCTACAGTTCTGAGAATTTTTAACACCTGGAGGGTAAACAGGTAACATTTCATAAATCAAACAGGATGGTTATAGAGTATGGGCACAGCACACAAACACAAAAATACCTCCTTTTCTGCAACTTTAATTCCTCAAACTACCTTGATGGCTTTAATTCTTAAGATCTTTCAATATATACAGTTCTTCACTTCAAGGAAATAACAAACATTTCTGATTTGTTTTTTTCAGTGAATGTCTTTCAATGAGTCAGGCTAAAGAAATCTAATATAATTATTTTGTACTTTAGTTTTTAATAATAGCTCAAGTGATTTACATATATATTATTTCAATGGTTTAAATTTAAAGGGTAAAAATAAATTAATAGAATAGTAAGGACTGAAGGCAACATTATATGTAAAAATAATTTGGACTATTTTCAGCACATCTTTGTTAAGTATCCATGTTGAAAACTAATCCTGTATTAAGCCACAATCATAAATAAGACTGGTAGACTGTACCCACACTGATGTCCTGGTGTGATACTGTATAGAATTTAAGATGTTACAAATGGGAAATTGAGTAAAGGGTATATAGAATCTCTCCATATTATTTCTTACAAATGAATATGAATCTATAATTATCTTAAAAAGTTTTGTTAAAGATTGCTTTAAAAAAATCACAATTTATATTTGTACATTCAACTAATTTTAGGTAAATTTTTCATTTGTCTTTTCTAGAAATATTTGTCTTATTTTTCTAAAACAGTACTATATAATCAACTCAAATGTAAATTTACATAAACTATCAAGTAAGTTATTAAATCAACAAATTGAAAAATGGGAAAAATTTACCACCCAAAGAACTATAGTTAACCTCATGAGGCCCTCTAAAATACTGATTATAGAAACAATCTTAATGCCAAGCTAAATTTAAGTTAGATGCTCAACAAATGACAAATACAACCATATCTCCATTTTTGCTCAATTATTCTGAAATGAGAATTAAAAATAACCACACAAATTAAATTTTCACCAATTCAATAGATTGGAATCCAATAAGGTTGTGTAGATGGATACAGAGTACAACTTCAATTATGACAACAAAATTAACCAGCTGCCCAAAGAATGCCTAAACTAAATAGCTAAAACACATACAATAAAAACTTGCAGGTTCCTAACACTAAGAGAAATGAAAATTAATACAGACAACTGCCTTAGTTAAAGTAGCTCAGTGTTTGTTCACAGCTGATGATCAGGGGCTTGTCAACTAACAGCCTTAAACAAATCCTACTTTGAAAACACTCTTTCTCTACACAAAAGTCCTAATCTTCAATTATCTACATTCATTTTCCATTCAATCAGCATGTACTATCTATAGGATCTGGTGCTAGATCCCGGGTGAGTCAGCAAGACATTACTGCTCCCAACATTTGTTCTCCAGTAAGGAAAGCCAAATACATGATAAAGAATAAAAGAAAAGAAATTCTATAATTTATGGCAGAATAAAATCAGGGCAAATTGAGATATAAGTACTAAGCAGTAGAACTGACAGTTTACAAAAAGGAGCAACAATCTAACAGGAAAAGAGGGAGACTCAAATACCATTTCTCCCAAGAAGGGGCACTCGTGCAGTTTTGAAAAACAAGACAATTAACAGGTGATGGGGAGAGAGAAAGAAAGATGTGTAGGTAAAGAATCAGCAGAGTTAAAGCTATGGTTTTTCCAATTGTCATGTATGGATATGAGAGGTGAACCATAAGGAAGGCTGAGTACCGAAGAATTGATGCTTTTGAACTGGGGTGCTGGAGAAGACTCTTGAGAGTCATAAAGACAGTCAATCCTAAAGGAAGTCAATCCTGACTATTCATTGGAAGGACCGACAGAAGCTCCAATACTTTGGGCACCTGATGCAAAGAGCCAACTCATTGGAAAAGACCCTGATGCTGGAAAAGATTGAAGGCAAAAGAAGAAAGGGATGGCAGAAGTTGAGAGGATTAGATAGCATCAACGACTCAATGGACATGAATTTGAGCAAATTCTTAAACAACAGATGATCTCTGTTCATTTCCAAGGCAAACAATTCAATATAACAGTAATCCAAGTCTATGCCCCGACCAGTAATGCTGAAGAAGCTGAACAGTTCTACGAAGACCAACAAGACCTTTTAGAACTAACATCCAAAAAAGATGTTCTTTTCATTATAGGGGACTGGAATGAAAAAGTAGGAAGTCAAGAAACACCTGGAGCAACAGGCAAATCTGGCCTTGAAGTACAGAATGAAGCAGGGCAAAGGCTAGTAGAGTTTTTCCAAGAGAGCGCACTGGTCATAGCAAACACCTTCTTCCAACAACACAAGAGAAGACTACACATGGACATGACCAGATGGTCAACAATGAAATCAAACTGATTATATTCTTTGCAGCCAAAGATGGAGAAGCTCTATACAGTCAGCACAAACAAGACTGGGAGCTGACTGTGGCTCAGATCATGAACTCCATATTGCTAAATTCAGACTTAAAGAAAGTGGGGAAAACCACTAGAGCATTCAGGTATGACCTAAGTCAAATCCCTTATGATTAAACAGTGGAAATGAGAAATAGATTAAGGGATTAGATCTGATAGACAGAGTGCCTGATAAACTATGGATGGAGGTTCGTGGCATTGTACAGGAGACAGGGATCAAGACCATCCCCAAGAAAAAGAAATGCAAAAAAGCAAAATGGCTGTCTGGAGAGGCCTGACAAATAGCTATGAGAAGAAGAGAAGCGAAAAGCAAAGGAGAAAAAGTAAGATATACCCATGTGAATGCAGAGTTCCAAAGAATAACAAGAAGAAATAAGAAAGCCTTCCTCAGTGATCAGTGCAAAGAAATAGAGGAAAACAACAGAATGGGAAAGACTAGAGATCTCTTCAAGAAAATTAGAGATACCAAGGGAATATTACAGGCAAAGATGGGCTCAATAAAGAACAGAAATGGTATGGATGTAACAGAAGCAGAAGATATTAAGAAGAGGTGGCAAGAATACACAGAAGAACTTACAAAAAAGACCTTCACGACCCACATAATCACGATGGTGTGATCACTCCCCTAGAGCCAGACATCCTGCAATGTGAAGTCAAGTGGGCCTTAGGAAGCATCACTATGAACAAAGCTAGTGGAGGTGATGGATTCCAGTTGAGCTATTTCAAATCCTAAAAGACGATGCTGTGAAAGTGCTGTACTCAATATGCCAGCAAATTTGGAAAACTCAGCAGTGGCCACAGGACTGGAAAAGGTCAGTTTTCATTCCAATCCCAAAGAAAGGCAATGCCAAAGAATGCTCAAACTACCACACAATTGCACTCATCTCACACGCTAGTAAAGTCATGCTCAAAATTCTCCAAGCCAGCCTTCAACAATACATGAACCATGAACTTCCAGATGTAAAAGATGGTTTTAGAAAAGGCAGAGGAACCAGGGATCAAATCACCATCTGCTGGATCATTGAAAAAGCAAGAGAGTTCCAGAAAAACATCTATTTCTGCTTTATTGACTAGGCCAAAGCCTTTGACTGTGTGGATCACAATAAACTGGAAAATTCGGAAAGAAATGGGGATAGCAGACCACCTGACTTGCCCCTTGAGAAATCTATATGCAGGTCAGGAAGCCAACAGTTAGAACTGGACATGGTATAACAGACTGGTACCAAACAGGAAAAGGAGTACGTCAAGGCTGTATATGTCACCCTGCTTATTTTAACTTATGAGCAGAGTACATCATGAGAAACGCTGGGCTGAATGAAGCACAAGCTGGAATCAAGACTGCTGGCAGAAATATCAATAACCTCAGATATGCAGATGACACCACCCTTATGGCAGAAAGTGAAGAAGAACTAAAGAGCCTCTTGATGAAAGTGAAAGAGGAGAGTGAAAATGTTGGCTTAAAGCTCAACATTCAGAAAATGAAGATCATGGCATCTGGTCCCATCACTTCATGGCAAATAGATGGGGAAACAGTAGGAACAGTGGCTGACTTTATTTTTGGGGGGCTCCAAAATCACTGCAGATGGTGACTGCAGCCATGAAATTAAAAGATGCTTACTCCTTGGAAGGAAAGTTATGACCAACCTAGACAGCATATTAAAAAGCAGAAACATTACTTTGTTAACAAAGGTCCATCTAGTCAAGGCTATGGTTTTTCCAGTAGTCATGTATGGATGTGAGAGTTGGACTATAAAGAAAGCTGAGTGCCAAAGAATTGATGCTTTTGAAGTGTGGTGTTGGAGAAGACTCTTGAGAGTCCCTTGGACTGCAAGGAGATCCAACCAGTCTATCCTAAAGGAGATCAGTTCTGGGTGTTCACTGGAAGGTCTGATGCTGAAGGTGAAACTCCAATACTTTGGCCACCTGATGCAAAGAACTGACTCACTGGAAAAGACCCTGATGCTGGGAAAGATTGAGGTTGGGAGGAGCAGAGAACGACAGAGGATGAGATGGTTGGATGGCAGCACCAACTCAATGGACATGAGTTTGGGTAAATTCTGGGAGTTGGTAATGGACAGGGAAGCCTGGCGTGCTGTGGTTCACGGGGTGGCAAAGAGTCGGACACGACTGAGCAACTGAAGTGAACTGAACTAAGAGATAATGAAGGACAGAGCAGGTTTGCAGGCTACAGTCCATGGTGTTGCAAAGAGCTGGACATGACCTCGAGACTGAACAACAAGGAATCAGCATGAACAAAGGCTGAGGGTTTGTGTCTATAGATCACATGCACATGGACACAGCAAGTGGGTGAGGGGAAGTACAGGTCACGAAGGTAAAAGCAGGCTGGAACTGAGTGCTATCCTGGTAGGGAGTTTAGATTTTACTCTGCAGTAGCTGGAAATACTGAAAGTTCAAGAGTTTTGAGAGAATCCCTCTGGCAGTGTTGACACAGGTAGATATCAAAGATGAGAAATAGACACAGGAACATCTCTGAGATGCCCAAATAAACCATCCAAACTAGAGATGATGATCCAAACCAGAGAAACACGGTGACCTCACCAAAAAGGAAAAAAAATATTCAACTTCCTTTGGCCTTGAGCTAGGATCCCATAACCATCTTCCTTTACCATAACCTTTCTTAGAAGAATGAGCTACAACACACTGTTTCCACAGCAACACTGAACAAGTCCTAAATGCCTTCCCTGTTTTCGCCCCACCCTTCAGTTGAAACCAGCTGTGCTCTCAAAGGAACCAGGCTGGCCCTCTGCAGTAACAGAACACAGCCCAGAAGTCAAGACATGTCTCACTACACTTTGCAACAACTATTCTATGCTTGATCCTGGATACCTCATTTTAAGTTGAGTGCCAAAAAATAGATGGTTAAGAGGAAAATAACCAGCACATTAAGAAGAATGGTTCAAAGGGAGGATTTCATAAATTGATAAGATAAAACCTTAGACAAAGATGGCCTGGTAGAGAATGACCACAGCTTAACTATGTGAGAGATCCAACAGGTAGAAGAAGACCAATGGACTAAAATTACTTGGGAGTTTAAAAGGTAGAATTCAGTGCAATACAAGGAAGCACTTTTAAGTAGTCATTGTAAGAAAAGTCACCTGAAAATGTATAAAAATAAATATGTACAGAAATTAAGGACTATGGGTCAGAACTGTCTAAAGCCCAATACCAGTACATGCTCTTTGGACAGGAAATCAGCCATCACCTGGGAACTTGAAATGCAGACTCTCAGGCCCCATCCCAGACATTGAATCAAAACCTGTATTTATCAAGATTCCCTAGAGAGATTCCTCTGACATCAAAAAATTGGAGAAACGGTGGTTTAAGGAGTCTTGAAACTAGATGTGAGAGGGAGTTTATTAGGTCTTGGGGATCCCTTCCAAATACTAACTTATGGAAAGCAAAACTCATGAACTATTCCAGAGATCTATAGGCTGTTTCATCTGATCTCTGCCTACTAGGTCAAAACACTGTTTCTATGTTTCACAGTCTGACCTTTCATTAGTAATTTTTTAATACTTTAAACAGTGCTCAGCCAAAGCTTATTCAAATATTTCAAATGTTAACTTATTTTATCAACTTAAAAGATTTTGTTTAAAACTGAAGTAAGGCAGCTTTTAGTGGGACATTTACAACACAGCATCAAAGAAATTGGTAAAAAGAAAAATGTTGCAGAAGGAAAATGAGGGCAGGAAAAGCAAGATGGATGTCTATGTCTATTTAAAATGTTTTATCATGACTCCTAATCACTTGCTAAGTGAGGGTTAGAATTGGCTCCAAGTTTTTAAGCAGCCAATTCAAATACAGTGTGATATCTTCTAGAATGTGCATTTAAAATGCCATGATTAATATCCCTAGGCACACATAAAATAGGCCCCATTAAATACATTCAAAATGTTGAATACAAGATTCATGCTTTATATCAAATTAATGGTAAGATTTTCTATTGTGCATTTTAGAATATTCTAATGAATTGCACTTACCAATATAATTACATTTTCTTTTCTAGACAGACTAAACAGAAGAGTGACTCAATGTTGATAACTCATAACAATTTAAAGACAATCTCATCACAAATGAAATTCAAGAAAGGGTGAAAAAAATAAAAACTTACCAAATAGATTTCCTAAACTTGCATCCATTTTTATTTCGAATACTTGAGAAATAACATAGAATGTCAGTAAAAACACTGCCACGGCGACCACCAACTTTGCAGCACCTATATACAGAGCAGAAAACTATTGAACATGAACTTATGAGCCCACAGAACTTTGTATTACGCATTACCATGAAAAAGTCTAAGTGTATATTAAAACTCCCTAAGACTATTAAATATCTAATAATACTTATTACTGGATTTTAATTTTACTTGAGTTACAACAAAAAGTATACCAATAGTCAATTTGATTGACTTTGCTAATCAAGGAAGTATGAGATTGGCTAGCAACCTAGACACAGGACTGTTTTAAGTCATCTGCTTAGTTCTCACATGTAAAAAAAAAAAAAAAAAAAATGACCTGCTATCAACTTCTGAGTGACTACACAAAAGTATCATGACTAATGGAATACCAACACCAAGTATGTGGGATGACTCACTTCCAGTCGTTTTCAATTATAAAGGGCAGTGCTAGACTTAGCATAGCATAGACACACAGGACACAAAAACACTGAACCTTCTGGAGACACTAAGGAGACAGACGGGATGTCCACTCGGCAAGGAGTTCTCAAGTGAACTGTAATGAGTTTACTGTCCTCTGCAACCTACATATCTCGTGGAGCACACAAGTACTCCTGGTATGGGGAACAATAATATCTCCCCTCGTACTTAACACCGAAGTTTAAGACATGCCTTCCCCACTCCTGCAGGACTTAATTCAGCACCTATTTCATTTGCTTCATAAAATGGTTACATGGTAAGCTCTGTGAACACTCTTAGCCTTCCATACCTATCTTTAACCATTTCTGAGTGCCTTACAAATAGCACTGCTACTAACTTATTAACTGCTTAATATGAATCATCACTTATCTTTCTCCTCCAGAGCTAAGCAAATCTTGGAAAGTAAAGTATGAGAAAGGAACAGAAACGAAAATGACCGGAAAGGAACGCATCTTCTTACTCTTAGAATTTCAGAGACATCTCATTAGTTCATTCAGAAACAATATTAATATTTTTCTGTATAATCTCCATTCCCCTCTCAGGTTACTAAAAATTTCATTTACAAAATGATGTGAAGGATCAACAGTCATCTCACTATCCTTGAGGAAACAAAGTCCCCAAGTGAGGCAAGTGTCCAAGATTACAGCTCTCTTAGCATCAGCACAAGAATAGGAGCCTGGGGATCCTGACCCAGCCCAGTGCTTTGTCACTAACAGCAAAGCACCACATTCTTCAGAGAAACCACCGGAACTCAACTCAATGGGTAAGGAAGAGGAAAAAAGAGCTGTGTTCATCCTAATTTTATAAACCTGAAATGACTGGGAATGCATCCTTACAGGAGAGGGAAGTGAATGAACTGAGTAATCAGAAGGGCTAATGACACTCTATAAACAGAAATGAGACGGCAAGGAAGAAGCCTAACTACTAATCAGTTCCCATCCCTGCCTCCTGCGCTGCACCTTCTCCGGCTCCCAAAACTGCCTCCTGTTTTCAAGACTGACTACGGGTCATCTGTGTGAGGAAATAAAATTCCACTGGGTTTGAACTCTTCCCTCATGCGGTCTAGCAGAGTGCCGTGAACATACTCTCAACATATGTCATACTCTCAATATGTTTGCTAAACAGATGAATGATTAACAGGTGGCATGTTTCTTCTTGACATTTAAGACCAAGGGCTGGAAGATTATGTCACATGACAGTCTAAACATCTCATTTTCTAAGCATCAGGGGCACGTGCAAATAACTTTCCCCATTCCTTAAAGTAGATAATATGAAACCTTGGCTGTTCACAACTGAAATATTAGGACGATTAAAACACCAAGTTCATAATATATGAACATTCTAGACTAAATTCCATTACCAAACTAAACATAAGCCTATGTTAAACAACTACATCATATTTATAAATATATACACATATATATAATATATATACACACACCATTTACTGAGTGCCTATGACAGAGCTAAATGCTTTATAAGCATAGTATTATTTGCACAGCCTTTCAAGATACTATTTCATTTTACAAATAAGAAAACCAAGGTGAAAAATCTAGATCACTTGCCTACTAAGGTCACATATCAAGTTAGCGACAGAACTTAATTTTAAATGAAGACTTACTCAATTACAAGAAACCATACCTAACAGAGGCAGAAGATATTAAGAAGAGGTGCCAAGAATACACAGAAGAACTTACAAAAAAGACCTTCACGACCCACATAATCACGATGGTGTGATCACTCACCTAGAGCCAGACATCCTGGAATGTGAAGTCAAGTGGGCCTTAGAAAGCATCACTACGAACAAAGCTAGTGGAGGTGATGGAATTCCAGTTGAGCTATTCCAAATCCTGAAAGATGATGCTGTGAAAGTGCTGCACTCTATGCCAGCAAATTTGGGAAACTCAGCAGTGGCCACAAGACTGGAAAAGGTCAGTTTTCATTCCAATCCCAAAGAAAGGCAATGCCAAAGAATGCTCAAACTACCACACAATTGCACTCATCTCACATGCTAGTAAAGTAATGCTCAAAATTCTCCAACCCAGGCTTCAGCAATATGTGAACCGTGAACTTCCTGATGTAAAAAGCTGGTTTTAGAAAAGGCAGAGGAACCAGAGATCAAATTGCCAATATCCACTGGATCATGGAAAAAGCAAGAGAGTTCCAGAAAAACATCTATTTCTGCTTTATTGACTATGCCAAAGCCTTTGACTGTGTGGATCACAATCAACTGTGGAAAATTCTGAAAGAGATGGGAATACCAGACCACCTGACCTGCCTCTTGAGAAATCTGTATGCAGGTCAGGAAGCCAACAGTTAGAACTGGACATGGAACAACAGACTGGTTCCAAATAGGAAAAGGAGTACATCAAGGCTGTATACTGTCACCCTGCTTATTTTAACTTATATGCAGAGTACATCATGAGAAATGCTAGGCTGGAAGAAGCACAAGCTGGAATCAAGATTTCTGGGAGAAATATCAATAACCTCAGATATGCAGATGACACCACCCTTATGGCAGAAAGTGAAGAGGAACTAAAAAGCCTCTTGATGAGAGTGAAAGAGGAGAGTGAAAAAGTTGGCTTAAAGCTCAACATTTAGAAAATAAAGATCATGGCATCTGGTCCCATCACTTCATGGCAAATAGATGAGGAAACAGTGGAAACAGTGTCAGACTTTATTTTTGGGGCTCCAAAATCACTGCAGATGGTGACTGCAGCCATGAAATTAAAAGATGCATACTCCTTGGCAGGAAAGTTATGACCAAGCAAGACAGCATATTAAAAAGCAGAGACATTACTTTGCCAACAAAGGTCCATCTAGTCAAGGCTATGGTTTTTCCAGTGGTCGTGTATGGATGTGAGATTTGGACTGTGAAGAAAGCTGAGCACTGAAAAATTGATGCTTTTGAACTGTGGTGTTGGAGAAGACTCTTGAGAGTCCCTTGAGACTGCAAGGAGATCCAACCAGTCCATTCTAAAGGAGATCAGTCCTGGGTATTCTTTGGAAGGACTGATGCTAAAGCTGAAACTCCAGTACTTTGGCCACCTCATGCGAGGAGTTGACTCATTGGAAAAGACTCTGATGCTGGGAGGGATTGAGGGCAGGAGGAGAAAGGGACAACAGAGGATGAGATGGCTGGATGGCATCACCGACTCGATGGACATGAGTTTGAGTGAACTCCGGGAGTTGGTGATGGACAGGGAGGCCTGGCGTGCTGCAATTCATGGGGTCGCAAAGAGTCGTACATGACTGAGCGACTGAACTGATTAAAGGAACTAGGAGAAAAGAAAAACTCTAAGAGGCAGAGAAGTTGGAGGTGGAGAAACTAACTGGTAAGAGAATAAGCAAAAGATCGCCGAGAGAGGCAGGCAGGCGAACACAAGCAGCACCTCCATGATGATAGTCATGGACCTTCTATTGCAGAAGGGCTCCTCCAGAGCTGTCACCATCCACTTCTGGACTTGGAAGGGCCTACCCACAGCACACCACAGTTCCCACTCCACCCACGAGAATTCCTCTTCCTTTCAGCCATGGATTGCTCTAGTCCAAGAGTGTCCCTATTTATCATAGACCTAGAAACAAAAACTTGAGATATTTACTAATGTCTCACTGTAAGAATAATGGCTATAAGGATATTTCAAAGCAACCAGGATCTTTTTTTTTAATTAGAAGAGATTAATTAGTCTAAAAGCAATAAACTAATAAGCTAATCTTCCTATTCCTTCATTAACGGTAGTCCCTTTGAGACCAATACTAGGAAGCGTACCAAACATAAAATCAGCATTCAGTGAATAATTATGCATCAATTAACCTTGGTATTATTTGTCAGAATCAGAGAAATGGGCTAGATGACAAAGCTAATTTCAACTAGAATGAATGCAGAATTATGTGAGAAAGAGAAACTTGCTTTATTCTGGGCTTAAGTAATGTACTTTTAGACCTATACTCTTAGAGATGTTCCTGTAAGTATATTTTGTTTACTGATGAGATGATAATCAAAAGAAGGACTATCTTGATTTTGAGAAATGACAAGGTCTCTCCTAGGATGGACACACACTGCTGCTGCTGCTGAGTCACTTCAGTCATGTCCGACTCTGTGTGACCCCATAGACAGCAGCCCACCAGGATGCCCCGTCCCTGGGATTCTCCAGGCAAGAACACTGGAGTGGGTTGCCATTTCCTTCTCCAATGCATGCAAGTGAAAAGTGAAAGTGAAGTCACTCAGTCATGTCTGACCCTCAGCGACCCCATGGACTGCAGCCTTCCAGACTCCTCCATCCATGGGATTTTCCAGGCAAGAGTACTGGAGTGGGGTGCCACTGCCTTCTCCTAGACACACACTACTTAGTGGAAATGTCTATGTAAAATGTGAATGTCTTCTATGGCAGTGGCTGTGATGGGGTGCACATACACACACATACACACATATACATAAAACTAGGCAAACAAGCTTAATGTATAAGGACATAAACATAAAAACCTAACTTAAAATATTTAGCATAAATAATTTCAACAAAAGTACCCCCAAAAACCTTATACAGAATCCACTAAACGTTCCATTTGTGATTTGCCAACTACTTGAAAAGGTAAAAAGGCTAAATAATGATTTAGTTTGTTATATTCAGTTGCACTCAATATAGAAAATGATTATTTTTTTATAACCTCATTCAGTCATTACAAAACAAACAGGTCACACAAGAAGTAAAATCATTCCTACTGAATTAAGTATCTTACCTGCTACCCTCATGTTTGGTTTTTCAGTCTCTGGCACTTTTCATTCAATAAGCTCCTAAAATCAAAAGAAAAGGCAAGTATCATTAGGTCTAGAATGAGCCTTCCTCCCTAGATTGAGTTTAATTCGGAGTCAATGTGCGTGCGTGGCTAAGTCACTTAAGTCATGTCCAACTCTTTGTTATCTCACAGACTCCATTACCTCCAGGCTCCTCTGTCCATGGGATTCTCCAGGGAAGAATACCGGAATGGGTTGCCATGCCCTCCTCCAGGGGATCTTCCTGCCCCAAGGACTGAACCTCAGTCTCTTATGCCTCCTGCACTGGCGCAGGTTCTTTACCACAGCGCCACCTGGGAAGCCCTTGGAGTGTATATATTAAATAGATGTCATGAAATCTTGGCGTGTATATATTAAATAGATGTTATGAAATTTCTAAGTATTCTACCAATATTAAAATTTAATGGAAAAACCCCTTATCACTGGGCCTGTCTCCTTCCACTGGACCATAAAAGTTCCTGAGAGGAGGGTGTATCTAAAATTACTCCGTCCCCCAGCTTCCAAACTGAAGGATCGCAGGAAAACCTGCCATCAGGCATGTGGACAGAAGATAATGCCTATTGTTCTCCATGATTACCCATCTGTAACAAACTTTTGATATTTAGTTCCAACCTTCAGTTTTCAGTTGAGATCCAAAGAACTTAAGCTGCTTATCTAGTCAGGGACAAATTACTTGAGAAATGGGGCGAGGATTTATGTCTGCTTGCTCCTGCTCCAGGGCTCACGCCAGTATATGATGCTATTTCATTTTTAGTAGGACACAGTTCAGGTGTCACTATAATAAGCACTTATAGGAAAGGCACCTTATCTTAGTAGCAGGGTTCCTCTTCCTCTTCATGTTTTCAATATAAGTTTGTGAAAGAACATATTTAGACATATAGAACTGCCATTTTAAATATCCCCAGCAATTATGATTATCGACAGTGTATGTTATACATCAAATAAAGAAACTATAATTTTATATTACTCTAATAACAACAAGAAGTAGGTATTGGAAAAAAAATCTGTGTATAGGTTTGTGTGTTTCCCCCTAATAAGTAACTCAAGATAGGCAAAAAAAATTTTTTTTAAAAATTAGGAAACCAAGTATATGAGTTTGATAGGAACTTCCTGCTCAAGGTCAGCTGGACACCTTCCACAGTTTACTCAATCTCTTGTACAGGAAAAGAATTCAAAAGAAAATTTTGATTAATAAAGTACACCCATAAAAACATATATTTCTTTATTTTAGATTGTATTTTAACCCAGATGTTTCAATGTTGCTGTCTGATCATGTAATTCATAGAATGGCTCAAATAAAAACAACAGCAGATCCCCGAAGGACGCTGAGAGGAAGTGAGATATCCAGTTTTCTTATTCACCAATTAGGAATTATCGGGGGTGGGGATGGAGAGCATAAAAAAAGAACCAGTGTTTCTTATGTGAATTCACTTCCTTCTGCTCAATCTATCCTGAAGAAAATATCAACATTCATACTAGTACTGAACTGAGCATTATTGATTTCTTTTCCTTTATGAGTTATCTGAACACCTTCTATATAATAGGAAAAGTCAATGTTACATATCTGTTTAAACAACTTACTTAGCCACAGGCCAGGAAAACATTAAAAGGAAACAGATACTGAAGTAGCCACAAGCCACCACATAAAAGCTGGGGCGGGGGGCAGGGGGGGACTTGGCTTCTCAAATGAAAACCCCAACTAGTTATAAATCCTCTTTTGACTTCCAGCTAAATAGAACACTATGTTCACAACACACACACATGCCTTTCCTCCCAGCTAATACTGCAAAATATCCTCACTCTTAACTGAATGTGGCCTGGGATAATGTCTTTGGAGTATGATCACCAGTTGAGCAGACACCTGCTGTTCTATTTCTTGGTTTCCATTACCTGCCAAGGAGGTCACACCTGTACAATTACAATCACTGCCTCATGTACTGCCCCTCATTTGGTCTGCCTAACCAGCCTGCTTCTAAACTTCCCACTAGTAAGACCATAATACAAGCAACTACAATGGTCTAGCAGAATTCATGTTTTCCATTGAACTTCTCAGAGAATAACATTTAATAAAATCTCTAAAACCTCATCAAATCTCAGCCACAAACACATTTTTAGTTTGCTTAAGAAGCAAATTAATGATGCAAGAGTGTAGATTGGCATAAGGAAAGAATACTGAAAATATTTGAGAGCAAATCAAGGAGCATCTGTTTACAATGTGCTAATTCCAAACCATTCCTAACTTGTCTTCTTAGAAGGACATTAAAAACAAACAAAACATTTACAGAGAATTGTCCCAGGAAAGGAACATCTTAATGGAGTCTGGTATTCAACTCAGGCTGAATCTCCAACAATCAAATGGAGGCAGAACAGGTCCAGAGAAAATGAACACATCAAAAGGAGGGACAAGGCCTCTGCTAGAAATTCAGAGCTCTTTAATTCAGAGTCAAGAGGTGAGAATTTTATAACTGTTCTTATATATTCATTTAAAAAAAAGATATAAAAATTAGAGCCATTTACCAAAACAGGAATATTGGTGGGAGGAGAGTGTTTTTAAAGATTATATATATATATAGTATATTTGTGAAATACACTTTTCTCTCTCCTCCCCCTCAACCCAAAAGTGTAGTCTAGGTCAAAACAAGTTTCCCTGTATTAGATCAATGATTACCCATATCATCACTTGCTAATGTGTAAAGTGCATAACCATCAGAGTCCACTGCAAGCAGGGCCACTGTGCTGGCTCTGACCAATGAGACACCATTCTGGAGAAACACTAATTAAGTAAGTAATCTAGACTGAAGGAGGGAGCCTGAATTAGGATCTCTGATCGACACACTAGATTTCTTCAAATTTCTTGTAATTTAAACATTTCATTTAGCCCAACCATCTACTTTGATTTAATTTATGGAGTTTAGCTAAAATAAGGCCTGAATAAACGGACCTTGTCTTAGAATCAGTCAACTGATTCTAAGGGATGATGGATAAAAACACAGGTGAAATGATACTGCCATTCTTTCCTTGAGAATGGACTCAAGCTATATCCAGTGAATTAGAAGAGCACCATTCTACATCAACAAAATAAGCCATAGGAACGATTATTCACCATGAGTGTAAGGCTGTGCCAGTTAACAAAAACTAGGTAATGAGGCAAACAGCTGAGTAAATCACACATTCTTATTTCATGTAATCTTCCCAACAACCCTACAGCATTATAGATGAAGTCAAGAGATTTGTTAAAGGTCATATAAAAGGTAAGTGAGAAGCTGATACTGTAAACAATTCTACCTCCCTTTCACCTCAGCAGCTCTCTGACATGTTCTAAGAAGCTTGTTGACAAAATTCCATCCCAATCAATCTGGCTTTTGCAAATTGCTCTGGGAATCACTAATCCCTGCTGCCAACTAGCCACTCTAGGGCTCTGAAGGTTTGTCAAAATGACTAAGCCTGTGTATTAGAACACTTCGTGCAAGACAGAAAGGCCACAAGAGAATGAAGTATACCAACAAACAACAATCACTTAATTAAACCAGAAGAAAATACAATTATACACCAAAAATATCAGGAAAGCTGACTCATTTGAAAAGACCCTGATGCTGGGAAAGACTGAAGGCAGGAGAAGGGGACGACAGAGGATGAGATGGTTGGATGGCATCACTGACTCAATGGACATGGGTTTGGGTGGACTCCGGGAGTTGGTGATGGACAGGGAGGCCTGGCGTGCTGTGGTTCATGGGGTTGCAAAGAGTCGGACATGACTGAGCGACTGAACTGAACCGCTCCATTCAATCCACGTTTAACTCAGTTATGGCCAAATGGCAGGATCAGATCAGATCAGTCGCTCAGGAATCAGGGATCAGGAATCAGGAATCAGGGATCAGGAAAGATCCCCTGGAGGAGGACATGGCAACCCAGTCCAGTATTCCTGCCCGGAGAATCCCATGGAAAGAGGAGTTGGGTGGGTTACACTCCACAGGATCTCAAAGAGTCAGACATGACTGAGCAATTGAGTACATACACACAAGGTAGATATTAATAGACAGGGAGATAGACAGACAGACAGATGGTCTCCTATTGGTTCTGTTTCTCTGGAGAACCCAGATCACCTCAAGACCAGAATGTAATAGATGAAATTTTCAGTCCCAGAGCAATAAAAGAGAAAAATGACACAATGCTGAAATCTAAAGAATGCTACAGCTAAAAGTCACAACGGGAAATTATTCTAATATTATGTTTACAAATAACAGTATGGTATTTAAAGAAAATTATTTGCAAAAAATACTTGCATTTATGTAAATAAATGTAAATAAAACAGAGCAAGTGTTGGCAACTTTCTGTAAAAGGGTCAGAGGGTAAATGCTTTAGTTCTGTGGACCACAGTGTCGAAGTGAAAGCGTAAGCCCCTCAGTAAGGTCCGACTCTTTGCAACCCCATGGAATGTTGCCCGCCAAGCTCCTCTGTCCTTGGGATTCTCCAGGCAAGAATACAGAGTGGGTTGCCATTCCCTTCTCCAGGGGATCTTCTGGACCCAGGGACTGAACCCAGGTCTCCCACGTTGCAGGCAGATTCTTTACCAGCTGAGCAACCAGTGGACCACAGAGTCTCTGTCAAACCTACTCTGCTCTGTGGGTATAACTGGAGAGCAATTGTTCACAATACTGAAACAAATGGGCCCAGTTGTGTTATAAAGAAAAAATTTTATTTATTAAAATTTTCACATTATAAGCTATTATTCTGCTTTTGCTTTTTTTCTTTTTGATCACTTAAAAATACAAAAGCCAATCTTGGCCCGTGACCCATTAGACCGATCAGTCATAATTTGCCACCTGAGGTAAAGGAATAAAAAATGAAATTGAAATTTAAAAAACTTTTAAAATAGAGGAATTAAAAACTTTCCTGACCATGCTCTAATATGCTAACATTTCTTGCTGGACTACCTGCAGTATACAATTCCCATATGGCTTCTATGGGACCTCTGAGCAGAACCAGTAGAGAGGAAGGGCCGATCAAACAACCCTGAATTCTCTGTTCCATTCATATTCACCACACATTTTCACAATCAACTGCTCTCCACATAAGAAGCATCTACTCAATGAGAAGCAACATCACAGATCCTCTTCAAAAAAAAAAGGAAGGCGTCTTTCCTTTCCTACAGATGAAGCTGTCCACCTACAGTAAAGACAGGAATAAATCTATAGACTCTGGAATGTTTTTCAAAGGATCCCAGGAGACATTAAAAAAAAAAAGGAGGAAAAATTAATCTCATTATATATCCTTTCATTAACTGTAAAAATGATGATGAGGACAGCTTAACTGCTAAGTGTTTAAAAGTGATTGCGTGTGTGTGTGTGTGTGTGTGTGTGTGTGTGTGATGGACTTTAAAAGGGCGAAAGGATATGGGTAACTGTGTCTGATCAATTTTTTAAATTTCAAATATTTAATTTTAAGGAACCTTTGCTTTAATAGAAAGCTGTCACTGTATCAGGTGCAGACTGTTCTCAAGTACTCGTCTCATCCAGATGCCACTGTGCACACATCTTCACCAAGAGGGATACATTTTTGAAATAACAAAATGGAGAGGGTGAGAAGACTGTATTCACTGGAAAGAATCTTAACATTCAAAATATGAGAGTTGCTAGCATCATATTATAAGTATTGTGAATTTAATAGAATTTGCTGTTTTCTGTTAAGCAACAGAAAAAAACCCAATTACTACCTTGAAAATATTTTAGTTCTCATAGGAGACTCTGATACAAAATCCTAGAGAATGGATGTTTCTAAAATCTACCATTTTAACACACACATGTGTCAGACACCTAAGTGGAAGTATGACCTGAAAATGATTAAAGGGAAAAAACTGGAAAAGTATCCTAGGTTTTTAAATGATCAAACTAATCTTACTAGAAGGAAAAAGAAAAGAAAAAGGAGCTAAAAACAAAGTATTTGGGAAGGAAAGGAGGACATCTGTATAATTCTACAGTGCCAAGAATATATTCACTTTTTCCAAAGATCACTGAGGAAAATGTAAGCGTATCCACTCTCCTGCAAAATAGCCTTCAAAAAGACGAGACTACAAAGCAACAGACCAAACACTTTAAAATAATAATCAATAGATCCAATAAGTGAGTTTCTTTAGAAGGAAATGGTAATATTCTACTGAAAACCTCAAGAAGAGAGGGATACAAATGATCTAATCCTGGATTTGAAACTTTTCTGAACTAGCATCATATGGTTTTACTTATTTTCTTAATAGCGTCACATTGAAACTACATTAAAAAGAGGATTAGTATCTAACTGGGCCTCAGAAACAGAATTAAAAGCATACTACGGAAAAGCACAAATGAGCCAGAGGGCACCTCTCTCCCTGAAATATTCTGGGTGCACTCAGCTTTCCTCTGTAGTCCACCCACCATAAATTTGCTTTTATTTGCTTCTCCTGGCAGTGCCTGGACAAAGTAACACTTTAGAGATATTCAGTCTGATCTGCAGCAGCTGGATAAAATTCCATTCTTTTAAGAATGAGACAAGACAAACTGTAACTGTCATCCTGTCTTGTCCCTCCAGTTAAAAACCAGTTACAAGCAGCCGTGCTAACCATACAACTGTCCTGCCTGTCCTGACTCAGCCCCAATGACAAGTGGAAGGCAGGAGGGGGAGCTGAGCCTGCCAGACCACACACACCACTCTGTAAGCGCAAAACTGTTTCAACGCTGTTCACCCAACACCGAGAATTCCACAGGACAACTCCCTCCACTAACATGAATCAGCTAGAGACCTAAAGTTCTTTCCTCTTCAGATAGTTGAGATATTAGATATCTGAAATACTTCAGTTGATCAACAAGCATTTAAACATGTTTTCTGTAAATACTCCAAGTGATTAGACACTAAGTTGACATGTATCCCCCTCCCCCCCACCCCAAGACTAAGCAGCTTTCTACAGACAAAAAATATTTCATTTGCCAAAATGATGCCACTGAAGGAAGCAGCACAGCAGGAGGGGCTGTTCCTCCCTGAATTCTCACTGGTGAAGAAAGATTCATTTTAACCTATGTTTTAACCTATTCTCTTCTTCAGGCCCCAATGTTCCACTGTGGTGTTTCATTTCTTTTGAAGCTGGTAGCCAGAATTCTGGTTCACTGTGACCCACTGAGAAATGGGCTTCCCTGGTAGCTCAGCTGGAAAAGAATCTGCCTACAGTGCAGGACACCCTAGTTCGATTCCTGGGTCAGGAAGATCCCCTGGAGAAGGGATAGGCTACCTACTCCAGTACTCTTGGGCTTCCCTGGGGGCTCAGATGTAAAGACTCCGCTTGCAATGCAGGAAACCTAGGTTCGATTCCTAGGATGGGAAGATCCCCTGGAAAAAGGAATGGCTATCCACTCTAATATTCTTACCTGGAGAATTCGATGGACAGAGAAGCCTGGCAGGACAGTCCATGGGGTCGTATTTCACTAAGAAATGGAGTATTTCTTGCCACAGCAGTAACCAAGAACGTCTCAGTCACAGAGATTCCAGCCCTCCAATGTGAGTTCCTAAGCCCTAAGGGCACTCAGAAAAGAGAATACCTGTGATCTAGCAGCCATCAAAATACAGCCACTCCCTACAGAGAGTTCCAAGAAAGTTCAAGATGTAGAAAACACAGGATACCGGACCCAGATAGCTGAGATACATATGAAAGGAATGATTTCAGTGAGCCCAGACTCTTGGAATAAATTCCTTGAGTTATCTGGCTTCCTTTAATTAACAATAATCTTTTGCTGTTCGGACTACCTGTCCCTTGTTACAAAACTTCTATATAACCTGTCCCCCGCATCCCCTCACTAGAGCAGTTCTCACAGGGTCACTTGAGATGCTGTCTCCTGGGCTTAAAAGTCCTAAAAATTCCACCAAGTAAAACATAACTCTCAACTTTTAGGCTGTGACTTTTTGTAAGTCAACACCAAACTTGGTGCTGACATCGATTATTACCACAATATCCTAAAACTACTCAACACAGGTGGCTGGTGTATATGCATGTAACTGGCTAGCTGGCATCAGGGGTTATGAACTCTCTAACAGAAGAAAGGGTGACAAAAAAGAACTCAAGTGAGCAAGCCACACCAATGTCACTGTAGCATAAAGTACAAATTTTAATGGATGTCACAAAATGGAAATCACTGAAGTACATAGAAGCTTAAAAATAAGATTTCTGAACTGATCTGCAACACCTACACATAAAAGACTGGAAATGGGTATGCTGAAAATAACATGGGGCCAAACTAGAGTGCATTACACTCTGATAACAGTTACATTGCATTTTAAAACAAAGGCATCAGTGTAATCTTCATTACAAACACATGTCAAGTACAGGCATCGTATGTTAAACTCTATTATAAACAAATTTGACAAAGTATAAGGTCTAAAGGACTGTTACATTATAATTCTTTTTACCCATGGCTTCATTATAACCCTTCACTGTAACAAGAGCAGCTTGTGGTGTCTCAGGTACCTAACATTCTACTTTACTGATTCTAAGAAGAACACTATCTCCTTTCTTTTAACAAGTCTTAAATCAGGATGAGGTTTACAACCACATTTCTTCCTCTTAGTAGTGTATAAAATAATGGTGTACCTTACAAACAGCTTCGATTCAATGAAATACCATATCTGGTTCTTTGAAGCCCTAACTATAAAATAGCCCACATCACGCACACACAGGGCTTCCCCCATGGCTCAGTAGTAAAGAATTCACCTGCCAATGCAGGAGACTTGGGTTCAATCCCTGGGTTGGGAAGATCCCCTGGAGAAGGAAATGGCAACCCACTCCAGTATTCTTGCCTGGAGAATCCCCATGGACCGAGGAGGCTGGTGGGCTACAGTCCATGGGGTCACAAAGAGTCAGACACAACTTAGCAACTAAACAACAACATCATGGGCACCACAATTACTGGTAGGCTTTTTATTGGGTTGGTCAAAAAGTTCATCAGGGTTTTTCTGTAACACCTTACGAAAAAGCCCAAATGAACTTTTTGGCCAACCCAATACAAGGCAAATTCCTGAGCCCAGAATCTCTTGGAGAGAGGATTAAAACTCCTGCATGGTTAATAAACTCCCCAGGTGACCCTCAGTCAAGCTCAGATGTGGCCCAACAGTATGTCAATCCAAACACACAGAGAAGTAGGGCTGGGGAGTGAGTCAGATCTAGTCCAAAAAAGCCCAAAGGTAAAATTCACAAGACAAGAATCTTCATTCTTTCCTTAACAATGGAAATCAGCTAGACTCTGGGCCTTGTCTCCTGTGAGAGTGAGGGAGAGAAGGGCAGTGGATAAACCTGGAAACACTGTGTGAGGAACAGAGCAAAGAGAACTCCTATTTGCAGTGCTTACAACAGAGTGTAAAATTAAAACCATCCCAATATTTTCTTGCAGCTTTCCTCTCTACCAAATCAGAATTTTGCTTAAAAATTCATAATCCAACTGAAGAAATGAAGTGGGGATCAGATTTCTGTAACTAAGAGTACAAACATATCCCAAAGAGAAAACAAGACAAAATGACATTTGTTCTGTCAGCTCCTGCAGAATTCCACAATTGCTGACTAAATGGCTGTAATGTAATCTGCTTTAATCTTACACTATACCATCCAAGAGGGGAAAGAGAGATGGACGAATGGATTGATAGACACAAAGGGAAGGAGTGAGGGAGAGATGTGATCAATAGCAAAATAAAACTAAATACATTTTAACTATAAGTTGAACATAAGTAAAGAAGTGTCTAGTTCACAAATTGCTACAAAAAGAGACCAGAAAAGTACAAATTTCCATAGAGTATAACTATCTTCATTTCCTATAATTCCAGTATTTTACACTGTATCCGATGGGATGTTACAGGTACCTATTCTGAATGTTTTAGAAGTCCCCTATATATTCCCTTCATTTATACAGTCTTTAAGTTAGTCTTCACAATTTCACTGTACCAGCACAGACATGATTCTGTTAGTCAAATTATTCACGTGAAGAAATGGAGGAGCAAAGAGCCTCCGTTTGCCCAAGGGCCTGGAGAGTGTCTCATTTCTATCACAAAATCAAGAATGCAAGTTAGCAGCCATTTGCAAAGAAGAGATAGTAAGAAGCTTCTAGTGTAAAAATTTCTGAACCAATTAAAAATTCATTTTTTGTCAATCACAGGTCCTTCAAGACTCATTTAATGATATCCTAACTGCAGATGGCACAGTGGTAAAGAATCCCCCTGCCAAAGCAGGAAACAACAGGAGACACAGGTTGGATCCTGGAGGAAGATACACCTACTCCAGTATTCTTGCCTGAGAAATCCCATAAACAGAGGAGCTTAATGGGCTACAGTCCATGAGATCACAGAGTCAGACATGACTGAAGTAACTTAGCATAGCACAGCACACGGATAGCTAGGCAGTACATCTGATACCATGATACTACCTAAACAAGCCATGCAGAACTCATGATGAAAATCAGTTCAGACTCACGGCTACAAACATCCATATAACTTTTTCTTACTTGCACACAAAAACTCACGAGGACCCATCAATGGACGAATACTAAACAAAATGTGGTGTGTATCTATACATGGAATATTATTCAGTCATAGAAAGGAACAAAATGCTGATACAGGTTACAACATGGATGAACCTTTAGAACATAATGTGAAGTAAAAGAAGCTAGACGCAAAGATCACCTTATGACTCCATTTACACGGACTATTCAGAACAGATGAATCCGTAGAGAAAACAGACTGGTGGTTGCCACAGGTGAGAGAATGGGGAGTAATTGCTTAATGAACACGAGGTTTCCTTTTGGGGTGACGAAAATGTAGAATTAAAAAGGTGTGTTGGTGGGAATGCAAACTAGTGCAGCCACTGTGGAGAACAGTGTGGAGATTCCTTAAAAAACTGGAAACAGAACTGCCATACGACCGAGCAATCCCACTGCTGGGCGTACACACTGAGGAAATCAGAACTGAAAGAGACACGTGTACCCCACTGTTCACTGCAGCACTGTTTGCAATAGCCAGGACATGGAAGCAACCTAGATGTCCATCAGCAGATGAATGGATAAGAAAGCTATGGCGCATATACACAATGGAATATTACTCAGCTATTAAAAAGAATACATTTGAATCAGTTCTAATGAGGTGGATGAAACTGGAGCCTATTATACTGAGTGAAGTAAGCCAGAAAGAAAAACACCAATACAGTATACTAACAGAATCAAGATTGCCGGGAGAACTATCAATCACCTCAGATATGCAGATGACACCACCCTTATGGCAGAAAGTGAAGAGCAACTCAAAAGCCTCTTGATGAAAGTCAAAGTGGAGAATGAAAAAGCTGGCTTAAAGCTCAACATTCAGAAAACGAAGATCATGGCATCTGGTCCCATCACTACATGGGAAATAGATGGGGAAACAGTGGAAACAGTGTCAGACTTTATTTTTCTAGGCTCCCAAATCACTACAAATGGTGACTGCAGCCATGAAATTAAAAGACGCTTACTCCTTGGAAGGAAAGTTATGACCAACCTAGATCACATATTCAAAAGCAGAGACATTACTTTGCCAACAAAGGTTCGCCTAGTCAAGGCTATGGTCTTTCCTGTGGTCATGTATGGATGTGAGAGCTGGACTGTGAAGAAGGCTGAGCGCCAAAGAATTGATGCTTTTGAACTGTGGTGTTGGAGAAGACTCTTGAGAGTCCCTTGGACTGCAAAGAGATCCAACCAGTCCATTCTGAAGGAGATCAGACCTGGGATTTCTTTGGAAGGACTGATGCTAAAGCTTAAACTCCAGTACTTTGGCCACCTCATGCGAAGAGTTGACTCATTGGAGAAGACTTTGATGCTGGGAGGGATTGAGGGCAGGAGGAGAAGGGGACGACTGAGGATGAGATGGCTGGATGGCATCACTGACTCGATGGATGTGAGTCTGAGTGACCTCCGGGAGCTGGTGATGGACAGGGAGGCCTGATGTGCTGCGATTCATGGGGTTGCAAAGAATCGGACATGACTGAGCAACTGATCGGATCTGAACACATATTTATGGAATTGAGAAAGATGGTAATGATGACCCTATACGTGAGACAGCAAAAGAGACACAGATGTAAAGAACAAACTTGTGGACTCTGTGGGAGACAGCGAGGGTGTGATAATTTGAGAGAATAGCATTGAAACATGTATATTACCATATGAAACAAATCATCAGTCCAGGTTCGATGCATGAGACAGGGTGCTCAGGGCTGGTGCACTGGGATGACCCTGAGGGATGGGATGGGGAGGAAGGTGGGAGGGGGGTTCAGGATGGGGAACACATGTACACCCATGGCTGATTCATGTCAATGTATGGTAAGAACCACTACAATATTGTAATTAGCCTCCAATTAAATAAATAAATTAATTTTTAAAAAAGATGTGATGACCTCCCAATACTATGAATACACTAAATGCCATGGAATTGTACAGTTAAAAACAGTAAATTTTATGTTACATAGATTAAATTTAATCTTTAAAGGCAACTGAAAAACTCACCAGAGTGAAGCTAGAAAAATAAAGAACAGATGAAAAGTAATTAGATTAGAAATAAGGGAGCTTGAATCAAATGAAGAAGTAAAGAAGATGATGGAAGAATACTGATGGGGTGAAACTGTGGAAACTTAGAGGTAGTGGAACATAATTTTCTCCCCTAAGAAAATATCAGCTGACTATTTTAAGAGCAGAATAAAATCCACAAAACCTTTTCAAGTTTAAAGAGCTTGGGAGTCATGTGCAATCACCCCAATCGGATTAAGGAAATTAGGCAAAATATGATATTAATAAGTTGGTCAATGCCCTCTATTGGGCAATGAACTAATTGCAGAATTACTGCTTAAAATCCCAATTTTCTGATCCCAAATTCAGGAACTCTTCTGGACTAAGTCTAAGACAAATGTTTGCTATTTACTAAATTCTCAGCTAGATGCATTTCTGTGATACATTAAGACTAAAATCTCTTACTTCTTAGGTCTTGGACCTTTGAGCTTTGAGAAAGGAGTTATAAAAGTAAGGAGTGGGGGGTGGGGGAAGACTCAATACCTCAGAAAAAGTACAGTAGCTTTGAGAGCCAAGGCTGCCTTATTCCCAGTATCCACGTTACCTATAATTACCAGCAGGCACAAATAAGTACTCTGGTATGTCCAATTATGAATATACAAGTTTTCAAATACTGAGGCTGACCATTTAAGACTTAAAATTTGTGGTTAAATAAAAGTCAGCCTCTTCTGATGCCCCACAAGGACTACTTATCACCATTCAACAACAATCTCTTTATCCTGACATTGTCTCCAATGATCTTTTCCTTTTTAAGTACCTTCTTTAATTATAAAAAGATTTAGTTACTTAGCTTAGTAATTCTTTTTAAAATTGTAACAGCTATTAAGTTTATTTAAAACGTCACTTTAACCTAGTGGCGCTCAGTCTTACTTTGACTCCCTTTTAAACAGAAGATCCCTCCATTGGGGTCTTGGGGAGGAACCTGACCTGTGTCCTTTTTTGAAGCCTCATTTATAGGTGATTCTGAGAGATCCCCTGAGAGAGTATCACTGCATCAAACTCTTTTTCTTGCTATCAAGAAAAATTAATTTAGAAAACATTATACAGACTAAAGCTTCTCACACCTGTATAAAGGTGGGGGGGGGGGGGGCCAAAACGCTGTGATTTAATTAGTAAACTGCCACAGAACTTGAGACTGGCAGCCTTTAAAAAGAGGTACAGTTAATGATATGGATATGACCACGACCAGATGCTGATTCTGCCAATCTCTTGCTGGTGTTAGTAACTTGAATTTTCTAAGTTAAATGGAGATCACGTTGTACTCAATAATGCACTGTATGAATAACATTAAGGTCTCCCCAAAACCTATAAAATTTGACAGGATATCACTAGCCCTGAAAGGTAGTTAAGAGTTCATGGGGTCTGGGATCTCCTGCTAGTCTCTATCTTTTTGAACCTAACCTCTAGGGGAGTTCATATTTTCTCAGTAAAATACACAAACGGACCTACTCTATGGGTCGTTAAGAAATAAATGTGCATCTGAAAGCAGCTGGCACAGAGCCTCGTAAGTAATTGTATTTATATTCTTTTTGGCCAAATAGAAACAAAGAAAAGGTTCTGTGAATTAAACAGTTTTGTATGATAAGACATTTTTAAAAATTGCAGAGTGTGATGAAAACAAAAAAATTACAGCTGGAGATTGTCAGTCCATCACTCATTATTTAGATCTAGGGTCACAAATTGTAACATATTGTAGAAACTGAGCTTAGCTGCAAACAAGTGGGGAAAAAAAAAAAGAAAAGAAAAAATAGTACGTCCATCCGTGATACTGAATACCAATGGGCTGGATAGGTTTTAAAAAGTACCTCCAGCACAGAAGACACTAAAACTTTACAACTGAGCCAAGATCGCCCTCCACAGAGTTCTAATGCAACATTCAACTCCATCCCCGCCCCTTTAGTGCACTCCGCCCGCATTTCCGACCCCAGCTGGAGACCAAGCGCTGCACGCGCACCCCAGGTGCCAGCCCCAGGCCGGAGCGCCAGGTGCAGGCGCCGCCCCGCCCTCCGCGGAGCCCGGAGACCGGCCGGCCGGCTGGGGATGCCCGCGCGGGGCCGGCGGCCTGGACCCCCGGCCCGCCATGCTCCGGTGCCCCGCTCCTGTCGCGCCCTGCTCCCGGCGGGACGCGCCCCGAACACCCGGGAACGCCCCGGGCCGGCAATCGCGGGGTGAGCGGAAGATGAAGGTGAAGGTGGGTCCCCGGCTCCCCCCAGCCTCCCTGCCTTCGGCCGCGGCTCGGTCCGCCTCCCCGTCCGTCTCACCGGCCTCCCGCCCGCCTGTCAGCCGCGCGCGCCCGCTTTCCGGCCTCCCTGCGGTCAGTCTTGCTGAGGGCCGACGGGAGCCGCCGCCGCCGCCGCCTCCCGCTCGCTCCTCCGCTTCCTCCCGGGTTCCTCCGGCTTCCCCTCACCCCTGCGAGTGGCCAGGAGGAAGCCAGCTCGCCGCTGGGCCGCCTCCCCCGCTTCCCCGGCTCAACCAATGGGCCCCCGCCGCTGGCAAGCCGCGGCCGCCCCCTGGCGGTGGAGGACTGAGCTGGCGCCGTGCAGGCCTGAGAAAGGGCCGGAGAGCAAAGGGAGGGCTCTGCGGCCCCGCCCCCTGTCCGCGCCGGGCTGTCTGGACCTGCCACGTGGGAGCTGAGGGGTGGGCGGCCGTCTGCGCCCCAGGACAGGGCAGAAGTGTCACGGCCTCTCCCCGCCCTCCCTCGTCGGCCACCCTCTGCCTTCAGTCACACTTCCATAATCCCCTCCTTAAAGGAAGAAATTTTAAAATAATCAGTCACGTTTTAGAGCTCCATATTCGAGATGATCATTATTTCCTCCTGACTCCTTCCAAACTAGCTCACCTATGGCAAAGATACTAACTGACTGAGCCCTAGAACGCTGGTAACCTTAACTGTTGGGCTCAAGGAGAAAGGCAGTTCTTGTATTTTGCACCTCGCTTTCGTTTATGTATTTAGCAGCATAACAGAAATGTTTTTCTCCTGTACACACCTTTTCGCACGATCATGTGTTAACTGGGAGGTCAAACCAAAACCTGCAACACAAAATTGTTTCATAATTCCGATCCATATTCCAAAATAATTAATAACTATAACTCTTATTAGCAATATTAGGTAGAATATCAGGACAGTACATGGTTGTAGAAATTAAATTGCATTAAAGAAATAATAGAGTTTAATTATAGTTAGTATTCTACCAAGTCTTAACATACCTGGAAAAATAGAAAATACAGAACTTAAATAATAGCTATGAATTTGGAAGTTTGTGTTCCATGATAGGATGAAGAAGCAATAAACGCATTCTGAGAGCCTTCTTTGCTTGCACCTTGCTGGGCCTTTGGGAATGTGTTCTCATTTAATACTCACAACTCAGACTGAAGTTGATAATAGCTGTGTTTTGCTTTAACTGATAAAAAAAAACCAAGACTTCAGAGTTGAGTTTAAATCACTTGTTTGAAAATATAAGGGAGTAAGTTGTGAAGTTGGGATTCTAGCCTGGTCCATCTAGCTTTAAACAAATAAGGCACTTCGTTTCTTATGATACAAAAATACAACATGTACACACCTTCCCTTGATCCCTAGGTCCCACTGAGAGAATTTCAGTTCAGTTCGGTCGCTCAGTTGTGTCTGACTTATTTGCGACTCCGTGAACTGCAGCACACCAGGCCTCCCTGTCCATCACCAACTCCCAGAGTCCACGCAAACCCATGTCCATCGTGTCGGTGATGCCATCCAACCATCTCATCCTCTGTCATCCCCTTCTCCTCCTGCCCTCAATCTTTCCCAGCATCAGGGTCTTTTCAAATGAGTCAGCTTTCCACATCAGGTGGCCAAAGAGAATTTAGAAGCCTCTTGATTAGAGAGGTCAGGCTATATTTGTGAAAAAAAAAAAAAAAAAAAACCACAACTTTTTGCTTCATAATCAAATTGGCCTGTATGGAAAGAACATATGGCATAGTATTATAGCACTACACTTGAAACAATTTCTGGGTTCAACATGTGCTAAATAACCAATGACCATAATATATAACTTCAAACCTTCAATAGGTAATGAAATTAATAATAGTGGGTCACAATCGACATTTTGTTATTGATTCACTGAAATAGAATAGGACAAAAAAATCACAGTTCCTAGCATAACTTGAAAATACATACTGTTTCATGAAATATTTCTAAAATATTAAGTGTAGTTGAGTGGATTACGGCATCCTGGGCTACAGTGTAAATTATATCTTTTCATACGGATTGCATTGTTTAAAAGTTGGTAAATCATTTCTTTAGCACAGCTGTTAATCAACCATTTTTTTTTTTCACCAACAGTTTTACTTGGCAAGAGGCAGGAAAGCAGGAAAAATAGTCAGGATTAACGATAAAGTTAATAAGACTACAAAAACCTGCAGCTCTGAGAGGCTTAATCCAAACAAACGTTTCTGTGTTAATTATAATAATACATTACATTTAATAATAGGTAATGATAATTCACATTTTTATGATGGTTTTTATTTTTAAAGCAATGTTTATTATGTATTTGCTGTGTTCCAGGCTCTTTCCTAAACTTTACATATATATATATTTACTCATTTAATCCTCACAATAATCCTATTATACTTAAATCCTAAATACCAATAAGAAAAGTGCATACAGAAAGGGAAAGTTGTCCAGGATCCTGTGTTCATATATGGCAGGGCCAAGATTCAAACCCCCATGCCCAAAATTTCAAGCCTCAAAACTCACCCTTTTCTATACTTGGAAAAGAAAATTCATTCCCTCTTAAATGGCTGCAAGTTTTTACATAAAACTGTAGTTTATACTGTACAATTTCCCACATAAGAATTACATAATATTGCTAAAGGTTAAGCTCGTTACAAAGCCTCAGAATATTAATTGGGCCCATTCTCAAGCAGAACATTTCATTTGGCATCAGTTATCTGTATATGCGGGCTTCCGAGGTGGCTCAGTGGTAAAGATTCAGCCTGCCAATGAAGGAATTGCAGGTTCTATCCCTGGATCGGAAGATCCCTGGAGAAGGAAATGGCAACCCACTCCTTTATTCTTGCCTGGAAAATCCCATGGACAGAGGAGCCTGACGGGCTACAGTCCATGGGGTCACAAAAGAGTCAGACACAAGTTAGTGACTAAACAACAATGATATACAGAGTAGAGATTGCCTGCAAATACAGCAACCAATGATTCCTCCTATTTCTGTAAATTCCTGCCACATTTACCACCAGACATAGAGTCTGTGTCCCTCCTCTGGAAACTGGGCTGGCCTGGGACTTGTTTTAACCCATTGAATGCAGCTGAAGTGATTCTGGGTAACTTCCAGGCCTTGAGGCTTCCATTATTTTTAGAATCCCATCACCACATAAAGAAACTCAGATCAGGCTACTGAATGAGAAGAAACTCCATGGAGAGAAAGAGAGGTCTGGTTAGGCCCAAACCATCCAACCACTCAGCTGAGTCAGCAGATGACTGAGGTCATCTGTGTGGTCCAGCCTGAGTGGAGCTCCTTGTTGAGCACACCAGGAGTGACCCCAAACAACAACATGTGGGAACCACCCCATCCAAACCAGCCAGCCCACACAATCTTGAGAAATCACTGTTTGTTGCTGTTATCAATTGCTAAGTTCTGTGGTAGGATTTTTGTTTGTTTGTTTAATGTAGTAATAGGTCACTGAAACATGGAGGGAAAGGTTTGTAAAAAAACAAACAAAAAAAATTAAAAATAAACACATACATAAATACAAGGTAACTAGTCCTAAGAGTGGGATTACATTAAAATATTAGAGCATGCTTATATTGGATTGTCACCCCAAACTTGTAGAGGGATAGCCAGAAACTCTACAAGCTTTTAAAGAATACCATGGGTGGGGGAAAAACACACAGGTTTTATAATAAAAACAAAAAATAATAAAAAGTGTCAAATGCGATACTTATACACTGAGTTAAATACCACACTGCTGCTGCTGCTGCTAAGTCACTTCAGTCATGTCCGACTCTGTGCAACCCCATAGACGGCAGCACACCAGACTCCCCCATCTCTGGGATTCTCCAGGCAAGAACACTGGAGTGGGTTGCCCTTTCCTTCTCCAGTGCATGAAAGTGAAAAGTGAAAGTGAAGTTGCTGAGTTGTGTCCAACCCTCAGTGACCCCATGGACTGCAGCCTACCAGGCTCCTCCATCCATGGGATTTTCCAGGCAAGAGTACTGGAGTGAGGTGCCATTGCCTTCTCCGAAATACCACACTCAGGTGTGGCTTAAAAAGTGTTGTTCAGAATAGTCACAAAAATGTGCATTTATAACTCTCAAACTGAGCTTCCCTGGTGGCTCAGTGGTTAAGAATCCGCCTGCCAAAGCAGAAAAACACGTCAAGGAGGATCCCACATGTCAGTTGTTGCTGTCGTTAGTCACAAACACACATACTGAACCTATGCTCTAGAGACAGGAACTGCAACTATTGAGCCCACATGTCACAGCTACTGAATCCTGAGTGCCCTAGAGCCCATGCTCTGCAACAAGAGAAGCTAGCCGAGGAGAAGCCCAAGCACCTCAACTAAGAGTAGCCCCCACTTGCTGCAACTGGAGAAAAGCCCACATAGCAGTGAAAACCCAGAACAGCCATACCTAAATATATAATTAAAAAAAGAAAAAAGACCCAAACCTCTCAAACTTCCTCCAGCCTATAGGTAATAGCCACAAGATACGAGTGTTACTCCTGTCATCCCACCAACTCCTTTCCTGTTAGGTGGGACTGGTCATGAGCCAAGTTTACTCCTAGGTATCTCTGTAAAGAAGCCAAATTTCCCGAATTCTCTTTTTCACAGCCTGTGTTGGCCTAGTGAGTGAGATGGACTTTTGCCTAAATGCCTCACCCTAAACTCCCCTCCTTTCCTTTCCTTAGATACATTTACCCTTTTAAGCGTTTTTAAGTGTACAGTACTTTGGCCACCTCATGTGAAGAGTTGACTCATTGGAAAATACTCTGATGCTGGGAGGGATTGGGGGCAGGAGGAGAAGAGGATGACAGAGGATGAGATGGCTGGATGGCATCACTACTCGATGGACGTGCGTCTGAGTGAACTCTGGGAGTTGGTGATGGACAGGGAGGCCTGGCGTGCTGTGATTCATGGGGTTGCAAAGAGTCGGAGACGATGAGCGACTGAACTGATCTGAAGTGTACAGTCTGGTAGTTTAAATACATTCACACTGTTGTGTAATCAACACAGTCTTCCATCTCCAGAGCTCTTTTCATCTTGAAAAACTGAAACTTTGTACCCATTGAACAATAACTCCATGTCCTCCTATCTCTCTCTGGTCCATTGCAACTCTTCTGCATTCTGTTTCTGAGTTTGATTACTTTAAAACCTTATATAAGCAAAATAGTATCATTTTAAAAGCTGGCATGCCCACAGATTTTGTGACACTGGCTTCCCTGGCGTCTCAGATGGTAAACAATCTGCCTGCAGTGCAGGAGCTCTAGGTTCAATTCCTGGATCAGAAGATCCCCCGGGGAAGGAAACGTCTACCCACTCCAGTATTCTTGCTTGGAGAATCCCATGGACAGAGGAGCCTGGCGGACTCTTTTCATTTTGTGTAGACAACGTACATTTGATACATTAGAAACACCATCTATACAAAATGAGTGGTTTAATTTACCATGAAAATTAAAATTGCACTGTATGTAAAATACAGTGCAATCATTATAACAAATGTATTTTTACATAAAGAAGGACTCAAGTTTTCCATCTATTACTACTTTTCTAGCAACATGTAAGAAAATTACAGATACCACAAAAATTTGAATTTTTTAATGATGTCTTTATTCTACTCCCTAGGAAGTTCTGGTTTGAACTAGATCTTTTAATAGATCTTTCAGTGTGGGAAAATTTGGCACTTCTGCCTTGGTTATAAATCATATTAAATAATATACTGAATATGGTAACCCACATCTAAAATATGTGATGGACTCATGACTGCCAGGAAACCTTCTTTCCCTGAAAGTATGTACAAGTGTGTATTATAAACAATTATTAAGATTATTAGTGGTTCTTCAGAAAAATAGCTTATTTTTCTGTCTTATAAAGTATTACTGGCTAGAAAAATTTCTGACTCAGCATCATAATCTAAAAAATACTTTTTTAAAGTCTAATATGGCAAGGTTACCTATTTGTAATGCCAAGCAAAAATACAGAAGCCAGAAATCAATTTAAACACACACACTCATATACACACACCCCACATATCTTACATGAACATGATACACATATCTATGAGATATTTTTAAAATATATTAATCAGACCTTGGGAGAAAATAATTTTTTTACAGCCACAGAGAAAATGGAAAAATGTGACTGCACCTCTAACATTCATGTAATTCTAAGTAAATGAATGAATAATCCTCACATTAAGTCATCTAAAAACACTTCTAAATTTCATTTAAAAAAAAAAAGTGTCCACCATAAAAATCCTCTAAGAAGGAACTAAATTAATACCGAGCAAATTTTATATTTTCCTAAAACATAATTGTTTCAGTCTGTAACTTCAATATTTGATTAAGAACCAAATACAAAAATCCTTTAGTCCAAACATGAAAGGATTCACTGTGACTGTGGTATTTTTATTAAGCACTAAGATCTCTAGTTACATTAAATTGAAATGCATTGTTTGCTCTGATTTGAGCCAAGCCACAGGAATATGGGTAACAAAATATCAACCAATGATTAGTATTGCATTAAGACCTGTTCTCTAGTGGATTTAGTGGTCACTAAAGATAATTCAGCAACACTCCAGGAGGCCAAAAATCCCATGTAACTACAGGATGTCTACAAACATACAAGTAGCAAACCAAGCAGAGTAAAATGAAACAATACCTACTCCATGCATTGTTGCCATTTTTGTGTGTTCTTTTTGTAGAGGACTCCAAAAGATGAGAGTCTTCATCTTTTGAGATGTTTAGGAAGCATCACCGACTCAGTGAACACGAATTTGAGCAAACTCTGGGAGATAGAGAAAGACAGGGAAGCCTGACATGTTACAGTCCATGGGGTCGCAAAGAGTCAGATATGACTTAGCAACTGAACGGCAACACATGCTCTCTTAAATTCGTTGAACCTTTTCCCTAACATGTACTAATTTCAACATCACCTGTCCAAAGAATAAGAAACATTAGAATCCCAGACGATGCCACTGACTTTCAAATCCTCCAGCCTGTGTGATCTGTGCAAGGCTGTATGTGCCAAATGCCTTTCCTTGGCACACCTGTGACATAGATAGGGAAGGGAATCTAGCTACTTACCCAAATGAGCATAATACAAGTTCATGAACTTGATATAATTTTAGGTCATTTTCCATTGCAGTTTCTTCAGTCCCGACCCCCTACCCGCCGCCCAAATATGTTACATCTGAGCTATTCTGAACTTGTATCCTGATTAAGTATCAAAGGACATTTGAGTCCCTAACCTCTTCATTTCTTGCATTTTTATTTTGAAATGTTTCTTGTAGAATTGCTGCAGCCTCAATGAGGTTTGGTACATATTTTTAAGTGTAATTTATTTACCCAGAGAAGTGCTGCTCAAATATAGCATCTGGTATTTTGTAGAGTTCTATCCAATAGTCAAAATTTCCATCTCTATTCATGAAGCAAAAGCCAGGGAAATTGCTCACTTCACTTTCAAAAGAACAGGAGCGGGGGATTTAACCTTCAGTTTCTATCAGTTCAGTTCAGTTCAGTCATTCAGTCGTGTCCGACTCTGCAGCCTCATGGACTGCAGCACGCCAGGCTTCCCTGTCCATCACCAACTCCTGGAGCTTCCTCAAACTCATGTCCATTGAGTCAGTGATGCCATCTAACCATCACATCCTCTGTCATCCCCTTCTCCTCCTGCCTTCAATCTTTCCCAGTATCAGGATCTTTTCCAAGGAGTCAGTTCTTCACATCAAGTGGCCAAAGTATTGGAGTTTCAGCTTCAGCATCAGTCCTTCCAATGAATATTCATGACTGATTTCCTTAGGATTTAGTCTCTGTAGATTCCAGAATAATATCACCTTCCTAAATTCCCTTTCTCTTCTGTACCTCCAGGACACCCCTCCCTGACCCCCATCATTGAGATGGGAAAGTTGGGTTGGATTTGAAGTCAGACAGATGAATTTATTAACAGTTGCTGACTCTGTCTGTCACTAGCTGCTAAGTGACCTTAGGTAAGTTACTTCCTCTGTCCAAGCCAGTTTCCATCCCATAAATGAAAGCAATAACAATTCCCTGACAAAGTTTGCACTTTTTTTCTTTCGTAGCGAAAAACATTTAGTATGGTTTTTAGTATAGGAGATAAAACTCATTTGCCATATATAGTCTCAGAGAATTCTTAAATGTCCCACTGTCCCACTTGAAAGTGAAAGTGAAAGTGAAGTCGTGTCCGACTCTTTGCGACCCCATGGACTGCAGCCTGCCAGGCTCCTCTGTCCATGGGATTTTCCAGGCAAGAATACTGGAGTGGGCTGTCATTTCCTTCTCCAGGGGCTCTTCCCAACCCAGGGATTGAACTCAGGTCTCCTGCATTGTACGCAGATGCTTTTACTGTCTGAGCCACCTACTTTCAGGGATCATTTCTATAGTTTGTTACTGTCCCACTTATCTGACTGCAAAACATTGAGGAGATATGCTTTTAAGTTCCCAGGGCTTTCCAGGTGCTGCTAATGCAGGAGACATAAGAGATGCATGTTTGATTCCTGGGTTGGGAAGATCCCTTGGAGAAGGACATGGCAACCCACTCCAGTTTGCTTGCCTGGCCAATCCCATGGACAAAGGAGCCTGGCAGGCTACAGCCCATAGGGTCGCACAGAGTCAGACACGACTGAAGTGGTTTAGCACACAGCACAAGTGCTTATCAGTTCAGACCGCCAGTTGTCCTAGAACTTTGCATGGCCTTACTTTGGTTCTCCCTGAAACTTTTGGGACCCATCTTTGCAAGCCTCTGTTATTATTTTTTGTACTACTGCTTCACGTACGACTTTTCTGACTCATAGGAGATGACACCTTGTGTCTCCTCGACCCCTTGCCACTATTCAACCCAGCAGAACTCTCATCTCTCCATCACCAATGATAGACCTAAGTAGTCAAGCTTATCACAAGTCTATTTACCTTCTTCCAGGAATCCAGAGGCCACATGGCTTATCATCAACTGTCTGTACCTCTATCTTAACCTAAACTGCTTACTCTCTCAAATCCTTAATTCATCTGCCAAATTTTTTCTCTCAGTCCTTTATTGGAGACATAACTTTAACTTATTTCTTATGTAATCACTATTGTACCTATTCTGCAATCTTGTCCATTTTTTTTTTTTTTAACTTTTTGGCCACACCTGGCAGCATATGGGATCTTAATTTCATAACTAGGGATCTAACCCACACCCCCTGCCTTGGAAGACAGAATCTTAATCACTGGATCAGGGAAGTCTCTGTTTTTTGTTTTGTTTTGATAGAAGAGATTTTTACATATTGAGGTATAAGGAAGTCATTCTGGCTTATACATGTGTTGGCTTGAACTTTATGCTTCCTAGAATAGACTGTCTTCTATTTTGTTGAATATGCATTGCTCATCTACGGTAACCATTAAAGAAAAGAATGTATTTAAAAATCAAAATAGAATAACTGCAATTCAGGCATTCAAAATGGAGCCAGGTGCCAATTGTGGATGTGAGTTCAGCCATGTTCCTACATCACTGAGAACTTGAATTTTCCAAACTGTATCAAGGATATCACCAGCTGTTCTCAAAATTATATCTGCCAACAGCTGCCAGCTACAACCTTAAGAACTCAAGGTCTCCCCTTTGTAACCATGCAACTGTCTCAGACCCCAACCAATCCTTACTTAATAAGCACTCTTACTTCTTGCCAGCTCCAATTATAACTCTTGTAAGTAACTGTAACCTTGTGATTTTTGCCTTTGCAACTCTCCCTGCTCCCCAATTTGCAGTCTGATGGAACACAATTAAAGTGCTTCTTGAATCTGTATCTCCTGGGCAATAGCTCTCAGTTTGGCTAGAATTAAATACTTTTCCATTCTCATTATAGATTATTTACTGATTATTTCCACCGCAGTTTGTTCATTTGTTTGTTGTTGTTAAGTTCTATCATGTCTCTGAAAACCTCTCATACGAGGTGGTATTGAGCCTACCAAATGGCTTAACATATAATCCATTGCAGAGGCTTCTCATTGGGCATTTTAGTGCATTTCCCAAAGCAAGAATTGAGTATACCTGATATCAAAATAATGACAAGCATACAAAAGATTTCACCAAATATTTTACTGAGTCTCGGAATTAATTTGCTGTATAGGATAACTTTAAGTCTTCTGAGAGATTTTGAATAACTTTTACTTTCAAGACAATACACACTGCCTGGCAAACACTAACCTATTATCTACTGCTATAATTTTATCGTTTCAAGAATGTTATGTAAATGGAATCATATGGTATCTAACCTTTGGGAACTGGCTTTGTTCCCAATTTGTTATCCTTAAGAATAGGTGGATGGCTTCACCCACTTGATGGACATGAGTTTGAGCAAGCTCTAGGAGTTGGTGATGGACGGGGAAGTCTGGTGTGCTGCAGTCCTTGGGGTCGCAAAGTGATGGACACAACTGAGCAACTGAACTAACTAAGGTTAGGATAGGTAGGGGCAGAGACACAGGGAGGCCAGTGTGGTTAAAAAACGGCAGTCTGGGGAATCCTTGTGGCAGAAGAAGACTTGTTTTGTTTGGATACACAAAGCAACACAGATGATCAAATTACATAAACTAAATATACACACAAGGGAGTATCATTAAAATTGGGGAAATCTAAATAAGATCAGGTATCCACAGTGATACCCTGGTTTTGAGATTGCACTAAGATTTTGCAAGATGTTACCGCTTGATTTTACCAACTGGGAAGAGGGTACACCGGATCTCTCTTTTATTTCTTACTACTCATGTGAATCTAAAATGATCTCAAAATAAAAGTTTTTAGAATACACATGAGTCATTTAGACAGCATTCTTGAAAAATCATGTAATTTGAGTGTCAGTTTTTGAAAAAGCTGGAAGAATTTTGCACCTGTCATTTTAAAGATTTCAAGTAGTACACATTATGTGAGGTGCCTAGGGCAATTTTATCTTTAGCTTCTGAGATAAAAATGGTTCTACTATTATACACAGACATCATGGAGACTAATTCTGCAAAGATCCCAGGGGAAAAATGGACATGTTAGTTTCCTAGGGCTGCCCATAACAAATGACCAAAACCTAGGTGGTTTAACAGTAGAAATTGATTATCTCACAGTTCCAAAGGCTGGAATTCAGAAATCAGGGCCGACAGGGTTGAAATCGCTCTGGAGGATCTAGGGGGAATTCCTTTCTTCTTCCAGCTTCTAGTGGCTTCTGGTATTCCTTGGCTTGTGAATGTATCACTCTAATCAACGTGTCTGTCTTCACCTGTCCCTTTCCTTTTCTCTCTGTGTTTTGTCTTCTGTGTCTTATTGTCTTTGGGTTTAGGGCCAAATAATTCAGCATGCTCTTATCTCAAGATCCTTAATTTATTAGGTTGGTGCAAAAGTAATTGTAGTTGGTACAAAAGTCAACCACAATTATGTTTGCACCAATAGCAATTATGTTTGCTATTGCTTTTGCACCAATCTAATAAGACATTTACAAAGGAACATTTCCCAGACTTTTCCCAAATAAGTCACCTTCACAAGTGCAGGGGTTGGTTGGGATGTGGATATATCTTTCAGAGGGGCACCATTCAACCTATGAGCAATAGTTATCTTATCCATTCATTCTTTCAAGAATATTCCTTGAGCTCCTAATAGGAATACAACATTATCCTAGGAAAGATGATCCATGTACCATGGTAGCTATGAATAACTTGTAGTCACATTATAGGGAAAACACTTGCCAAAGCTTAACGACAGTAGCTCTAAGAAGTGCATAAATACAAGTGAGAAGAGGAGTCAAGTACAAGAGGTTCAAGAAAGCTAGTCCACTGTAAACCAGCATTAGGTAGATTTCTCATGAGCTATACGAAATAAATAAAAATAGCTTAAGTGAGTGAAAGTTACTCAGTCGTGCCCGACTCTCTGCAACCCCATGGACTATACAGTCCGTGGAATTCTCCAGGCCAGAATACTGGAGTGGGTAGCCTTTCCCTTCTCCAGGGGATTTTCCCAACCCAGGGATTAAACCCAGGTCTCTTGTATTTCAGGTGGATTCTTTACCAGTTGAGCCACAAGGGAAGCCCAAGAATACTGGAGTGTTTAGCTTTTCCCTTCTCCAGGGGATCTTCCTCACCCAGGAATTGAACCGGGGTCTCCTGCATTGCAGGCGGATTCTTTAACAACTGAGCTATCAGAGAAGCCCAAACAGCTTAAACTGGGCCATAAAAAGCAGTGGGCTTCATTTCAGGGTTGAATAAAAATGTGGGCAAAAGTATCGTGGTAGAAATGACCTCAGTACCCAAATGTAAGTATGAAGGAAGTAAAAATAATGAGGGGAAATGGCTGATACTGAGGGAAGTTTTACATTGAGGTTAGATCCCAAAGGATGTGAATGCAAAGGAAGTTTATGATAAGGAGAACCATGGATGTTTCCTAAAAGAGGGTGACAATGATTGATTTTATTTGTGAGACTCTGATAGGAAAGTGCCCCAAATGAGAGTAGCTGGGAGCTTTGGCATGATACTCACAAGAAGAGACGAAGTTCTGAGCTTACCTGGCAAAGGTGGGAATCACAAGAAATTGAAGGTTATGGAAGATACCCAAGGCAAGCTTTACAGGGGAGCACTCAGGCACACAGAGACTCTGTTAGTCAGGGTTCTTTCAGAAACAGAGCCAATCGGATAATATATGTAACTGGCTCATGCTTTTATGGAGGCTAAGTCCCCACATCTTCAGGGTGAGCTGGCCAGGTAGGCACCCAGAAGAGCCACTAGCGTAGTTCCGGTCCCAAGGCCAGAAGGTTTAAGTCCTGGGCAGAGTCTGAAGGCAGAAAAATGCTGCTTTCCCAGTTTGGAGGCAGTCAAGCAGGATGAAACCTCTTACTCAGTGAAGGGTTAGCCTTTTGTTCTAAACAAACTTCAACCTAGTGGATAAAACCCACTTACATCAGAGAGGGCAATCTGCTTTGCTCCTGTCTACAGATTACAATGGGGCTTCCTGGGTGGTGTAGTGATAAAGACTTGAAAGAGACACTAGAGACATGGGTTCTATTCCTAGGTTAGAAGGATCCCCCGGAGAAGGAAATGGCAACCCACTCCAATATTCTTGCCTGGAAAATTCCATGGAAAGAGGAGCCTCGTAGGCTATAGTCCATAGGGTTGCAAAGAGTCAGACACGACTGAGCACATACACACAGAGATCTGAATGTTATTTTCTTTTTCTTTTTTCGCTGGGTTGGCTTTCCATTGTGGAGAGAGGGTGTTTCTCTAGTTGCCCTGTGACCTGTGGGCTGGGCTTCCCTGGTGGCTCACTGGTAAACAATCTGCCTGCCAGTGCAGGAGACACAGGTTCAATCCCTGGGTCGGGAAGACCCCTGGAGAAAGAAATGGCAACCCACTCCAGTATGCTTGCCTGGACAGTCCCATGGACAGAGGAGCCTGGCAGGCTATAGTCCAGGGGGTCACAAAAGAGTCAGACACGACTTAGATACAAAATAAAAACACAATGTTGGATCTTAGTTCCTCGACCAGGGATTTAAATGGCATTCCCACATGGGACCACTGGCCCACCAGGGAAATCCCTTAAATATTAATTTCATCCTAAAACAGTCTCATTCTGGGTGTTACCCAGAATAATGTTTCATCAAATATCTGGGCACCGAAATGACCCAGTCAAATTGACATACTCAATATATAGGACTAACCATCATAGAGCCCCACAGTCACAAGGACCCTGATTGCAATTTAATGCTCTGTGGTCACTGTCTTTAAATTCTTAACAATTTTATCTTTGAATCTGTTTTGTAAGTGAAATCTGATGGGGCAAGGAAGCAATTTCTGGATGTTTAGAACCACTGTTCACTTGTAATACCACCCACGTCCCCAATCCTCTTTATTGCCCCAGAGTGGGTTTTCTACCACCAGACTCACCCCTACCCTTGGCATCCTAGGCTGTGCCTAACTTTCTCACCCTGTCCTGGCAAAGGGATCACTACTCCCTCTGCCCCAGTGGGGCCTCCTGCTGGCACAGAGAGCATTACAGATGTGTATGCGTGCTCCACCACATCTCAGGGAGGGCCTGGAGGCCCAGCCTCTAGCTGGAAGGGACATGGTGTTTTCAGTGGGCAACCCCACTGGAGCAAGCTCTCTTGTTCCTCCAATCCAGGCCCTAAGCATGTCCTGGCACAGAGGCTACAATCCCATGGGTCATCATCCACTGGGGATTTGGGCAGAGGGCTTCCCTCATCTCTACTGGGGCCTGGAATGTGATCTAGCAGCTAATGAGACAGTGGACCTGGCTGGCTGCTAGTAGTCATGAGCCGGGGCCCAAGTGACCCTATGTTGAGGCAGTGCTTCATTGAATCACAAATGAAAATAACACCAGGACAGAGTGAAAGAGAAAGACTACTTAGTTCCTTTCACAGTAGCTTTTTCTGCTTTTTGAACAAGGCACAGCTTTCTTATTTTGCACAAATGATGTCATAGGTTGAAAAATACCATAAAAAGAGACCAGACAAGCTTCAGGACTGAATGGATGTGAAATCTTGCAGAAATGAAATGTACCCAGATTATGATTTTGGATGACAGAGAAGTTGGAAAGCTCTGTTGCCAGAAATTACCATTTAGAAACAAAGCTAATCCCAGAGGAAGGCGATCAGACAAGTTAGGTATTGGGTTGTCCACAAAGTTCATTCGGTTTTTCCATCTTTTTGGCCAACCCAATATATTGCAATGTGAACTTGAGTGGACAGTAAGCCTCCAGGGCTAAGATTTGGGACGCTTCTTGTTATGTGGTCCTTGACAGGTTCCTTGTTCTTCGCTCTAAAGCTGTGGTACCCTTTCCTAATTTAGACACCCCTCCTTCCACAAAACCTTCTAATCTCCCAACTTCCCCAAAGCTTCTCTTTGCATGAGTTGCAGCAAAGCCGATTTAGCTTAGAAGAGGTCATGTGTGGGCATCTCAGGAATGAGGGAAAAGCTTAAGTGGCTGCTGTGACATCTGTATGTTACTGTAAAGCACTTCAGATTTGAGAATGTGATAAAATGTTTGTTTACATTTGAGCTGGACTCTAAAGTAATCAGTGTCTTAATCAGAAATAGACAAGTTTGGGGTTACCTGTTCACATTTAAGAAAGGTAGCTCCCTAGAAGCAGCTATACTGCATGGATGACAGATGTGTTTATCTCCCATCGACACCAAAGACTTTGCTGATTACTACAACAAATGTTACAAACTATATTCACTCATTGGCAGAATTAGTGGCTCTGTGATATATGTATTAGAAGAAACATTTTTTACCATTCCATCCCCATTGTATGAGTAAGATATAAGGCTCTAGTAACTTGTATTCTGGGCTTCCCAGGTGGCACCAGAGGTAAAGAACCTGCCTGTCAATGCAGGAGACATTAGAGATGTGGGTTTGATTCCTGGGTCGGGAAAATCCTCTGAAGAAGGAAATGGCAACTCACCCCAGTATTCTTGCTTGGAGAATCCCATGGACAGAGGAGCCTCACGGGGTACATAGGGTCACAAAGAGTCAGACACAACTGAAGTGACTGGGCACACACGCATACAACTTGTATTCTGAAAGGTGATCCCTAAAGTTACTGTCTCTAGAATGTTTCTGCCTCCAGAACTTTGTGTCAGAATCAAATGAATCTCTTAAGCAAGTTGTGTTCAAACGTCTTCAAGGTACAGAAAACTGGTATTTCACAGAGTTTATAGAAGCGTTTGTGTCAACAGTTTTGTCTTGTTCTGCGCCCATGTCGCTAATAAACCTTTGTTTAATAAATGTATATATGGCAGATTTCGGTCTAAGGCTTGCTTTCATTATACACTGTTGACAAGTTTGTAGATATTAGCCTTCAATCACCTGTCTTGGCAACTATCAGTAACTATAACAGATAATCTAAATGATGTAATGAGCAAATTGGCTTAAGACAGTTTTAAATCCTTCATAAACTCATGGATCAGCCACATGCAAACATTCAAGGGGCACAGGCTATCCAGTTGGATTTTTCATGAGTCCAGAGTCTAATGGAAATTTGTAAAGTGAGCCTCAAAAAGAAAAGGCTGAGAATCTTTTAAAACTGAAAAATTAAAGGAAAGGAATGAGTCATTTTGGTTTTGAAAAGATCTTTTTATCAATGTCAAAGCACAAATATCTAGAAAGAAGAGGAAATGCTGAAAAAGAATTTTAATTTCCTGGAGATGTTGACCTGTCTTTGTAAAGAAGAAAAAAAAAAAAAGACATGGAGATTTAAAAAAAATATCAGGAGAGTCCAGAAATATTCAATGTAAAATTAAGTTGTCCTCTTTGTTAGTTCCTTTCCTTGTCAAATTCTTTGCCTCTCTGTACAGATGAGTATCTGGTGAAAACCATAGATCTTTTTCCCTTGAAAAAATATTGCAAGAAAGTATACAGGTGCTTAGCCCAACAAAGGGGCCACCTGCTCTGTAAACAGCAATCAAGCATTTTCTGAGAACTTGTGGTTTCCTTTGACTTCCTTCAATCTCCTTAGAAGGAAGTTATGGTTTAAAAATAGCATTTTCCCTTTTTGACATGCCTATCATTTCAGAAGATATAGGGACCTCCTGAAGCCCATCCATAAACATGAGACTGCAGTCACCTGAACAACTCTCTCAATTACCAACAGATTGCTAAGCAAATCACCCCATTGGCCAGATTTCCTACTTTATATCCTATTTCCTTTCCAAGTACCAATGAGCATCCTTAAGGTAAAATGAATTTGGTGGACTGGGAGTAAGGCTGCTTCTCGTATAACACTCTTAAAATACTTTTCCACAACTTACAGTGCAAAGGATATCATGTTCAGAATTTCATTTTATAGAGTTAACATTTTATGAAAGCTTTCATAAAGGCCATACTGTAAAGGCTGAGTGGTTGGTTATTAACACACATTTGACCGATTGTATTGAAAAAAATTACTAAGCATACCTGATAAGTTTAGGTTTGGTTTAATCATTTTGATAAATTTTCATACTATTAAAAGTCAATCCTTGACATCTTTGTATTTTTTGCATAGTCACTTTCCACTGTCAATTTTCAGTGACCTTAAATAGGCACTGGAATTACATTTAATGTGTAATACTTCAATTCTCTGTTGCTCTTAACATGTCCTTTATGGCAAAACAAAAGGAGAATGTAGATAGAAAGACACAATCTGACAATAATGCCTCTCCCAGCACACACCACCATTAAAATCTAGATCCTGAGGCTCATTTTACCACAGTTAACTTCTGCTTCCTCCATAGATCCCATCCATCATTTCCCTCTGTGAATTCCATACATATTGCCACCACCATAAACCAACCTTTAGGCTATTTTTACTCTCTGCTTCTTCTCATCTAGGCAGAAGAAGAAAAAAAATTCTTTCATCCTGGGCAACTTCTGGTCAAGTTTTATTATAATATGATAAAATGACTTCATTAAGAAGCTAAGAGAAAAATCGAAATAAAAAAAAGTAACAGAGAAACAGTCAGGGAATGGGTATCACAGAGCAGAATGGCAGATTTAAAAGCAAATAAAGAGCTTCCCCTGGTGGCTCAGTGGTGAAGAAGCCACCTGCCAATGAAAGAGACATGCGTTTGTTTGATTGCTGATCAGGGAAGATCCCACATGCCTCAGAGCAACTAAGACTGTGCACCACAACTCCTGAGCTCCTGCCCTAGAGGCAAGGTGCCACCACTACTGAAGCCTGCATGCCCTAGAACTGGTGCTCAGCAACAAGAAGAGTTACCACAACGAAAAACTTGTGCACCGCAACTAGAGAATAGCTCCCACTGTTCGCAACCAGAGAAAGCCCGCCTCTGATGTCTTTGTGTTGTCCCCATAAGCTAGATAAGGTAGGTGAGTCAGTGGGGATCTCTGTCCCTCCAGAAGCATGCTTTTTCATTTTCTTTTTTAATTAATGCTCTTGTCTGTCACCTGGCACTGGGCTGGTCTCCAACTGTGTGTATCTCTCACTTTCCTAAGAGCTCCAACCCCAACTGATAAAGAAATCTTCTACCACGTGACTTTAGATGGCCTTGGCTTTCCCCCACCTTTTCTTCTTTATTTTAACTACATCTAAATTTTTTTTTACTTTATTTTAGTGATTTCTCCCTCTCAATACCAATATATTTCTCCTACATGAAAATTAATCCAGAGCCTAGGAAGAGAAGGAGCCCTTGTTTAGGAAGACTGTCAGACATTAAGATGAGCTCAGCTTTCTAAGATGTGGCTTCTTCACTACTTGCCTGGGAAAATACCTTGGCCTAATCTTTTGGCAGCCACATGGCTTCTGGTGATGCCATCTTTTTGAAAGACTATCTCTCATCTGTCATTTTTCTTTCCAAATGTTCATACCCTAATGCATTTTCCACTGAGTTCTGGTTTCAAATTTCAGATATGTTACTTCATCTTACTTGATCTGTGATATATATGTGATCAACCAATACACCCACACCCAATAAGCACCTGATCTATCTTCCCAGATGCTGGTTGATGACTCCTTTTTCAGAAGTGGTTTATTATTCTACTAGGATGGGCTTTTCTGTTTCATCTTCTTTGTGTCTTCCATTTGGGTTCCCCATGGTCTTTAAGTAAATTGTTCAATATTAGCAAGAGAAAGTTCTTTTAGTTACCCTAATAATGCCTGTGAGAATCCATTCACCGAATATATGCTTATTTGATATCTATTTGTACCAAGTACAGCTGAAGGAATTGGGAATTCGGAGAAGAACATGTAAAAAATCCAAGTCCTCAAAAAGCTTACAATACGATGGGGGAAAATTTAAGGTAACAGGGGACTTGAGATTGTAATTTCCAAGGCAAGAAACTTTGATCAACTTTGCAAGCTCAAGAGCAGAGGCCAAAGCCAGTACCTGAAGGAAATATAATAGAAAATGAAGGAGAAAGGATAGCTCAGGGAGGGACAAGTCTTCTAGTCACTCCAGGAAGGTGAACTTGGCATTGACTGAAGTGTACCCTCAGGAAATAGTGAATATGAGTTTGTGTCAACCTCTAATACAACTCTATTTGCCATCATTAGAATTTTTTTAAAAGGTAACTGATTAAGTGAAATCTATGTATCTTCCTAATCATCATAGATCAAAATTGAGAGAGATTACACAATATCAGAAAATAATAGATTTTTAGAAATAAGAAGAAATGGAGATTGTTATCTGACAGCATCTGTGGACTTAAAAGATGAAATTAAAGCATATAATCAATCAGAAGCTTACTCGAATCAAGAACTATGCTAATTTATTATAATCGCTTAAAGCTTCCATTCTGAAGGAGATCAGCCCTGGAATTTCTTTGGAAGGAATGATGCTAAAGCTGAAACTCCAGTACTTTGGCCACCTCATGTGAAGAGTTGACTCATTGGAAAAGACTCTGACGCTGGGAGGGATTGGGGGCAGGAGGAGAAGGGGACGACAGAGGATGAGATGGCTGGATGGCATCACCGACTCGATGGACGTGAGTCTGAGTGAACTCCAGGAATTGGTGATGGACAGGGAGGCCTGGCGTGTTGAGATTCATGGGGTCACAAAGAGTCGGACATGACCGAGCAACTGAATTGATGTTTTGTTTTGTTTTTTTTTTTCTGTTTCCACATGGGATACATTTTAAAGGAAGGAGAATAAGAAAGGTTAATAACATCTACTTTTTCCTTTTAACTATGTCTTTCAATTCACTATTAACATATTTCAATAAATATGTTTAACTCCTGATTCCATAATTCATGAGGAAGTAAATGAGATGAATTGTCAATAGGATCTGGAAAATAGACACATTGGACCTGACCTAACTCTCATCTTATACAATCTGTACAGGATTAACAAAACACACCTATATCACTAAGATTTTGAACAAAGTAAGGATATATTAATATTTATATTCTTGATAGTGTTTCTTATGTTTCAACAGTTTTTGTTGTCAATTATTCATGTGAAGTTTGTTTCAAAGTTCAACAGAAATGAAAGGGGGTAAACTTTTATCCTCCAATTTAAAAGCTAATTAATTTTCATAGGTTGTATATTTTTCATTCCTATTTACTAGATTTACCATTATACAATGTTGGCTCTCTTCATAAAAGCATTTGCTTAGGGAAATACTTTGCATTTACTTATGGAAGTAAAGTAAATCTATTTTCTTGCTCTAACTGCTTATTTACTCATCATAACTTGTGGGCTTCCTGGGTAGCTCAGCTGGTAAAGAATCCACCTGCAATGTAGGAGACCCCAGTTCGATTCCTGGCTTGGGAAGATCCCCTGGAGAAGGGATAGGCTCCACTCCAGTATCTTGGGCTTCCCTAGTAGGTCAGATGGTCAAGAATCTGTCTACAATATGGGATCCCTGGATTGGGAAGATCCCTGGAGGAGGGCATGGCAACCCACTCCAGCATTCTTGCCTGCAGAATCCCCATGGCAGAAGAGCTACAGTCTACAGTCTATGAGTTGCAAAGAGTCAGACACGACTGAGCAACTAAGCATAGCACCATAACTTGCACCAACCTAAAGGAACCCCAATGTGCACGATGACCAGGTAGCCACCTAGGAGAGTTTATTTGGCTAACTCAGTGCACAAGCAGATTTTTCCACTTAGATTCTCTCTAAACAGTGTGGAACGCACACCATTCTCAGTAAAGTACTTCGTCATCCAACCGCACATTGAGGCCTGTATACATGAAATACGGTAAAGAGAACATAAGCTTGAGAACCAAAGGAGAACTTTAATTTTGAAGAGAAAAAGAGGAACAAAGAAGAGGTTATAGATTGAATGGGGATGTAAGGCTTGGTGTTCGGTCGAGGAACAACCAGGCATTTATCAATTGCTTTCACTTGATGCTAAGAGAAGAATTACGAATTGTGTTTACATGTGTCATTGGCCTAACCTCTGCCTCCATCTTCACATCACCTTCTTCTCTGTGTCTCCCTTCTTCTCTGTATGTGTCTTATAAGGATACTCATCATTGACTTTTGGGCCTAATTGGATAGATAATTGGATATTAGATTTCCTCATCTTAAGATCCTAATCATATCTGCAAAACTCTTTTTCCAAGTAAGGTAATATTCACAGATTCTGGGGATTAGGTCATGGATGTATCATTTTGGGAGCTTTCATTCAACCCACTAAATTTCAATATCTATTCAAGTTTTTGTTTCACAGATATACCTTGAACTTTATATCAAGTATATTAGAGTCAAATTTTAAGATTAAAAATTCCAATCTACAGTAAAGATTTGCTTTTCATGGAGTAAGAGACTCCTCATCTTAGATTCTTGGCAGCTGTCAATGACTGCTCTCAATTTGTGGATGCTGTACTTTAATTTTTTTTTTCTTTTAAGGGTCAATTTTTTAAAAGTTAAAAAAAAATATAGACCTGTAGTCTCAGTGTTTACTGATGCTCTTAGTACTTCCAGGTAAGAGCATACAGTGACCACCTTAGCCAGTTTTTAGGTTTATTTGGCCCATGACCCTGAGTTTTTATTTTGTCAGAAAACATTTTTGACAAACTTGGCACAGTCTAGAGTTAAAATGCAATTAAAAAATAGCAAATTTTTCTTACAGATATTGTCACCACTAACTTAAATTTTCAACTCTTTTTGCTAGTTTTTTTGGTATATGAAACTCATCCCATCCAGAACACATACACACGCACACACACATATACACACATAAACACACACACACATAGACACACATACACACAAACATACACATAGACACACATACACATAGATATACACACATACACCCATATACACACATATATGCAAACACATACACACACACATACACAGAATTCAGTTTTCAATGTCATTCTTTGGGTGTTTTTCATTTAGTATCAGTTTTCCCAATTGTTCAAGACAAAACTTATTAAAACACAGGATACTTCCTACAATACTAATAAGAATTAAATGAATATTCAGTGCATTTGAGTAAGTAAATTCTGTTTGAAGCTGAGCCAAATTTTTTTTTCTTTTAAAATGTTTTCCTGGATAACAGCTGTCTTGTTTTCTCATTTGCTTAGCTTTCTATGTATTTATAATTAATTCATTCTCAAACTTTCCTAGGAGAAGTGTGAATCTCTGATCAATATTGTACATCACATTAGCTAATGTATCAGTTCTCATTTTTTAAACCAGAATCTTCATTTCTGCCACCTCTGTCCTCTATGCTTCTGCCCTAGGCGGCTGTGGTTCTGTTGTAGGACTTGACTTCCCTGCCATCCTCAAGATTCTAATGTGGTTTTTCAGAAGAGCTTCTCCTGCTTGTACGCTGTCTCGTCTGTCTTTGCTTTGATCTCTGCCTCTCTAGCAGGTTTGCCTTAGGTGCCTGAGTACCCTTGGCTGTGGACTTATATTTAACAGCAGGCCGTAGAAACGCTGACTGGGAGCCTGAAGTGTAGCTGTGGTGTTCCAGACTGAGAAATTCTGTTCCAGGTTGACTAATACACTATGATAACCACAAAAATGTTTGCTTTTCTTAATCTATACACAATTCATTTCCAGTCTAACCAAACTCCTGTCCAAAGTTTGCATAGTCAGCGAAATCAGGCACTTCTCTTATCTCGCTGACTTCATTTCTTCCTCTTTGCTGTTTACTTGGCCCCAGGTGTATTGACCTTCTTGCTGTTCCTCAACCAGCCAGGCTGGTTCCTGCCACGTGGTCTGTACACATACTCTTATCTCTACCTGGCATGTTCTTCCCTCAGATCTTTGCTTTATCTCATCATTCAGTTTTCTGCTCAGCTTTCAATAGGAAGTCTTTGCCTGACCTACCACTTAAGGACTCACTAGTTCCTTACTCTGTTTTCTTCATGGTACTAATAGTAAGTTGATAGTACTTATTTGCTTGCCCATTTATTGTTTATCTGCCATATGAATTTAAGCTCCCCTTAGCCTGGTTCAATCACCATTTTCTTAGGACATAGGATAGTGCCATAAATCAAGTGTTGTTGTTCTTTAGTCCCTAAGTTGTGTCCGACTCTCTGTGACCCCAAGGACTGTAGCCTGTCAGGCTTCCTTGTGCTCCACTATCTCCCAGAGTTTGCTCAAATCCATGTTCATTGAGTCATTGATGTTATCTATCCATCTCATTCTCTGCTGCCTCCTTCCCCTTCTGCTGTCAATCTTTCCCAGCATCAGGGTCTTTTCCAAAGAGTCTGCTCTTCACAACAGGTGGCCAAACTATTGAAGTTTCAGCTTCAGTCTCAGTCCTTCCAATGAATATCCATGGTTTATTTCCTTTAGAATTGACTGGTTTGACCTCCTTTCAACACAAGGGATTCTCAAGAGTCTTCTCCAGCACTACAGTTCAAAAGCATCAATTCTTTGGTGCTCAGCCTTCTTTAGGGTCCAACTGTCACATCCATACATGACTACTGGAAAAACCATACTTTGACTAGACAGACCTTTTTCGGCAAAGTGATCTCTCTACTTTTTGATATAGTGTCTAGGTTTGTCATTGCTTTTCGTCCAAGGAGCAAGCGTCTCTTAATTTCATGCCTGCAGTCACTGTTCACGATGATTTTGGAGCCTCAAGAAAATAAAACGTGTCACTGCTTCCACTTCCCCTTCGTGGATCACAATCTTGTCGTGAAGGGGCTTACATAACTCAATGAAGCTATGAATCATGCCCTGTAGGCCCACCTAAGACAGACGGGTCATAGTGAAGAATTCTGACAGAACATGGTCCACTGGAGATAGAATATACCAAGTGGTACTCAATAAATATTTGTCCAAAGAATCATTAAAGAAAAGACTACCATGACTAACATAACATCTTCCCTGGAGGATAAGCATATAAACAAAGAAAGTACAGTTGGAGATGACAGCACAATTGTTATTCAAACACTTTATTCTAAAGTTCCAGATTAAATACCCTTTAAAGTGCTCTTCTCTAATGAGAAGCCATCCTCATCACCATGTACGCTATATGTAGAAAATTGCCTTACAGTGGAAGTATTGTACAACAATACTAACTCAGTTCAACAATAACAAAAAATAAGTGAGCATCATTTACAATATATATCATGGATTGTATTGAAACTTACTTAACCAAGATTATAAAGCTGTTTTAATCATGAAACAGACAATTAAATTAATTCCTAAGATAAATAAATTAGTGATTCATAAAAGCTTTGGTTTTCGTCTATGCTGTGAAATTGTCTCTATTAATTAAACCAAGTAATTAGAGATTTTTAAAAAATAACATACATTTTTAGTCTTTACATAATTCAAAGTAAACAGTTAAAAGGCTATACCATTAAAATTTGAAGCATAAAACTCCTTAAAAGAAAGAGGTTTTTTGCTAGATGAGATTTTTTTAAAAATCTATTAAACCCAATCAATTCTGAGCTGATTATTATCACCATTTGGGAAGAAACAGAAAGAAAAACTCTTGCAAAACTGCGGGTAGACCTATATTTTCCCCCAACCTACGCTCTTTTTATTTTTGTCCCAGAGGAGCTGTTAACGATCACTCTGAATTTATAAAAGCACAGAATTTTATCTTTATCAAATTTTACCACCTTCTGTTGAAGTGATAGGTAGGAACACATCCAGTGACAGAAATGAGCTGTGTAAATCCAAGGTGAATTGCACATTACCATACCCACCCTGTAGTGGATGTGAAGGGGTTAAATAATAATCCTGCCACGAGGGAAGACTTGATTGTTTCAGAAATAGAAATAGAGCATCATGCATTCCATTTTCATCCCAGAATTTTAAATCTGTAAGTGACCTTTCCTATAAAGGGAGCCTATTCTATCTTACACTAACTAATTCCTTCACTCAGCAACAGAATAGGGAATGCCACCAAGAGAGGGGAACAAAAATGTAGGAGAGACAGTGCTCAAAAAAGAGAAAGAGCTTCAGGACTGAGCCAAGAGAAATATTAAACATATGAGTGCCGCTTCCTAGACACTTTCTAGTGGGCACGTTACTAACTTTCTTGACACTCAAGTTCCTTCTTAGTAAAACTGGGATAATATAACCTAGTGCATCATGTTGTCAGGATTAAACAAGAGAATGGGGAACTTTTGTTTTTGGTCATGCGGCATCTCACCTTTGAGGCTCTGCTTCTTTCTTACTACCTGTGATTTTGGAGGGCAGTCAATCATAGGACCCCACCCTGTAATGTCAAGTAGGGGCATATTATCAAGGCTAGGGTGACCATAATCTCTTTCCAGAAATTTGAATTTTGAATGGAGACACATTGAGAAGTGTGTCTTCTAGGAGAATTGTTGCTACTTAGATCTTGGGAGGCATTCTGTTTCCTGCCCTTTCTAAGACCTGATTTTTCAACTTTTGCTTTGTTTTGTTTGATTGTTAGGAGCACTGTTCTTGCTTAAATGGCCATGTCATGGTCTATTATGTGTGTGTGTGTGTGTGTGTGTGTGTGTGTGTGTGTGACAGAGAGAGAGAGAGAGTCACTTCAGTCATGTCTGATTCTTTGCCACCCTAGGGACTGTAGCCCACCAGGATTCTCTGTACATGGGATTCTCTAGGCAAGAATATCAGAGAGGGTTGCCGTGACCTCTTTCAGAGGATATTCTGGACCAGTGATCAAAGCCATGTCCCATTATGTCTCCTGTATTAGCAAGCAGAATCTTTACCACTGGCGCCACATGGAAAGTTTGCCATTGTCTGTTGCTTGTAACCAAAGAACAGAATATTAAGTTCTTAGCACAGTAGTTTAGTAAATACTTAAAAATAATTTTTATCATTATATCAAAAGTTTTGGTGCTCAGGGTAGAAAAAAAAATCAGCTGAGCCATTCTAATTGCAGAATGCTGTCAATAAGGCTTTTAAAAAATATTTTTCTATTGTGAGCTACTATAGTTCTCTCTGAGCTTCCCTTGTGGCTCAGCTGGCAAAGAATCCATCTGCAATTCGGGAGACCTGGGTTCAATTCCTGGGTTGGGAAGATCCCCTGAAGAAGGGAACAGCTACCCACTCCAGTATTCTGGCCTGGAGAATTCCATGGACTGTATAGTCCATGGGGTCTCAAGGAGTTGGACACTCCTGAGTGACTTTCACTTTCACAGTTCGCTCATAAAATTAGCATGATAAAGCAGAAAGAATGTTGGACTAGGGGTCAGATGACTGGGTTCTAGTTTTGGGTCGTCTACCAGCTCATTTTATGACTTTTGAAAGTCACCCAGCTTCTCTACATCTTTCTTCATCTATAGAGTAAGAGTATTGGTCTGAATGATTTCCAAGGGGCATTCTAATTCTACATTGGGATGGTTTGACAATTAACTGTAATATCAAGCACATTTTTTGGAGAAATCGATAAGCTGGCCAATCACAGCAAGGTGATTTGACACATATATATATAATGAAAGGATCCCTCCCCTCAAGTTAGTTAACACATCTGTCCATCACCTTATATATTTACGTTTTTTTGTATGTGAGAACAATAGTTCTACTCTGTTAATGAGTTTCAATCACATAGTACAGTACACAGACATTATTCATCTTATAACTGAATGTTGGTACCCCTTGCCATCCTCTATTTCCCCCATCCCTAGCTTCTGACAACCACTTTTCTACTCCCTGTTTCTATGAGTTTGACTTAAAAAAAAAAAAAAAAGATTCTACACGTACATTTATGATAATCAAGACATGCAAACAACCTAAATGTCCATCAACAGAGAAATGGATAAAGAAAATATGGCACATATTTACAACAGAATATTACTAAACCATTGAAGAGAATTTGCAGCAACATAAATGGACCTAGAGATTGTCATACTGAGTGAAGTAAGTCAGACAAAGAAAGAGAAATATTGTATGGTGTAGCTTATACACAGAATCTAAAAAGAAATGATACAAGTGAAGTTAGTTACCAAACAGAAACAGATTCACAGACTTAGAGAATGAACTTACAGTTACCAGGGGGACGGTTAGGGTACTGCCCACCTGCCCACCTAGAACATCTGCTCTACAGCAAAAGAAGCCACCACAATGAGAAACACATGAACCACAAAGAAGAGCAGCCCTTGATCAAAGCAACTACAGAAAGCCCATGAGCAGCAGTGAAGACCCAACACAACCACAAAATAAAGTGCACAGATAATTTTTAAAAAGTGTTTTTGTTTGGTATAGCCACACTTGTTTATTTTTACTGTTTTTGTCTTTGGTGTCAAATTAAAAAGACCAAAGTTAGGCTTGAAATTAGTTCTGCTGTGTCAAGAGCTAGGCAGAGCCTGGACCAGGGATAGAGAACAATTCAGCGAAAAAGTAAGGCGGGTTCAAGCAGTCTAAGATGACACTTCAGCTCATCATCATTAATTCCTGGAGTGTAGGTGTGTTGGTCTAGGGCTAAGAACTGATAGTGGAGCAAGGTGTGACTTACCCTTGGTCCTTTATTTGACATGATTGAGGTTTCCATCCCTGGTTCCAAATCTCAGGCTTAGATAAATATCCAGACTGACCGGGAGTTTGTCCACAGGGAAAGAATGGTTTCACAATAATTTATTCATTCAACTTACCTCTCCTGCCTTTCTGGGTCACCTTTCCCTCCAATCCAAGCAGTTGGCTTAGGCCACCATCCTATGTTCTGGAGGAAAGAAGGTCTCTCCTCCTCCCCATGTCTTCCTGATCTCCTATTCCACATCATTTCTGCCTCTTAATCCCTGCTTATGCTCTTATCTCTAGCAGCTGTCACCTTCGCCCTGAATCACACCACATAACATCGCGGCTCTACCTCCTATATTCACTGAAGCACCCATAACACAGGGCTGTTTTATGTAACAGCCATCTACATAGGCTTTGAGGATAATGGGGCCATATGAACATTCATTTATTCCATTCAGCATGTAGAGTTTAGCACCATGTACCCTCTAGACAGTTTTCTAAATGCTGAGCATAAAGTATTGAACAATGAGACAAAAATCCATGTCTTCATGTTACTTCTATTTTACTTGAGACCCCCCTCAAATAAGTAATTTAAAATATCCTATCCAAAAAAGAAAAAAAAAACAACCCTAAACAAAACCCTATCAAGGTTTCAATTCACTTACTTCATTAAAGGAGTGATTTCAATACTATTTAAGAATCCAGAGGGGAAATTGGGATCGATTTCTTTAAAGGGTGGCTTATTCTTTCCCACTGCCCTCTGTTTCTCTAAAGAATGAAAGAAGAAAGAAAAGAGGAAGGAGAGAGAAGTCAATATGATGGAGATTCCTAATGTAACTGGACTACTCCAAGGAACTTTCCTGTACTCTCACATTGATGAGTGAGGGAGAAAGGCACCCTTCACAAAATTCAGAAAAGAAAAGTGTCTGTGCATATAGTCTAACCTTGGGACAATTTGTTCCAGGTTATCAATCTCCTCCAACATGTGTAGTTTGACATACAAAGTTATCCCCCCATTAGTACTATCTGGAACCTTCCTCCAGAGAGAAGTTTCTATCTTCTCTATTGAAAATCCTCCACCACATGTTGCACTAATAAATGCTTTTTGTTACTAATATGATAGCCCTTCTCTCTCAGTTCCCAACTCATGATTAATATTTTTAGTGAATGTCCTTCCTTTTTATTAACATAGTAATTTACAGAGATGAATTTTTTCTCTGTGTTATAGTTCACACAGGTAGCCTTGAATCATATACATTTCATAATATACTGTACAAAAAAAGAGGTTTTCTGACCAGGTAAAGAGAGTTCTCCAAGTCCCTCTCAATCACACATGTTACTTTTCCTCAAGATCCACAGACATCCTCACCAGAAGGATGTTCTCACTTGCTTTTTCTTTCCCTAGTCCTTTCTTCAGATCAGATCAGATCAGATCAGTCGCTCAGTCGTGTCCGACTCTTTGTGACCCCATGAATCGCAGCACGCCAGGCCTCCCTGTCCATCACCAACTCCTGGAGTTCACTCAGACTCATGTCCATCGAATCAGTGATGCCATCCAGCCATCTCATCCTCTGTCGTCCCCTTCTCCTCCTGCCTCCAATCCCTTCCAGCATCAGAGTCTTTTCCAATGAGTCCTTCTACCTAAATCTTTTGTCTAAGGCCTCTTTTCTAGTTGCAGGATTCCCACCTCTTTATCTCCTCTGACTTCCAAGGAAAATTTTTTTCTTTTACATCCTTAATTATACTGAGAATTTTATGTCTTCATCATGTCAGTTATTCCAATTCTGACTGAGCTCCAGGGCCTGCCTTCATATAAGTAAACAATTCTGAACAAAAAAGTCATAATTCATCCAGCTGTCCTGTATTATGAAAGCAAGTCTGATTCATCTTTTTCTATAGCAAATTTTCATTCCTGTTACAAATGCATTGTAGCCAAAGGGAATAACAGTGGGAAGGTTTTGGCATGAGTAAAGATGGGTTTTGGATGGATGAATCTAAAATTTCAGAAGATTTTGGAGGTGATGGACATTTGCCTAGAGCAGTAGGAATGGAGAACAAGAGATATGGGAATTTTTCAGCTGCAGATGGATAAATAGTGTGGCTTGAGGGGGAGGGAGACATGGGAATTAAAAGAGAGGACAGTTTACCTACAAGTTTTAGAAATGCTTAAATACAGAAACAGAAAAGGGAACCTACTTGATTCTAGCATCCTAAAGACCACATATGAGTGGAGTCAATGCAAAATGTACCTAAATAAAACCAATTATATTTGATATATTTTGGAAGAGCCATTTTGATTGACATTGCATGTGGAAAAGAGGCCAGAAATTTCATTCATACGTTCAGTGCAAACACAATCTGAGATCTGACTTCTAAAATTGCTATTATTTTAGACCACTCTCCCGCAGTTATCCTCTAACAGTGTAATCTTCTACAGTATTTACTATGGGGAGTAAATGAAGCATTTCTAACACTGTAATGAAATAATCTGTTGGTGGGCTTCCCTGGTGGCTCAGATGGTAAAGAACCTGCTTGTATTGCAGGAGACCTGGGTTTGATCCCTGGGCAGGGAAGATCCCTTGGAGAAATAAATGGCAACCCACATCAATATTCTTGCCTGGAGAATTCCATGGACAGAGGAGCCCGGTGAACTGTAGTCTATGAGGTCGCAAAGAGTCGGACACAACTGAGAAACTAACATACACAAGACAGTCATTAATGAACTGGTTTGCTAGGACACATTTTATCTGGCCAGGTTAAGGCACAGATTTTACTTCTATAAAGTATCTAATCTATATTTCTTCTAGTAATTCAAGCAAAAACCTATGTTCCTTCTTCTCCTCCTCTATAGAGATCTTCTTAAGAGAATAAATGTAGTTTAAAAAATAGAAGTTATTAAAGTTAGGAGACCAGTGTGGATATAGGTAATGGTATGAAAAAAAGTGAAAGTGTTAGTTGCTCAGTCATGTCTGACTCTGCCACCCCACGATTGTAGGTCGCCAGGCTCCTCTGTCCAAGGGATTCTCCAGGCAAGCATACTGGAGTGGACTGCCATTTCCTTCTCCAGGAATCTTCCTGACCCAGAGATTGAACCTGAGTCTTCCTCATTGCAGGCAGATTCTTTACTGTCTGAGCCACCAGGGAAGCCCCACCCCGAGCCTGGTTCTTTCTTCCCTTCCTTTCTCAGCTGTCTGGTTTCCTGTGAAGGATGCAGAGCAAACATAGGCCCAGGACCCACAGCAGTTCTGAGGCCACAAGTCATCCAGGTCTCGTTAGGCACTCCAGATCTGTAAGAACTGAGGCTGAGGAAGAAGCACACCCTCCTGAGACCTCAAGATCTGTGGGAGGATGATGGGTGCTGAGGGGGTTGGGGGGAGGTGGGAAGGGAGGGGAGGGTTGTCACAAAGCAGGGGCTTTGGACTCCTTGTCATCTCCTTTGAAAGCCCTAGATTAGGCAAGTCGCTGCATTGCTACAGAAAATCCCCAAATCTGTAGCATAGCCTGTTCTGAGAGAGAGAGCTCTGATAGACAATGTTTTTAACATTAAAAAACAAAAAAATTCTATGTTCAGGTCATACCGGGCAGAATGCATTACCTGTCCAGGGAAGCAAAACACGGAGTTTTACTTCCTCATCCCTCCCCAGACAGACTGCCATTGCCAAGCCTTTTGACACTCCCTTTTTGCACTGTGCCAACCCCTGGTTATTTCCCCAAGATAATATAAATTGGAGCATGAAGTCCTCAGGGCCCTATTGCTTTGATAGGAGAAGAAAGCAGTAATCTGGGGCCTCATTTTCCTTGGCTGTACACTGAAATCGTTGGCCTGGATTATTTGTAAGATCCTCTTCAATCCCTGCCTTCTACAAAACATAGCAAAAAGAAGTTTCCTAAATAAGTGTTTCATTTATAATATGCTGGAGTTCATGAAACAAGGGAAGAGGCCATTTGATGACTAATTTGTTCATGGGAGACATCCATTGGGATAATTAGGTCCCCAAGTAGAGTTTTGGGCCTCATTTACCCTTTTGGCTGTCTAGCAGTTTGAAAATAACTGCTAATTGTCAATTTTTTTCTCACACTTTTCTATACACTTAGCCATCATTGCTCTAGTGTATGAGAAATCTTGCTGCCATTGCTCAGTTCGCCTGGGCATAGCCCATTGCTTGAATAATGTATATCAGTGGTTGCTTTTGAAAGTGGAGGTGGAAGGGGAGGTTTCCACACTTGGGAAGCAGTCTTAGTCTGGAGCTGAATGTCTAGCTCCAGAATTTTCAGTTCAGTGGTTTTCTTATGTGACACTTAGAACAATAGGAAGAGCTTTAGGTCAAAACCTCCAGAATCAGCATTAGTTAGGAATTTCTAAATTTTCTGTGTTCAGAGGTCACCTGGTGGCTCAGAGAGTAAAGAATCCACCTGCAGTGTGGGAGATCCAGGTTCAATCCCGGGGTCAGGAAGAAGGAAAAGGCTACTCACTCCAGTATTCTTGCCTGGAGAATTCCATGGACAGAGGAGGCTGATTGCTTATAGTTCATGGGGTTGCAAAGAGTCAGTCTGTGGTGAGCAATTAGGCATGCAAGCTTGGGAATCTTTAAAAGTACTGACACTGGGTTTCCTCCATCCATCAGACACTATGACTTAAAGAATACAGAATGATGCTTGTGTGTTAAGAGTCTTAAAATCTTCCCAGGAGAGTCCAATGTGAAACATAGTGTGGGGACTGCTGGTATTTGTTCACTCTCTTTTTAAGTGAATATAGTGAGCTGATTTGACTTCCCGAAAGTCTGTTTCCTGCAATGATGGGCAATGCAGTTAAGACGAAGGGCGCTTACATTGGTCCACCCAACTTTCTAATCTTGCTCTTTTTTTTGGCTCTGGGCATCCTCAGACTGGCCAATTAATTTTGTTTACTTTCAGTCTTCTCATTTATCTGATGAAGATAGCATGCTTGCCTCACTGGATTGTTCTGAGGATTAGATAGGCTTGGAACGTTTGGGAAAACTGCTTTGCACTGAGTCTGGGATCCAAAATTTGATGCATTCTAGCCATCATCCTATTTTCTTAGAATTTTGTATCTATGTTTCTTATTTATTTATTAAAAAAAAAGTCTTTGAGCCTTTTCAGTATTTGACCTGAGACAAGTCTTCCTTTACTTATTATCTAAAGATCTCGTAATGAGTATGCATTTCTTTTCTATTTTTGAAAAAGGAAAAAAGATATCCCTTTCTTCTACCACTATGACTCTCCTCTCCTTCATCATGGGAGTTATTTTGTAACAGAACTGTACAACTGCAGTCACAGGTGTTAGTAGATCAGTCATGTCCAACTCTTTGCGACCCCAGGGACTGTAGCCCACCAGGCTTTTCTGTTCACAGAATTCCCCAGGCAAGAATACTGGAGTGGGTTGCCATTCCCTTCTCCAGGGGATCTTTCCAACTCAGGGATTGAACTCAGGTCTCCTGCATTGCAGGCAGATTCAAACTAGCATATAATTTCATTGTCTTTATAGCACCTTTTACAAACCTAAAGTCAGTAGAAGGTAATGAATAAAAATTTTAAGGCATTTTATTGGTCTCTTGGGTAATAGAGGAGACACTTCTTGAATTCATAATGCCTTTTGCTGGGCTTTTGATGATTCATACAACTTAAGTCACAATGAGAACTAATGTGTACTTCTAATGGTTGATATGATCACTTAAATACACAACAATTTTATCACTGACACCTCACAGCAGGTCTAACTCTAAAGTCATAATGCATAATGCAGTAATAGTACCCTAATGTAAAACAGTAAAATTCTATTTTCACCTGTTATTTCCTCTTGATTTTTAAAAATTATTAAACCGCTATGAAAAAAACATCACATATGCGTGGTCCATTTTGAGCAAAAACACAAGGCTTTGAGGATGTGAGGTGGGGTAGACAGATGTGTAAATTTAGAAGGCTGAATGAGGACTTCCCTGGTGATCCAGTGGTTAAGACTCCACTCTTCACACTTCCAGTGCAGGGATGCAGGTTAGATCTTCGATCAGGGAACTAAGATCCCATATGTCATGCATTGTGGGCAGCAGCAACAGAAAGTAATGGATGGAGTTTTAGGCATCGATTGTACTGAAGCCTATGATGCACCCCAAGCTTCCCTTTGGGGATCCTTGGTGTTGAACCTGAATCCTGAAATACAGGTCCCATCAGTCCATAGGGTTCCTTTCACTACTCACTTTATTGCTTCTGACTGATAGCAGCCTCGACAGCTTACCCTTGCATGCCACACTAATATTATCACTTTTCATAATATGAAAAAGGAGAAAACACTGCTTGCACAGTATTTTTTTTTTCAGTAAATTTTATATCATTATAATTAAGGTTTCTTTGGGCACAAACTTGGATGATTCTGATAGAGAACAAAAATGAAAAATTCTTGACCGTTTCAAAAAGTCATCCAATTTTAAGACAGTCTTTTTAATCATAAAGGAAAACAAAATTAAAGTTTGTTGTCCAAATTATATGATAGAGTGATGACTCTGAAGTATATTATAGTATCAAAAAACCTGGGCTTTCTCAGTTTGGGAGGGCTATTATTATCATAACAGTAGAATGATTCACTTAGGTAAAAAAAAAAAAAATCCCACTTTAGGATATCCTTGAAAAAATAAAATTAATATAAATCCACTCATGGATTTGGGAGTATTTGGTATGCTTTGAGTTGCAAATAGTATCTTTTACACCAATAAGGAATTGTAGTCTTCTTCCTTTTTTGTAAGTTTTTGTGTTGAAACATTTAATTTGAACTTTACTTCAACCTTAGAAATAAATTGGTAGAAAGACATGTGATTAAGGTGGGGACTGAAATAAGTAGTGCAGAAATCCAAATCAAGGTTAAAGTAAAAGAATTTGATGGTTTGGGGAATAGGATGTGGTAGAAATGTGAAGACTATTCAGAAGCCAGAATTTGAGTTCAAACAATAAAATTTTAGGACAACCTTAAGATTTTTAAATAAGAAACTCAAAGCCATGAAAGATTGTAGATTATAGCTCAAAAATAGAATGAAAGTGTGTATTTCAGCAATAATACCTTCACCAGACAAATTTTCCACCCTCGTATCTGGGTGGGCTTCCCAGGTGGCATTAGTGGTAAAGAACCCACCTGCCAACACAGGAGACACAAGAGATGTAAGTTCGATCCCTCAGTAGAGATCCCCTGGAAGAGGGCATAGCAACCCACTCCAATACTCTTTGCCTGGGAAATTCCACGGACAGAGGAGCCTGGTGGGCTTCAGTCCATAGAATTACAAAGAGGTGGACACGACTGAGCACAGCAGCACATACCTGGGTAAGTCTCTCTAACACTAATCCTGCTACTGAGATGAAATTTTAAAGAGGAATCTGGAAACACCAATGTTCCCTTTTGACACCAAAGGACTGACTAGTTGCAAATATTTCCTCTTATTGCCTTTAACCACTGCCTTACCCACCTCATCTCCAGTTCCTGCTCTGCCACACCCTCTTCTTTCAGAAATACTTCTCTTGTATTTTGCAATATACAGACTGATTTTCTCCAAAAGAGTGAACAAAAAATTGAAGCAAGATTTAAATCTTAATCATTGTTCTTCAGGACTAAACACAATACTTTGAACTTGTTAGCTATTAAATATGGGTTAAGTAAACTAAAAAACTGCCTAAGAGAAAAGAACTGAAATTAATCCAGAAGTAGAGGGAAAAAACCCAAACAACCGAATTAACTTACATAAGACTCTCACTGGGCCAGGGGAAAATTGTAGTTGCAAACATCTACAGACAAGGTCTCTGCCAGGATCCAGAAGGATTTGCTCTTCAACCTCTCCAAAGTTATTTGTTAGCTGTTATTCTGAGAATGTGCAAGGACATGGTGGGTTTCTGGAACCACTTGAGTAAGACCATCCTACGCCCCTGTCATTTTGTCAGGACAACAACTAACAAACACTGTCTTACTTTAATTCTCCTTCTTTATCCTCATTCTGTTTTTCTTCTTTTAGATATTTTGGTTTGCTGTCACCATAAAAATACTTGGAAGATGATGAATTGACCAAAGTCATCTATCTCCTTCCTAAGACCACACTAAAATGATGGTAAGGGATAAGAATACTCAAAAAAGATGGCAATGAAAAATAAATACTCAAAAGACAGGGGAGTGGACATCCATGGCTGAGAAATTTCAGTAAATGTTTGGCTGAGGGAAAGCATGGTGCAGTAGTAACTGAATTCAGGGGCAAAGGAAACTGTTTAGGAGGAGAAGAGCACATATTTATGAGCATGTATTTGTTTCCAAGAACTGTGATGAGGTCAAGGATCATTGAATGTGAGAGAGTGAGTTACCATAAAGAGAGAGATGGATGGAAAGTCTGTGTATTGAAGAGCAGCTGGCCTATGCATTCCTTCTTCCTTCCTTCCCTGGTTCCTTTGCTAGGGGTTTGCTCAGTGTCTCTAGCTGTTTGTTCCCTGGCAGGAGCTCAAATACTTCTGCTCTGGAGAAATGGGATGTAAGTGCTTCTCAGGAGCACTACAGTTCTACTCTACATGCAGCAGCAGAAAGAGGCTTATTGTCTCACACCCCCGAACAAGTCACTAAAGAGATTCTCTACTCCCAACAGTTTAGAAAAAAAAAAAAAAAAATCCTGGAATTGAGTCTCATTGAATTTATTTGTGTTGCTTGTTATTTCTGAATAAATCACTGTGGCCAGGGGGAGTTAACCAGATGATTAAATGGACCTGGGTTCTATGGGGCGCGTCAGAGATAACTCCATCATAAAAATAACGAGTTAAGTTATAAGAAAAGACTACGTGGATTCCGGGGAGGCAATAACCTATCCTTTCCATTATTCCCAGGATAAAGTCCCCCAGTGGAATGGGGCCCTCATTGTAGTTATTGATCGGGCTGTAGGTGGCCTGGATTGAAAGTGAAAGTGAAAGTTGCTCAGTCGTGTCTGACTACAGTCCATGGAATTCTCCAGGCCACAATACTGGACTGGGTAGCCTTTCCTTCTCTAGAGGATCTTCCCAATCTAGGGATTGAACCCAGGTCTCCCACATTGCAGGTGGATTCTTTACCAGCTGAGCCACAAGGGAAGCCGAAGGCACAAGGGAAGTCTGGCTTGGTATGAGCCAGACTCAATTCCTGGGCCAACCCAACTGGGACCAGATTGGCACATGATATAAAACGTTACAGTATACACATCATGAATTATCTCTGACTGCTTTCCTCAGGAGTCAGTGACCAAAAAATGTTTTACATGGAGTTTCCTGCTTTTAAATATTTCCAGAAAAGATTCCTTAAACCTTCTCAGTAGCCTGCTCCAACTCAACCACCATCATCAGGAAATTTCCCTTGCACTCTTAATTTGCTCTAATTCTTCTAATCTGCCCATAACATCTCTTAAACGTACTGGACAATATTCTTCATATAATATACAATATATGCTTGGAGATAATTGTAAAATTTTCTCCTAGGATAAATGACTTTTGTCTTTAACCATAATATTTTATTTTCCAAACCTTTCATCATCTTTGTGGGTCTCCTCTGAACTGCCTCCAAATTTTCTGCATTTGTCTCAAGCTGTAGAGTCCAAAACTGAATATAATAACCTAGGGAGATTCCCACAACAAAGTAATGCAATTGCTTATGGAAATAGAATATTTTTTGCATAGCACTTCATAGTTTTAAAAAGATCTTCCCAGACACTATCATGTCATTTGAGGCATAAAGTTCGGTGTATCCTCCTTCTAAACTCTGACGGTTGATGTGGGTCTACACTGAGTGACGGCCAGATTGGAAAAGCTCAGAGTTCTAGTTTGGGGTCTGTTTGAAGTTGAAGGTGGTTCTGAGGCTGTATCAAGATTTCCTGTTTCTTTATGCATCCCTTGGACCAGAAACAATCTTGAGGATGAGATAAATTACAGGAGCTTTCCATGGTTGAATGATCACTTGCAATAGAACTTTTCCACGATGATGAAATGTCTCTGCTGTTCACTCACACGTGGCTAGTGCAACTGAGGAGCAGAATTTTTCCTTTTATTTAACTTTAACATTTAAATCCAAATTTGAATAGTGACTTGTGGCTGGTGGCAAGAGCTGATCATCCCTAAGTCTTGATTTAAACTAAACTCGTTTCTGAGACAAAAGCATGAGGTGCTTTGGTGGATCTTCATTATTTAGGAAGAATTTGATGGATGAAAAGCATCTTAGTGGAATCCCAGTGTTTTCTCGTCATGTTCCTTTTTATGCATTTGGGCTTCCCTGATAGCTCAGTTATAGAATCCGCCTGCAATACAGGAGATCCTGGGTCAATTCCTCGGTTGGGAAGATCCGCTGGAGAAGGGATAGGCTACCCACTCCAGTATTCCTGGGCTTTCCTTGTGACTCAGTTGGTGAAGAATCCGCCTGCAATGAGGAAGACTTGGGTTTGAACCCTGGGTTGAGAAGATTCCCTGGAGAAGAGAAAGGCTACCCACTCCAGTATTCTGGCCTGGAGAGTTCCATGGACTGTAGTCAGACACAACTGAGCAAATTTCACTTTCACTTGCTTTCACTTTTCGGAAATAGATTATTAGATACTTAGCTCTTTGCCTCAGACAATACCTATATTCTCAAATAAATTTACATAAGTTAGCAATAAAACTATGGGGCACCTAGATGTGAATAGCATGTTTAGGCAAAGAAATCATGAGAGGCTGAGTTCTAACCACCCATCTGAGACCCAGACCAATACTGCTAAGCCTTCAGCCAGCATAACATTTCATTTATGCATGACACACTTATTGGCATAAAAAGGTTATATTAAAGGATATACATAACATGAAACTTGACCAGTTCAGTTCAACTTCAGTCACATCTTTGGGTTGCATTTCTTGCTGAGTTTAGCTTTTAAAGCATCTCAAAAACCAGGAGTTAGAAAACTAGAAAGAAGTAGTGAGGTTGGAAACTCCCTGCCATGGTAAATTTGTAGAGAGCTTTGATCTTTTATGCCTTCCCTCTGCCCCCTTTCTGGGCCCTGATAGCCATAAATAAATATAGTTTTATTTCCTTTTCAAAATAAAGCAGGCTCATTTATGTATGTATAAATGTATACAGGTGTGCTAAGTCACTTTAGTCGTGTCCAACTTAATTCCAATATCTCTAGCCATTGACTCATATCCCTGCTTCATTTTATAACAAAGTTCCATAAGAGTTCTCTAGACTCAATGACTCTACCTTCTCACCTTCTATTCTCAACCTTTGACACACAAGAATTAAGTTTTTATTTGGAAAAATGTGCATTTTTTTGCCTTTTTTTTCAAAAATAAAACTGTACAACATCAACAGGAATCATTTAATGACTTTCTGCCTATTTCTTGATCAACTTATAAAAGGAAGTAACTGTTTCTAATCAGAATTGCATATTAAAAATCAAGGTAAAATAACAGGAAGAAATGAAAACATAAGCATTCTACACAGGAAGGTGTGGCAGAGTTGGACCATCTAACATACTAGACAATGTTTGCCTGTCTGTCTGTTCATAGGGACCAGATAGACCCTTCTGTCACCTTATGCAAAGACAATAAAAGATCCTTTTATTTATGCCCCATAGGGGCCCTTCCTACTAGTTTGTGTTCTTGCTTCAGAGCCATTGCTGAGGAATTTTAGCCTTTCCTGAGGAACTCTGATCAAAACTATTTTTTGTGTAATAATTGAAATGAACTAAAATTTTCATCTCCTCTGTTTCTGTACCTATCACACCTCCATCAACTATTAACTAATTAATCTTGTACATATTTTTCCATATTTTCTTCTAGTTGTTGTTGTTCAGTCACCGTCATGTCCGACTCTTTGCAACCCCATGGACTGCAGCAGGCCAGGCTCCTCTGTCCTCCACTATCTCCCAGAGTTTGCTCAAATTCATGTCCACTGAATTGGTGATGCTATCTAACCATCTCATCCCAGTGCATGTTGGACACTGTTTGACCTGGAGGGCTCATCTTCCAGTGTCATACCTTTTTGCTTTTTCATACTGTTCATGGGGTTCTTGAGGTAAGAATACTGGAGTGATTTGCCAGTCCTTCTTCCAGTGGACCCAGAGAAGGCAATGGCAACCCACTCCAGTGTTCTTGCTTGGAGAATCCCAGGGATGGGGGAGCTTGGTGGGCTGCCATCTAGGGGGTCACACAGAGTCAGACACTCGCACAGAGTCAGACACAACTGAAGCGACTTAACAGCAGCAGCAGCAGCAGCTTCCAGTGGACCATGATTTGTCAGAACTCTTCACTACGTCCCGTCCATCTTGGGTAGCCCTGCATGGCATGGCTCATAGTTTCATTGAGTTCTATAAGCCCTTTAACCATGACAAGGTTATGATCCATGAAGGGTTCTTTTTCCTATAATAGCATACAATATATACACATATGAATGGAGTGTGCATTCTTTTTCACTGGAATCATTTTAGTTTTAAATATTGGTATCATTTTATATCTACTTCTCTGCATTTTGATATTCTCTTTTAGGTAGAAATATAACAGAAACTGACATGATTCTAATTTGATTTTTTTAATCACTGAATAATGGCTGGATGGGTCATGAGGAGATACCCCACGTCCAAGGTCAGAGAAACCCCAGTAAGACGGTAGTCATTGGAGTGGCTGTGAGGAGATACCCCACAAGTCTAGCCCCAGCAAGACTGTTGTGTTTATAAAAAATGTGATGACCATTGCTTTCTCCTCTAATCAAATGCAGTTTTAAAATGTATTCAGGTTTCTTATCAACAACTAAGCTTTAAGCCTCTTGGAGGGTACAAACAGAATCTTGTGTGCACCAGGACCCAGGAGAAAGGAGCAGTGACCCCACAAGAGACTGACCCAGACTTGCCTGTGAGTGTCCAGGAGTCTCTGGCAGAGGTGTGGGTCAGTGGTGGCCTACTGCAGGGTTGGGAGCACTGAGTGTAGCGGTACAAGCCTGGGATCTTTTGAAAGAGGTCACCATTATCTTCATAACCTCCACCATAGTTTGGCCCCAGGTAAATAGTAGGGTAAATTCTGACAGAATGTGGTCCACTGGAGAAGGGAATGGCAAACCACTTCAGTTTATTTACCTTGAGAACCCCATGAACAGTATGAAAAGGCAAAATGATAGGATACTGAGAGGGGAACTCCCCGGGTCAGTAGGTGCCCAATATACTACTGGAGATCAGTGGAGAAATAACTCCAGAAAGAATGAAGGGATGGAGCCAAAGCAAAAACAATACCCAGTTGTGGATGTGACTGGTGATAGAAGCAAGATCCAATGCTGTAAAGAGCAGTATTGCATAGGAACCTGGAATGTCAGGTCCATGAATCAAGGCAAATTGGAAGTGGTCAAACAGGAGATGGCAAGAGTGAACGTCGACATTCTAGGAATTAGCGAACTGAAATGGACTGGAATGGGTGAATTTAATTCAGATGACCATTATATCTACTACTGTGGGCAGGCATCCCTTAGAAGAAATGGAGTAGCCATCATAATCAACAAAAGAGTCCTAAATACATTACTTGGATGCAATCTCAAAAATGAAGAATGATCTCTGTTCGTTTCCAAGGCAAACCATTCAATATCATGGAAATCCAAGTGTATGCCTCAACCAGTAATGCTGAAGAAGCTAAACTTGAACGGTTCTATGAAAACATACAAGACCTTTTACAACTAACACCCCCAAAAGATGTCCTTTTCATTATAGGGGACTGGAATGCAAAAGTAGGAAGTCAAGAAACACCTGGAATAACAGGCAAATTTGGCCTTGGAATACGGAGTGAAGCAGGGCAAAGGCTAATAGAGTTTTGCCAAGAGAATGCACTGGTCATAGCAAACGACCTCTTCCAACAACACAAGAGAAGACTCTACACATGGACATCACCAGATGGTCAACACTGAAATCAGATTGATTATATTCTTTGCAGCCAAAGATGGAGAAGGTCTATACAGTCAGCAAAAACAAGACTGGGAGCTGACTGTGGCTCAGATCATGAAGACTTAAATTGAAGAAAGTAGGGAAAACCACTAGACCATTCAGTGAAGTGAAGTGAAGGCCCTCAGTCGTGTCCGACTCTTTGTGACTCCATGGACTGTAGCCTACCAGGCTCCTCCATCCATGGGATTTTCCAGATAAGATACTGGAGTGGGTTGCCATTTCCTTCTCCAGGGGAAATTCCCAACCCTGGGATCGAACCCAGGTCTCCTGCATTGTAGGCAGATGCTTTACTGTCTGAGCCACCAGGGTAGCCCAAGATCATTCAGGTATGACCTAAATCAAATCCCTATGATTATACAATGGAAGTGAGAAATAGATTTAAGGGACTAGATTTGATAGACAGAGTGCCTGATGAACTATGGGCAGAGATTCATGACATTGTACAGGAGACAGGGATCAAGAACATCCCCAAGAAAAAGAAATGCAATAAAGCATAATGGCTGTCTGAGGAGGCCTTAGAAGAAAGAGAAAGTGAAGTGAAGAAAGAGAAGTGAAAAGCAAAGGAGAAAACGAAACATATACTCATTTGAAAGCAGAGTTCCAAAGAATAGCAAGAAGAGATAAGAAAAGCTTCTTCAGTGATCAATCATTGGAGAGGGAAATGGCAACCCACTCCAGTGTTCTTGCTTGGAGAATCCCAGGGATGGAGGAGCCTGGTGGGCTACCGTCTATGGGGTCGCACAGAGTCGGATACGACTGAAGTGACTTAGCAGCAGCAGCAGTGATCAATGGGAAGAAATAGAGGGAAAAAATAGAATGGGAAAGACTAGAGATCTCTTCAAGGTAATTAGAGATACCAAGGGAACATTTCATGCAAAGATGAGCTCAATAAAGGACAGAAAGGATATGGACCTAATGGAAGCAGAAGATATTGATAAGAAGTGGTAAGAATACACAGAGGAACTGTGGGAAAAAGATCTACACCACCCAGATAATCACAATGGTTTGATCACTCACCAAGAGCCGGACATCCTGGAATGTAAAGTCAAGTGGGCCTCAGGAAGCACCACTATTAACAAAGCTAGTGGAGGTGATGGAATTCCAGTTGAGCTATTTCAAATCCTGAAAGATGATGCTTTGAAAGTGCTGTACTCAATACACTAGCAAATTTGGAAAACTCAGAAGTGGGCACAGGAATGGAAAAGGTCAGTTTTCATTCCAATCCCAAAGAAAGGCAATGCCTAAGAATGCTCAAACGACCACATAATTGTACTCATCTCACGTGCTAGCAAAGTAATGCTCAAAATTCTCCAAGCCAGGCTTCAGCAATACGTGAACTGTGAACTTCCAGATGTTCAAGTTGGTTTTAGAAAAGGCAGAGGAACCAGAGATCAAATGGCCAACATCCACTGATCATGGAAAAAGCAAGAGAGTTCCAGAAAAACATCTATTTCTGCTTTATTGACTATGCCAAAGTCTTTGACTGTATGGATCACAACAAATTGCGGAAAATTCTGAAAGAGATGGAAATACCAGATCACTTGATCTGCTTCTTGAGAAACCTATATGCAGATCAGGAAGCAACAGTTAGAACTGGACATGGAACAGCAGGCTGGTTCCAAATAGGAAAAGGAGTATGTCAAGGCTGTATATTGTCACCCTGTTTACTTATATGCAGAGTACATCATGAGAAACGCTGGGCTGGATGAAGCACAAGCTGGAAACAGGATTGCCAAGAGAAATATCAATAACCTCAGATATGCAGATGACACCACCCTTATGGCAGAATGTGAAGAAGAACTAAAGAGCCTCTTGATGAAAGTGAAAGAGGAGAGTGAAAAAGTTGGCTTAAAGCTCAACATTCAGAAAACGAAGATCATGGCATCTGGTCCCATCACTTCATGGGAAATAGATGGGGAAACAGTGTCAGAAATCCCTGCAGATGGTGATTGTAGGCATGAAATTAAAAGATGCTTACTTCTTGGAAGGAAAGTTATGACCAACCTAGATAGCATATTAAAAAGTAGAGACATTACTTTGCCAACAATTGTCCATCTAGTCTAGGCTATTGTTTTTTCCAGTAGTCATGTATGAATATGAGAGTTGGACTATGAAGAAAGCTGAGTGCCGAAGAGCTGATGCTTTTGAACTGTGGTGTTGGAGAAGACTCTTGTGAGTCCCATGGACTGCAAAGAGATCCAACCAACCATCTTAAAGCAGATCAGTCCTGGATGTTCACGGAAAGGACTGATGTTGAAGCTGAAACTCCAATACTTGGGCCACTTGATGCGAAGAGCTGACTCATTTGAAAGGACCCTCATGCTGGGAAAGATTGAAAACGGGAGAAGGGGATGACAGAGGATGAGACGGTTGGATGGCATCACCGACTCAATGGACGTGAGTGAGTAAATTCCAGGAGTTGGTGATGGACAGGGAGGTCTGGAGTGCTGCAGTCCATGGGGTCACAAAGAGTCAGACACAAGTGAGCAACTGAGCTGCACTGAATGACTGAATAATATCTCATGATATACAACACAGTGTTTTGAATCATTATCCTGATGATGTACATTCTCTTTGTTTCCAAGTTTTTTGACCATAAAATGTGCCTTGATGAACATCCTGCTATAATATTGAACTTCTCACTGTGTTTAATTTCCATTTTGCTTCATATACTGGAAAGTTATTTTTTAGGAATATGCTGTATAATACTGGAATACATTTTTTTCCTTTTGATTTTTATATATTTTTCTGATGGTCTCTAGTGCAGTGCTCAAAAGTCTTCTGTCAGCCTAATTAGTGTAAGTGATCTCTCTCTCTGATAGCTTTTCAGATTTTTCTCTTTAATGGATATTCAGTTCCATTAGAAAATACCTAAGCATAAATTCAACTTTTTATTTGTACTTTTGATGCCGAAAGCTCAGCTTCTCTGTACAGAGGTGCCAAATAAAATCTCAGAGGCCGAGTTTTAGGTGAAGTTGAAAAGTATACCTTTATTACCTTGTCAGGCAAAAGGGGCCCAGCGTGATAATGCCCTCAAACCACGTGTCCCAACTTGGGGAAAATAATGAGAAGTTTTTATAGTATTTGTTCAAAGAGGGCATGATCAGCCTATGGACATTCTTCTGATGGCTTGGTGGTGAGATAAGTGGGAGTCAGCCTCATCAACCTTTAGGTCTAACTGGTCTGGGGTCTACATGCTTGTGAGCAGTCTTCCATTATTAATCATTGACTTCTCCCACCTGGAGGGGGTTTCAGTGTCTGCAAAATAGCTCAAAGATGTTGTGCATATCCGTTGATGGAGAAACAGGACCTTGAGCTAAAGCTGCTCTTGTCTGTTTCTTCTTGATCTCGAATCTCCTTCCTTTCTGAATCAACTGCTTGAATCTTTCCACTGGAGCAATGGGAAGGTCACAGAGGCTGAATGAAGGTTATTTCCTATAATCAAAGAAATGTGGACACAGAAAGGCTTTGTGCCCAGAGGGCCCTGCATGGTATATCACTTTGACACTCAGAGTACTTTTAATTTTTCCTCAGTTTAGGAAAATTCTCAGTAATCTCTTCACAAGTTGACTTCTCTGCTACTTCCTTCTGTTCTTCTATAACACCTATTGAACACATTTTAGAGCTTCTTATTTGCTAATTCATCTCTTTTATGTGTTTTTGTTTCTTTGTGTTCTTTGAGTTATGAGTGAATTCCCAATGCCATCTTCTAATTCACTGGTCTCTCTTCATTCTAGAATTTTCCCCATCTCTCTAGGTTTCCAATTCCATAATGCTATTGTTTTCATTTCCAAGATTTCTAAATCTTTGTAGCTATTCAATTCTTACTTCACTTATGCTTATTTTGTTAAGTTTTTGTATTATTTTCTACATTAAAAATTAAGATTTAAAGTTAGTATATGACAATCAAAGGGTAAACTTTTACCTCTAGCCCTCATATATGGATACAACACTATATTAGAGAATGCCACCTAGTTACCTGGAGTTCAGTTTTAGTCTACTTAATATTTTAGAACACAATCTTGAAATCCTCAGAAATCTGGATCACCTTAGTAATAAGAACTCCTGGTTCTAATAGATTCCTTGTTCAGATTGCCTTACAAATACACAATTTTTTTCAGGCTTAAAAATCAGAATTTATCATATCATTTGAGCAAGGATTTTCTAGTTCAATTTACAAAGCTACAGTATTTCTTGGAATGTTTTATGCTTACCTATTACTTGAAATTTTGCTGGTGTCAAATGTAATCACTGTAATGTAATTCCCTATTCAGTTCTTAACATCACTGCATTTTTTAACCTTTATGATTTAATAATGAAAAATGACTATTTTACTCATTACACAAAAATCTCTCTCACTTTTTACAACCAGGTTGAAACTACATTCTAAGTAATGGGATTATGTGCCTCCCATGTAGTGTAACTGATTTTGAATCTAACCTTGACAATGTTTGGGTAGTAAGGGCACAACTGAGCAATAAAAATAGTGCAGTAAAGTTGCTTTCTCAAAGTTGAGAGGCTATAGCTTGAGAAACCCATATAAACCCAGGGATTCCTGTGTGTCACCTCACTCAGGACATTGTTCGTTCCCTCTTTGGCTTTGTTGCCAAGGGTCTGCTTTACCCTTTCTCATGAGAGTGATGAGAAACCTAATGCAGTTTGGGGAATCAAAAAATCTAGTCATTCTGCCTCAAAAGCTATTCAATTCTCCTGGGTCTTTGAAAGACATTACATGGATTCTGAAGAGCAAAATAACTAGAATGGACTATTTCATGGTTTGATCATGGCTCAGGTTACTGAACACCTGAAAAACTCAATTTCCTACCTTTTGCAATAGTTATTGAAGGCTACCACTTTCTGAAAACCTCCCACAATCATTCTTTGATTCAAAGGTTATACATATATAAAAGGTTATTTTTATATATAAAAGATTATTTATATATATACACACACACAAGAACAGATGAGAGAATTTTATTTTTACCATTTAGAGTTCATGAAAAGAACACTTTGAAAGTCTAAAACACAAATAAGCATGTTAGTAAGTGATACTCAGTAAAATGGAACATTCTATATATTGTTCAGTTGCTCAGTTGTGTTCAACTATTTGCAACCCCATGGACTATGGCACGCCAGGCTTCCCTGTGCTTTACTAACTCCAGGAGCTTGCTCAAACTCATGTCCACTGAGTCAGTGATGCCATCCAGCCATCTCATCCTCTGTCATCCCCTTCTCCTTCTCCTCCCGCCTTCCATCTTTCCCAGCATCAGGGTCTTTTCTAATGAGTCAGCTCTTCACATCAGGTGGCCAAAGTATTGGAGCTTCAGCTTCAGCATCAGTCCTTCCAGTGAATATTCAGGGTTGATTTCCTTTAGGATGGACTGGTTGGATCTCCTTGCAGTCCAAGGGACTCTCACGAGTCTTCTCCAACACCACAGTTCAAAAGCATTCTCTATATAGTTATTCTCTACATACTACTCATGATCCTCTGCCAAATTATTCAACTTTATCTTTGGATCATTGAGAGTTTACTCAACACCATACCAACAAAGTGAATCAAAAGTGAAAGCATTAAGTGATTAAAAATTCACTTATGCAGAGGGTTTGGTTGATAATTTAATTAGAAGACTAGGTGTCTCAGAGGCTTGAGTCTCCTAGAAATTTTGTATTGAGGAAAGGGAGAAAAATCAGAAGGGTTCCATAAGAAGACACATTGCTAATTTAGTCTTCTGTTCTTTATAATACATTCCTTCATTCATCAGTTCACTATCAACTGTCAGAAAGGCATTCATGAATACCAATATTTAGTATATATTAGTCATGACAAAATGAATACATTAATATATTTTTTTCTATAGAAAAATTATTTCTCTATAAAATGATATTGTATGTTGAAAGAACAAGTTTTCTCTTTCTTGGTGGAACAATGTCTATTATTGATACTGTAGATTTAGATAAAGTGGCTGCTGCTGCTACTGCTAAGTCACTTCAGTCGTGTCTGACTCTGTGCGACCCCGTAGACGGCAGCCCACCAGGCTCCCCCGTCCCTGGGATTCTCCAGGCAAGAATACTGGAGTGGGTTGCCATTTCCTTCTCCAACGCAGGAAAGTGAAAAGTGAAAGTGAAGTAGCTCAGTCGAGTCCGACTCTTAGCGACCCCATGGACTACAGCCTACCAGGCTCCTCCATCCATGGGATTTTCTAGGCAAGAGTACTGGAGTGGGGTGCCATTGCCTTCTCCTTAGATAAAGCTAGATTTTCCAAAATATGGCATGTGAGGTACTGATAGAAAGCACCATCATTATGACAGTTACTAAGTGAACAACTATTTAAGTGGAAATTAAATATAAGAAAGTTTGTGAAGGTGGTATGTGAATGACTACCATCTGAGAAACTCTGGTTTAGGTATTTTTATTGATTGATTGCTTGATTCTGGTTCTTTTTTTCTTATCATCTCTTAATATTTGTTTTTATGTTGTACCAATTTTGAAAGTAAAACAGTTTTACTATGCTTTATAGAGATAAAATATGAGGAAATATGTACTTTCAAGAATAATAATTTCTAAAAATTTTCTTTTGCATTTCCAGACTCTTAGGTTTATTGATACCATGAACTACATAACTATAAGCATTTAAATTTATAACTATAAATAAATTTAAACCTCTAGTTTAACATGGAGCTGAATTTTTTTATTTGATTATTTTTTTATTGAAGTGAAGTTGCTTTACAGTGTTGCATTAGTTTCCGCAGTACAGCAAAGTGGACCAGGTATATGTATATACCTTTCCCCTCTTCCTTGAATTTCCTTCCCAGTTAGGTCAACACCAAGCACCGAGTAGAGTTCCCTGTGCTATACACTCTGTTCTCATTAGTTACTTTTAAATAATGAAAGGTGATTTCCATGGAGGAAAAAGAGACCAAAATAGGATTTTAGCAGCATATTTAAAGATAATAGCTTGCAAAGACGGCAAGGTCAAGGTGCATTTGGTATGATGGAAGGGGGTTAGTCAAATATGAGTAGGGTTTTTTAATACGAAATTCACACTTGAAGCCACTGGCTTAAGGGCAAAGTAAGTCCCAAGCTCATTTGGAACAAAGAGCAAGAAGGCTTGCTCAACTAAAGGGGAAGCCAGTTTGAACCTCAACTTTCCAATAAGATTACTAGGACAGAGGAAAACATGTCTGGACAGAGGATACCAAGTCCCACAGAGAGAGGCATGGAGACCTCCAAATAGGTCATCAGAGGATCTGAAAGGTGAATGCTAAGGGCTAAACACCAGAAAGAAGTTTTGGGAAACCATCAAAGAAAATGGCATTCTCTCCCAAGAATCTTGGCTCAGGACCCAAGAGGAATGGCTTAGCAAGGTCAGGACTAGAGAGGTGGCCATCCCCATTCCCATACAATCATTGTAGAGTGTTGTTGTGTGATGATGATTTAAAGAAAACTACTTTTTAGTTGTTTTTATTACTGTTTTTAAATCCTCTACAGACCTTAGTCTCTGTGCATAGAAAGCCGTCACCAGCCCAGATGTTTATGGACCTGCAGAGCATTTAGCAGGACCCAGAAAAGCAAGATAAAACATCTCTAGATCTGAAGAAATTAGGCCTCATATTTAGGTCAGTTAAAAAGCAAAGTTCTTTTGGAAAGCTATCTGCATCGAGGTACGATCTGAGTATGTTGTGCTCCCATTCAATTCAAGTAAACTAGAACACCTTGTTTCCAGTAAGATGACTAGAGGGATTACCGGATGATAGCTGATGAGAAGTAAGAGGTGAGTCAAACCAAAGAGATAAATAACTATGCACAATGAAAGAAGTAAATGGCCAAATTCAAGGAAGATATTGAAGGAAATAACACAGTGTTGGTAAGCCTCTTACAGTTCCCTGGATTTAGATTAGATAGGCTTCTTTCTATACCTGATTTTGAAACCCAGAGGGTGAGGCTGCACTATCCTACCTTATGGGCTAGGAATCAAGGGTTCTGTGATGGTTGGAACGATTCCAACTCCTCCCCTGCCTCCAGTTCTGTGTGGGCCTGAGTGGTGACAAATAGGGAGAGGGCCTTTCTTTAAAACTAAGAAACAGGGACTTCTCTGGTTGTCCAGTGGTTAGGGCTTCACCTTCCAACGCAGGGGGTGTGGGTTTGATCCCTGGCCAGGGAGCTGAGATTCCACATGCCTCCCAGACAAAAAACTGAAACATAAAAACAGAAGTAATATTGTAACAAATTCAACAAAGACTTTAAACAAACAAGCAAAAAAAAAAAAAAATCTAAGAGACATTGAATTTTATTTTCTGCTTTAGGACACGAGTTTGCCAGAAACCGTGCTGAAAGAATGTTATATAGATAACCCAAAATGAATTTAAATACAGAAGACCTGGCAGATAATGTGAGATAACTTAGTGTTGCATTGTGAAGTTCCTTCACAGAGAACAGGGCTGCCTTTCTACAAAATACCTCGGGACTATGGTAGTATCCCCTGCAGCATCACCAATGGTTCTAGATCAGCAAGGCAAAGTGTCAGATTTTTAATGGCATAAAATAGTATTCCAGGTCCAACTTTTTGAAACAAGCCAACAAGTTGTTTTTGTTTTTTTTTTTCCTCTATTAGTTATCTTGTGTAAAGGAAAATTTATGGCAATTAGCTTTTGCTTCCTGTAGTTGCCTGTGTTGTGTTCCGTATACAATCCCTTGCATTGTGGTGGGAATGAGTGGGTGGGTGGGTGATGAGGATGCAGAGAGAAGAGGATATTAACAACATAGGCCTTTCATTGCAGACATGTCCAGTGTCCCCCTTGATTGGCATCTTATGTGATGATCTGAGCATCTTATATCTACTTCTATTGGTGTTAACACTCCCTTCTGGTAGACATAGCATCTATTTACGTCTGTAGGTAGTTGTCCAAAGTATTCACTTACCATTCTGCTACTGGTTTTCAGTTTTCTCTGAAGCTCTGCTACCTGGAAAAGTGAAATGATCTTCAGATTAAAACTTATATCAACTTCATGGACCATTTGAGATTTAAAAAAAATATACACATCTCTTTTTCCACTTTGTTGAAGGCTGATAATCCTACACTTGGGTGATGCCTTCCCCTCTTGTTTTAAGGCCCAGGGAGTCTTCATCACTTGACAGGCAGCCTGTGCTTTCCTTTAGTTCTATGGTATTCCTTAGAATCCTAGCTGCTTTGGCTTTTAATTCCTTTAATCTGATATTAGCAATTATTGACACCTATTCTTGCCTTCCACCCAACTGACCATTAGAACAAATAGAGAAACATAAAACTGGAAAATTCTTCCTCTCATGGAATTAGGTGTAGAAAGGAAGAAGGAAGTCACATAAATTTCCCTTTTCTGAAAAGATGTGATTACAAATATAAACCACCAGTCAATCGGAATCAGATGATACTGAAATAATACCAATGTATTATTTGTCAATCCAGGGAAAATATCTTATCTGTTAAGCCTCATACGCTTGAAACTTGAAGACTGTGTCTTTCAATTCTCAATCATCTCAGGTGGAAATAGCCTCAAGTTAACTGTCACTAAAAGCTGTCAAAACTATGAGACTTAAACATGTCATGACACACAGTTTGAGAATCATAAGCAAAAGGCCCAGGAATGGGATATATTTCTGTACTAAGAAGTACAAAGAAATTTAGTATCTTATTGGAGAAGGAAATGTCAACCCACTCCAGTACTCTTGCCTGGAAAACCCCATGGATGGAGGAGCCTGGTAGGCTGCAGTCCACAGGGTCACTAAGGTTGGACACGACTGAGCAACTTCACTTTCACTTTTTACTGTCATGCATTGGAGAAGGAAATGGCAACCCACTCAAGTATTCTTGCCTAGAGAATCCCAGGGACGGGGGAGCCTGGTGGGCTGCCATCTATGGGGTTGCACAGAGTCAGACATGACTGAAGCGACTTAGCAGCAGCAGTAACAGTAAGTATCATATATAAAAATATACAAAATACCTGATTTTTTAAAGTTCTCTCTCTATATATGTGTGTGTGTATATATATACCCACATGTGCATGTGTGTTGGTAGGTGTACAATATGCTACTGGAGATTAGTGGAGAAATAACTCCAGAAAGATGAAAGGATGGAGCCAAAGCAAAAACAAAACCCCATTGTAGATGTGACTGGTGATGGAAGCAAGGTCCAACGCTATAGAGAGCAATATTGCATAGGAACCTGGAATGTTAGATTCATGAATCAAGGCAAATTGGAAGTGGTCAAACAGGAGATGGCAAGTGTGAACGTCAACATTCTAGGAATCAGTGAACTAAAATAGGCTGGAATGGGTGAATTGAACTCAGATGACCTTTATATCTACTACTGAGGGCAGGAATCCCTTAGAAGAAGTGTAGTAGCCATCATAGTCAACAAAAGAGTCCAAAATACAGTACCTGGATGCAATCTCAAAAATGACAGAATGATCCCTGTTCGTTTCCAAGGCAAATCACTCAGTATCACAGTAGTCCAAGTCTATGCTCCGACCAGTAACACTGAAGAAGCTGAAGTTGAATGGTTCTATTAAGACCTACAAGACCTTTTAGAACTAACACCCAAAAAAGATGTCCTTTTCATTATAGGGGACTGGAATGCAAAAGTAGGAAGTCAAGAAACACCTGGAGTAACAAGCAAATTTGTCTTTGGAGTACAGAATGAAGCAGGGCAAAGGCTAATAGAGTTATGCCAGGAGAATGCACTGGTCATAGCAAACAACCTCTTTCAACAACACAAGAGAAGACTCTACATGTGGACATCACCAGATGGTCAACACTGAAATCAAATTGATTATATTCTTTGCAGCCAAAGATGAATAAGCCCTATACAGTCAGCAAAAACAAGACTGGGAACGGACTATGGCTCAGATCATGAACTCCTTATTGCCAAATTCAGACTTAAATTGAAGAAAGTGGGGAAAACCACTAGACCATTCAGGTATGACCTAAATCAAATCCCTTATGATTATACAGTGAAAGTGAGAAATAGATTTAAGGGACTAGATTCAATAGACAGAGTGCCTTAAGAACTATGGATGGAGGTTCGTGACATTGTAGAGGAGGCAGGGAGCAAGACCATCCCCAAGAAAAAGAAATGCAAAAGAGCAAAATGGCTGTCTGAGGAGGCTGTACAAATAGCTATGAAAAGAAGAGAAGCGAAAAACAAAGGAGAAAAGGAAAGATATACTCATTTGAATGCAGAGTTCCAAAGAATAGCAAGGAGAGATAAGAAAGCTTTCCTCAGCGATCAAGGCAAAGAAATAGAGGAAAACAACAGAATGGGAAAGACTAGAGATCTCTTGAAGAAAATTAGAGATACAAAGGGAACATTTCATGCAAAGATGGGCTCAATAAAGGACAGAAATGGTATGGACCTAACAGAAGCAGAAGATATTAAGAAGAGGTGGCAAGAATACACACAAGAACTGTACAAAAAAGATCTTCATGACCCAGATAATCACGATGGTGTGATCACTCACCTAGAGCCAGACATCCTGGAATGTGAAGTCAAGTGGGCCTTAGAAAGCATCACTATGAACAAAGCTAGTGGAGGTGATGGAATTCCAGTTGAGCTAGTTCAAATCCTGAAAGATGATGCTGTGAAAGTGCTGCATTCAATATGCCAGCAAATTTGGAAAACTCAGCAGTGGCCACAGGACTGGAAAAGGTCAGTTTTCATTCCAGTCCCAAAGAAAGGCAATGTCAAAGAATGCTCAAACTACCACACAATTGCCCTCATCTCACACTCTAGTAAAGTAATGTTTAAAATTCTTCAAGCCAGACTTCAGTAATATGTGCACCGTGAACTTCCAGATGTTAAAGCTGGTTTTAGAAAAGGCAGAGGAACCAGAGATCAAATTGCCAACATCTGCTGGATCATCGAAAAAGCAAGAGAGTTCCCGAGAAACATCTATTTCTGCTTTATTGACTATGCCAAAGCCTTTGACTGTGTGGATCACAATAAACTGTGGAAAATTCTGAAAGATATGGGAATACCAGGCCACCTAATCTGCCTCTTCAGAAACCTGTATGCAGGTCAGGAAGCAACAGTTAGAACTGGACATGAAACAACAGACTAGTTCCAAATAGAAAAAGGAGTACTTCAAGGCTGTATATCATCACCCTGCTTATTTAACTTATATCACAGTACATCATTAGAAATGCTGGGCTGGATGAAACACAAGTTGGAATCAAGATTGCCGGGAGAAATATCAATAACCTCAGATATGCAGATGACACCACCCTTATGGCAGAAATTGAAGAACTGAAGAACCTCTTGAAGAAAGTGAAAGAGGAGAGTGAGAAAGTTGGCTTAAAGCTCAACATTCAGAAAACTAAGATCATGGCATCCAGTCCTATCACTTCATTGCAAATAGATGGGGAAACTGTCTATAAAAATAAAGTGGCTGACTTTATTTTTTTGGTCTCCAAAATCACTGCAGATGGTGATTATAGCCATGAAATGAAAAACGCTTACTCCTTGGAAGGAAAGTTATGACCAACATAGATAGCATATTAAAAAGCAGAGACATTACTTTGTCAACAAAGGTCTGTCTAGTCAAAGCTATGGTTTTATCAGTAGTCACGTATGGATGTGAGAGTTGGACTGTGAAGAAACCTGAGCACCAAACAATTGATGCTTTTGAACTGTGGTGTTGGAGAAGACTCTTGAAAGTTCCTTGGACAGCAAGGAGTTCAAACCAGTCCATCCTAAAAGAGGTCAGTCCTGGGTGTTCATTAGAAGGACTGATGTTGAAGCTGAAAGTCCAATACTTTGGCCACCTGATGCAAAGAGCTGACTCATTCGAAAAGAGCCTAATGCTGGGAAAGATTGAGGGCAGGAGAAGAAGGGGACAACAGAGGATGAGATGGTTGGATGGCATCACCGACTCAATGGACATGAGTTTATGTAAATTTCTGGAGTTGTTAATGGACAGAGAGGCCTGGTGTGCTGCAGTTCATGGGACTGCAAAGAATCCGAGGTGATTGAGCGACTGAACTGAATACATTGTAGGTAGTATAGTTTAGTCACTAAGTCTTGTCTGACTCTTGTGACCTCATGGACTATAGCCTGCCAGGTTCCTCTATCCATGGGATTTTTCAGTCAAGAACACTAGAGTGAGTTGCCATTCCCTTCTCCAATAGGTAATACTAGATGTTATATACTACACACACACACACACACACACACAAACACACACACAATTGTCTAGCACTCTGCTTACTACTCTGAACATTTTTGGTATAATTACAATTCAGGAAGTTACTTTTAAGATCTTTCCAGGCTTAAGCAGCAGTGAAAATAAGTGAGAAAACCTAAGATATGGAAGTTTCCAAAGATGTGCTGTGATTTAAGTGTTATTATCAAAGCCGTTGGTCCTTTCACTAGCTGTGGAATAAGAGATGGATAAATCTAGAACTAGGATGAACCCAGCTAATATCTGAAAAGTGTGAGACTCTTCTGAAAGCATGAAGGAAAGGCACCAAGCCAATACCAAGCATGGTTCCCACAAGGACGTGATCTGCCTCTCAGAGGTCAATGGGGTTAATCTGAGTGTAGAAGGGGGTCCAAGGCCATTCCAATGTATTTCAATCAGTGAAAGAAAGTTACATGATAGAAATCCTATTGCATGGAGTCTAAGTTCAACTGGTGGAAGGCAAGGGGGAGAATTATAAGAGAAAAAAAATCTCCTTATTTGGTCTTAAAATAATGGAAACATGAATTATTGGTTTGAAATGGATTTTAGAAATAACCTAGCATAATTCCCTCATCTCAAATTAGTTGAGGCCTAGTTAGTGGTAATCTCAGTTGCCTAATTAATGGTAAACTCAGAACTAGAGAAAATCTAGTCTCAATTCTAGTTATGCTTCCCCCACTGGTGTCTTATTAATTGTTCTAGATTGTTTCCTGTGAATTAGTCCTTTGTAAATGAACAAGACTGGGGTCTTTAAAGACAGGGCCTGATTCTTATAGCTACCATAATGCCCAATACTGTGCTGAGCTTATAAAGAAACTCAGCAAAAATTTAGTGAATTGATTTTTCATCCTACCAGCTACCTGCACTAACGCTGGTAGATCCAGAATACGTAGTAAGCTAATTGCAGGGCCCATTGGTCAGTTACCGTTTCGTGTTTCTAAAAACATCACTCAATCCTCTAAGAAAGAAAAATGGAATGAGATTAGGGGACAAATGTTGAATCAGCAGAGTAATTTTGTCATTCAAGGTCCATGAAATCAAAAGGAAAATAAAACATGTAGGGTACAGACTGCTGATCTAGAGTTTTTAAGAGTTATCTGACCAACTCACATAACTTCCAAGGCAACCACTACATTTAGTTTTTACAGAAGATTACATGGAATTTTGTAGGAAGACCATATGACTCTCTTTCCTTGTTTAAGCTGCTGCTGCTAATTCATTTCAGTCATGTCTGACTCTGTGTGACCCCATAGATGGCAGCCCACCAGGCTCCCCCGTCCCTGGGATTCTCCAGGCAAGAAACTGGAGTGGGTTGCCATTTCCTTCTCCAATGCATGAAAGTAAAAAGTGAAAGTGAAGTCGCTGAGTCGTGTCCGACTCTCAGCGACCCCATGGACTGCAGCCTACCAGGCTCCTCCATCCATGGGATTTGCCAGGCAAGAGTACTGGAGTGGGGTGCCATTGCCTTCTCCGTCCACATGTGCTAGGTAGTGTATTTAAGAGTTTTGATATTGAAAAATGAAAAAAAGCAGTGTTCTTAGCTTTGGTCCAAAACTACTTTTTAAAAAAGTAAAGTACAAATAATAAAAATGCATTTAACTGACTGGTGGTTTTTGAAATGAAATGTGGTTTTGACTTTCTGATGTAAATGCATAATTTTAAAGATAGACATGACATACAGAAAACCATTTGTAAGCCATGATTTACAGGACAACTTCAGGAGAGACCATAACTGTCATATCGTATCACTTGAATCTTAATGAAACCCATCAATTTTGGCAGAATATGTCAAACTCATGCCTTGGCAATGGCAGGGAGTCACGTGAACTGATTATATGGTAGGAGAACGTGAATTCTGCAGTCAGTCCTGGAAGGAACCCTACACTACTTTTTTATAGCTGTGTATGACACTAAGAAATTTCCTTTAACCTCTGGTCCGGGGCTTCGCATCTATAAAAATAGTCTCGATAATACAGCAGAACCTATCTCAAAAGATTTCGTGAGAGTTAAATTAGAGAGTGACAGGAGGACAATCAAGTTAATAAGTACTAGTTCCTTTATTTTTCCCTTTAAAGATATGAGAACCTTTGCACTAGGAAATTTAGACATATTAGAGAGCTTTTCAGTATGACACACTTTATTGCCTAGAGGAGTACTCTGATGCTTCAAAGGTCAAAGAAACTCTGGTGGTGGCTTTATTATGCAGTGGAGAAGCCCTTCATAGCCATGACCTTAAGTGAAGTATGTATTTGTAAATACTGCAAAATTCAAAGCAGTAAAGAAAAGTCAGCACAAATGCATAAGTTTAAGTGTGTTAGTCACTCAGTTGTTTCTGACTCTTTGAGACCCCATGGACTAGTCCACTAGGCTCCTCTGTCCATAGAATTCTACAGACAGGAATACTGGAGTGGGTAGCCATTCCCTTCTCCGGGGGATCTTCCCAACCCAGGGATAGAACCTGATCAGATCATATCAGATCAGTCACTCAGTCGTGTCCGACTCTTTGCGACCCCATGAACTGCAGCACGCCAGGCCTCCCTGTCCATCACCAGCTCCCGGAGGTCACTCAGACTCACATCCATCAAGTCAGTGATGCCATCCAGCCATCTCATCCTCTGTCGTCCCCTTCTCCTCCTGCCCTCAATCCCTCCCAGCATCAGAGTCTTCTCCAATGAGTCAACTCTTCGCATGAGGTGGCCAAAATACTGGAGTTTCAGCTTTAGCATCATTCCTTCCAAAGAAATTCCAGGATTGATCTCCTTCAGAATGGACTGGTTGGATCTCCTTGCAGTCCAAGGGACTCTCAAGAGTCTTCTCCAACACCACAGTTCAAAAGCATCAATTCTTCAGCGCTCAGCCTTCTTCACAGTCCAGCTCTCACATCCATACATGACCACAGGAAAGACCATAGCCTTGACTAGGCGAACCTTTGTTGGTAAAGTAATGTCTCTGCTTCTGAATATGCTATCTAGGTTGGTCATAACTTTCCTTCCAAGGAGTAAGCGTCTTCTAATTTCATGGCTGCAGTCACCATCTTCAGTGATTTTGGAGCCCAGAAAAATAAAGTCTGACACTGTTTCCACTGTTTCTCCATCTATTTCCCATGAAGTGATGGGACCAGATGCCATGATCTTCGTTTTCTGAATGTTGAGCTTTAAGCCAACCTTTTCACTCTCCACTTTCACTTTCATCAAGAGGCTTTTGAGTTCCTCTTCACTTTCTGCCATAAGGGTGGTGTCATCTGCATATCTGAGGTTATTGATATTTCTCCCGGCAATCTTGATTCCAGCTTGTGTTACTTCTAGTCCAGCATTTCTCATGATGTACTCTGCATATAAGTTAAATAAACATGGTGACAATATGCAGCCTTGACGTACTCCTTTTCCTATTTGGAACCAGTCTGTTGTTGCATGTCCAGTTCTAACTGTTGCTTCCTGACCTGTATACAGATTTCTCAAGAGGCAGATCAGGTGGTCTGGTATTCCCATCTCTTTCAGAATTTTCCATAGTTTATTGTGATCCAACAGTCAAAGGCTTTGGCATAGTCAATAAAGCAGAAATAGATGTTTTTCTGGAACTCTCTTGCTTTTTCCATGATCCAGTGGATGTTGGCAATTTGATCTCTGGTTCCTCTGCCTTTTCTAAAACCAGCTTGAACATCAGGAAGTTCATGGTTCACATATTGCTGAAGCCTGGTTTGGAGAATTTTGAGCATTACTTTACTAGCGTGTGAGATGAGTACAATTGTGCGATAGTTTGAGCATTCTTTGGCATTGCGTTTCTTTGGGATTGGAATGAAAACTGACCTTTTCCAGTCCTCTGGCCACTGCTGAGTTTTCCAAATGTGCTGGCATATTGAGTGCAGCACTTTCACAGCATCATCTTTCAGGATTTGGAATAGCTCAACTGGAATTCCATCACGTCCACTAGCTTTGTTCGTAGTGGTACTTTCTAAGGCCCACTTGACTTCACATTCCAGGATGTCTGGCTCTAGGTCAGTGATCACACCATCGAGAGTTAAGATTACAGCCCCTTAATCCTACCCAGCTCTGGTCACACTGGAGACCTTGGGGATGCCCAACTCCAGCCTGGGGGTCCCAGGAGGTTGACCTGCCTCAACCTGCCCAGGGACCCTGTTCTTGGGAGGCTGACCTGCCTTGACCTGCCCCGGCATTCAATCTCCAGGAAGCTGTCATCCCTCAACCTGCCTGGGGATCTGCACCCTGACCCGGGGACGCCCGGCTCTCAGGTTGCAACAGTACTGGGTAGAATAAGCTTCAGAAACACTCACCCCTAAGGAAGTCCACCCATGGAAATAGAAGGAAACCTATTAGTTGTGGGACTGTGCCCAGTCTCAGCAATAACTCAGGAGTCTAACCAGAACTGCATTGCATTTCTGGAAAGTCTAAGAGGCTCTCCAACAATTTACCAATCTGGACTTAGACTCTTATGAGGGACAGGTGATTTTAAAGGACAAATTCCTGTCTCAGTGTGCATTAGACATCAGGATAAAGTTACAACAGCTACACCAGCAGGATCCTGCTGCCTCTTTAGATGAGATGGTCCAGATAGCAATCTATACCTTTTATAACAGAGAACAGGAGAGGGAGGCCAAGACCCAGGAAAGGGAGAAAAGGAAAGAGACAAGGCATGCCCAGATGCTGGCTGCTCTCCAGGGGAGCCCTATGGTAAACCCCAAGTTCTTTAAGGACAAGGCAAATGCCTAATCTGTAGATAGGTAGGACATTAGGCTAAAGAGTGTCCAAACCACTGACAAGTCTCCTAAAATGGCTTACTACAAATACCATCAGTAGGGACATTGGGCGGCACTCTGCCCTCAGGACACAAGAGCCTCAAGGTCAAATGCTAAGCCTTCCCTCATGATGGTTCAACAGGACTGAAGTGGCCTGCTCCAGCCAGCCTGCCAGTCATAGATAACCATCACGGGGCTGGAGTCAAGGATGCAACTGGATGCGGCAGGTAGGTCCAAGAATTTCTTGCTTGACACAGGGACTAGGAGCTACCCACCGTCCGAGGTCAGGGGCGGCAGCCAGGAGGAGATACTCCACGTCCCAAGCCCGAGGCCAGGGGTGGTGGCTGGGAGGACCAACCTGTCCAAGGAGCCGTGGCTGCACAGGTGCAGGAGGGCCTAGAGGAGCTATCACGTTGAAGGTGAGGAAGGGTGGCAGTGAAGAGATACCCCTCGTCCAAGGTAAGGAGCAATGGCTGCGCTTTGCTGGAGAAGCCGTGAAGAGATACCCCACGCCCAAGGTAAGAGTCCCAAATAAGACGGTAGGTGTTGCAAGAAAGTATCAGAGGGCAAACACATTGAAACCATAATCACAGAAAACTAATCAATCTAATCACACTAGGACCACAGCCTTGTCTAACTCAATGAAACTAAGCCATGCCTGTGGGGCAACCCAAGACGGGCAGGTCATGGTGGAGAGATCTGACAGAATGTGGTCCACTGGAGAAGGGAATGGCAAACCACTTCAGTATTCTTGCCTTGAGAACCCCATGAACAGTATGAAAAGGCAAAATGATAGAATATTGAAAGAGGAACTCCCCAGGTCAGTAGGGGCCCAATATGCTACTGGAGATCAGTGGAGAAATAACTCCAGAATGAATGAAGGGATGGAGCCAAAGCAAAAACAATACCCAGCTGTGGATGTGACTGGTGATAGAAGCAAGGTCCGATACTGTAAAGAGCAATATTGCATAGGAACCTGGAATGTCAGGTCCATGAATTAAGGCAAATTGGAAATGGTCAAACAAGAGATGGCAAGAGTGAATGTTGACATTCTAGGAATCAGCGAACTGAAATGGACTGGAATGGGTGAATTTAACTCAGATGACCATTATATCTACTGCTGCGGGCAGGAATCCCTCAGAAGAAATGGAGTGGCCATCATGGTCAACAAAAGAGTCCGAAATGCAATACTTGGATGCAATCTCAAAAATGATAGAATGATCTCTGTTCGTTTCCAAGGCAAACCATTCAGTGTCACAGTAATTCAAGTCTATGCCCCAACCAGTAATGCTGAAGAAGCTGAAGTTACAGTTCTATGAAGACCTACAAGACCTTTTAGAACTAACACCCAAAAAAGATGTCCTTTTCATTATAGGGGACTGGAATGCAAAAGTAGGAAGTCAAGAAACACCTGGAGTAACAGGCAAATTTGGCCTTGGAATATGGAATGAAGCAGGGCAAATACTAATAGAGTTTTGCCAAGAAAATGCACTGGTCATAGCAAATACCCTCTTCCAACAACACAAGAGAAGACTCTATACATGGACATCACCAGATGGTAAACACCGAAATCAGATCGATTATATTCTTTTCAGCCAAAGATGGAGAAGCTCTATACAGTCAGCAAAAACAAGACCAGGAGCTGACTGTGGGTCAGACCATGAACTCCTTATTGCCAAATTCAGACTGAAATTGAAGAAAGTAGGGAAAACCACTAGATCATTCAGGTATGACCTAAATCAAATCCCTTATGATTACACAGTGGAAGTGAGAAATAGATTTAAGGGCCTAGATCTGATAGATAGAGTGCCTGATGAACTATGGAATGAGGTTCGTGACATTGTACAGGAGACAGGGATCAAGACCATCCCCATGGAAAAGAAATGCAAAAAACAAAATGGCTGTCTGGGGATGCCTTACAAATAGCTGTGAAAAGAGAAGCGAAAAGCAAAGGAGAAAAGGAAAGATATAAACATCTAAATGCAGAGTTCCAAAGAATAGCAAGAAGAGATAAAAAAGCCATCTTCAGTGATCACTGCAAAGGAATAGAGGAAAACAGCAGAATGGGAAAGACTAGGGATCTCTTCAAGAAAATCAGAGATACCAAAGGAACATTTCATGCAAAGGTGGGCTCAATAAAGGACAGAAATGGTATGAACCTAACAGAAGCAGAAGATATTAAGAAGAGATGGCAAGAATACACAGAAGAACTGTGCAAAAAAGAGCTTCAAGACCCAGATAATCACGATGGTGTGATCACTGGCTCTAGGTCAGTGATCCTGGAATGTGAAGTCAAGTGGGCCTTAGAAAGCATCACTATGAACAAAGCTAGTGAAGGTGATGGAATTCCAGTGGAGCTATTCCAAATCCTGAAAGATGATGCTGTGAAAGTGCTTCACTCAATATGCCAGCAAATTTGGAAAACTCAGCAGTGGCCACAGGACTGGAAAAGGTCAGTTTTCATTCTAATCCCAAAGAAACGCAATGCCAAAGAATGCTCAAACTACCACACAATTGCACTCATCTCACATGCTAGTAAAGTAATGCTCAAAATTCTCCAAGCCAGGCTTCAGCAATATGTGAACCATGAACTTCCTGATGTTCAAGCTGGTTTTAGAAAAGGCAGAGGAATCAGAGATTAAATTGCCAACATCCACTGGATCATGGAAAAAGCAAGAGAGTTCCAGAAAAACATCTATTTCTGCTTTATTGACTATGCCAAAGCCTTTGACTGTGTGGATCACAATAAACTATGGAAAATTCTGAAAGAGATGGGAATACCAGACCACCTGATCTGCCTCTTGAGAAATCTGTATACAGGTCAGGAAGCAACAGTTAGAACTGGACATGGAACAACAGACTGGTTCCAAATAGGAAAAGGAGTACGTCAAGGCTGTATATTGTCACCATGTTTATTTAACTTCTATGCAGAGTACATCATGAGAAATGCTGGACTGGAAGAAACACAAGCTGGAATCAAGATTGCCGGGAGAAATATCAATAACCTCAGATATGCAGATGACACCACCCTTATGGCAGAAAGTGAAGAGGAACTCAAAAGCCTCTTGATGAAAGTGAAAGTGGAGAGTTAAAAAGTTGCCTTAAAGCTCAACATTCAGAAAACGAAGATCATGACATCTGGTCCCATCACTTCATGGGACATAGATGGGGAAACAGTGGAAACAGTGTCAGACTTTATTTTTCTGGGCTCCAAAATCACTGCAGATGGTGACTGCAGCCATGAAATTAACAGACGCTTACTCCTTGGAAGAAAAGCTATGACCAACCTAGATAGCATAGTCAAAAGCAGAGACATCACTTTGCCAACAAAGGTTCGCCTAGTCAAGGCTATGGTCTTTCCTGTGGTCATGTATGGATGTGAGAGCTGGACTGTGAGGAAGGCTGAGCGCTGAAGAATTGATGCTTTTGAAGTGTGGTGTTGGAGAAGACTCTTGAGAGTCCCTTGGACTGCAAGGAGATCCAACCAGTCCATTCTGAAGGAGATCAGCCCTGGGATTTCTTTGGAAGGAATGATGCTAAAGCTGAAACTCCAGTATTTTGGCCACCTCATGCGAAGAGTTGACTCATTGGAGAAGATTCTGATGCTGGGAGGGATTGAGGGCAGGAGAAGGGGACGACAGAGGATGAGATGGCTGGATGGCATCACTGACTCGATGAATGTGAGTCTGAGTGATCTCTGAGAGCTGGTGATGGACAGGGAGGCCTGGCGTGCTGCAGTTCATGGGGTTGCAGAGAGTCGGACACGACTGAGCGACTGATCTGATCTGATCAGAGAAGTCATATATACTAGTTTGGTATACACACACACACACACACATATATGTATACACACACACACATGTATGTTTATATTACATATATATCCCAAGGCATATTCACTAAACAAATTCTTTGATTTATTTTACACAATAGATCTAGTTCCATTCATTCATTTATATTCTTTCCCAACAAATTATGCAAACTTAAATCTGCTGAATAAGAAACAGGTCCATTTCTGAGCCATAAAAAAGAACTCTTGACAAACAAACAAAAACCAATGGTCTAAATGGGAAGGAAATCCAAAAAGAAAGGATATATTTATACATATAGCTGATTCACTTTGCTATACGGGAGAAGCTAACACAACATTGTAAAGCAACTATACTCCAATAAAAATCAATTGTAAAACCTTTAAACTTATCTTACACTGAAAGAAAAGTTGAAAAATAGCACAATATTCCTATATATCCTTCAACTTGCTTCTCCTGATGCCAATATCTTTTGTAACTGTAATACAACGATTAAAAACAAGAAATTATCCTTGATATGATCTACTAATTAACTTACAGAACTTACTTAGACTGCACCAATTTTCCCATTAACATCTAGGCATGCAGTTATTTGTGTGCCTCTTCTTCTCCCTTTAAAACCAGATGGAAGAACACCCCCTTCAGGCTGTCCATTGTGAAAAGAACAAAAGTTAGTTTATAGGCACGCCTTTACAGGGAACAGCCATTTGGATGAATTTTAAAGTACCTTTTGCACTAAGCCAAGATGTACGATGATTTCTTCAATCCCTAAAGTAAATAAGGTATTGGCCCAAGAATTGAGAGACTTCAATACAAAACAACATTGTGCTCCTGGCACATTCCTCTTCACCTCTCAGTTCAAGAACCTTTTTGGCTTCTTTCATCCTGCCCTAAGGGTGTAATGGCTACACTGCCTGCTACTATCAGAGTCAGCAGCACAGAGGAGGAAGTCCCTGCCAAACTGGCTTGGTGAAGTTAAGGCAGTTTCAAAAAAAGAAATGTTCATATCAAGAGATCTTTTAGTTGTTATTTTTTTCATGGCCATATACCATTTAAGCTTTAGGGGGTATTTCTGAATTTGCATTTAGGCTTAAATGTAGATAATTCTGAAGAAATTGAAAAAATTCTATTGGATAAATATTCAGGAGACATTAGTTTGGTATGAATTTTTCTATGGAAATAAACTCTTATTAGTTTGCCAGAGCTACCATCACAAAGTACTGTAAACTGAGAGGTTTGAACAACAGAAGTTTATTATCTCATAGTTCTGAAGAATTAAAGTTCAAGGTTGGCTCCTTGTGAAGGTTGTACCTCTCTCCTAGTTTCTGATAGCTTCAGGCACTCCTTGCTTAGAGATGTCATTTTCTGTCTATATTTGCATGTCTTTTTTTTGTACATGTCTGCTTCTGTGTCCAAATTTCCCCTTTTTATAAGGACACCAGTTATATTGGATTAGTACCTTCCCTAATGACCTCCTTTTTACTTGATTACCTAGGTAAAGGCCCTGTTTTTAAAATAAAGCTACATTTTGAAGTATTGTGGGTTAGGACTCCAACATTTCTCTCTTGGAGGGACAGAATTCAACCCATAATTCTCTAATCTGGGAAAGCCCGGGAGCAGAACTTTCACAATTTGTGCAAGCAAATGCACTGGCCTGCAGTAGCACCAAGACAGGGTACGCTCAGCTACCAACCACCACAGTCTCAGAGAAAGGGAGGATTGTTCCTGGAGAAAGAACTGAGCTCCCCTCTGGGGCTTCTCAGTTTCATCCATGCCCTCAGAATAACAGCACCAAGAATGTACTGATTTTCAGAAATGTGGGACAGATCATTGTTCTAATCTTGAAAAATTTCAAGATCTTTACTGTCTTCCCATCATAAAAATCACCCAAAACACATTTGCAGTATTTTATTTTTCTTACATCTCTATTTTGATTGCATACTCACTTATGGCCTCTTCCTATTATTATAATGTAATAATAATAATAAAATAATAATATATATTATTATAATATAATTTTCTATAGAGAGAACAGGAAGCTTTCCTTTTTTCAGTATGATGAATAATGATTAAAAATTATTGGTAATTTTAAAAGTTTCTCCTGATTTTACAACCTCCTATTGGTAATGTGCTTCCCTGTGGCTCAGCTGGTAATGAATCCGGGAGACCTGGGTTCGATCCCTGGCTTGGGAAGATGCCCTGGAAAAGGGAAAGGCTACCCACTCCAGTATTCTGGCCTGAAGAATTCCATGGACTGTATAGTCCATAGGGTCACAAAGAGTCAGACACGACCGAGCGACTTTCACCACTGGTAATGTCACACTAAGATGAGCTCTGACATGATGAAATACATAAAATATACAACTTTGCCCATAGACTTTGGGGCTATTTTTTTTTTTTTTTTTTTTGGAATTTCAAAAGACAACTTTATCCAGATAGGAACCTTCCAAACAGAACACAGAGAAAAGTTAGGCAGCAGTTATTAAAATACACTTTGCCAAATGATTTAACATTAGAAGACAAGAGGAGCTGGACAGGACATCTAATAATTATATTTCACAAATTAGCCATCAGGAAAGACAAAAAACATGTGGTACATTTACAATTGTATATGCTGCATTATTGGACATATTCTTGACAAGAAAGAACTTGTTTTGACTAGACACTGATGAGGACCAAATCCTCCACTTCTAACTGTATATATCTCATCTTGAATTGCCCCCACATTCATTTCAAGCTCTGAAAGTGAAAGAAAGTGATAATTGTTCAGTTGTGCCCGACTCTTTGCAACCCCATGGACTGTAGCCGGCCAGGCTCCTCTGGCCATAGAATTCTCCAGGCAACAATACTGAAGTGGATTGCTATTTCCTTTTCCAGGGCATTTTCCCAACTCAGGGATTGGACCAGTGTCTCTTGCATCTTCTGCATTGACAGGCAGATTCGTTACCATCTGAGACTCCAGGAAGCCAGCTTCAATCTCTATAGTTTTCAAATCCCCTAAATTCTGCCAGTGCTGGCACCCTGAGACACGTTCATATAAAGATAGAACCTCTGCTTTGTGTCACGAGGCTGGCTGAGTCTGTATAGTAGGCAAGTGGTATATTCCTGGAAGCCATTCCTATACCTGTGTGTATGTATTAGTCACTTGGTCATGTCCAAGTTTTCGTGACCCTTTGGACTGTAGACTGCCATGCTCATCTGGCCATGGGATTTTTCAGACAAGAATACTGGATTAGGTTGCCACTTTCTCCTCCAGGGGATCTTCCCAACCCAGGGACTGAACCCATTTCTTCTGTGTCTCCTGCATTGTAGGTGGATTCTTTACCTACTGAGCCATCAGAGAATCCATTACATACCTGAGTAATTAGCAATAAATTAGCTGCACATGGAAGTAACTATGAACCACTTAACAGACCATACTAGTGAAAGTGGGGCTTCCCTGGTAGCTCAGCTGGTAAAGAATTCACCTGCAATATAGGAGACCCCAGTTTGATTTCCGGGTTAGAAAGATCCCCTGGAGAGGGGATAGACTACCCACTCCAGTATTCTTGGGCTTTCCTGATGGCTCAGATGTAAAGAATCTGCAACTCATCCTTAACAATTTTCTCTGATAAGTATTACAAAATTCTTGTGAATGAGTAATCATTCCAGTGCCACTTCCCAGAACTAAGGATGTTGCTGGAGAGTTTGTGACAGGAGGGATGTAGAAGTGGAGAGAAACAGTAGTTTTAACCAACTGCAATTAACATATCTTATTTTTGTAAGTTTTATGAAAATATTGAAGATATGACCCACTGAACAAATTGTTAGGGTAGACACATTTTAAGATGGACCCAGTGATTCTTATCTCCAGGAAGTTATAATCTTCTGTGACCTCCTCCCCTTGAGGGTAATTTGGCTTAGTGATTTGCTTCTAACCAACGAAATGTGACAATGGTAATGGGATCAAGTCATGTAAGTTATATAAGACAGTCAATTCCATCTTGCTAGCAAGCTCTCTTTGTTGCTAGTTTTGTAAAGCAAGTTGTCATATTGGGGAGGCCCATGTGGCAAGGAATTAAGGCTTGTTTCTGGCTGACAGCCAGTTAGAAACAGAAGCAGAAAGTTACTGGCCCAGCCACCTTTGAGGAACTGAAACCTGTCAACAATGGCATGAATTTGGATATCAGTCCTTTTCCTGTTGGATGAGATCCCAGCTCTGACCAGTGCCTTGATTAAAGCTTTATGAGAAACATTGAATCACAGGACCCAGATAAAGCCATATCTGGATTCCTGAATCAAGGATGTTATGAGATAAAATGTGTGTTGTGTAAAGTTGATAAATTGTAAAGTGATTTATTATATATCAATGGAAAATTAAAACAGACCCCTTCAAGGGTTTTGAGATTTGTACAAATAAAGGGCCTCAAAGCTTGATTTATTTGCTTTATGGTAAATATGCCTTTGAATATGAGCCTGAACCAGAGTCATAACCATGGGAACAAACATATTAATATCTTATATAATCACACTTTATAATTTATCATTATTTTCAGCATTTTATGTCTGGGTAGGCAGCATGGCTTTAATGCTGGTGATGGCTCAATTGAATAAATGTTAAATAATCTACCAAAGGGAAGACCTAGAAAGGGTGTAATGAGAGTTGACTCTTTGAACCATTTTGGGGAAATAGGACATTAACAAGAAGTGATGAACATAAATGAGGAGGAGCAGCGTAGACACTCAAAGTGAGAGAACACACATTTAACAAATCTCATTAGTATGATTTTCTCACTCCAGCAAAGTTTGGCAACTTCAGTGTGGAAGCTGAGAAAGAAACAAGTGCGGTGTGATCATGGGATTCTGGTCCAGTTGGATGGCAAGTAAAATTAGAAAAAGGTGATGTAATAGGATGATTGGAAGCATATAGGGTCTGTAGGGCTTCCCCTGCAGCTCAGCCATAAAAGAATCTGTCTGCAAGCAGGAGACTCGGAGACGTGGGTTTGATCCCTGAGTTGGGATGATCCGCTGGTGGAGGAAATGGCAATCCATTGCAGTATTCTTGCCTGGAAAATTCCATGGACAGAAGAGTCTGGCGGGCTACAGTCCCTGGAGTCACAAAAGAGTTGAACATGACGGTGACTAAATGACAACGACAATACGGCAATAGGGCCGTATTGTGAAACGGGGACACGGGTTCAGTGGGTACAACAGAAGAAGGCGAAAGGGGAAAGAATGATACAGTCAGGGAAAGAAGATTTGAGTTTAGGAACCTGGAAGTGAATTACTTTTGAAGGAAGATGATGAGTCGAGGTTTGGTCATATAAATGTATGGTTGAAATGGAAGCAAAAGAAAATTCATTGAAGTTTAAAGCAAAATTATGACACCATTGAAAAATGACTGTCAACTAGATACTTTCCATTAGTATAATCTTGTCTACTTTTGACTTCTGAAAAGATTTTTTTTCATGGCACTTATAAATTAATATTACCAAAACACATCCTATCATTCTATTCATAAGAAAGTGCAACATACTCAATATTTTACTGCAATTTGATATGAAATATACTCTAGCAAAAATATCAAATCGCCATTTTGTATACCTAAAATTAATATAATATTGTGTCAATTATAATTCAATTTAAAAATATAATTAAGAGGAAATTATAACTATATGCTCAATCATCATCAGTTTAAGAAATACAAATAATATTTTCCCTAAGATTAACAGCATCTACTTCTTTGAGCAGCTCTTTGCTGCATCTAATTGATTTCAACTATATGATCCATTTAAGAGCGACCTCGCCTGCCCGCGACCGGCGCGCCATTTAAGAGCGCCCTCGCCTGCCCGCGACCGGCGCGCCATTTAAGAGCGCCCTCGCCTGCCCGCGACCGGCGCGCCATTTAAGAGCGCCCTCGCCTGCCCGCGACCGGCGCGCCATTTAAGAGCGCCCTCGCCTGCCCGCGACCGGCGCGCCATTTAAGAGCGCCCTCGCCTGCCCGCGACCGGCGCGCCATTTAAGAGCGCCCCGCCGGCTGCGTCGCGCACTAAGAGCGCCCCGCCGGCTGCGTCGCGCACTAAGAGCGCGGCCGAGAGGAGCTACCCACGACCGAGGAAGGACGGCGGTGAGGGCCAGCGCACTAAGCATGGCCAAGAAGAGCTACCCCAGGACCGAGGTCAGGAAGGGCGGCGGTGAGGAGAGACCCCCTCGTCCAAGGTAAGGTGCGATGGCTGTGCTTTGCTGGCCGGGAGCAGCCAGGAGCAGCCGGGATGAGATACCCCACGCCCAAGGTAAGAGAAACCCGAGTAAGACAGTAGGTCTTGAAAGAGGGCATCAGAGGGCAAATACACTAAAACCATCCTCACAGATAACTAGTCAGTCTAATCACACAAGGACCACACCCTTGTCTAACTCAATGAGATTAAGCCATGCCCGAGGGGCAACTTGGGATGGGCGGGTCATGGTGGAGAGATATGACAGAGTGTGGTCCGCTGGAGAAGGGAATGGCAAACCACTTCAGTATTCTTGCCTTGAGAACCCCATGAACAGTATGAAAAGACAAAATGATAGGATACTGAAAGAGAAACTCCCCAGGTCAGTAGGGGCCCAATATGCTACTGGAGATCAGTGGAGAAATGACTCCAGAAAGAATGAAAGGATGGAGCCAAAACAAAAAGAATACCCAGCTGTAGATGTGTCTGGTGATAGAAACAAAGTCCGATGCTGTAAAGAGCAATATTGCATAGGAACCTGGAATGTCAGGTCCATGAATCAAGGCAAATTGGAAGTGGTCAAACAAGAGATGGCAAGAGTGAATGTTGACATTCTAGGAATTAGCGAACTAAAATGGACTGGAATGGGTGAATTTAACTTGGATGACCATTATATCTACTACTGTGGGCAGGAATCCCTCAGAAGAAATGGAGTGGCCATCATGGTCAACAAAAGAGTCCGAAATGCAGTACTTGGATGCAATCTCAAAAACGATAGAATGATCTCTGTTCGTTTCCAAGGCAAACCATTCAATGTCACAGTAATCCAAGTCAATGCCCCAACCAGTAACGCCGAAGAAGCTGAAGTTGAAAGGTTCTATGAAGACCTACAAGACCTTTTAGAACTAACACCCAAAAAAGATGTCCTTTTCATTATAGGGGACTGGAATGTAAAAGTAGGAAGTCAAGAAACACCTGGAGTAACAGGCAAATTTGGCCTTGGAATACGGAATGAAGCAGGGCAAAGACTAATAGAGTTTTGCCAAGAAAATGCACTGGTCATAGCAAATACCCTCTTCCAACAACACAAGAGAAGACTCTATACATGGACATCACCAGATGGTCAACACCGAAATCAGATCGATTATATTCTTTGCAGCCAAAGATGGAGACGCTCTATACAATCAGCAAAAACAAGACCAGGAGCTGACTGTGGCTCGGACCATGAACTCCTTATTGCCAAATTCAGACTGAAATTGAAGAAAGTAGAGAAAACTACTAGACCATTCAGGTATGACCTAAATCAAATCCCTTATGATTATACAGTGGAAGTGAGAAATAGATTTAAGGGCCTAGATCTGATAGATAGAGTGCCTGATGAACTATGGAATGAGGTTCGTGACATTGTACAGGAGACAGGGATCAAGACCATCCCCATGGAAAAGAAATGCAAAAAAGCAAAATGGCTGTCTGGGGAGGCCTTACAAATAGCTGTGAAAAGAAGAGAAGCGAAAAGCAAAGGAGAAAAGGAAAGATATAAACATCTAAATGCGGAGTTCCAAAGAATAGCAAGAAGAGATAAGAAAGCCTTCTTCAGTGATCAATGCAAAGAAATAGAGGAAAACAGCAGAATGGGAAAGCCTAAGGATCTCTTCAAGAAAATCAGAGATACCAAAGGAACATTTCATGCAAAGATGGGCACAATAAAGGACAGAGATGGTGTGGATCTAACAGAAGCAGAAGATATTAAGAAGAGGTGGCAAGAATACGCAGAAGAACTGTACAAAAAAGAGCTTCAAGACCCAGATAATCATGATGATGTGATCACTGACCTAGAGCCAGACATCTTGGAATGTGAAGTCAAATGGGCCTTAGAAAGCATCACTACGAACAAAGCTAGTGGAGGTGATGGAATTCCAGTGGAGCTATTCCAAATCCTGAATGATGATGCTGTGAAAGTGCTACACTCAATATGCCAGCAAATTTGGAAGACTCAGCAGTGGCCACAGGACTGGAAAAGGTCAGTTTTCATCCCAATCCCAAAGAAAGGCAATGCCAAGGAGTGCTCAAACTACCGAACAATTGCACTCATCTCACACGCTAGTAAAGTAATGCTCAAAATTCTCCAAGCCAGGCTTCAGCAATATGTGAACCGTGAACTTCCTGATGTTCAAGCTGGTTTTAGAAAAGGCAGAGGAACCAGAGATCAAATTGCCAACATCCGCTGGATCATGGAAAAAGCAAGAGAGTTCCAGAAAAACATCTATTTCTGCTTTATTGACTATGCCAAAGCCTTTGACTGTGTGGATCACAATAAACTATGGAAAATTCTGAAAGAGATGGGAATACCAGACCACCTGACCTGCCTCTTAAGAAATCTGTATGCAGGTCAGGAAGCAACAGTTAGAACTGGTCATGGAACAACAGACTGGTTCCAAATAGGAAAAGGAGTACGTCAAGGCTGTATATTGTCACCCTGTTTATTTAACTTATATGCAGAGTACATCATGAGAAATGCTGGACTGGAAGAAACAGAAGTTGGAATCAAGATTGCCGGGAGAAATATCAATAACCTCAGATATGCAGATGACACCACCCTTATGGCAGAAAGTGAAGAGGGGCTAAAAAGCCTCTTGATGAAAGTGAAAGTGGAGAGTGAAAAGGTTGGCTTAAAGCTCAACATTCAGAAAACAAAGATCATGGCATCTGGTCCCATCACTGCATGGGAAATAGATGGGGAAACAGTGGAAACAGTGTCAGACTTTGTTTTTCTGGGCTCCAAAATCACTGCAGATGGTGACTGCAGCCATGAAATTAAAAGACGCTTACTCCTTGGAAGGAAAGTTATGACCAACCTAGATAGCATATTCAAAAGCAGAGACATCACTTTGCCAACAAAGGTTCGCCTAGTCAAGGCTATGGTCTTTCCTGTGGTCATGTATGGATGTGAGAGCTGGACTGTGAAGAAGGCTGAGCGCCGAAGAATTGATGCTTTTGAAGTGTGGTGTTGGAGAAGACTCTTGAGAGTCCCTTGGACTGCAAGAAGATCCAACCAGTCCATTCTGAAGGAGATCAATCCTGGAATTTCTTTAGAAGGAATGATGCTAAAGGTGAAACTCCAGTATTTTGGCCACCTCATGCGAAGAGTTGACTCATTGGAGAAGACTCTGATGCTGGGAGGGATTGAGGGCAGGACGAGAAGGGGACGACAGAGGATGAGATGGCTGGATGGCATCACTGACTCGATGGATGCGAGTCTGGGTGACCTCCGGGAGCTGGTGATGGACAGGGAGGCCTGGCGTGCTGCGGTTCATGGGGTCGCAAAGAGTCGGACACGACTGAGCGACTGATCTGATCTGATCTGATATGATTCATTAACAAATTCCATAGACAGGTAATCTGAAATTAGTTATCTATACGGACATAAGGTTGAGCTTCCCATCTAGCTCAGTGGTAAAGAATTCATCTGCCAATGCAGAAGATGTAGGAAACACAAGTTTGATCCCTGGGCCTTGAAGATCCATTAGAGGAAGAAATGATAACCCACTCCAGTATTCTTGCCTGGAGAATCATATAGACAAGAGGAGCCTGGCAGACTATAGTCCATGGGGTCGCAAAGCATGAGCACAAGGGACATAGGGTTATAGTTCCTGTCTTAATCTCATCTCTTGATCCTACAGAGAGAAAGGTCAGCTGGGCTATTTTGGCCAGTGAGCATCCTTCCAGGAGTCTGACCAAGGCGCTCACCTAGAGTTAAGGAAACTGAGATTCAAAGCTGAGTGTTGAAAGGAAAATGGAGATTAATAAGTCATAGGAACAAGCATGAACTGGTCTCTAAAGAGTAACTGTAATTTTAAAAGTTAGCCATCTCCTTTGAAGTATTTGGATAAATTACTGTGCAATGAGGCCTGCTTTTTTCTTGTGTCACAACTCAAATCCCCAGACTTCCCAGCAGATAAAATGCAGGCACCAGGCCTAGGCTATGTCTATCAGAACCAACAGGAAGGTACTGGCCTTGAGAGGAGCTTCCATTTTGGCTCGGGCATGTAGCAACAGATGCATTAAACTCTCAGCCTTGGCAGTAGTGGGGGCTGTTTCCCAGAGGGTCCAAGGTGGAGTGACTGGCACAGAAGTAGCCCGGATGAAGTGGCGCTGCCAAGTTTCCTCCAGTACTCAGTGGGAAGAAAAGCAGTAGCGACAGCAGGCTCTTTCATCAGGCCAATTCTCTTGTGAGGTTTCAGGCTTGGTTCCTGAGAATTAGCCTGAAGTCTGGTTCACCAGCCTTCCTAGCAATTTTGAGATTTTTTGGATGCGCTTTTAATAAACTACCTTTTTGCTTAATCAGTCAGAGTCATCATCTGTTGATTGCAACTAGGAACACTGACAGATATTTCATGTCAGGGTGGGGATGTCACAAGGCCCTCCAGATGGCATTTCTAAGCTGATGCTTTTGCCTGAGGATTGTTTCAGTGTTCATTTCTCACTGCAGTGTGGGGAGGGTACATGCTCATGATCAGTTGCTAAATCATGTCCGACTTTTTGTGGCCCCATAAACTGTAGCTCACCAGGCTCCTCTGTCCATGGGATTTCCCATACAAGAATACTTGTTGAGGTTGCCTGTTCCTTCTCCAGGGGATCTTCTGACCCAAGGATCGAACCTGCATCTCCTGCATCAGCAGGCAGATTCTTTACTACTGAGCCACCTGGGAAGTCCAGGGAAGGTACAGCTCATACAGATTACTGAGGATGGGGTTCACAACCCTCTTGATTCAGACTACCCCTCAGGATAAGAAGGAAATGGACATTAGATACAATTTAGTAGAAGACTTTAGTCATTTACGACCTTTGTTATCCAACCTTCCTTTCCCGAATGGCTACTACATATCAGTACATATCAGTACTACATACTACATATACTACTACTTACATATCCTTTGCTACACACTGGAAATAAAGTGCAGGCGAATGTGACCTGGAGTGAAAAAAAGGTCATATAAGTAGATAAATCACCATGTAACACAGGAGGCAGTATTAAAGCACCTTGAATAAAGTGCTATGCCACAATATACCTTAAGATAAATCCATATGAATTAGCAACAGCAAAAAATATATGTGTTATGATATATTGAAAATACAAAAGGAGTTTATTCTACCCTATTTACCTAGAAACTTTAAGAAAGATCGGAGGATTGTTTCAAGAACTCACAGCTTTCTGAGTCCCATAAGGGGTTAATTAGTTGTCTAAGGAATAGCATTTAGCTGAAAAACGGTTTAAAAAATCAAAAGGAAAGCGTTGGAAGGATGTGAGGCAATATTCCACCCTGGTGGCTCAGCTGCCTGCTCAGTAGCAGGGTGGAAGTAGTGTTTGAAGACAGAAATGAGAGATATTAGTACTCTTACCTATTGCTTTAGATATTATAATGCTAGCACATTAATACATTTTTGCTCAAGACCAGGAAAGGAGAGTGATTTTTTGGTGGGGGAGAAAAGCATGTTGGGGGATCTGTGTGGCTTTGGGTAAGGAGATATCTTGATATAGAGGTAAATTTGGCTGCAGTGAATTATAAGGATGAGGTGAGGGCCAGACAAAGAGAAGGAGGTTTGGGACTCAGGAAAAAGAAGAAAGTAGAGCATGAGAATTCCTTTTCATTTTCTTTCAAATTGCTAGGTCAATTCACCTGGTAGGGAAAGAGGCTGGAATTTGGAAGCCCAACCATCAATCTGTGGTTTAGAGATGTTACTTTGCAGGTAGCAAGATTGTATCAGTGGTAAAAGATCCCTAGTAACTAAATAATACCTGATATAATTGGAAGAGTAGTTTGTCACTTTAAGTTGCCTAATTTATATCCAAGAACTAATTTAAGTAATGAGAATCACTAGCTTTAAAAATAATCTATGAAAACATGAAAATGTGTGCAACTGTATTTGGCAAGATGTTTTGTATTTGAGAAAACTATGCCCTGTATACTTCACGGATACAAAAATACAAACTAACTAACATAAAGCATGGAATTAAATTTTAAAATGACAAATGGGAAACTATGTCTGAAGATATCTAGCCAGGCTAAAGAAAAATGACTTGATCATGAGAGAGAGGGAAAAAACAAAAGACTTTTCTAAACTGTGTCAATTGATTATGAACCTTTCAGTAATATTCATAATGGTATTTTTTTTTTCTAGCTTAATAATATACCAACTCATATTGATCCCTTGGCTGAGCTACACTACCTTTACCAGAATTCTCTTTCCTGTACATTTCTGGTCACCCTGGGCCATGAGAAAAATTCTCCTGGGAGATTTGGAGACTGGAAGCCAGGCCTGTAACTGTTCCATCTTCTCCTGAATCCTTCTTCAGCTTCTCTGTCTCCTGGGCTAGGTGTGTGTGGTTAGTTCTCTGAAGAAGAACCTGGTGTCTGCAGAATGTCTGCTCAAACCAAGACTAAAGCCAGTGTGAACTGATCTAGGTGTCAGCCTGTGCCTCTGGGCTCTAGCTCATGCATTTGAGTTCCAGATTGTTATTGCTCTCTCCCACTTTACATCCATTTGTCCTTCCTTACTGTCTGTCTGACCTTCACTTGCATGACCAGCTGGGTAAGGCAAAAATCTCAAAGACAAATGTCTATGTATGTGTGCTAAGTTGCTTCAGTCGTGTCTGACTCTGCTACTCTAGGGATGGTAGCCCACTAGGCTCCTGTCCATGGGATTCTCCAGGCAAGAATACTGGAGTGGATTGCTATAACCTTCTCCAGAGGATCTTTCCAACTCAGGGATCAAACTCACGTCTCTTCTGTCTCCTGCATGGGCAGGTGGATTCTCTACCGCTAGTGCCACCCAGGAAGCCCATATCTATGTATACATTTGTGAGAAAAGTATGCATATGTGTATGTGTGTATGTATACTCACTTATACATAACCCGATTCTGGCTATATGGGATCACTTCCACAATCAGAGCGATAAAGGTAATATTGCTGGCATATTTATAGTACATACAATTGTTCACTTTTTATCACTTTTGACTTTCCCATCTCCAGTTTTCTATCCATTTACCCAGTGATGTTTCAAAATAAAAAGCTATTGTACTATATTTTCTAGGGATGAAATCTAAGTACTCTAATAAATGATAGCTGACAATCAAAATTATGGTTAAAAGTGATATTAGAAGGAGGAGGATATGGAAAATTTCAACAGTTTAAGTGGAGAGATAAAGACAAACTAACAGTTCAGTGAGGTTCTCACTTCTACCTCTTAAGCAGAAATGGAAGAAAGATTCTCCTCTGCCATCTACTCAGGAGAGCTTCAACCACTGGATTAAGGCAGGAGCCCACTGAAACCATCAATAGAACATTATACTCTTAGGTCAAACCTCACACTTGGTGGTTCATTGTGTTTATGAATAGGCTACATGTGCTTTTTTTCCTTATGAGAAAGACATTGTTGTGGGAAGTATTATTGTATTTTCATAACTAGAAATATTCTAGTATATAATTTTTAGAGGAGGAAGGAACTCATATTATTTGATATCCACCTATGCATGGGATTGTCGTAGTGACTTTACAGACAGCATGCCATTTAATCTGCAAAACAATGCCATGAGGTTGGTACTGCCACCAATACTTTACAAATGATTGAACAGCCACAGAGAATTTATATAACTTGCCTGCAGATACAGAGCGGAGTAGGGCTGTCAGACTTTAAAGCAAATGTTCTCTCTGTAAAACTATGCTGCCTGTTTTCCAGTGGTCTCAGTTCTGTAAAGAATAGTTATAATAACGGCTTAATTTCCTCATTGGTCTGAAGGAAATGTGGACCTGCTGCTAATGTTTTTAAAGTGAGTGACTTGCAGTTGAGTTATATGCTCTAAGTATATGTCATATAGTATATATTATGAACTCTGTCTTTACCAAGTCACTTGGCTCAAGAAACAATATAACACTGAGATTAAGAAAATGAATTCTGAAGTCAAACTTCATGAGTGCACAGAGGCGGTTCCACCACTTAATTTGTGACTTTGGGAAAGTCACAACCCCTCTGTGCTTCAGTTTTCTCATCTTTAAAACAGATCTAATAACAGCACCCACATGGTAGTGTCATTAGGATTAAATCACATATTTTGTCAAAAACCATAAATCAATACAAATAGCACTTACTGTGGATGAGATGTTATTTCAATACATTGCAAATAATCATTTATAGCACTTCCCTGGTGGCTCAGACAGTAAAGAATCTGCCTGCAGTACAGGAGACCTAGGTTTGATCCCCCGGTTGGAAAGATCCCCTGGAGGAGGGCATGGCAACCCACTCCAATATTCTTGTCTGAGAATCCCCATGGACAGAGGAGCTGGAGGGCTAATTACAATATCTCTATGAGGTAGGCTTTGCTATCTTGAATGTCCTTGTTCTCTTAAGATCCAATTACATATAGTCACATATATATGGCATGGTTCTTGGTCACATCTCTGGTTACTTATTTATATAAAAGTGTTGACTGATTCCTGAGAATATCACAAATGTCTAAAGTAGAATCAGCATATAATAGGCATTCAATTAGTATGTGTAGTCATCTTCATTTTTAAATTGTCTTTACCAAGAAGTCTACAGGTAAACCAAAACAAGCATATCTTATAGATCAGTGGTGCTCCAAATGTGGTACCCAGAGCAGCAACATCAGTAACTCTTGGTATCTGTTAGCAATACAAATTACCAGCATCCATCTCAGACTCACAAAAGAAGAGACTAGGTTAAGGGCCAGCAATCTGCTTTCACAAGCCCTCCAGGTAAATCTAAGGCAGAACAAAATTAGAGAACCACTGCTGTAGACTATAGTCAATACAAAAGCAAGTCCAAAACACACATATCCTATCACTAACTATAAAAGATGTTTGCCATTTAGCATTCTTTTAATTATTCTTTAAACACAAGCAGTAATGTTCCTTCTCTAGGCGTTAGAAATATTTTCGTGTTTTACAGTAGGCCAAGGCAGTACTTAGAATAAGAGTAGCTTAAACCAATTGTTAGAATCTCTGTGGAGTGGAGTTAGAATAGCTGTATGTTTGGTAAACACCTTTGGGGTTTCTTATGTAAAATAGATTTATGAGAATCTTGGCATAAGATCAACTGAAGTCAGAGGAACTTGGATGTGGACAGAATTTTGAACTGCATAAGGCCCAGGGGGGAATGTGTCTGTTTGTCCTGAAGCCTGAGGTTGTAGCTACTGTTTCAGCTATCTCGAGCAGTATTCTTTCTTTCTTTTTTTGCTTGATAGTATCATATTTTACTAAATAAAAGCCCCCCCATGTTTAGAATTCCACTACTTAACTGCCCTGCCTTATGTAGCCGGTCAGCTGATTTCAAGTCTCTCGATGGACATTTTTTACTGTTCTGTAGGGAAGGGCACCCCACTCCAGTACTCTTGCCTGGAAGAGTCCCATGGACGGAGGAGCCTGGTAGGCTGCAGTACATGGGGTCGCTGGGAGTCGGACACGACTTAGTGACGTCACTTTCACTTTTCACTTTCATGCATTGGAGAAGGAAATGGCAACCCACTCCAGTGTTCTTGCCTAGAGAATCCCAGGGACGGGGGAGCCTGCTGGGCTGCCGTCTCTGGGGTCGCACAGAGTCGGACATGACTGAAGTGACTTAGCAGTAGCAGCAGCAGAGAAGTATACTGGGCTTCCATGGTGGTTCAGTGGTAAAAAATCTGCCTGCCAACACAGAAGATGGGGGTTGATCCCTAGGTTGGGAAGGTCCCTAGAGGAAGAATCAGCAACCCACTCCAGTATTCTTGCTTGGTAAATCCCATGAATAGAGGAGCCTAGTGGGCTACAGTTGGCAGGGTTGCAAAAGAGTCAGACATGATTTAGTGACTGAAATAACAAGGAAAGTATACTAGAGTGACAAATCAAGATTGACCATGGCACTTCCAAAGAAGACTCCTTTCATTGCCTTGTATATAAGAAAATTTTGTGTTTTTCTCACATTTAAGACCCTGATTCCTAATCAAATGTGTTACCTAAGTATCAGTCACTTAGTTTTTTGGAGACACAAAAAACTTATTTCAAGAAATCCTATGTCCAAATTTACAGGCAAGAAAAAAACACTAACTACAGGTACACAGAAATAAGCCTTGTATGGAATAAACTTCTGTAGGGATTGCCAACAAGCTCAAGCTTGCTTCCTTACTTGCAGTACTTAAAACAATTCTGTATTATAATTGTTAAATGAGTGCCCTCCTCACTCAAGGTCTAGGGATAACACTTGTAAGATTCTGAAAACATGTGAAAATAAAGGAAAGTAAGTGAGAATAACTTACTCCATGCTCTGAAATAAGAACTAAATACATTTTACAGTTTGTGATGAAACACTCCTAGTAAGAAATCAGCAGATATACGTGGGGACATCTAATTGATGGATGGGAAATGGAAAGTAATCATGGGAGGGGGGCATACCCTGGTGGTGCTTGATGAACAGTGTCCTCTGTGTGTACGTGTGTCGGTGTGTGTGTGTGTGCACGCGGGCTCAGTTGCTCAGTTATATCTGACTTTTTGCAACCCCATGGACTATGGCTTGCCAAGCTCCTCTGTCCATGGAATTTTCCAGGCAAGAATACTGGAGTGGGTTTCCTTTTCCTCCTTCAGGGGATCTTCCCAACCCAGGGATCAAACCCATGTTTCTTGTTCCTCCTGTATAGACAGGCGGATCTTTACCACTGCATCACCTGGGAAGTCCTTGTCCTCTCTAGGGAAAGGGAAATGGCTGATCTGATCTGTCTAGAGTTGGATCTAGGAAGTGACTCGGGGGTAAAACTCTTCTTCACCAATGAGGAAAGCAAAGTTGACTATCCAGCTGAATGCAAGGGCCCAAGTCTTCTTGTTGGCAAAGGTGAATGAAGCAAAACTGAGAATGCGAGAAACTCTGTGCCTGATATGACCTTGCAAGGCTGTACGGACAAGCAGGGCCAGTGAAGCAAGCTCTTGTGGAGTGAGAGTGGGTGTGTCTGGCTGGGGCTGAGTGGAGTTCAATGGCTATGTTTGCAGTTTGAAGGCAAAATAAGATGCATGGCTCCTTTCTCTGATAAAACATTATCAGCCTGCTCAGCACCCTCCTTTTGCTCTCAGTGCAAGTGTGGATTTCCCAGGTCACACTGTCAGGTGTGGAAGGTGTACCAATTACTCTCCTGGGCAGCAAAGGCCACCTGACTTCACTCCCCTACCCACCCTGACACACACCTTGGATATTTACCTGAACGTATCTCTAGAAACAAGGTTTATATGAATGAAAATCCAGCAGAACCTTCCAGCAGTCTTCTGATGACTCACTCTATCCTTCCTTGTCCTTGCGTCCGTACATTGCTTTTTAGCTGAGGAATGCAGAATCTAAGCATATTCCAATTCCTTGTTGAGACAGGATGTGAATTTATTCTTTACCCTCATTTCTACTTATCTTTCTGGCTCTTTTATCCTGTTATCATTTGGCTAGACTTATATTTTCTGCACCTACACTTTATTAAATTGCTTTTCTCTCCATCAGTTTCAGAACAAAGCAAATTTGGATTCTGGAAACAGGTCCTTTCACATATATATATATAAGTATATATGTATGTATATGGAGTCCTCACTTTGCACCATTTTAACACACATGAATTGTAGTTACCTGAGTTAATGACACCAAGTACCTCAACACCACCATTGTTCAAATTTTAGTTTCCACAATATATTTACTGAGTAATTATATAAGGTACAAACTTTGCTGCTGGCTCAAAAGTCACTACATAAATAACAGATGCCAGTCATGATCAGTGAAGCGTCACATCACTTTTCAAAGCCTGTCAGTGTTTGATCTCTACACACTTGTCATTCAGTTCATGCCCAGAAAGCAATATATATAGTTGTGTTGCCTCTCAGTTTCCCAGCAGAAAATAGAAAATGTAAGCAAACTAGTTTAACATTTAAAGCACTTATTACTGTCACTTTATTTCTCTTGGGGACTTAAAAATGTGAAAGTTTGCTTTTTTATCCCCAATATACAAAATACAATATACAAAAATAGACTGTTCAGTTCAGTTGCTCAGTCGTGTCTGACTCGACCCCATGGACTGCAGCACGCCAGGCCTCCTTGTCCATCACCAACTCCCAGAGTTTACTTAAACTCATGTCCATTGAGTCAATCAATGATACCATCCAACATCTCATCCTCTGTTGTCCCCTTCTCCCTCTGCCTTCAGTCTTTCCCAGCATCAGGGTTTTTTCCAGTGAGTCAGTTCTTTGCATCAGGTGGCCTAAGTATTGGAGCTTCAGCTTCAGCATCAGTCCTTCCAATGAATATTCAAGATTGATTTCCTTTAAGATGGACTGTTTGAATCTCTTCGCAGTCCAAGGGACTCTCAAGAGTCTTCTACAAGACCACAGTTCAAAAGCATCAATTCTTTGGAGCTCAAATTTCTTTATAGTCCAACTACTTTATAGTTCAGTATCCATGAACAGTATGAAAAGGCAAAAAGATAGGACACTGAAAGATGAACTCTCCAGGTCAGTAGGTGCCCAAAATGCTACTGGAGATCAGTGGAGGAATAACTCCAGAAAGAATGAAGAGACAGAGCCAAAGCAAAAACACCCAGTTGTGGATGAGACTGGTGATGAAAGTAAAGTCTGATTTTGTAAAGAGCAATATTGCATAGGAACTTGAAATGTTAGGTCCATGAATCAAGGCAAATTGAAAGTGGTCAAACAGGAGATAGCAAGCATGAATGCTGACATTTTAGGAATCAGTGAACTAAAATGGACTGGAATGGGTGAATTTAACTCAGATGACCATTATATATACTATTGTGAGCAAGAATCCCTTAGAAGAAATCGAGTAGCCATCATAATCAACAAAAGAGTCTGAAATATAGTACCTGGACACAGTCTCAAAAATGACAGAATGATCTCTGTTCATTTCCGAGGCATGAATGGTTATTCAACATCACAGTAATCCAAGTCTATTACTGCCCTGATCAGTAATGCTGAAGAAGCTGAAGTTGAATGGTTCTATGAGGACCTACAAGACCTTCTAGAACTAACACCCAAAAAAGATGTCCTTTTCATCATAGGGGACTGGAATGCAAAAGTAGGATGTCAAGAAATACCTGGAGTAACATGAAAATTTGGCCTTGAAGTACAGAATGAAGCAGGGCAAAGGCTAATAGAGTTTTGCCAAGAGAACACACTGGTCATAGGTCAGAGGGAAACACCCTCTTCCAACAACACAAGAGAAGACTCTACGGATGGACATCACCAGATGGTCAATACGGAAATCAGACTGATTATATTCTTTGCAGCCAAAGATGGAGAAGCCCTATACAGTTAGCAAAAACAAGACCGGGAGCTGACTGTGGCTCAGACCGTGAACTCTTTATTGCCAAATTCAGAGTTAGATTTTAAAAAGCAGGGAAAACCACTAGACCATTCAGGTATGACCTAAATCAAATCCCTTACGATTATACAGTGGAAGTGACAAATAGATTCAAAGGATTATATCCGATAGACAGAGTGCCTTAAGAACTATGGACAGAGGTTCTTGACATTTTACAGGAGGCAGGGATCAAGACCATCTCCAAGGAAAGGAAACGCAAAAAGGCAAAATGGTTGTCTGAGGAGGCCTTACAGATAGCTGTGAATAGAAGAGAAGTGAAAGGCAAAATATACTGTATTTTTATATAAATACAATGTCATTAATCCAGCCAATGGGCCAAGGAGGTGTTTTAATTTTTAAAGCTTATTTTCTTATACAGACTTTAGGACAGGCTCTGGATACTATAGCAGAAAGCAGGTACATTTAACTGAATCTGGGGAGAAAAGTGTATGCAGTTGAAAACATTTAGGCATTATGGTAGAAAGAAAAGCAGGTAATATTTGTTCAGTAGGACAAAAACTATTATCATGTGATGCACATACTCTGTGGGATTCAAATCGGATGTAAGTGAAGTTACAATGCTATCAGAGGTGATGTTGAAAATGCTGCTGGTGATATGCTCATTCAGAAGAACTGAATGAGGATGATCTCATCAACATAAAATGAGGGGAGGGTTGTAATGAAAAGGATGATGAGTCTCAGAAGTCACATTGAAAAAAAGATTTTACATTAAGGGAAATCTCAGAGGTATTTCATGCTATTGGAAGGACAAAGGGTTAAATGTTGGTCAAGCTGATCTGAACTTAGAAAGGATTATGACAGTTCATCAAGTTCATCAAGGTGTAACAAAGATGCTCACTCCATGTGGTGAGTTATCTGATGAGAAGGCAAGCACTGTTTAAACTATTCTTGCTAATTTTTTTAAACAAAGAAACAAACCACTTTAATTTTCTATGTTTCTAATATTTTACATTATAGTGTACTATGTAAATGTTAGTTTTACTATTATTTTTAATGTGTGTATATATTTAGACAGTAAGAGAATTTTTAGGGCTTTGAGATGGTAAAGAATCTTCCTGCAATGTGGGAAACTCGGGTTTGATCCCTGGGTCAAGAACATTCCCCGGAGGAGGAAATGGCAACCAACTCCAGTATTCTTGTCTGGAAAATCCCATGGACAGAGGAGCCTGGTGGGTTACTGTCCTTGGGGGTCTCAAAGAGTTGGACATGACTGAGTGACTAAAACTTTCACTTTCACTTTGAAAGGTCATAGGAAAATCAGGATTTTTCCCCATCAGTTATGATTGCTTTTCACTGTTTCAGCTTGCACAATCATTTTAATGGTTCTCTACTACTGAGCAAAGCAAAGATTGCCATATCTATCTATCTATCTATATATAACGGATCAGATGAGTCACTCAGTCGTGTCTGACTCTTTGCAACCACATGAATCGCAGCACACCAGGCCTCCCTGTCCATCACCAACTCCTGGAGGTCACTCAGACTCACATCCATCGAGTCAGTGATGCCATCCAGCCATCTCATCCTCTGTCGTCCCCTTCTCCTTCTGCCCCTAATCCCTTCCAGCATCAGAGTCTTCTCCAATGAGTCAATTCTTCCCATGAGGTGGCCAAAATACTGGAGTTTGAGCTTTAGCTTCATTCCTTCCAAAGAAATCCCAGGGCTGATCTCCTTCAGAATGGACTGGTTGGATCTCCTTGCAGTCCAAGGGACTCTCAAGAGTCTTCTCCAACACCACACTTCAAAAGCATCAATTTTTTGGCATTCAGCCTTCTTCACAGTCCAACTCTCGCATCCAAACATGACCATAGGAAAAACCATAGCCTTGAGGAGATAAATCTTTGTTGGCAAAGTAATGTCTCTGCTTTTGAATATGCTATCTAGGTTGGTCATAACTTTCCTTCCAAGGAGTAAGCGTCTGTTAATTTCATGGCTGCAGTCACCATCTGCAGTGATTTTGGAGCCCAGAAAAATAAAGACTGACACTATTTCCCCATGTATTTCCCATGAAGTGATGGGACCAGATGCCATGATCTTTGTTTTCTGAATGTTGAGCTTTAAGCCAACCTTTTCACTCTCCACTTTCACTTTCATCAAGAGGCTTTTGAGTTCCTCTTCACTTTCTGCCATAAGGGTGGTGTCATCTGCATATCTGAGGTTATTGATATTTTTCCCGGCAATCTTGATTCCAGCTTGTGTTTCTTCAAATCCAGCATTTCTCATGATGTATTCTGCATATAAGTTAAATAAACAGGGTGAGAATATACAGCCTTGATGTACTCCTTTTCCTATTTGGAACCAGTCTGTTGTTCTATGACCAGTTTTAACTGTTGCTTCCTGACCTGCATACAAATTTCTCAAGTGGCAGATCAGGTGGTCTGGTATTCCCATCTCTTTCAGAATTTTCCACACTTGATTGTGATCCACACAGTCAAAGGCTTTGGCATAGTCAATAAAGCAGAAATAGATGTTTTTCTGGAACTCTCTTGCTTTTTCCATGATCCAGCGGATGTTGGCAATTTGATCTCTGGTTCCTCTGCCTTTTCTAAAACCAGCTTGAACATCAGGAAGTTCACGGTTCACATATTGCTGAAGCCTGGCTTGGAGAATTTTGAGCATTACTTTACTAGCGTGTGAGATGAGTGCAATTGTGTGGTAGTTTGAGCATTCTTTGGCATTGCCTTTCTTTGGGACTGGAATGAAAATGGACCTTTTCCAGTCCTGTGGCAACTGCTGAGTTTTCCAAATGTGCTGGCATATTGAGTGCAGCACTTTCACAGCATCATCTTTCAGGATTTGGAATAGCTCAATTGAAATTCCATCACCTCCACTAGCTTTGTTCATAGTGATGCTTTCTAAGGCCCACTTGACTTCACATTCCAGGATGTCTGGCTCTAGGTCAGTGATCACATCATCATGATTATCTGGGTGGTGAAGATCTTTTTTGTTTAGTTCTTCTGTGTATTCTTGCCATCTCTTCTTAATATCTTCTGCTTCTCTTAGGTTCATACCATTTTTGTCCTTTATCGAGCCCATCTTTGCATGAAATGTTCCTTTGGTATCTCTGATTTTCTTGAAGAGATCCCTAGTCTTTCCCATTCTGTTGTTTTCCTCTATGTCTTTGCATTGATTGCTGAAGAAGGCTTTCTTATCTCTTCTTGCTATTCTTTGGAAATCTGCATTCAGATGTTTATATCTTTCCTTTTCTCCTTTATTTTTCACTTCTCTTCTTTACACAGCTATTTGTAAGGCCTCCCCAGACAGCCATTTTGCTTTTTTGCATTTATTTTCCATGGGGATGGTCTTGATCCCTGTCTCCTGTACAATGTCCCAAACCTCATTCCGTAGTTCATCAGGCATGATGTCTATCAGATCTAGGCCCTTAAATATATTCCTCACTTCCACTGTGTAATCATAAGGGATTTGATTTAGGTCATAGCTGAATGGTCTAGTGGTTTTCCCTACTTTCTTCAATTTCAGTCTGAATTTGGCAATAAGGAGTTCATGTTCTGAGCCACAGTCAGCTCCTGGTCTTGTTTTTGCTGACTGTATAGAGCTTCTCCATCTTTGGCTGAAAAGAATATAATCAATCTGATTTCGGTGTTGACCATCTGGTGATGTCCATGTGTAGAGCATTCTCTTGTGTTGTTGGAAGAGGGTGTTTGTTATGACCAGTGCATTTTCTTGGCAAAACTCTATTAGTCTTTGCCCTGCTTCATTCTATATTCCAAGGCCAAATTTGCCTGTTACTCCAGGTGTTTCTTGAGTTCCTACTTTTGCATTCCAGTCCCCTATAATGAAAAGGACATCTTTTTTGGGTGTTAGTTCTAAAAGGTCTTGTAGGTCTTCATAGAACTGTTCAACTTCAGCTTCTTCGGCGTTACTGGTTGGGGCATAGACTTGGATTACTGTGACATTGAATGGTTTGCCTTGGAAACGAACAGAGATCATTCTGTCATTTTTGAGATTGCATCCAAGTACTGCATTTCGGACTCTTTTGTTGACCATGATGGCCACTCCATTTCTTCTGAGGGATTCCTGCCCACAGTAGTAGATATAATGGTCATCTGAGTTAAATTCACCCATTCCAGTCCATTTCAGTTCACTGATTCCTAGAATGTCGACATTCACTCTTGCCATCTCTTGTTTGACCACTTCCAATTTGCCTTAATTCACGGACCTGACATTCCAGGTTCCTATGCAATACTGCTCTTACAGCATCGGACCTTGCTTCAACCACCAGTCACATCCACAGCTGGGTATTCTTTTTGCTTTGGCTCCATCCCTTCATTCATTCTGGAGTTATTTCTCCACTGATCTCCAGTAGCATATTGGGCCCCTACTGACCTGGGGAGTTTCTCTTTCAGTATCCTATCATTTTGCCTTTTCATATTGTTCATGGGGTTCTCAAGGCAAGAATACTGAAGTGGTTTGCCATTCCCTTCTCCAGTGGGCCACATCCTGTCAGATCTCTCCACCATGACCCACCCGTCTTGGGTTGCCTCACGGGCATGGCTTAGTTTCATTGAGTTAGACAAGGCTGTGGTCCTAGTGTGATTAGATTGACTAGTTTTCTGTGAGTATGGTTTCATTGTGTTTGCCCTCTGATGCCCTTTTGCAACACTTACCATCTTACTTGGGTTTCTCTTACCTTGGGCATGGGGTATCTCTTCACAGCTGCTCCAGCAAAGTGCAGCCATTGCTCCTTACCTTGGATGAGGAGTATCGCCTCACCACCGTCCTTCCTGACCTTCAGTGTGGGATAGCTCCTCTAGGCCCTCCTGCGCCCACGCAGCCACTGCTCCTTGGATGTGGGGTTGCTCCTCCCGGCAGCTGCCCTTGGCCTTGGGCGTGGGGGTGTGGGGTAGCTCCTCCCGTCCACTGCCCCTGGCCTCGGGCTTAGGGCCATGGGTAGTTCCACATATATATATATATATGTACATATATATATATACATAGAATTTTTAAAAAGCACAGATTTATTTATTTACTTAATTGATAGTTATTCATTTAGCACCAATAATCTACCAATAACTGGGCAGTAACAAAAAAAAAAAAGTCTCAACCCTCATAAATAAAGTTAAACTATGTCTAGTGACTATAAGAACAATGAAGGAAAATAAAGCTGAAGGATGAGATCAAGAGTTCAGGGCAGGGGGATGCTCTCTTGTTTTCCTGAGATGTAGTCCCTGGGAGCTTATACATAATGTGAAGTTGAACATAGAGATGCAGGTGTCTGGTGGAAGAGAACTCCAGGTCAAGGAAATGTTAAGCCTGTTATCATCCTCTCTTATACTGGTGATCCTACAAAATGTGTTCTTGATAGCCCAAGGAGCCAGGTCTTGGTGAGGTCTGGACAACAGTTATAAGGCTGTGGCTATATTTAGGAGCACAGAGAATGGTTACCATTTGTGTGCATGCATGCATGCTAAGTGGCTTCAGTCATGTCTGACTCTTTGTAACCCTACGGACTCTATGCAACCCTGCCAGGCTCCTCTGTCCTTGGGGTTACCATATGATGATCCCTAAATTACTGTACCTCCAGACCAGTAAAATAATAGAGCATTGATTTATTTTCTGCCTTAAGATTTCCTGAAAAACACATTGATTCAAATTCTTAGTTTTCCAATACATCAGTTCAGTTCAGTTCAGTCGCTCAGTCATGTCCGACTCTTTGCCACCCAATGGACTGCAGCATGCCAGGCCTCCCTGTCCATCACCAACTCCCGGAGTTCACTCAAACTCAAGTCCATTGAGTTGGTGAGGCAATCCAACTATCTTATCCTCTGTCATCCCCTTCTCCCCCTGCCTTCAATCTTTCCCAGCATCAGGGTCTTTTCTAATGAGTCAGTTCTTCGCATGAGGTGGCCTAAGTACTGAAGTTTCAGCTTCAGCATCAGTCCTTCCAATGAATATTCAGGACCGATTTCCTTTATGATGGAATGGTTGAATCTCCTCGAAGTCCAAGGAACTCTCAAGAGTCTTCTCCAACACCACAGTTCAAAAGCATCAATTCTTCAGTGCTTGGCTTTCTTTATAGTCCAACTCTCACATCCATACATGACCACTGGAAAAACCATAGCTTTGACTAGGTGGACCTTTGTTGGCAAAGTAATGTCTCTGTTTTTTAATATGCTGTCTAGGTTGGTCATAACTTTCCTTCCACAGAGCAAGTGTCTTTTAATTTCATGGCTGCAGTTACCATCTGCAGTGATTCTGGAACCCCTCAAAATAAAGTCTGTCACTGTTTCCACTGTTTCCCCATGTATTTCCCGTGAAGTGATGGGACCAGATGCCATGATCTTTGTTTTCTGAATGTTGAGCTTTAAGCCAACTTTCTCACCCTCCTCTTTCACTTTCATCAAGAGGCTCTTTAGTTCTTCTTCACATTCTGCCAAAAGGGTGGTGTCATCTGCATATCTGAGGTCATTGATATTTCTCCCAGCAATCTTGATTCCAGCTTGTGCATCATCCAGCCCAGCATTTCTTATGATGTACTCCAATATGTTAAATAGGCAGGGTGACAATATACAGCCTTGACATACTCCTTTCCCTATTTGGAACCAGTCTGTTGTTCCATGTCCAGTTCTAACTGTTGCTTCCTGACCTGCATACAGATTTCTCAGGAGGCAGGTCAGGTGGTCTGGCATTCCCATCTCTTTCAGAATTTTCCACAGTTTATTGTGATGCACACACTCAAAGGCTTTGGTGTAGTCAATACAGCAGAAGTAGATAATTTTCTGGAACTCTCTTCCTTTTTTGATGATCCAACGGATGTTGGCAATTTGATCTCTGGTTCCTCTGCTTTTTCTAAATCCAGTTTGAACATCTGGAATTTCACAGTTCGCATACTGTTGAAGCCTGGCTTGGAGAATTTTGAGCATTACTTTGCTAGTGTGTGAGATGAGTGCAATTGAATACATAATTAAGCAGAAGTCATTCAGTTGAGAATGTACAGTTTTTACTACTCAAATGTTATCTTTTATCATGTGTCAACCAGTCTATGAGTAACAACCCTTGCATTTATTATCTCTAAATAATCTTCAAGTGTAGTTCATATGTTTCTAGAGTTTTGAGATATGTTACTGATTCATGGGTCCTTATTAGCCTTAACTTGTATTTATTCATTTCTACAACTAGACCATGAACTCTAATTTTTGTTTTTCATTGATGGATGAAAGGAGAAAAAGAAAACTTAGTAAAAGAGAAATGAAACCCATGCCACCTATTTATGGTCAAACTGGAGAAACAAATGGGAAAAAAATACTTAGTCTCACATATATGCTAGGAATTGTGTTGTGTACATTTACTAGTTAAATTTTCAAATAATCTCTTAATTGTTTAGGATACTATACAATAGTAAAGGATAAGTATTATTCTTGCTTTGCAGATGAAGACCAAACTCAAGAGAGTCGGTAACAGGTAAGTCTGAACTTAGGCAATGGGACCCCAGAGCCTTTATTCTTTATCACTGTCTTAATCACCATACTGGACTGAACCGTAGGACCAGTTGTATAAGAAAACATGTCTCCAAAAGTAGAGACTGCAATAATTAAGTGGGAATTACACCATATGCACTTCATCTCCCCAGGGTTGTTGTTGTGCAAGAGTCATTTTGCTCCACACAAGGTTCATGGAAGCAGAATACTGCAAAAGATCAAAGCTTTGTAGTCAGCTTAATAGCTTTTGAGAAAGAGAAGGCAGATTGGATCTGCTGAAATAATAATTATTCTCATAGAAAAATGGTTATTTCTGTGGAACAAAATATCAACTATTAGAAAGTTTGAGAATGAAAGGGTTATTCTGGTTATTCACACACACCAATTAATATAAATGGAGGCTCTTTGAGTACAATGGAAAATTAGGCTGTAGGTCAAGACCATAATAAATGTTTCACAGGACTAATGAATAGGGAGAGTCCAGCTATTAGAATTAGGAAGGTTATTATTTGATTCATGAAAGCTTTTAGTAAAACATGAATATATGTTTTAGTAAAACATGAATATATGTTTTCATGAATATATGAATCACTTAATTACTAATAAAGCCACAGCTTTTATGATGATTATGGTAAAAATGAATTTGAAAGATGATAGGGAGATAACTAAGCAGGGTTTTACTTTTATGATTCATATGTTTGCAAAGGCTGCTTATCTGTTTTCCTTCTTTTATTCTTGCTCACCAACAGAGCAGTTGAGATTTTCCTTGGAAGCAGAGCTAAAACAATGAAGCAGTTCTCAAGTACTTATATATAAAGGTGAAAGGTACTCCACTCACTATCCAAATTTACCTCCTTTGTTAAGGATATGGAAGGATGTTTCTTAGGAAGAATATATTTCCCGAGGCATAGGAAGGTAATTCCCCTTTAAATAATAATTATATATGAGTTTAAACACCTAAAAATTCCAACATGATTGATTTTATAGAAGCATCTTTTAAATAGCTGATGTTCAATGATGTGAAGGACCCAAATTGAGTTGTTTCTGCCTTGACCCTGACCTGTATTGGATGTCTCATAGAGAAGCGATGGGGCATCTTTGAAACACTTCATTAAAAAAGACCTGAGAAGGAATTCCAGCTTGACTTTTAGGATGATGAAACAATATATTTCTAAACATGCAGCATTTTTTGCTTGTAAAATACAATAATGGTATCATCTATTTTGTAAGACTTTTGTGAGGATTAAAAATGTCTAACATGTCTAAAGCTTAGTGTATCAAGCACAGAACTCTTCTGCTATACTTTCCCCTAGCCTTGCCCAACGTATTATCTTCTATCCAGTTTCTCAACACAGAAATGGAGGATTCATACTTCATTTCCTTCCCCCTCCCATACCTACATTTAATACATTATCAAGGCCTAAGAATGCTCACTTCAAAATGAGTTTCAGGGGAATTCTTAGCAGTCCAGTGACTAGTACTCTGAGCTTCCACCGTAGTAGGCATGGGTTCGATCCCTGGTCTAGAAACTAAGATCCTGCATGTCACCTGGTATAGTCAAAAAACAAAAGCTCCAGAGCTGACCTCTCATCATCTCCTATGCTCTTTCTCCAGGACTGCTCAGTATTTCCTAAGTTTTCTCTGTCTGTACCCTTTCTCACACTTGATTCTAAACACTACAGCCAAAATGATTTAAATGTATATGAATAATAGATCACATGATCCCCTTGTTCAGAATCCTCTAATGGTTTTTCAACTCAATTAGAATGACTGTAGTTAATAATACTGTATTGTATACTTGAAAGTTGCTTAAAGAGTAAATTTTAACAGGTCTCATCGCAAGAAAAAAAAATTCTGCAACATAAATGATGACAGATGTTAACTGGAATTATTGCAGTGATCATTTCCAGCATATACAAATATTGAATCATTTTATTGTACACCTGAAATTCATATGTTGTATGTCAATTATACCCTAATAAAAATGTATAAAACTATAAAATATGGAGCAGTATATGTTAAAAGCTATAAAAATCAAGTGACAACATAAACCTTTCCTTTATGTGAGAGTTTAATTTAGACCGGAAAATTTTGAAGTAATTCATGGAGAAAGTGACATTAGTTAGGCCTTGAAAGACTGATGGGGTTTTCACAAGAGGAAAATGAGGAGAAATGACTGCTGCAGTTGTAGCAATGTGTGTGAAGCCAGAGAGGCAGACATAGTGCATGGTTCTGCGTTGCTGGAAGAGAGAAAGGCAGATAGTATGAGTCAGGAAAGATTAGATGAGGGCCAGATCACTGGGAATACTAAGGGAAATTCATTTTGGAGAGGTGGTAGAGATTCTGATTATGTCTTGTATATGGAGGTGTCCGGCAGCAGTTGGATGTTTAAGTCTGACACTCAGAAGGGAGCAGAGTTCTGAAACTGGAGATGTTAGCGTCATTTTGGTTAGAGGTGAGTGTGAAAGCTGAAAGAGTGAATAAAATAGCTCAGAAAGAAGAAGCTGATCAATAATTGGGAAAGCTTACACTTAACAGGTGGATAGAAGAACAGGAACCAGTAAGCATTGTGAGAAATACCATTCAGAAATGTAGGAAGAGAATTGTTTAAATGAGCCAAAGCTGAAGAAGGTGAGAATTGAAAGAAGTAGGCAAAGGTCAGTAGAGTTGCTTCTTGCAAACAAGAGTGAAATGAAGAGGGAGAAGAGAGGATTACTTGGGTAATGGATGAAGATGGGTTTTCTGCATTAAGAAGCAGAAAGAATTGCTGTGACAAGTGGCAAATTGGAGGTGACGAGTCTGGTTCAACAAGAAAATGGGGACTCCGCCTTGAGGAGTAAATATAATTTTTTAAATTCAGGAGCTTCTTTTTGTTTTGTTTTGAATGGGAGCAGGTTGATTTTATAGAGCAAGAAAGGAAAGCCAGTGAAGTGTGATGTTAGATGGGAAACATTCTGGAAATGATGAGAAAAGGGTGGAAGGACAGAATACGGACGACTAGTGAAGGGGCTCATTCTCATCTTGAAATGGAGTGGAGACATGTGATAGCTGAGAATAAAAGAGTAAGTAAAGGTTCAGAGAGAGATTGAGGTGGTGGAAAGGAAATTTGTAAGTGTGCTCTGGGGACCCTCTGTGGCAGTAACTGAGGAAGCGGGCAGGGGGTTCTCTGGGGTTGCCTTTAAAGGGTACAAATCCTATTCATGAAGGCTCTACACTTAACGACTTCATCACCCTCTTTGAAGACTGTACCTCTCAACACAGTTGCACTGAGGTTAGATCTCAACATGAGCATATGTGGCTGGGAGAAATAAACAGTATAAAGCAACTCTGTACAATAGCCTTTATTATAAATTAATGTCTGTTTGTGTGGTTTGTGTGTCTGTATATTTCTGGAGCCTCTATTCTGTTTCCTTGATTTATTATGTTTTCTTTATTTCAATGTTTTTGTTGTTCAGTGGCTAAGTCATGTCTGACTCTTTGAGACCCCATGACTACAGCATGCCAGGCTCCTCTGTCCTCCACTATGTCCCAGATTTTGCTCAAATTCATGTCTGCCTATGCCATACCACTCTGTTAATTACCACCACTTTATATTAAGTACTGATAGCTATTAGCATTAGTCCTCCATCTTTATTCATAAGATTTTAGATATTCCAGGGGTTCAGATTTCCATACATACTTTAGAACCAGTTTGTTCATTTCTACAAATAACAGACAAGCAAAAAACTGTTGAGCTGTTGATCGAGATCATATTGTCTATAAATAAATGTGAGATTAATTGAAATCTTTACACTATTGAGTCTTCTAATGTTAAACCATGCACATACTTCCATTTATTCAACAATTAGTTTCTGAACCTGGGGAATCCCAGAACTTCTAAAGGCAGAAGGAAGAGCTAAACATTCATGACACTGGAGATGGAAACTGGTAAGTGGAGATCTGAGGGCATATTCAGACTCTTAGGGGCCACTGAGTTCTCTCCTCTCTCTCTTCTCTTCTCATTCTCCTTTATTCCATTCTTTTTGTATTTTAAGAATATACTTCACATATGTGTCATTGAATTGCTCATCTTGTCTATAGTCATTATGGCTGCCCAGACACTATGGGATTTTTCGGCTCAAGTACTTGCTCTCAACCAATGACAGCTTTTGTCTCTTAGTTCAAATTGTTGAGAAAGAAAATTTAATCAATTATTAAGAGGTCAGTTGATTGGTTGTCTTGGGTGGTGTGAATGGTAGGAGGGGACCTGTGGGAAGGGGAAAGGTCCCTGGAGTGAGAAGAGACAGGAAAGGCATGAATCCAGTCTAGAGACTATTGTAAATTGGTTAGACTGGGTTTAGAACAAAGGAAGAAACTTACCTTTGAAAGTTTATCTTTAGATTCAGTCTTTGAATCTTTATGACTCTCATAAAGATGCTATTTGCTATTTACCCTTCAGTACTTCTTTTGCTTACCAATCTAATGTAGCTAATCCATGTAGATACTGGAATAAGACAGACTGGATTGGAAATTGCAACCCACTTTTTGCTCTAGCTATTCCACAGTTTAGTTTTCAAGTTTATGAAGTGGGGATAAAGTTATTTGGGGGAAGATATGAAATCGCACATGAAAAATCCCTAACACAGTGGCTAGCATATTGTGGCACTTGAAAAAGTTATGTTTTATTATTGCATCTTAAATGATTGGTTCTAGACCTTGGTCCTTTGTCTGACTTTGGGAAGATCCTCTGCTTTTAACTTACCCTCTGATACCTCCAGTCATTACTGTCATCATCCGTACTTGGTTAACATTCTCACGCACTCCATTTCTGAGTCCATTTGAGATACAGCAAATGCTTTTTGAAACAAACTGGAACCATCATTTCAGCTTTCTGTAAAACCACTGTTTATGTTCTTATGGAGTTTGGTTTCTACTCTTTTTTTTTTTTTTTGCACATTTTGTTGCTGCACATTTAAAAAAGTGTAATAAAACCAGAAAAGGCAAAGAAGGCACATGTTTGAGGTCAATGATGGCAAAAGAAAAGTGGGCTGCCGGATCCCCTGGTCTGACTCAGAGTGGCCATTCTTAGGTTCCAGCGGTTCTAACTCGGTTTCTAATTTCACTCTTCCTGAACATGGGTTTTTCTTGTCTGACTCCCCTTAAGTCTTTTTCCCCTCTCAATTAACTCTGCTTCTCTCCTCAGTCAAGTGATCACATTACACTGTCTTGTTCTTTGTGGGTACAAGGCTACTTCTGTTTGCTTTGAGAAGCACAGCCCTCAGCCTTCAAGGCCAAACAGCATTCCGGTTATTCTGGATCTGCTGTGTAATCTCTTTCTCCCCTCCCTTCCATCTTGCCCAAATCCTTTCCCTGTCTCTTAGATTCACCTTTTTTCTTTTTTTAAACTTATGCCTATTTTTCTTTCCCCTCCTAATATCTGGAATGTAAATATTCTATTTAATGTGTAGCTCCCTACAAGTTTGGAACGCATTAATGTTTATAGAATGCCTTTCCTAAGCTAAGTTTAAGGATCATAGCACGTTTGTAAAAAGCAATATTAGAAGTAATTGGGTCCAAATCTCTTGTTTTACAGATATGGATTCTGAGATTCAGAATGATAGGTTCATTTGGCATATTGATTAGAGTAGGTTTCTGTAAAAGACCACAAAATATCAGTAGTCGAATACCATTCATTTCTGTCTCACCAGTCCTGGGAGCTTGTTTAGTTCAGTAGGGTGATTTTTTTTTTTTTCTCCATACAATCATTGAAGACCCAGACTAAAGGGAGCTATGTCATCCTGGAAATGCTGATTTCAGGATCAGCCTGATGGTTACTGCCCCAGATATCTTAGAGGTGGCTCACATCAGTTGTTACATTGATTGCATTGGAGAGGACATTAGTCAAAAGGCATGTTTAATTAACTGCAAGAAACGTATTTTGGGAGATAATGGTTTCTGGTGCAGTAATCATAGGTCACGTGGTAAATCGTCTACCCTACAGCACAGTGCTTGTATATAAATGGATATAGGGATAAAGAAGGGCTCCCCTGGTGGCTCACTGGTAAAGAATCTGCCTGCCAATGGAAGAGATGCAGGTTCGATCACTGGGTCTGGAAGATCCCTTTGAGAAAGAAATGGCAACCCACTCTAGTATTCTTGCCTGGAAAATCCCATGGACAGAGGAGACTGGTGGGATACAGTCAATGAGATGCAAAGAGTTGGACACGGCTGAGCAACTAAACAACCACAGTAAGGGATTAAAAAAAATCCACATTTTGAGAAAAAGAATTTTTATGAAATATACATGGGAAACATAGAAGGTGGAGAGTGTTTATTGCTAATAAGGGCTAAGAATCTAAAATAATATAATAATATTCCCTCAGTCCCCATTGTAAGTATCAGATGCTTCCACATGCATGCTTTCTTGATCATCACAGAAACCCAGAGAGGTTGCCATCTTCATCTTGATTTTTACAATGAAAGAAAGTGAGACACAGACAACAGCAACATAACCTCTTTCCTGTGGTCATATATTTATTAACATTTCAAGCAAAGATTTGAATTCAGTGATGTTGATTACAAAATCTAGACACATTTCACTAGTAAGACATGCTTGACTCTTTGCAATCCCATGGACTGTAGCCCACCAGGCTCCTCTGTCTATGAAATTCTCCAAGTGAGAATACTGGAGTGGGTAGCCATTCTCTTCTCCAGGGGATCTTCCTGACCCAGGCATCTAACCTGGGTCTCTTGCATTGCAGATGGATTCCTTACCATCTAAACCATTGGAGAAGCCCTCACTAGACTATCTTGCCTTTAATTAAAAAATTGACAAGCCAAGAGAATCTGTGTACTGAGTATTAGCATCACACTTTTCTGATTTTAGTTTACACAAAAGTTAAAAAGTTTTGAAACGCTGTGTATATGAAAACATCATTATTCTGTTCTCATATTTCAGTGATACTTTCACAGTTAACAAATGATTGACTGCAAGGCAATTCTCCACTTTTGTTTCAGGACAAAAGTGCTATTTCAGATATCTCTGTGGAGTGCAGTTTATTCGTCAGATAAAGATGATAAAGAGAACCAGAATCCACATATATTGGGGTTCTCCCCAGCTAAAGTTTCCTAACCTTTCTCAAGCAAGGGAGATCTTTTCAACACGATAGCCCAAAAGGTCTATGAATTGTATCAGCCTGCAGGTGCCAACCTACTACTATATACGAAGCATGTCTTTATGATCAGTTACATAGAATGATTCAGCTCCAAGCAAGCATCCTGAGTTTTTATTATTTAATGCTATTTTCTATTGCACAGTTGCATGGAAGCAGCATTTTAATCCCTTAGATTCTGAAAGGAATCAGGCCTCTTTTTCTGCTCACGGCCTCACTGGGCCTTATTACTCTCTCGCTACACTGCTGGGCTAGCTATTTACCCCAAATCCTGTTGCATGTATTCCTGTCACACAGTCGCACTACATTTTCCAGTGTTTCTTATAGTTATAACTGTCCTGGTATTAATGCGATGTCAGCATAAGTGATGTGGTTCCTTTCCTGGTTAAAGCTTTTATGAGAAAAGTATGCTTCCTTTATCCTTTCCTGTTTTGCCAGCTGAATGCAGATGAGAATGAGGATCTAGAAAATAGGAACCCTTAACATAGGAAAGGGTTTCCCTTGTGGCTCAGCTGATAAAGAATCTGCCTGCAGTGGGGAGACCTGGGTTCGATCCCTAGGATGGGAAGATCCCCTGGAGAAGAGAAAGGCTAACCCACTCCAGTAGTCTTGTCCAGAGAATTCCACGGACTGTATAGTCCATGGGTTGCAAAAAGTTGTACAAGACTGAGAGACTTTCACTAACATAGGAAAAAGGCTTAGTCCTCATATTTCTAAATATGGAGGAAACACTTGTTAATCAGACATTTTAGACTTTTTCCTGAGGGAAAAATAAGCTAATATATTTGAGCCATTTAATATTTGTGGTCTAATTTACACAGCACTTAATGTTATCTTAACACAGGCCCATCCTGACTGCAGCAGGTCATGCTGAAGTCAGTAAGCAATAAAGCAGCAGCTGATGATTTATTAATGGAAAAGGAAGAAAGGACAAAGTATATTCCTAGAGAAAACATTTCTTTCTCTACTTGAAGCAGGATAAAAAACAAACAACAAACCAAAGAGATACTTCTGGCAAATATCTGCAATGCTATAGCTGCCTCATAGAAATAACTCTCTTAGAGACTTCCCTGGCAGTACAGTAGTTAAGATTTTGCCTTCCAATGCAGGTGGTGTAGGTTTGATTCCTGGTCAGGGAACTAAAATCCACATGCTGTGGAAAATTAAAAATAAATAAATAAAAACCAGGGAATATTCACTATTTTAAAAAAATAACTCTCTTAGTTAAGTTCTTCTGATTGCAAAAACATAGAAGCTACTAGAATTAATGTTAACATAAGGACTGTGGCATTATTACTATCTCACAAAAGGAGGAAACTTTCAGAAGGTAAAGAAAAAAGAAATAGGCATTAGGGGAACAAACATCAGAGAGTTAGAAAATGATTTTAGGAGGTTGATTAGGATTTCCACAAGAGAGGAAAATAAGGATATTAAATTCAGAATGAAATAATTCAAAATAATTTTCTGTGATAGACATGTAGGAGCACGAGATGAAGCTGTGCTATCTTAGCTTCTGATATTTTTCATAATTAAAAACCTATCATAGATTGGTAACAGGACTTTGCTTATTGCCAACTTTGTTTAAAGCCCGAAGCTACCGGAGAAACCATGCCCTCAATGGGTGTCGGTTAGAGTAACAAGAGGAAAAAAATCTTTCTGACGTCTGGCATTGTCACTTAGGGTTCCCTGGTGGCTCAGATGGTAAAGAATCCGTCTGCAATGCAAGAAGCCTGGGTTCTATCCCTGGGTTAGGAAGATCCCCTAGAGAAGAGAATGGCTACACACTCCAGTATTCTTGCCTGGAGAATCCCATGGACAGAGGAGCCTGGTGAGCTTCAGTCCATGGGGTCGCAAAGAGTCGGACACAACTGAGAGACTAACTCATACACACATTGTCACTTAGGTGTACTTGCGCAGAAGTATCACCCTGCACATCTGTTCACAGTTCACTGGCTAGAAGTAGTCACATAGCCTCACCCAAAGGCAAAGGAGCAAAGAAGTGTAAATTTCCAAGGTGTCCAGAAGGGCAGGAACAGGAAACAGTTGCTGAACAGCTCTGATGACATCTACAACTCATTCAAGGGAAAAGATACATTGAAGTAAAATATGTATTTATATGCATCTAAACCCCTGTCTTGGGAAGGCAATGGCACCCCACCCCAGTACTCTTGCCTGGAAAATCCCATGGACGGAGGAGCCTGGTGGGCTCCAGTCCATGGGGTCGCTAAGAGTCAGACACGACTGGGCGACTTCGCTTTCACTTTTCACTTTCATGCATTGGAGAGGGAAATGGCAACCCACTCCAGTGTTCTTGCCTGGGGAATCCCAGGGACAGAGGAGCCTGGTGGGCTGCCGTCTATGGGATCGCAGAGTTGGACACGACTGAAGCGACTCAGCAGCAACAGCAGCAGCAGCAAACCCCTGTCTGTCTATCTCTCTATCAATATCATCTATTATATGTTAGGGACCCAAGGAACACCTGGCTATTTAATAGACACCTGTTTATTCAATATATCCCAATTTTATCTTTGATTTTCTGTGTATATTAGCTTACATCCAGAAGGCCATTGGTGGTTTTAGATTTATCATCTATAGAAAGAAGAAACATTGACTATAATCACCAGCTGCCTTCCTAACACCTTCTAAGAAACCCTGTGGTATGTTTCATTTAAGAGGTGATAAGATTTCTCAATCATGATCCAAACTGTCTTTAACAAGTTTCAACACAAACTATAAATAGCCAAGCAGTACCATCTGGTTCACGTATTTTTGTGGCAGCAATATATGAGGAAAAAAAGTTAAAGTTGCCAACTTGAAGCTCTTATGAATTTTCCACTGTCCCTTAAGGTCTGTGCTAAAATATCTTCTGCTTCTGGCAATCTTTGTAAACTGACCAGCATTATCTGTGCCCAAATGATTTTCCATATAAGATTTAGTTTCAAGAAATAAGTGAATTCTTACTAATGGGGTCTAAATATCAGTCTTACTGGTACTTACTATTTCCTTTCATTTGCTGTGATGACCTTTAGACTTTATGTTTACACATGGAAATATAAAGTTCCATCGTTTACAATCCAGTTGTCTGTCCAAGTGTTTCCCCTCCCAGCTTTACTGCGGTATAATTAACAAAATAGTAATATATTTAAAGTGTAATGTGATGATTTAGCATTACCAGCTCAATGGACAGGAGTTTGAGCAAACTCTGGGAGATAGTGGAAGACAGAGGAGCCTGGTGTGCTGCAGTCCATGGGGTCGCAGAGAGTCAGGCATGACTTGGCAACTAAACAACAACATATTAATAATTTGTGAAAGGATTTCTACAACCAAGTCCACTTAATATATCCATCACTTCATATTGTTACCTATTTTTTTTTATTTTTATTTTTCTGTGTGTGTGTGTGGTTTTTGGTGGGAATGCTTAAGATTTACTATCTTAGCAAATTTCAGTTATACAAGTGTTAACAAGTCTAGTCACCAAGCTGTACAGTAGATGCTTAGAACTTAGGCATTTAACTGTAAGTTTGCACATTTTTCACAAACTCTTCCCGTTTCCTCTAGCCCCAAGCTATGGAAACCACTATTTTACTTTCTGATTTTTGTTTTTAGATTCTACATATATGTGATATCATACACCATTTGTCTTTTTCTGTCTGGCTTATTTCACTTAGCATAATGCCCTCCAGGTTCATCCATGGCAGAATTTCCTTCTTTTTACAAGTTCATGTTGAATAATATTCTCTTTTAAATTTTCTTCATTTTTCTGCTTACAGGTATTTAGGTTGTTTCTACACCTTGGCTATTGTGAATAATGCTGCAATGAACACGTGGAAGTACAGACATCTCTTTAAGGTAGTGATTTCCTTTCTTTTGAATATACACACAGAAGCGGGATTGCTGGATCATATGGTAGTTCTATTTTGAATTTCTTGTGGAAACTCCATACTGTGTTCCATAGTGCTATTGAATTCCTTATATATATTGCATATTAACTCCTTATGGGATATGTGACTTACAAATATTCTCTTCCATTCCAAACATTGGTTTTTCATTTTGCTGATGGATTTCTTTGCTGTGCAAAAGCTTTTTAGTTTGATGCAGTCCCACTTGTTTATTTTGTTTCATTGCTTTTGCTTTTGGTGTCAAATCAAAAAAAAAGTCCATTGCCAAGCAAAGTGTTTTATATAAATGCTGGTGGTGTAGGAACTAAAAATAAATTTTCTCATGTAAATTATGTTAAAATTTAGTGGTGAGGTTCCCAGATTTGATCATAGTATTTTTTTCCCCTCCTCTTCCATCAATTATTCATCTCCCTCCAAATCCTACTTTATCTTCTTTGCTAGCTTTCACTGCATGGAGAAGGATTTTTAAGTATCAGATAAAATGAGGTCAGGGCGGGGAGAAGTGAAAGACAGCCGTGCTTACACAGCGTTGGTACTGAGCTGGAGGATGGCCTGGCAGTGGCAGTGGTGAAAAGGGGGAGGGGGGTGTTGTGGGAGAGTCCTGTGTGTCTATTGGGATCAACCTTAGCAAGGTGCATGCTAAGTCGCTTCAGTCCTGTCTGACTCTTTGCGATCCTATAGACCATAGCCCGCAAGGCTGTTCTGTCCGTGGGATTCTCTAGGCAAGAATATCAGAGTGAGTTGCCATGCCCTCCTCCAGGGGATCTTGCCAACCCAGGGATCGACCCATATCTCTTACATCTCCAGCATTGCAAGCAAATTCTTTACCACTAGTGCCACCATTCTAGAGTCTTCTAGCCAATAAGGAGCCCGGTAGCTATTCATCTAAAACTATGTTCATTCTTTAATATTGGTAAATTTTGTCCCACATTTCTTTTCTCTAATTATTCCAAGATATATTTTCGTTCTGGATGTCAATGTCTCATGTCCAAATCAGCAGTCAAGCAAAACTCCCCCAAAAACAAAATGGGAAGGGGTAAGCATTAATAAAAATTTTTTAATGATTCAGAACTGAACTTATCTCAGTTAAAAATTAAATGTTAGCCAGCATACTGCCAAGTTGAGAATATATATAAGGAACACAGACTATCAAAGCTCTATAAAGGAGGAAAAAAGAATCTTCAGCTGATAAAAGTTTTAAAACATTCTTACTGAGAACTCCCCTAAGCAGCAGTACTTTTATTCACTAAGTTAAGACCAGGGTATATGAAGTTTACAAACTGAAAAATAACTTTCTAAAATTAAATTTCTGGTTTCTTCAACAAAGGTGCAAGACAGGGAACCTTCTATTTTTTGTTCAAATTCAAATCAACCAAGCCTTTGTGCTCCTATTCTCTTTCTTCTTTGAAATTTCCATTCCTGATACCATAGGAGCCTGCTAGCTGACAAGCCTTCAAGCATAGCAACAGCCCAAGCTTAGCAAGGAGTGTGAAAGGGGAACAGAGTCAAAGGCCAAAATTTGACTCATGAGAATCAGAATTCCAATCTTTGTCACTCTACAAAGGGTCTGAGAACCACAGAAACTGTATCCTACTGGCTTTGGGAATATTATGACTAAATTTACTAAATGTGAAACCAAATGTGGAATGGCCTTGATTAAAATATAATTGATTTATTATTGATTTATTATTAATTTATTATTTAATCAATGGCCTTGATTAAAATATCCTATTTGAAGATAGGATAAACTTCAAGTCTGGCTCCCACAAGCTGCAGATTGTCTCTACAGTGTCCTGGAACTTGACATGCAACATTTCATTCTCACGCTGTTTCTCTGCACTATTATCTCTCTGCATCTAGATTCCACTCCCATTTTCACATCTCAACCTGTCTTATGTGTAATAGTAGGAGACACTTCATGTGCTGGCTAAAGAATGACATATTATTGTGATGCATACGTGGGAGTTTTTTTCTTCATTTCTCAAATTTAAATTGGATTTAGTTTTGGATTACCTACTACATCATGACAGTTCGACGTTCAAAAGGAAGAAGAGAAGGCAGCTATAGTAAAAAATCTCCCTTCTCTTGTTACCCTGCCAACAAATTGCCCTCTCTATAATTAACTGACTTTTTTTCTGTGTGTGTGTGTGTGTGTGTGTGTATCCTTACAGAAATAGGCTATACAGATTCAACTAAATCTATATCTATTTATCTATCTGTCTTTCTATCTCTTTCTCACTTCTTCTTACATGATACACATTTTCTTTGAAATGCCCTTTCACTTAGCATTGTATCTTGGAGATCAATACACTTTATTACACAATGAGTCATTTTTGTGACTAAGAGCGCGGCTGAGAGGAGCTACCCCACGACCGAGGAAGGACGGCGGTGAGGGCCAGCACACTAAGCACGGCCGAGAAGAGCAACCCCACGACCGAGGTCAGGAAGGGCGGCGGTGAGGAGAGACCCCCTCGTCCAAGGTAAGGTGCGATGGCTGTGCTTTGCTGGCCGGGAGCAGCCAGGAGCAGCCGGGATGAGATACCCCACGCCCAAGGTAAGAGAAACCCGAGTAAGACAGTAGGTCTTGAAAGAGGGCATCAGAGGGCAAATACACTAAAACCATTCTCACAGATAACTAGTCAGTCTAATCACACAAGGACCACACCCTTGTCTAACTCAATGAGATTAAGCCATGCCCGAGGGGCAACTTGGGATGGGCGGGTCATGGTGGAGAGATATGACAGGGTGTGGTCCGCTGGAGAAGGGAATGACAAACCACTTCAGTATTCTTGCCTTGAGAACCCCATGAACAGTATGAAAAGACAAAATGATAGGATACTGAAAGAGAAACTCCCCAGGTCAGTAGGGGCCCAATATGCTACTGGAGATCAGTGGAGAAATAACTCCAGAAAGAATGAAAGGATGGAGCCAAAACAAAAAGAATACCCAGCTGTAGATGTGTCTGGTGATAGAAGCAAAGTCCGATGCTGTAAAGAGCAATATTGCATAGGAACCTGGAATGTCAGGTCCATGAATCAAGGCAAATTGGAAGTGGTCAAACAAGAGATGGCAAGAGTGAATGTTGACATTCTAGGAATGAGCGAACTAAAATGGACTGGAATGGGTGAATTTAACTCGGATGACCATTATATCTACTACTGTGGGCAGGAATCCCTCAGAAGAAATGGAGTGGCCATCATGGTCAACAAAAGAGTCCGAAATGCAGTACTTGGATGCAATCACAAAAACGATAGAATGATCTCTGTTCGTTTCCAAGGCAAACCATTCAGTGTCACAGTAATCCAAGTCTATGCCCCAACCAGTAACGCCGAAGAAGCTGAAGTTGAAAGGTTCTATGAAGACCTACAAGACCTTTTAGAACTAACACCCAAAAAAGATGTCCTTTTCATTATAGGGGACTGGAATGCAAAAGTAGGAAGTCAAGAAACATCTGGAGTAACAGGCAAATTTGGCCTTGGAATACGGAATGAAGCAGGGCAAAGACTAATAGAGTTTTGCCAAGAAAATGCACTGGTCATAGCAAATACCCTCTTCCAACAACACAAGAGAAGACTCTATACATGGACATCACCAGATGGTCAACACCGAAATCAGATCGATTATATTCTTTGCAGCCAAAGATGGAGAAGCTCTATACAATCAGCAAAAACAAGACCAGGAGCTGACTGTGGCTCGGACCATGAACTCCTTATTGCCAAATTCAGACTGAAATTGAAGAGAGTAGAGAAAACTACTGGACCATTCAGGTATGACCTAAATCAAATCCCTTATGATTATACAGTGGAAGTGAGAAATAGATTTAAGGGCCTAGATCTGATAGATAGAGTGCCTGATGAACTATGGAATGAGGTTCGTGACATTGTACAGGAGACAGGGATCAAGACCATCCCCATGGAAAAGAAATGCAAAAAAGCAAAATGGCTGTCTGGGGAGGCCTTACAAATAGCTGTGAAAAGAAGAGAAGCGAAAAGCAAAGGAGAAAAGGAAAGATATAAACATCTAAATGCAGAGTTCCAAAGAATAGCAAGAAGAGATAAGAAAGCCTTCTTCAGTGATCAATGCAAAGAAATAGAGGAAAACAACAGAATGGGAAAGACTAAGGATCTCTTCAAGAAAATCAGAGATACCAAAGGAACATTTCATGCAAAGATGGGCACAATAAAGGACAGAGATGGTGTGGATCTAACAGAAGCAGAAGATATTAAGAAGAGGTGGCAAGAATACACAGAAGAACTGTACAAAAAAGAGCTTCAAGACCCAGATAATCATGATGATGTGATCACTGACCTAGAGCCAGACATCTTGGAATGTGAAGTCAAATGGGCCTTAGAAAGCATCACTACGAACAAAGCTAGTGGAGGTGATGGAATTCCAGTGGAGCTATTCCAAATCCTGAATGATGATGCTGTGAAAGTGCTACACTCAATATGCCAGCAAATTTGGAAGACTCAGCAGTGGCCACAAGATTGGAAAAGGTCAGTTTTCATCCCAATCCCAAAGAAAGGCAATGCCAAGGAGTGCTCAAACTACCGAACAATTGCACTCATCTCACACGCTAGTAAAGTAATGCTCAAAATTCTCCAAGCCAGGCTTCAGCAATATGTGAACCGTGAACTTCCTGATGTTCAAGCTGGTTTTAGAAAAGGCAGAGGAACCAGAGATCAAATTGCCAACATCCGCTGGATCATGGAAAAAGCAAGAGAGTTCCAGAAAAACATCTATTTCTGCTTTACTGACTATGCCAAAGCCTTTGACTGTGTGGATCACAATAAACTATGGAAAATTCTGAACGAGATGGGAATACCAGACCACCTGACCTGCCTCTTAAGAAATCTGTATGCAGGTCAGGAAGCAACAGTTAGAACTGGTCATGGAACAACAGACTGGTTCCAAATAGGAAAAGGAGTACGTCAAGGCTGCATATTGTCACCATGTTTATTTAACTTATATGCAGAGTACATCATGAGAAATGCTGGACTGGAAGAAACAGAAGTTGGAATCAAGATTGCTGGGAGAAATATCAATAACCTCAGATATGCAGATGACACCACCCTTATGGCAGAAAGTGAAGAGGGGCTAAAAGCCTCTTGATGAAAGTGAAAGTGGAGAGTGAAAAGGTTGGCTTAAAGCTCAACATTCAGAAAACGAAGACCATGGCATCTGGTCCCATCACTGCATGGAAAATAGATGGGGAAACAGTGGAAACAGTGTCAGACTTTGTTTTTCTGGGCTCCAAAATCACTGCAGATGGTGACTGCAGCCATGAAATTAAAAGACGCTTACTCCTTGGAAGGAAAGTTATGACCAACCTAGATAGCATATTCCAAAGCAGAGACATTACTTTACCAACAAAGGTTCGCCTAGTCAAGGCTATGGTCTTTCCTGTGGTCATGTATGGATGTGAGAGCTGGACTGTGAAGAAGGCTGAGCGCCGAAGAATTGATGCTTTTGAACTGTGGTGTTGGAGAAGACTCTTGAGAGTCCCTTGGACTGCAAGAAGATCCAACCAGTCCATTCTGAAGGAGATCAATCCTGGAATTTCTTTGGAAGGAATGATGCTAAAGCTGAAACTCCAGTATTTTGGCCACCTCATGCGAAGTGTTGACTCATTGGAGAAGACTCTGATGCTGGGAGGGATTGAGGGCAGGAGGAGAAGGGGACGACAGAGGATGAGATGGCTGGATGGCATCACTGACTCGATGGATGCGAGTCTGAGTGACCTCCGGGAGCTGGTGATGGACAGGGAGGCCTGGCGTGCTGCGGTTCATGGGGTGGCAAAGAGTCGGACACGACTGAGCGACTGATCTGATCTGATCTGATCTCATCAGCCCTCTCTTTTCTGGAAATATAAGATTTATTTTACCACTATTCTCTTGTTGGGCAGTTAAATTGTTTTCAATATTTTGCAATTACTAAAAATAATCACGTAATAACTTTTCACAAATATCTTTTAGCACACTGCTGCTGCTGTGCTGTGTGCAGTTGTGTCTGACTCTTTGCGAGCCCTTGGACTGTAGCCTGCCAGACTCCTCTGTCCATGGAATTTTCCACTGTGGTGAGTTGCCATTTCCTAGTCTAATCTTTTAGAATGTGTAGAGATAAAATCTATATGGATAAATTTCAAGTTGTATTCAGTACCCATGCAAAGGGATCACATACACTATAAATACTAGAATTATGTGGCATAGATGTAATATAGGTTTTACCAGGGATAACTTAAACATGGAGAAGTAGTACAGTACACGCCGCCCCCTGAAGTCTTACTGTTCCACAGCGTGGGCTGGATATAGATGTTCTGAATGAACAGTGACCAAAGTTTCAGCAGACAGGGGTCTGACTGGGGTAGTAGGCTGGACGCACTATGGAAGTACTCCAGGGGGCTAAAGAGCCCTGCACTCATACCATGAAGAATATCTCAGAGAAATGCTGAATATGAGTGGGGAGAGTGGCCATCCCTTCCTTGTTTCCCATCTTAGAGGGTGTTTATCCTTTGATGACCAGGTGTGAAAATTTTTCATAGTTTTGAGGGCTTGTTTGTTTAAAGATGCCTTTGAATATGCTGAGAAAATTTCTCTCTAGAGTTTGCTGAGATTTTTAAAAATCATTAACTGATATTAAATTTTGTCAAATACTTTTTTTGGAAATAAACATAAAAAATTTCTCATTTAATGTGCTAATTGATCTTGAATATTAAGCCGATCTTGCTTTACATCCCAGTCATACATATTATCTTTTTCATAAATTAATGAGTTTTTAATAAATATATTTTTAAAATATTATATGTCTATGTTTATGATCAATATTGATCATTAATTACCTTCTCTGTAGGATTCTCATAATGTTTTAGTATCAAGGTTATGCTTTTATGCCATCAGATGAACTGGAAAGTAGTTTTGCCCCCTCTATTTTATTAGAGTCTCTGTAAACTTGATATTATTTCTTCAATGGCACCCCACCCCAGTACTTTTGCCTGGAAAATCCCATGGATGGAGGAGCCTGGTAGGCTGCAGTCCATGGGGTCGCTAAGAGTCAGACATGACTGAGCGACTTCACTTTCACTTTTCACTTTCATGCATTGGGGAAGGAAATGGCAACCCACTCCAGTATTCTTGCCTGGAGAATCCCAGGGACGGGGGAGCCTGGTGGGCTTCCGTCTATGGGGTCGCACAGAGTCGGACACAACTTAAGTGACTTAGCAGCAGCAGCAGCAAATGGTTGATATAATTCAGTGGTAAAGTCAGGTGGACTTGGAGGCCAATAATCACGAATTTATTTCTTTAAAAAATGGTTTTTCAAAAAGTGTGTTCATTTTATCTAAGTTGTAAAATTTATTAACATAAAGGTATTTGTCATCTTTCTGCTTTTTGTTATCTTACTTGCTCTTTTTCAAAATGTCTGTACAATCTGTAGAATGCTGCCTCATTCCTTCCTTGATGATATTCTTCATTTTTTCTCTCTCCTTCTTTTTGTTCATTTTTTCACTTCTAGCTTATCAGTTATGTTGATCTTTTCAAAGAACCAGCTTTTGGTTTCATTGACTTTTCTCTATTGTTTTCTGTTTCATCGATTTCTACTCTTTCTCAGTTCCTTACTTCTTCATTTGTATTTTTTTGTTTTGGAATGTTTATCTGGAGCAGTTTCCTGGAAGTTGTGTTGCTTGAATCCAAAGGGAAATGCATGCACACTTTTATTAGATACTGTCAAATTTTCCTCCCTAGTGGCTGTGACCTTCTGCAGTGCCGCCATCTTCGCTCATGTCTTCCTGTAGCTTCACTAATGGAGAGGGTTTTCACACTCTCAGACTTGGCTCATCTGATGGGTGAGAGGTAGTATCTCAGTGTAATTTTGATTTGCATTTTTCTTAAGTAATACATTTTTAGACTTAAAAATTACCACTTTCTCAAAGGGCATTTTTCTTCTACACTTTTATAGAATGCGGAAATGTCTCTCATGTGTACTAAAAGATAATTTTAAAGGAAAAAAAAAGTTTTCTTCATCTGCCAATATCTTGGGGTTTTCATTTACACTGCAAAGAACAAATTATAAACCACTTTGCATAGTGTCCCAGCCCCAAAATGAGGGTTTGATTTACCATGTAATTTTTTTCTAGTTCATATTTCTGTTCTGAACAAGTTTTGGGGTTTGAGGTTATAAACAAAATAATTTGACTGTTTCCTTGTGGTTAAGCAAATGCCATAAATACATGTTAGAAAAAAAAATCCCTTTTCAAGGAGAAAAAGCAGGGCAATAGTTTCCAAAAATGATCAGTATCTATTTGCCTGACAAAAGTTTGATTCCATAACGTAGAAACTCTTGTTCCTGTCATAATAAATGGCGTGTATACTTTTCTGGTCCACTGACTTTAGGTATTTTGACAATATAGCCCCAAAAGTCTGGGAGGTTTTTCTCTTTGTATTTGTTCTCAAGAGTTTGACTTGGAATGGATATTAAACCTTATTTCCTGTTGCATTGTATTTTGCTCCTTTCCACTTGTTTATCTTTTCAGTCCCAGTTAAACTTCTTAGTCAAAGACTTTTGTGTTTTCTTTTTGCACTTTTTTAACCTATTGACTTTTACTCTTTCCTGTTCTCATGCCTTTCTTACATCTCATCCACACCTTGATTTGGTTATACTTTCTTGGCCATGCTACACCGTGTGTGGGATCTTAGTTCCCCAACTAGGAATTGAACCTGCACCCCTTGCACTGGAAGTGCAACCACTGGACCGCCAGGGAAGTCTTTCATCCACACTTCGGTTCACACACTTACGTCTAATTCTCATATTGATCTACTCTTGCGTCATGTGCCAACTGACTATAAGAAACGGCTCTCACTTGAGTCATGGTTTACACTTTTCAAATGGAACACATGACTCTGGAGAGGTTTCTTTACATGTTTTGTTGGCATTCTCGGCCTGATGAAATTAACTTTTGTTACCTCACCTAACCCCCTGGGACCACCTATATAGGGTATCAGGTTGTGTCTACTTTACGGTCACACTAGAACTCTTTGCATCTTTCCCTTTATTTCCTTCATCGGACATTTATGGTGCAACCTTGAACTAGACAGAAAGGTTACATAAGGCTGAGTTTTTACTCTGAAAGTGCCCATAATCTAGATTTTATTGATTCAGTCACATCCCTACAGCACATGTGAAAATCTTTGCTGCCTTTCTTGCCTCCTTGACATGGCTTATTCCTACTTACCTTTTCAGTTTATTGGTACATTTTCCAGGAATTCTTTCTGACTTCTTTCTCCATTCTCAGAGTTGTTTGGTGCCCCTCCTGGAGGCTGTGAAATCACACTGGACTTTCCCCATTTTATCTTGTTTTACCACTGCTGTTGCTGCTAAAGCACTTCAGTTGTGTCCAAATCTGTGCGATCCCATAGAGGGGAGCCCACCAGGCTCCCCCGTCCCTGGGATTCTCCAGGCAAGAACGCTGCAGTGGTTTGCCATTTTCTTCTCCAATGCATAAAAGTGAAGTCGCTCAGTGGTGCCTGACCCTTAGCGACCCCATTGAATGCAGCCCACCAGGCTCCTCCGTCCATGGTACCACAGTGTGTTGTAATTGTGTCCTTCTCTAGACTGGAAGCTTCTGTGGAGGCAGAAACAGGACTCTATCATTAACTCTAAGTTTCCAGCACCCAACAGTGTTAGCAGCCTAGGAGACACTCAAAAATGTTTTTCTGAATGAATGGCTATGCATACGTCTGTGTGCACTCAGTTGCGTCAGTCACGTCTGACTCTTTGCAACTCTATGGGCTGTAGCCTGCTAGACTCCTCTGTCCATGGGATTCTCCAGGCAAGAATACTAGAGTTGGTTACCATGTCCTCCTCCAGGGGATCTTCCCCACCCAGGGACTGAACCCGGATCTCCTGAATCCTTCTGAATCGCAGGCGGATTCTTTACCTCTGAGCCATCAGGGAAGCCATTACGCGTATATATATCAGTTCAGTTCAGTTCAGTTCAGTCGCTCAGTCATGTCCGACTCTTCGCAACCCCATGAATTGCAGCACGCCAAGCCTCCCTGTCCATCACCATCTCCCGGAGTTCACTCAGACTCACGTCCAACGAGTCAGTGATGCCATCCAGCCATCTCATCCTCTGTCATCCCCTTCTCCTCCTGCCCCCAATCCCTCCCAGCATCAGAGTCTTCTCCAATGAGTTAGCTTTTTGCATGAGGTGGCCAAAGTACCGGAGTTTCAGCTTCAGAAGCATTCCCTCCAAAGAAATCCGAGGCATTCCCTCCGAGAAATCCTTATCAAATTTGAACCTCTTGCTTCCTTCACTATCTGGATACAGTCCTTCAACTAATGTTTCCAAATTTTCTCCCTCCCTCCTCACTTGGCATCACTGACAACAGAAATCTGATGGCATGGCTCCTTACAGAGACTCTAGGTTGCCTTGTTGTTGGCCTTCTTCCAAAGTTCTGAAGAAGCATTTTGAACTCAAGCCTGCTGCTGTGCTTAGTTGCTCAGTCATGTCCAACTCTTGGCGACTCCATGGATTGTAGCTTGCCAGGTTCCTATGTCCTTGGGAGTTCTCCAGACAAGAATATTGGAGTGGGTTGCCATGCCCTCCTCCAGGGGATCTTTCCAACCCAGGGATTAAACCCAGGTCTTCCTCACTGCAGGTGGATTCTTTACAGTCTCAGCCACCAGGGAAGCCCAAGAATACTGGAGTGGGAAGCCTAACCCTTCTACAGGGGAACTTCCCAATCCAGGAATCAAACTGGAGTCTCCTGCATTATAGGCTGATTCTTTACCAGCTGAGCTACCCAGTAAGTCCAAAGCCTATTGACATGATACCAACCTTGAAGGGCTCACCACCACAGAAGACCATGCATGGGCTGGATTTCTCCCTGTCCAAGTCACTGGGCCACTAAGGAAGGTTAGTGAAATGTTTGGGCCATAATGTCTTTATGTGAGCAGTATTAAAAAGCAAAAGCATCACTTTTCTGACAAAGGTCCATTTAGCAAAGCTATGGTTTTTCCAGTAGTCATAAATGGATGTGAGAGTTGGACAGTAAAGAAGGCCGAGTGCCGAATAATTGATGCTTTCAAACTGTGATGCTGGAGAAGACTCTTGAGAGTCCCTTGGATAGCAGAGAGATCAAACCAGTCAATCCTAAAGGAAATCAACCATGAATAGTCAATGAAAGGACTGATGCTAAAGCCGAAGCTCCAATACTTTGGCAACTTGATGTGAAGAGCTGACTTATTGGAAAGGGCCTTAATGCTGGGAAAGATTGAGGACAAGAGGAGAAAGGGGCAACAGAGGATGTGATGGTTGGATGGCTTCACTAACTCAATGGACATGAGTCTGAGCAAAATCAAGGAGATAGTGAAGGACAGGGAAGCCTGGTGTGCTGCAGTTCATGGGGTCACAAAGAGTCGGACACGACTTAGCAACCACACAACGAACAACAACCAAGACTAGACAACACCACCAAGAGTACTGTTGTCTTAACTTCAGTGAGCAAGCAGTATTGTGTGATATAAAGATTTCCATCCACCAACATCTGGATCCCACTGGACCAAACGTTATCAGGGTTTCATTCCTATCTCTCCACTTAAACCTAAACTTTTATATTAGCATTTATATTTTCATTTAAGACATCCCTCTCTTTGCATAATTGATCTCCAGAACTCCAAAACAATTGACCCCTGTCAATGCCTCTTAACAGATAATTCAATTAATTCTGTAGCTACAACTACAACAAAAGTCCCCATCAGAGTGTTTCTTAGATCCTGGTTCACTCCACTCACGTGATCATGATCACCTTTGAGTTGTTCAACAATGAATGGAGTTCATTAGTCTTGAACTAAAGGGGAGAAGGGCCTGGCACTGTTGAACTTTGTATGAGCCTTGTGCTTTTAGGAGGAAGCACAAGCTGGAATCAAGATTGCCGGCAGAAATATCAATAACCTCAGATATGCAGATGACACCACCCTTATGGCAGAAAGTGAAGAAGAACTAAAGAGCCTCTTGATGAAAGTAAAAGAGGAGAGTGAAAAAGTTGGCTTAAAGCTCAACATTCAGAAAACGAAGATCATGGCATCCGGTCCCATCACTTCATGGCAGATAGATGGTCATAACTTTCCTTCCAAGGAGTAAGCGTCTTTTAATTTCATGGCTGCAATCACCATCTGCAGTGATTTTGGAGCCCAGAAAAATAAAGTCAGCCACTGTTTCCACTGTTTCCTCATCTATCTGCCATGAAGTCCCATCAGGACTGGATGCCATGATCTTAGTTTTCTGAATGTTGAACTTTAAGCCAGCTTAATTTTTCTGGGCTCCAAAATCACTGCAGATGGTGACTGCAGCCATGAAATTAAAAGACGCTTACTCCTTGAAAGGAAAGTTATGACCAACCTAGACAGCATATCAAAAAACAGAGAGACTACTTTGACAACAAAGATCTGTCTAGTCAAGGCTATGGTTTTTCCAGTGGTCATGTATGGATGTGAGAGTTGGACTGTGAAGAAGGCTGAGCACCAAAGAATTGATGCTTTTGAACTGGTGTTGGAGAAGACTCTTGAGTGTCCCTTGGACTTTGAGGAGATCCAACCATTCCATCATAAAGGAAATTGGTCCTGAATATTCATTGGAAGGACTGATGTTGAAGCTGAAACTCCAATACTTTGGCCACCTCATGCGAAGAACTGACTCATTGGAAAAGACCCTGATGCTGGGAAAGATTGGGGGCAGGAGGAGAAGGGGATGACAGAGAATGAGATGGTTGGATGGCATCACCGACTCTATGGACATGGGTTTTGGTGGACTCCAGGGACTGGTGATGGACAGGGAGGCCTGGCCTGCTGCAGTTCATGGGGTCGCAAAGAGTCGGACATGACTGAACTACTGAACTGAACTAAACTGTGCTTTCAGAAAACAATGATGGTTATGAAACCTGTTCAAATTTGGTCTTTTGAAATCCCTCACCATTTTATGTTCTGAAAAATCAGATTACCAAAAAGAGCCCATCCTCCTGAATCTGATTTAGCTGAGATTTGCTGTCGACTCTCTCTCATGATTCCCGTATTACAAAGCCAAACACAGACTTTTTCCTTTTTGCCTGAAACTGCTGACAAAACCAGACACAACCCCCTCCCCTTTTGCCTTTAGCCAACATCCTGCTCTTTGTTTCAGGAGCAATTAGCTAAGATTAGAACTGTTCCTTCTCCTGAAAGGAGCTGGACGCAAAGACAAAATCTTCGTAGTTGTTGGGTTCCTTTTGCCCTATGCTCAGGATCCAGGGGAACTCCCTGTGTGGCTGGGGTGAGTGGGTACTGGTTGGGGATGCATTCTCTTTCCTTGTTACTACCCAGACAAGTAAGAGAAATAGAGGGGAAAACCTATAAGCTTATAGAACCATCAGATAAGACTATGAGAGCTACTAGTACTGTTTGCATGATCTCTAAATTAGAGATATGGAAAGCAGGAAATTATAAGTTTTTAAAGACTTTTACATTGCTGTTATGGGGCTTCCCTGATGGCTCAACAGTAAAGAATCTGCCTGCCAGTACAGGAGACCCAAGTTCGATCCCTGGCTCAGGAAGATTCCCTGTAGAAGGAAATGGCAACCCATTCCAGTATTCTTGTCTGGGAAATCCCATGAATAGAGGAGTTTTTTGGGCTATATAGTCCATGGGGTTGCAAAGAGCTGGACATGACTGAAGGACTAAATAACAATAACATGTTGCTGTTATACTGAATCTAACCACTGAGAAAATAAATACTGTTACATTGTTTTAAAATACCATCAATTTAGTGCTTCAGATCAGATCAGATCAGTCACTCAGTCGTGTCCGACTCTTTGCGACCCCATGAATCGCAGCACGCCAGGCCTCCCTGTCCATCACCAACTCCAGGAGGTCATTCAGACTCACATCCATCGAGTCAGTGATGCCATCCAGCCATCTCATCCTCTGTTGTCCCCTTCTCCTCTTGCCCCCAATCCCACCCAGCATCAGAGTCTTCTCCAATGAGTCAACTCTTCACATGAGGTGGCCAAAGTACTGGAGTTTCAGCTTCAGCATCATTCCTTCCAAAGAAATCCCAGGGCTGATCTCCTTCAGAATGGACTGGTTGGATCTCCTTGCAGTCCAAGGGACTCTCAAGAGTCTTCTCCAACACCACAGTTCAAAAGCATCAATTCTTCGGCGCTCAGCCTTCTTCACAGTCCAGCTCTCACATCCATACATGATCACAGGAAAAACCATAGCCTTGATTAGACGGACCTTTGTTGGCAAAGTAATGTCTCTGCTTTTGAAGATGCTATCTAGGTTGGTCATAACTTTCCTTCCAAGGAGTAAGCGATTTTTAATTTCATGGCTGCAGTCACCATCTGCAGTGATTTTGGAGCCCAGAAAAATAAAGTCTGACACTGTTTCCACTGTTTCCCCATCTATTTCCCATGAAGTGATGGGACCAGATGCCATGATCTTCGTTTTTTGAATGTTGAGCTTTAAGCCCACTTTTTCACTCTCCACTTTCACTTTCATCAAGAGGCTTTTTAGTTCCTCTTCACTTTCTGCCATAAAGGTGGTGTCATCTGCATATCTGAGGTTATCGATATTTCTCCCGGCAATCTTGATTTCAGCTTGTGTTTCTTCCAGTCCAGAGTTTCTCATGATGTACTCTGCATAGAAGTTAAATAAACAGGGTGATAATATACAGCCTTGATGAACTCCTTTTCCTATTTGGAACCAGTCTGTTGTTCCATGTCCAGTTCTAACTGTTGCTTCCTGACCTGCATACAGATTTCTCAAGAGGCAGGTCAGGTGGTCTGGTATTCCCATCTCTTTCAGAATTTTCCACACTTGATTGTGATCCACATAGTCAAAGGCTTTGGCATACTCAATAAAGCAGAAATAGATGTTTTTTGGAACTCTCTTGCTTTTTCCATGATCCAGCGGATGTTGGCAATTTGATCTCTGGTTCCTCTGCCTTTTCTAAAACCAGCTTGAACATCAGGAAGTTCATGGTTCACATATTGCTGAAGCTTGGCTTGGAGAATTTTGAGCATTACTTTACTAGCGTGTGAGATGAGTGCAATTGTGCAATAGTTTGAGCATTCTTTGGCATTGCGTTTCTTTGGGATTGGAATGAAAATGGACCTTTTCCAGTCCTGTGGCCACTGCTGAGTTTTCCAAATGTGCTGGCATATTGAGTGCAGCACTTTCACAGCATCATCTTTCAGGATTTCGAATAGCTCAACTGGAATTCCATCACCTCCACTAGCTTTGTTCGTAGTGATGTTTCTAAGGCCCACTTGACTTCACATTCCAGGATGTCCGGCTCTAGATGAGTGATCACACCATCGTGATTATCTGGGTCATGAAGATTTTTTTCATACTTATCTGCCCATTTTAAATAATATCTCATCACTCTAAGTAGGGGAGTTGTGAGAAGTGAGAAAATCATATCGGCTGAAGATCTAGTAAGTGTTGGCCTGGGCTAGACATCCATATTTTCTTAATCCAGATAAGGATTTATGTAAGATCAATATTATCCCCATTTTAGGAACAAGGAACTGAGGCTCAGTGGTGTTAATATTCCACTCAGGATCACACACCTATTAACTGACAGTTTCATACTTTCTCAATATCTGATATGACTACAGAGTTAATTCTTCAGAAATTAGTAAATAACCTATACATTTAGAACTCTCTCCTTAAGACAAACACACATATGTGTTTTCTACCAGTGAGACGGGAGTAAAGGGGGCAGGGCACAACATTTAAAATAATGACACAGCTATTTTCAGCTATATGACATAAACTAGTTTGAACCAGCTAGGACATGACATAAACTAGTTAGAACCAGTTAGGCCCACTACGGCAGAAGATTGCACTTCCAGTAGACCTTGAGCCTCATTATATGCTCACTGGAATATACTGCTGCTGCTGCTGCTGCTAAGTCGCTTCAGTCGTGTCCGACTCTGTGCGACCCCACAGATAGCAGCCCGCCAGGCTCCGCCATCCCTGGGATTCTCCAGGCAAGAACAATGGAGTGGGTTGCCATTTCCTTCTCCAATGCATGAAAGTGAAAGGTGAAAGTGAAGTCGCTCAGTCGTGTCCGACTCTTAGCGACCCCATGGACTGCAGCCTACCAGGCACCTCCATTCATGGGATTTTCCAAGCAAGAGTACTGGAGTGGGATGCCATTGCCTTCTCCCTGAAATATACTAGCAAATACTAAACAACATACCCACAGGTGCCATGACAATTCCTAAACTGACCATAAAAGGTCAAAAAGTGGGCAGTGGCTCAATTTCTGGATATCCCTGCCCCTTCCTATTGATAACTAAAATACATTTTAGTTACTTAATCTATGTGATCAGAAAATATCTTCTTCCAGGAAAGGTCTGTGCAAAGTAGCATGTGAGCTCAGTTGCTTCAATTGTGTCTGACTCTTTGAGACCCTAGAAACTGTAGCTTGCCAGGCTCCTCTGTCCATGGAATTCTCCAGGCAAGAATACTGGAGTGGGTTGTCATGCCCTCCTCCAGGGGATCTTCTCTACCCAGGATCTTACGTCTACTGCTACTGCGTTGGCTGGTGAATTCTATACCACCAGCGCCACCTGGGAAGCCCAGCAGTAGGTATTAACAAATTGTGTCCACAGAATTTGGGTTCAAGGCATTGCAAAGTGCCATAGGGCCAACTATGTGAGATCCTTGTCTTGAACATCTTTTGGGCTTGACTGTACAAGTGTGTCTCTGAGCTTCTTCCTCCTGTTTCCAATTTTCAGTTGATCTTTGTACCTACACCTAGCAGAGTCCAAGCCAGTCCTGTGAACATTTAGTCCTTCATATGCATTATCTCCATTATCTTCACACTGACACTTTAATTAAATAATAAAAGAAAGAAATTTTCCTAAAGACTAGTGGAAATTATATACTGACAAGCTCCTACTGTTTGATGGAGGTTCAGTAGTCTGGAAATTAGAAACTGCTTTCCAACATCAGCAAAGGGAAGGATTCTACTCTGAGGCCATAATTTTCCAACTCACTTCATGGTTTGCTTTGTTCAATAAATCTTAAAAATCAGAGAAACTATACTGTGAAGATTCCTGATAATGAGAGCTGGGTTATGTGACCATTCTCTTGTTGATCTGACTTCAGATATGGTTCTTTACCTTCTATCAGCCATTATTTCTAATTTTCTCATAGACATGTGTGCATTCTGAAAAACTAAGCTGCTACGATACTACAAGTGTAACCTTAGCAGCTTGGAAGGATGATAACAAGTAGAGTAATTATCATAAATGATTCACAATCAAAGAAGAAAAAACAGTACCATAAAAAAATAGCAATGTTTGGGTAAAAAAATTATAGTTATCAATAGAATTTTATGACTTTTTAAAGACATTGATAGAAAAGCATGTGTTTAGGTATACATAAAAATATAGAATGTGCAAAAGTAATTTTTTTCAGAAAGACTATTTTACAATTTAAGGATATGCTGAAATAAAGATATATATATTATTAAGGGTGCATGTGTCTGGTACTCTATTTAAGAGGCTCATGGCGCCATCTAGTGAAATATGTGAGCAATAACATCAATATCCGACACATACACTCTGGAGGCCTTAGTTCAGTTGTTTAGTTGTGTCCGACTGTTTGTGACCCCATAGACTGCAGCACCCCAGGCTTCCCTGTCCTTCACCTACTTCCAGAGTTTGCTCAAACTCATGTCCATCAAGTCGGTGATGCCATCCAACCATTTGCAGAAAAGAATAGTGTAACCTCTACTTATACTAGCAAGTGTCTGAGACACGAAAAGAGTCAATAGCTTTGATTTATATTTAACATCATTTGAATAATAAAGATTTAGATCTCACTCAACACTCCACAATTTTTTTCTTCAAATATATTTTGTGTACATATCCCACTGAAATCAAAGGATGGCTAGAATACATATTTGAGATTAAAAATTGAACCAGAATGCATGTTGTAACATGGAAATTAGGAAGAAACTATTTTATTTTACTCTTTAGGACTATCATATTGCAATACTTTCTTATGGAAAAAAAGATAAGATGTTTTCTTTTAAACAAATCCTTGATATGTGTAAAAAATATGTCTAATAGAGCACAAGCACATTAGAAAGGAAGATGAAGTTGACTGAAAAGATTGAAAAATATCAGGGTCTAAGAAGAGGTTCTGAATGTATAACTATTACTGTTTTCATTTCTAATATCACAAAGTCCTTTTCTCAAAGAGTTATTGAAAGACAATATATAAATTTTGTTGTTGTTTTTTAGTCACTACATCATGTCTGGCTCTTTTGTAATCCCATGGACAAAACCCCAGGAGCCCACCAGGTTCCTCTGTCCAAGGCATTTCCCAGGCAAGAACACTTAAGTGGGTAGCCATTCTCTTCTCCAGGGGATCTTTCTTGCCCAGGGATCGAACCTGTATCTCCTGCACTGGCAGGTGGAATCTTTACCACTGAGCCACCAGTATCTAAATTTGGAAGCCCCAATATCTAAATTTACTTAAGAGACAAATATGTAAAAGTATAAAATTTCAATTCCTCCTTAGTTAAGTTCTGTCACAAACCAGGGTCAACATATAAGTGACCCTAAGCTGTTGGAACAGCAGGGAATTGTCTGAGCATCAGAATTCCTGCCTCTTTCCATCTCCCTGAGTATGCTGCCAAGGGAAGTGCTGGCTTATGCATCAAGGCGTTGACTGATGGTTTACTATTTTAGCACAAATACAGCAATTTTTTCCTGATTAAAATTTGATCACATAGGGACATTATGAAAACAGCTATACTGTAAATTTAGATATCTTTCCCTTTCTAGAGTAATGTGAGTGAAATAAAGTGATTTGTGAATTGGGTAAAGCAATCCATTAGAGACAGAGATTTATAATCCAACTTTATCTCAGTCTAAACCATTGTAATTCCCAAGGATTATAAAAACAAACAAATGAAACTTCCAGAGAAAAACAAACAAAAAAACTATAGGTTTAGAAATCAGAATAATTATTCTATGTGTGTGTTTAAATCAAACTATAACATAAAATTATAACTCAGCTTCCTTTTACAGTTTATAAAATATTTAATTTAAAGCCATCAGGGCAAATAGCTCTTTGGAAAAGTTCTGCCATTTTGTAATCATATCATTTAAGAGTAGGTCTAAGTCTCACCTGTTTGCAAAATTTCAGAGACCTTTGAAGAGTGCCTTTGTCATTTTGAAGTCTGATGTTGATCATTTTTCTACTGGGGAGGAAGTTGCATTCCAAAATTAGAAGTGAGTTAGCAAAATAAAAATATTCCAGAATTATCTACTAATTGGTAAAATTTTATTGTAAAGTGAAAATAATACATAAGACTTTATCATGAGAATAGATCTGAAACAAGAGGGGCTGTGTGTTCATGGTGGAAAGCACAGGAAAATACAGGGAAGAATGTGGAGGCATCAGGATGAATGTTACCTGACTACCTTCTCCAGGTTTACATTACGTAAGTACTAAACTGAGTAAACTGGATTTGTGCCCTTTGATTGGGACCTTTCATAATGTATGGTTGGCTAGAATCATATTCATATTTATAACAATGACAGTATAAATACAATTTGCATTGCAGACTTAAAAAGTTGATCATGAAATATTAATATAACAAGGCTTTATTCGATAAACATTTACTCTCACTTTGCTGACAGCATAATGTCAGACACGAAATAATTGTTAGCACAAATACCAAACACTGTAGAATCCACAGTCAGGACCAGGTACATAATTTGTGATGCTCAGTGGCAACAGGAAATAGCAGGTCCCTTTGTTCAAAAATCATTACGAATTTCAAGATGGCAACAAGAGATTATTAAACCGAGTGCAGAGCCCTCTGAGGGCTTCCCTGTTGGCTCAGCAGGTAAAGAAAGAATCTTCCTGCAATGTGCAGGAGACACAGGGGTGCATGTTCTATCCCTGGGTTGGAGCGATCCCCTGGAGTAAGAAATGGCAACCCACTCTAGTACCCTTGCCTGGCAAATTCCATGGACAGAGGAGCCTGGCAGGATACAGTCCATGGGGTTGCGAAGATTTGAACATGACTGAGCAAGCAAACATTAAGAGCCCTATGAGGGCTGCTGCTGCTGCTGCTAAGTCACTTCAGTTGTGTCCGACTCTGTGCGACCCCATAGACGGAAGCTCACCAGGCTCCTCCGTCCCTGGGATTCTCCAGGCAAGAATACTGGAGTGGGTTGCCATTTCCTCTGGATCCCTGTAATTGCACAAGTTCAGCCCAAGCGTGGTCTGCTGTGGGGGTGAGCCCTCCAAGGTTGCTCTCATGGCAACAACGTTTTGCTTGTAGTGCTCTTTCAGATCCTGGGGGAAAGGCCAACAACAGGGCAACCCACAGTCACCATAACAATCTATGCAGCTTTATATGTGTGTGTGTGTATATATATATATATATATTTTTTTTTTTTTTTTTTTCTTTGTAGAATGTCCCTTTCCTGGTCTTCTGGCTAGTGAGAACAGGTTTCAGGTTTTTTTGTTAGTTTGTTTTTTGTTTGCTTTGTCTGCATTCATTGGCATTTCCAGGTAACCATCTTAATTGCTCTACGCTTGGGGATAGATGGAGACAAAATCTTCAAAAACCAGAAAACAGGAAATCCCCAGGAATGTATCACCAAATTGTTCTTTGGGTCCCAAGGTTCCCGTCTGGTCTGGCTTCTCTGCCTTCCAGCTTTATGTTTGTCTTGTGTATTATGTCCAGGGGTCTTAGATGTGTGTAGCAGGAGGAATAGGAAAGAGTATGTGTACTTCATCTTCCCAGAAGGAAAAGTCCCTCACTTGCTTCTTAAAAGTCCTGTTTTTAAGGTATTGAATAATTAAATTCAATACCATACAGGAAGGTACTTTGTTGGAAGTAGGACCTTTTTTACAGGAAAGAGTCACTAAATATTTATCATTTTCCTTTGTAAAGCAAATGATGACCCCTTTGTTTTAGCTCATGTGTAATCTTTATAGATGAAAAATAGGAAATTAATCTGCCAAGGAAGAAAGTGAGTTTTCACTTAAATTTGCTTATAGTTTTGGGTTGTTTTTTTTTTTTTTTTGAGTGTCTAACTTTGAGACATCAATATAGTTTGGGGTTTAAATCAATAACATACAACCACTGTGTAGAGCAATGAATTGGTTTCTGTCCCCATCAGAGTGAGAACTGTATTATATAACAGGGATATCCAAGGAGTCACATTCTGATGACATGAAACATGAAGGTTTTGTTTCCCTGAAGTGGTGCAGTGACATGGACTTTGTGAGAGGCTGTCCTTAAGCATCTAAAAGCCATGCCTAACATCTGGTGGAACTCAGAAATTGCCAGGGACAGTTATACGTGTCAAGTAATCAAGAATCAATTATCACCTTGTCAACTAGGTAAAATGACTTGAATGCCCTAAATTCACTTGTTCCCAAGGGTTCTCTAGAATATTAACCAAAACCTCAGTTTCATAAAATATAACTACCTCTTCAGTGAGCATAATAGTTACACAGTCATATGATCATTTTGACTATGTTGAAAATAAGAAGCTTTTTCATTATGCAGTGACTTTCAGATTTTATCTTTTAAACAACAACAAAAAAAATTAAATGGTTTTTTAACTAATTCCTGGGGCTTCCCGGGTGGTGCTAATGGCCAATGCAGGAGACATATGAGATGTGGGTTTGATCCTTGGGTGGGGAAGATCCCCTGGAGGAGGGCATGGCAACCCACTCCAGTGGGTTGTTCTTCTTGCCTGGAGAATCCCATGGACAGAGGAGTCTGGCAGGCTACAATTCATAGGATTGCATAGAGTCAGATACAACGGAAGTGACTAGGTACACATGCAGGCACATACCAATTCTTGAAACTGTTGAACATGGGCATAATTTTCCATGTAAATTCTTTAAAATATACCTATGCACCCATTGAGGTCAGACATTAATTGCTATAGGACATCATATGGCAGTGTACCTTATTCTAAAAAGAAAGGTTTCTATACAAGAGAGCAAAGAGTGAATATACAGAAACAATCAGAACATTATAACTATTAATATAAGACAGCATTTATTTATAACCAATTGTTTTGTAAAAGAATGGGACAGGCTCCTAAGTTTATTAACTTAAGGACCAAAGGAAGATATGTACTTGAAATATTTTTCCAACATGTTCCTACGATTTGTTCCTCTTCATCATTTGGATTACCAAATACTCTAAGAGTCTATTCATTACTTTTCTTGTAAATGCGTCTCTTTTTCTTAATGAATTATTGCTTTTGGTATAATTTGATTTATTTTTTATTATAATTCACTTTCCAATGAAAAGTTAATTCCTCTATATTTTACTACTCATCTTTGGCCTTTGCTTAACTTTTTATTAATCTAAAATGTTCTCACTTATTTAATGAATAAATTTAAAGATGTATAAGGAAGTTACCTCTGATATAAGAAAATTGGGAATCTGTCATTTATACCTTGCTCTCCTACAACATTCCAGTACTCATTTTCAAATTGCAGTTTAAATGGCATATTCCCAACTCAACCTCTGCTTGCTGCTGCTGCTGCTAAGTCACTTTAGTGTGTCCGACTCTGTGTGACCCCATTGATGGCAGCCCACCAGGCTCCGCTCTCCCTGGGATTCTCCAGGCAACACGCTGGAGTGGGTTGCCATTTCCTTCTCCAATGCATGAAAGTGAAAAGGGAAAGTGAAGTCACCTAGTCATGTCCAACTCTTTGCAACCCCATGGACTTCAGCCCAGCAGGCTCCTCTGTCCCTGGGATTTTCCAGGCAAGAGTACTGGAGTGGGTTGCCATTGCCTTCTCCCAACCTCTGCTTTATCTGAACCTAAAAATGCCACAGCCACTCAAGTGTCTTGAGCAGGAAGGGAGTGTGGTACAGAGGAGGTCAGAGTAAAAAGATACGGTTCTATCAAACTTAAGTGGCAGTTCAAGTATTTAACTTTGGCAAATTTTACATCCAACCATGGGAGCACATTGCTAAACCCATCTTGCCTCAGCATGGGTCATACTTTATGGAAATAAGTGAACTAATGAGTCTGAGAGTGCTTCAAAGCTAAGGAAGGCAGCGCCCAGGTGTCACCCACCTAGAGGAACCTGTTAGGTTCCAGGAATGTTTTCTCTGGCAGCACACACACACAATGGAATATTAGGAAGGAAGGAAGGAAGTGTTGGTTGCTCAGTCTTGCCGGACTCTGCGACCCCATGGACTGCAGCCCACCAGGCTCCTCTGTCTATGAGATTTTCCAGGCAAGGATACTAGAGTGGGTTGCCATTTCCTTCTCCAGGGGATTTTCCCAACCCAGGCATCGAACCCAGGTCTCCTGCACTGCAGACAGATTCCTTACCAACTGAGCTACAAAAAGAATGAAATAATGCCATTTGCAGCAACATGGATGGACCTAGATTATCATAGTAAGTGAAGTAAGTCAGACAGAGAAAAACATGTCATATGATATCACATATTGATATGTAGAATCTAGAAAATAATAGAAATGAACTTATTTATAAAACAAAAACAGACTCACATACCTAAAAATAAATTTATGGTTACCAAAAGGCAAAGAGGGAGAGGCATAAATTAGGACTTTGAGACTAACAGGTATATACTACTATACACAAAGTAGAGAAACAACATGGATTTACTGTATAGCATAAGGAACTATGGGCTTCCCAGGTGGCTCAGTGGTAAAGAATCCGCCTGCCAATGCAGGAGACTCGAGTTTGAGCCCTAGGTCGGGAAGATCCCCTGGAGAAGGAAATGGAAACCCACTCCAGTATTCTTGCCTGGAAAATCCTATGGACAGTGGAGACTGTCAGGCTACAGTCCATGGGGTGGCAAAGAGCTAGACACGACTTAGTGACAATATAACAATAACAACAATAATTAGCAACTATATTTGATATTTTGTACAACCTATAATGGAAAAGAATCTGTAAAAATTTATGTATATATCTAAATCACTTTGCTGTTCACCTGAAACTAACATAATCTTATAAATCCAATATATTTCAATAAAAACATGTTTGTTTTCTCAAGACTAAGCAGGGTCAGTTTTTTTGATACTTGTATATTTATTGAAGGAATTTTCAAATAAAAAACATGGCTTTGCACAACCTTGGGGAAACAGGGAAACCATGTACTATTCAATCTATTCAATATTGGAAAAATGTATTAATTCTTTTATAGTTAATGTTTCTTGTAGGTACTTTTATCACCCCGTATTAAGAGGGTAAAGGGGAAACAGAGAAGTTAAGTAATACACTCGTAAGAAGCAGATTTAAGATTTGAACTTCAGCAGCTGTGTGATTTCTGAACATGAGATTTTTTTTCATTCCTATGGTGTCTGGTGGAAGACACACTTAGCAGAGGAAGCAATATGAAAAATATGGAACTGAAGAGTGATTTGCAAGCTCTCCAGGTATTTCTTCAGGACCAAAGCTTAGACCATGTGTAGAAATATGGGGTTGGACTCTGAAATAAAGGATTAGAGGGGAAAGGTGGATAAGGAGGGCCTCATAATTGGTTCTTTAGGCAAAGAGCAGTCATTGAGAGCCTTTCAACATAAGTAACACACTCAGGTTTGAATTTTCAGAATAATAGTCTTCCCTGAACTCTCTAGTAGCTCAATGATTGGTTCAAGGATATAAACTGAATAGAATTTTTCAGTGATGCAATGGATGATGGACATAAACTAAGCCATTAGGAGTGGTTATAGAGAACTTGGGGACATTTGAGGAGTGTTGAGTGAAAATGCATGAGACTTGGTGCTAATTGACTCTGGCAGGAGTGGGATGAGGGAAAAGGAGAAACCAAGAATGTCTCCAAAGTTTTCTGTTTGGGTAGCTTGGAGGATGGGTGGTGAGGTGATTTCCTAGAATGGGAATATGGAGAAGGGGCAGGTATGGGAGAAAAAAGTGAGTTTGAAATGTCTTGTATGTATTGTAGGTGTCTGTGGACACCTTCCATAGAAGGTGGAAATGTCCAAGAGGCACTTCGCTACATGACTGAATCTCAGTGAAATCTATCCTAGAGGTGTATATGTCCACCTGGACCTCACCCTAGACCAGTGATATCCAGTTCTGGGGATGGGCTCATATGTTTCCTATGGCATCAATCTTCTACTGAACAATTTTAGATATATTAAGGAATGTCTAAGAGAGAATGGGCTTCCCTGGTGGCTCAATGGTAAATAATTCAATTGCCATTGTAAGACCCATGAGTTCAATCCCGGGGCTGGGAAGATACCCTGGAGTAGGAAATGGCAACCCACTCCAGTATTCATGCCTGGGAAATCCCATGGAAAGTGGAACCTGGCAGGCTACAGTCCATGGGGTCGCAAAATGCTGGACACAACTTAGTGACTAAGCAGCGAAGAAAAAAAGAAATAGTATACAGGGAAGGCTAATAATGATTTGCAGCTATCAAGAACTAATTACATTCTAATATTTTCAGTTTAAAATATTGTATCGAACTTAATGTTTTATTTTGTTCATATTTATTTTCTGTTAAATCCTACTAGTGAAGTGAATGAAAGTTGCTCAGTTTTTGCAACCCCATGGACTATACAGTCCATGGAATTCTCCAGGCCAGAATACTGGAGTGGGTAGCCTTTCTCTTCTCCAGGGGATCTTCCTGACCCAGGAATCAAACCGGGGTCTCCTGCATTGCAGATAGGTTCTTTACCAAGTGAGCTATCAGGGAAGCATGTTAAAGTGGTTGAAATATATTTTGGGAACAATTTTCAAGAGACAATGAGACCTCCTAAAGAAAAAATAATGACCTCCTTCATTCTATAGGAAGTATTCCCTATACACATAGTCCCTACTATGGGAGAGTTGAAAAATTCTGTGATTTGTGTCAAGAGATTTGGCTCTGCTAATTCTTGTGTTGGTCAAATTACTTGACTGCTTTGGGGTTCAGTTTGATAAATATATTGAGTAGCTACTGTGTACATGGCACTTTCCCAGCAGTGTAGGGAATCCTGAGATATATGCAGTGCTAGATCCCTCTTTTAGAGATGGAAATCACTTGGGCACAATCATATGAAAAAGCTTCATTTTCTTTTGGATAAATCCAAAAGAAAAGAGAATTGCAGAGTGTTATGCAACTTTAAAGAAGAGAGAAAAACTACTCTAAGATGGCAAGGGAAGGGAGTATTTATTGAGTACATACTCTGTACTACATATTTTTCTAAATAACATACTAGAATTTTAGAACATTCCACCTTTGAGTGACCTAATTCCAAATTCCCCTTCCTACTTTATTCTTGTGAATGCACACATGCATGTTAAATTGCTTCAGTCTTTTTGGACTTTGTGTGACCCTACAGACTGTGGCTTGTCAGGCTCCTCTGTCCATGGGCTTCTCCAGGCAAGAATACTGGAGTGGGTTGCCATGCCCTCCTCCAGGGATTCCTGTTAATAATTGTTCCCTAATCAAACCACCCTCTTTATCAAGAGGACCAAGTGCCCTTCCTATTTGTTTCTGGGATTTCAGTAGGAATTTCTGTTCTCTGCCAGCCCACAGAAGTATTCAAGCAAGTCAATCACATCCTCCCAGCAGAGCTCAGGGACACATCACAGTCTTAATACTACAGAGCCTGCCTCCCACCACAACACTTGCTGGTTCACTCTCTTCCTGAATGCAACCTTGACCCTGCGTGGTTGCAATATTCTGCTCCCCCAGGCTATAAATATACATGATAAACTGCCCGTGACCTCACTGTGTCCAGTGCTTGGTGTTATATATTCAGCCATCCCATAACTGTCAGGTGGGAGTCCCTACCTTACCAGGAGGATAATTAAGATGTAATTAAAAAGGTCATCAGGGGACTTCCCTGGTGATCCAGGGAAGCTGGATTCACTCAGCTCCCAATTCAGGGGCTGCTGCTGCTGCTTACTTGCTTCAGTCATGTCAGACTCTGTGTGACCTTATGGATCGCAGCCTGCCAAGCTCCTCTGTCCATGGGATTCTCTAGGCAAGAGTACTGGAGTGGGTTGCCATGCCCTCCTCCCAGAGGATCTTACTGACCCAGGGATAGAACCCGAGTCTCCTGCATTGCAGGCAGAGTCTTTTTCTGAACTACTATGGAAGCTCCTCAATGAGGGGGTAGCAGGGTTCAATTCCTGATCAGGGAACTAGATCCCACATGTTGCAGCTAAGAGTTCCCCTGCCACAACTAAAGATCCTGCATGTTGCAATGAAGACCTTGTGCAGCCAATAAATAGATAAATATTTTTTAATAGCCATTGGTAATTAAAATTAATACTCTATTTGATAATTAGCAATCATTTAAAATTTTCTTAAAATCTCCTTAAATAAAACAATCAAAAAACAAATGAACTCTTTGGATATGCAAAAAATTCCATAATTTTGGCCTGTGCCTACCTTTCCAATATATTTTCCACAATTGGAGTCTACTCAACATCTATTCTAAACCATTTATGGTTGACCCTTGAACAACATGGGGTGCTGAGTTTCTAGCAGCTGAAAATCTGCATATAACTTTTGACCCCCCCGGAAACTTAACTACTAATAGACTCCTGTTGACTGGAACATGGACAGTCTATTAACACTTATTTTGTACCTATATGTATCATACACTATATTCTTACAATGAAGTAAGTGAGAGAAAAGAAAACTTTGTTAAGAAAATAATAGGGAAAAGAAAATACATTCACAGTACTGAATTGTATTAGTATTTATTGACACTGTATGTTCATGTTGTCTATTTACAAGATGAATCGTCTGTCAGTATCTATGTAAATGTCATATATGATACAAAATACATAGATATTATATGTATTACTAACACAAGACATCAATAATGAAAACTGTGAAAATGAAACTCATCAGGTATAACAATTCATGCATTGATAACAAAAAAGCAGCAGGATGATTGTTAATGGGAGCCTAGTGTAATCAATACAATTGCCTCAGGGTAGCCTAGCCTACACACTAATAAATGAATTTTTGTAGAATTTTCATGGCATACAGTATTGCAGTCATATTCATAATACAGTATTGGCAGCATTGTAGTATTTCTTAAAAAACCACTTACCTGTCTTGACAGGCTGATACACAGTTTCTCCAATTATGAGTGAGGCATACCGTGCAGTAATGTTAATTCTTTGAAAGTAAAATTACAAAACAGTAAGAAAACTAACACATTATTAATCTTATATGAAATATCACTAACTTAAGCCTATATAAAACTCAACCAGTATCTATATATATATGTGTATTGCATTCATGGAATATTTTTTCTTATTTTTTTTTAATATTTCCAGACTACCAATTTCATCTGTGAATTTTTTCAAATTGTCTCAGGTCTCCAAATTTTTTTTTCAATATATTTTTGAAAAGTATTCACATGAAAGTAAGGGTCTTCCCTGGTGGTCGAGTGGTTAAGGATCTGCCTGCCATTGCAGGTGACAAGGGTTGAATCCCTGCTCCAGGAAGATTCCACATGCTGTGGGGCAACGGAGTCCCTATGCCTAAACTACTGAGCCCACACTCTCCACAACAAAAGAAGCCACCACAGTGAGAAGCCTGTGCATTGCAACTAGAGAGTAGCCCCTGCTCGCTCCAACTAGAGAAAGCCCACACACAGCAAGGAAGACCTAGCACAGCCAAGAAATAAATAAATCAGTAAAATAAAAACAATTTAAGTGAAAGTGGACCCATGCAGTTCAAACATGTGTTTTTCAAGGGTCAACTACATTTTTAAAACCCTCTATGTTTTGCTGTATATGCGTGCTTTTATTCTTTGTTATTTCCTCTGTCTGGTAAAATGTTTCCTCTCTGGTCCAACTCTTTAAAAAGATATAAAAACTCTACAAGTCTTTCATAATGAGACTCTCCTATATACTCCTCGGAGAAGCTATGTTTATGTGCCATTAAAACACATATTACTCTGTAACATAATCACTTCTTTACATGCTTTTCTATTTTATTAGCTATAACCAGCTTGAGGACAGGGTTGCTTATTTTATCATTAATGTATATGCTTCTTAAAACTTACTGTACATAATGGCTATAACCCAAAGACATTAGTGTTTCAAGACTCTAGCCCAATAAATGCCATTCAATGACAGAATGGTTGCTGTTGTTCAATCCCTGAGTCGTGACTGGCTCTTTGTGACCCCATGAACTGCAGCACACCAGGCTTCCCTGTCCTTCACTATCTCTCAGAGTTTGCTCAGATTCATATTCACTGAGTCAGTAATGCTATCTAACCATCTCATCCTCTGCTGGCCCCTTCTCCTTTCGCCTTCAATCTTTCCCAGCATCAGGATCTTTTACAATGAGTTGGCTCTTCACATCAGATGGCCTAAGTGTTGGAGCTTCAGCTTCAGCATCAGTCATTCTAATGAATATTCAGGGTTGACTTCCTTTAGGATTGCCTTGTTTGATCTCCTTGCTGTCCAAGGGATTCTCAAGAGTCTTCTCCAGCACCACTACAATTCAAAAGCATTAATTCTGTGATGCTCATCCTTCTTTATGGTCCAGCTCTCACGCCTGTACATGACTATATGGATCTTTGTCAGCAAAGTGATGTTTCTGTTTTTTAATATGCTATCTAGGTTTGTTATCCCTGAAGGAGGCCATAACAACCCACTCCAGTATTCTTGCCTGGAGAATCCCATGGAGAGAGGACCCTGACAGGCTACCGTCTGTGGGGTCACACAGAGTCGGACACAACTAAAACGACTTAGCATGCATGCACGCTCGGTTTGTTACAGCTTTCCTTCCAAGCAGGAAGCATCTTTTAATTTCATGGCTGCAATCAACATCTGTATTGTATAATTGTGTCCAGCCAACATGGATTTATAGCCACAAAATTCACTGTGCAAAGAAATAACTTGATTTTTGCTTCTCTTTCTCCCCTTAAACCTTCTAATAGTCTGAGTAATGGGAGGCTAAAGTATCACCCTTTGGTGAGAGTCCCTTGGACTGCAAGATCCAACCAGTCCATCCTAAAGGAAATCAGTCCTGAATATGCATTGGAAGAACTGATGCTGAAGCTGAAACTCCAATACTTTGGCCACTTGATGCAAAGAACTCACTCATTTGAAAAGACCCTGATACTGGGAAAGATTGAAGGCAGGAGGAAAAGGGGATGACAGAGGATGAGATGGTTAGATGGCATCACTGACTCAATGGACATGAGTTTGAGTAAGCTCTGGGAGTTGGTGATGGACAGGGAGGCCTGGCGTGCTGCAGTCCATGGGGTTGCAAAGAGTTAGACATGACTGAGCAACTGAACTGAAAGTATCACCCAGGTGAGGAAATCTTAGGTCTTCAATCATCCTATGACATCTGATAGCCACAACTGAGCTGTAATTGATGCTGGTGTTTGGGCACTGGCCTTCATACTTGTCATGCTGAGACACCTGCAGTCCCAATGAAGCCTCCCTCACATGTCTGTGGTGTGAATAACTGCAGTCTCCTTAAGCCCCAGTGAGACTCCTTTGAGTCTATAATTTGCTTTTTGCATCTTCCATGCTTTTTGAAGAGCCAAGAAATCTCTGTCCTCCCTGCTCAACCCTAGGTTATGCAGACCCCTGCTTTCATTCTTATCCTGGGAAAAACACAGTTTTACTCTGCTTCGAGATCACCTACATTTATCTGGAGTTAGGTTTCTCTCTACCATTTTGGCCACTCATTTTAAAGTCCCAGTCAACGCCATCTCTTTAGGAAAGGATTTCCTAGAGGAATGATATGATTGTTCCCAGTGAATATGGTGGGATCTCTTCTTGTGAACTTTTAAAAAATTATCTGGTCATCTAGTTGTCACTTTCACATATAACTATGAAATAGAGGCATATGTGTGTACATATATATTTCAACTACATCATATATATTTGTTTTAGCATTTCAACTACAGCCTGTTACCTCTCCCCATTGCAGAAAGACTCTTTGAACTGCCCAACAAATGCTATTATTCCTTAAAAAATTGAATGTACTCTGATTATGATATATTAACCTGCCACTGTAAGTTTTACATAGTAGCTGTTTAATAAATAGTTTCTTGGCTAGTGAAAACAGCAGACTTCACACTGAGCTTTAAGCTTATTGCAAGTCAAATTCTACTAGAACTAGGAGAATTTCCAAATATAAAAATGGCCTTTCAATCTAGCTATGGCCCACTTATTTCAAACAATACTTAGGATAGTAGCATTCTTATATAACAATAGAATTGAGACAATCCCTTAGAGTTCATGTTAATTAGGTTTGCAGATGGTTTTAAATCTTTTCAATGTTTTTCTTTTTAAAATTTAAGCACAATGGGGAAATAGATTAGATACTGCCTGTCAGCTCAGCTCCATTGAAAGATGAGTATAATAACAATGTATACATGCCTTTCATCCATGGGCTCACTCAACTCTAGGAAAATGGTTTCATGTTTTGTAAAACAAGATCAGACTCAAAGATTTAATCCAACCAATTCAATATTTGGTGAGCAATAAAAAGTGACATGTTTGTCTAAAGAAAGACTTAAATGCCTGGACAAACAGATATGCCTCCAAAAATATAAAGATTTTTTTTCTTTTGTTCAGGCTGTGCCAGTTAGGATTTTGTCTCCATTACTGTGAACATTTTATTATCATGTCTCAACAGGAGTGCTCTGGTTGAGAAAGCACTTTCATTCTAAGTTTCTTGTCCCCCACAGGCTCTGAGTTTCTTATTCTTACTTTCAATCCAGAACTGATTTTTTTCCCCTCTTTTGAAATGTTTGATAAAAATTCACTGTGGCCAATTTTGAGTTATTGGAGCATAAAAATGAAATTTTTTTTTTCATCAGATAGGCAATTTTTCAGGTGCTCTGGGGATAGTTAACTTAAGAATTGATTTTGAAAAGTCAAATGTTCTTCACAATATAATTACTCAAAGAAGCGATTTTGTAGAAGCAAAACCAGTAAAATAAATGAGTGGTAGATTGAGAGTTGGAAGGTGTATATAATCTGGAAGTTGAAAAATTAGCTTTGTGATAGTTTAATTGGGCTTCCCAAGTGGCACTTGTGGTGAAGAACCTGCCTGCCAATGCAGGAGCCATAAGAGACACAGGTTCGATCCCTGGGGTGGAAAGATCCCCTGGAGGAGGCCATGGCAACCCACTCCAGTATTCTTGCCTGGGGAATCCAATGGGCAGAAGAGTCTGGTGGGCTACCGTCCGTGGGGTCATTAATAGACAGACACGATTAAGTGCACACACATGCATGCATGCTGCTGCTGCTGCTAAGTCGCTTCAGTAGTGTCCGACTCTGTGCGACCCCATAGACGGAAGCTCACCAGGCTCCCCCGTCCCTGGGATTCTCCAGGCAAGAATACTGCATACACATAGTTTAATCAGTCAGTTCTTTTCTTCTGTGGTAGCAGAAGGCTTGGCAACAGATAGCTCTTGGGCTGTCATTACCCCACTCACAATGTGTGCTTTTCTACATGTCAAATGTCTGGGACACTTGGGCTCCAAGTCCTTCCTTTGTGCAAACTTTCATGTCAGAAAGTACATCGAACTAGAGTGCAGAGGCAGTAAGATTGTTTTTCAAGACCAAGTGCCCTCCCTTCTGAATCTCTCAGAAAAGAGTAAGTGCATGGCACTGCCCATGGGAATTCACCACTTGCCTTGCATCTCAGTTATATCTCACCTAATTGTCCTACCTTTCCTTCTCTAACCTTTTTCTTGAGACTCCAACAACTAATATTACCCGAAGGATTAACTGTTGTTTTTCTTAACCACTTTATTAAAGTCTGAACAACATGCTGCACATGTATAATGTACACAACTTGATGAGTCTGGAGATAAGTATGTATCTTTGAAATCATCAACCCAATCAATGCCAGTAACAAACCTACTACTTCCTGCCATCTTTAATATTATTATATTTCAGTGATATGAAAACATAAGATCTACCTTCTTAGCAAATTTCTAAGTATACGACTCAATGTTATTAACTGTAGGCTCTAGGCTAAACAAAGGATCCCTAGGACTGATTTATCTTGCAAGACCAAAACTTGTATTCTCTGACTAATATTTTCTCATTACCTCCTTCCCCTACTGTCTGGCAACCGCCATTCCACTCTCGGCCTTGACAAGTTGGACCAGTTCAGATTCCTTATGTAAGTGGTAACAGCAGAATTTGTCTTTCTTTGACTTGTGTGGCTTAGCATAATGCCCTCTAGGTTCATCTATGTATTGGCAAATAGCAGGATTTCCTTCTTTTTAAGGGATAAATAATATTCCATTGTATGTTTGTACCACATCTTCTTTATCCATTCACCTGTTGATAGATTTTTAAGTTACTTCCATGTCTTGGTTATCGTGAGTAATGCTGAAAAGAACAAGGGAGTTCAGAAATCTCTTCTTGGTCCTGATTTCAATTCCTTTTGGCGTTATATCCAGAATGGAGATTGCTGGATCTTGTATTAGTTCTGTCTTCAATTGGTTGAGGAATCTCCATATGATTTGCCATAATGGCTGCACCAATTTACTTCCACACTAGAGTGTACGAGGGTTCCTTTTTCTCCACAGCCTAGCCAGCATTTGTTATCTTTTGTGTTTTTTGATGATAGCCATTTTAACAGGTGTGAAGTGTATCTCAATGTGGTATTGAGTTGCATTTCCCTGATGATTAATGATGTTGAATACCTTCATCACATAACTATCAGCCATTTGTAGTTCTTCTTCAGAGAAATATCTATTCAAGTCCTTTGCCCATTTCTTAATCAGGTTATTTGTTTCTTTGCTATTGAATTATAAGAGCAGCAACTGTTACTGAAAGCTACACTTAACTTGGGACTTCCCAGGTGACATTAGTGGTAAAGAATCTGCCTGCAGTGCTGGAGACCTAAGAGACATGGGTTCAATCCCTGGGTTGGGAAGATCCCCTGGAGGAGGGCATGGCAACCCACTCCCATATTTTTGCCTGGAGAATCCCATGCACAGAGGAGCCTGGTGAGATACAGTACATAGGTTTGCAAAGAGTCAGACACAACTGAAGTGACTTAGCAAGCATGCACACTTAAATAAGAATGGGGCTTTTGGTAGAAACAGTCAATCACTTTCCTGGTGTCAGGGAGCAAAGCTAGGGAAACAGGGTTGCCAGAGTGAGTGTACATGTATTGCATGGACACTAGTTGAATGACTGAATATAAATCAGGTAGTAAAACTGGCTCACTGGATGCTGGTGAGACCATACAGTACCGCTGGAGTACTAGAAAGGACACTGTCAGTGCTCCACCCAGATTTCCCGAGTCCCTTTTACCTGCTCTCTGTGTCAGCCCCTAGTTTCTCTGTGTTGTGCTTTTACCTGCTTGTCACTGGGACCTCCTCTCTGGGCTACTTGCAAAGACAGTAAAACATGTCCTGATGACTCCAATGTGGGGGTATGAAACCCCAGTTCTCTTGCCCTGAGGCAGGACAAATGCTGAGGTAGCATTTATGCTCCAAAACGCCTCACAGGATCAGGCAGTAACTGGGACTTTGTCTGAAGTCTACTAGAGTTTGGCTTCTTTTGCTGCCCCTGTATCCCCCGCTTCCCTTCCTCCCTAACTGCTTTCTCTAGGGAGTTGTTGTTCAGTCACTCAGTCAGGTCAGACTCTTTGCTACCCCACGGGCTGCAGCATGCAAGGCTTCCCTATCCTTCACTATTTCCTGGAGTTTGCTCAAACTCATGTCCATTGAGCCAGTGATGCCATCCAACCCTCTCATCCTCTGTCGTCCCCTGCTCCTTCTGCCTTCAATCTTTCCCAGCATCAGGGTCTTTTCCAATGAGTCCGCTCTCTGCATCAAATGGCCAAAGTATCAGAACTTCATCTTCAGCATAAGTACTTCCAGTGAATTTTCAGGGTTGATTTCCTTTAGGATTGACTGGTTTGATCTACTTGCTGTTCAAAGGACTCTCAAGAGTCTTCTCCAACACCACAGTTCAAAAGCATCAAACCTTCAGTGCAATTAAGGAATCATGATCTGAGAGGTTGCTTCTAGGAAATTCAACCTAAGACAAGAGCCAGGAGTCTTATATTTATAACAGTCATGATATTTAATATTCAGCTTACTCTATCAATGGCACCCCACCCCAGTACTTTTGCCTGGAGAATCCCATGGACGGAGAATCTCAGTCCATGGGGTCGCTGAGAGTTGGACACGACTGAGCGACTTCACTTTCACTTTTCACTTTCATACATTGGAGAGGGAAATGGCAACCCACTCCAGTGTTCTTGCCTGGAGAATCCCAGGGACGGGGGAGCCTGGTGAGCTTCCGTCTATGGGGTCGCACAGAGTCGGATACAACTGAAGCGAATTAGCAGCAGCAGCAGCATGCCAGACATTACAGGGTGCCCCCTGGTGGGGCAGTGGTAAAGAGATCTGCCTACAGTGCTGCTGCTGCTACTGTTAAGTCGCTTCAGTTCAGTTCAGTTCAGTTCAGTCTCTCAGTCGTGTCCGACTCTTTGCAACCCCATGAACTGCAGCATGCCAGGCCTCCCTGTCCATCACCAACTCATGGAGTTCACTCAAACTCATGTCCATCGAGTCAGTGATGCCATCCAGCCATCTCATCCTCTGTCATCCCCTTCTCCTCCTGCCCCCAATCTTTCCCAGCATCAGGGTCTTTTCCAATGAGTCAACTCTTCGCATGAGGTGGCCAAAGTACTTGAGTTTCAGCTTCTGCATCAGTCCTTTCAACAAACACCCAGGACTGATCTCCTTTAGGATGGAGTGGTTGGATCTCCTTGCAGTCCAAGGGACTCTCAAGAGTCTTTTCCAACACCACAGTTCAAAAGCATCAATTCTTTGGCGCTCAGCCTTCTTCACAGTCCAACTCTCACATCCAAACATGACCACAGGAAAAACCATAGCCTTGACCATATGGACATTTGTTGGCAAAGTAATGTCTCTGCTTTTCAATATGCTGTCTGGGGTGGTCATAACTTTCCTTCCAAGGAGTAAGCGTCTTTTAATCTCTTGGCTGCAATCACCATCTGCAGTGATTTTGGAGCCCCCCAAAATAAAATCTGACACTGTTTCCACTGTTTCCCCATGTATTTCCCATGAAGTGATGGGACCAGATGCCATGATCTTCGTTTTCTGAATGTTGAGCTTTAAGCCAACTTTCTCACTCTCCTCTTTCACTTTCATCAAGAGGCTTTTTAGTTCCTCTTCACTTTTTGCCATAAGGGTGGTGTCATCCGCATATCTGAGGTTATTGATATTTCTCCTGGCAATCTTGATTCCAGCTTGTGCTTCTTCCAGCCCAGCGTTTCTCATGATGTACTCTGCATATAAGTTAAATAAGCAGGATAAAAATATACAGCCTTTGCGACGCCATAGAAGGCAGCCCACCAGGCTCCCCTATCCCTGGGATTCTCCAGGCAAGAACACTGGAGTGGGTTGCCATTTCCTTCTCCAATGTATGAAAGTGAAAAGTGAAAGTGAAGTTGCTCAGTCGTGTCCAACTCTTAGCGACCCCATGGACTGCAGCCTACAAGGCTCCTCCATCCCTGGGATTCTCCAGGCAAGAACACTGGAGTGGGAAAGAACCCAATTCAATCCTTGGGTTGGGAAGATCCTCTGGCAAAGGAAATGGCAACCCACTCTAGTATTCTTGCCTGGGAAATGTCTTGGACAGAGGTGTCTGGAGGGCTACAGTCCATGGGGTCACAAAGAGTGGAACACGACCTAGTGACTAAACCACAACAAATGCTAGACATTATTGGAAGCATTATATATACTGCATATAATACAATCACTTATCTTCACACCGCTATAAATAGGTACTAATCTGCAGAGCAACTAACTTTACACAGGAATTTAAAAGATATAAAGCCTACAAATTTTTATGTATAAGATAAGCTATAGGATATATTGTAATGTAAAAGGAATATGGTCAATATTTTATAATAACTATGCTACTGCTGCTAAGTCACTTCAGTCGTGTCCAACTCTGTGCGATCCCATGGACGGCAGCCCATCAGGCTTCCCTGTCCCTGGGATTCTCCAGGCAAGAACACTGGAGTGGGTTGCCATTTCCTTCTCCAATGGATGAAAGTGAAAAGTGAAAGTGAAGGTGCTCAGTCGTGTCTGACTCTTTAGCAACCCCATGGACTGCAGCCCACCAGGCTCCTCCATCCATGGGATTTTGTAATCAAGAGTACTGGAGTGGGGTGCCATTGCCTTCTCTGTATAATAACTATAAATGGAGTATAATTTTTAAAAATTGTACCACTCTATTGTACACCCGTAATATATAATATTTTACAACTGTACATCAATAAAAACAATAATAAATAAAAGAGAGATACAAATCTTGCTCAAGTGTCATTCCTGAATCCCTTCTAAATATATTACTGACTTTTTTTTCTCCCTAGTTCATCTCTTTAGTTTTATTTGGGCCCCATGATTGTGAGTCAGCCCAGTGATTACCCATGTAGTTTTTACATCTATAAAACTTAAGGGTTCTTGCAATAGGAAAGATTCGGGAAGGGAGCTCTTCAAATAACACCTGCTCCAAATCACATGTAGATGAGACAGAGAAGGGCAAGGCTCTGGCCACCAAGATATCCATGGTCCTGGAAATATTGGCTAACTCTTCTGCAGAAATAATTAGAATAACTTTAGGTGGAAAGTGGTTAAACTAGGTGTATTGCAGGATAGTGATATTAACATGCGTCATTCTACACAATTTTGGAGATGTCAGCTATTTTAATGTCATTTTTCCCCCATTCTTCTCTTCACATGTACCTTACTTAAAGAAAATCATAGTTTATCATTTGTAAACCACCAGTTTATACACTCTTGTGTGATTAGAGTCCACCATTCTGGAAATTTTATGATCTTTTTTCCAATAATTAAACCAAAATTTAAAAACATGCCCAGGAGACTACTGAATACATTTAGGCAAGCCCTCTATGCTTTCTTATACTTCTTTCTGTCTCATTTCATTTAGAAATGGAGAACAGTCTGTTATTGTCAGGATAACAACATTTCACACACTGGGAAATGATTACCATGTTGCTTTCTCTTGACCTGGCAAAATAATTTCCTTCTTTGTGTAGTTTTTTGCTTTCCAACCATCTACTATTTTGCTACCTTCAGAATCATTTCTAAATGCATTTTCTTTTTAAGTGTATATCCCAGAACAACCTATTAAGTGATTAAGTGATTAAAGTCTCTGAGTATTTGATTTCTCTACTGAATATGATTACTTTAGAATTCTTTCTGGAGTGTTGTATTAATGCCTGTGTCTCCAATGCCTACTTGCCGAACTAATGAATAAATGAATGAATAAAAACAAGAGCAGTATACTATGCATAGGTTTTATTACAAACCTTAAATATTTGTTCTGCCCTTTAAAAAGAGGCACAGATAAATCCCTTAGTCCTTGGATTTAAGATCTGGTATCATGGAAGGAGAAGCAACCTAGCACACGCAAAAAGTATTTAAGACGTGGGTCTGAGTCCTGGATCTGCTATGTTCAGCTATAGGGTCTTAGGCAAATTGCTCACATCTCTCAATGATTCAGGCCCCTCATCAGAAAATGGGAAATTTTGATAGATACATTGAAGGTTGCTCAGAAGGTTGGAGATGATGCATGTAGTAACTAGGCAGTCAGCAGCTCTTAAACAAACAGTTGTTCATGTCATAGAGGCCTTGAGTTTCAAGGAACACTCTGGAGAGTCTTGGGAAAAGAGCATTGGCTTTCTTGAGGTTACAGTTTGCTCTAATGCTGTCACATTGTTTGTTTTTTTTAAATTAAATTTTATTTTGCTTAACTTTACAATATTGTATTGCTTTTGCCATACATCAAGATGGATCCGCCACAAGTATACATGTGTTCCCCATCCTGAACCCTCCTCCCTCCTCCCTCCCCATACCATCCCTCTGGGTCGTCCCAGTGCACCAGCCCCAGGCATCTGTTATCAGGCATCATATCTGGACTGGTGACTCATTTCAGATATGATATTATACATATTTCAATGCTATTCTCCCAAATCATCCCACCCTCTCCCGTTCCCAGAGTCCAAAAGTCTGTTCTATACATCAGTGTCTCTTTTGCGGTCTCGTAAACAGGGTTATTCGGGGAAGGCAATGGCACTCCACCCCAGTACTTTTGCCTGGAAAATCCCATGGACGGAGGATCCTGGTAGGCTCCAGTCCATGGGGTCGTTGAGAGTCGGACACGACTGAGCGACTTCACTTTCACTTTTCACTTTCATGCATTGGAGAAGGAAATGGCAACCCACTCCAGTGTTCTTGCCTGGAGAATCCCAGGGACAGGGGAGCCTGGTGAGCTTCCGTCTGTGGGGTCGCACAGAGTCGGACACGACTGAAGTGACTTAGCAGCAGCAGCAGCAAACAGGGTTATTGTTACCATCTTTCTAAATTTCATATATATGCGTTAGTATACTGTATTTGTGTTTTTCTTTCTGGCTTACTTCACTCTGTATAATAGGCTCCAGTTCCATCCACCTCATTAGAACTGATTCAAATGTATTCTTTTTAATGGCTGAGTAATACTCCATTGTGTATATGTACCACTGTTTTCTTATCCATTCATCTATGGATGGACATCTAGGTTGCTTCCAAGTCCTGGCTATTGTAAACAGTGCTGCTATGAACATTGGGGTACACGTGTGTCTTTCGATTCTGGTTTTCTCAGTGTGTATGCCCAGCAGTGGGATTGCTGGATCATAAGGCAGTTCTATTTCCAGTTTTTTGAGGAATCTCCATACTGTTCTCCAAAGTGGCTGTACTAGTTTGCATTCCCACCAACAGTGTAAGAGGGTTCCCTTTTCTCCACACCCTCTCCAGCATTTATTGCTTGTGGACTTTTGGATTGCAGCCATTCGGACTGGCGTGAAATGGTACCTCAATTGTTTTCGAAGTCCTTGCCTTAGGAGGAATTTACTGACTCAAGGGAGTCAGCATGCAGGCAGTTAGGAATCTCTCTCTGCTGCGAGTTATTGTTGTAATCCTGATAATCCGAATTATCACTTAATCTCTGTGAGCTACAGTGTCCTCATCTACAAAAAAGAGACAGTTGGAACAGAGACTTCCAAGTTCCCTTCTAAAATTTTGTGATTCTGAGATCCTTTTTTCAAAGAGTTCATGGGAAACTAAAGGATGGGTAGTAAAAGCAGTTGAGACAGCGGTATGTAGGAACCCTGAGGTATAAGGCTCAGGACAACCTGAGGGAGAGAGAGAGCAATAGAGAAAGACTACAGTTAAAACTAAATTCAAAGACAGAAGCAAAACCATTGCTCTTTTAATGTGTTTTGGAAATCTGGGTTCTTGCAGGATATTTTATAGGGCTCATTGGCCTTAAAACCCTTGATGCATGTAAATTACAAGTTTCTAAGATTACTTTAATGATGCTAATAGCCCGAAATCTTTGAACCAGATGGCATTAGGTTGAAAGAAGGAAGAAAAGATTTTGTAAGCGTAAGAGGGATTCAGTCAGTTGGGGTCAAGATGGCTAATGACACCATTTTTTTTCCCTTTTGTATTTATGACCTCTATATTAGACGCATTTATTTTCCAGAAGAGACTTGTTTTCATTATGATTCTGAGACATGTGCAAAGAGCTGCTTCCAGCTGAGACAGACATACCAGAGCCCCTGTTGGGAGACAGAGCATTAGGATACATACTGTGCTTTCACTCTTACAGAACTTAGAAAAAAATGACTGATTTCAGCTCGGTCCATGCCTGTATATGCTCCCTGCCAGAGGAGCTGCTACCACCTAAGTGAAAATGGATCCACTTTCCATTGTTTTACCTTAAATAGTCACATACATAATACATGTAGTGTAGCCAACCTTAACAATATGGCTATGAATGCAACTGCCTCCTTTGTTTTCTGTTTTATAACAAATATCAGAGGATTTGATAACTATGCTATGAAAGAAAGGTACTTTGGTGTAATAGCTATTCCAAACATTTTGTTCAATTTTTATTATTAAAATACATTTTTTATCAATAATCTCTTGGAAAATCCAGAAATCATAAACAAGAAAATAAAAATCACTTATAATAAAAGCTTCCTGAAATCACTATTGATAATATTTTTATGATTATCCTTTCAGTCTTTTTATGCACATATATGTCATCTTTCCAATTGTGATAATATGCATATTATTTGACTTTAAGGAAAATAAGACAATGTCATAAAAATTTTTATGACAATAACATTAAATATTATTTGGGAATATAGTGGTGGGGCTGAGTTAAGGGTGAAGAGAACAAGAGAAAAAACCAAGTGGTGAAAGATGAATGGGGAAGACTCCTTGGGGCTCATTTAAAAAGTAGCAAAGATCTGATCTGCCACGCTAAAGTCGGGGAGGGTGTGGTATGCTATGCTAAGTCACTTCAGTCGTGTCCGACTCTGTGTGACCCCACAGACGGCAGCCCACCAGGCTTCCCCGTCCCTGGGATTCTCCAGGCAAGAACACTGGAGTGGGTTACCATTTCCTTTAAGGTAGTGTGTAATACAGGCAGGAAGACAGTTATCCCATCTCGCTAAAACAGAATAAATTGTGCAGCAGGTTAACCAGGATCCATTCATTCTTCCTAGAGGGAGTATGGTGGGATAGAATAAGCATTCTTTGGGCTTCAGGGTTTAATTCTGCCTCCTCAACTTATCTGGTAGTCTACAAATCATTTAATACCTCTAGACCTCAGTTTCCCCCTCTAAAGAATGAAGATAATGATACATAACTTATACTGGAGATTAAATAAGATAACGCATCACTGTTTTCCCGGTGAAGAAATTCACAGGGAATTTTAGCCACTGTTTTCGGATGCCCATGCCATGTCCCACTATCCTGCTCTCCATTCATGACATTTATGGATTTTTATAATATTTGCTGATTTTATTGCCTCTCTTCCCCAGTTGTCTGTAAGCTTGGCGAAAGAAGAAGCTGTCGTTCCTGATATGTAAAATATATGGAAGAGATAATAATTTAAAAATAACAAAATTGTTAAATAAGTGAGGAGTAGTCAGAAAGATAAGAGGAAAATAAGGACAAAAGTGTTTCACAAAACTCAACTGACAAGTGTTTTTCAACAAGGGATCATTAAACAGTGTCAGATGCTAGGAGAGGTTGGGGAAACTAAGGACTGAAATGTATGCATGGAATTTGTTTAGCTGCTAAGTTGTGTCCAGCTCTTTTGCAACCCCATGAACTATAGCCTGCCAGGCTCCTCTGACCGTGGGATTTCCCAGACAAAAGTACTGGAGGGGGTCGCCATCATGGGGTTTGGGTGATTTAATGATGTGGGGGATCCGGGAGCAGACTGCAGAGAGAAAAAGAAGGACAGGGAGATGGAAATGGGGGTAGCAAGTGAACGTCCTTTTTAAAAGGCTTCTTTCACAGCGGAAGAGCAAAAGGTGGGAGCTGGAAGAACAGAGCACCTAGAAATGGTGTATGTGTGTGTAAGATGGTAACTCTGGGTGGTATGCCTGTGTGTGTGTGTATGACAATGTGTGTGAACCTGTGTCTGTCTATCCATATGTGTGGCTATGTCTGTATGTATCTGTGTGTATATCTTGGTCTGTGTGTCTCTCTGGGAGTGTTGTAAGGGTGTGTGTGTGTGTGTGTGTGTGTGTGTGTGTGTGTGTGGGAGAGACACAATTTAAGGTGGAAGAGACTTGAGCATATTCCCAAGTTGAGGAGAAGGAGTGGAGGGGAAAGGGTCTCAAAGAAAAGAGTCCTGTTAACCCTCAGGACCTCGTGTATATCATCTCCCTAATTACTGTCCTTATCTGTCCTGTTCCTTGCCCTCTTCCTTTATATGCCCTTTCATTGGTATGAAAGTGAAAGTGTTAGTCACTCAGTTGTGTCTGACTCTGACACCCAAAGGACTATAGCCCACCAGGCTCCTCTGTCCAAGGGATTCTCCAGGCAAGAATAATGCAGTGGTTTGCCATTTCCTTCTCTGATCTTGCAAACCCAGGGATCGAACCCAGCTCTCTTGCATTGCAGACAGATTCTTTACCATCTGAGCCAACAGGGAAGCCCTCCAGTTGGTATGGATCTGGAAAAATATTTCATTGTTAGGAAAAACATTTGAGTGTCATAAGGACAATGAATCATGGTGTCCATTTTTCCTTATAAAACTCTTTTTTGTACTATTGTGTAGACAGAACCTAAGAGAAAAAATAACAAGTGATACATTCATTTCATGGAAGTAAAAGCACATTCTAGATACACTATTCATAAATTTAGAATCACTCAACTAAAAATATATGCAATAATAATACTAAAGTCTCTGTTTCATTTGAAACTTTTGATATTTGCTCATTTGAAAGGACATTGGTGGGCGAGGATGTGGAATCCATATTACACAGAATACAAGTAAATGAATCAGCCACTGTTTGCAATTTGTCACTGTCTACATTCCTCAGTGGTATGGAGACTTAAACCAAAAGAGTTTATATATTGTCAGAACACTGGACAAGAGGGAAAACTGTAGAGCAGTGCTTTTTAGAAAAGAATATTTTTGCTTTGAAAAATACCATCATACACAGGAAAGGGAAGAATTTTAATCTGGTTTTTCATTGCGGATCCTTTTGCAATAGAGGAAATATTTCTGAAGGAAAATACTTTTATGAAGTAATCTTGAAAATGTCATTTTTTCCTTAGCTGCTTCATTTTTGTATGACATTTCCAGAAGTCACAGAGTATCACTTCTGTCATGCTTGATTAGATACAGTGGTTACAAAAGCCCACCCAGGAAAGATCAGAGTTTGAAAACTGCAGTTTGAATGAAGAAGATATATGCATGTAAAACATTCAAAAGGTACAAATGAAACAGAGTGAGAGGTAAGCCTTCTCTTCTGATCCCCAGTCACCAAGTTCCCACCCTGGAGGTAACCACTGTTACAGTCTCTTGTGGGTTTTTCTGGAGTTATTCTTTGCATTTGTACTTGTACATATTTATGTGTTCCCCAGATATTCATGACCCAGATAACCATGATGGTGTGATCACTCACCTAGAGCCAGACATCCTGGAATGTGAAGTCAAGTGGGCCTTAGGAAGCATCACCATGAACAAAGCTAGTGGAGGTGATGAAATTCCAGGTGAGCTATTTCAAATCCTGAAAGATGATGCTGTGAAAGTGCTGCACTCAATATGCCAGCAAATTTGGAAAACTCAGCAGTGGCCACAGGACTGGAAAAGGTCAGTTTTCATTCCAATCCCAAAGAAAGGCAATGCCAAAGAATTCTCAAACTACCACACAATTGCACTCATCTCACATGCTAGTAAAGTAATGCTCAAAATTCTCCAAGCCAGGCTTCAGCAATACAAGAACTGTGAACTTCCAGATGTTCAAGCTGGTTTTAGAAAAGGCAGAGGAACCAGAGATCAAATTGCCAACATCTGCTGGATCATGGAAAAAGCAAGAGAGTTCCAGAAAAGCATCTATTTCTGCTTTATTGACCATGCCAAAGCCTTTGACTGTGTGGATCACAATCAAGTGTGAAAAATTCTGAAAGAGATGGGAATACCAGACCACCTGACCTGCCTCTTGAGAAACCTGTACGCAGGTCAGGAAGGAACAGTTAAAACTGGACATGGAATGACAGACTGGTTCCAAATAGGAAAAGAAGTATGTCAAGGCTGTATATTGTCACCCTGCTTATTTAACTTATATGTAGAGTACATCATGAGAAATGCTGGGCTGGATGAAGCACAAGCTGGAATCAAGACTGCAGTCAGAAATATCAATAACCTCAGATATGTGGATGATACCACCCTTGAATCCCATGGATGGATGGAAGAGCCAGGTAGGCTATACTCCATGGGGTCCCAAAGAGTCGGACATGACTGAAAAACTTCATATATGGCAGAAAGTGAAGAACTAAAGGGCCTCTTGATGAAAGTGAAAGAAGAGAGTGAAAAAGTTGGCTAAAAGCTCAACATTCACAAAATGAAGATCATGGCATCCGGTCCCATCACTTCATGGCAAATAGATGGGGAAACAGTGGCTGACTTTATTTTTCTGGGGTCCAAAATCACTACAGATGGTGATTGCAGCCATGAAATTAAAAGATGCCTACTCCTTGAAAGGAAAGTTATGACCCACCTAGACAGCATATTAAAAAGCAGAGACATCACTTTGTCAACAAAGGTCTATCTAGTCAAGGCTATGGTTTTTCTAGTGGTCATGTATGGATGTGAGAGTTGGACTATGAAGAAAGCTGAATGCCAAATTTGTGCTTTTGAACTGTGGCATTGGAGAAGACTCTTAAGAGTCCCTTGGACTGCAAGGAGATCCAAGCAGTCCATCCTAAAGATCAGTCTTGGATGTTCATTGGAAGGACTGATGTTGAAGCTGAAACTCTAATACTTTGGCCACCTGATGCGAAGAGCTGACTCGTTTGAAAAGATCCTGATGCTGGGAAAGATTGAGAGCAGGAGGAGAAGGGGATGACAGAGGATGAGATGGTTGGATGGCATCACCGACTCAATGGACATGGCTTTGGGTGGACTCCGGGAGTTGGTGATGGACAGGGAGGCCTGGCGTGCTGCGGTTCATGGGATTGCAAAGAGTCAGACATGACTGAGTGACTGAACTGAACTGAACTGAACTGAACTCCGTTAGCAGCAGACTATATATGGTATCATCTGCTCTACATTTTTTCTGAGTGGTTCTTGAATTTAGAAGTATGTGAAAAATAATATTGGACATCCTTAGCCATCAGAAGCCCATGAGTCACTCCCTTCCCTTCCATGCACTACTAGGCATGGAGGCTTCTATTTCAGACTTGGGCAACAGAGAAGAGAAGGAAGGAATCTAGGGGTGTTGGTATCTGTGGTTAGTGGGAAGTTAAGGATGGGAATTATTATTATTTTATAACTTTAGTTTGGGTTATACACTCAAGGTCAGAAAAGTAGCATTCACAAAAATAATGGCACTATTTTTTTTTTTTAGAAGTGACTAGAGAAAAGATTTATGGGATGAAGGAGATGGCCAAAAGTTAATTTCTGGACCAAATGTGGCATTCAGTTGGAGAAGAGGCCATTCCCCTTCCCTCCCCACTTTAGAAACAAGCAAGGATCTGACACCCCTCAAATCTGCAGGCAGAGAATGTGGAAAATTATAAACCAGGGTAGGAAAGGAAGGGAAAACCAGATACCACGCAGTTACAGACTGGCTTGTGGGTATGTGAGTAGCATCCTTTTGGTGAACTCCCTGAAATAACTTGGGAACACTTGGACATGCACAAATTACTAGTCATCCAACCAGCTGGAACACTTACCATCATAATTTGGGCATAAAAATAGTCTTCAAATTTATTTTATACTCCCAATCTGGTGAGGTCTGGAAAACTTGGGTTATATGTAAAAATGGAAAATACCAAATATACAACATAGGCAGGATGTAACAGGATGGTGGGATGGAAGTTTTGCTGCAAAACAACAGGTACCTATTCTAAATTGAGGTGCCGGAATGAGATTAAAAAGTAAGAGACTGAGAACTAGTAGACAATCCTTAACATTCCTCATCCTTACCGGGACAATAAAATGGTAGAGGAGATTGAAGTGTAACTTCTCAGGAGAATTTCTTTTGAGAGCTCTACTAACAGCCCAGGCCCTCTACAAGGGCAAGTTCTGAGAGATGCCTGTCCCTTTCCTTAAGCCAGATCTATAACTGAACCACCAGGAGAGTTCACTATACGTCCTCCAAGGTTGAAGGACACAGTGGACTTGTATCTGACTCTCTGCTGAGAAATCTTCGGGATGATAGTTTGGCTGGGTATGTGTGACAGGCAAGCTGAAGGACCCACCAGCCACCCTGGAGAGTTCACTGGGGCTATTGAGTGGTGAGCACCTCCCTTGGGTGTGATGTGGACCATTGGTGAGAAAACTTGGCCTTGGAGGCATCCTAAGTCCTTTCCAAAAGGGTTACAGAGAAGTTGGAGGGCGGTATTGCTAGATTGCTAGGGGCTATGACTCATTGGAGAAGACTATGATGCTGGGAGGGATTGGGGGCAAGAGGAGAAGGGGACGACAGAGGATGAGATGGCTGGATGGCATCACTGACTCGATGAATATGAGTCTGAGTGACCGCCGGGAGTTGGTAATGGACAGGGAGGCCTGGCGTGCTGCAGTTCATGGGGTCGCAAAGAGTCGGACACGACTGAGCGACTGATCTGATCTGATGAAGAACATTATGCTCCAGGTAGCACAGAGCATTCACACTCATAGAACTCTTGCTCAAGTCTCCTCTTCTCTCCAGCTCCAACCCTAGAAGGGTCAGGGGTCACCCTTGGACCAGCAAAGTGGGAGGAAGAATAGAAATTCTGGGTAAAAAGAGAGAAGAATCTGACCAGATTCTGGGGGTGGGGAGAGACATAAACTTTTAACCACTTTCTGAATTTTGATTGCTACATTTTAACTGAAGTGGGGCCATTTAGTTAACTAACAACTGTAGTGACCAAACATTTCCATTTCCATACAGGGGCAGAGGATGACTAGCTCTTTTACATGTATGAGAGCAGTGTTCTAACATGTCATCCCATAAAATATGCTTGTGTCATATAACTGTTACCTGGAGATCAAGGAGAAAGAAAATAGAAAAAACCCTTGACTTCTCCAGCATTTTCTTTATTTCCCAGAGGTTCTTCAGTTTTTACTTTATACTGATGGATTTCTTTCTTTCAAGTGCACTAGTATTTTCCTGTCAACCGTCTCCAGATCGTTTCTTTCCTGCTTTTATTCCCCCAGGGTTTCTTCTATTATCTTAGGTCACTGACTTCACCATCAGATCTGCTCTTCTCAGAGGACTGACTTGCTTGCTGACCCTGTGGTGGCAATAGTTCTCATTCCAGCATCTCTTTCCCCTTCAAAAAGTACAGACCCTTAGGAGGGAAGAGCCCAAGGATATAGTTCTCCAGCCCCTGTGGGTACCTAAGAGACAGGATCTCTGCTCTCTGCTAGTGACAAGTCATCTCATAATTCATTCGCGTTAAATGCCTACTTGTGAAAACAAATTCTCCTTAGTCAATTGCATCTAATAGCAATTGCTATCACTCTTTTGAACAATTAAAATCAGGCCATCAGTTTGGGAGACTTTAAGGCTCCAGATTATGAACACGTGCAGAGTTAAAAACACTAGGCCATTGGCCCTGGAGGCAGAGAATCGCGTTTTCTGTCTCCAAGTGTAATAAGTATCTGTGCAGACTTAAGATGACTACTTTACCTCTCTATTAAGTGAGATAATAAGCACAACATTTTGAGCAAATACTAGTATTAAATAAACATTTGCCAAGTATTAACTGTAATCCTAACTCATTAATCCCAAATTTACTTTTCTCTTATATTCCCAGGCCTTTACATACTTCTTTCTTGTTAGTTTCTTTCTTTCTTTTTTGGTCAATTGCATTTTGATTTACGTGGGTTTTTCTTTCTAGGCCAGGGTCTTTCTCTTAATGATCTGTACAAAAAGTTTAAATAACTTGCAAATAATGACCTAGAAAACTGTAAACTTGCTACACATAGGATTAAGCTCCCTCCCAATCTACCTTAATGCTAAAGCTCTACAATGGAAAAGAACATGAATTACAGACTATTAGATCAGTAAGATTCCTTAACGCTACCGCTCCCTCATTTCACACCTTTGGTTGATATTTCCCAATTATTCCCCTTTCTTGGGCTTCCCTTGTGGCTCAGCTGGTAAAGAATCCACCTGCAATGCGGGAGACCTGGGTTTGAACCTGGGGAGATCCCCTGGAGAAGGGAAAGGCTACCCACTCCAGTATTCTGAGCTAGAGAATTCCATGAACTGTATAATCCATGGGGTTGCAAAGAGTCGGACATGACTGAGATACCTTCACTTTCACCTTCACCCCTTTCTTACTGGTTTACCTCTGAGCACATGGAGAGGTTTAAAAATACTTGGTGACATGCCAGCTGCTTTGGACTCTTATTTCTAAGCCTTCTTTGATACTGGAATCCTCAGTATCATTCCTTCTCAAACCCATGCAAACCTAGAATTTCTTTGGTTCCTGGAAAGATTCTACATTTCTCTTCATTTCAGGTAGACTCAGGATCCCAATCATTATTGATGATTTTGCTCCTGGTAATGGGTGGAGAAAGGAAAAGCATCTGAAAGAAGAGTTTGTCCCCAAGAGGACTTCACTGTGGGATGTTCAGTGGATGGAAGGAAGAAGGTAGACCATAAAGGATTCAAAAACAGACATCAGACCAAAGATGTGAGCAGGTACAGAACTCATCAAACTTTCTGAATGCTAGCTGTTTTCTAGAATCACTTTGTCAGTTACTTTGCCTTATGATGTTGAAGTATAATTTCTTATAAAGCAAAAATAGGTCTGTGGGATTTCTAAACCCTTTGAAATAGTAATTACTTTTTGTGGGATCTATCTCAAGGCAGGGGGTTCAGGTTGGTTGCTTGATAATGGATGCAAATACTTCATCACTTTGATGAGAAGCTGTCATAGAAATTGTAGACAGATGGGGGAAATCTTTATAATGTTTTTCTGCATTAATCAAGGGTGCTGTGCCTTTCTTAGCTCATGGTTTAAGTTTAAATTCTACTTTGGAGAAAGAATGGTAAATTTAACGAATATAAATTAAATTAATGATAATAAGAGTTAAAAATTCTCATTCTCTGTAGTTTATTCAAGAATCAAATAGTCTTAAAAAGAAGTAAAAAGTATTCAGATTGGTAGGGAAGAGGTAAAATTGTCATTATATGCATATGACATGATACTGCATATAGAAAACCGTAAAGACGCCACACAAAAACTACTTAGAGCTGATAAATTCAGCAAGGTAGCAGGATACAAGATTAACATAAATAGGTTGCATTTATTTACACTAACAATGCAATATCAGAAAAGAAATGTTAAAGAGTCTCCTTTTAAAATTGCATCAAAGCAAACAAAATACTTAGGAATAAACCTGATCAATGAGGTGAAAGACTTATATGCAGACAATTATAAAACATTAATAAAGGCAATTAAAGATGATTTAAAGAAATGCAAAGAAATCCAATGTCTTTGGATTAGAAGAATTAATACAGTTAAAATGCCATATTACCCAAAACAATCCACAGATTTAATGCAATCACTATCAAATCACCTACAACATTTTCCACAGAACTAGAACAAATAATCCTAAAATTTATATGGAAGAATAAAGACCCAGAATTGCCAAAGAAATCCTTAGAAAAAAGAACAAAGCAGGAAGCATAACCTTCCCAGACTTCTAATAATACTCCAAAGCTACAGTAATCAAAACAATGAGGTACTGGCACAAAAACAGGCATATGGATCAATGGGACAGACTAGAGAGCCCAGAAACAAATCCATACACCTACAGTCAATTAATCTTCAACAGAGGAGGCAAAGATATATAATGGGAAAAAGACAGTGTCTTCAGAAAGTGGTGTTGGAAAAGCTGGACAGCCACATGTAAACCAATGAAGTTAGAACACACCCTCACACCATACACAAAATAAACTTAAAATGGCTTAGAGACCTAAATATATGGCATGGCACCATAAAAGTACTAGAAAAGAACATAGGCAAAATATTCTCTGACATAAATCACACCAATGTTTTCTTAGGTCAGTCTGTCGTGGCAATAGAAATAAAAGCAAACATAAACAAATGGGACCTAATGAACCATATAAGCTTTTGAATAATAAAGAAAAACATAGACAAAATGAGAAGATAACCTTATGAACTAGGAGAAAATATTTGCAAATTATGCGACTGATAAGGGCTTAATTTCCAAAATTTACAAACAACTCATACAGTTTAATAATAAAAAAACAAACAACCCAGTCAAATAAGGGGCAGAAGACCTAAATAGACATTTCTCCAAAGAAGACATACACACGGCCAATAGGCACAGGAAAAGATGCTCATCATCACTAGTTTTTAGAGAAACGCAAATCAAAACTGCAGTGAAGTACCACTCACACAGGTCAGAATGGCCATCATTAAAAAGTCCACAAATAACAAATGCTGGAGAAGCTGTGGAGAAAAGGAAGCCCTCTTCCACTGTTGGTGGGAATGTAAACTGGCACAGCCGCTGTGGAAAACAGTGTGAAGACTCCTCAAGAAAGCTAAAAGTAGAGTTGCCATATGATCTAGCAATCCCACTCCTGGGCATAAACCCAGACAAACTATAATTCGAACAGATACATGCACTTCCACGCTCATAGCAACACTATTTACAATAGCCAAGACATAGAAGCAACCTAAATGTCCATCAACAGAAGACTGGATAAAGAAGATGTGGTCCATACATACAATGGAATATTAGCCATAAAAAATTAAACAACGTGCCATTTGCAGCAACGTGAATGGACCTAGGGTCTTCCTAGGTGGCGCTAGTGGTAAAGAACTCACCTGCCAAAGCAGGGGAGGTAAGAGACCTTCTCCTTTGAGCCCTGGGTCAGGAAGATCCCCTGGAGGAGGACATGGCAATCCATCCCAATATTTTGTTGCCTGGAGAATCCCATGGTCAGAGGAGCCTGACAGTTTACAGTCCATAGGGTTGCAAAGAGTCAGACATGACTGAAGGGACTTAGCACGCACGCATGAATGGACATAGAGACTATCACTTTAAGTGAAGTTAGAAAGACAGATACCATATGGTATCATTTATATGTGAAATCTAAAGATGGAGCAAAAGAACTTCTCTATGAAACAGAACAAATTCACAGATATAGAGGGGAGGGAGATGGGAGAGGGATGTTTAGGATCAGTAGATGCAAACTATTATATTTGTATGATATTTGAATGGATAAACAACAAAGTCTATAGCACAGGGAAACTATATTCAATATCCTGTGATAAACTATATGAGAAGAATATGAAAAAGAATATATTATATATATATATATATGTTATATATATATAACTGAATCACTTTGTTGTATAGCAAAATAAACAACATTGTAAGTCAACTGTACATCAAAAAAATAAATATTTTTAAAAAGAATCAAACAGTCTCAGATTAACCTACTTGCAATTTTTGTAATTATTTTTCATCTGCCACACTATCCACAGCAAGAAGATGCATCAACCTGTAAAGATGACATTCTTGTCATCGACTCTTTCCTTCTACTTTCCAGAATATGTCCAGTTCCAAGTCTGTTTACTCAAGCAAGCATATGAAAGAATGAGAATTTCTATGGTGTTTTAAAAACTGGTATTTGTGGCAAAAATCATTTCCTTTGTTCAAACCCCAAAAATGAGAGTCTAGAGAAAATTTTCCTCTGTCATGGCAGCCTCCTAAGGGATCTTGGGAGGTGAGGGTGACCTCAGAGGTACCCCTCTTGGCTTCCCATCCTCCCCTATCACAGAAGGACATGTGATTTCTGTGTAGACTCATGTAAGCTGAGGTTCAAGCCTCTCTTACATAGATACCCTCAAGGAGTAGTTGCTACCTGGCATCCTGCTTAGTAAGCAAGCTAGACAGAAAGTCATTTCAGGATAAAAGGATACATAGGTTAAAGAAATTTTAGTGGAATTGGACTTTATCTCCATTTACTAGTGCTTTTTATGTTGTTTATAACTTTATGATAACTTGTAATTAAATATGATCCATTCCTTTATCTTGACTCCAGTATCATGACCAGCTCAATGCTTTGAATTCTCATATCTCCTTTCAAATTTTCTCATATATTATCACTGGGATTTGTGATCTGTGCTTCTTATAATTTTAACCAAGTTTAATTTAATATTAAGTTGGTAATATTAACTTCCACACACTCTATACCAGGTCAACCTTCAAGATTCAAATGAAGAGTTAAACGTGCTTTCAATACAAGCAAAACCAAGTTCCAAATTTCACAGTTTTCAGTAGTTTACACAACCAAGCCAATCTTTTTCTCTGTGTAAATTTTTTCTTATAAGCCTTGATACTAATGACAATTAACTGGCAGACTAGTTTACATTTGAAAATACTGCTTCTCTCTTTCTGTCAGAGGATCACCTACTGAAGCAGGAATGTGAATCCCATAAATGGCCAAAGCAATTCTGACCACAGCTAAGGGGCACTTGTAACCCAACACCATAATGTAGCCAACAACACAGTAGAATGCCACATTTCTTGTGGTAAATTAAAAAAAAAATGTTGATGGTCATTTTAAATGCTATTTATGAAGTAAGGCATCCAACAGGTAGTGAGACAATATTTTTTGAATATTCTTTGGTGTTTTCCCTTGTTAAAATATATACAGTTCTGGAAGAAATGCATTGTAGTGTGGCTAATATTATGACATATTTCATGGCCACATGAATCATTCTAAGAACTCTGGGCATCGTTCTTAATCAACATGGGCTATATAATAAAGTATCAAACATTGGGTACCTTAAACAACAAATTTATTTTCTAATAATCTGGAGCCTGAAAGCCCAAGATCAGGGTGCTAGAATGGTTGGGTTCTAGTGGAACCTCACTTCCTGGTTTGTAGATGACTGCCCCATGTGCTGATGAGAGTAAGAGGGCAAACTCTCTGCTATCTTTGTGTGTGAGGAATCTGTCACATCCTGAAGACCCCATCCTCATGATGCCATCTAGCCTAATGACCTCCAAAGGCTCCATCTTCAAATACTATCACATTGAGGGTAGGGCTTCTGCATATAAATTGGGGGTGGGGCACAAATATTTGATCTACAACAGCCCCCTATCTCATTTTCCTATAACTCCCAGAACTATGTCGTTAATATTAGAAGTGGACTAAGGAGAATTTGCTGGCATATTGAGTGCAGCACTTTCACAGCATCATCTTTCAGGATTTGGAGTAGCTCAGCTGGAATTCCATCACCTCCACTAGCTTTGTTCATAGTGATGCTTTCTAAGGCCCACTTGACTTCACATTACAGGATGTCTGGCTCTAGGTCAGTGATCACGCCATCGTGATTATCTGGGTCATGAAGATCTTTTTTTGTACAGTTCTTCTGTGTATTCTTGCCACCTCTTCTTAATATCTTCTGCTTCTGTTACGTCCATACCATTTCTGTCCTTTATCGAGCCCATCTTTGCATGAAATGTTCCTTTGGTATCTCTGATTTTCTTGAAGATCTGAAGGAGAATTTGACTGTGTGGATCACAATAAACTGTGGAAAATTCTGAAAGAGATGGGAATATCAGATCACCTGACCTGCCTCTTGAGAAACCAATATGCAGGTCAGGAAGCAACAGTTAGAGCTGGACATGGAACAACAGACTGGTTCCAAATAGGAAAAGGAGTACACCAAGGCTGTATATTGTCACCCTGCATATTTAACTTATATGCAGAGTACATCATGAAAAATGCTGGGCTGGAAGAAGCACAAGCTGGAATCAAGACTGCCAGGAGAAATGTCAATAACCTTAGATATGCAGATGACACCACCCTTATGGCAGAAAGTGAAGAGGAACTAAAAAACTTCTTGATGAAAGTGAAAGAGGAGAGTGAAAAAGGTGGCTTAAAGCTCAACATTCAGAAAACTATGATCATGGCATCCAATCCCATCACTTCACGTGAAATAGATGGGAAAACAGTGGAAACAGTGTTAGACTTTATTTTGGGGGGCTCCAAAATCACTGCAGATGGTGATTGCAGCCATGAAATTAAAAGACGCTTACTCCTTGGAAGGAAAGTTATGACCAGCCTAGATAGCATATTCAAAAGCAGAGACATTACTTTACCAACAAAGGTTCGCCTAGTCAAGGCTATGGTCTTTCCTGTGGTCATGTGTGGATGTGAGAGCTGGACTGTGAAGAAGGCTGAGCGCCGAAGAATTGATGCTTTTGAACTGTGGTGTTGGAGAAGACTCTTGAGAGTCCCTTGGACTGCAAGAAGATCCAACCAGTCCATTCTGAAGGAGATCAATCCTGGAATTTCTTTGGAAGGAATGATGCTGAAGCTGAAACTCCAGTATTTTGGCCACCTCATGCGAAGAGTTGACTCATTGGAGAAGACTCTGATGCTGGGAGGGATTGAGGGCAGGAGGAGAAGGGGACGACAGAGGATGAGATGGCTGGATGGCATCACTGACTTGATGGGTGTGAGTCTGAGTGACTTCCGGGAGCTGGTGATGGACAGGGAGGCCTGGCGTGCTGCGGTTCATGGGGTCGTGAAGAGTCGGACACGACTGAGCGACTGATCTGATCTGATCTGATCTGAGGAAGCTAGACCTGAATAAAATTTTATTCATACTTTGGGGTTGTTGCTATTTTCCATTTTTAAAATTTGCAATTTTATGAAAATTTTAGTTCAGTTCAGTCACTCAGTTGTGTCCGACTCTGCGACCCCATGGACTGCAGTATGCCAGGCCTCCCTGTCCATCGTCATCTCCCAGAGTTTACTCAAACTCATGTCCATTGAGTCGGTGATGCCATCCAACCATCTCTTCCTTTGTCATCCCCTTGTCCTCCTGCCTTCAATCTTTCCCAGCATCAGGGTCTTTTCCAATGAGTCAGTTCTTCACATGAGGTGGCCAATACATTGGAGTTTCAGCTTCAGCATCAGTCCTTCCAGTGAATATTCAGGACTGATTTCCTTTAGGACGGACTGGTTGAAAATTTGGAAACACACATATAAAGTCAAACAAGACATGTTGAAAGCAAGCAGTGTACTTCTTCCTCTTTCCCCTACCCTGATATTGCATGCTAATGATGCAAACCCAAGTGCCTATCTGACAATAGGAGTGGCTGCTTATTAAATTATAGAGCTATAGCCACTGAAATAAAGACAAGAGTCGTTTGGTCTAATTCCATCCGCTGGAGACAGGAATGGCAACCCACTCTAGTATTCCTGCCTGGAGAATTCCATGGACAGAGGAGCCTGGTGGGCTACAGTCCATGGGGTCTTAAAGAATCAGACATGACCAAGTAACTAACATTTTCTTCACTTTTACTTCACTTTCTCTAAGTAGGTCATTAATGAAACTATCCCAGACTAATAATTTTCCCTTCAGCTTTTTCTTAGCTTTTCATGTAATTTCTAAAATCTTCTCTACTTTCTTTTGTAGCATTTAATTACCTGTATGGAAAAAAGGAAGGTCAAAAAAGTAATTGTCAAGATACTGTATTTGTAAAATCCATGGTAGGTAGATTCAGCAAAAGACACCTAACTAGACTTCCAGTTACTCATTAGAATTGAGGAATTTCTCATTTCTATTAATTGTTATTAAAACCCCTGGCCTACATGCATAATTTAGTCATCAATGCCCATACCACCCATTGAGAAGCCCAGTTCCAGACAGACACCCCCTTTTCTGTTTTGAATAACAGTAAACTTCGGAGAATGAATGGAACATATGATATGAAGGGCTCAGTCTGTGAATCAGAACTTCAGGAAATTGCAGTGAATTATCTGGCAATCAAACGTATCCCATTGATAGTGTCTGAATCCAGATCAGCCTCAAGCCTTTGCTTTAGAATTGGCAAAATAGCCCCTGGAAGCCTGAGCAGTTTTGTTCTAGGGCTGTGGTTCCCACCTACTGCCTTCCTCTATAATCCTCTCTCAATGGGAGGTGGTATCAGAAATGCCACTTCCGCTAGCAGGCATTAGAAAGCAATAGAGTTCACCATGTTTATCCTGTGTCTTCTGAAACCAAGGGTCTCCTATTCTAAGATATTCAAACAAAATTCAAAACAGTGGCCTTGGAGCAGAATTTCAAGGGAGGCCCCTACAAAGCCCGCCAACTCCATGGTTTCCAGTAAAAGGAACTCCTGCTTCAGTCTTTTGAAACCTGGTTCAAGTAAAATACCATTCTCATACCAGAATTTGAATCACATTTCCTCTGTCCACACAGCTTCTATAGTCTTGCCAGAGAGAGCATTTACCCCTCTACTTCCTGATTAAAAAAAAAAAAAAAAAACCTGGCTGGCCTATTTTTAATATGCTAATTATCTCCATCTGTAAGTGCCTCCTAGCCTCTTTAGCTTTTCTTGGCCCAACCTCAAATCCCAACATCTCTTCCAAGGGAAAAAAAATGGGTATCCGCCTACAAACAGGAGCCAAAGTGCATAAAGAGAGAATTGAAGCCTTCCATAACCAAACATAAATATGGTGCAAATTGGCAATCAGAATTTTAACACTAAATCTCTTTAAAGATAATAAACCTTAAATTAACTTACTTCTTTTTCACTTTGTTTTTGTGATGAATAGTGCCCAGGATATTTAAATCATGGAGATTTTTTATACACTTTCCCATATATATAAGAAAGTCAGGATCAAATCCACTTAAGTGAAGCAATGGCTGCCATTTTGTCGAATCTCTGCTTTCTGCGGACCATGACTGTTTTGTCCTTGAACCATATGTTTAGCTATAAAAATTACACGGGCTACCACATGAAACTTCATACTGTGTGATGAGGGAAATAATAATATCTTTGAGAAATGAACTACACTTTCAAAATAATATGTTTCCTTTGGCCTCTTGGAATTTGTTTGTAAAACTGAGAGAGGAGGAATTAAAGCAAAGCTCTACCATTTTTAGCAGATGTATCATTTCATGCTTTGTGTTTGGGTAGGAAGTGGATAGACTGAGGTCAGAATTCATATAATTTCCTTACAGATGTGTAAGGACAATCTTTTTTTTTTTTTTTTAAGTCTTTTTAACCATTGCATGGACAGTATGCTTCTGTTTTCCTATAAATATTTTAGAAATAAAATAACATATTTTATTTCTTTGTTTTAACTGTTAGAAAATTGAAGGTCCATGAAAGTATTCAAAAGTCTGCCACACCTTACCATCTTCACTGTCCCAACCAAAGACTGGTTTTGTCAATTAGCCAGAACAAACTCTTGGTGGCAGATGCTACTGGCTGGAAGAAAAGAGCCAAACAAAAATAGAAAATAGAGCTCACAGTGATAAAGACTCCCTCTTTGACTAAACTTTAGTCATGGTCCTCTGAGCCCTTTTCCCCACTAGGCCTCTGCCTTGGTCCACCTTTGGCTGGAATCCTGATAAGCCAGAATCCCTCTCCTCTTGAAATCTCCTCTTAGTAATTTTCTATTTACAGCCCTTCCCACTCTGGTTATAAATCCCACTGTTTCTGCTGTATTCAGAGTTGAGATCAATCTCTCTCCCTATTGCAATAGTTTGGCATAAAGTCTTCTTTATTGTTTTTCACAAGTGTCATGATAATTTTTATTTAACAATGGAAATGAGAAGTTACGACTTAGACAAGTCACTAAGCTTCTCCAAAGTTCACTTTCACCTCTTAAAGAGACAAGACTTAGTAGTTCTCAAGTTTCCCTACAAGCTAGAACCCTAAGTGGCTCACAGTAAATATGACTTTGATTGAGGTCTCATGGTTTACATTAATAATTTAAGCAAATTTTGCATCCTATCTACTTTAACATAAAAACATGGCTTTAAATAATTGTAGAGTAAATCCAAGTTTATTTTGTCCCTAGAGAGTTCTCTGGTACACCACTGGGACCACAACTTGAAAAGCCTGGCATGAAATACATGCTGTGTAACGGTGGAAAATGAAACACAACTACATGCAATACTCTCTTTTAAAAATATTGTTCACTTTCCAAATGCTGGAGACAGTGTGTGATGTGGAGAAAAGGGAACTCTCCTACATTGCTGGTAGGAATGTAAATTGGTATAGCTACTATGGAAAACAGTGTGTGCTAAATCACTTCAGTCATGTTCAATCCTTTATGAACCTATGAACTGTAGCCCAGGCTCCTCTGTCTGTGACATTCTTCAGGCAAGAATACTGGAGTCGGTTGCCATGCCTTCCTTCAAGGGATCTTCCAGTTCAGGGATCAAACCTGCATCTCTTATGTCTCCTGTATTGTCAGGCAGGTTCTTTGCCACTAGTACCACTTGGGAAATCCTGGAAAACAGTATGGATGTTTCTTTAAAAACTAAAAATAGAGTTGCCATTATCTATCAATCCCATTCCTGGGCATATATATGAACAAAACTATAATTTGGAAAGATACATACACCCCAGTGTCCACTGAAGCACTGTTTACAACAGTCAAGACATGGTAACAACCTAAATAGCCATCAACAGATGAATCGATAAGGAAGATTGGTACATATATACAACGGAATACTGCTGCTGCTGCTAAGTCGCTTCAGTCGTGTCCGACTGTGTGTGACCCCAGAGACGGCAGCCCACCAGGCTCCCCCGTCCCTGGGATTCTCCAGGCAAGAACACTGGAGTGGGTTGCCATTTCCTTCTCCAATGCATGAAAGTGAAAAGTGAAAGTGAAGTCGTTCAGTCGTGTCCGACTCCTAGCAGCCCCATGGACTGCAGGCTCCTCCATCCATGGGATTTTCCAGGCAAGAGTACTGGAATGGGGCGCCATCGCCTTCTCCGCAATGGAATACTACTCAACCATAAAAAGAATGAAATACTTTCATTGGCAGCAACATGGATGGACCTAGAGATTATCATGCTAAGTGAGGTAAGTCAGAAAGAGAAAAACAAATACTATATGATATCACTTATATGTAGAATCTAAACTATGACACAAATGAACTTATCTATGAAGCAGAAGCAGATGCACAGACATACAGAACAAACATGTGGTTACCTGAGGGAGCAGTGGGGAGAGAGGGATCGGGAGTTTGGGATTGGCAGATGGAAACTAGTATATATGGAATAAATATACAAAGTCATACTACATATCACAGGAAGCTGTATTCAATATCCCATGATAAACCATAATGGAAGAGAATATGAAAAAGAAAGTATATGTGGCTTCCCTAGTGGCTCAGAGGGTGAATCATCTGCCTGCAATTTGGGAAACTTGGGTTCGATCCCTGGGTGCGGAAGATCCCCTGGAGAAGGAAATGGCAACCCACTCCAGTACCCTCGCCTGGAAAATTCCATGGACAGAGGAACCTGGTAGGCTATAGTCCATGGGATCGCAAAGAGTCATGCACTACTGAGCAACTTCACTTCTGAATCAATTTACTGTACACCAGAAACTAACACACCATTGTAACTCAACTGTACTTCAATACATTTTTTTAAAATGCTATTCACTTTTAATTACATAAGTAATGCATGAATATATACTACTGTGAAAGCTCAAATAATACAGAGTAGAGAGAAAAAATTTATTTGATCTTTACTCCATGACTTTCCCAGAGATAACAACTGTGAACAATTTGGTGAGTAGCACTTTATATATTTTTAAATTAACAATATACGTTTATACCATTTACATTCTTTTGTTAATAGCAGTTCAAACACTTTGCTAATACAGTTTTTCACTTTTAAAATCTCTCTGAAAGCACAGTCCACTGTAAAATAGTAAAAAGTAAGATTTAGAAAGCAGTTTTTCTAAAATTTAGACTGCCTTACATTGGTTTTCAATCAAATTTCAACTAAAAATTCACTTTCAGCAGTAACACACAGATAAATTTAAGGAGCAGGGAAATATTAACCCTGGAAGAACATGCATGCTAATATTTATGTATGCTGTGATATCTAAATTTAAAAATATAAATACCACCATATCTCTGATTTTTTTGGAGATCATAATGAGAAACTTTAATGGGTCTTTTCCAAAATGAGCTCTTAACTGCCTTTGTAGTTTCCCTTTGCTCTTGGTAATAACAAATTCATTATTTCCAAGGTCAGGAAAGATCATGGAGCTAGAATCAAAGTTATGCTTAAAACTGCTGTGAAATTCTGTCCTGAGATTTTCTCTTTTCATTTTCCTTAAGGCTATATTTTAAAACATTTATTAGACTTAAAACTTGGCTACATTGCCTGGGAGATCTGGAACCTAGAGATATCAGCCACCAGAGAAGGAGGGAATAAGCACCTGGGTAAGACATCATCTGTATGAACATGAGGTCTCTGCTGGTATAAATACTGGTCTTGCCTGACAAGGTTTAGATTCAGATTCATCTTGTCATTTTTATTGTTCCTTAAATTTAGCAAGACAAACATTTCCCCTAGCTACAACCTAAATCATATTGAGCAGGTCAATTTGATTTGAGGCCATAAATAGCCGTGCAGCTATAATAGGTTTTTGCAAATTTATTGGATTATGTTTTTGTGACCCTTGAGGGCTCTTGGGCCAGTGAATTCATGTATTTGTCATCGGGTTGAAAAATTCTTTAGGAGTTTTATAATATTTTGAGGCATTTTCTTTAAGAAAAAGTTCTTTTATTATAAAGCAATACATGCTCATTGAATAACATTTCAAAATATATATAAAAAGACAATGAGTAGAAATCAACTTTAATTCTGTTTTTCAGTGATAATTCTTATTGGGAGATATTGTTGATTATCTATCCAGGTCATTTATACTTTTTTCTCATATAAAACTATAAGTGACAAAATGCCCATCCTCATGGTTAGTCTAAAATTAGCATAATTAGTACCATTATTCAGAGAAGGCAATGGCACCCCACTCCAGTACTCTTGCCTGGAAAATCCCATGGATGGAGGAGCCTGGTAGGCTATATAGTCCGTGGGGTCGCTAGGAGTTGGACACGACCGAGCGACTTCACTTTTACTTTTTCACTTTCATGCATTGGAGAAGGAAATGGCAACCCACTCCAATGTTCTTGCCTGGAGAATCCCAGGGACAGGGGAGCCTGGTGGGCTTCCATCTATGGGGTCGCACAGAGTCGGACATGACTGAAGCGACTTAGCAGCAGCAGCAGCAGTGCCATTATTATTCTTTCCATGTTTAAGCACGTGAACCCAGTTCTGATCTATGATATGCAAGGGAAGTCTTCATGGAGTTCTGGCAAGATTTTTCTCCCTGAAAAAAGGACTGAATTTTAGGGAAAGCTTCTTTTGCTAATGTCCGTTTTACATCCTTGTTTGAATATAGTCCTGTGAGTATATAAGCCTTGGAGCTGCAGCAGCTATTTTGAAGCCATGAGACAACAATATGAAGGCCAAAAGTAATTTGCTAAGAGTAACATAACAAATGGCAAAGAATCCACCTGCGATGCGGAAGACTGGGGTTTGATTCCTGGGTTGGGAAAATCCCCTGGAGGAGGGGATAGCAACCTGCTCCGGTATTCTTGCCTGGAGAATCCCCATGGACAGAGGAGCTTGGCAAGCTACAGTCCATGGGGTCTTAAAGAGTTGGACACGACTGAGTGACTAAGCACACACACAACATAACAAAAGACTAGAAAAAACTATGATCATTGGTGAGAGAGTTGAGTGGTTGAAGGAATACTGTTAGAGCTTACCTCTAGACTTTAACAATAAATATTCTTCTGTTGTAAGTAGTTATTAACTGAGTCCTGTTGATTGACCCTCACTTATTCAAACTCATACCTACTATGAGTATTTTTGATATATCTTCTTCCATGTTGATAAAATAAAATGGAGACCAGGCTTAAAGATTCCCCCAAGCGGACAAAATTACTTAAGCAACTCTTAACTTAGGTTATTTCTTATAAATGCGTCTGTTTAAAAATGAAACAATATTCATTTTCCAAAAATAGTATGAGTCACTTTTAACCAGTCCCTGCCATCTGGAAACTTCTATCGTAATAACCAATAATTATGAAGGTTAAGCAATTTCCTCATTTTCACTTTATAAGCCTTTCTGAAATGTCATGTTTCTGTACTTCATATCACTTTGGGTTTGAAGTCACCCTGTTTGCAAACTGTCTGTTCTTTGCTCAATAAAATATTCATATTAAGTAAAGCTCTCTGAATTGTCTTTCAACAATATATACTTCTTAAAATTTGAGATCACATGAAACACACTTTTTGTATCTCCTTTATCTCCCCTGAATATTATCTTAAGTCAATAAATATTCCTTAAAGATATAATTTTTAAAAAAATCTGAACTTCCCTGGCAGTGCAGTTGATAAGAATCTGCCTGCCAATGCAGGGGACATGGGTTCGATTCCTGGTCTGGGAAGATTCCACTTACTGCAGAGCAACTAAGCCAGTGTGCTGCGGCTACTGAAGCCCGAGCACCTAGAGCCAGAGCCTATGCTCTGCAACAAAAGAAGTCATTGCAATGAGAAGTCTGAGCGCTACAATAAAGAGAACACAACTCGAAAAAGCCTGAGCAAAGTAAGGAAGATCCCATGCAGCTATAAAAACAAATCTGGTCTCAATATTTCATCATATTCATGTATACTTATATTAAATCATACTTTTATTGTTGAGAAACTAGGTTGTTCCTTTTTAAATATACAAAAATTCTCAGATAAAAATTCTTGCACCTCTTTGAATATATATCACTTATATGTGGAATCTAAAATAATGATACAAATGATTTTATTGACAAAACAGGAAAACTCACAGACTTAGAGAACCAACTTATGGTTACCATGGGAAAAGAGCAGTGGAGTGGGAAGGGACAAACCGGGAGTTCGGGACTGTATTTAAGACAGACAACCAACAAGGACCTACTGTATAGCACAAAGAACTAAGCTCAATATTCTGCAATAACCTATCAGATCAGATCAGTCGCTCAGTCGTGTCCGACTCTTTGCGACCCCATGAACCGCAGCACGCCAGGCCTCCCTGTCCATCACCAGCTCCTGGAGGTCACCCAGACTCGCATCCATCGAGTCAGTGATGCCATCCAGCCATCTCATCCTCTGTCGTCCCCTTCTCCTCCTGCCCGCAATCCCTCCCAGCATCAGAGTCTTCTCCAATGAGTCAACTCTTCGCATGAGGTGGCCAAAATACTGGAGTTTCAGCTTTAGCATCAGTCCTTCTAAAGAAATTCCAGGATTGATCTCCTTCAGAATGGACTGGTTGGATCTTCTTGCAGTCCAAGGGACTCTCAAGAGTCTTCTCCAACACCACAGTTCAAAAGCATCAATTCTTTGGCGCTCAGCCTTCTTCACAGTCCAGCTCTCACATCCATACATGACCACAGGAAAGACCATAGCCTTGACTAGGCGAACCTTTGTTGGCAAAGTAATGTCTCTGCTTTTGAATATGCTATCTAGGTTGGTCATAACTTTCCTTCCAAGGAGTAAGCGTCTTTTAATTTCATGGCTGCAGTCACCATCTGCAGTGATTTTGGAGCCCAGAAAAACAGTCTGACACTGTTTCCACTGTTTCTCCATCTATTTCCCATGCAGTGATGGGACCAGATGCCATGATCTTCGTTTTCTGAATGTTGAGCTTTAAGCCAACCTTCTCACTCTCCACTTTCACTTTCATCAAGAGGCTTTTTAGTTCCTCTTCACTTTCTGCCATAAGGGGGGTGTCATCCGCATATCTGAGGTTATTGATATTTCTCCCGGCAATCTTGATTCCAACTTGTGTTTCTTCCAGTCCAGCATTTCTCATGATGTACTCTGCATATAAGTTAAATAAGCAGAGTGACAATATACAGCCTTGACATACTCCTTTTCCTATTTGGAACCAGTCTGTTGTTCCATGACCAGTTCTAACTGTTGTTTCCTGACCTGCATACAAATTTCTCAAGAGTATAATCAACTATACTCCAATATAAAATTAAATTTTTAAGTTTTTTTTTTTAAGATTTAAGGAAATGGCAACCCACTCCAGTATTCTTGCCTGGAGAATTCCATGATAGAGGAGTCTGGTGGGCCACGGTGTTGCAAAGAGTTGGACACGACTGAGCAATTAACATACAAAGAAAAAAATCAGATTCTGAATTTTTGCTATACAATAGCTTTCTAGATTTAAGAATTCCATGGACAGAGGAGACTGATGGGTCCATGGTGTTGCAGAGTTGGACATGACTGAGCAATTAACACACAAAAGAAAAATCAGATTCTGAAATTTTGCTCTACAATAGTTTCCTAGAAGTGGACTTTTACTGCTGGTTCGTAACACTGCGCTGCATTCATGCTGTTTGAGAGGCAGGATCCAAGCAGTAGATTGATTTGTCTTTTTTCTTATCCAAGCATTTCTGCACTCCTTTCTGTAGTAGCATTCATCACCAGCGTCTACAAGGGCACAGCCCACAGACTTTCACAGCCCACACCTGCATCTGCCTTTTGTTTCCAGAATATAAAGCAGGAGATATGGGTAATTATGCCTCAGAGGCCTGAATGGTGCTGATCATTAGAACAGGTGTTTGGAGGGGAGGCTGTGCTGTAAGTAGCACTGACGACTCTGAGTAGTACCCAGAGGTTCTGTAAGATGTTTCTTTTTTTGTTTGTGTTATGCAGGACCAATGAAGGCACAGGATACAGGGTGGAGCTCCTCTTCCTGGGGTATATAAGGAAATACATATTTAAATATACTTTTGCATTATTATTTAATTATAAAAAATGAAATGAAAAATCATTATTTCAAAATGAAAAAAATGACAGTATTTTAACCTATATTTTAAAAGCAATACTTGATGAATTTTGCCAATAACTCTTATGTGTGTGTAGGCATGTGAAATTTGGAACTGTTTGCTTTTATTTTTGATAATTGATGTCTCTTGTATATGTTTACCCTATTGAAATGATCATTAGGAATTCATCATGGGTTCTCTTAAAAGATGTAGATATAGCAATTTATGCACACATGAGGCTTCCCAGGTGGCGCTAGTGGTAAAGAACCTGTCTGCCGATGCAGGAGGCATAAGAGACAAGGGTTTGGTCCCTGGGTTGGGAAGATCCCCTGGAGGAGTAAATGGCAACCCACTCCAGTATTCTTGCTTGGAGAACCCCACGGACAGAGGAGCCTGGCAGGCTGCAGTCCATGGGATCACAAAGAGTCGGACACAACTAAAGCGACTTAGCACATACACACATGTAAGAAAATATAAAGAAAAGGCTGCTGTGGATTCAAGCACCGAACAGATTCTATACAAAATCTCACCCCAAAAGCTTGTTTTGGAATAGTACAATGACCAAAAGCTTAGTGACATATTCCAGTTTCTTCAGTAGATCTTTGGTTTTCATAGAATTTGTAGTAGTCTTGGTGGTATTGCTCAGTACACATTATGTGTTAAACTGATCAAAACATGAAGACTAACATTTTGTTTTCTCACACATTTTTTTTTTTTTTGGCAAAAGCGAATAAATTTGAATAATATTATAGCTGTATATGACCTGCATTAATGTCATTTATGGATGGTTTGTAGAAAAACCCACACTATATACAAAAATCCATCCCACCTCTCTTAATATATTTCTTCTTGTTTATCTTGTGGGATGATTTTGTCATATTCACTCAGAGCAGCAAGCTGAGTGTAAAATGAATGGATATGGAGATGTAGGATTCAGAGAACTTGATTTTTATTTCTGGTTCTGTCACCAATTACGGCCCAGGTCACTTCATCTCTCTTGCAAACTACTCTGAGAAAGTAGTTTTCTGGATGATCTCTTCCCCAGGTAATCTGAATAACCAGGTGGCGTGGGAAGGGATTTAAGCAGTATGCAATCAAGCTGAATAACATTGCTGGTGATGTAGTGCTGAAGTACCGGTGAAGTCAAGCAGAGTACAGACAGGAGCTGTGTCTGCCATCATCTCCCTCTATTTTAGATGTTCTTGGCTTTAAAAGCATTTTAGAAAATAAAAGCTTCATCAGTTCAGAATTGGCACATCTAGTACCCGTGGCAAAGCTGCAAAACATCCAATCTGGGAGGTTTTTTTTTTTTTTTTTTATGTGGTGCTATCTTTTTACTTGCAAGTTTCTTTCTTTTCATGTCTTATAATTACCCCCACTGGGTGTAGGATGTAGCATTGCCCAGTTGGAAGATAGATAAGAAAACTGGTAATTAGAAAAAATGTTCCCGTATTGGAAGTGCTATAGGGAAATAAAAAGGCAACTATAACCTCTGGCAGTTAAACAATTACACACTTCATTTTGCTAGAGTAGAGACAGTCAGTAAAAATGACTTAGGTGCACCCCAAAGAAACTAAGTTATTAAGAAACAAGGTGAGTCCACTGAATACTGGAGAAATACAGAGGAATGTAAGATGAGAGCCAGGCAGCTTGCTTATAAGTCTATTTGTTAGAGCCATAGATGTGATCATGGGGCCATGATAGCTGAAGAAGCTTGTTTATTTTAGCAGTGATGTACAGCATGAATGCTTAAAAAAAATCACAGTTTCACATCTCAGATAATAATAACGAGCATTCACAGAGTATTGTGGGTGCCAGGCACTTAGCTAAGCACTCACACCAGTCCTTGGAAAGAGGTTCCCTTATCCCCACTTTATGAATTTGAGCACCGAAGTTTAGGGAGACACAGTAACCTTCCTGGGAACATAATGCTAATGAATTGTCAAGTTGGGATTAAACCTCTTTGTCTATAGATCAGTAGTCCTTAAAATTCAGACAATACTGGTTCCAGATTTGCTTTCCAGAAAACCTGTATCTAAAATGACATTTCTATCTCTTGCCATCCCCTTTGTTGTTCAGTCACTCAGTTGTGTCTGACTCTGCAACCCCATGGACTGCAGCACCCAAGGCTTCCCTGTCCTTCACTATCTCCCAGAGCTTGCTCAAACTCATGTCCACTGAGTCAGTGATGCCCTCCGACCATCTCATCCCCTTCTCCTCCTGCCCTCAGTCTTTTCCAGCATCAGGGTCTTTTCCAATGGGTTGGTTCTTCACATCAGGTGGCCAAAGTATTGGATCTTCAGCTTTAGCACTAGTCCTTCCAATGAATATCCAGGGTGGACTTCCTTTAGAATTGACTTGTTTGATCTCCTTGCTGTCCAAAGAACTTTGGCTTTCTTTATTTTTCCTTCATTGCATTTACCATTATTATATGCTGTGTTATTAGATCTATACTTTATATTGCTATATACCATTTACTATCATTGCATATGTATTGTTAATTTCCCACTTCCTCTACTCTGTGTCCATGTTTTGTTCCCTGGTGATCTCCTGGGTTTTGAACAGTGCCTGGAATGGAGGAAGCTCCAATATATATTTATTGCATCCATCTGCAAAGGACAAGTATTTAAAATGAGTGTCACTATATCTTTCTTTGATAATTGGGGATTTTTTTTTTCTTTAGCCGTTATTTGCATTAATTTTAGCTATTGCACTTTTTGAAACTTATAAACTCTAGTTTTAATGTTAACAGTTTATAAGATGGACACCTAGAGAGAATATATGTCAGATAAAATATGTGAAACATATTTTCAATCAGAGGTTGAAAAATTTTGCCTTAAGTGAAAGCTAATAAATTGACATTAATTCAAAGCTTTCCACAGAACGGATGTAAAAAATGAGTAAATGGGCTTTGACCAGAGAAACAGAAGGTCACTTTACTAGGAAATGCTCTAAAAAATATTTCTCAGAAAATTGCTTTATTATTTCCAAACTTGAAATATTATACCTCATCTACAGGCCACTTCAGAAATAACTTTTATCTTGCTGTTCAACAAAGACATTTGCTTTACCGCTTTCATTTACATAACCTAAAAGATTAAAAAGAATGGTTCAAGCTGTAGCTCCTATGCTCTTCGAGGTGAGGAAACAAAAACACTTCTTCCTGTTTTCAGCTGTATTGGAATTAGCCTCAAGAAAGTTGAATAACTCCGGCAATGGAAATACAAGAATAATAATTTTTTTAATTTACTTCTGTCTGCCCTGGCCTTGAACTTTTAAAAGTCTGACTCATGTACCGCCAAGTCTTCTGGGAAATCAAAGCCACTCTGTCTTCAGTGGTTGTTCTGGCCCCCATCTCTGCTCTTCCTGTCTCTACAGCCCATTTCCCCCTACCAGCTCCACCGAGGCTCAGTCCTGCTAATCCTTTGTTGTCTCTTTCTGGTTCCAAAACCTTTGGTTTTAAGACTGGGTGACTGAGCAGAACCTGGACCTCGGGTGCTCTCTGCAGACTGACTTATACTCAGTGTCAGGCCCTTCCTGTCTTTAGTTATCTGAGTCAAATACAGTGTCCTTTTTACTTTCAGTTCCCAAGATTCAAACTTGCCATTGGGGTCCAACCCAAGCCCACTTGGTTCTCTAAGTTGTGTTAGGCAACTATTGAGGCGTTAGGTTTGTATTTTTTTACCCCAAGCACAGAACTGTTTATCTGTCTGGAAAAGGCTAGGTATGAGTCTTCCTGATGTGAAAAAAGTTCAAGCAATAAAACAAGCAAGCTGCTGCAAGAATATAATATCTGTGATCACACCAAGGTCTGTTTACAGAGAGAGATGTGGCTCATTTTCTAATCCCCCAAAGTGTCTAGAACAGTATGCAGCACGGCAGAGCAGGGGGTATATGATTTGCTGAGTTGAATTCATCAGAGCAGATACTCAGTTTAGCCAAGAGATGGCAGATGTGAGCATATTCCTTTAGTTCCAGACCCTGTTGATATATTTCAGCTCTGGCCTGGTCCTTGAGTTTTCGCTGTTCAGACATAAAAAGCAGCTGGACTAATACCCATTCTTCACAACTACTGAGCCTAGTCTGCAACTACGGGAGCCTGTGTGCTCTAGAGCCCATGCTCTTCAGTAAGAGAAGCCACTGCGATGAGAAGCCCCTGCACCACAATTAGAGAGTATCTCCCACTCATCACAACTAGAAAAAGCCCACATACCCCAACGAAGACCCAGTGCAGTCAAAAATAAACAAATAAATAAAATGAATTAACACTAATTCTTGGCACGCAATTAGGAGAGGTGGTTAAGAAGAACCAACTCTGATGTCTGTCAAGGATATGCCGCTTCACCAGGTAACAGGTAGAGCCAGGCGGGTCATTTCATGGTTGCCCCTTGTAGTGCAACACGGCTTGAGAAGAACTCCCCAATGTCACACACTATCTCTGAAGGAGCATATTTTCACAATATACAAATAGTGGTCAGCAAAGCAAGAGGACATTTGACAATCTATCTTTCATTAGCCCCAGAGAGCACCTGGTGATGTTGACAAGCTCTCTGGAGCTGCTATACGCTGCAGGGAAGGGATAGCTCCTCTGTATCAAGTGTGATGGCAGACTTGCCACCTATGGTCCACATGGGGGTTCGGCAAGCACAGTTCAGGTGCTGGTTGTTTATAAGCCTTCTCTGGGAGAGCCAGGCGCCTAGTGCTAGAAGAGTTGAGGCTTATGGGGAGGTATGGTTTCTCTTGCCAGGAGAAGGAAGCCCCATCAGTCATATAGAAAGCTGAACTTGGGTTCAAGCCATGCAGCTGACAGTCCAAGGGCTCAGGTCACTCACAGAGCCCCAAGAATGTCTCAGGGTCATGGTCAGACAATCCTGAGTGTGGCATCAGATCACCTGTTTTGGAAATGTTAGTGATCACACTATTTTAGATACTTTTATGAGCCCATTAGCACGATGATCTGACTTGCAAAAAAACTATACAACAGAGATGGCTTTTTGATAGGTTTATACTTTATTTTCGGAGAAGGCAGTGGCACCCCAGTACTCTTGCCTGGAAAATCCCATGGACGGAGGGGCCTGGTGGGCTGCAGTCCATAGGGTCGCTAGGAGTCAGACACGACTGAGCAACTTCACTTTCACTTTTCACTTTCGTGCATTGGAGAAGGAAATGGCAACCCACTCCAGTGCTCTTGCCTGGAGAATCCCAGGGACGGGGGAGCCTGGTGGGCTGCCGTCTATGGGGTCACACAGAGTCGGACACAACTGAAGCGACTTAGCAACAGCAGCAGCAGCATACTTTATTTTGTTGTGCGCTGTAGACACAATGCCAAGACAGGAGATTTAGTGTGCAAGCTTGCTTTGAGCTATTAGTTGAAGAAAACGGGATATAGATGGGAAGATGTTCCTGAAATGTAGGTGTAGCATGTTATTATTGGTGTAGTGGCTGGAGCAACTGTGTGGGTCACAAATGATAAAATACGTGAAAGGTGAACACAGCAGATATTTTTGGAAGCACATTTATTTTCTCTGACCAAACCTTGGCCTGCTCCAACCCATCAATCAATTGTCGTGCACAGAGAATATTGTTCAGAACTTGTTTTTGCAAATAACAGCAAACTAATTTAAATTAGCTTGGCCCCAAAAGGGGAATTTTTACCAGGAAGTCAGTAGCATTAAGGACAGCACTTCAGGGAAAACAGAAATCCAGGCCTGAGGAGCACATGGACCATCTCTCTCTCTCTCGTACTCTAGTCCCTGTGTTTTCTGTTCATTTCCTCAGTAGTTTTCTCTACACATGAAAGCATGGCTGTCCGCAGCTTCAGAACCCACATCATCCCAGATTTCCCGCCACCAGAAAAGAAAATCTCTTTTCTTTGTTCCAATTTTTAAAACATCAGCTAAGGATTCTAACTGATGTAGCTTGAGCTTTGTGCCCATGTTGCTGGGGCAACAAAGTAATATAATGGCAGTGGCAGTCCTTGTGTAAATACACGGCTGAATCAGGGTAGATGGATGGAGTCTAAAAAAAGGTGGGAGCTCCCAACATAAGAGGTGGGAGAAAAGTGAAAGTGAAGTTGCTCAGTCGTGCCCAACTCTTTGGGACCCCATGGATAGTAGCCTGCACCAAGCTCCTCTGTCCATGGGATTTTCAAGGCAAGAGTACTGGAGTGGGTTGCCATTTCCTTCTCCAGGGAATCTTCTCAACCCAGGGATTGAACCCAGGTCTCTCACATTGTAGACAGATGCTTTACCATCTGAGCCACCATGGAAGTCCAAGAGGTGGGAGAGGCTTAACACAAAAGCCCTTGGGCATCCACTGCATAAGGTGTTTACTGAGCTCTTAGCTTTTAATCCAGTTTCAATGGTAATATCCTTTTGTCTACCAGAGTCCATAAATTAAAGATAAACCTGCATGAAGTAGAAAGCTTCTGAAGGAGGTTTCCAAAGCAAGACTTCCTTCCATTGAAAGGGCTTTAAATTTCTCTTTTAAGCAACACAACTTTAGGGGTTCAATTTTTCCGTGTTATTTTGCTTTTCTAATTTTATCGTTCTGCTGGGTAGTAACAACTTTCATTGTATTGCCTAGGAATTAATTTCAATGTCCATGAGCTCAATTCAAGCTTTTTGAAACAAACTAAAATTGCACTTTTTACACGTAGAGTTTTCTGAGCAATTCCTAAAGGTAGGCAATGGTTTTCTGTAAGAGTATTGAATTGCAGATCAATTTAAGGCATCTTTTTTGGGGTGTGGGGAGGAGTATTGGGTTTTTTAAATTAGCCTTCTGTGTTCATTAACTATTGCTAACTTTCAATCTTGTGTTAATTAGCAATATGGATTGTGCAGCCCATGTTCAAGGCTGTAACACTGACTTACTTTAATGGTAAAATGAATAGGTGCCAAATAAATTTTAAATGAGATGAACACAAGGAAAAAATCATTTCAGTTTGCTGCAACCCATTTGGACAAAGCAATATTTGCACCAGTAACTAAAGTTCATGTACTCTGGAAATCATGAATACAGGACTTTTGATATTAGACACAAATCTTAGGTTTTCTAACAAACTTTGGACAACCTGTCTAAGCTCTGAATAATTTGAATCTATCTCTTAAGATCCAGGAATGGGTTTGGCCTTAACAACATGAAGGCTGAGTAATTTGAAACAAAATGGATTCAATTCAGTAAAACCAGCAAATGACCATTGTTTCCAAAAAAACTGACTTTGGGTCTGTCTCTCTCTTTCTCTTCCCATGTCTCTTTCTTTGATTTTAATGGGTGTGTGATATAATTAACTTTATGCATTTGACATATTTCACCCGGGCTTTTGGCTAAGACATTAACATTCCATTCCACTTTCTCGTTTGTAGCTCATGGCAGTTAGAAAAGGCAGATGCCCTGTCCACTGCTCTGTGGTCCCTGCTGTCAGGAGCCGGCTGTGTGAATGTGGGGGCCAGGCTTCCTCTATTAGACCTGCCACAAGCAGCTGGGCATTTGTCTATCAGTCCATCTGTCAACCCCTAGCAAAATCACACAAGTATTTCCGAGGCTAATGCTGACTCTGGTACTAAGATAATGAGCTCAGATAATGAGGCACCACTTCCCTTTGGATAGCTTAGTTGCACAAAAATGTTGTGATGAGAAAGGACTATTTAGGTCTAATGAAAGTATTTCTTAGAAAATTTAATGCACACACAATTCCTCCAAAGAGTACATTTTTAACAAACTGGAAAATTCTTGTGGCGAGATACAATCTCCAAATTGGAAGAAGAGATTATTGGTCATTTGAGTTAACTTCTCTGATGTATAAATCACTTCCAGAACATTCCTGACAAGTGATCGTCTAGTCTCAGCTTGAAACCACTCCAGTGATAGAAACAAAAGCAGTCATTTCTTTTTGTTAGAGGCATAACTGGAAAGGCAAGTAATCATGATGACAATAACCATTTCAAGAAATGTTCCAGGAGAAAGAGGGTAACAGGAAATCCATCACGACACTGATTTCACCTTCCACAATTTAGTAGAAGCCTCTTCTTTTCCACAGTGTGAATGTTCTGCAGAGGACTTAGTACAGAGTTAATTTAGGGATTTTTTGGAAGGAAAAGGATCTCAGATATCCAACAGCTTCTTCTTGAAAGTTGAAATTAGGGGATTTTTTTTTTTTTTTTTGGATGTGGATTCAAGTGACTCCAGTCAAGCCCTGGGTAAAGAACATGGCAATAATCTTCCCGAAAAAATTTACCATAGTGGAAAGAGCCAGCCTCTGCATGTGGTTAGGAAGGTAGGAGCTGAGAATGTTTGTGCTGGATCTGGGAGGTGTTTATTCCAGAACTTGTGTGTGTGTGTGTGTGTGTGTGTGTGTGTGTGTTTCAAAAAAGCATTAGCATCAAGAGAAAAGGACTTTCCCCAATCTGGGCATGAAAGGGTTATGTACATTATGGGAAATACCTGGCTATGGGGAGTGGGAAGAAGGGAATGAGAGATACTGTACAACCAAATCAGCATATCTGAACTCAGGTTACGTTTACATTAAGTCCTTGTTTCTCTGTTTTGAGTCCACAAAGATCTGTCTGTACAGTGGAAGTCATTTGATGACAGCTCTACACTGATGTCTATTCATTCTAGACTTCCTCAACTCTTTTTTTCAAGGACTTTTTAGTTAAGTTGTTCTGTTACTAAATCACGTCTGACTCTTTACAACCCCATGGACTGCAGCATGCCAGGCTTCTTTGTCCTCCACCATCTCCTGGAGTTTGCTCAAATTTATGTCTACTGAGTCAGTGGTACTATCTAACCATCTCATCTTCTGAGGTCCTCTTCTCCTCTTGCCTTCAATCTTTCCCAGCATCAGGGTCTTTTCCAGAGTCAGCTCATTGCATCAGGTGGCCAAAGTATTAGAGCTTCAACTTTAGCATCAGTCCTTCCAATGAATATTCAGAGTTGATTTCCTTGAGGATTGACTGATTTGATCTCTTGCAGTCCAATGGACTCTCAAGTCTTCCCCAGCACAATAATTTAAAAGCATCAATTCTTCAGCACTCTTTTTTACAGTCCAACTCTCACATCCATACATGACTACTGGAAAAACCATAGCTTTGACTATACAGACCTTTGTTGGCAGTGATATTTTTGCTTTTCAATATGCTGTCTGTGCTGCTATCTATTCTTAGTTGCTCAGGTATGTCCTACTCTTTGTGACACCATGGACTGTAGCCCTTCAGGTTCCTCCGTGCATGGCGACTCTCCAGGCAAGAATCAGATCAGATCAGATCAGATCAGTCGCTCAGTCGTGTCCGACTCTTTGCGACCCCATGAACCGCAGCACGCCAGGCCTCCCTGTCCATCACCAACTCCCGGAGGTCACTCAGACTCGCATCCATCGAGTCAGTGATGCCATCCAGCCATCTCATCCTCTGTCGTCCCCTTCTCCTCCTGCCCTCAATCCCTCCCAGCATCAGAGTCTTCTCCAATGAGTCAACTCTTCGCATGAGGTGGCCAAAATACTGGAGTTTCAGCTTTAGCATCATTCCTTCTAAAGAAATTCCTCCAGGATTGATCTCCTTCAGAATGGACTGGTTGGATCTTCTTGCAGTCCAAGGGACTCTCAAGAGTCTTCTCCAACACCACAGTTCAAAAGCATCAATTCTTCGGTGCTCAGCCTTCTTCACAGTCCAGCTCTGACATCCATACATGACCACAGGAAAGACCATAGCCTTGACTAGGCGAACCTTTGTTGGTAAAGTAATGTCTCTGCTTTTGAATATGCTATCTAGGTTGGTCATAACTTTCCTTCCAAGGAGCAAGCATCTTTTAATTTCATGGCTGCAGTCACCATCTGCAGTGATTTTGGAGCCCAGAAAAACAAAGTCTGACACTGTTTCCACTGTTTCCCCATCTATTTCCCATGCAGTGATGGGACCAGATGCCATGATCTTCGTTTTCTGAATGTTGAGCTTTAAGCCAACCTTTTCACTCTCCACTTTCACTTTCATCAAGAGGCTTTTAGCCCCTCTTCACTTTCTGCCATAAGAGTGGTGTCATCTGCATATCTGAGGTTATTGATATTTCTCCCGGCAATCTTGATTCCAACTTGTGTTTCTTCCAGTCCAGCATTTCTCATGATGTACTCTGCATATAAGTTGAATAAACAGGCAAGAATACTGGGGTCAATTGCCATGCCCTCCTCCAGGGGATCTTCCCAACCCAGAAATGAAACCCAGATCTCCCGAATTGCAGGTGGATTCCTTACCATCTGAGCCACCAGAAAAGCCCCCTTAATACACTGTTTGCCATAGCTTTCCTTTCAAGAAGCAAGTGTCTTCTACTTTCATGTCTGCAGTCACCATCTGCAGTGATTTTGGAGCCCAAGAAAAAGAAAATCTGTCATTGCTTCTAATTTTTCTCCTATTTGCCATGAAGTGATGGAACTGGATGCCATGACCTTAGTTTTTCGAGTGTTAAATTTTAAGCCAGCTTTTTTACCCTCCTCTTCACCCTGATAAAGAGGCTTTTTAGTTCCTCTGCTTTTTGTATTAGAGTGGTATCATCTTCATATTCAAGACTGTTGCTATTTCTCCTGACAACCTTGATTCCAGCTTGTGACTTCTCTAGCCCAGCATTTTACATGATGTACTCTGCAGAGAAGTTAAGTAAACAGGATGACAATATACAGTCATGTCATAATCCTTTCCCAATTTCGAACCAATCAGTTGTTCCATGTAAGGTTCTAACAGTTGCTTCTTGATCCGAATACAGATTTCTCAGGAGACAGGTAAGGTGGTCTGGTATTTCCATTTCTTTAAGAATTTTCCATAGTTTGTTGTGATCCACACAAAGGTTTTCTTGTAGTCAATAAAGTAGAAGTAGATGTTTCTCTGGAATTCCCTTGCTTTCTCTATGATCCAGTGAATGTTGACAACTTGATATCTGGTTCCTCTGCCTTTTCTAAACCCAGGTTGTACATCTGGAACTTCTTGGTACAAGTACTGTTGAAGCCTAGTTTGAAGGACTTAGAGCACAACCTTACCAGCATGGGAAATTAGCACAATAGTACGATAGTTTGAACATTCTTTGGCACTGCCCTTTTTGGGATTGGTATGAAAACTGACCTTTTCCAGTCGTGTGCCACTGCTGAGTTTTCCAAATTTGCTAACATATTGAGTGTAGCACTCTAACAGCATCATCTTTTAGGATTTGAAATAGCTCAACTGGAATTCCATCACTTCCACTAGCTTTGTGGGTAGTAATGCTTCCTAAGGCCCACTTAACTTATACTCCAAGATGTGTAGCTCTAGGTGAGTGAGCACACCATTGTGGCTGCCCCAGTCATTAAGACCTTTTTTGTATAGTTCTATGTATTGCCACCTCATCTTAATCTCTTCTGCCTTTGTTAGGTCCTTGCCATTTCTGTCCTTTATTGTGCCCATCCTTGCATGAAATGCTCCTTTGATATCTCCAATTTTCTTAAAGAGATCTCTAGTCTTTCTCATTCTATTGTTTTCCTCTATTTCCTTCTCTTTCCCTCTGCTCTAGAGATTCCCCAAATGTACTAGAGGTTCTATTGTTTACATTTTTATGTGTATGTGGAAATTTCAAGAACTCTTCAAAATTACTGATAGCATCTGAGAAATGAAAGATGGGAGAGGAGGATCGATCTCTCAACTGGCTAAGCTTAAGATGGCATCAGCTTCAGGCAGGAACCTCTCAACCTTACAGATGCCCTCTGCAGGCCAGATATTGATCTACATTAGAAACAATACAAGCTAAACATACTGCCTATTGATTTTTTAGGACATTTGTCAAGCATAAACTCTTCTCCATTTCCTCTCTGAGCCATTTCCCGCCTCTGGTGTGTCTAGGCAGTGTGAGTAGAAGAGCAGAGTCTTACAAAGAGCTTCATTTTAAACCAACTGATGCAATAACGCCAGCAATTGCCTTGCACAGATCAACATAAGATTATTTAAATTCAATATGTAAAATTGTATGATATTTCCTATTCTGGATTAATTCTAATCCTTCACATCAGAGTTAGAATATTTCAGAAAAGAGAGGAATGTGATGGTCACCTGAGTCAGCTCTACTTGGACATTCTCACTGTGGGTATTTCCCACTTAATCTCCCTAGCTACCAAGCCATTTAAATGGGTAGAAAGAATTAAAGTATTAGATTAATGACTGTGCTGACTGGCTTTTAGGGCGCTCTGAAATGTACTTTCATAAATTTTTGTGATTCCTATAGGTCTTTTGCTCACTGAAAGATTATCTGGCATGTGCTGGAGTCATTTTGTACATTGCAAATAATGATATTCTGCTTTACACATACCCTTAAAGAAAATTTAACTAAATTTATATATATATCTGAAACTATGAGAAGGAGTTTCCAGGCAGTGCCAATGGTAAAGAACCCTCCTGCCAATGCAGGAGACATAAGAGTTGGGGGTTCAATCCCTGAGTCGGGAAGATCCCCGGGGGAAGCCATGCCAGTCCACTCCAGTATCCCTACCTGGAGAATCTCCATGGGCAGAGGAGCCTAGCAGGCTACAGTCCATAGGGTCACAAAGAGTCAGACACAATTGAAGCAACTGAGCATGCATGCATGAAGCTACGAGACAGTAACAAACTCCATCTCTAAATGGTAATTCCAAGAGAAGTTTTCCACATTAAAGGAAAGCACTACATTGTAAATATGTCACCTTCAACAGCTTGCATACATTCTAATATCCCAATTTTGACTTTTAAATTTGAGCAAGCAAATCTGTTCTTGAGTCTGCATCAGATATTTCATAAGGCAAGAAATAAATTTTTCTTTTTATCTGAGTATAAGTCAAACTTCAAGACAACATCTAGGTCACAGAAAAGAGACCAGAAGAGAGACACTGGTGTGATGAGGAGGTCAGGCCAGGAGTGGAGAAATGCTTTGCTGGTTATTCTTGTTTCATCAAGTCCCAGTTGAATGTATCAGCATTTTCTCAGATGTATTCTGTAGAACCCAGTTATCACTTGGGTTATTTTTCAATATGGTAATAGCTTCTGTATGAAAAGAGAATTCTATTGTCAATTACCTTAGGGAATAAAATGTATACTCTCTGTCCTCTCATAGAAGTAAACTGTGCTTTGCATGTTAAAAGCATTGCAAAGCCTTACAATAAAAAAATCTGTTTACTTCAGTGGCTGACCACAGAACCTCTTTTTCTCCCAACAGCTATTGGAAAAATATGTTCCATGAAATACTGTATGGGACCCTGGCTTGTTTCTTCTTGAAAAACATAAACTGTGATGACTAGATTATATAGAACACATCAGATATAACCTAACCAGTAAAGAGCAGAGTAGATTATCCAACACAATATTCTATTATAAGATAGCAAAATAACAAATTCACTTTTTCAAAGCTACTCTTGACTGGCATGAAGCTTACTGTCCAACACAACTTCTAAGCCTTTTCTTTGACAAGTTGTACTGGATGGATCTTGTTAAATATTTATAAAATTATAAGCAGAAAATATGATATACATTTCTGTTAAATTCCATCTAGTTAATTCAGTTGATTCTTTATCTCAGCCATAAACATGGACATTACACCAAAGATAAAACCACATTTCTAACTGGTAATTTAATTCTTTAATTATGAAAACTTTTCCATTTAATTTTTGTAGTCACATAATATTTATTTTTTAAAGTGACATAAAACAATATAAACCAGTTAAAAATGCCATATTTTTCTTATTAACAAAGAAAATTATGACCCAGAAAATTGCCATAGTAAGAATTTTATGCTTGGCAATCATTACCATGAAAGATCAAAGTTAGACTCCCATACCAAAGTTGAGGAACAGCGGAAATGGAAATGATAACACAGGCTTATTGATAAACTCACTCTTTAATTTTCAGAATGTAACCAGACAGAAAATTCCAATTAACCCTACGTGCTATCTAAGAGCTGCACACTCTTAAAGCTGAAACAGACTGACATTTCTCATTTGGAAAGTGACGTGGAAAATAGGATATAAAACAAGGAGGCGAAAGACATTCAAATGGACTGAAGAAACTTATGAAAAATGATTCATAAAAATTAATTTACATTTTGGGCCACATATTGCTATAGAAGGGAAAGAATTTGGTGAGCAGGAAGTCTTTTATTTTAAAATATATTAAATATTGAACATAAATGTAGAACAACATGCTGATAAATTTGAGAATATACTAGCAAGTTATTTCCATATTGGGGATGCTTTAAAAACTTTCAGTCATCCAAATTTGTATAACTTTGCTTGCTTCACAGCTTGTTTACCAGCAAATAAGAATTCCCCCATATACTCAAATTATCTTTAATTGTAAAAGAAATTTTTGTTGTTTCATTAGTACTAGTTTAACGTCTTCAAGCTTTTAATAAGAGTGAGTTCACAATTGCATTTTATATAATTGAATTGAATTTTAAAATTTATATAATTTTTAAAAAAGTGATAAATTTGATAAACTCTATTTTAATATTGTTTTCTGATTTAGTTGTCTGTATTTTTAAAAATATAAACCTTTTATGATATAAAGAAACAGGTTATTTTATATGATAAATATCTAAATGTATAATCTTTAATGTCACAACTATTTAAATGTGTAATCTTTTAGAGCCTGGTTTTTAGATAAGTCTTAAATTAATACATCTTAAATTAATATATCCTAACTCCTGAAACAAAAATGTGTTACCTGCACATTAAACAAGGATCTATTATTCTTGGTATACAAAATGAAAATACAAAATCAAAGGAGAATGGGTTTAATGTACATTTGGCCAAAAATATGGGGGAAACCTATTTTGTTTTTCTGCAACAACCAAAGTAATGCTGTCATTAACACAATCATGTTTTCAATCTGTGTAGATAAAATTTGTTTCAAAAAGATATACTTTAGTCATTTGGAATTGCTGAGTTGGAAAGAGAGCAAAATTACCTTGTGGGAGAACAGTGAAAAGGAAGACTTAAGGGCAAAATGGAAAAATGGAGAAAACAACTAGAATCAAGGAAATTCTATTTTCAGGTCATATGCATTGGATATGGAAAAGACTGTGGTGAACAGCATGAGATTGTTAGGTTTGGAACAGCAGTTATTGTCTAAAAGGTTAGCTATAAATACCAGCAGCCAGTCTGCAGAGATAGAATCCAAGTTACACATTAGCCTATTCATTCACATTTAAACATGCAGGAAGTGAGAGTTAAATTGCTTCACCATGACGAACATCTTTAAATATTAGAAAAATGCATTTGATTGATTGAGAAAAGACTTCTCAGCTCTTGTGCTGAGGCATATCTAATACTGAATGTCTGAAAAGTAGGCTGTGTGCAAAACAAAAGGAAGCCTATACTTAAGTCGGGTGGGGGTGGGGTGGGTGAAGTGTGGAATAATGAGATAGGAAGAAAGGGAGGAGAGAAGGAGAGACACCCAACTGAATGCAGAATTCCAAAGAATACCAAGGAAAGATAAGAAAGCCTTCTTAAATGCACAAAGAAAGAAATAGAGGAAAACAGTATGGGAAAAACTAGAGATCTCTTCAAGAAAATTAGAGATACCAAGGGAACATTTAATGTAAAGATAGGCACAATAAAGGACAGAAATGGCAAAGACTGAACAGAAGCAGAATCTTTTAAGAAGAGATGGCAAAACTCACTGAACTATACAAAGAAGATCTTCGTGACCAAGATAACCACGATGGTGTGATCACTCACCTAGAGCCTGACATCCTGGAATGCAAAGTCAAGTTGGCCTTAGGAAACATTACTGAGAACAAAGTTAGTGGAGGTGATGGAATTTCAGCAGAGCTATTTCAAATACTAATCCTAATTTCCCATGCTTTTTGTGGTATTCTCTGGGAAACAAATTCTTTCCTACCACACTATCCAGAATGTACCATCTCCAAAGGCAATTCTCAAAGTTTATCAAAATTCTGGTTGCATCCTTAGACTGGTTGTTCACTATGCAGGAAGTGTTCATTGATTAACTAGATGAGGGGTAACTGAACTGTCAGCTGTGTTTTAGAATCACCTGAGGAGATATGATAACATGCTGGATCCCAACCTCCAGAGATATGGACTTCATAGGCTTGGCTTGAGGCTCTAGCAAGTGGAGTTTTATAAAGCTCCTTAGGTGACTTTATTGTACAGCAGGGGTTGAAAACCACTGAACCAAATGATGTCGAAAAACTCAATAGAGTGAGCAGGAAGGGAGAAGGGGGAGCCAGGAAAAGAAGCTTGCTATGCTAAATGAATCTGTGCATTTTTAATGGATGGAAGAGAGGGGAGATCATTTTGAGTGTAGAGAACAGGTTAACAGGGGCAACAAAAGAAGAAACTTCTTTCTAGTACTGCCACCTCTGTTTTCCCTGTTTGTGGCCTGAGTTGCATTATCATCCCTCCCTGCCCCCTTGCCTGTGCTAAGTGGGCTAGGATCTGGAATCAGCAGTGACTCTAATGAAGGTGAGCAGAATCCTTGCAGTGGGGCTGTGGGAGGGAGGCTTATTCAGTCTCCTTAGTTTCACAACTTCTGAAATTATGCGTTTGTGATGTAAGTATTCAAAGTGATCACAACTTTACTGATGCTTTCAGACTATAGTGTTGAGAAGACTCTTGAGAGTCCCTTGGACAGCAAGGAGATCAAACCAGTCAATCCTAAAGGAAATCAATCCTGAATATTCATTGGAAGGACAGATACTAAAGCGCCAAAACTTTGGCCACCTGTTGAGAATAGCCAACTCATTGGAAAAAAAATACTGATACTGGGAAAGACTGAGGGCAGGAGGAGAAGGGGCCAACAGAGAATGAGATGGTTGGATGGTATCACCTGACTCTATGGACGCGAGTTTGAACAAACTCCAGAAGATGGTGAAGGACAGCGAAGCCTGGCGTGCTGCAGTCCGTGGGATCACAAAGACTGGGACATGACTTAAGTGACTGAACAACAACAAACTAATAGATTTGGGGAATCAAAGTTTTACCTTCAGTGAGTGGTTTAATATCAAGTGATCTTTGGGTTACTGTCACCATTCATCACTTGCTGAGTATCTAACAAGAGAGTAGGTTAGGCTAGAGAGATTTCTAAAGCAGAGTCTGGACTTCATGTCAGAACTACAGAACCAGAAATTCCAAAGCTGATGCTTAGGAGTTTTTTTTTTTTTTTAAAGCCCTAGGAATTGTATCTGTTGGGTGGAAAGATCCTTCTTTACAATATCAAAAATTCAGACATTATAAAAGAAAATTTAAATTTTTATTCATATGAAAATCAGAAATTCTGTCTATAAGCAAAGTCAGAAGATAAGTGACAAAATGGGGGAGAAAATTGAGAAAGAGCAAAAACCTAATAAAAAAGTGAGTGAAAAACACAAATAGTTTGTATTAAAGGGTATGTGGACGGTTTGGGGGACTTCCCAGGTGGCACTAGTGGTAAAGAACCCACCTGCCAATGCAGACAGAGGTAAAAGTCATGGGTTCCATCCCTGGGTCAGGAAGATTCCCTGGAGGAGGACAGGGCAACCCACTCCATTATTTTTGCCTGAATAATCCCAGGGACAGAGGAGCCTGGTGGACTACAGTTCATGGTGTCAAAAAGACTTGGACATGACCGAAGCGACTTAGCACACACACACACACACACACACACACACACACACACACACACACACACACACGAGTGGCTTTTAGACATGTGAAAATATATAAAACTTTACTCATACTGAGGTCACTGTAAACAAAAAATACTCTGAAGTGCCATTTATCAAATGTCAAAAATTCCAGGTCTGATAACTCACCATGCTGGCTGAACTGCAAGGAAACAGACATCTCTTATACTTTGCTGGCATGAGTATAAATTGCTGCAACTCCTATAGTGAGTAACTGTGGCAATACCAATTAATATTACAAATGCATCTATTCTTTAACTCAGGAAATTGCTTTCCTAAAAATTTCTGGTCCTTGCTCTCAGAAACTTTTGTCTTTTCTTTTATGTTTACAAATTTCATCATAATATGTCTGTCAAGCTTTCCTTTTTCTTTTCTCTCCTGTTTCTCTTTAAGGCTTTTCAATCTAGATTTTCAATCTTTTGTATTAGTCATGTCCAACTCTTTGTGACCCTGTGGACTGTAGCTCATCCGGCTCCTCTTTTCCATGGGATCCTCCAGGCAAGAACACTGGAGTGGGTTGCCATTACCTTCTTCAGAGGATCTTTCTGACCCAGGGATCAAGCCTGGGTCTCCTGCACTTGCAGGCAGATTCTTTCCATCTGAGCTACCAGAGAAGCCCTTCAATCTTTTATCTTATTTTAACTGGACAAACTTGATATTGTTTCTTCAAATATTTTCTTCTTGGCTTATTATTTTCCCTTTTTTTCGGTAGTACCTACTCTTCAATTTTGATACTTCTGCTTCTGTTCTTTAAATCTCTTAGCTTTCATTTTCTATTTTCTTTTTAAAAATTATTTTCTCTGAATTCAGTTAATTAAATAGCTCTTATCCAACCAATCTTATTATTATTATGTCTATATATTTCTAACCAACTTCAACATGTTTGTGCCTCTAAAAGTTTGTCACAGTTTTTGTTTTAATTTTCAAGTCCACATTTCCTTCCTTTCCCCACTACTTTGTTTCTAACTGTTGTTTCACTACAATTCTTTTGGGGAGAACTAACTAGCAGCTTGAATTAGTTTGATATGTAGTCAGGGCCCCAACTGATTCTTAAGTATACTGAAATGCAAGAACCACTGTTCTAAAGTCTATTAAACTAATACATGACATAGATCTTTGGATCAAGTTTCAAATTCCAACTCTATCATCTATTGACTGTGTTGAGCTTGGTATAATTGTTTATCCTTTCTAAGCTTCTTTCCTCAGCAATCAAATGTACCTTACCTGTCTCACCTACTTGCCATGAAGATAAATAATAAATTAGTAAAGAACAAAATTGAGTAAGTTTGATCATTGTTGTTGAAACTAAGACTGAAACAAAGCAGAATAATAATAAGAAATTTAACTGGTTCAAGTCCGATCAGGGCAACCTGATCATCTGAAAAAACTCCTATGCTCTTCTACTGGGCAGCCTATCTCAGTGATAGTTTAAAAGAGTAAAATGGAGCCAACCCTGCAGTGTACTGCTCAGCTTCCACATGCTTGGAGGTGGGCTTGAGCACTGTTAAGACCACGACTGGAGTGCTGTTAGGACCACATACTGTCAAGGTCATATACACTATCAAGGTCCTCCTCACACCCAGAATGATTGCACAGTGTTGTGTATGGATAATGACTGAAACATTGGTATGATCTGTGCAGTGGTCTTGTATGGTGACTGTAGAAATGACCCCTTCAATGTCCATTTCATGTCAGATAGATTACATTTGACAAGCCAGTAACCAAATCTGTGTCTGAGTCCAGAGCCAATGGAAAGAGTGCACTATCACTAATGTCTTCTACAGAAATATTGTAACGTGCATCAGGTTGCCCATGGGCCACAGAGGATGACCTAACTTGGGGAAAGGCCACCAGTCTATGTCTCAGAAGACCTCGGTTGGTAACAGCTATATGTTTCTGAAGCTAGGTCTGTTTCTCTAGCCTTGAAGCCTCAGAAAGAACTTTGTTATTCTTAGGACTCCTGCCACATCTCATGGACAGACCCAGATGAAGTTTCAAAATCAGTATAGGAAACCTGAATATTAATTTGTTAATTTGGGGGGAGAAATAACTAATATAGGGATAAAAATTGAATTGTATGTGGCAAATATTCTTGTACGAAGAATTATATAGGCAGTAAAATAAAAATGTAAAGATTGCTTAGTGAATGTAGAATCAATGCAAAGGAAGCTGTTGAGATGAATAGAATATTCAGTCAGCAGAATCAGAGGCAGGTAGTTTAATTCAAGTAGCTCCATACTAGAGATACCCTTGGGAATGACGCCAAGATGCATGGGATCCTTTGGCTATGACACATCCGATTGACACTGCCAGCATTTGACTCGGTGACTCTCTGACTCTAGTTATTTTGCTTTGAGGGAAGGTATGGTTGAGAGCAGATCTTTGATGAACAGAATGGTAAAATATCTTAGGAGATCAGCAAAAGGCCAATAATCCCAGAGGGCAGTAAAGAAAAAACAATTTTTTTGGCTGATGACCAACTGTCGGCCTGACCAGAATTAACGAGTGAAATAAAAATTGTTAAGTGTACAATGGAACATCTACAATACATCAGTCATTGTGTGCAAAGTGCTTTAGATATAGAATATTATTAACCTTAAAGTATTAAAAATAAACATTAACCTTAAATCCTATAGTCTAAGTGGGAGTATTATTTTAACAAAGAACTTAGAAGAGGTAAATGCAGAATAAGTGTTAAATAGCAAAAGTCTACTAGGAGAAGAATATAATTCCTATTAAATTCCATCCTTTCCTCTCTTAACATGAAACAAAGTTCGGGTTCCTATGCAATCTTGTGAATTTATCTTCTGGTAATTTCAAATTTAGCAATCTAGGAAAGAGAATGGGGCTTCCCTCGTAGCTCAGTTGGTAAAGAATCTGCCTGCAATGCAGGAGACCCAGGTTCGATTCCTGGATTGGGAAGATCCCCTGGAGAAGGAAATGGCAACCCATTCCAGTATTCTTGCCTGGAGAATCCCATGGACAGAGGAACCTGTCAGCCTATTGTCCATGGGGTCACAACGAGTTGGACATGACTTATTTATTAAACCACCAGGAAAGAGAACAGGCAGTAGAGGATGAATCCATTAGCTGTGTGATAACAAACCAGAGTCTTCTGAAGTGCTGTAGTAGTAGTATTCTACCTCTCATCCACAGCTTCTTTACTTTTATTTTAATTGAAGGATAGTTGACATAATATTATATTCGTTTCAGGTGCAGGTGTACGAAAAATAGTGATTTGATATTTTTATACATGATTTGATATTTTTATACATTATGCACTGTGCAAAGTTATTAATATTATTAATTATATTCCCTGTGCCATACATTACATTCCTGTGACTGATTTATCTTACAACTGGAGTAAAATACTTCTTAATCCCCTTCATCTATTTAGCTCATAGCCTTACTCTGTCTTCTCTGGCCATAGCTAGTACGTTCTCTGTACTTGTGGGTTATTTTTCTATTTTGTTATATTTGCTGTTTGAGGCACATGAAAAGATGCTCAACATCATTAGTCATAAGTTCAGTTCAGTTCAGTCGCTCAGTCGTGTCTGACTCTTTGAGACCCCGTGAATTGCAGCATGCAAGGCCTCCCTGTCCATCACCAACTCCTGGAGTTTACTTAAACTCATGTCCATCGAGTCAGTGATGCCATCCAGACATCTCATCCTCTGTCGTCCCCTTCTCCTCTTGCCCCAATCCTTCCCAGCATAAGAATCTTTTCCAAAGAGTCAACTCTTCGCATGAGGTGGCCAAAGAACTGGAGTTTCAGCTTTAGCATCATTCCTTCCAAGGAAATCCCAGGGCTGATCTCCTTTAGGATGGACTCCTTGCAGTCCAAGGGACTCTCAAGAGTCTTCTCCAACACCACAGTTCAAAAGCATCAATTCTTTGGTGTTCCGCTTTCTTCACAGTCCAACTCTTATATCCATACATGACCACAGGAAAAACCATAGCCTTGACTAGACAGACCTTTGTTGGCAAAGTAATGTCTCTGCTTTTGAATATGTGATCTAGGTTGGTCATAACTTTCCTTCCAAGGAGTAAGCGTATTTTAATTTCATGGCTGCAATCACCATCTGCAGTGATTTTGGAGCCCAAAAATAAAGTCTGACACTGTTTCCACTGTTTCCCCATCTACTTCCTGTGAAGTGATGGGACCAGATGCCATGATCTTAGTTTTCTGAGTGTTTAGCTTTAAGCCAACTTTCTCACTCTCCTCTTTCACTTTCATCAAGAGGCTTTTTAGTTCCTCTTCACTTTCTGCCATAAGTGTGGTGTCATCCGCATATCTGAGGTTATTGATATTTCTCCCGGCAATCTTGATTCCAGCTTGGGCTTCTACCAGCCCAGCATTTCTCATGATGTACTCTGCATATAAGTTAAATAAACAGGGTGACAATATACAGGCTTGACGTACTCCTTTCCCTATTTGGAACCAGTTTGTTGTTCCATGTCCAGTTCTAACCGTTCCTTCCTGACCTGCGTACAGGTTTCTCAAGAGGCAGGTCAGGTGGTCTGGTATTCCCATCTCTTTCAGAATTCTCCATAGTTGATTATGATCCACATAGGCTTTGGCATAGTCAATAACGCAGAAATAGATGTTTTTCTGGAACTCTCTTGCTTTTTCCATGATCCAGCAGATGTTGGCAATTTGACCTCTGGTTCCTCTGCCTTTTCTAAAACCAGCTTGAACATCAAGAAGTTCACAGTTCACGTATTGTTGAAGCCTGGCTTAGAGAATTTTGAGCATTACTTTACTAGCGTGTGAGATGAGTGCAATTGTGTGGTAGTTTGAGCATTCTTTGGCATTGCCTTTCTTTGGGATTGGAATGAAAACTGACCTTTTCCAGTCCTGTGACCACTGCTGAGTTTCCAAATTTGCTGGCATATTGAGTGCAGCACTTTCACAGCATCATCTTTCAGGATTTGAAATAACTCAACTGGAATTCCATCACCTCCACTAGCTTTGTTCGTAGTGATGCTTTCTAAGGCCCACATGACTTCACATTCCAGAATGTCTGGCTCTAGATGAGTGATCACACCATCGTGATTATCTGGGTCGTGAAGTTCTTTTCTGTACAGTTCTTCTGTGTATTTTTGCCATCTCTTCTTAACATCTTCTGCTCTTGTTAGGTCCATACCATTTCTGTCCTTTATAGAGCCCATCTTTGCATGAAATGTTCCCTTGGTATCTCTAATTTTCTTGAAGATATCTCTAGTTTTCCCCATTCTGTCGTTTTCCTCTATTTCTTTGCACTGATAGTTTAGGAAGACTTTCTTATCTCTCCTTGATATTGTTGGAACTCTGCATTCAGATGTTTATATCTTTCCTTTTCTCCTTTGCTTTTCACTTCTCTTCATTTCAGTTATTTGTAAGGCCTGCCCTGACAGCCATTTTGCTTTTTTCATTTCTCTTCCATGGGGATGGTCATCAGATAAATGCAAATCAAAGCCACAATAAGATATCACCACATATCTGTCAAGATCATTATTATCATAAAGAAAAGAAATAATAAGTATTGGTGAGAGTATTGGAGAAAAGGGAATCCCTGTACACTGTTGATGAAAATGTAAATTAGTATAGCCACTATGGAAAACAGGATGGAGTTTTCTTTAAAAAATTAAAAAATAGAACTACTATGCTATCCAGCAATTGCATTTCTTGGTATTTATCTTCAGAAAATGAAAGCACTAATTTTTAAAAATATATGTGCCCAGTGTTTATTGCAGTATTATTTACAATAGCAAGATAAGGAAGCAATATAAGTGTCCACCAATGGATGACTGGACTTAAAGAAGGTGTGGTATATATAATAAAATATTACTCAGCCATAGAAAAAGAATGAAATTTTGCCATTTCTGACAAGTGGATGGACCTAGGATGTATTATGCTAAAGTGAAATAAGTCAGACAGAGAAAGAAAAATATGGTCTGTTTTCACTTATGTGTGGAATCTAAGAAACTAAACAAATGAACCTAGCACTTCTTTTGGAGCTAATCCTACAGTCTAACAAGGCATGCCTTCATAGGAGGTGATACTCTAGGCCCCTCACCTGTCTCCTTAAACTCCTGTTTTGGGATCTGAATATCTGAGTCAGAATAGCCTGATCTAGAACGAAAACAGAAATCTGTTTCTCCTGAAAAAAATATTATCAAGGGATTCTTTAATGAAAGAAAAGCCTATGATAGTACTAGATAGTGTGATTTATTTACTTATTGTGTGAACAGTGCTGCTCCCCCACTTTGCAGCTTTTCCCTACTTTGTGGAATATTGCCAAGAAGTCCCTGCCATGACCCGCTGTCTCAGAAAACTGCCCAAGAGACTGACATCATGGGAATTTGCTGAGCCTGTTCTGTGAAGGTCATTGAATTCTCGGCATAAGGGTTTTGGACAGGAAACCTTCTACATTTCTTTGATAACAAACCAAAAATCACCAGCCCAAGGAATTGAGACTGCATTTCATTAACACAGCTTTCCCAGAAAATAGTGTGATGCCAGGCAGCCTCTGGTATTGCTTTTATAGTCTGAGCTGGCTCGTACAACCTTATGAAGTACTGTCCCAAGTGTGTTATTATCGAAAGCACACAGCCCTTAACTCCCAGTTTCAAGCAGTTTTCAAATTCCTCCCTAAAATGCTTCTATGTCTATATCTCTCATATATCACCTTGAGAGTCCTGAAAGAGAAAATCGAGTTATCAGTCCTATGAGAAATAGCTAAATATTTAATGTAGGTAAAATGAAAATCATGATTTATTGTGAAAAATATGAGTCATGGATTTGGCATATATTGTTAGTATTATTGTCATTAGTATTGCTGTATTAGTAGTCGTATATTGTGAGTATATTCAGAACAACTCAAAATCCTTTCTACAACAATGTTGACTCTGTAACATTGGTTGTTGTTGTGTACTTGCTGAGTCATGTCCGACTCTTTGTGACCCCATGGACTGTAGCCCACCAGGCTCCTCTGTCCATGGGATTTCCCAGGCAAGAATATTGGAGTGTATTGCCATTGCTCCTCCAGGGGATCTTCCCAACCCAGGGATAGAACCTGTATCTCCAGCATTGGCAGGTGGATCCTTTACCACTGAGGCACCAAGGAAAATTTATTTAGCCATAAATATGTATTAGTCAGTACTGTAATGCCTTATACATGTTATCTCATTTTATTCTACCTTTTATAAATAAGGCACTGAAGAACAAAGAGGTGAGATAATTTGCCCATACCCCACAGATAGTAAATGACAGAACTGGATTCAAACTCAGATAGTCCAGTTGTAGATTCTGTACTCTTAATCTCTGTTATAATACTCAGAGTTGAACTTGTATAGATTGAATCACATTTGAAAAGCAGTAGTTATTATTTAAGAAGCACAAATAAATTGAAATAACACTAATGAGATTAAGCATTTCAATGTTGATTTCTGAATTTTTTTTAAATACTTTTTTTGATCAATCACAAATGTATGAAATAGTTACAAGTCTAGTACAAACAGCCTTTATTTTTTTCTGAACCAGTTGAGTTGGCATCTAATTCCCTACCATTCTCAAACAGTTTAGAGTCTATTTATTTTCCTATTGCTACATTATACAGCCATCAAAATAAATAAAACAGTTATATGCAGAAATACAGTTACTACTATATTCCCTAGTGTGTGCCAGTGTGCCAAGTTACTCAGTCATGTCTGACTCTTTGTGACCCCTGGACTGCAGCCCAACAGGCTCCTTTGCCAGTGAGATTCTCCAGACAAGAACACTGGAGTGAGTTGCCATGCCCTTCTCCAGGGAATCTTTCTGACCCAGGGATCAAACCCATATCTCCTACATCTACTGCATTGGCAGGTGGGTTCTTTACCACTAGAGCCAGCTTTGAAGCCCATATTCCCTAGACCCCATTCAAATTCTGCCAATAAGAAGATGTCCTCACAATCGAGTGTGTCCCAGTGCTTCCTGAATGACTCAATGTCCACTAGAGCATTTCTTATAGGCTCTTTTAGCCTGTTATTTTTTCTAATATAAAAATGTTTCTCCATTATGATCTAAAACCTCATGCCATCTGGCTTTATAACACTTAGTAATTAAAAATTTCATCTCTGTCATCGCATGAACATGTCATACACTATGTTACTAATATCCATTTAAATTGACACAATCACATTTTGAATAGGGATTTCCAAAGATAATACTCTAAAAAATATGAGACATTCATAATAAGAGTTAGCTTACTATAATGAGAAGGAGATATCTTAAGGCAATGAAAGATTTTCTGCCTTTAAACCTCACTATATAAACAACTAGCTTCTTAGTGGGGTTTTCCAATGCAGAGGAATATGACCTGTAACTCTTCAAATTTTAAAGATGGCAAATGCTCTCCAAAGCTGCATGAAATATAATACTTTTCTAATCATATGCTAAGGGAGGAAAAACATTCTTAGTAAAATTTCAAAAAGAGAGATGATTAAATGGAGCATACTAATTAAAAATGCCTTTGCACAGGGAGATTTCTATAGACCATTCCTTAGAGTCTCAGTTTCATTGCGAAAACTGTGTTAGTTTTATTTCCACCAAATTGGTCAGTAAAACTAGAGGTCTTTGTACTAAAACATTTCTTTTGATGATAGTCAACACAACTTTGTCATAATGTGAATCACTGCTTATGAGCTAAAAAGACAGAGGTTTAACTTAATGCAATCATTCTGGCCTCTTGAACACAATGAGTAATATTTGGTACCTTTGGAGTTTATTTCTACAAGTGAGTGACCTGAAAAATATCATACATTAACATCTGGTGAACTGAAAATAAATATCAGCCAGATTTATGTTAACAAAAAGCCAGATATCTCAGAAGCAGCTAAAATTTTGTAAAGTAGACATAAATAGATGTAAGAATAAGACTGAATTAGATGAAAAATACATGCTGGAGACTTCAGAATTTCATACCTCTCCTAGTACAGCATCATAAGGTAGGTTGGCAGTTCTCTATAGTTTAATATTTGTAGTCAGGGTACAAGTTAATTTGTTATAACTGAGGCCTAAAATGAAGGAGCTTAAATAAAGTGAATGTTTGATTCTTTTTAAATTTATTTTTAATTGGAGGATAATTGGTTTACAATGTTGTATTAGTTTCTGCTGTACAACATGAATCAGCTGTAAGTACACATATATCCCCTCCCTCTTGAACCTCCCTCCCACCACCACCGCTCCACCCCTCTAGATCATCTGAGAGCCCCAAACTGAGCTCCCAGTGTTATACAGCAAATGGAGAGCTAGTGCAAAGTTGTTTGATTCTTTTTAATGGGATACTCTGCTCCGTGAAGTCCTCCAAGTGACAGATGAGATGTTTATGTTCATCCTCCTCAACATGTGACTTCCATCTCTAGAAGGTGACTGCTCTAGCTGCCAGTAAGAATAGGAGAAAAGAGGGGAAGGGGAGTCCTGGAAGCACCAGGGAAATGCACAAATTCCTGCTGTTCTCATTTCCTTGGTGGAAATTGGGTAACAATGCCACAGCTAAATGCCAGTGAGGTCAAGGAAATGCAGTCTAGCTGGGTGGCCTTGTGCCTGCTCAAACTTGAATAAAGATGTGTGTGATTTATTAATAAAAGGAAGAAAAAAAGAATGATATGCAGGCTTCAACTGATGGCATCTATTACAATATCAGTAAAGAATTTAGGATTTAAGAGTATATACATGTGCACCTGCACACATGCACACAAACAAATTGTGGGGTTGTTTCTGCGGATTGTAGGAAAAGGATGTATGTCGCCGATCCTTGGAGGTAATTTAGCTCTTTAAGGAAAGTAGGGAATGTATGGATATGGAGCTTGAGGTAGAGTAATACAAAAAAGAAAAGAAGCAGAAGTGTTTCTTATTTCTGTTTTCCACATTTACTCCTCATCTCCAGTACAATGCAGAAACAAAACTAGGCCAGTAAAAACGTTTCCATGGTATCTGAACTTACTTTCTTAAAACTAAAATATGGACCCTTTTTGACAGTCAAGATATCGATTGTATACTTTAAGCAAAATGGTATCAGATGTAAATATACTCATCTGTTGGTGAAGGGATTATATGATAATTCTTTCCTCTATTTATGTGTATCTGTCTGTAATCTATTTTGTTGGGTCAACTCAGTATCTTTGTATATAATCTATGTATGTTACAGGCAATCCACTTGTCCTGACTACGTGTTTCTGAGACTCCAAAGACTATTTCTCTGGCTCCTCTCCTACAGGCTTTTGTTTGTTTGTTGGCCGATGGCATACAGGATTTTGTTTGCACTCAAACCCGAATCCTCTGCCGTGAAAGCACCGAGCCTTAACTGGACTGACAGAGAAGTCTCATACTCTTTTTTTTTTTTTTGATCACCAAAAACTACCCCATAGTTTCCCGCAGGTATTTCAAAAACTGGTTCATCAGGTATGAGTTAGTTCAACTGATAAACAGGCTGATACCTGCTAGTAGGGAATTCTCGAGACTTTCTTTTCACAAGTCCTTTTCTTGAGTCAGAAAGCTTCTGTTGTAAAATTGTTGTTGTTCAGTCGCTAAGTCATGCCCAACTCTTGGCAGACCATGGACTGCAGCATGCCTGGTCTGGATATGTCTTGCTTTCCTAAATAGATAGTTCATTACTGGGGTGGGCCCCTCTAGGAGCCTTTTTCATGGTATTCATCCAATTATACCTGAATGGCTGAGGGGTCCACTTGTGTTTTGCTATTTGGCTATTTATGTTTTCTTCCAGTAAGATTCTCTTATATGTACACGAATTGGCACTTGTGGGATGTATCTCTAAGCTCCTCTGTGTGATAATCATCAACATGGCCTCTATCCACCAGTGCCCATGAAAGACACCATCAATTTTCCTGGTAACTTCTGTTCAGGGCACTAGCACAGAGGATCCTGAATGCAAGTCTCTCAGGCTTGGCTATTGTACCAGTTATCAATGCGCTGCCTCTGAGTCCCTGATCTACTCTTCTTTGCCCCGCTTTGCAATACAGAAGCTCCACCTTGCAAATATATTTCTGCTAGGTGGGACACTATTAATATTGCAAATAGAGAACACTGGAGGGACACGGTCACAAGAAGGGGGCTTCTTGTCCCAGATATGATGTGCTTCTGCCTTCTGCATCATTCAGTGTGCAGCTGCAAGTGGTATCAACCTTTTAGTGAATCTTACCACCACCCCAGCCAGTGGCTGTCCAATAAGTCATGAAGGCATCCCAGTGCTTGGTTTCCCACTGAAAAGCTTCATGGGTACCCTGAGGGCAGACTTCTTTGCAAATCTCATTATCATCCCAGTAAGTGGTTTCCCAGGAAGTTTTAAGTCTTTGCTGGCATTTGGGTGACTTTCCAGTGAGTCTCATTAATGCTCCGGCAGTTTATCAGTGTGTCTCATCAGCACGCCAGCAGCCAGGCTCATCCCGGGACACTTTTCTGTCATCCAGTGAGCCACAGGGCCACCTTCTCCAATGAGGTCTGGATCTCAGCCACGGATAGGATCCTCTTCCCAGCTTGTTCCTTCCTGGGTGTTCTGTCTCTACCTGAGAGTGGCAACTGCTCCCTCCATCTCCTATTTCTGTAGCCTTTAGAGTTTTCCTTGTCCCTCTAAGTAGTTTATATCCATTACTAGTTCATAATTCTTTATGTTAAAATTTCCCTGTTCAACTCACAACTTAGAGAATGAACTTATGGTTGCCAGAGAGGAGGGGTGGGATGCAGAGATAGTTAGGGAGTTCAGGATGGATATGTCCAAACTGTTATATTTAAAATGGATAACCAACAAGCACCTACTGTATAGCATAGGGAACTCTGCTCAGTGCTATGTGGCAGCCTGGATGGGAGAGAGTTTGGGGAAGAAAGGATGCACATATACGTATGGCTGAGTCCTGTTGCTGTTCACCTGAAACTATCACAACAGTGTTAACTGGCAATCAGTTCAGTTCACTTCAGCTGCTCAATAGTGTCCGACTCTTCAAGACCCCATGAATCGCAGCACACCAGGCCTCCCTGTCCATCACCAACTCCCAGAGTTCTCTCAAACTCACGTCCATCGAGTCAGTGATGCCATCCAGCCATCTCATCCTCTGTCGTCCTCTTCTCCTCCTGCCCCCAATCCCTCCCAGCATCAGAGTCTTTTCCAATGAGTCAACTCTTCGCATGAGGTGGCCAAAATACTGGAGTTTCAGCTTTAGCATCATTCCTTCCAAAGAAATCCCAGGGCTGATCTCCTTCAGAATAGACTGGTTGGATCTCCTTGCAGTCCAAGGGACTCTCAAGAGTCTTCTCCAACACCACAGTTCAAAAGCATCAATTCTTTGGTGCTCAGCTTTCTTCACAGTACAACTCTCACATCCATACATGACCACAGGAAAGACCATAGCCTTGACTAGACGGACCTTTGTTGGCAAAGTGATGTCTCTGCTTTTGAATATGCTATCTAGGTTGGTCACAACTTTCCTTCCAAGGAGTAAGCATCTTTTAATTTCATGGCTGCAGTCATCATCTGCAGCGATTTTGAGCCCAGAAAAATAAAGTCTGACACTGTTTCCACTGCTTCCCCATCTATTTCCCATGAAGTGATGGGACCGGATGCCATGATCTTCGTTTTCAGAATGTTGGGCTTTGAGCCAACTTTTGCACTTTCCACTTTCACTTTCATCAAGAGGCTTTTTAGTTCCTCTTCACTTTCTTCCATAAGGGTGGTGTCATCTGCATATCTGAGGTTATTGATATTTCTCCTGGCAATCTTGATTCCAGCTTGTGCTTTTTCCAGCCCAGCGTTTCTCATGATGTACTCTGCATATAAATTAAATAAGCAGGGTGATAATATACAGCCTTGACGTACTCCTTTTCCTATTTATCAGATCAGATCAGTCGCTCAGTCATATCCGACTCTTTGCGACCCCATGAATCACAGCACACCAGGCCTCCCTGTCCATCACCATCTCCCAGAGTTCACTCAGACTCACGTCCATCGAGTCAGTGATGCCATCCAGCCATCTCATCCTCTATCGTCCACTTCTCCTCTTGCCCCCAATCCTTCCCAGCATCAGAGTCTTTTCCAATGAGTCAACTCTTCGCATGAGGTGGCCAAAGTACTGGAGTTTCAGCTTTAGCATCAGTCCTTCCAAAGAAATCCCAGGGCTGATCTCCTTCAGAATGGACTGGTTGGATCTCCTTGCAGTCCAAGGGACTCTCAAGAGTCTTCTCTAACACCACAGTTCAACAGCATCAATTCTTCAGTGCTCAGCCTTCTTCACAGTCCAACTCTCACATCCATACATGACCACAGGAAAAACCATAGCCTTGATAGACGAACCTTCGTTGGCAAAGAAATGTCTCTGCTTTTGAATATGCTATCTAGGTTGGTCATAACTTTCCTTCCAAGGAGTAAGCATCTTTTAATTTCATGGCTGCAGTCATCATCTGCAGTAATTTTGGAGCTCAGAAAAATAAAGTCTGACACTGTTTCCATTGTTTCCCCATCTATTTCCTGTAAAGTGATCGGACTGGATGCCATGATCTTCGTTTTCTTAATGTTGAGCTTTAAGCCAAGTTTTGCACTCTCCACTTTCACTTTCATCAAGAGGCTTTTTTGTTCCTCTTCACTTTCTGCCATAAGGGTGGTGTCATCCACATATCTGAGTTTATTGATATTTCTCCTGGCAATCTTGATTCCAGCTTGTGTTTCTTCCAGTCCAGCGTTTCTCATGATATACTCTGCATATAAGTTAAATAAACAGGGTGACAATATACAGCCTTGATGAACCCCTTTCCCTATTTGGAACCAGTCTGTTGTTCCATGTCCAGGTCTAACTGTTGCTTCCTGACCTGCATACACATTTCTCAAGAGGCAGATCAGGTGGTCTGGTATTCCCATCTCTTTCAGAATTTTCCACACTAGATTGTGACCCATGTAGTCAAAGGCTTTGGCATAGTCAATAAAGCAGAAATAGATGTTTTTCTGGAACTCTCTTGCTTTTTCCATGATCCAGCGGATATTGGCAATTTGATCTCTGGTTCCTCTGCCTTTTCTCAAACCAGCTTGAACATCAGGAAGTTCATGGTTCACATGTTGCTGAAGCCTGGCTTGGAGAATTTTGAGCATTACTTTACTAGCATGTGAGATGAGTGCAATTGTGCGGTAGTTTGAACATTCTTTGGCATTGCCTTTCTTTGGAATTGGAATGAAAACTGACCTTTTCCAGTCCTGTGGCCACTACTGAGTTTTCCAAATTTGCTGGCATATTGAGTGCAGCACTTTCACAGCATCATCTTTCAGGATTTGGAATAGCTCAACTGGAATTCCATCACGTCCACTACCTTTGTTCATAGTGATGCTTTCCAAGGTCACTTGACTTCACATTCCAGGATGTCTGGCTCTAGGTCAGTGATCACACCATCATGATTATCTGGGTTGTGAATATCTTTTTTTGTACAGTTCTTCTGTGTTTTCTTGTCACCTCTTCTTAATATCTTCTGCTTCTGTTAGGTCCATACCATTTCTGTCCTTTATCGAGCCCATCTTTGCATGAAATGTTCCCTTGGTATGTCTGATTTTCTTGAAGAGATCTCTAGTCTTTCCCATTCTGTTGTTTTTCTCTATTCCTATTTATACCCCAATACAAAATAAAAAGTTAAAAAAAAAATAAAGTAGCACATAGAGCACATAAAAATTTCTGAGGATCTTTTTCACAAAACTGTCATAACTCTCCTGAATGGTATATTTAAAAATGGTTAAGATGATAAATTTTGTTACGTGTTTTTTACTACCATAAAAGACAAAGCCATAAAATTAACTTAAAAAAATTTCTCTGTCCAGATAACTAGCCTTGTTTTCCTTTCTTGACTAGATGCTGATGGTATAGTTATGGAGGGAGATCTCCCCTTGGGGAAAAACCACCTATATGCCATAGCCCTGGCTCTTGTTCCCTGCAGTGTACCGTCTTTGTATTATTTACTGTGGAGTCTCTTCCTATCACTGCAGTCACCAGCACACCAGCATCAAGGAGACGGAGATTCATCATTAAAGATTAATTTTACATTTTTCTGATAGGAAGGATAATTGTCATCACCTTGCTGATGTTTCAGTGATTGCGGATGAGAGGCAGTGTACCCTATAAATAAATAGTTATACCCCCACTCCCCAAAATGTGGATGGAGCTAGAAGAGAGAAGCACCTTCATGTTTCCAATAAAGTCATTCTCTCCATGTGTGACTGGCTGAAACACACAGAAAACGAGTAAGTCACTGCAGAAACCAAGTACCACTGCAATTTAAGGAAATAGAAAACAGTTACTCTGCTGCGAAGTCTTGCTGTAGGGATTAAACATAATTAAGGTCTAGCAGCCAAAAATACCGAAAACACTAAGAAACATAAAAGGAAAAAAAAAGACAGAACACAATGGATAGAGTAGAATAGAAAATATGAGAAGACTTATCAAAGTCTCTTGAGATATACTTCATAAGGAGCAGGTGGGTGCTCTGGGTCAGCATTTGCCTTCAGGAAATATAACTCATACACTTTGTCTTCAGATATATCCCCAAAATCTATACAGAGCTTGAATACCTAACTTTTCCTATTAGTGAAGTGGACATGAATCCTTCCATATATATATGTATATGGAGAAGGCAATGGCACCCCACTCCAGTACTCTTGCCTGGAAAATCCCATGGATGGAGGAGCCTGGTGGGCTGCAGCCCATGGGGTCGTGAAGAGTTGGACACGACTAAGCGACTTCACTTTCACTTTTCACTTTCATGCATTGGAGGAGGAAATGGCAACCCACTCTAGTGTTCTTGCCTGGAGAAAACCAGGGACAGCGGGTCCTGTGGGCTGCCATCTACGGGGTCGCACAGAGTCGGACACAACTGAAGCAACTTAGCAGCAGCAGCAGTTGATAACATCTATTTTGTGCATTTAATTTAGAAAATGCTTACAGGAAACCAACTTTTAATACTGAAATAATAGGCATGGGCCTTGCCTTGCCCTCTGAATCATCTGAAATAACAATTAGATCATACAAATGAGCAAAAACTCAGATGGTACCAAAGCAATCAATAGTACAATGTGCACTGAATTACTTTATTAATAAGCTAACAGAATTTGTTCCCCATGCAGACAAAATTCAGAAGGGCCATATTTTGCATTACATTTTCCTGATGGCTTTTAAATTAAGCTTTATAGCATGTCACAGCTGTCAGCATCCCCACCATTATCATTATCCGCAAACATTTAGCGCACACCCGCTGTGTACACAGCACTGTGGGATTCATAAAGGGGAAAGAGCAATAATTTCCTGCCCTTGAGATAGTAGAGGAGCAATTATTTACTCTGAGTAGTTTAGTTCAGTTAGCAGTGAATGGGCAGGAGGTCTTGGAACTCAATGCCTTGACATTGTTACACAATTCCATCGTTATTAGAACAATTACATCAACATTTCCGGATTTGTTCTTATTTATTTTAGACTATAAGCTAGTAGATTGATCTATTGTACAAAAGTTAAATAAAACAGCAGTTGCAGAATGAAAACTAAAATTCTCCCTTAATAATGCTGATGAACCTTTGTTTCACACTTGCTAATTCATATAATGTTGATTACGCTCTGTATCTGTTCAAAGCAATACTCACAGGCACCCAGATACTTTAGAGAGGAGGAGAATGAAGGATCTAGAGAAGACATACAGCCAGTGGCCAGGATTCAGACTTAGGAGGGCTGTCACCAAAGTGTATACACAGATTCTCTAAACACTCACCCTTCCCGTATAACCCTCTCAGAGGTAATCACTACCAGAAAGCCGTGTGCATTCTTCTAGAACCCATTCTAGGCATTGAAATTCATATGTGTACATCATACAGATCTTTCAAAACTATAAATGAGATATAGTAAAATATTTTAAAAATTATTTCATTAAAAAGTATCTTAAGGGCTTCCTTGATGGCTCAGCGGTAAAGAAGCTGCCCGCCAATGCAGGAGACACAAGTTAAATCCCCCATGCCGAGAAACAACTAAACCCAGGCACTGCAACTGTTTAGCCTGTGCTCTAGTGCTCAGGAGCCACAACTACTGAGCCCACGTGCTGCAACCACTGAAGCCTGTGTGCCCCAGAGCCTGTCCTCCATGACGAGAAGCCCTGGCCCCTGCTTTCAGCATTAGAGAAAAGCCCACCCAGCAACGAAGACCCAGCACAGCCCCAAACAAATAAACACAATTTAAAAAACTTATTTCTAAAAATGTTGGATATATTAACATATATGTTCAAGACTGTGTATAAGTATGCACATTCAAATGGATTTTTAATATTCTATAATTCAGTTGGATCAATTGAAAATTCTGAAGTTAATGAACATTTGTTTTCTTCCTTTATCTTAGATATAATATTGCAATGTACATCCTTGTGTATATATTTTTGTAAATATGTGAAATTTTGGGAGAAATATTCCTAGTAATGAACTTACTGGGTCAACAGATACATACAGGAATGTTTCTAGTGCTTTTTTTAGTCCCTAATATACTGTATTCTGATCACATACAGTAGTGTCAGATGAACAGTGTCAGATAAATATGACATTATCACTAATCTGTCATTCAATGTTTGCCTGAGATGCCTTTTTACTCTCTCATGTTGTGTTTCAGAATACAAATGAGAGTGAACAGTGACTTTTTATTTTTCAGTGCAAATATCAAAGTGTTGTGATCAAGTTCTAAATATTCTTGAGACCCATAATGACTTTTTCTATAAAGCCAGAATTCTTCCTGTCCCTAATTATTTTTCAGTGCACTGGACAAGATCCCCACTGACACAGAATCTCAGTGACTTAATCTGTTCAGGTTGCTATAACAAAATACTGCTGAGCAGGTGGCTTATTTATTTATTTATTTTTAAGTCTCAGACGTGGCTTATGCTTTGTGACCCCATGACTATACAGTTCATGGAATTCTCCAGGCCAGAATACTGGAGTGGGTAGCCTTTCCCTTCTCCAAGGGATCTTCCCAACCCAGGGATCAAACCCAGGTCTCCCACATTGCAGTTGGATTCTATACCAGCTGAGCCACAAGAGAAGCCCAAGAATACTGGAGTGGGCAGCCTATTCCTTCTCGGGCAGATCTTCCCAACACAGGAATCAAATGGAAGTCTCCTGTATTGCAGATGGATTCTTTATCAACTGAATAGAAATTTATTTATCACAGTTCTAGAGGCTGGAAGTCCAAGATCAGCATAGCAGCAAGGTCAGACCCTCTTCTAGGTAGGAGACTTCTCACTGTATCCTCACAGCTCTTGGGGGCCTCTAAACCTTGGTACTCTTTTTCTCCTGTAGCTTGTTGCATTATCAACATCTGTCAAGTGAAAAGGGCTAAGGACTCTGGTATCCCATTCAGGAGGGCTCCACCCCATGATCTAATCACCTAACAAAGGCCCCACCTCCTAACACCATCATATTGGATGTCAGGATTTCAACTTGTGAATTTGTAGGGGGAGAGGACACAAACATTCAGACCATAGCACTCATTAAATTTGCTGTGAAAATTCTGGAAGTCATGTTTGACTTTCTTTTGTCTAAATTTATTACCACCCCTTGGACATAAATGGACAGGTTTTGAGACATATACTTGTGGCTGCCATAGGTGAAGAATTTTTGCAGCTTGATAATTTCAGACTAATGATTCTAAATTCAAACAAAACTTTATTTTTAGCACAAATGTTTCATAAAAATATCAGTGACAATAAATAGTGAAGTTATTATGGTTCTTCTTTGGGTTCTTAATGGATTTTTAAGTTAGTGCTCTTATTCTTCCCTCATTATCTTCTCCTATGGTATGTTTCCCTATTCCCCGAACTCCCAGAATAAAAGACTGAAAAATGTGAAGTTCTGGTATTAAAGTATTATTCAGTTCAGTTCAGTTCAGTCACTCAGTTGTGTCCGACTCTTTGTGACCCCATGAATCGCAGCACACCAGGCCTCCCTGTCCATCACCATCTCCTGGAGTTCACTCAAACTCACGTCCATTGAGTTGGTGATGCCGTCCAACCATCTCATCCTCTGTCGTCCCCTTTTCCTCCTGCCCCCAATCTCTCCCAGCATCAGAGTCTTTTCCAATGAGTCAACTCTTCACATGAGGTGGCCAAAGTCCTAGAGTTTCAGCTTTAGCATTATTCCTTCCAAAGAACACCCAAGGTTGATCTTTAGAATGGACTGGTTGGATCTCATTGCAGTCCAAGGGACTCTCAAGAGTCTTCTCCAACACCACAGTTCAAAAGCATCAATTCTTCGGCTCTCAGCTTTCTTCACAGTCCAATTCTCACATCCATACATGACCACTGGGAAAACCATAGCCTTGACTAGACGGACCTTTGTTGGCAAAGAAATGTCTCTGCTTTTCAATATGCTATCTAGGTTGGTCATAATTTTCCTTCCAAAGAGTAAGCGTCTTTTAATTTCATGGCTGCAATCACCATCTGCAGTGATTTTGGAGCCCAGAAAAATAAAGTCTGACACTGTTTCCACTGTTTACCCATCTATTTCCCATGAAGTGATGGGATTGGATGCCATGATCTTCGTCTTCTTAATGTTGAGCTTTAAGCCAACTTTTTAAGTCTCCTCTTTCACTTTAATCAAGAGGCTTTTGAGTTCCTCTTCACTTTCTGCCATAAGGGTGGTGTCATCTGCATATCTGAGGTTATTGATATTTCTCCTGGCAATCTTGATTCCAGCTTGGGCTTCTTCCAGCCCAGCGTTTCTCATGATGTACTCTGCATATAAGTTAAATAAACAGGGTGACAATATACAGCCTTGATGTACTCTTTTTCCTATTTGGAACCAGTCTGTTGTTCCATGACCAGTTCTAACTGTTGCTTCCTGACCTGCATACAGATTTCTCAAGAGGCAGATCAGGTGGTCTGGTATTCCCATCTCTCTCAGAATTTTCCACAGGTTATTGTGATCCACACAGTCAAAGACTTTGGCATAGTCAATAAAACAGAAATAGATGTTTTTCTGGAACTCTCTTGCTTTTTCCATGACCCAGCGGATGTTGGCAATTTGATCTGTGGTTCCTCTGCCTTTTCTAAACTCAGCTTGAACATCTGGAAGTTCGCGGTTCACATATTGCTAAAGCCTGGCTTGGAGAATTTTGAGCATTACTTTACTAGCATGTGAGATGAGTGCAATTGTGTGATAGTTTGAGCATTCTTTGGCATTGCCTTTCTTTGGGATTGGAATGAAAACTGACCTTTTCTTATACACGTGTAGCTATTATCCTTTTCTCATGTTTGGCAGCTCCAAAGAGCCTATATTTGAGAATAAAATTCAATTATCTATTTGCTTTTTTAATTTATTTTGCTGGAGATGGGGGATGTAGAGAACTATTACTCAAATTGATTTTCAATAATGTTTGACTTTCAGAGGATGGTATCATTGATTCCTAAAACTTTAAAGAATTTATTCTTAGCTCTCTCTATAGCCAATTTAAAATTCATTTCTGGGGAGCTGCTAAATATACTCTTCTTCTTTAGGCCTTCCAAAATTTTGTTGCTGTCCTCTTTTCTCCCATTTTTTACATCCTTGTGAATGTAAAGTCTTTTAAAGTCTATCATTATTTTAATGGGTCTGGAGAAGAAATTATAGTAGGTGCTTGTATTCAATATTTTTTTATCCAATAGTCCCTGAATAATCTCTCCTAATGAAAGAACTGACACTAATCTGAATTGTTTGGAGCCAGTCATTCTCTTTGTTATATTTTCAGATTACAGAACCTGAAGATATATATATATACTATTAAGATAATATTTTCTGATTATAGAACCTGAAGCTATATATATATGTACTATGTACTATATATGTACACTGCTATCTGAACTATCTATCTATACCTATCTATATATATATATCTATTGCTATGTGAATGTAAGCAACATAAATGTTGATCTTGTTTAAGCTACCATAAAAAATAATCTATATATAAATAGATATCAGATCAGATCAGTTGCTTAGTTGTGTCCAACTCTTTGCGACCCCATGAACTGCAGCATGCCAGGCCTCCCTGCCCATCACCAACTCCCAGAGGTCGCTCAGACTCACATCCATCGAGTCAGTGATGCCATCCAGCCATCTCATCCTCTGTCGTCCCCTTCTCCTCCTGCCCCCAATCCCTCCCAGCATCAGAGTCTTCTCCAATGAGTCAACTCTTCGCATGAGGTGGCCAAAATACTGGAGTTTCAGCTTTACCATCATTCCTTCCAAAGAAATCCCAGGGCTGATCTCCTTCAGAATAGACCGGTTGGATCTCCTTGCAGTCCAAGGGACTCTCAAGAGTCTTCTCCAACACCACAGTTCAAAAGCATCAATTCTTCGGTGCTCAGCCTTCTTCACAGTCCAGCTCTCACATCCTACATGACCACAGGAAAGACCATATAGATAGATATAAAACAAGGATATGTAGCTGTTACTGTCATAAAGAGCATCCTGCTGAGGTACATTTGTATTAATCCCTTCCTTGCTTTCTCTTCAGTTTCCTTATAAGGAATCAAAGAAAGAAATTGGTTGAAGTGTGTAGCATTGAGGATGAGCAGTAGAAGAACCAAGAAAACGTATTTACTATCTCTGAACTATTTCAACATTTTGTTTACATCACGTTATAGCTCTGGTCATGTATGGATGTGAGTAGTCCTGTATGGATGTGAGAGTTAGACTATAAATAAAGCTGAGCACCAAAGAATTGATGCTTTTGAACTTTGATGTCAGAGAAGACTCTTGAGAGTACCTTGGACTGCAAGGAGATCCAACCCGTCTATTCTAAAGGAAATCAGTCCTAAATATTCATTGGAAGGACTGATGTTGAAGCTGAAGCTCCAATACTTTGGCCACCTGATGCAAAGAACTGACTCATTTGAAAAGACCCTGATCCTGGGAAAGATTTAGGGCAGGAGAAGGGGACGACAGAGGATGAGATGGTTGGATGGCATCACCAACTCAATGGTCATGAGTTTTGGTAAACTCCAGGAACTGGTGATGGACAAGGAGGCCTGGCATGCTGCAGTCCATGGGGTCACAAAGAGTCAGACATGACAGAACTGAAATGATAGCTCTGGCCACAATGTGGAGCAAATTATCCCTTACCACGTCTGTTTCTAGTTCAATGGGAGTTTCTCCAAACTTGAGCATTTTCTCTTCTGATTTTGCATCTCCTGAACTTTGTGCACCATGTGAGAGGAGGTTGGAGCCTGTTGAATGAAAATGACTGAATGTCTGTCATCCCCACAGATATTAATTGCAAAACTGGACAGCTGTCATTTCTTAAAAAGTTCTTGGTGGTAATTGATTTTGGCAGTGCTGACATTTGCTTAAGCACATCAACTTCATTTTAGCCAGTTCATTCACTTCAGATTATTTAAAAATTGATGTGACTCACCACATGGCTGATTTTATGGATATAAAAAATCAAATTTTATGGATAATAAAATGGATTAAATAATTCAGTTGGAGTCAAGGTAGAAGAGATTTATTTGATGAAGTAATGAATGGGGGAAATTTTCCAAATATGAACTTGAACACCTGATCATATTATAATTTTTCTTTCAAAGTAAGGAGTCATTAATAGAAGAGGAAAGCTAGAAAAGGGACAACATACAGGAGATAAAGCCAAATTCAGTACAGTTCAGTTGCTGAGTCATGTACTACTCTTTGTGACCTCATGGACTACAGCATGCCTGGCTTCCCTGTCAATCATCAATTCCCAGAGCTTGCTCAAACTCATGTTCATTGAGTCGGTGATGCCACCAAACCATCTCATCCTCTGTCATCCCCTTCTCCTCCTGCCTTCATTCTTTCCCAGCATCAGCATCCTTTTCAATGAGTCAATTCTTCGCATCAGGTGGACAAAGTATTGGAGCTTTAGCTTCGTCATCAGTCCTTCCAATGAATATTCAGGACTGATTTCCTTTAGGATGGACTTGTTTGACCTCCTTGCAGTCCAAGGGACTCTCAAGAGTCTTCTCCAACACCACAGTTCAAAAGCATCAGCTGTTTGGCACTTAGCTTTCTTTATAGTCCAACTCTCACATCCATACATGACCATTGGAAAAACCATAGCTTTCACTAGATGGACTTTTGATGGCAAAGCAATGTCTCTGCTTTTTACTATGCTGTCTAGGTTGGTCATAGCTTTTCTTCCAAAGAGCAAGCTTCTTAATTTCATGCTTGCGGTCACCATCTGCAGTGATTTTGGAGTCCCCCAAAATAAAGTCTCTCACTGTTTCCATGGTTTGCCCATCTATTTGCCATGAACTGATGGGACCAGATACTATGATCTTAGTTTTCTGAATATTGAGTTTTAAGCCAGCTTTTTTTCACTTTCATCAAGAGGCTCTTTAGTTCCTCTTTGCTTTCTGCCATAACAGTGGCAGAAAGTATGGTCATCTGCATATCTGAGGTTATTGATATAAAGCCAAATTATATAAAGTTAAAAACTTAAAAAATTTTCTAGGAATGGTAATACACATTTTGAGAAATTAGGAAACAGAATTACGAATGAGGGAAAAAAAATGTATAAACTCTCTTCTGCCTGACCCTTTCTCTGTGTGTTCACAGAAGCTTAAGAATAGAACAATACACAATGGAGTATTACTCAGCCATTAAAAAGAATACATTTGAATCAGTTTTAATGAGGTGGATGAAACTGGACCCTATTATACAAGCGAAGTAAGCCAGAAAGAAAAACACAAATACAGCCTCAGATCAGATCAGATTAGTCCCTCAGTCATGTCCAACTCTTTGCGACCCCATGAACTGCAGCACGCCAGGCCTCCGTGTCCATCACCAGCTCCCGGAGGTCACTCAGACTCGCATCCATCGAGTCAGTGATGCCATCCAGCCATCTCATCCTCTGTCGTCCCCTTCTCCTCCTGCCCCCAATCCCTCCCAGCATCAGAGTCTTCTCCAATGAGTCAACTCTTCGCATGAGGTGGCCAAAATACTGGAGTTTCAGCTTTAGCATCAGTCCTTCCAAAGAAATCCCAGGGCTGATCTCCTTCAGAATGGACTGGTTGGATCTCCTTGCAGTCCAAGGGACTCTCAAGAGTCTTCTCCAACACCACACTTCAAAAGCATCAATTCTTCAGCGCTCAGCCTTCTTCACAGTCCAGCTCTCACATCCATACATGACCATAGGAAAGACCATAGCCTTGACTAGGCGAACCTTTGTTGACAAAGTGATGTCTCTGCTTTTCAATATGCTGTCTAAGTTGGTCATAACTTTCCTCCCAAGGAGCAAGCGTCTTTTAATTTCATGGCTGCAGTCACCATCTGCAGTGATTTTGGATCCCAGAAAAATAAAGTCTGACACTGTTTCCACTGTTTCTCCATCTATTTCCCATGTAGTGATGGGACCAGATGCCATGATCTTCGTTTTCTGAATGTTGAGCTTTAAGCCAACCTTTTCACTCTCCACTTTCACTTTCATCAAAAGGCTTTTTAGTTCCTCTTCACTTTCTGCCATAAGGGTGGTATCATCTGCATATCTGAGGTTATTGATATTGATCCCAGCAATCTTGATTCCAGCTTGTGTTTCTTCCAGTCCAGCATTTCTCATGATGTACTCTGCATATAAGTTAAATACGCAGGGTGACAATATATAGCCTTGACGTACTCCTTTTCCTATTTGGAACCAGTCTGTTGTTCCATGACCAGTTCTAACTGTTGCTTCCTGACCTGCATACAGATTTCTCAAGAGGCAGATCAGGTGGTCTGGTATTCCCATCTCTTTCAGAATTTTCCACAGTTTATTGTGATCTACACAGTCAAAGGCTTTGGCATAGTCAATAAAGCAGAAATAGATGTTTTTCTGGAACTCTCTTGCTTTTTCCTTGATCCAGCGGATGTTGGCAATTTGATCTCTGATTCCTCTGCCTTTTCTAAAACCAGCTTGAACATCAGGAAGTTCACGGTTCACATATTGCTGAAGCCTGGCTTGGAGAATTTTGAGCATTACTTTACTAGCGTGTGAGATGAGTGCGATTGTGCGGTAGTTTGAGCACTCTTTGGCATTGCCTTTCTTTGGGATTGGGATGAAAACTGACCTTTTCCAATCTTGTGGCCACTGCTGAGTTTCCCAGATTTGCTGGCATATTGAGTGCAGCACTTTCACAGCATCATCTTTCAGGACTTGGAATAGCTCCACTGGAATTCCATCACCTCCACTAGCTTTGTTCCTAGTGATGCTTTCTAAGGCCCACTTGACTTCACATTCCAGGATGTCTGGCTCTAGGTCAGTGATCACACCATCATGATTATCTGGGTCTTGAAGCTCTTTTTTGTACAGTTCTTCTGTGTATTCTTGCCGCCTCTTCTTAATATCTTCTGCTTCTGTTAGGTCCATACCATTTCTGTCCTTTATCGAGCCCATTTTTGCGTGAAATGTTCCTTTGGTATCTCTGATTTTCTTGAATAGATCCTTAGTCTTTCCCATTCTGTTGTTTTCCTCTATTTCTTTGCATTGATCGCTGAAGAAGGCTTTCTTATCTCTTCTTGCTATTCTTTGGAACTCTGCATTCAGATGTTTATATCTTTCCTTTTCTCCTTTGCTTTTTGCTTCTCTTCTTTTCACAGCTATTTGCAAGGCCTCCCCAGACAGCCATTTTACTTTTTTGCATTTCTTTTCCATGGGGATGGTCTTGATCCCTGTCTCCTGTACAATGTCACCAACCTCATTCCATAGTTCATCAGGCACTCTATCTATCAGATCTAGGCCCTTAAATCTATTTCTCACTTCCACTGTATAATCATAAGGGATTTGATTTAGGTCATACCTGAATGGTCTAATGGTTTTCCCTACTTTCTTCAATTTCAATCTGAAATTGGCAATAAGGAGTTCATGATCTGAGCCACAGTCAGCTCCTGGTCTTGTTTTTGCTGATTGTATAGAGCTTCTCCATCTTTGGCTGCAAAGAATATAATCGATCTGATTTCGGTGTTGACCATCTGGTGATGTCCATGTATGGAGTCTTCTCTTGTGTTGTTGGAAGAGGGTATTTGCTATGACCAGTGCATTTTCTTGGCAAAACTCTGTTAGTCTTTGCCCTGCTTCATTCCGTGTTCCCAGGCCAAATTTGCCTGTTACTCCAGGTGTTTCTTGACTTCCTACTTTTGCATTCCAGTCCCCTATAATGAAAAAGATATCTTTTTTGGGTGTTAGTTCTAAAAGGTCTTGTAGGTCTTCATAGAACCATTCAACTTCAGCTTCTTCAGTGTTACTGGTTGGGGCATAGACTTGGATTACTGTGACACTGAATGGTTTGCCTTGGAAACGGACAGAGATCATTCTGTCGTTTTTGAGATTGCATCCAAGTACTGCATTTCGGACTCTTTTGTTGACCATGATGGCCATTCCATTTCTTCTGACGGATTCCTGCCCACAGTAGTAGATATAATGGTCCTCTGAGTTAAATTCACCCATTCCAGTCCATTTTAGTTCGCTAATTCCTAGAATGTTAAATACAGCATACTATGTTAAATGTCAAATACAGCATACTAATGCATATATATGGAATTTAGAATGATGGTAACAATAACCCTGTATATGAGACAGCAAAAGAGACACTGATGTATAGAACAGTCTTTTGAACTCTGTGGGAGAGGGAGAGGGTCGGATGATTTGGGAGAATGACATTGAAATATGTATAATATCATATATGAAATGAGTCGCCAGTCCAGGTTCGATGCACGATACTGGATGCTTGGGGCTGGTGCACTGGAACGACCCAGAGGGATGGTATGGGGAGGGAGTGGGGAGGAGGGTTCAGGATGGGGAACACATGTATACCTGTGGTGGATTCATTTCGATATACGGCAAAACCAATACAATATTGTAAAGTTAAAAAATAAAATTAAATTAAAAACCACACATACACAAAAAGAAAAAAAAAACGGACAATATCTAAAATTTAGAATGACATCAGGGTTAACCATGAAAAAAATCATGATAGAAGACATTTTCTCAGGTAGTTAGAGCAGTCACCGATGTTTGAGCTGAGAACATTGATTTCTCAGTGATTCAGCAAATGTTTCCCAAATACATGGAGGATTCTTGGAGAGGAGGGGATAGTGATGGTATGCATGCAACATTAACTATTATTTTTTTCTCAAAGTTTAGCATTTTCTAGTGAGATGAGAAAGACAATTAGTATGTAAATATATGGCTAAATGTACTAAATTTAAGCAAGTATTAAGGAGGAAAGTTGGTTTAGGAATTTCTTCGTACATTCTCTTCTGAATAAAACAACTCCTTAAGAAATTCTGAAGAGAGAACTTCACCTATTTTTTAATTTTATTCCCCCCCCTACTTTTAACAGATTTACTGAGCTGCTACTGCTGCTAAGTCACTTCAGTCGTGTCCGACTCTGCGTGACCCCATAGACGTCAGCCCACCAGGCTCTCCTGCCCCTGGGATTCTCCAGGCAAGAAAACTGGAGTGGGTTGCCATTTCCTTCTCCAATGCATGAAAGCGAAAAAGTGAAAGTGAAGTCTTTCAGTCGTGTCCGACTCTTACCGACCCCATGGACTGCAGCCCATCAGGCTCCTCCATCCATGGGCTAATTATATGCAAAGCAATTTACCTACAATGAATGGACAACTTGATGATGTTTAGTAAGATTTTACACTTGTACAATAATCACCACAATCCAGTTTTAGAACTTTTTCATGGCCACTTAAAAACACTTTATACTTTTCTACAATCAATTTTAGCTCTCTACCAGGGAAACACTGATTGATTTGTTTATAGAGTTCACTTTTGACTCTTCTAAGAATTTTATGAATGGAATCATGGGATATAGAGACTTTTCTGTCTGCCTTCTTTCACTTAACATGATTTTTGAGGTTCATTCTCGTGCCTATATATAGGTAATTTTTTCATTGTTATTATTTCCGTGCACAATGGATATACTACAATGGTTATATTGCATTGTATTTTGGTGGTTTAGTTGCTAAGTCATGTCCAACTCCTTCACGACTCCATGGACTGTAGCCCACCAGGCTCCTCTGTCCATGGGATTCTCCAGGCAAGAATAGCAGAGTGGGTTGCCATTTTCTTCTCCAGAGGCTCTTCCTGACCTGAGGATTGAACCCGAATCTCCTTGTCTCCTGCATTGACAGGTGGATTCTTTAGCACTGAGCCACCCTGGAAGCTCAATATCATCCATTCACAAATTAATGGACATTTGGATTTTTCCCCTGGTTTTTTGCTGTTATTAATAATGCAGCTATGAAGATGTGTGTATGTCTTTGTGCATACATATGGTATTTCTGCTCTTGGGCAGATATCTGGGAGTAGAATTTCTGGGTTGTAACTGTCAGTCTCTGCTTAAAAGTGGCTATACCATTTTTACATTCCTATTAGAAATGTATGAGGGTTCAAGGTTTTCCACTTCTGTGTTAGTTTCTTACTGATGTTGTAACAAATTTACCATAAGCATAGTGGCAGGAATACAGATATATTCTTTTATAGTTGTGGAGGTCAGAAGTTGAAATGAGTCTTATGTGGCTAAAATCAAGGTGTCAACCAAGCTGCCTTCTTTCTGGAGGCTCCAGAGAAAACATGTTTCTTAGACTTTCCTTACTTTGCCTAGTTCCTAGAGGTTACCAGCATTCCTTGGCTCCTGGCTTCACATCATTCCAACTTCTGCTTTCATCATCAAATCTTCTTTCACTCTGACTCTCCTGCCTCCCTCTTATGAAAACCTTTGTGATTACATTAGGCCCACTAAGAAAACCCAGTATAATCTTACCATTTTAAGATTCCTAACTTAATCATATATGCAAATTCCTTTTTGCCATGCAAGGTAAGATGTACACCCAGGACTAGACATGAACATCTCTGGATAGCAAGGGAGTCTGCCCACCACAACGTTCTTACTAATGCTTGGTATTGTCAGTCTTTTTGAATGATTGCAGAGCCATCTTCTGATGTCATTGTTGTTTTAATTATCTTTTGTCTAATGACTGCTAAGTCGCTTCAGTCGTGTCCGACTCTGTGCGACCCCATAGATGGCAGCCCACCAGGCTCCCCCGTCCCTGGGATTCTCTAGGCAAGAACTCTGGAGTGGGTTGCCATTTCCTTCTCCAGTGCATGAAAGCGAAAAGTGAAAGTGAAGTCGTTCAGTCATGTCTGACTCTTAGCGACCCCATGGACTGCAGCCCACCAGGCTCCTCCATCCATGGGATTTTCCAGGCAAAAGTACTGGGGTGGGGTGCCATTGTCTAATGACTAATGATGTTAAATATATTTTCATTTACTTTACAGCCATGTGTATATCTTTTTCAGTAAAATGTCTATTCAAATCTTATTTTTATTTGTTATTATTAAATGATGAGTTCTTTATATATTTCAGATATAAGTCCTTTATAAAATATGATTTTCAGATAATTTCTTCTCATCTCTGTCTATTTTTCTAATGGAGTCTTTAGCAAATGTTTTTAATTTTGGTGAAGACTAATTCATCAATTTTGTCTTCTATGGAATATGTTTTCTGGTGTCTTTTTGTTTGTTTGTTTTAATTTTATTTTGCTTAACTTTACAATATTGTATTGCTTTTGCCATACATGAAAATGAATCCGCCACAAGTATACATGTGTTCCCCATCCTGAACCTTCCTCCCTCCTCCCTCCCCATACCATCCCTCTGGGTCGTCCCAGTGCACCAGCCCCAGGCATCCGGTATCAGGCATCGAACCTGGACTGGCAACTCGTTTCAAATATGATATTATATATATTTCAATGCTATTCTCCCAAATCATCCCACCCTCTCCCTCTCCCAGAGTCCAAAAGACTGTTCTATACATCAGTGTCTCTTTTGCTGTCTCGTATACAGGGTTATTGTTACCATCTTTCTAAATTCCATATATATGTGTTAGTATACTGTATTTGTGTTTTTCTTTCTGGCTTACTTTACTCTGTATAATAGGCTCCAGTTCCATCCACCTCATTAAAACTGATTCAAATGTATTCGTTTTAATGGCTGAGTAATACTCCATTGTGTATATGTACCACTGTTTTCTTATCCATTCATCTGCGGATGGACATCTAGGTTGCTTCCAAGTCCTGGCTATTATAAACAGTGCTGCTATGAACATTGTGGTACACGTGTCTCTTTCAATTCTGGTTTCCTCAGTGTGTAATCCCAGCAGTGGGATTGCTGGATCATAAGGCAGTTCTATTCCCAGTTTTTTGAGGAATCTCCATACTGTTCTCCATAGTGGCTGTACTAGTTTGCATTCCCACCAACAGTGTAAGAGGGTTCCCTTTTCTCCACACCCTCTCCAGCATTTATTGCTTGTAGACTTTTGGATCGCAGCCATTCTGACTGGCGTGAAATGGTACCTCATAGTGGTTTTGATTTGCATTTCTCTGATAATGAGTGATGTTGAGCATCTTTTCATGTGTTTGTTAGCCATCTGTATGTCTTCTTTGGAGAAATGTCTACTTAGCTCTTTGGCCCATTTTTGATTGGGTCATTGATTTTTCTGGAACTGAGCTGTAGGAGTTGCTTGTATATTTTTGAGATTAGTTGTTTGTTGTTTCATTTGCTATTATTTTCTCCCATTCTGAAGGCTGTCTTTTCACCTTGCTTATAGTTTCCTTTGTTGTGCACAAGCTTTTAAGTTTAATTAGGTCCCATTTGTTTATTTTTGATTGTATTTCCAATATTCTGGAAGGTGGGTCATAGAGGATCCTGCTGTGATGAATGTCAGAGAGTGTTTTGCCTATGTTTTCCTCTAGGAGTTTTATGGTTTTTGGCCTTACATTTAGATCTTTAATCCATTTTGAGTTTATTTTTGTGTATGGTGTTATAAAGTGTTCTAGTTTCATTCTTTTACAAGTGTTTGACCAGTTTTCCCAGCACCACTTGTTAAAGAGATTGTCTTTAATCCATTTTATATTCTTGCCTCCTTTGTCAAAGATAAGGTGTCCATATGTGCGTGGATTTATCTCTGGGCTTTCTATTTTGTTCCATTGATCTATATTTCTGTCTTTGGGCCAGTACCATACTATCTTGATGACTGTGGCTTTGTGGTAGAGCCTGAAGTCAGGCAGGTTGATTCCTCCAGTTCCATTCTTCTTTCTCGAGATAGCTTTGGCTATTCGAGATTTTTTGTATTTCCATACAAATTGAGAAATTATTTGTTCTAGCTCTGTGAAGAATACCGATGGTAGCTTGATGGGGATTGCATTGAATCTATAAATTGCTTTGGGTAGTATACTCATTTTCACTATATTGATTCTACCAATCCATGAACATGGTATATTTCTCCATCTATTAGTGTCCTCTTTGATTTCTTTCACCAGTGTTTTATAGTTTTCTATATATAGGTCTTTAGTTTCTTTAGGAAGATATATTCCTAAGTATTTTATTCTTTTCATTGCAATGGTGAATGGAATTGTTTCCTTAATTTCTCTTTCTATTTTCTCATTATTAGTGTACAGGAATGCAAGGGATTTCTGTGTGTTGATTTTATATCCTGCAACTTTACTATATTCATTGATTAGTTCTAGTAATTTTCTGGTGGAGTCTTTAGGGTTTTCTATGTAGAGGATCATGTCATCTGCAAACAGTGAGAGTTTTACTTCTTCTTTTCCAATTTGGGTTCCTTTTATTTCTTTTTCTGCTCTGATTGCTGTGGCCAGAACTTCCAAAACTATGTTGAATAGTAATAGTGAAAGTGGGCATCCTTGTCTTGTTCCTGACTTTAGAGGAAATGCTTTCAATTTTTCACCATTGAGGATAATGTTTGCTGTGGGTTTGTCATATATAGCTTTTATTGTGTTGAGATATGTTCCTTCTATTCCTGCTTTCTGGAGAGTTTTTATCATAAATGGATGTTGAACTTTGTCAAAGGCTTTCTCTGCATCTATTGAGATAATCATATGGTTTTTATTTTTCAATTTGTTAATGTGGTGTATTACATTGATTGATTGTGGATATTGAAGAATCCTTGCATTCCTGGGATAAAGCCCACTTGGCCATGGTGTATGATCTTTTTAATGTGTTGTTGGATTCTGATTGCTAGAATTTTGTTAAGGATTTTTGCATCTATGTTCATCAGTGATATTGGCCTGTAGTTTTCTTTTTTTGTGGCATCTTTGTCCGGTTTTGGTATTAGGTTGATGGTGGCCTCATAGAATGAGTTTGGAAGTTTGCCTTCCTCTGCAATTTTCTGAAACAGTTTGAGTAGGATAGGTGTTAGCTCTTCTCTAAAGTTGTGGTAGAATTCAGCTGTGAAGCCGTCTGGACCTGGGCTTTTGTTTGCTGGAAGATTTCTGATTACAGTTTTCTGGTGTCTTATTTAAAGAAGTCTTTGACTAATTCAAAGTCAAAAATTTCCCCTACTGTTTCCTTCTAGGCATTGTATAGTTTTAATTCATGTCTGTGATCCATTTTGAGTAAAATTTTTTGTATGGCACTTGAAAAGATACTAAATTCACTTTTCAAAATCTGATAGTTTTAGCACCTTTTTTGAAAAAGCTAATCCTTTCGCATTTGACACTTTACACTTTGACATCTGTGTAAACATTCAAATGACTATAAATTTCTGGATTCTCTAATATATTACAATGATCTGTATGCCTGTTCTCAAAATAATACCATACTTTTCATTACAATGCTTTACTATAAATTTTGAAAATTATGTAAGTATCATAAGTTTTTTCAAAATTGTTTTCTAATTCCCTTGAATTTCCATATAAATTTTAACACCAGCTTGTTGATTTATGAAAAAAAAATTGGATGGGACTTTGATAATGACTTAATTGAATTTTCATATCCTTCTGAAAAAAATCGCCATCATACCATTATTGAGACATATAGTCCGTGAATAGGGTATACTTCTGCATTTATTTAGTTATTCTTTAAATTCATTCAACAATATTTTGTAGTTTCAGTGTAGACATATGATTCTTTTGCTAAATTTATTTATAGTTTTTTTTATTATTTTTGATGCTATTGTGAATGAAACTGTTTTCTTAATTATATTTTGGGTTTTTTTGTCACCTAGTATGTAGGCATCATCAATTTATTTATATTAACCTTGTATTCTGTGAACTTGATAAGCCACTTATTGGTTCTAAAAATTTTTGTTTGTAGATCGTGTACAATATTTTTTAAAAGATTATGTCTGTTGCTGCTGCTGCTGCTGCTGCTAAGTCACTTCAGTCATGTACAACTCTGTGAATAAAGATAGTTTGAAAATTTTTCTTGCTTTATCTCATTGACTAGAATCTTATGTACAATGTTGACTAGGAGCGGTACAAGCACATCTCCTTTTACTAGTCCTAAACTTCATGCTCCTGCTCAGTTGCTCAGTTGTGTCCAGCTCTTTGTGACTCCATGGACTGTAGTCCGCCAAGCTCCTCTGTCCATGGCAAGAATACTGAAATGGGTTGCCATGGAGATCCCTCCTCCAAGGGATCTTCCTGACCCAGGGATGGAACCTGAATCTCCTGTATCTCCTGCATTGGCAGGCAGATTCTTTACCACTGGGCCACCTGGGAAGTCCAGTCCTAATCATAGGGAGAAAATAGTCAATCTTTCATAGTTATCAGATCAGATCAGATCAGTCGCTCAGTCGTGTCTGACTCTTTGCGACCCCATGAACCGCAGCACGCCAGGCCTCCCTGTCCATCATAGTTATATATGATCTTAACTCTAGGTTTTACAGGTAAATTTTACAAGATTCCTTACCCTTTGACAAATTAAGGAAGTTTCCTTCTATTCTGAATTTGTTTAGAGTTTTTATGATTAATGGCTATTGAATTTTGTCCAATTCTTTTTCTGCACCTATTATAGTGGATGAACATGTTGTTTTTGTCTTTTATTCTATTAATATTGTGTATCATATTAATTGGGCTTCCCTGGTGCTTCACATGGTAAAGAATCTGCCTGCAATGCAGGAGACCTGAGTCTGATGCCTAGTTTGGGCAGATCCCCTGGAAAAGGGCGTGGCTATCCACTCTAGTATTCTTGCCTGGAGAATCCCATGAACAGAGGAGCCTGGCAGGCTACAGTCCATGGGGTTGAAAAGAGTCATTGAGACTGAGTGACTAACACTTTCACTTTCATATTATAGTAATTAACTTTGGATGTTAAAAGCCTCCCTGAATCCCCAAGATAAATACTAGTTGTTCATGGTATATAATCCTTCTTCATCTTTCTGGATTCAGTTTGCTAATATTTTTTAAAGGATTTTGGGCTTCCCTGACAGCTCAGTTGGTAAAGAATCTTTTCATGAGGGATGTTGAGCTATAGTTTTCTTTTCCAAGTTATCTTTGGTATGAGAGTAATACTGTCCTTATAAAATGAGAGGGTAAGTGGTCTCTCCTCTTGTTTCTGAAAGTCTTTGTAGCACTAATATTACTTCTTCCTCAAAAGTAAAGTCTTCTGGGCCTGGGCTGTTTTTCTTTAATTGGAATATTTTAAATTATGGTTCTAGGTCTTTACTTGATAAACATTTATTCAGCTTCCCCCCTCTCCATTTTTCTTTGAGAAATTTTTGGTAATTTGAGTCCTTTCTAAGATTTTTCCATTTCATTTATTTTTTTCAATTTATGGCATGCAGTTTGTGATATTTCTTAAATATGCCCTTTTAATTTCTGTAGGGTCTATAATGATGCTCCACTTTGCATTTCTGATTTTGACAATTTGTGTCTTCATGGTTTTCTATATCAGTCTAAGTAAAGGTTTATCAATTTTATTGATTTTTTTTTTTTTTTAAAGAATCATCTTTTAGTATTACAGACTTCCCTTGTGGCTTAGCTGGTAAAGAATCCACCTGCAATGCAGGAGACCTGGGTTTGATCCCTGGGTTAGGAAGATCCCCTGGAGAAGGGAAAGGCTACCCACTCCAGTATTCTGGCCTGGAGAATTCCATGAACTGTATAGTCCATGGGGTAGCAAAGAGTTGGACACGACTGAGCAACTTTCACTTTTGGTATTACGCTTTGGTATTTTGTACTTTTTTATTATTTAATTCAAGATACATATTTTAAATCTTCTCTAGTATTTTTTTCTTTGACTAAGGGATTATTTTGAAGTATATTGTATAACTTCCAAATATTTGGGAGTTTTCCTAATTTTTCTGTCTTGCTACATGCTAAGTCAGTTCAGTCTTGTCTGATTCTTTGTGACCCTATGCACTGTAGCCTGCCAGGCTTTCTGTCCATGCAGATTTAAATATGCCTGTAGCTCAAACTTTGTAGAATTTCAATCATTTAAAAATTTATTATAAATCATTTTAAATTTGTTGTTTTATGGCTTAGCCTGTGGCCTATCCGCTGGATCATGGAAAAAGCAAGAGAGTTCCAGAAAAACATCTATTTCTGCTTCATTGACTATGCCAAAGCCTTTGACTGTGTGGATCACAATCAACTGTGGAAAATTCTGAAAGAGATGGGAATACCAGACCACCTGATCTGCCTCTTGAGAAATCTGTATGCAGGTCAGGAAGCAACAGTTAGAACTGAACATGAAACAACAGACTGGTTCCAAATAGGAAAAGGAGTATGGCAAGGCTGTATATTGTCACCCTATTTATTTAACTTATATGCAGAGTACATCATGAGAAACATTGGACTGGAAGAAACAAGTTGGAATCAAGATTGCTGGGAGAAATATCAATAACCTCAGATATGCAGATGACACCACCCTTATGGCAGAAAGTGAAGAGGAACTCAAAAGCCTCTTGATGAAAATGAAAGTGGAGAGTGAAAAGGTTCGCTTAAAGCTCAACGTTTAGAAAACGAAGACTGTGGCATCCGGTCCTATCACTTCATGGCAAATAGATGGGGAAACAGTGGAAACAGTGTCAGACTTTATTTTTCTGGGCTCCAAAATCATTACAGATGGTGACTGCAGCCATGAAATTAAAAGATGCTTACTCCTTGGGAGGAAAGTTATGACCAACTTAGATAGCATATTCAAAAGCAGAGACATTACTTTGCCAACAAAGATTCACCTAGTCAAGGCTATGGTTTTTCCTCTGGTCATGTATGGATGTGAGAGCTGGACTGTAAAGAAGGCTGAGCGCCGAAGAATTGATGCTTTTGAACTGTGGTGTTGGAAAAGACTCTTGAGAGTCCCTTGGACTGCAAGGAGATCCAACCAGTCCATTCTGAAGGAGATCAGCCCTGGGATTTATTTGGAAGGAATGATGCTAAAGCTGAAACTCCAGTACTTTGGCCACCTCATGCGAAGAGTTGACTCATTGGAGAAGACTCTGATGCTGGGAGGGATTGAGGGGAAGAGGAGAAGGGGACGACAGAGGATGAGATGGCTGGATGGCATCACTGACTTGATGGATGTGAGTCTCAGTGACCTCTGGGAGATGGTGATGGACAGGGAGGCCTGGCGTGCTGCAATTCATGGGGTCGCAAAAAGTCGGACATGACTGAGCGACTGATCTGATCTGATCTGATGGCCTATCCTGGAGAGTGTTCTGTGTGCACTGGAAAAGAGTGTGTATTTTAATGTTGATGAGTTGAGTGTTCTATAAATTACACAGACTGGATTTGTTGATAATGTTTTCAGTTCTTTTATATACTTACTGCTTAGTTATTTTATCAATTACTGAAAGAGGAGTATTAAAATATTCAACTATAATTACTGAATTTTCTGTGTCTCTTTCCAGTTCTGTCAAATCTTGTTGTTGTCTTTTTTTAATATTTTGAGCTCTGTGAAGAGTTTATACATTTAAAATTTGTATATTGTTCAGATGCTATTAACCTTTTAAAGAAATGTCCCTCTTTTGTCTCTAGTAATACTTATTTTCTAAAACTCAATTTTGTCTGATAGTAATATAGCTACTTAAATTTCTCTCTTACAGTTTCTGTTTGTGTAGTGTATCATTTTTCTATCCTTTTAACTTATTTGTGTCCTTGAATCTAATGTGTGTCTCTTCTAAACAACGTATCTTCGGATCTTGCTTTTCATTGACTCTGGCAGCCTCTGCCTTTGCATTGAAATGTTTAGTCACTTCACACTTAAGCCAATTATTAATACATTTGGATTTCCATCTACTATTTGCTATTTAGTTTTTTATGTCTCATGTTTTTGTTTCTTTTTCCCTCTTTACTTCTTTTGCATAAATGTTTTAATTTACCATCTTAATTCTGTAGATTTTTTTACCATTTGATTTTTTGTTTTAAATCTGTCTGCCTAGCCATCTATCTGTGTTTGTTCTTGGTATTACAATATACTTTTTAAACTTACCTCAATCTACTTGAGTTTAATGCTGACTTAACATTTGTAAACTAGAAAATTTGCTCCAATGTAATGCCATTTCTTCCTCCATTCTTCGCTATAATTATCCCACACACACATACACACACACGCCCATCCCAATAACAGTATTATAATTATTACATTGAACAATCTTACATTTTTAAAAAAGAGGGAAAATATGCATATACAATTCTTTTTATTTACCTGTTAAAAACTTCTAGCATTTCTCATTCCTTACTGTGGACTCAAGTTTATATCTATACTCATTTTCCTTAAATGTAAAGAATTTCCTTTGGTATTTGTTGTTAGGTTGTCTCAGGCAATAAATTCTTTTCAGCTTTTATCTGTGAATGTGTATATTTCACCTTCATTTCTGAAGGAAAGTTTAGGTGATTATGAAAGTCTTGGATGACAGGTTTGTCTTCTTTGAACACTTTGCCTATGTCAGTCTACTGCCTTCTGATTTCTATTGTTTCTGATGAGAGTGTGTGTTGTGTGCTCACTCAGTCACGTCCACCTCTGCCAGCCCATGGACTATAGCCCTGAAGAGAAGTCAGTGGTTAATCATTTTGCCATTTCCTAGTACATGATGTGGAGAAGGCGATGGCACCCCACTCCAGTACTCTTGCCTAGAAAATCCCATGGACGGTAGCCATGGTAGGCTGCAGACCATGGGGTCTCCGGGAGTCGGACATGACTGAGCAACTTCACTTTCACTTTTCACTTTCATGCATAGGAGAAGGAAATGGCAACCCACTCCAGTGTTTTTGCCTGGAGAGTCCCAGGGACAGGGAGCCTGGTGGGCTGCCGTCTATGGGGTTGCACAGAGTAGGACATGACTGAAGTAACTTAGCAGCAGCAGCAGCAGTACATGATGAATTATTTTGTTCCTGCTGCCTTCAAGTTTTTATTTTTGTGTTTAGCTTTCAGCAGTTTTACTATGAATCTCTTAGTGTTTATCTAAGTTATAGCTTGATAAGCTTCTTGGATGTGTAAATTAATGGTTTTAATCAAACTAGGGACAGTTTCAGTCATTATTTCTTCAAATATCTACCCCGCCCACTTTTATTCTCCTCTTCTCCTGGAGCTGCTGTTACAGATATTTTTATGTGCTTTGTAGAATTCAATAGGCTCATTTTCCTTCAGTCTTTTTTCACTGTTCTTTAAATTGGATCATTTCTGTTGATCTACTTTACAGTTCTCTATTTTTATCTTCTCCTATCTCAAATCTGCTATTGAGCCCGTGTTGTGAATCTTTCATTTCAGTTATTACACTTTTAAAACTAAGTTTCAGTTTGGTTTTCTTTCATACATTTTCTTCCTTTATTAAAATTCCCTATGTATTTAGTAATTGGTATCATATTTTCACTTTCTTAATGCAATTTCTGTTAATTCTTTGCACATATTTGTAATGGTTGACTTGAAATCATGTGCTATTCTTATCTGAAAATCTAGAAAATTTTCAAGAATGAGTGTCTCAATTTATCTGCCTTTGGTTGATTTCAAGAACTCTGGTTATTTTTGTCAGCTTTTCTCCCAGTTTTATTCCTCTTTTTTATGGAGAAGATTGGCTGATTTGTTTTATTCTACAATAACAGAAGTCTTCATCTATTTCTTCTTGACGAATGGTACCCATGACTGACTCATTCTATAACTGATTTGATTCTTTTGTGGTCCAGCCTGACACTTCAGTTTACCTTATAAGCTTAAAGGGGAGAAAAAGAACATCCTTCCCTATGGTCCTGTTTTACCAAGCAGTGACATTGGCTAGAGAATGGTAAGTGTTTGCCATATAAGTCCTCTAACATCTCTGGCTTCAGCTGAGTCTTTTTTTGCACACAAGGACCATATTTATATATTTAAGCTTACTGGTTTTAATCACATATTTTAAATACTGTGACCACCAACTGAAGAAATAAATATCCCAGAAACATGAGAAAGAGGGAAGAAAACATAGTGGGAGTGATGATCGGCAGCATGGTGGATTTAGGAATCTACTTCAAAGTCACATTTCATCACTGTGTCATGGATCACTGTTCTCATAAAAACACTGACAGATACATTTAATAAATTCCTTGAAATAGGATGACACGGAATCAACATTCATCATCTCTGGTGGGTTCGACTAATGCCCTTGGACTATAAGTATAACAAATTATTCAGATAATGTAGAATTTTATTTTAAAAAATGTGTGCTTCTATCTCCTTTTTAATCATAACTTCCTGAAATATAGGAACCAGTGCTATCAAATTTACTTTTTTAAAGTATCTAACATATTCCAAAGCAGAGACATTACTTTACCAACAAAGGTTCGCCTAGTCAAGGCTATGGTCTTTCCTGTGGTCATGTATGGATGTGAGAGCTGGACTGTGAAGAAGGCTGAGCGCCGAAGAATTGATGCTTTTGAACTGTGGTGTTGGAGAAGACTCTTGAGAGTCCCTTGGACTGCAAGAAGATCCAACCAGTCCATTCTGAAGGAGATCAATCCTGGAATTTCTTTAGAAGGAATGATGCTGAAGCTGAAACTCCAGTATTTTGGCCACCTCATGCGAAGAGTTGACTCATTGGAGAAGACTCTGATGCTGGGAGGAGTTGAGGGCAGGAGGAGAAGGGGACGACAGAGGATGAGATGGCTGGATGGCATCACTGACTCGATGGATGCGAGTCTGAGTGACCTCCGGGAGCTGGTGATGGACAGGGAGGCCTGGCGTGCTGCGGTTCATGGGGTCGCAAAGAGTCGGACATGACTGAGCGACTGATCTGATCTGATCTGAACAGTGTCATATACAACTGAAAGCTTTATTCTTCTGTGGTGATGATAAATGATACAATGATAAATGAAACAATACTTTTTAATAGGAATTCGGGCATATATGAAGACAAAGTATCTTATCAACAACAGTGTCATTATGGAGCATACAAAAAATTCTGGGCAAAAGAGAGAAACAGACATTGATCCTGATAATCAAGGAATTATGCCTGGGACTCAGTCTGGGGGGATGTTAAAGATCTGGGCAATAGCTCTGGAATATATATATCTATATCTATCTATCTATATATATATAGATATATCTATCTATCTATCTATCTATATATATATATATATAGGAACAAAAGCTGAGAATTGTATTTGAGTCAAGTGAGAGAGTCAGGTGATAATGCGAACAAAGAGAATTAAATTGAGGTACAATCCATGAAGGAAAAAATAAATGAGTCCAGGATTCAGGCTATCTACCCACATGAGACAAGACTGCACCATCAGCAAGTAGAAGCATGAAAGTAGAGATGGAAATGGTGGATAGTGCAGAGGAACAGACGTGTCAGAGTCACTGAGCAAGTGAGATTCAGGGCCAGGGAGCCAGTCACTGGGACTATTCTTTTACTAAGGGAATTGGAATTAGTCATTCCCAAGGGTGTGTGTGTGTGTATGTGTCTTAGTTGCCAGTTGTGTCCACCTCTTTGCCACCCCATGGACTGTAGCCCTCCAATCTCCTCTGTCCATGGCATTCTCCAGGTAGGAATACTGGAGTGGGTTGACATTTCCTTCTCTAGGTGATCTTTCTGATCCAGGGATTGAACACAGATCTCCTGCATAGAGGCAGAAGCTTTACCATCTGAGTTACTAGGGAAGCCCAGGTGGCTAGCAGTAAAGAACCTGCCTGCCGATGCAAGAGACATGAGACTAGGGTTAGATCCCTGGATTGGGAAGATGCCCTGGAGGGCATGGCAACCTACTCCAGTAATTTTTCCTGGAGAATCCGTTACAGTCCATAGGATCACAAAAGTCAGACAGGCTGAAGCAACTTAGCATGCAAGCCACTAATTGAAGAATTATGGAACAGAAAGAGTGAAATTTGAGCAGAGTATCACAGAAATACTTTTAAATCAGTTTAGTTTAAGCAACTGTGAAGATAGATTTATGGGATTAATCAACCAGACAGGTTGATTTCTGTAATCAAATTTCTCAACATTTTTAAGTTTCAAAACCATCTTTCTAGTTAGAGTTTCCCTGATGGCTCAGACAGTAAAGAATCTGCCTGCAATGCAGGAGACGTGGGTTTGGTCCTTGGGTTGGGAAGATTCCTGGAGAAGGAAATGGCAAACCACTCTAGTATTCTTGCCTAGCGAATTCCATGGAGAGAGGAGATTGTTGGACTACAGTTCATTGGGTTGCAAAAAAGTTAGACACAACTGAGCAACTTTCACCTTCAGTTAGTGTCATATATATTGCATTTCAAAAGTATTTTTGACATAATTTAATCTCATCATATCAGGCCCTCCCTAGAAGAGAGTTGATCCCCATAAATACCCCATATTTTTTGTATTAATGGTAATAGGATGTCAAATACTTTCTTTGGGTGGGTAAAAGGAATCATGGGGAAATTCATCTGAGGCTAAATCTTATTACCTACTTGCTCTGTAGAAGCTTTTGAATTGATTTGTCTTATGTAAATGTAAAATTTTACTTTTTTTTAAAGAAAGTATTTTTATACTCCTCTGTTTTGTTTTAAAAATTGGTACATTTTTAAAGGCATCTTGTATCTTACCTAAAAATTTAAAAGACTGAAGTAAAATTAATTAAAATATTTCATTTATTCCAGTTTCTAAAAAGTTAGAAAGTACCTTTTTATTACTTTACAATACTGTATTGGTTTTGTCATACATTGACATGAATCCACCACGGGTGTACCTTATGTGTTCCCCATAAGGTTCTGGTTTAACAAATAATTTCACATATTTTGGGACAAATAAAGAATTCTTGACTGCCCTCAATTATTTCTTCTCTCTCTTCTCTATTTCAGTAAACCTCACTGTTCAGCGAATTTCCTGTCTTTGAGTTTTCCTTTTTCTTTTATATCCACATCTAATCCACTCTCTTAATATATTAAAGAAGAGGGAAAGGAATCAGTTTCAATAAGACTAGTTTCTCCTTCCCTGTTTGAGGTCAGAGAAGGTGAAAAAAAAAAAAACTTGAGACAGTCACAGTGGAAACGAAGGCTGACATCTCAAGATTTAGCCAGGGGCAATTTCCCTTTTGCCTTATTTCACTGAGTAAGGACAGACTTCAACTCAACATTACTGATTTTATGTAAAATTGATTATTATTATAGAAAGCTATTATTCCTGCCTAGCCAAAGCGTTCCTCCACATAGATCTGGTGCTTAGTCCTCAGTCTGAAACAAAATTTGCCTACAGCTAAGTTAGCATAACCAAGGCAGCCTATTCCCATTCTCCCCCCAGCAGTTTTTCCTGTTGCAGTTATAGAGCACGGGAAACTCCACCTTTTATATAGTAGTCATAACTGCCTAAAAATCTTTAGATTATCATCAATCTGTAGAGACAGAGAGAAAGAATTGAGGGTGATTTTTTGTGTGTGTGTACACTATGAAACAAGTTCAGAAAAAATTACATGATTTGTTGTTGTTGTTCAATCACTAAGTTGTGTCTAACTCTTTGCGACCCCAAGGTCTGCAACATGCTGTCCCTCACTTCTCCAGGAGTTTGCCCAAGTTCATGTCCTTTGAATCGATGACGCCATCCAACCATCTCATCCTCTGTCGCCCTCTTCTTCTGCCTTCAATCTTTCCCAGCATCAGGGGCTTTTCCAGTGAGTAAGCTGTTTGCATCATGTAGCCAAAGTAATAATGTCATGGGTCAAATAATATAACAAGATTTTAATACCGACTCTTAGAACTAGTCATTGGATAGTCAGAATCAATCACAATTCCACAGTAAATCACAATTCCACAGTAAATTATTTTTGACACCAAATCCATTATTTATTCTCTCTCCATTCATGAAAAGACAAAGCCCAACTTCATTAGGTTCTATAACCATTAGATACGTCCAGTAATTTCCAGCTAAATTAGTTCCGAAGCCTAAATTCTATTTTAATCATAGAGAGATTTAAAATTCTTCCTCTTTAGAGTTTTGGTTTCAAATGTCAAGACAATTAAATGAGTTATTTTATATAGTTGTTTCTATTCATTACTAAATAATTTTCTTTAATCTATAATTCTTTGCAAAGTATTTTTCTTAATTACTTGCCATATGGTAGGTGTCTTATAATCTAGAATTTTTTTTCTAGTTGGCAGTCTTAATGTATTAAAATCACCTACTACTCATGTTTAATTTTAAAAATAAACCACTTTTTCTCTTTTTTGATTTGCTTTCAAGACCAAAGCCTGTATAGAAAATAAACTTTGGGGAAGAAAAGCTATTTGGGAAAGAAAAGACCTTCATTATATTAACATGGTATTTTCATTACATAATTATTTTTCTATTTTCTTTTATTTTAGGATAGTCACTAGAATTTTTCAAGTACCAATATAATAGATTCATGTCCATTCAATGAATTTATTTCTGCTGTAAACTACTTGACAGAGAAGGCAATGGCACCCCACTCCAGTACTCTTGCCTGGAAAAATCCCATGGACGGAGGAGCCTGGTAGGCTGCAGTCCATGGGGTTGCTAGGAGTTGGACTGAGCGACTTCACTTTCACTTTTCACTTTCATGCATTGGAGAAGGAAATGGCAACCCATTCCAGTGTTCTTGCCTGGAGAATCCCAGGGACGGGGAGCCTGGTGGGCTGCCGTCTCTAGGGTCACACGGAGTCGGACACGACTGAAGTGACTTAGCAGCAGCAGCAAACTACTTGAATTTTTTTTTAAAAAGGGAAAACTATGTATTCATGTGGAAATGAGTCTTCAAATATATTCAAGTTGATGAAACTTGACCAAATAATGAAAGGTACATATTTTCTGGAAAACCTTCAATTATATTTTCTCTATGTAACTTCTTTGTATGCAATAGGAGAATATTACATGAAAATCTTTTTAATGTTATTGGGAAAAAAGCTTCCTCATATTAATTGATCACTCTCAAATTCCATGTTCACAAAATCTGTTCAGGGTCAAGGCTCATAATCTTAGTTTCAGGTAAAAATTGTTCTCCTCCCATTTTGCAAACATAGAGAGGTAGATAACATCAAGTTATGGTGATCAGGTCAGATCAGATCAGATCAGTCGCTCAGTCATGTCCGACTCTTTGCGACCCCATGAACCGCAGCACGCCAGGCCTCCCTGTCCATCACCAGCTCCCGGAGGTCACCCAGACTCACACCCATCAAGTCAGTGATGCCATCCAGCAATCTCATCCTCTGTCGTCCCCTTCTCCTCCTGCCTTCAATCCCTCCCAGCATCAGAGTCTTCTCCAATGAGTCAACTCTTCGCATGAGGTGGCCAAAATACTGGAGTTTCAGCTTTAGCATCATTCCCTCCAAAGAAATTCCAGGATTGATCTCCTTCAGAATGGACTGGTTGGATCTTCTTGCAGTCCAAAGGACTCTCAAGAGTCTTCTCCAACACCACAGTTCAAAAGCATCTATTCTTCGGCGCTCAGCCTTCTTCACAGTCCAGCTCTCACATCCATACATGACCACAGGAAAGACCATAGCCTTGACTAGGCGAACCTTTGTTGGTAAAGTAATGTCTCTGCTTTTGAATATGCTATCTAAGTTGGTCATAACTTTCCTTCCAAAGAGTAAGCGTCTTTTAATTTCATGGCTGCAGTCACCATCTACAGTGATTTTGGAGCCCAGAAAAACAAAGTCTGACCCTGTTTCCACTGTTTCCCCATCTATTTCCCATGTAGTGATGGGACCAGATGCCATGATCTTCGTTTTCTGAATGTTGAGCTTTAAGCCAACCTTTTCACTCTCCACTTTCACTTTCATCAAGAGGCTTTTTAGCCCCTCTTCACTTTCAGCCATAAGAGTCGTGTCATCTGCATATCTGAGGTTATTGATATTTCTCCCGGCAATCTTGATTCCAACTTGTGTTTCTTCCAGTCCAGCATTTCTCATGATGTACTCTGCATATAAGTTAAATAAACATGGTGACAATATGCAGCCTTGACGTACTCCTTTTCCTATTTGGAACCAGTCTGTTGTTCCATGACCAGTTCTAACTGTTGCTTCCTGACCTGCATACAGATTTCTTAAGAGGCAGATCAGGTGGTCTGGTATTCCCATCTCTTTCAGAATTTTCCATAGTTTATTGTGATCCACACAGTCAAAGGCTTTGGCATAGTCAATAAAGCAGAAATAGATGTTTTTCTGGAACTCTCTTGCTTTTTCCATGATCCAGTGGATGTTGGCAATTTGATCTGTGGTTCCTCTGCCTTTTCTAAAACCAGCTTGAACATCAGGAAGTTCACGGTTCACATATTGCTGAAGCCTGGCTTGGAGAATTTTGAGCATTACTTTACTAGCGTGTGAGATGAGTGCAATTGTTCGGTAGTTTGAGCATTCTTTGGCATTGCCTTTCTTTGGGATTGGGATGAAAACTGACCTTTTCCAATCTTGTGGCCACTGCTGAGTTTTCCAGATTTGCTGGCATATTGAGTGCAGCACTTTCACAGCATCATCTTTCAGGACTTGGAATAGCTCCACTGGAATTCCATCACCTCCACTAGCTTTGTTCGTAGTGATGCTTTCTAAGGCCCATTTGACTTCACATTCCAAGATGTCTGGCTCTAGGTCAGTGATCACATCATCATGATTATCTGGGTCTTGAAGCTCTTTTTTGTACAATTCTTCTGTGTATTCCTGCCACCTCTTCTTAATATCTTCTCACCAGATCAGTAGAGGCCCAATATGCTACTGGAGATCAGTGGAGAAATAACTCCAGAAAGAATGAAGGGATGGAGCCAAAACAAAAAGAATACCCAGCTGTGGATGTGTCTGGTGATAGAAGCAAAGTCCGATGCTGTAAAGAGCAATACTGCATAGGAACCTGGAATGTCAGGTCCATGAATCAAGGCAAATTGGAAGTGGTCAAACAAGAGATGGCAAGAGTGAATGTCGACATTCTAGGAATTAGCGAACTAAAATGTACTGGAATGGGTAAATTTAACTCAGATGACCATTATATCTACTACTGTGGGCAGGAATCCCTCAGAAGAAACGGAGTGGCCATCATGGCCAACAAAAGTGTCCGAAATGCAGTACTTGGATGCAATCTCAAAAATGACAGAATGATCTCTGTTCGTTTCCAAGGCAAACCATTCAACGTCACAGTAATCCAAATCTATGCCCCAACCAGTAACGCCGAAGAAGCTGAAGTTGAACGGTTCTATGAAGACCTACAAGACCTTTTAGAACTAACACCCAAAAAAGATGTCCTTTTCATTATAGGGGACTGGAATGCAAAAGTAGGAAGTCAAGAAACACCTGGAGTAACAGGCAAATTTGGCCTTGGAACACGGAATGAAGCAGGGCAAAGACTAACAGAGTTTTGCCAAGAAAATGCACTGGTCATAGCAAATACCCTCTTCCAACAACACAAGAGAAGACTCTATACATGGACATCACCAGATGGTCAACACCAAAATCAAATCGATTATATTCTTTGCAGCCAAAGATGGAGAAGCTCTATACAATCAGCAAAAACAAGACCAGGGGCTGACTGTGGCTCAGATCATGAACTCCTTATTGCCAAATTCAGACTGAAATTGAAGAAAGTAGAGAAAACTACTAGACCATTCAGGTATGACCTAAATCAGATCCCTTATGATTATACAGTGGAAGTGAGAAATAGATTTAAGGGCCTAGATCTGATAGATAGAGTGCCTGATGAACTATGGAATGAGGTTCGTGACATTGTACAGGAGACAGGGATCAAGACCATCCCCATGGAAAAGAAATGCAAAAAAGCAAAATGGCTGTCTGGGGAGGCCTTACAAATAGCTGTGAAAAGAAGAGAAGCGAAAAGCAAAGGAGCAAAGGAAAGATATAAACATCTAAATGCAGAGTTCCAAAGGATAGCAAGAAGAGATAAGAAAGCCTTCTTCAGTGATCAATGCAAAGAAATAGAGGAAAACAGTTATGGTGAAGATGTGTGTAAAAAGGAACTCTTGCAATGCTGGTGGGAGATTAACCTGAGAAAGCAATTTAACCAGACTGTGCAAGCACAAAGGGTGATAATACAATATGGAATAAGGAGTATGATTACTCCAACTCTCTACACCCGAGTTCCAAAACAAACAAAATAGTAAGAAAAATTTCAGAAAGTTTTTGAAAGACGTAAATAGGAAATTATTTTGTGTTCTCTTCCTTTGTCACCTGTTATAAAGGTATTCTAGGAATAGGTAGAGATTATTCACTACTTAATCTGGGCCTGATGAGGGTCACTATGGTCAAAGTTAATACACCTTGGCTTTGCTGTTCAAGAAAACAGCTGTTTCAATTTATACAAGAGTTGTGGGTTCCCAGCAGATTCCTTCACTTTGAAAAATATTTCCAGAGGAAAAAAATTTATAAATGAGGTGATGAGTATACATAATTATTAAATTTTTATTTATAATTATTTTAGAATATCTACATGATATGATCCAAAGCTTATAGTTCAAGACGCATCTTCTCTTGCCAGCTTCTTAACCATTTTTCTCTACTCTGAAGCCCATTTTTCATGCCCTGGAGATCATAATAAGTAACATGAGGTTAGTTAGAAGTTTATTTATTCTCATTTTTCCCATATGCTTAGCATTTGTCACAAGCAGTGATGAAATGGTGTCTCTGTAATCCGTGTCTTCCAGCAGAGGGGAGTGTATACACACATGCCTCCACACAAGGAAGAAGTGAGACCTAATTCCTGATGTGAGTCAAGGAGTGGTGTGTCCCATCACTTCATGTGCAGCTTATTTGCAGTGACTTCAATAAAATTAAATCCATGACTGGGCTGCTCTGAAATGAATAATAAAGCATCTCCCAGGATATAGAACTGACAGTAAATATCTTCATGACACAATAAATATTTTTTAAACTGTGCATCACTCAGGGGCACAGCAACATTCTTATCATTCTTAAAATCAAAAGGTGTTACCTTAGAATCTTTGTGAAAATTCCAAATCTGAATCCCTGCTAGGAATCTGTAAGTTCCAAATCCACTGTGATCACTAACCAGTATTTATTGTTACCCCCACTGTGTATACAGTAGGCAAAAACATTCAACAAGTTATTTACTTACTTCTTAGTATTATTCTGGGCTCCTCAGGTGGTGCTAGTGGTAAAGAATCTGCCTGCCAATGCAGGAGATGCAAGAGACATGGGTTCAATCCCTGGGTGGGGAAGATCCCTTGGAGTAGGAAATGGCAACCCACTCCAGTATTCTTGCCTGGAAAATGCCATGGACAGAAAGGCCTGGTGGGCTACAGTCCACGGGGCTTGCAAAAGTATTCTATTGTTAAATAGTCTATAGTTCAACAGAAAGTTTAGTCACTAGGGGAAGTTAAGACCTTCTTACAATATCTATTAATTCCATAAAGTTTTTTTCAAAACTATTTTTTTCAAAGCTACTCACATAACTTTTGTTACTCCATCTGTCATTAAGATTGCCTTTGCTTACAGGTAAATCAATGAAGCCAGAACACACCCTCATGCCATACACAAAAGTACATTCAAAATGGCTTAAAGACTTAAATACAAGACATGACACTATAAAACTCCTAAAAGAGAACATAGAAAAACATTCTCTGACATAAATCATACCAATGTTTTCTTAGGTCAGTCTTCCAAGACAAAAGAAATAAAAGCAAAATTAAACAAGTGGGGCCTAATCAGACTTAGCTGTTGCACAGCAAAGGAAACCATGAACAAAACAAAAACATAACCTATGGAGTGGGAGAAAATATTCACAAACAGTGTGACTGATCAAGGGCTTCATTTTCAAAATACACAGACAACTCAGAAAACTCAAAATCAATAACAACCCATGGACAGAAGACTGAAATAGACATTTCTTCAAAGAAGACACACAGATGGCCAATAGGCACATGAAAAGAAGCTCAATGCCAATTATTAGAGAAATGCAAGTCAAAACCGCAATGAGGCACTATCTTACATGGGTCAGAATGACCATCATCAAAGAGTCTACAAGATCTAAGAACAGAAGAATGCATTAAAAAATAGAATAAAGAATAATTATAATGTCAACACTATGAAAACATCGTTTATATAAAGAAAAAGGACACTTTCAGAACTGAACACTCCCCAGGTGCCTTTTCTGTTCCTGCCTTTTCTATTCCTGCCTTTTCTATTCCCATCAGAAATGACCATTATCCAAATTTTGTGATAATCATTTCCTTGCTTAAAAAAATGGTTTAGCATCTATGTTTACATTTCTAAATATAGTGTAGTTATGCATATATATAGCTGCATATGTATGTAGTTATACATATTTGAATATTATATAAATTACTTCATTATAGATGTAGTTTTCCTGGAAAATCCCACGGACAGGGGACCCTGGTGGGCTGCAGTCCACAGGGTTGCAAAGAATCAGACACAACTTCGAGACCGAGCACTCTGTATGTAGTTTAGAGGTGTGTCTTTTTCTATTCATTATGACTGCATGCAGCGCAGACGTTCTCTTTTATTACTTCACAGAAGTGCTCAGTACTTCAACTGAGTACTCAGTGACAACTGGTACTCAGTGTGCCAGCCCTTGACCATCAGCATCAGCATTACTCTACAAACTTTTTAGAAATGCAACTTTAGGTCTCTCCCTAGATCTACTGCATCAGAATTCTAGCTATGGGAAGCAGCAATCTGTTTTCACAAGCTCTGGACATGATAGTGATGCATACATACATGCATAATAGAAAGCACTACTAAGTAGAATTCAATTATAGGAATGTACTAAATTTCAGAGGAGGGACAGGCAAGGGCAAGAGCAAGGATGCACCCTCTGGTATCCCTTCTCATAAGGTCAGTAACCTCATCATGAGGGCACCAACCTCATGACCTGTTTTAACTCTATCTCCCAAAGGCCCTGTCTCTAAATACCATCATGTTGGAGGTTAGGACTTCAAAATATGAATTCTGGGAGGGAAATAATCCAGTCCCTAGAACTTACATCGTGGCTTTTATTTAGATTTGCAAGAGTGCAATGGCTGTGTGGAATTAGCTAGTAAATACTACCAGACTGATACCCATGAATGTTGTAACAATTCATGTTTATGCCACCTATACATAAGAATATATGAGAATATTCTTTTCAGGAGTAGGGGGCATCAGAGGATGAGATGGCTTGGTGGCATCACTGATGCAATGGACATGAATTTGGGCAAACTTCAGGAGATGGTGAGGGGTAGGGAGGCCTGGTGTGCTGCAGTCCACGGGATGGCAAAGAGCGACTGAACTGAATTGATTCCATATGAACTCTAAGATTATTGAAACTCAATATTTTTAAAAAATTCCTATTGAGCTCCTAATTGCAATTATATTAGATTTATGTAATAATTTTGGTGCAACTGTCTTTTTAGTGATTTACTTAATATACATCTTCTATTTTTGTTATGCTAGTACCTGTTTGCAGTGTTGCTTTCCTTCTTTCTTTTTGTAGTGGGGAGGAGTTAATAGAGTTGTCACTCATTTCTTCTTTCTTATTAAAAGACAAAAAAATTCCCTTCCACTTTCTGAATCTCACATCACTTGGTTCTCTCATAATAGAAAACAATCCTCCAGCTGTTTCTCCATCAAGATGTTCTACTTTCCCACTGCTCTCATCCTCCCTCCAACAAGTTAGCAGTTTTGAAATACTTTCATTTCCCTTAACCTTCTACTCCCCTCTACTCCCAAGTTTTGCTGAGATAGACTAGTATTTTTAGTCCAAGACTATTATTAGAGTTTCTTTTGCAGTATTACAAAAATTATCATCCATTTCAAAAGTCCTTATTTAGCAGTTATATTGCATATTTTCAGCACTCTATGTACCAAGGTTTATTGTCTCCCAGTTATTATCTATTTTAAGATGTTGTCATCCTTATTTAGCAGTTATATTGCCTATTTTCAGCACTCTCTATATACCCAAGGTTTATCACTCTCCAGTTATTATCTATTTTAAGATAGTGTTGAATATTGGCCCCTCAAAAGATATATCCGGGTCTTAATCCCCACTTCCTGTGGATGAAACATTTGTAGGATCTGTGTGAGTGCATGCTCAGTCATTTCAGTCATGTCAGATTCTTTGTGGCCCTATGGACTGTAGCCCATAAACTAAATCCCATGGGCTACAGTCCATGGGATTCTCCAGGCAAAGAATACTGGAATGGGTTGCCATGCCCTCCTCCAGGATATCTTCCCAACCCAGGGATTGAACCAGCATCTCTTATATCTCCTGCATCGGCAGGCGGGTTCTTGACCATTAGCATCACCTGGGAAGCTTAGCATCACCTGGGAAGCCCAGGATCTGGGTAGATGTGATAATTTAAGAATCTTCAGATGAACTCATCCAGGTGGACCCTACCTAAATCCAATGACTAGTATCCTTAAAAGAGTAAAGGGGAGGAGGGGTTGAGACACAAGGAGGAAGACAAAGGTAGAGACTGGAATTATGCTGCCACAAGCCAAGGAGTGTGAAAAGCCATGAGAAGCAAGAAGAGGTCATTGAGCAGACATGACTGCTCCTGGACCATGGCTGTGAGAGCCTGAAGACAGATGTCAAGGGTGTCAGGGTCCCTCTAACATCTGCAGTTGGACGAAGGTCATCAGGCCTATCTCCAGGTACACACAAGAATGTGTCTTCTGGTGGGTCCTTGGCTGGACAAGAGAATTCCTCATTCATGACTGAGAGCAGTTGGAGCCAAATTACAGAGCTATTTCAGGATTTGCAGTTGGGCATAGTTTGGAGAGCCTGCCTCAGGCACAGATAGACATATCTCCCAGGGGATCCCTGGAGGTAAGATTAGCATCTTGAGAGGGGTTGGAGCTGAAACACATGCCCCTTCAGGGTCCACAGCCAGGACTGGGGTTGGCTGGCTGGATACGTGGGGCAAGGGTAGGCATGACTTCTGTGCAATCCCTTGGCAGATGGTATTGTGGCAGGATGATGCCAAACAGGGCTGTAGCTGAGTCCCCCAGGACATAGGGCTATTTTCAAGTCTGTAGTTGAGATTGGCAAGTCTGCCACCTGGGCATGGGCTGCCTTTTCAAAACACCCCTCTTTGGTCACAGCCTCTACTAGTGTTTCAGAGTCTCTTACTTGGATCCCAAAGCTTCCACAAAGGTCCTTTTGCCTATGGAAGGCCGCCAAGTTATTGCTGCTGAGTTGAGGGGAAAGAAGCGGGTGACCATTATTCTATTCCACTATCTTGTTGATATCACTCCTAGTTTGATTCCTTCTGAGAGTTGGGAGCAAGAACGTGTCCTGTGCCTCTGACCTAGCATCTGATGGCTTGCTGGCAATCTGTCCCTTGGCTGATCTCTGTTTTCACATGGCCAGTCTCCCCATGTGTGTGTGTGTCTCCAAATTTCTCCTTTCTATCAGGACACCGGTAAAACTGGAATAGGGACCCCTCTTACACCAGTGAGAACTCATCTTAACCACTTACATCTGAAATGACCCTATTTACAAACAGTCACACTGTGAAGTCCTGGAAGGTTAAGACATCAGGATACAAATTTTAGGGAGATGTAAAGCTTCCTGAGAAACAAGTAGAGTTCTTCCTAAAGGAAAATATAAGAACTCATGATTTAAGAAAATAGCCCTACTTTAGTTTTATGACATTAGGAATACTATAGATGGATTTCTTAATTATCTATGTATGTATGTGTATGTGTATGTATGTATGCTTTATGTATTCATACCTTAGGGTTAAAATATACCAAAATGAGCTTTATAGTCTATGGCAGGTTTCAAAGTAAAAGCATTATTTTTCTCTTCTCTTTAACATCTTCTGTAGTTGCTACAATGATTCAGGTCTTCTGTACTGATAAGTCACACGGAAAACAGGTAGATATTAATCACTACCCCAAAAAAGGCTTTCATAAGCTATAAGTTAGTCTGATTAGCAGAGCAAATCCCAACGAACATGCTAAACTTTACATACTAATTGTAGCCAGTTATTCTACAAACTAACCAAATTGTAATAGAGAAGAAAAGGAAAATGGAGGACAGAGCTTTTCTGATGGTGTGTGGTCAGATATTGAACTCTGACACCTAGGAATGGTCACTGGGATTGGAAGGCCAAGAGGCTGAGCCAGCAGTAGAAAATGGGATAAAGTGACGGAAGATGGGATCCAAATAATGACTGGACGTGTGCTACTCTGTGTGTGTGTGTGTGTGTGTGCCCTCGGTTGCTCAGTCGTGTCTGACTCTGTGACACCCGTGGACTGCAGCCTGCCAGGTTCCTCAGTCCACGGGATTTCCCAAGCAAGAACACATTGCCACTTCATTCTCCAGAAGGATCTTCCTGACCCAAGAATTGAACTCAAGTCTGTTGTGTCTCCTGAATTGGCTGGTGAATTATCTGCCAAACTACATTCCTGAAAGTGCTTTCTTCTAAGAATTGCTTAATTTGGTCCAATAATTTACCAGTTTAATAGCACAATTTTCTAATAAATTAAAATCTATAGATCTCTGAGAAGACATTCCTGTAACCCATGACTGAGGAAGGAAAACACACCTTCTATTTTGCTGTGTGTCCTGGAAATACTTTGAGTTTGTATTTTCACACATTTTAAATTAAAAATATGTTTATTATTAATTCACAAAAGTAGGCTAAGAACTATGGCAAATGACCTCCAAATCTCAGTGACTTAACATAATAAATGTTCATCACTTATCTTATATCAGATAGGGGTTATCAAAGAGTTGTGGCATTTTTCAGGCACCTAGGATCCTTTTGACCCGTTAGCTCCCCAGTTTGCTAAGGCTTTGGAGTCCTCTACCTGACCGTGATCAACTGGCAAGAAGAGTGAGCAGAAAGTATCACTCAGGATGTTCTTAGAGGCCAGACTAGAAGGAGCAACTATCACCTCCATTCACATTCATCGACCAGAACTCAGTAACATGGCCCTATGTCACTAAAAGGAGGCTGGACTCTGAAGTCTACATCTTGTCTTAGGAGGAAAAAGAAGCTTAGCAATCATAGAGCAGTATCCCTGCCACACATTGCAATCACAATATTTCTAATTAGTCATCATCATAGTTGATTGGTAGAGAGATAGACATTAGAAGTAATGTGTGTACTTTCTTGAAATTAAATTTGCTATTGCTTAAAGCCATGCTTTGATAAGCCTATTTTTTTTGACAATAATACAAGCTTTTCTTGGGAATGACTGATAATGCAGGCTTCTCTCTCAATTCACTCACTTCATAATTAGTGAAGATACATTAGCCAAAGCTGAAAGGAGATGATAAAAATCAAAGGTGTGCTAATTCTAAAAGCATTTATATTTGCATGAATAAGAAGTTTACCACTTTTTTTTTTTCCTTTTCATAACCACTGTAAGTAAAAAACATTTTTTTTTCTGGAAGCTATCTTCTTCAATATTGCTGAGTGTCTATCAACATGTGGAAAATAATAGGATCATTGTAGTGTTCTTGCCTAGAGAATCCCAGGGATGGCAGAGCCTGATGGGCTGCCGTCTATGGGGTCGCACAGAGTTGGACACGACTGAAGCGACTTAGCAGCAGCAGCAGCAGCCTACATAAGCTCTGTTTAAAGAAATGGAAGGATTGGAAATGCTGTCCTCATACTCGGGCCTGTTATTATTTCTTGAAGGTCAACAGTAATGCTTGGCACTTAGAAGAAAGGAGTCTTACAGGATCTTGACAGACGGAAACATTTATATGCAGAGATATGTTGCCATGTGTACTCCAGGGATACAGATCATAGCCCACCTTGACCATAGCCAATTACTAGTACAAAAATAATGTAACGGAAGTCTTACCACTTTTCTTGGGAGGTGTCATGTCCCTCTGAAGCATTGTTGGAGATATTATAGTGCCATAATGAGACTCATAATTCATGTCAGCCCCAAGCCTTTTCATTCATTTATAAATGTTTTAAAGCCCTATGATTCATAATGCCATGAGCTGGTTTTCTTTCAGAACTGTTATGCTCCCATTAATACCAACCATTCCTGCTTCTTGCCAAGATACAAGCCCTGAAGTAATATAGTTTAGTGCTCGCCTTGAGTTGTTATAGTCAAAAATCTTTTCTAGGTTCTGAGCTAATGCAGAAGAAAAGTTTTTAAACAAATATTAAAGTTTGAGAAAGAAAGCAAAAATAGCTCTTTGTCAAAGGTATCACTTAGAGTTATAAGCACTGTTAATACAATGTATGTTTTGGGAGACTCCCCTGACAGTCCAGTGGTGAAGACTTTGCCTTCCAATGCAAGGGTTGCAGGTCTTCTCCTTGCTGCTGCTACTGCTGCTAAGTCGCTTCAGTCGTGTCCAACTCTGTGCGACCCCATAGACAGCAGCCAACCAGGCTCCCCAGTCTCCGGGAATCTCCAGGCAAGAACACCGGAGTGGGCTTCCATTTCCTTCTCCAATGCGTGAAAGTGAAAAGTGAAAGTCAAGTCGCTCAGTCGTGTCCAACTCTTCGCAACCCCATGGACTGCAGCCTACCAGGCTCCTCCGCCCATGGGATTTTCCAGGCAAGAGTACTGGAGTGGGGTGCCATTGCTCCTTAAACAGGGAGCTAAGATTTCACAGGCCTTGTGGCCCAACCCTTGTAACAAAGTCATCAAAGATTTTTTAAATGGTCCACATCAAAAGTTTTTTTAAAAATACAATGTACATTTTCTTTGCACACCAGAACTGTTATTCTCTAGGAAAGGATAAACATCGGTATTTAATTGACATAAAATTATGATGGAACTGGCCATCTCTAGCACAAGGTTTATAATAAGTTTTTTGATCATCAGTCTGATTTTTAGGTATCTCTTTCTTCATAAATAATGTTTACCATGCACTTTTTTTTTCTTTCTAACCTCATGCAGCAATTCGTTTTTCTGGTGAATTAAAATAATTACACATTATTCTGTTGAGCAAAACAAAGCAGTTCTTAAAATCATTTGAAGTCACATGGCATCAGACACATGTTGTCAAGAGGCTTTTTCATTTGTGAGACATTCTCTGTATGGCTGCTGCTGTTTGCTGGCAATATCCTCTCCAGAGTCCATGTGCTATTCTATTCACAATGACCTATTTATTATCCCCTGAATCAAAAATTGGCACAGCACAACAGAAATGATCTTTGATTCTATCTTATTCAACAAGATTCATTAGACCCATCTATTGTTTGAAGGTCCACTGAAAGTTTGATCTTGTTCTAGTTGCTGAGAGAGATTCGGGCAGGAAGTTATCAACAGCTGCTGATGCCCCATATGATGGGCCTTACAATTCACTTCCTCTGCTAGATTTAGAATTCCAGTATCTACAGATGACTTCTCTAGGTCTATGTTATTGATCTCTCCATGTTGCTTTATGCTGTTAAAAGAGTGCCTGGTATGTCTTCCTGAGTCCCAACCCTTTACCTCACTCTGAATCTTGGCTTCATATGTGAGGGCTCTTCTGCCCCAGAACTCTCATCATACAGACCTTCGTCCCAGACCCCAGCCCCCAAACTGGAGTTCTGCTGCTGTAAAATGGATTTCCAAATGAATATCTCTCTGATGGGTTCAGTTTTGGTTCCTAACTGGATACTCTACCGTCGAACTGAGGGGATGATTGCCAGGCTCATTTCATCAGACATAGACGGCTCTTTTTTTCTTTTCTTTTAGCTTTTTGATCTCAAATTGCCTACATTTTGGCTATAGGGTTAAACTAGAAGACAGTATTTTGCAAACTTTATGGTTTCCTCCTTTCCTATGTGTAAAATTATTTAAAAATTGTACCAAGTGTTTGGAATACTGGAGAGAACCTGAAAAGTATCTGGTCTCGCCATGGTCTCAGGAAAATCAAAACTGGGGAGAAGAATAGGGAATAAGAGAAGCATGGATTCCAAAGAAAAGGACAAGTTTGTTCTAGTATCCTTAAATGATTTCCAGCCATTTCTTTCATCCCTTGAAAGTGAAAAGTGAAAGTATTAGTTGCTCAGTCATGTCTGACTCTTTGTGATCCCATGGACTGTAGCCCACCAGGCTCCTCTGTCCAGGGAATTCTCTAGGCAAGAATACTAGAGTGGGTTGCTATTCCCTTCTCTAGGGCTTTCATCCCTTAATATATATCTAATTAAGAAAATTTTAAAAACAAACCTCTAAGAGAGAATATACCAATAAAGAGCTTGGGAAACAGATAACAAAAGATCAAAATGCAGGCTTCACTCTAAGCTTGACTTGATTCTATTTACTTTACCCTCCTCCTTATGGGTTCATATTTTAGGCTGAGCAACAACTGCCTTCAATTCATTCCAAATCTGTCACCACAGATATATATTAAAATACATCCATATATTTATTTTATTTCAGTAGTTATCTATTAGGCAATAACTATAAAATGGAAATAATCTTGGGCTTCCAGGAAATTTTCTGTTTTATATGTGTTAAATAATTTACTTTTAAATAATTTCCATGATGTAAATATTATCATCATTCTCATTTGACAGTAAGAACTCTGCAGTACAAAGAAGTTAGGGAACTTCTCCAAGTCTGCATATCCTTTATGCGCTAGAGCCAGGATTTGAACCTTGGGAGCCTGTTGTCAGTGTCCACACTCAACACTGTACCCACCTACCCATCATAGATGTACATATAAAAGCTATCTCAATGGTTCTAACTAAAAGTTAATGCTTAAAGAAACAGTCTATATAGCATTACAAAATACGCAAAAATCTGCTTATAAATACTCACAGCTGCTTTGCTTGCAGAACTTTGGCAATTCTGGCACATAAGGCAATTTTACATTTCACGTTTTGTGATCATTTTCATTCATTTTACTATCCAAACTAGTTCTCTTTCTTATTTTAACAGGAAATACAAATTTTTCATACTATTTAGCAGTGCTTTTTAAAAAGTGTTCTATGGAACATCTGTTCTCAAATCAAATATTCAGATTCTAGGTTTCCACTCCAAACTTGCATCAGAAGCTGGGGCAGAGCCTACGAATCTGTAATTTTACAAGCTCCTCTGGAGTGTTCAGTGCTTCTAGAGTTTGATTTAGAAGCTGTAGCACTTCTGCTTGCTCCAATTTAGACTAATTAGTTAGAATATATTAACTTTCCATTCTCTGGTCCTAATTATGGGTCTCAGAAATACAGCTTCTTTTAAGTTGTTTATGCAGGCTTGACCTCTCCTATCCATATCACAAAGGAAAATAAATAAAAATTACATGCTTTTGTTCAACCCATGGTTATCCAGTCTTACATTTATTAAGGTGTAAATGTTACCCTCACTTCCCAAGCAAACACATGATTTATAGTTCTCCCGCATCAAGCACCTTTTGTTAATTTGCCTTGAATCGATTCTTAGGTAATCACTGGCTCTAAATATTTTATAGCCTGTTTTCTGCATTTGTCTTAAATCTAGATTTTTTTTCTCGTAGTGAAACTTCCAAGCAACACTTTAAAAACTGTTCTGAAAAGTTTGACATTTTCAGTAGTATAGTTTCCCACCAAATTATGTCCTCCATTGCATACTACATCACCACAGTAATTTTATTCTTGCTCAGCCAAAGTTAAAGCTAACTTGGAAGCCAAATGCTATCATAACCAACTGTGCCCTGCACCACAACCAGCTTAATTTTTCAAAGCAAGACTTCCTATACCTTGTCCAGCTGATATTTGCAATAAGTGATGGATGCTAGGGTTCCAAACAACCACTGTGGGGTTGGGCAAAACAGATGTTATAACTAAAAAATTGAAAAGTAACATGCAAAGACATACTGAGAGACAGTGGTAAATGAGGTAGGTTATTTGTAAACTGCTAAGAAAGATGAGAAAACATCTTCTTGGTGGTACTCAGAGTTAAAATGGTTAATTTTGAAAAGGGCTACTGGTCAAAATACAAGGCATGACTGAGTTAAAATAAAATGGGATAGAAAGACAATTCCCAAAGTCACTTAGAGAAGGTCACAATATAAGAATATGTTTTATAAACAATAAAATCTATAAAGACCTCATTATCATTCTTACACACTGAAAGAATGTGGTGTTGAGGAAGACTCTTGAGAGTTCCTTGGACAGAAAGGAGATCAAACCAGTCAGTCCTAAAGGAAATCAGTCCTTAATATTCACTGGAAGGAATGATGCTGAAGCTGAGACTCCAATACTTTGATCACCTGATGGGAAGAGCTGACTCACTGTAAAAGACCCTGATGCTGGGAAAGACTGAAGGCAGGAGGAGAAGGGGACAACAGAGGATGAGATGGTTGGATGGCATCACCAACCCAATGGACATGAGTTTGAGTAAGCTCCAAGAGATGGTGAAGGACAGGGAAGCCTAGCAATGCTGCAAGAATTGGACAGGACTGAGCAACTGAACGACAACAAGTTTCAGTGTTCCTAGTTGGCAAGTGAATGGTTTTCCTTCATCCTGTGACTCAGGCACATGAATTCTTCCTTCCAGCAGCTGTATCATTCCCTCAGAGTCTCTAAGCAAGTGGGAAAAGAGAATACACACCTCTGCATCACCATCTTGGCCAGAAATTGACTTATTCTGTTCCCATTCCATTTGGGAAGAACTGGTAATGTAGTCCTATTTAGATGCAAGGGGAGATTGGAAACATAATTATTGTTTGGGCAACTGTTTGCCCACAACAACCCTAGACTGTGGGAAGCACAACTAATGATGGACAATTAGGGGTCTCTGTTATACTTACCCCAAATCTTAGCTTTCTATAGATATACCCCAAGTCCACTTTGGTTACTACTCTTCAGTTCTAACTTTCAGGTTGAGCAGAATTATATGATTTAGTGTTTCAGTTGTGTAACACAGACTAGGACTTGAATCTATCGTCTTTCAGCTGAGAACACACACCTGGTCTCAGGACTTAATGAAGCTCAGGTTCCTGGTGTCGCCTCACAGAAAGAATTCAGGGAGAGACAAAGTGATAGGTAAGAAGGGGATTTATTTAAAGAGAAACACACTCCACAGACAGTGTGTGGGCTGTCTTAGAAGACACAAGGCCTCACAATATGGGGTAGTTAGCTTTTATGGACTGGGTAATTTCATAGGTTGATGAATGGGAGGATTATTTTAATTACTTGTGGGGAGGGGCAGAGATTTCCAGGAATTGGGCCACCAGCTCACTTTGATCTTTCATGGTTGTTCATGGAACTGTCATGGTGCTGGTGAATGTTTCCTTAACATGCTATGCTATGCTATGCTAAGTCACTTCGGTTGTGTCCGACTCTGTGCGACCCCACAGACAGCAGCCCACCAGGCTCCCCCGTCCCTGGGATTCTTAACGTATTATTAATATAAGGAGCATATAATGAAAATCAAGTTCCACTGGAAGTCAAATCTTCCATCATCTTGGACCTAGTTGATCCTAAGTTTTTGTCATGTCCTATGCCTATGTCACTGGGAAGGCCATGGCACCCCACCCCAGTACTTTTGCCTGGAAAATCCCATGGACGGAGGATCCTGGTAGGCTCCAGTCCATGGGGTCGCTAAGAGTCGGACATGACTGAGCGACTTCACTTTCACTTTTCACTTTCATGCATTGGGGAAGGAAATGGCAACCCACTCCAGTGTTCTTGCCTGGAGAATCCCAGGGACGGGGGAACCTGGTGGGCTTCTGTTTATGGGGTCGCACAGAGTTGGACACAACTGAAGCAACTTAGCAGAAGCAGCAGCAGCATGCCTATGTCATTCTTTCAAAGGTTGTGCCCTGTCCCTTCCCTCCCATTTCAATGATGTGGAAAATTTAGAAGAAAATATTCATGAATCCTTAGAATTTATTCATTCTGTACAAAAAGCACTTCAACAAATAAATAGTTTTTGAAAGTACCTTATATTTCCACATTCATCCTATATTCTTGAATTTTTGTATAATAGTTTAGCAACCAAACTGTGATTTGCAATGTTAATTATTCTCATACAATTTTCATCTTTGCTGGAATATAATATGTGTTCTCATTTCATTAGCATTTTCTGTTTTAAAGCATTTCCCATTAAACTTCCCCAGTCGGCCAAGTCTCCACTGCTTTCCATAGATGCCTGTAGATATCATGCAGAATGGTCCCAGGGGAAAATATGTACATAGAATTGGGATTCACTCTGCAAAGAGGGCCTAATTAGGTTTTCCCCATTCATAGAAATAGATCTTTCATCAGTGACAATGCAGTGCAATTAGGAGAAGTCACTTGTAACTTGTCATGGGTGCAGTCAGCTGCTACTAGTATTTCCTTGGGAAGCACTTGAATAAACGATGTTTCATCCTTTTTTATATGAGAATTCCTTCTCCTGAGAGTTGTCATTGAATTCCATATTTAGGACTGAACAAGTTTAGCCCCTATGGCTTCACATTTAATTCCAATTTTCCTTTTTTAATACAAACTGCTTCGTGGTTTCTTTAACTTGATATTTTGTTAAACACTTCAAACAGGACTCTTATTTATCTAACACTGCCAAAGATGTGTTGTTCTTCATAGAAATAACACATTAACAACAGTAATATTGGCATTGCATTTAGGGCTTACAAAATAGGTTTCCATCTTACACTTTTAATATTTATAACAATTTTGTGAGACTCTGAGATGGACTTGCCAAAGGAAATACAGCTGGTCAAAAGCAGAACTGATTTCTTAAATTCAAGTCAATGGATTTTCCATTATATTATGGTGCTAATTTATTACAATGCCTGAACCTGAAATAATTGAAGAGTAATAAAATTTTGTTTTGCTGATACTAAGTGCATAGAAAGTGAAAGACAGTGTTAGTTGTTCAATCATGATCGATTCTTTTGCAACCCCATGGACTGTTGCCTGCCAATCCTCTGTCCATGGGATTCTCCAGACAAGAATACTGGAGTGGGTTGCCATTTCCTCTTCCAGGGGATCTTCCCAATCCAGGGATCAAACCCAGGTCTCCTGCATTGCAGGCAGATTCTTCACCATCTGAGCCACCAGGGAAGCCCTAGTGTATTGATCACTATTAGTAAATATATGAAGCTTCATTCAAAACTCTGAGTTGACGTGTTATCAAAGGTGGAGAGGATGGATGGACTGTTGGGTAGGGTGAAGAGAGAAGATAAGAAAGAGTCATTCATGAAGAGGATTTCTAGGTGGCGCACTGGTAAAGAATCAGCCTGCCAATACAGGAGATGCAAGAGACTCAGTTCGATCCCTAGGTGGGGAAGATCCCCTGGAGGAGGAAATGACAGCCCACTCCAGTATTCTTGCCTGGAAAATCCCAAGGACACAGAAGCCTGGTGGACTGATGTCCATGGAGTCACAAAGAGTCAGATATGACTGAATGACTGAACACACACTTTCAGGAAGAGGAACCAAATTTCTGCATAAAATCAGGAATAAGAGTGTTGTGTGCAGAGACTGTCACGAACCTCATTCCATAGTTCATCAGGCACTCTATCTATCAGATCTAGGCCCTTAAATCTATTTCTCACTTCCACTGTATAATCATAAGGGATTTGATTTAGGTCATACCTGAATGGTCTAGTAGTTTTCTCTACTTTCTTCAATTTCAGTCTGAATTTGGCAATAAGGAGTTCATGGTCCGAGCCACAGTCAGCTCCTGGTCTTGTTTTTGCTGATTGTATAGAGCTTCTCCATCTTTGGCTGCAAAGAATATAATCGATCTGATTTTGGTGTTGACCATCTGGTGATGTCCATGTATAGAGTCTTCTCTTGTGTTGTTGGAAGAGGGTATTTGCTATGACCAGTGCATTTTCTTGGCAAAACTCTATTAGTCTTTGCCCTGCTTCATTCCGTATTCCAAGGCCAAATTTGCCTGTTACTCCAGGTGTTTCTTGACTTCCTACTTTTGCATTCCAGTCCCCTATAATGAAAAGGACATCTTTTTTGGGTGTTAGTTCTAAAAGGTCTTGTAGGTCTTCATAGAACCTTTCAACTTCAGCTTCTTCGGTGTTACTGGTTGTACAGGAGACAGGGATCAAGACCATCCTCATGGAAAAGAAATGCAAAAAAGCAAAATGGCTGTCTGGGGAGGCCTTAAAAATAGCTGTGAAAAGAAGAGAAGTGGAAAGCAAAGGAGAAAAGGAAAGATATAAACATTTAAATGCAGAGTTCCAAAGAATAGCAAGAAGAGATAAGAAAGCCTTCTTCAGTGATCAATGCAAAGAAATAGAGGAAAACAACAGAATGGGAAAGACTAGGGATCTCTTCAAGAAAATCAGAGATACCAAAAGAACATTTCATGCAAAGATGGGCACAATAAAGGACAGAGATGGTGTGGATCTAACAGAAGCAGAAGATATTAAGAAGAGGTGGCAAGAATACACAGAAGAACTGTACAAAAAAGAGCTTCAAGACCCAGATAATCATGATGATGTGATCACTGACCTAGAGCCAGACATCTTGGAATGTGAAGTCAAATGGGCCTTAGAAAGCATCACTACGAACAAAGCTAGTGGAGGTGATGGAATTCCAGTGGAGCTATTCCAAGTCCTGAATGATGATGCTGTGAAAGTGCTACACTCAATATGCCAGCAAATTTGGAAAACTCAGCAGTGGCCACAAGATTGGAAAAGGTCAGTTTTCATCCCAATCCCAAAGAAAGGCAATGCCAAGGAGTGCTCAAACTACCGAACAATTGCACTCATCTCACACGCTAGTAAAGTAATGCTCAAAATTCTCCAAGCCAGGCTTCAGCAATATGTGAACCGTGAACTTCCTGATGTTCAAGCTGGTTTTAGAAAAGGCAGAGGAACCACAGATCAAATTGCCAACATCCACTGGATCATGGAAAAAGCAAGAGAGTTCCAGAAAAACATCTATTTCTGCTTTATTGACTATGCCAAAGCCTTTGACTGTGTGGATCACAATAAACTATGGAAAATTCTGAAAGAGATGGGAATACCAGACCACCTGATCTGCCTCTTAAGAAATCTGTATGCAGGTCAGGAAGCAACAGTTAGAACTGTTCATGGAACAACAGACTGGTTCCAAATAGGAAAAGGAGTACGTCAAGGCTGCATATTGTCACCATGTTTATTTAACTTATATGCAGAGTACATCATGAGAAATGCTGGACTGGAAGAAACACAAGTTGGAATCAAGATTGCCGGGAGAAATATCAATAACCTCAGATATGCAGATGACACCACTCTTATGGCAGAAAGTGAAGAGGGGCTAAAAAGCCTCTTGATGAAAGTGAAAGTGGAGAGTGAAAAGGTTGGCTTAAAGCTCAACATTCAGAAAACGAAGATCATGGCATCTGGTCCCATCACTACATGGGAAATAGATGGGGAAACAGTGGAAACAGTGTCAGACTTTGTTTTTCTGGGCTCCAAAATCATTGCAGATGATGACTGCAGCCATGAAATTAAAAGACGCTTGCTCCTTGGAAGGAAAGTTGTGACCAACCTAGATAGCATATTCAAAAGCAGAGACATTACTTTACCAACAAAGGTTCGCCTAGTCAAGGCTATGGTCTTTCCTGTGGTCATGTATGGATGTGAGAGCTGGACTGTGAAGAAGGCTGAGCGCCGAACAATTGATGCTTTTGAACTGTGGTGTTGGAGAAGACTCTTGATAATCCCTTGGACTGCAAGAAGATCCAACCAGTCCATTCTGAAGGAGATCAATCCTGGAATTTCTTTAGAAGGAATGATGCTAAAGCTGAAACTCCAGTATTTTGGCCACCTCATGCAGAGTTGACTCATTGGAGAAGACTCTGATGCTGGGAGGGATTGAGGGCAGGAGGAGAAGGGGACGACAGAGGATGAGATGGCTGGATGGCATCACTGACTCAATGGATGCGAGTCTGAGTGACCTCCGGGAGCTGGTGATGGACAGGGAGGCCTGGCGTGCTGCGGTTCATGGGGTTGCAAAGAGTCGGACACGACTGAGCGACTGATCTGATCTGATCTGATCTGTGCAGAGACTGTGAGCAAACAAATCTATGCTGGGAGGAGGCAAAGGTGAAGAAAGCAATGAGAAAGGAAGTTAGCTGGAGCAGTTAAAGGAGAGTTTTGTGAGTCTGACGGAGATATTTAAACTTAATACATGGTGGCAGCGAACCAGTGTGACTTCTGGAAATAGGAGTATTAGCGCTTAGTGCTTTAAAGAAGGTACTTGACAGCGGCCTGTGTGATAGTTTGAAAATAGGAAGGCTGAGGCGGCCAGTCTGTTGCTCCCATATCAAGATGTGAAAAGGACTTGGACCCAGTGGCAATGGAGTGTGAAGCAAAAGCGAAGCCAGGGCTCAGGGCTGTACTGGATATAAAGAGTAAGTGATAATAAATTGTTAAATATAGAGGCTTAAAGTTTTAACCAAGGAACCTGGAAGAATGTAGAATTTAAGGGATAACTTGTTTTCAAAAATAATGTTGAGATAAAATCTGTCAAGTTACATTCGTAATGTCAAAATAAATACCTTATTTGTAACATAGGTGTCCTTCTGTTGAGCAGCCTATCTGTAAGCTATACAATATTTATTTTATTCTCCAATATTAGATAGTTCTAATAAATAAACTGTGTTTATTACATACATACAGGAGCCATTTTATCTCTGAAGAATAGGATTCTTTTCCTTCCTAACAGAAATGGACAAAAATAAGTAAAACACCACAAATTCATAGAATAAGCTAGTTTGCTGCTCATTCAGTGAGGCTATTAATTCTGACCTTAAAATAGCTTCCAGTTTATACACCAAGCAGTGCTTCAGCTATCAGACCTTGAAGTAAACATGCTTAATACATTGTTTCTCAAAGCAGTTGGGTGTTGTTAGGACCACAAGGAATTTCAGAGACCATATTTCCACCTCCCATTTTACAGGCAGTAAATAAAAAGTTATTCTGAAAATAAATCCAATTAATAGCAGAAATGTGACTGGGATTCAGATTTCTGACTCTAGATTCACTGTTCCAGGATCTTCTGCTTGGAACATTGTCAGCAATAGTTGCAAGAACTTGGATGCCAGCAACAGTTCAAAGTGATTTCATATCTATTACTTCATAATGACTGCCCAACGGCCCAATTAACTAGAGGCTTTTATGACAGCTCCCTTTCAGGGAGGAGCAAATGAGACACATACACAGTTGGAGTAACTCACTCCAGGCCATGTACTAGTGAGGAATGAAGCTGGAATCTGAAGACAGGTAGTCTGGTCCAGAGGCTAGATCCCTGCCACATTTCATATCCCAGCACCATTTCTACTCTTTTCAAATACTATAGGTACCATTTTGAAAAAAGAGAACAGTAACTATAAGGAAATGAAATAATAGAACTGCCAATTATTTTCTGTCTTTTCAATCAATAATGATCTTTAGTTTGGAGGAAAGGTCCTTTGATTATTAAAGTTCAGTTCAGTCGCTCAGTCATGTCTCTCTCTTTGCAACCCCACGCACTGCAGCAGGCCAGGCCTCCCTGTCCATCACTAACTCCCAGAGTTTGCACAAACTCATATCCGTCAAGTCGGTGATGCCATCCAACCATCTCATCCTCTGTCATCTCCTTCTCCTCCTGCCTTCAATCTTTCCCAGCATCAGAGTCTTTTCCAATGAGGGTCTTTTTTCCAATGATTATTAAAATCTTGACACAATTGGCATTATAGGCTCTCACCATTGTCAGGAGTGGTAGGGCATTCAATCAGGAAAGATAACTAACAAAGCTTTCTTATTCCACTGTTCCCAAAACCCATGGGGGAAAGAATTCTGTGAAGGAGAGCCTGGGCATTCACGGGATGCAGAAAGCCAGGACTTTAGTGGTTGGTGACATGCAAACAAAGAAACTGTGTTTCAGTAATGAAGGGGGCGGACAGCGGCCTAGACCACTGCAGGAAATTCAAATGAGAGGGGGATTATTGGAGTTGGCAATTAGGAGGCCAGGCTGTTAGTGAGTTTTGAAAAAACAGTTTCAGTGGAACCTGGATTGCGGAGGGCCAAGGAATGAACACGAAGCTGTAAGGGCTTGCTTGCTGTGCCACTGCAGCTTATAAACGTATAACAAAACTAGATTCCACATTAAAAATCCAGCTTTGAAATATTGAGGCAGACTGCAAATATTTATCTCAGTTTTTAAAACTGTTTATTTAATACACTTCCATTGTTTAATAAATGTAGAATATCAAAGAAAAATAAAAAAGTAAGCCGTAAAAAGTCATGTACTCTTTCCTGTCCACCATCTGCACTGTTTCCACCTTTTTCTATAAGTAAACTTCTTACTTCCTACTAGTTTCTTCTTTCCTATAAGTAACTTTACTTACTAGTCCCTTCTTCACATTTTTTAAATATAAGGAAAACATACACATTTCTGTATGATGATAGTGTACTATAATGTTTTGGACTGATGTTTGGTCTCCATTAAGTGCTTCTTGAAGAACTTATCATGTCAATACACAAGTCCTTATGGATACAATATAATTTACTTAACTGGTTCTGTGTAGATAAAGATTAGATTGTTTAAATAATAAATATTGGAAAGGGTGTGGAGAAAAGGGAAGCCTCCTATACTGTTGGTGCGAATGTAAATAGGTAAAGCCACTATGGAGAACAATCTGCAGGTTCCTTAAAAAATTAAAAATACGAGTTACCATATGATCCAGTAATCCCACTCCTGGGCATATATCCAGAAATGCCAAAAACTCTAATTTGAAAAGATACATGCACTCCAGTGTTCATAGGACATGGAAGAAACCTAAATGTCCATTAACAGATGAATGGATAAAGAAAATGTGGTGTATATATACACATATATATGTTGTTTAGTCACTAAGTCATGTCCGACTCTTTGCAACCTGTTAATCTCAAACTTCTAATTTATCTCTCCTTGCCTTACTTTTCCCTTTGGTAACCTTAACCTTATTTTCTATGACTGTGAATTTATTCCTGTTTTATAACTAAAATCATTTGTATCATCTTTTTAGATTCCACATACAAGTGATATCACATGACATTTGTCTTTCTCTGTCTGACTTACTTCACTTAGTATGGTAATCTCAGGATTATATGGTTTTTCCAGTGGTCATGTATGGATGTGAAAGTTGGACTGTGAAGAAGGCTGGGCACCGAAGAATTGATGCTTTTGAACTGTGGTGTTGGAGAAGACTCTTGAGAGTCTCTTGGACTGCAAGGAGATCCAACCAGTCCATTCTGAAGGAGATCAACCCTGGGATTTCTTTGGAAGGAATGATGCTAAAGCTGAAACTCCAGTACTTTGGCCACCTCATGTGAAGAGTTGACTCATTGGAAAAGACTCTGATGCTGGGAGGGATTGGGGGCAGGAGGAGAAGGGGATGACAGAGGATGAGATGGCTGGATGGCATCACTGACTCGATGGACGTGAGTTTGCGTGAACTCTGGGAGTTGGTGATGGACAGGGAGGCCTGGCATGCTGCAATTCATGGAGTCGCAAAGAGTCGGACACGACTGAGCGGCTGAAGTGAACTGAACTGAACTATATATAAAATAGATAAACAACAAAGACCTGCATATATCACAGGGAATTATAGTCAATATTTTATAATAATCTATAATGGAAAAGACTCTGAAAATAATATATATGTATAACTTTGTTAATTTTATATTTTCCTTTTTGAGCACAATTTCACCTCTTCCTGATCTTTTGCCATCTTTCCCCAGAGTTTTGCTTTTTTATTTTTTTTTGTGGTCTTCTATCATAGAAGCAATTGCTTCATTGAATTTTGTCCTTTTTTGCTTGTTTTGTTTTAATTCAGGGCAAGATTTTGGTTCAGACTTTTCATTTGCTCAATGTCAACATTTTTTTTCTGGAGTATCCATCTGTTTTTAAATTTGCTGATATTGTCCTCTCGTTTCTTTTTAGTGTCTTTGTATGGATACTCTGCTAAATACTTTTCATGTGCATGCAAGCTAAGTTGCTTCAGTCATGTCTGACTCTTTGTGATCCTGTGGACCATGGCCTTCCAGGCTCCTCTGTCCATGGGATTCTCTAGGCAAGAACACTGGAGTGGGATGCCATGTTCTCCTCCAGGGGATTTTCCTGACCCAGGGATCAAACCCGTGTCTCTTATGTCCCCTGCATTGGCAGGAGAGCTCTTTACCACTAGCATCACCTGGGAAGTCGCAATTATTTTTCATACCTGTCTTTAAATGAATTGCACCAATTCCTTGCAAATTATTATGTCTTTTAGACTAGCTGCACAGATATTTGCAAGAGATTCTTAGCTGCTGGACAGTAGAATTACAGAACTCTTATTTTTCTTTCCCCAGCTTCCCTCCACAATCTTCTGGTAGGCGTCTACATTTCATTGAAAGATACTCTTGAGAATGTTTTGCAGTTTTTCTCCTAACTTCACTGAGAATGGAAACTTTACTTTTGAGAGTAAAGACTGTCTAATTTGTGTGGCTACATTTCTCTTTTAAGTCTTTATCTCACTTATCTATCCCAAATAATAACAGAATTAGAGCATTGGAATGTGACAGTCTTTTTCTGAGTTTTACAGTTTTTCAGAACATGGAAACCAATACAAAATGAGCAAAAACAGAGTCTACTTCCAGTTTCACAATATGGCTTTTGATAATAATAGTTCCTTTCTCTTTTACGGTTTATGCTATATCTGCATAAAGGGCACACATGTAAATCTAATTTTCATTTCCTTTCTGTATTACTTTCTTCCCAAGAGTTTGGGTCTTTCCATCTTAAGGGACCCAGGGCCAGAAAGACTCCTTGGGGACCTGGCTGCTTCTGGCCACTGCCAAGAGAAACATATTGCTTTTGTGCTCTGTAGTCGATACTAGCCATTGGCTCTTCTCTGGGTAGAACACTTCTGAATTTGTTATATGACACTCTGCAAGTTCCAATCCTTGTCTCTTTTAGAAATTGACTTCTGTTTCTCTATTTCATTTATATAGGAAAAAAACAGATGGGGCACCTCTGTTACCGGTCTCCAGGTCAGAGTTGCAGAGAAATGGAAGCCAAGTCATCCTGCGGTATGGGCAACACATTTTCTCCTGGTATCTCTGACACAACCTGAATATTGTTGACATTCAGGGCAAAGAGCCAGATTTATCCAACTACACAGCCATTTCCTAGGAAATCATCTCATATCGATTTTGCTATTTTATTGCTATTGAATGCCATCAAATACTGGTCTACAAATCAGGAAAAGAAAACATTTCAAGTCAACAAATAGAAAAATCCCCCTTCCCAAAATGGCTATGTCTGTGGGGGCCTTTTAAATATGACACATAGTAAAAAAAAAAAAAAAAAAAGTACAGAAATAACATAATGTAATTTAAACATATGATTTCCTTTTAACTTTGCCAGGCTTGCTGTCTTTGTACTTTGGTCATATTCTAATGAAATTAAAGTCATAACTGTTAGTCAATGTGTATCTAAATTCAAAACTCTGTTGCATATGAGAAACTCTTTTATTTTCACTATTATGGCATGTTGATGAATAAAAACGAAAACGCAATCTATTCACATTTAGCTTTCATGGCCAGCTTTTATCGTTAGAAAACTGTAGATCTTCTTCAAATCCACTACTATTTCCCTGATAGGCATGGAATAGAACTAGACATTTGTTACCTGAAATGTGTATTTTTAAAAAATCATGTCCATTTAATGAAATTAAAACTTCTTGTGTATACAGAGATTTGATTTTTATTTCATCTTTTTCAAAATATAAATAAAGTTCCATTAGGTTGGAATCCCTGTCTCATCATTCTTATTTTGTCTTTCCCTTTCCTTTCTGTTATATCAACCCGCTTTCCATATGCATGACTGAACTTGCTTATCTTTGTTTCCCAACATGTCTCTCCAACATGCTGCTCTCCCTTCACTATTGCTAATGTAGCTCAAAATACCTCCTCCATGGAGCTTACTTAATTTACATCCATAATACTCATATCATTGCTCTATTCTGGGGACTATATCAATCAGGTATTGGTAAATTTGGAAAACTCAGCAGTGGCCACAGGACTGGAAAAGGTCAGTTTTCATTCCAATCCCAAAAAAGGGCAATGGCAAAGAATGTTCAAACTACCACACAATTGCACTCATTTCACACACTAGTAAAGTAATGCTCAGAATTCTCCAAGCCAGGCTTCAACTGTACATGAACTGAGAAATTCCAGATGTTGAAGCTGAATTTACAAAAGATAGAGGAACCAGAGATTAAATTGCCAACATCCTTTGGATCACAGAAAAAGCAAGAGCGTTCCAGAAAAACATCTACTTCTGCTTTATTGACTATCCCCAAACCTTTGACTGTGTGGATCACAACAAATTGTGGAAAATTCTTCAAGAGATGGGAATACCAGACCACCTTACCTGCCTCCTAAGAAATCTGTATCCAAGTCAAACAACAGTTAGAACTGGACATGGAACAACAGACTGGTTCCAAATCAGGAAAGGAATACATCAAGGCTGTATATTGTCATCCTGCTTTTTAAAATTATATGCAGAGTACATCATGGAAAATGCTGGGCTGGATGAAGCACAAGCTGGAATCAAGACTGCCAGGAGAAATATCAATAACCTCAAATATGCAGATGACACCACTCTTAACGGCAGAAAGCAAAGAGGAACTAAAGAGCCTCTTGATGAAAGTGAGAGAGGACAGTGAAAAAGTTGGCTTAAAATTCAACATGCAGAAAACTAAGATCATGGCATCCAATCCCATCACTTCATGGCAAATAGATGGGGAAACAATGGAAAAAGTGAAAGACTATTCTCTTGGGCTCCAAAATCATTGCAGATGGTGACTGCAGCAATGAAATTAAAAGACACTTGCTCCTTGGAAGAAAAGCTATGATAAACCTAGGCAGCATACTAAAAAGCAGAGACATTACTTTGCTGACAAAGTTCCATATACTCAAAGCTATGGTTTTTCCAGTAGTCATGTATGGATGTGAATTGGATCATAAAGAAGACTGAGCACTGAAGAACTGATGCTTTTAAACTGTGGTGTTGGAGAAGACTCTTGAGAGTCCCTTGGACTGCAAGGAGATCAAACCAGTCAATCCTAAAGGAAATCAGACCTGAATATTCATTGGAAAAACTGATGCTGAATCTGAAACTCCAATACTTTGGCCACCTGATGGGAAGAACTGACTTATTGGAAAAGACCCTGATGCTGGGAAAAGATCGAAGGCAGGAGGAGAAGGGGATGACAGAAGATGAGATGGTTGGATGGTATCACCAACTCGATGGACATGAGTTTGAGTAAGCTCCAGTAAATGGGTGATGGAGAGGGAAGCCTGGCGTGCTGCAGTCCACAGGGTTGCAGAGTCAGACACCACTGAGTGACTGAACTGACTATATAACAGAAGTTGATTTAGGCTGATTAAACAGCAGTTTATTGAAAGGATATTGGATAGCCCATAGAATTGTTGAAAGAGCTAGAGAAAAAGACATTGTTAAGCATCTAGGCAGAAAAGCCAAGACTAGGCCAGAGAATTGGCTTAATGACAAACTTCCCACCAATAGTGCTGGTCCACAGACTATCATATGAAACTGTGGCAGAGGCTGCTGCCTACCTATGCAATTTCTGCACAAGAAATACAACCCTGAAAGCACTGGGAAGTCACCACAACATCCACCATTGCCACCACATGCACCACTACCAAGTGATGTCTCAAGTTAGGTTTTCTCTAAGATAGACTTTAATACACAGAATTTTTAAAAATTAATTTTTATTGGAGTATAGTTGCTTTACAATGTTGTTAGTTCCTACTGTACAGCAAAATGGATCAGCTATATACATATACATAACATCTTCTCTTTTCTTGGATTTCCTTCCCATTTAGGTCACTGCAGAGCACTTAGTAGGATTTCCTGAGCTATGCAGTAAATTCTCATTAGTTATCATTTTATATTAATACATAGTATCAACAGAGTATATATGTGAATCCCAATTTCCTAATTTACCACACCACACACCCCCACCTCAGGTATCCTGGATTGGCAAAGGCAGAAGTCAAGCCATGATGTAACCCAAAGTATACCTCAGCTTACACAACAGCAGTCTTTGGAGCTAAAGGATATACCTGGTTCGGCCAAGATGGAAAGATTTTTATATACTTGTATCAAACAGTCATTGGATAGGAGCTACACTGGGAAGAGGTAGGATCTTAGGAAATAGGACCCTAAAGGGACAGACAGTTGAAGGTTGTCTGTCAAGAGTAGTCTCAACATCTAGGGAAGCAAGCACAATTCACCCTTTGCACTGCTTGGATTACAGGCATACTGTAGCTTTGTGACTTCAATATCCTGATTTAGAACATGGTATAATAGTATCTGTCTCTTTAGGATCCCTATAAGGGATGCCACATTTATATGAATTATTTTATTAAACCTTGCAGAGATCCTAAAGAGATAGGTATTATTATTTCCATAATCTAGGTCAGGAAACTGAAGTCACAGAAATATTGCACATTTGATCAAGGATTTCAACCTTTTTAATATGCTATTGTGAATGAAAACCTACCTATATTAAGCACAACATCCTTCTAAATAACACAGACACAAATATTATCTTCAGTGAAGACTATGTGGATATATAATACACACAACGAGATGTTATGCTGGGTATACACATATGTTTTCTGTGTAAAATACACACCTGTCATTTTTTGATAATCTAGCACCATCATATCTCTCTAATTTCATTTCCAAACCTTCAAATCCCCCTTATGCTTAATGACTTTGATTACTTCATATTGCATGTCTGGAATCTCATTTCAATAAACTTAGCCCAAAAGTCTATAGCCTGCTGCAGCTTGCCTAATGGCCAACCCTCCACATCCCATGTAAATTTGCTCTTGGTGCTCCCTTTGCATGTTAATTTTACGCCCCCTTTGATATTTATCACAGTATAACTTTCATTAGAGGACATCATGTACATTTCTTGTGTTTCTAGTAGCCTATACTGCCCTTAAAGAGTGGCATCAGACTTGATCCATTTTTCCTAGCATTTAGCACATTATTTTGCTTATCAGTTCAGTTTAGTTCAGTCACTCAGTCATATCCAACTCTTTCCGACTCCATGAACTGCAGCTTGCCAGGCTTCCCTGTCCGTCACCAACTCCCAGAGCTTTCTCATACTCATGTCCATCGAGTGGGTGATACCATCCAACCATCTCATCCTCTGTCGTCCCCTTCTCCTCCCGCCTTCAATCTTTCCCGGCATTGGGGTCTTTTCCAATGTTAGGCTTCAAATGAGTGTTCAACCGAGCTGCTTCTTATGATATTTTCAGCAGCAGGCAGTTGGGCATGGTGGTTAAAAGTATGAATTCGAGAGCCAGACTCTCTGGGTTTGAATCCTGGCTCTCCCATTCACTAGATCTGCAACCTTGGGAAACTTATTTACTTGTGCTTCAATTCCTTCATTTGTAAAATAGAAATATTATAAGTACCCACCCAACTGAGTTCATATGAGGACTGAATTGGTGAATATAGGCAAATCACCTAGGATATTTCCCTGCATATGGTGAAGTGTATGTAAGTGTTGGCTATTAATTTTCAACTTACTTTCCTAAGTTCCCCCTTCCTTGAATAGTAGATTCTTTTGAAATAGCAATGACTATAAAATATTTTTTCACTTTCAAAAATTTTCAGGATAGCATAGAAAAATATAACTCCTTTTAAAAAATATCTGAACTATGGACACAGAAATATTTAAAATAAAATGTCAGACTTAACAAAACTATGCAAGACCTGTAAATACAGAAAATTTAGGGAAATGTATATAAAAAGGGCTTCTGCTGCTTCACAGTTATTGCTATACACTAGTAAATTAATACTTGTCTGCTGTTTAACTCACATTTTAAACTGTATGAAATCCAACTCAGGACTTCCCTGGTGGTCCAGTGGTTAAGACTCCATGTTTCCAATGTAGGGGGTACGGGTTTGATCCCTAGTCAGGGAACTAAGATCTCACATGTTTTGCAAAGCAGCCACAAAAATAAAATTTAAATTAGAAAAAAAGAAGATCCAACTTACACTAAACAAAACCTCTTCAATGTGTGTGTGCCTATTGTGTCTAATATTATAGTGATCTTATTATCTAATTATAATAAAACCAAATTGAAATGTCAGATCAGGTAAGAACAAATATTTTCTTCTTTAATAAACTAGAGAGTCAATGCCAGCTAACATATTTAAATTTCCCTGAGTAATACAATTAAAATTTTATTATCTCATAATTTCCCATTTTAAGCCACATTTCTGAACTTACTGCGCAATTATTTCACTTCCTTTTCCCATAAAGTGCTACAGCTTCTAACTTCTACTAGCTACAGCTTCTAGCTAGTATATTGTAGAATATACTAGCAATCATGTGCAGTGCCTTCTGAACAGAACTGAAAGTGTGTCATCCAACTGAAGCGATGAGGAAAGGTGGGTAAACTGAATGTAATTATCAAAGTTGGCACATGCCCAGCATCCTGTAGATGGCAGCCAGATGCTCTCATGAATGATGAGGTTGCTAGCTCTGATTCTAAATAGATTGCATGCCATTGGCCTTACCAAACCATAAAATTATTTTCTCTTTTCACTATCCAAACTTGCAAAGCTCACTTAAGCTTTTTGAAACAAAACTGGAGCATCTAGTGGTAGGTCATATGAAGGATGTTAGAGCAATCTGACAGTGACATCTGTCACTCCATTTATGCCAGGCTTGATCTGAGGGATTTGGCCAGCTGGAAGATGTCCAGTGATTCCCTCACTGTATTACACTTGTCATCCTGCTGTAGGCACTAGCTATATCTTGATGATGTCACCCAAATCAAAGAGGGTGATACTCTCAGATAGAGGAGGACCATACTGGAACCCATGCAATGGAATTTGTTGAACAGTCCTGCTAGAACCTCAAAACAAATCTGCGAGTTGGCTATTGAATGCCAATTTAAGTACTACTTTCAGTTTGTAGAGCTTCCCTATAAAGGTGAAGAATCTGTCCGCAATGCAGGAGACACAGGCTCAATCCCTGAGTTGGGAAGATCCCCTGGAGAAATAAATGTCAACCCACTCCAGTATTCTTGCCTAGAGAGCTCTGGACAGAGGATCTTGGCAGGCTATACAGTCCATGGAGTCTCAAAGAGTCACACACAACTGAGCAACTAACACTTTCACTTTTATTTTGTAAAATGGCAAACATTTTAAAATGTAGAAAAATTGTTCAGCTAAAGATAAATAGATTCAAGGAATCTGCCTGTTGATGGGTCTTTAATGTACTGTGCCCTGGGAAAATATTACTCATTACATCTTTCATTCAACAAATATTTAATAATGTCATTTCATGCAGGAACCAGTATTTGGAAAGGCCAGAAGATGAGAGAGCATGGCAGTTTCAACAGGGACTGTTGAGAATCCACCTGCATCACAAGGTGGATTCTTAATCACCAGGGAAATCCCAATGTCCAGGTTTCTGATACAGGTAACTGCATGAAAGGTAGTCCTATTTATTGAGCCTGGAAACCCAGATAGGAGTTCAGGGGAAACGATGAATTCAATTCAGAGTGTTTCAATTCAAGAAAGAGATGGGATATCTAATAGAAATATCCAGTAGGCAGTTGTAAATATAAGTAGAAGGTCAGGAAGAAAGACTGCAGAATCTTCATTAAAAGCTAAGATGTTCTCACTCCAGCTATTTTTTGCATAAAGGAATGAAAGAGTTCCTAGGAAAATCCTCAACCCAGAAAAGAAAGAGATGAGGTACATTTCGCTAGGACACAATGAAGTGAGTATAATAGAAAAGGGGTAGTTCTTTGCATAATATGTTGTCTATTTTCAACCCATCCTTAGCTTAAGGCCAAGCTCTCATAAGCTTTACCTTAAAAAATTGTATTAAGAATGTAGTAGCTTAATAGGTTGGCTTTAATGAAAGCTCGATAGTGTCTTGAGATCACGGTGTCAGCGTCATTGATGACAGCTGAGTAGTCTGTCTGACAAATGGCAAGCTTCATGAGACATGGCAAGCCTTCATGAGAGCAAGCATAAATCTTTGAAACATCAGGCATTGGTGGGTCTTGGCTCACAAGTCCTTGGGCATTGCCAACAGAGGGAAATCTTTACAAAGACCATCAGTGAGAGCAGTGCTTGGCAGACATGGATAGCCTTGATTAGGACTATCACCAAGAAAATAACAGTGCAATGGAGCCATCCAGATGACTGGTTGGTGGAGGACATGTGAAATTGGATATGTAGAATTAATTTAAAGAGAAAATTGCCATGTCCTTGACATGGTGGTGCGACCAAGAAACATTCTTATTTGAGGACATTATTGTTAACACCAGGCTGGAGCAATGGATGGAGGGAAAATCTAACTGTTGGATATCTGTATCTATAGTATGCATTGAAAATTCATATTCTAAAGTTTGCTTTTAAAAAGGAATTTTATATCTTATATTTCTATTTTTAAAACTTAAAAGTCATTGCTCTTTAAACAATATAGATCCTAGTTCATTATTCTCCTGGATCAGTGGTTTTAAGTGCAGAAGTGTTTCTTTGCTTTTCTTTAGAATCAAATGAAAGGAATTTTGCTAATTATAGTTATGCAGTTATTTCTTATATCAGGGATAATACTCAACTGAAGGCAGTCTTCACACCATGAGTGAGAAGTGAAAGATGTGTTTCCCTAATTTAGATTTTAATTTCACCTGATCATTCATTCATTTTCACACATAAACTGTTTTGTCAAATTAATTAATTAGGGCAATTGCTTTTGGTCTCATGTGATGAACATTATATGAGGTTGGAGAAGTGCTATCAAATTGTGTTTTTAATTTGATAAGAAGCAAGATCTGGTGATAAAACTTGCCAAGAGAAATAAGAAGCTGCTAACTTTGAATTAAAACACTCGAAAACTTCAAATTGCATCAGGCCACCATTAAGCTTTACAGCTGGGCTTTGAATCTAGGCTCTGCTACTTTGCAATCAAGTTACTTTAACCTCTTTGAGCTTTAGCTTTCTCTTGGGTAAAATGAAGATAATACTTGGAAAATATTGAGTCATTGTGCTTTTATTCTTTTCTATAAATCACATTCCCTTGATGCTACCCCCATAAGGTAGAGGATATGACATTGAGGGATGTCCCTGACACACAATAATGAAAATAAAAAGAAAGCTTTTATGCTTTAGAGGAAGAGGAGGGAAAGGCAACAGGTTGTGAGACAAGAAATCAGACACTAAATTCCAAACTACTTCATATGCACTCCCAAGATTCAATTCTCAACTATGAAGAGAAAAGTAATGATTAATTTTTTTAAAAAGGGGGCATATAGGAAAAAGTTTCGATCTAGCTTCCTTGTTCAGGCTGGAAGGAGATTTCTCACAGGAAAGATGGATCATCTAGGAATAAAAATGGTGGCTGGAGGATGAGATGCCTGAAATGAATTCACTGAAAGAGAATTTCATCCAAGCCATAGAGAGGTCCACGGGCCAGAGAAAGCCAAGGTAGGGCTGAGGCAGCAGAGGAGATGCCCCAACAACCTGGGAGCTGTGCAAGATTTCATTGCCATAGACTTCAGCATTAGAGCCTGGAATACCTGAAAACACAGCACAAGTGTCTGCTCACCAGTGTGAAGTCCTGTCTCTCCTGCAAGAAAGCACTTAAAACCTAACTTCCTTCTTTATCCTAAGGCCATTTTGAAAGGAAGAGATGGAAGAAAATATGAAATACAGAGTATTTATACCTTCCACAAAAAGGGATGGTGGTATCCTGGAAAAGACTACATTTCTTTTATCTAGCCAATTGTCTGTGCTACAGACAATTCCATGAGAAACTTGAAATCAGTTGTGGAACACTTAGCATATGCTGTGCTATGCTGAGTCACTCAGTTGTGTCCGACTCTTTGTGACCCCATGGACTGTAGCCTGCCAGGCTCCTCTGTTCATGGAATTCTCCAGGCAAGAATACTGGAGTGTATTGCCATTTGCTTCTCCAGGGGATCTTCCCAACCCAGGGATCGAACCTGGGTCTCCCTCATTGCAGGCAGATTCTTTACCATCTGAGTCACCAGAGAATATACTTATATCTATATATACATTTTGACATTGTCAGAGTTAAACATATACATTCCCAACTATAATTACTTTTTAAAAAAAGCACAAGTAGGAACCAGCCAGTATTTCAATATTTCAAATATTTGCTACATGTATAATAAAAGCATTTTTATTCACAATTTTTCCAATTCTATTGAGGTATAATTGACATATAACATTGTATACATTTAAGGTATACAACCTATCTCATTTATGTTTAACATGTATTTGTGGAGTTAAGTGTAAAGCAGACCTTCTGCTAGATACTGAAAACAGGCAGGCACAGTAACATGGTCCTTGACTTCAATGGTTTATAATATTGGGGAGCAAGAGAGAGTTAATTCAAATTGACCATTAGAATGAATGAAAGCCTCTGGCTCTACTGGCAAGCCTAAGGTGCATCAGTGCAGAAAAAATGAAAAGAAGGAAGGTGAAGTGAAGCAAAGATAGACGTAGTAGTAAGTTATCAACTATTATCCCAGCTGTCATTTAAGGACTTATTGTACCTCTCACTGCCTCTGCTCCTGCTTGACCTAATTTCAAAAGAGAGTTTAATGGGGACAAAATTGTGAATGACAACAGTCGGGCTCACTGCCTTTTTATATGCTGACTCAATGTGCCCCAAGGAGATTTGCCTTATTGTTAAAACCACACCTTTTAAGGACCAAGCAATTTCAAAGCTCTTGCTGCTTGTCATCTTGATTACTAAAAGCCAGTCCTAGGTTGTTTGGTTTTTTTTTTTTTTTAAGTAAATATAATCCCACAATCTTATAATTTACAAGGTTTTACTTTCTGGCAATATTCTCAGACATTCTATTATTTAAGGAGAACTGGAGAGAGGATGCCTATTTTTCTACAAAGTGACATATTCATTCACAGGGGCTGTTATTGTCTGGAGTGCTCCACATACCTAATTCAAACCATATGAAACAATGAGGTTCTTAGAGATGAAACATTCAGGGATCATTAATAATTTAGCGATTTTAAGTTCAAATATTTCAAGACAAGCAAATGTCAAACAAGGATCTAAATTCTGCAAACTATATGCAATGAAATTTCATTCAGATTATTTAAAATTTCTGAAGAAAATACTGACTTTGATCAAACAGAATGCAGGAAGGGTGGTATGGAAATCTTCATGGTTTGAGCCAAGGAACTGGGCAAGATAGAACTTGTAAACAAAGATATCTTTTTACTTTAACACGAGACTTTGGGTATGTGGAGATGATTCCTTAATTTGGTTGTAGTCCAGGGACTTGAAAAGCAGTATTTATCTATTGAGTCAGTAAGGGTTTCCACTAAGAGGCTCATAGCTTATCCTAAGAAGCTTGAAAAATGATTTCATGGCCAAGTTCCATATAAACTACAGCACAGGGTAAGAGTGATAACCCAGTGTTGGTAGTCACCTAAACCTTGTGATGAATTTATAATTCTAGGAAGCAACATGCTATTCTCTGAATTTACCAGGCTTTCTTATATAAGTATAATGATCCCTCTGCTTGAAATGCCTTTTTCTTCTGCCTGCAATGGCTTCCTTTCTCCTGCCCTATGTAAGGTTTCTTCTTATCCTTCCATTTCATCTCCTGTATCTCCTCTGGAGAGTACTCCTAGAGCCCTTTCTTTTTCTGTTTCCCTTTGGCACCTTCTAACAAAATCCAGTAAAGCATTTTTAATGCTGCATTCCAACTGCTTGATGGCATTTCAGTTCTAGGTGTGAGCAACTTGAAGACAGGGACAGACGGTTCTTTCAATCCTCATGATTCCAGTGCCTAGCAGAGTGACTGGCATATAGGAGGGACTCAATACATATTTATTGAATTGATTTTTAAAATATTGAAAGTGAATCAAATCATGTCAGTAGGCATCATCTATAAAGATAGTTTGTATTCAGGTTTTTCCTCCTGCACATCATTCTGGTTAACTATGCCAAAGCCTTTGACTATGTAGATCACAATAAACTGTGGAAAATTCTGAAAGAGATGGGAATACCAGACCTCCTGATCTGCCTCTTGAGAAATCTGTATGCAGGACAGGAAGCAACAGTTAGAACTGGACATGGAACAACAGACTAGTTCCAAATAGGAAAAGGAGTACGTCAAGGCTGTGTATTGTCACCCTGTTTATTTAACTTATATGCAGAGTACATCATGAGAAATGCTGGACTGGAAGAAACACAAGTTGGAGTCAAGATTGCTGGGAGAAATACCAATAACCTCAGATATGTAGATGATACCACCCTTATGGCAGAAAGTGAAGAGGGGCTAAAAAGCCTCTTGATGAAAGTGAAAGTGGAGAGTGAAAAGGTTGGCTTAAAGCTCAACATTCAGAAAACGAAGATCATGGCAATCTGGTCCCATCACTACATGGGAAATAGATGGAGAAACAGTGGAAACAGTGTCAGACTTTATTTTTCTGGGCTCCAAAATCACTGCAGATGGTGACTGCAGCCATGAAATTAAAAGACGCTTACTCCTTGGAAGGAAAGTTATGACCAACCTAGATAGCATATTCAAAAGCAGAGACATTACTTTGCCAACAAAGGTTCGTCTAGTCAAGGCTATGGTCTTTCCTGTGGTCATGTATGGATGTGAGAGCTGGACTGTGAAGAAGGCTGAGCGTCGAAGAATTGATGCTTTTGAACTGTGGTGTTGGAGAAGACTCTTGAGAGTCCCTTGGACTGCAAGGAGATCCAACCAGTCCATTCTGAAGGAGATCAATCCTGGGAGTTCTTTGGAAGGAATGATGCTCAAGCTGAAACTCCAGTATTTTGGCCACCTCATGCGAAGAGTTGACTCATTGGAGAAGACTCTGATGCTGGGAGGGATTGGGGGCAGGAGGAGAAGGGGACGACAGAGGATGAGATGGCTGGATGGCATCACTGACTCGATGGACGTGAGTCTGAGTGACCTCCGGGAGTTGGTGATGGACAGGGAGGCCTGGTGTGCTGCAGTTCATGGGGTCGCAAAGAGTCGGACACGACTGAGTCACTGATCTGATCTGATCTGATCATTCACTTAGAAAGTTCCACCCAGCCGGCAACATTCCAGTTGGTGTTGATAATGGGTAGGAATTCCTCAGCAGGACAGGGAGGGAAAGAGCCCCCTGGTGAGACCATTGCACACAGAGGCAGCAGTGGAATACAGAGCAGGAAATATTAATAGACCTTGAATTTCATTAAAAGAATTTTGATTGTGGGCATTGAACTGGGTGGGCTTCCTGGTGGCTTGGATGGTAAAGAACATGCCTGCAATGCAGGCGATCTGGATTCAATCCCTGGATCAGGAAGATCCCCTGGAGAAGGGAATGGCAACCCACTCTGGTATTCTTGCCTGGAGCATTCCATAGGCAGAGGACCCTGGCAAGCTACAGTACTTGAGGTCATACACAATTGGCTATGACTGACCATGCATGCACTCATATGCATAATGTGGGCACTAAGGAGCCACTGAAGAGTTTAGTGCATTTTCATTTTGTTGAAAAATTAAACAGAGATTATAGAACAGTGATGATGATACTTTCTTTCTAAAAAGTATTCATCTTGAATTCATTCTGGCAAAGGGACTGGGAGTCCCCTGGGAACCTGACTTTGAAGGTCACTAGGTGAGAGCTGGACTGTGAAGAAGGCTGAGCGCCGAAGAATTGATGCTTTTGAACTGTGGTGTTGGAGAAGACTCTTGAGAGTCCCTTGGACTGCAAGAAGATCCAACCAGTCCATTCTGAAGGAGATCAATCCTGGAATTTCTTTAGAAGGAATGATGCTAAAGCTGAAACTCCAGTATTTTGGCCACCTCATGCGAAGAGTTGACTCATTGGAGAAGACTCTGATGCTGGGAGGGATTGAGGGCAGGAGGAGAAGGGGACGACGGAGGATGAGATGGCTGGATGGCATCACTGTCTCGATGGATGCGAGTCTGAGTGACCTCCGGGAGCTGGTGATGGATAGGGAGGCCTGGCGTGCTGCGGTTCATGGGGTCGCAAAGAGTCGGACACGACTGAGCGACTGATCTGATCTGAGGATTTGATTACAGAATTTCCATAGGACCAGGGAAACAGAGACTCTCAGAGGGCACAAACAAACCTTGTGGGCACCAGGATCCAGGGGAAAGGAGCAGTGACCCCACAAGAGACTGAGTCAGACTTGCTTGTGAGTGTTTTGGAGTCTCAGCGTGTGTCGATAGTGGCCTGCCTTCAGATCAGGGGCACTGGCAGCAGCAGTCCTGGGAGGCATAAGTCCTTTGCGAGGAGGCTGCCATTAGCCCTACCAGAGAGACTACAGACTCCAGGACTGGGCCACCTCAGGCCAAACTACAGAGAGGGAGCACAGCCCCACCCATCAGCAGAAAATTGGATTAAAGATTTACTGAGGATGGCCCTGCCCACCAGAGCAAGTCCCAGTTTCCCCCACAGCCAATCCCTCCCATCAGGAAGCTTGCACAAGCCTCTTATCCTCATTCATCAGAGGGCAGACAGAATGAAAACCACAATCACAGAAAACTAACTAAAATGATCACATGGATCACAACCTTATGTAACTCAAGGAAGCAATGAGTCATGCACAGCAGGGCCGGCCACCCTAGACAGAAGGGTCATGGTGGAGAGTTCTGGTAAAACATGGTTCACTGGAGAAGGAAATGGCAAACCACTTCAACATTCTTGCCTTGAGAACCCCATGAACAGTATGAAAAAGCAAAAAGATATGACACTGAAAGATGAGCCCCCTAGGTCAGTAGGTATCCACTATGATACTGGAGGAAAGTGGAGAAATTGCTCCAGAAAGAATGAAGAGGCTGAGCCAAAAACGAAATGGCACCCAGTTGTGAATGTGTCTGGTGGTGAAAGTCTGATGCTGTAATGAACAGAAAGACTAAAGCAAAAGTAATACACTGTTGCTCAGTGGGCTGTATCCAGCATGCAAATGTGTTTTGTTCTGCCCACTCAATGATTAAAATAAAATGGGTAAATTTAAAATTCAGAAGATTTTATATAGAAATCCAGATTTCTGAAACCTCTTTAAAAATTCGGAAATTTGGTAATGCTTTGTCTACATGTCCACAAGTCAACACTTTTGAGGAAGCAATAAAGTGGATCAGTAAAGACTGTGGGCAGTAGGGCCACATAACTCATGCTTATTTTATGAATTTTTAAACTTAGTCTGATCTCTACTAAATGAAATTTGAAAATGGCTTTAATCCCTATGGCAAACAGCAAGTAGAAATTCTAGTCTTCAGTTTAGTTTTCAAACACCTTCCTCTCCAACTACCATATATCAGAAACTTTACTAAAGCCACACTCCTCAATTGTCACCAAATAATTTCCAGTGTAGTTATAAAAGAAAGAGTTCTTTTTTAAATCAAAAGGGTGGATTACCTCACATAATCTCTTCTTATCTATAATCATGAAATTCATGCCCCATGTGAACAAAGGGCAACCAGGAACTTGAATAATACACCAATAAATAATTCCTGGTCTCAATCCTTAATCATGACCTCTAAACACATATCCCCAGACTGAAAGGGAGTAGGCATGAAAGTCTTTAAACACTTAGAGAGAGGTTTTGTGTAAATATAAAGTACTGTTCATGGATACCACACCTTAAACAACTTTCTTCTTTCAATAATAAAGAAAATGAAATAGAGCCCAAACCCAAAAAGCCTGCTAATCAACTTGACCACCAAGTGACACCCATTACAGGCTTAAGAAGGTTAGCATAGCTATTTGGAATAATTAGATTATTCAGCCAGTGGAGATTAAATAAGATTTAGGCAATAGCACCCCACTCCAGTACTCTTGCCTGGAAAATCCCATGGACGGAGGAGCCTGGAAGGCTGCAGTCCATTGGGTCGCTGAAGGTCAGACATGACTGAGCGACTTCACTTTCACTTTTCATTTTCATGCATTGGAGGAGGAAATGGCAACCCACTCCAGTGTTCTTGCCTGGAGAATCCCAGGGATGGGGGAGCCTGGTGGGTTGCCATCTATGGGGTCGCACAGAGTCGGACACGACTGAAGTAACTTAGCAGTAGCAGCAGCAACTCTGAATTAAACTTGCATTATTTAAAAATATAATTTTTGAGACACCTCACTTACTGTGAATATATTATAGCATCTGAGCCAAACACGCAAAGGAGGGTAAGGGCCCACCCCACCCACACCTACTGGGAAGTGAAACCTCTGTATACAAGCTCCTTTCTCTCCTCCAGATATATCTTCATTCAACCAAGAGGCAATTTAGGCGTGGTCTCTTGCGCATTCCTTTAAATGGAGTACATGCACAGTTCAAGATAGCAAAGTTAAAAGGGCGTGTACTGGAGTCTAGCTGCCCATGTTCATTATCAACACTGGCACTTAGTAGCTGTCCAAACTTGGCCAAATTATTTAACCTCTTTGTGATACAGTTTACACATTTGTAAAGGAGGAGAATAACATTACCTACCTCTGAGGACTGAGAGAATTAATCAGGTGACAGTTGGTGAAGGTCTTAGTACATACACATACAGAGTGCATGAGTGTTCACATGAAATTCCTCCAAGAGAATACAAGCACTTTGTAGACTGGGACCAGTGCCCAGAATATAGTGGGTGTTTGCTAAATATTTGTTAAATAAAAATCTGTTATTTTTCTATGGTTTCTATGGATTTGGAAAGACACTTATATAGTGTTTATTACATGAGCACCAAAGAATTAATGCACTTGAACTGTGGTGCTGGAGAAGACTCTTGAGAGTCCTTTGCACTGCAAGGAGATCAAACCAGTCAATCTTAAAGGAAATCAGCCCTGAATATTCATTGGAGGAACTGATGCTGAAGTTCCAAAACTTTGGCCACCTGATGCAAAAAGTCACCTCAATGGAAAAGATCCTGATGCTAGGAAAGATTGAAGGCAAAAGGAGAAGGGGTGGCAGAGGATGAGATGGTCAGATAGTATTACCAACTCAATGGAGCTGAGTTTGAGCAAACTTTGGGAGATAGTGAAGGACAGGGAAGCTTGGTATGCTGCAGTCCATGGAGTCGAAAAGAATCAGAAACGACTTAGTGACTGAACAACAACAACATACTAAACACTATTTTAAGTGCTGTACAAATATTCACTCACTTAATCCTCAAAAGATCCCTATGAAGAAAGCACTGACATTATCTTATTTTTCAGGGGAGTAAACTGAATCACAGTGTAGATCATTTGTCTGTGGTCACTCTGCTTTTAACAGGGATTCAAATCCAGACAGTTCAGCTCCTGAGTGCATACTGCACTAGGCCAAACTTCTCAGACTTCAGCATGCATAAAGGTCTCCTGGAGAGCTTGTTAAAAATACAAATTCCAGGGCCCAGCCTTTGATATTCAAGCACAGGAAGTCAAAGTGGGTATCTAGGAATTACTATTTCTGCCAGAATCCAGGAGACTCTGGTGCAAGTGATCCTTAGCCTGCACTTTGAAAAACACTGGACTATGGTGACGACAAAACCTGAATTTGATTAATTGATGATTATATCAAAGGAAAGGCAGAAATGAGAATAAGCCAAACCAGATCAATGTGACACTTAAATAACACTCAGCCCCCAAGTAATACTTTTGTTCCATTTCAGAATTATGCTTGGGCATTGAAATATCTCTGGATGAAATGAAAGATAAAAGAAAATATTGCAGATTCAAATAACAGAGAGACAGTAAAAGATCAATACTGAAATACTCAACCATGAGGCAGTGTAACCTGTACATGTGCAGACAGAAAACCATCACAACTTTGACAAGAGAAGAAACAAGCAAGCCTTTCATTTAGCCATATTTAGAAATCAGCTGTAACTCTGTGTTCATTCTACACATTTAAATGGAAAAATGTAGAATATACTTGTATAACAAGGACCACATAATCAAGCTTGATTTCTGACAGAATAAAAAAATACATAATATATCTTTGATTTCAAAATGCTCATTTTTATGCTTTTAATGTTCTAAAACTGGGATATTGTTGACCAAGAAAATGCAGAAGGCTGCAGATTTGAAGTTTACTTGGGGTCTTAGGAATTGCAATTCCTTAGACACAGATGTGGATAAAACTGAAAGAGTACCCTGGGGAGGAGAATGAGTCAAGACCTTATAATGGCAAAAGCCATAAGCGTTAAAGTTGTTTGATCAGAATTATGATTGATCCGGTCGTGAGAAAATAAATATTTGTCCTTAAGGGATAGGCTGTTGCATGCTATTTTAAGGTAAGTGTCTGATAAATTGATAGGCTGTTTATGGAATATTGTAGGTTCCATCCAGGCTGAGATGTGCTTAAGTTACTCTTCCTTGGTGGCCTCCTTGCTCTATTTTAGAGAGCTCTCTTACTAACACTGACTCCATTTTGATTTTTCTTTCACAATATGTCTTACAGTTAGTGTATTTATTCAACAAGGAAGTACTTTTCCCTCTCTATACAAAATGGGATCTTAGAACTGAAGAAATATGGTAACTTACTTTTTTGTTGTTGTTAACTGACTTTTGAATCAGTTTTCAAATGGCACAGATTACTATATATATATCTATTAATATAGATATATGGATATCTATAGTATACGTTTTATATAATGAAGGTATGCTTTAGAACATATATATATATATACATATATATATAAAGCATTAAGTTATAACCAAAAAAAAAAAAAAATAGTTCACAACTGTAAGTTTTGTTGTAGAAGCCAAACAAACTTGATATTTTTCAACATTGTAGATTGTAAGATTCAAATTTCAAAATATAGGATAATTAGCCAAAAGAGGAGTTCACTCAAAACCATTTAAATTTTCTGGTGGTGGGTATACACAAACTACAATCCCTTTTTCATATACCCTCTTCATTCCCCACACTCTTCCAAAGGCAATATAGTAGATTCGCTTTAGAACATATTTTACCAGAGGAGATAAGTAGTGAAATAGATAGATACAAGTTTTTTTTTTTTCTTTCTGATACTTTCTAATGTATTATGTGAGTCCCAGAATGGAGTAACTCAAAATAAAACCTAACCAGAAGGAAAAGAGAGGGATCGTAGGGACAAGATATTCTCTACATATCTGAAAAGTTATCATTGAATCAATGGGCTATGTAAATGGCACCCCCCTCTAGTATTCTTATCTGGAGAATGTCATGGACAGAGGAGCCTGGCAGACTATGGTCCATAGGGTCACAAAGAGTTGTGCATGACTGAAGCGAAGAAGGCATTTAAAGATCTTTGAATTTAAGACCATAATTATATGCAAATGATATTCACAGAGCAGCAACATTCTAAAACTTTTTATGGAAATTACTGGTGCCAATAACATGGACAGCAAGAGTAAAGTTTGTGAAGTAGAAGAGGTGAGAAGAAACTTCTAGCCCTATCCACTGAAAAACAGAATTAATGAAGTATTCATTTATTCATTCACTTTATTATTTCATTCAATACTTCTGGAGGATAGAGTATACAGGCCATTTCAGTCCTAAGTGATGGCACCATGGTTGGTAGAGACCTGTAAGGTAATGGTTAAAAAAAAAGACAGTGTTTAAGTAGGTGGATGGAGATAGTGAGATGAGGAACTAGCATCCAAGGTGACAGGAACAACAGGTACATGGGATAGAAGGGGAGAGAAAGGGTGGCAAATTCTTGAAGTTGCAAGTTTTCAGTCCTGCCTGAGCACAGAGAGCGAGCAGGGGTGAGGAACGCTGAAAGGTGAGGCTGGAGAGACAAGCAGGAATGTGACTTTGATTTGGAACTAAACTACTCGAATACATTGAAATGCTTAGAGCAGGAGAGAACCATAAGATACACGTTTACAAACATCCCACTTGATTCATTTGAATTACAGAGAAAGCTATCTCTCTTACTTTCTCTAGAGAACTGTTAATTGCTATAATACTTAAAATTTATTATTAACATATAACTCCAGATAACTCCAGCTAGCTTCAAAAACCCCCTAATTCTTTACTGCAAAAAAAAAAAGACTTTCATCTTGGGCAAGCATGCTCTTGATCAACAAGAAAGCACATACTAAAACAAATGAAAAAGGTACAGAAACGAAACACTAAAAAAGTATTTGTTCCTTTTTTACTCTGGTTCTTTCTTGAAGTAAACTAAAGCCAAGCAGAATGTGGTATCATAATGCATCTTGGAAATGTAGTAAAGTTTTCAAGTAGGCTAAAACCTCTAAAGAGAAGATCCTATTTCAAAGGAAAAGCAAATAATCAGAGCACAGTCCAATAAAAGTGATTTAACAGAAGTTTTCAAAATGCATGCATGATCTTCAAAAGTAGGTTACTTAGAGCACTGGGATTTAACAAAACTACCTTTCTTTGCTAATTAATTTTCAAGGCTCTTCCCAGTACATGTTCTCCCCCTTTTATCTCTTGTCATGATGCCTCCCCCTCATTAACACTGGATGCTGTTCTATTTACTCCTGTTGAGAACAAACCTAAGGAGAGCTCAGTGCTGTGGTACAGGGAGAGGAGGAAGACGCGAAGCATTTCTTCCTGCAAAACAGGACTGAGGCTGTTGGAAACCTTCCATATAGTTTTAGGTTCCCCCTGACTTACTGGTGGATTCATATCCAGTTGTTGGATGCGATTCTTTCTCTCTGACAGCAGGAAACTCATTCAGAACAGCAAGTCTGGGCTCGAAGCTTTTGATAAATCTGCCAAGTTATCTTGGTTTTCAGAAGATGTCCCTGCCTTTATTTCACCACTTTCGAAACTTCTTTCCAGATCTAGTATGAGTGGCATTTACTAACTTATTGACTCAACAGATGTTTACCGATGCCTATGAGTACATGTGTAGTTGTGTCCAATTCTGCAAGTCCATGGACTGTAGCCCACCAGACTCCTCTGTCCATGGAAATTTTCCAGGCAAGAACACTAGAGTGGGTTGCCATTTCTTCCTCCATGGGATCTTCCCAACCCAGGGATCAACCGGAGTCTCTTGTATCTCCTGCGTTTGCAGACAGGTTCTTTACCACTGCATCACTTGGGAACCCCACCGATGCCTATACAAATCACTGTTACAAAAGCTAGTCTCCTAGAATTTCATTTCTAATAACAAAAGACTTCTGTCTTTTTCTTTCATGTGGATTAGGAGACTGCTGCTGCTGCTACTAAGTCACTTCAGTCGTGTCTGACTCTGTGCGACCACATAGACGGCAGCCCACCAGGCTCCCTTGTCCCTGGGATTCTCCAGGCAAAAACACTGGAGTGGGGGTGCCATTTCCTTCTCCAATGCATGAAAGTGAAAAGTGAAAGTGAAGTCACTTAGTTGTGTCGGACTCTTAGCGACCCCATGGACTGCAGCCTATCAGGCTCCTCTGTCCATGGGGTTTTCCAGGCAAGAGTACTGGAGTGGGGTGCCATTGCCTTCTCCGGATTAGGAGACTAATCCTTAGCTATAAGTGGTACATGGAAAAATAAGATATGGCTATGAGAATTCATTCTGCTAGAAATTAAGTTGCCATGTGAGTTGAAACATAAAATTGACTAATAGCTCAAAACAGATATGCAAGCCCGGAGGCTCCAAGAACCAACAGTCTTTAACCAGACTGAAGATGCTTTCATCTTTACAGAGGGGATGTGTTTTGTAGAAGGAAGCTCTCTAGCCATGAAAGCATAAAAAATGAGATTTACAGCCATGAAAGCACAAAATTCAGTTCCCAACCAAGCTGAGGATGGGCATAAGGCTACCTGTTGAATCAATACGAGGAAATAGTCCTCTTGGTAGGTAAATACCAATAATGGAAACCCATGAGCCTGACAGAGCCCAGTGGTATAAACTATTTCTATCAAATAACCAAGCCCTTCTCTTTCCATTCCTTGTTCAATTGCCAACTTGATCCTTTGATTTCCCCAGTGGTATACACACAAGGAGAAAATACATTGGTCAAATTAGTGTCAGTACTAAGTCCACTTGACAGTCATGGTTTTCTTTGTGAATTAAACATTTCCAGTCTACACATTAGTCCCTTGGTTGCTTCATTAGCAGAAGTGGGTGTCCCCAAATCCAATCCGTGCTAAACAGCTCTGATCAGTTCTAAACTCAAATTCTGAGCCTCTTAAGCTAAGAGCCAGTTTCTGGTATTTAATATGTTCAACAAGGTAAATATTACCTGTGAGATATAGGCCATTGCTCTTTAAGTCTCATCAACAGCAAATTTAAACAGAGGCATCTTAAAGTGATACATGTTTCTCTTCCCTCTTTTATTAGCAAGATTTTAGTTCAAACAATTGATTAATTGACTGAGGGTGACAGGAGAGGATGCTAAGGGACATAAAGGAGCTGATCTCCTGGGATCAGTCCTATTTTTAAAATAATTTTAAAATAAAAAAAGTTTTCAACTTCTATTTCTGCCCCTATGAACATATTCAAAGAAATTAGTATTTATTCTTTTGTATGAATTAAGTTTGAGAGCAGGTTTTCATAACTCAGAGGAAAATGAGCATCTGATGAACAAGAAGGATAGATGTCAAATTCTCTAAATGTACTTAAAAATATTTTGAACAATGTGATGTATATAAGTTAACTTTGTATAAACTCTGGGGATAGGAAGTGGGATAAGTTAGCAAATATTTTTTAGTACTCTAATCAGATATACATACTTTAAGGATGGTTTGTTAATAACTGAAAGCTGTGATCCATTTTCAGAGGTAGCTTCTATGAGTTTCAACACTCCATATACAAGTCTTTACTAGAGGGGTTCTTAATGGCATAAATGGTATCAGGAGTAAGTATCATATTCTGTCTTGATTGAATATTTCATTAAAAATACTTGTGTATGCATAAAAGAACAGAGAACTTGAACTTCCCATTTTATAGTGTTATATCACAGAGCTTGAATCTGTTGTCATTAATCACTGAACAGACATGGATTAGTGACAATCTAGGCATTACAATGGGCTTCCATGGTGGCTCAGTCAGTAAATAATGGTCAGGAGACCGTCTGCAATGTAGAAGAACAGGCTCAGTCCCTGGGTAGGTAAGATCCCCTGGAGAAGGAAATGGTGACCCACTCCAGTATTCTTGCCTGGGAAACTCCATGGACAGAGGAGGCTGGTAGGCTACACAGCCCATGGGGTTGCAAGAGTTGGACATGACTTGTTGTTAAGATAAAGGACTCCAATGAAAAGTTAGCCATCAGTAATTCTTCCTTATCTCATTTTTTTTTTTTTTTTTTTAATGTGCAGGCTCTTTTCAGGAGTCATTATTCTCAAAGAATGAAAACAAAATGCCAAAACTGCATTGGCTTCGTGTTGCTAGGAAACTAACTCAGACGACTCCCCTACTGGTATTTCCATCTCGAGCTCCAGAGCTTGTATCTATCAGCCTTCCTCTATCTCTGAGATTCCCCCGTCACTCCTGAGTAGCATCTCTGTGAGGGGTATGTGTATCAGGGTAAAGGCTGGGGTGAGGGAGTTTGTCTCTTTCCAGAAGGCTCCTGTGCCCTTCCTTGACATAATCCAAATGTCCTCAGGAAGAACAAGCTGGTCACTGACACTTGTTACTCTACTCCCTTTCTTTCAAATGGTCCAGGCTCAAAACTAGGTGCTTCCTCAGGGAAAGAAACCAGCCGTCTAGTACATTCATTAACTAACTTTGAGAAACAAAAGGGGATTCAGCTTATTGGATGAAATCCCAAGGAATCACTTGGGTCTTAGGGAATTTCTTTATTTACACGTCAGTTCCCAAGGTGAGAAGGGTTTCAGGACAGCTTTTTAGGAAAGTGTTGGCATCTTTTAACTAGCATGGGTTTTATACAAGCTTTCGTATTTCAGGACTACTAAAGACATTGTAGAGGTTACTGGGTCAAGGGAGAAGAGACAGAGAAGAGGAAAGATGGAAAAACCAGATCAGATCAGATAGTCACTCAGTTGGGTCCGACTCTTTGCGACCCCATGAATCGCAGCACGCCAGGCCTCCCTGTCCATCACCAACTCCCAGAGGTCACTGAGACTCACATCCATCAAGTCAGTGATGCCATCCAGCCATCTCATCCTCTGTCGTCCCCTTCTCCTCCTGCCCCCAATCCCTCCCAGCATCAGAGTCTTCTCCAATGAGTCAACTCTTCTCATGAGGTGGCCAAAATACTGGAGTTTCAGCTTGAGCATCATTCCTTCCAAAGAAATCCCAGGGCTGATCTCCTTCAGAATGGACTGGTTGGATCTCCTTGCAGTCCAAGGGACTCTCAAGAGTCTTCTCCAACACCACAGTTCAAAAGCATCAATTCTTCGGCGCTCAGCCTTCTTCACAGTCCAACTCTCACATCCATATATGACCACAGGAAACACCATAGCCTTGACTAGACGAACCTTTTTTGGCAAAGTAATGTCTCTGCTTTTGAATATGCTATCCAGGAGAAGGGGAAAAAAAGCAGGAACTTCTTGAGGAAGGCAGAAATTGAGCAATGCCTCATTTCCATTCTCCCCTCAAAGGCCTGAAAGGAGTCCCATCTCATCTTTTGGACTCCTTTAACTGTCCTGTGGAAGTTAGTGGTAAAGAACCCACCTGCCAGTGCAGGAGATAAAAGACCTGGGTTTGATCCCTGCATCGGGCAGATCCCCTGAAGAAGGAAATGGCAACCCACTCCATTTTTCTTGCCTGGGAAATCCCATGGACAGAGGGCTATAGCCCATAGGGTCACAAAGAGTCAAGTAGGACTGAAGTGACTTAACACCAGTCCTGGAAGCTGCCGTATGCACCTTCTACAAAGAGAGTCCAGCCTTGGCGAGGCTCATTCTTCAACTTCAAGCTATAGGTGAAGGTTTATACTTTCACACTTTTCAGTAGCTTGTCTACGTTGACTTAACATTCTTTCTGAGTGATAAGAAAAATCTCAATTTTTCAATACACTAGTCTTTGTATTAATTTTCTAGGGCTGCTATAACAAAGCCCCCCCAATGTGGTGGCTTAAAATAATGGAAATGTATCCTCTCACGGTTCTGGAGGCTTGAAGTCCAAAATCAAGGTTTTGGCAGGGCCATACTTCCTTTGGCTCCTCTAAAGGAGGATCCTTTTTTGCTTCTTTTATCGTCTGGGAGCTCCAGGCATCGTAATGCTTGACTCGTGGCATCGTAATGCCAATCTCTGCCTCCAACATTACTTCTCTGTGTGTGCTTCTTTCTGTGTCTCCCCTCTTCTCACAAGGACATCAGTCATACTGGATAACGCCACTCTAAGGATCTCATTTTAAACTGATCACATTTGCCAAGATCTTTCTTCCAACTAAAGTCATATTTGCAAGCCCTGAGGGTTAGGACTTGCACATATCTTTGGGGGGACACAACTCGATTGATGATGATCGTCCAGATATGGAAAATTTTTTAAATAAAGTAAAGCAAGATCAACAGTTGCCCAGGACATTTTCTTTCAGTTCCATTCAGTTGCTCAGTTGTGTCCAACTCTATGTGACCCCATGGACTGTAGCACAGCAGGCTTCCCTGTCCATCACCAACTCCCGGAGCTTACTCAAACTCATGAGTTGGTGATTCCATCCAACCATCTCATCTTCCGTCATCCCCTTCTTCTCCTGCCTTCAATCTTTCCCAGCATCAGGGTCTTTTCAAATGAGTCAGTTCTTCACATCAAGTAGCCAAAGTATTGGAGTTTCAGCTTCAGCATCAGTCCTTCCAAAAACTATTCAGGACTTATTTCCTTTAGGATGGACTGGTTTGACCTCCTTACAGTCCAAGGGACTCTCAAGAGTCTTCTCCAACACCACAGTTCAAAAGCATCAGTTGTTCGGCACTTAGCTTTCTTTATAGTCCAACTCTCATATCCATACATGACTACTAGAAAAACCATAGCTTTGACTAGATGGACCTTTGATGGCAGAGTAATGTCTCTGCTTTTGAATATGCTGTCTAGGTTGGTCATAACTTTCTTTCCAAGGAGTAAGCGTCTTTTAATTTCATGGCTGCAATCACCATCTGTAGTGATTTTGGAGCCCAGAAAAATAAAATCTGACACTGTTTCCATCGTTTCCCCATCTATTTGCCATGAAGTGATGGGACCAGATGCCATGATCTTAGTTTTCTGAATATTGAGTCTTAAGCCAACTTTTTAACTGTCTTCTTTCACTTTCATCAAGAGGTTCTTTAGTTCTTCTTCACTTTCTGCCATAAGGGTGGTGTCATCTGCATATTTGAGGTTATTGATATTTCTCCTGGCAATCTTGATTCCAGCTTGTGCTTCTTCCAGCCCAGTATTTCTCATGATGTACTCTGCATATAACTTAAATAAGTAGGGTGACAATATACAGCCTTGATGTACTCCTTTCCCGATTTAGAACCAGTCTGTTGTTCCATGTCCAGTTCTAACTATTGCTTCCTGATCTGCATACAGATTTCTCAGGAGGCAAGTAAGATGGTCTGGTATTCCCATCTCTTTAAGAATTTTCCAGTTTATTGTGATCCACACAAGTCAAAGACTTTGACATAGTCAATAAAGCAGGTAAAGTGAAAGTGAAAGTGAAGTAGCTCAGTCGTGTCCTACTCTTTGTGACCCCATGGACTATAGCCCACCACGCTCCTCCATCCATGGGATTTTCCAGGTAAGAGTACTGGAGTGAGTTGCCATTTCCTTCTCCAGAGGATGTTCTGGACCCAGGGATCAAAGCCGGGTCTCCTGCATTGTAGGCAGATGCTTTTCCATCTGAGCCAACAGGGAAGCTTAATAAAGTAGGAGGAGATATTTTTCTGGAACTCTCTTGCTTTTTCGATGACCCAATGGATGTTGGGAAATTTGATCTCTGGTTCCTCTGCCTTTTCTAAAACCAGCTTGAATATCTGGAAGTTAACATACTGTTGAAATCTGGCTTGGCAAATTCTGAGCATTACTTTGCTAGAGTGTGAGATAAGTGAAATTATGCGATAGTTTGAACATTCTTTGGCATTGCCCTTCTTTGGGATTGGAATGAAAATTGACCTTTCCCAGTCCTGTGGCCAATGCTGAGTTTTCCAAATTGAGTACAGCACTTTAACGGCATCACCTTTTAGGGTTTGAAATAGCTCAACTGGAATTCCATCACCTCCACTAGCTTTGTTCACAATAATGCTTCCTAAGGCCCACTTGACTTCACATTCCAGGATGTCTGGATCTAGGTGAGAGATCACACCATCGTAGTTATCTGGGTCATGAAGATCTTTTTTGTACAGTTCTGTGTATTGTTGCCACCTCCTCTTAATATCTTCTGCTTCTGTTAAGTCCATACCATTTCTGTCTTTTATTGTGCCCATCTTTGCATGAAATGTTCCCTTGGTATGTCTAATTTTCTTGACGAGACCTGTAGTCTTTCCCATTCTATTGTCTTCCTCTATTTCTGTGCATTGCTTACTGGTTACTGTGGAAGGCTTTCTTATCTCTCCTTGCTATTCTTTGGAACTCTGCATTCAAATGGGTATATCTTTCCTTTTCTCCTTTGCTTTTCGCTTCTCTTTCTTTTCAGCTATTTGTAAGGCCTCCTCAGACAACCCTTTTGCCTTTTTGCATTTCTTTATTTGACATCAAATTGCCAGCCTCTGATACTAATTGGGGGCTTCTCTCATAGCTCAGCTGGTAAAGAATCTGCCTGCAATGTGGGAGATGTAATATGTACTACCTTGTGGTACCTTTATTATTTTTTAATAATGTTATTAATTTATATTTATTTTTCTGTGCTGAGTCTTCATTGCTGTGCAGGCTTTCCTGTAGTTGCTGCCAGCAGGGGTGACTCTCTAGTTGCAGTGCGCAGGCTTCTCAGTGCAGTGGTTTCTCTTGTCATGGAGCACAGGCTCTACATGTGTGCAGGCTTTAGTAGCTGTTGCTCCTGGGCGCTAGAGCATAGGTTCAATCATTGTGGTGTACAGGCTTAGTTGCTCTGTCACATGTGGGATCCTCCCATATCCGGGATCAAACTCATTTCTCCTGCATTGGTAGGCAGGGAAACCTGATGTCTTTATTATCAATAACATCATTTCATTTATTCTTTTCAAGAAATCTATACACTGGTTATTTCATTACTACAAAAATCCATTGAACTCTTTCACAAATGAGACCGATATGATCTCATTTCTTATTTTCCAGTTAGTGACTCAAGATCCCATCCCCTTATTATCAGGCATCTCACTTTTCATGCCTATGTCTTCCCTATGAATTATCAAGCGTCAAGCAGTTGATGTAGTTGAAAGGAAGGCGTCAATCCAACTTTAAACATCCAAGCTAGGAGAATGCAGACTTCCGTCAAGGCTGCTTTTCTTCTCACTGCCACGTGGTGTCACTCTTGAGAACCGGTGCCGCTCTGGTGGTGCTGATCCCGGGACAGTGTCAATCTCTCTGATAGAAGATCTCATTCTCTTAGACTGGGTTAGCACAGAGGACTCCCCTGTTGAGCTCCCAGGTTTGCAGCACTCAGCCCTCGTTTTCAGTCCTTACCCAGTCACTCACAGGTTACCATCTAGCTCAAGAAAGCTGTTGAGCCCAACAATGTATCCACCCGGAACACTTAGCTCCCCTTCCTTCAGTGGAGGTTCCTACTAAGGGCTTTCAAGTGCCCAGAAGAGTTTTAAACACACCCTATGCCTCATTTCGGAGAGGACAATGGCACCCCACTCGAGTGCTCTTGCCTGGGAAATCCCATGGATGGAGGAGCCTGGTGGGCTGCAGTCCATGGGGTCGCTGAGTCGGACGTGACTGAGCGACTTCACTTTCACTTTTCACTTTCATGCATTGGAGAAGGAAATGGCAACCCGCTCCAGTGTTCTTGCCTGGAGAATCCCAGGGACGGTGGAGCCTGATGGGCTGCCGTCTATGGGGTCGCAGAGAGTCAGACACGACTGAAGCGACTTAGCAGCAGCAGCAGCAGCAGCATGCCTCATTTAGTCTTGAAAGGTCACTTTGTCTCCAAGGTTAAAGTTGTTTGGACTTGCCTCCTACTACAAATATGAGGAAGGGTTTCTCACAGATACACAAAGAGGAGACCTCTGGCCCTCAGAACAAAGTGTCAAAATCAAATTAGCTGCTTTCCACTTCAGGACCCCGGATCTCATTTCTATTTCCCAAGGGATCTCTCTTTCTCAGGCCAGCCAGTTTTTCTGTTTCAAAGCCTAGAAAACTACACCCAGTTCCGTTCTAGATAGAGTTGTTTTCTGTCATTGCCACACACCAAAGGTCCCATTACAAATCCATGTTGTAGACAAAACTTACCCTATTCCCTGTCCTTCTGAACACAGCTGGCTTCAATGCTCAGGATATCCTTCTCCTCCAGGAAATCCAACATGTCTTTCTCACGTGTGCGCGCTCAGTTGCATCAGTCCTTTTCAGTCATGCCTTGACTCTTGGAGATCCCGTGGACTACAGCTCGCCAGCTTCCTCCATCCATGGGATTTTCCCAGCAAGAATACCGGAGTGGGTTGCCATGCCCTCCTCTAGGGAATCTTCTCAACCCATTGATCAAACCTGCATCTCCTACCACTCTTCCATTGCAGGCAGATCCTTTACTGCTGAGTCACCAGGGAAGCCCAAGATATCTCTTTTTGCACCTTCCTTTAGAAGGTGAGGAAAAAGAAAAATAATATTCTTTAGCGGGGTCATGTGCTGTAAAGACATTGATGATATCTGATGTGGCAAACAGTCTGACACCAATCTGGTCATTCACGCTATTAGGTTTGAGAAATTAGAAGTGGATGGAGCTATGTGTCTCCTCCCTCACAACCTCACTACTCAGTCAAAGTAAGTCTTATGCTGCATCCTGCCCTTTACAGAAATATTTACTAGCCAGCAGACACAAAAAGTGTCATATAGTCTGATCTGTAGGCGTGGTGAAGTCCCAGTTCTTGTCCTTTCAGGAACTCTGACAAATAATTTATGTATTGTCTTCTGTGACTGGTTTTGCCCTTTAACAACTAAGTTACTAGTTGTGACAAAACTGTACAGTTGCAAAATTCCTAAAATACTTATTATCTAGATTTAATTTTAAAAGCATGCTGAGGGCTGCCCCAGAGGTCCAGTGGTTCAGACAACATGCTCCCAATTGCAGGGGGGCACAGGTTTGATCTCTGGTTGAGAAATTAAGATCCCACATGTCGAACAGTATGGGCAAATAAATTAATTAAGAATAAGAAGTATGCTGACCCCTGGTCTAGAGCAGGTTTTTTTATTTCCATGTTTGTTTGATTTTAATTCTCAATCCATAATGGACTAATTCTTTTAATACAATAAAAATGAATTACTATTAATATAAAATAAATCAAAAAGACAAAAGTATAAGGCCTGATTCTTTTTACATATTAGATTCAACATACATAAAGTTACTCTACCAGATTGCTAAAAATGTTTAAGTGCTTTCTCTGTTTTCTTTCTGATCATGGCCTGGTACCTATTTGCCAATGTACAGCTCTCAGGTTAGATGGGTTTCCCAGCCGGTGCTAGTGGTAAAGAACTTGCCTGCCAGTGCAGGAGACATAATGAGACATGGGTTCAGTCCCTGGGTCGGGAAGATGCCCTGGAGGAAGGTATGGCAACCCACTCTAGTATTCTTGCGTGGAGAATCCCATAGGCCACAGTCCTCAGGGTTGCAAAGAGTCAGACATGACTGAAGGGAGCGCGGCCGACTCACCATATTTTTCAGTGCAGTTCTCCTATCTTGGTTTTTGACAACATGTTCATCAGAAGACAAGGAAACCTAGGAATTATAAATGTTTCCTAAGTAGAAGATGCCATCAGTCTTTGATAAGATATTTCTTTTTAGAACTCCAGCTGAGTTTTATTTACTGCTCTCTTATCACAGCTGTAGTCTCCCATCTGCTTTCTTATTTCAGAAATGTATGCAGCGGCTGCTGCTCTTTGCATTAAGTGGTGCTTACCAACTTACCCCTGAGCTTTCTACTTTAAATATAGTATCTGTGCTCACGCTGCAGAAGAGACAGAACCCCCAGATCTCACTGCGTACAGGGAGAACTCACGGCATTCTGTTGCCCAATCGACAGGCTGAGCAAATGCTAGACTCCACAGAAGAAAAAGATACAAGCACATGCTTTCCAGGCTCCCCCTAGAAAAATTACCTGCAGTCTGGGAAACTAAAAAGCCTCCAACTCGCCTTTATTAGCTGGTGTCCTGTTGCTAAGCGACGAGCTCTCAATAGCTCTTGGCCCGTTTCCACAGCCAGGCTGTTAGGAGTCAGGCTTGTCTTGAAGTCCCCAAGAGCCCTCAACTCTGACTTCTGTCTTCTCTACCTTCTATTTAGTTGCTTCATGGAGACTGCCTGATTCTAGGATCCTGGCAGGTGCCCTAACCTGCTGCCCAGTCGAGTTCTATCTCTTAGGAGTCACAGGTGGGAGAAAACTTAACCTGGCTTCTGCTTCTGTGTTCACAGCCTGGAAACCCTGCAGGCCACAGGCCACTGTGTGCTGACCACGTGCTCCCCTACAGAGCTCTTGGAAACTCAAAGGTGAGCATGAAACAGACTGAGTCTATATAGGACAGGGGATAGAAAGCAGGCTGGGTCAGAGAGTGGCACCCCTGCCCGCACACAGCTGCTTTCTACTTTTTGCCCCTCAAGGCCATGAATAGAGCTGTCTGTCGTCTTAGCTTCTGAAGCCCAAAGACTGGGTATTTTTGTGTTATCTGTACAACATACACCACTAGGTAGGCACATACATTAAAGTTAAATATTAATAAATATGCCTCTCTAAGACATAAAAGAGCAGAAGCAGCTCAGCTGCCAAGGAAAGCTGCCATAATTATAGTCAATGAATCTCAATCATGTGTTCCATTTATCACCAGACTTAGGAACAAGAAAAACGGTCCAGGACCTTCCCCCAGCACATCACAGGTTTGAGCATAAACTGGCTCAAACGAGAAATCCAGGAGAGAGAAGGAGTTGAAATCCCATAGTTTTCCTGCTGAAGGTGAAGGTGGGAACAGGACAAAAGAAATTGCTCTGAAAAAAACTGACTCCAGCAAAATGCACCCATTCATTGTGGGCTCACACTGTGCAACCCCATTTATTAGTATCTTTAACCCTGACAATAGACAGCTTGGGGAGTAAACTCTGTCTGGCTTTAAAAACAAGGAAGTGTCTTGGCCAACTGGGAGTTTTTAAATGGCAAAGGCAGAGTTGGGACCCTGGTTTGTTTTGGTTCAATGTTCTTCCTGCTAATTGCCACACCTCTATCAATACCTCCTTCGTGAATCCTGCTGCTGCTACTGCTAACGGAGAAGGCAATGGCACCCCACTCCAGAACTCTTGCCTGGAAAATCCCATGGATGGAGGAGCCTGGAAGGCTGCAGTCCATGGGGTCGCTGAGGGTTGGGCACGACTGAGCGACTTCACTTTCACTTTTCACTTTCATGCATTGGAGAAGGAAATGGCAACCCACTCCAGTATTCTTACCTGGAGAATCCCGGGGACGGGGGAGCCTGGTAGGCTGCCGTCTATGGGGTCACACAGAGTCGGACACGACTGAAGTGACTTAGCCTTAGCCTAGCCTAGCTACTGCTAAATCACTTCAGTCGTGTCCGACTCTGTGTGACCCCATAGACGGCAGCCCACCCAGGCAAGAACACTGGAGTGGGTTGCCATTTCCTTCTCCAATGCATGAAAGTGAAAAGTGAAAGTGAAGTCGCTCAGTCGTATCTGACTCTTAGTGACCCCATGGACTGCAGCGCATCAGGCTCCTCCCTCCATGGGATTTTCCAGGCAAGTGTACTGGAGTGGGGTGCCATTGCCTTCTCTGTCGTGAATCCTAGTGCCCAGGAAATTGTAAGGTCTTAAAAACTACGTGTGAGTTAGTTGCTCAGGCATGTCCAACTATATGTGATGCCATGGACTGTAGCTCTCCAGGCTCCTCTGTCCATGGGGTTTCCTAGGCAAGAATACTGGAATGAGTTGCCCTTTCCTTCTCCAGGGGATCTTCCCAACTCAGGGACTGAACCTGGGTCTTCTTCATTGCAGGCAGATTTTTTACCTTCTGAGCCACCAGGGAAGTCCCATATAGCTGAAGCTAATATATATATATGTGTGTATATATATATATATATATATATATATATATATATATAATACAAACCTCTTAACCATTAATATTTGTGCCCAGGAAAAAGAATAAACATAGTGGCCCAGGAATCCTCAGTTAGGTTTTCAATCACAAGTGTAAAATGGAGATGAGGGGAGGGGAGGGAGGGCCAGGGAGAGCGGTGTAAATGCATCACAGGAATCTGAAACTTGCTCAGAAGCTTTTTGTTCTGTTTCTCAGGGTTTCACCTGGCGTTTAACATGTTAAATAAACTGGACTGATACCTTCTGAGAACAGATTTCAGTACATGGTGTTTTCCAGTCACGCCTTACTTGAACATCAAAGGGTAAACATTTTGAGCTAAATTATTCAGTGAGGATTTAGCATTCATCTATTGCTACGGAATACTAACAAGAGAATGAGAACACAGCTTATCATTTTCTGTTACAATAGAGAAGAAAGCTATTGGCGAAGCTGCTGAGAAATGCCTTTTCTAGGTCACTAACCTTGACATATTTTAAACTATCAAGTAATAAGAAAATATTTATGAAATATAAACTATGTACCATCACCAGTAGGGAATGTGTGTGTGTGTGTGTGTGTGTGTGTGTGTGTGTGTGTGTGTGACGGGGGTGAATTTTGGGATTGAGAACATGGAAATCCAATCATGAGAATGACCTATTCCAAAAAAAGAATATTGAGCTAAAGAAATGTCACATGTGCTCAAAAAAACAAACAAACCTTCAAGGAAATAAAAAAATCCATATTTTTTTTTTTGAATGACAGGATATTAATTATCCCTTGTCCCCTTAAATCTCTTCCTCTCCCTTTAAATTGCTTCTTTCTGTCAGCTTTAAATTTTTTGAAGTCACTCCATGAAAAAGAAACTTTTCTTCAACCTTATGTTACTAATCTGCTGCCACCTTATGCCTGTTTTATCCTTTACAATTAAACCTCTCAAACCAGTGTCTGCCTTAGTATTTCCAACCATCCAATCCAATCACATCCCTCCACTGTATCCTCTAAGACTGCCATTTACCCCAGGGCGTCACGTCCTGAGGGCACTTTTCACTATTCATGTCTCTCAACGTCTTAGAACCTTTGCATCTTTTATTAAAATGTTCCACTTCTTTGTTGAAACACTATTTGTTTTCCTCCGATCCGCACTCCCAGTTCGTTATCATCTCCTCAGCCTGTTTTGCTGGGTTCTTCCCTAACCAATTTTCAAATAGTGGCATTCTTAAGAGACTTTCCCCTTTCAGTGTATACTTTCCACCTCTTGGCCATTGACATGGGTTTAATTATTCTCTACAGAATCAACTTCTAACTCCACGTGAATTATTCCCAAATCCGTAACTGAAGTCAATACCTTTTCCTGAATTCAAGGTACAAATATATTTTCCTAATCAGCACCTGTCTCACAGGTACCTCAACTCAACACAGTCCAAGATGAATTCATACTCTTTCTTCCTGATTTCCTCTACAAAGGACAATGAAAATGCAACATATGGAAACTTATGGATGCAGTGAAAGTCGTGCTCAGAGGGAAAGTAATAGCTGAAAATTAAAAGGGAAGAAAGATCTCAAATCGTTCACATACATCTGTTGCAATCTCAGTTTCTGAGACAGCTTAGAAAAAGCCAGTTGGCATACAGGATGGGGCTCACATATGGCCTCAATCCTGCCTCAGAAAATTGAATGAGGAAGGGCACTGCCACTGTGCAGAAGAGTTTCCCACCTTGGCCTTCATTTGACTGGAGAGTATCCAACAATGCCTGGTCCAGCCAGATGGGATGCTATTCTTTTATGACCTTTAACTCCAAGACATAAGTCAGCCCATGCCTCTTGTGAGGTGACAAGTATAATGTGATTGTAGTGATCATTTCAAACAGTTGTAATCTATGTGAATCTTGCTCAGTTATTAGGTGTGCTCAAATGCAAATGGTTAACAGATTAAAACAAAGGTTAATTTGTAACACACTTTCTTTGTTACCATTCAGTTCAATTCAGTCCCTCAGTTGTGTTTGACTCTGCGACCCCATGAACTGCAGCACACTGGGCCTCGCTGTCCATCACCAACTCCTGGAGTTCACTCAGACGTACATCCACTGAGTCGGTGATGCCATCCAGCCATCTCATCCTCTGTCATCCCCTTCTCTTCCTGCCCCCAATCCCTCCCAGCATCAGAGTCTTCTCCAATGAGTCAACTCTTCACATGAGGTGGCCAAAGTACTGGAGTTTCAGCTTTAGCATCATTCCTTCCAAAGAACACCCAGGGCTGATCTCCTTTAGAATGGACTGGTTGGATCTCCTTGCAGTCCAAGGGACTCTCAAGAGTCTTCTCCAACACCACAGTTCAAAAGCATCAATTCTTCAGCGCTCAGCTTTCTTCACAGTCCAACTCTCACATCCATACATGACCAGTGGAAAAACCATAGCCTTGACTAGATGGACCTTTGTTGGCAAAGTAATGTCCCTGCTTTTCAATATGCTATCTAGGTTGGTCATAACTTTACTTCCAAGGAGTAAGCATCTTTTAATTTCATGGCTGCAGTGACTATCTGCAGTGATTTTGGAGCCCAGAAAAATAAAGTCTAACCCTGTTTCCACTGTTTCCCCATCTATTTCCCATAAAGTGATGGGACCACATGCCATGATTTTCTGAATGTTGAGTTTTAAGCCAACTTTTGCACTCTCCACTTTCACTTTCATTAAGAGGCTTTTTAGTTCCTCTTCACTTTCTGCCATAAGAGTGGTATCATCTGCATATCTGAGGTTATTGATATTTCTCCTGGCAATCTTTATTCCAGCTTGTGCTTCTTCCAGTCCAGCGTTTCTCATGATGTACTCTGCATAGAAGCTAAATAAGCAGGGTGACAATATACAGCCTTGACGTACTCCTTTTCCTATTTGGAACCAGTCTGTTGTTCCATGTCCAGTTCTAACTGTTGCTTCCTGACCTGCATACAGATTTCTCAAGAGGCAGGTAAGGTGGTCTGGTATTCACATCTCTTTCAGAATTTTCCACAGTTTATTGTGTTCCACACAGTCAAAGGCTTTGGCATAGTCAATAAAGCAGAAATAGAATTTTTTTCTGGAACTCTCTTGCTTTTTCAATGATCCAGTGGATGTTGGAAATTTGATCTCTGGTTCCTCTGCCTTTTCTACAACCAGCTTGAACATCTGGAAGTTCACGGTTCATGTATTGTTGAAGCCTGGCTTGAGGAATTTTGAGCATTACTTTACTAGCGTGTGAGATGAGTGCAATTGTGCAGTAGTTTAAGCATTCTTTGGCATTGCCTTTCTTTGGGATTGGAATGAAAACTGACCTTTTAGAGTCCTGTGGCCAATGCTGAGTTTTCCAAATTTGCTGGCATATTGAGTGCAGCACTTTCACAGCATCATCTTTCAGGATTTGAAATAGCTCAACTGGAATTCCATCACCTGCACTAGCTTTGTTCGTAGTGATGCTTTCTAAGGCTCACTTGACTTCACATTCCAGGATGTCTGGCTCTAGGTGAGTAATCATACCATCGTGATTATCTTGGTCATGAAGGTCTTCTTTGTACAGTTCTTCTTTGTACACCTCTTCTTAATATCTTCTGCTTCTGTTAGGTCCATACCATTTCTGTCCTTTATCGAGTCCATCTTTTCATGAAATGTTCCCTTGCTATCTCTAATTTTCTTGAAGAGATCTCCAGTCTTTCCCATTCTGTTGTTTTCCTCTATTTCTTTGCATTGATCAGAGGAAGGCTTTCTTATCTCTCCTTGCTATTCTTTGGAACTCTGCATTCAGATGCTTATATCTTTCCTTTGCTCCTTTGCTTTTTTTTGTTACCATTAGCTGACCTAATTTTAAACTCATCATTTTAAACTTAACATGATGAAATTTTAAAAATGATTTGTGTTTTTGAAGCTTTAAATTAATAATATGTGGTGCCCACAACATATGTGCTTTTCCACGTTGCATGAGCATGGAAATAAAAATGGGGCATAAATACACACACGTACACTGGTTTATAGACCAGTGTGGTGATCTGCAAATTTTAACGTGCTGAAGACTCATTCACCATTTTTGTTTGTATTGCAAATGTTGACATATTTTTAAGTTTTACTGGGGTATAATTGACCTACAAAACCCCACACGTATTTAATATATGCAGTGTGCTAAGTTTGGAATGGGCAAACACCTGTGAAACCATCATTGCAATTGATTAACAGACATATCCATCACTTTCAAATTTGTGCTTGTGCTTTTCTGGTTTTTGTTTTGCAGTAAAAAGGTTGAACATGAGATCCCCTCTTTTGAGACATTTTAAGTGTACAACACAAGACTGTCAACTAAAGACACATTGTTAGTACAGCAGCACCACGTGTCCATTGACAGACAAATGGATAAAGAAAAGGTGGTTTATACATACAGTGGAGTATTATTCAATCTTTATAAAGAAGGAAATCGTGCCTTTCATGAAAGATGATGGTATTCTTGCCACCATTTTCAAGGAGTACGATTCAGTAAGTCTGAGCAAAGTACACTTTAACAAATATCTCAAACCATTCACATCCAGTATTCCAGGAACTACAAGCATGAAATACTACATTAATGGAATTTTTAGAAGGACTAATCATTATTATAGACAAAGAAGTGAAGGTCTTTAGAAATTTTTTACATTAGTTATCTTAAATTCACTGTTATTTTCATCATAAATGGAAACATTTCAAAAATTAACTTCTTGTTTCTAGAATCTTTCTTCTGGTAAGTCAGAGAACAATGAAACAAATGGCCAACAAGTGAAATTAACAAACCATAAACAAATGACCAAGTTTCTAATACCCTAAATTAAGATTTATTCCACTCTTGTTTAGATTTCTTACACTAAAAACTGATGTATGAAATTATATGCAAACATTTCAACTTAGAAATTTATTTAGACTTAGTAGCATTATGTCAGAGAAGGCAATGGCACCCCACTCCAGTACTCTTGCCTGGAAAATCCCATGGAGAAAGGAGCTTGGTGGGCTGCAGTCCATGGGGTGGCTAAGAGTTGGAAAATGACTGAGCGACTTCACTTTCACTTTTCACTTTCATGCGTCGGAGAAGGAAATGGCAACCCACTCTGGTGTTCTTGCCTGGAGAATCCCAGGGACCGGGAAGCCTGGTGGGCTTCCGTCTATGGGGTCGCAGAGTCAAACATGACTGAAGTGACTTAGCAGCGGCAACAGCAGCAGTAGCATTATGTATAAAGTAGTAGTAATTAATGTGGCAAAGTCCTTAAAAATGGTCCTTTTTTAGTCAAAATGCTTCCTCTGTAATTTTATCATTACATTAATTAATTTCCTTTCTTTTTACCATTTTCTTTATGAATAATGTACAATTAAACGTGAGCTCCAATTCAAATCCCAAATTCTGAATATAGTCTAAAATATTCTTTATAACTCAGTATTAACAATAATTTTCATGTGGTTACTAAATGCATTTACATACATTGTCTTTTGATCCATTCAATAATTCTATGAGAGTAGAGTAATTATTATGATTCATATTTTTTTAAAGATAATTGATATTCAGAAAGCTTAAAATATGTGTTCATGGTCATACAAACAGCAAATGGAATTGATGGACATGGAAACAAGGCCTCCTGGCTTTAAATCCTGTTCTCTCTTAAATACACCACCTTGACTAAGTAAAAAAAAAATTAGTATATGTCTCATCAAAGTACAATCAAATTCAAGTTCAAAATATGCTGTGCTATATGTTCAGTCATGTCCAACTCTGTGACCTCATGGACTGTATGTAGCCCACCAGGCTCCTATGTTCATGATATTTTTCAGGCAAGAATCCTGGAGTGAGTTGCTATTTCCTTCTCCAGGGGATCTTTCCGACCCAGAGACTAAACCCACATCTATTGTAACTCCTGTGTTAGCAGGTGGACTCTTTACCACTTGCGCCATTAGGGAAGCCCAAGTTCAAAATGACAGGGAATATTATGCTAATTATTAACAGAGAGAAGCATGTAGCAAGCTAGGGGGGAAATAATGAAAAATCAGTTGAAGTCTAGTCAGCATCCTTACATCCATTCTCAAATTTTATAGCCAAGCAAAAGCTTGTTATCTGGGAGGGGGGTCAAAAAAGGATGAGGTCTTTCTTAGATGGGCAAAGAAACACAGCAACTTAGCTAAAACTAACTACTAATAACAAGGTTTTCTGGCAGCAGGGATTAGTACCCTGATGTGAAAAGTGATTTTCCTCCCAAGTATCATTTCATAGCATAATTGGTGATTCTCAAGTTTTATGTATTTTAAGAAAGTTACAAACTATTATAGTTTCTCATAATTTTTCTTTCTGCTCATTTTCTTTGTGGCTATCCTCAAATCCAAAAGATTTAAAAGAAAAATAAAAGAAACAAACAAAAAATATATTAAAAGATTTTTAATATAACGGTTACAAATTAAACGCAATATTTTAAATCCTTACATTTTTTAAAATCAGATGAGGGGGTAATGCCTGAATCAATGTTCCCTACCACTGGGAGCTGCAGGGGAGAGACTCTTAGTGAGAAAAGACTCTTAGGTGCACATGGCCAAGTGCAAATGTAGGGGCCTGAGAACTTCACCCTGGCAGGAATCTGTGTTCCCAGACACCACTTTCTATTGATCATAATAAGCACTACTGCATCTTTGCCTCCAGGACCTACAAAAGCTGAAGGAAAACAAAAAGCTCTGTTCTGCACATTTCACATTGACTTTTTGGAACAAAGTAAAGCCTGCTTTTTCTGCACACCTACTTTATTTCTCGTACAGATTTCAAAAATGCAGAGACGTCAGAATTTCATTTCTTTTTCTGAAAATTCCATCATGATGATTTTAAATGATGGTTTAGATGATCAAACAGAAAGCCACTAAATATGTAATATCAGGTACCAAAGAAGAAACTCCAGAAATGCTGTGGTTAAGATAAAAAGATACAAGAAGAAAATTTTCAACAATTTAAATTTCTACATGTTGATCACTTTCATGATCTCTGAGTTGTATAAGGTTATACTTACTGAATCATTTAAAACATAAAGTATGGCATTCCATTTCAAGAATAATCTGACCAAACAAGCAGCAAACCACAGATGATAAATTGAAAACAATTTTAATTGCAGAATTAAATACATTTGCATACAATGGATTGGCAAACACCAATGCCTGAAATGAGGGCCTTAGGGAAGAAAATAGTTTACAGCAAATTCTGTCATGGAAGGCCATTACATTGTGAGCTACTTGTAGAAGATGACTATGTGCTCTCCGGTTTAAATCCTTAGTAACTGAAACATAGTACACAATGAATGTTTGTTGAGTATATGTTATCTCTAAGGAGAAAAGCTAGGTTGTGCTTATCCAGAAATAGAGCTATCTCCTCAGTGTAAATTTGGCTAGAATTTTAGATTGTAGGTTTCTGGAGGCATCACTCAAAAATATGTTAATGCATTTCCATATTTTCCTAACTGATTTTCAAAGCTTTTTAGTTAATCATGCAGAATGTCATGGACTAACAGTCCAAAAATTAGAAAATCATTTCTTATTACATTAGAAGATGAAAGTCAAAAGGAATCAGAAAGAACAAAGAAATTTAGTGTGAAGGAATGGAAGGAGAGAGATTAAGAGACAAATGAAAATAATATTGATAGTGTATGCATAATTGAATCACTTTGCTATACACCTGAAACTAAAACAAAATTGTTAATCAACTCTACTCCAATACAAAAAACTTTTTTGAAAAGTTTAAAATCATAAATTACAAATAAAACACACATAAAGAAATAAGAACTCATGAATCATTAAGCAGCAATTGAAATAATAATACAACTTTAAGAATTAAACCAATTTTCAAAAAGTGAATTTATCTATAGTGTACGCTGTGCTGTGCTTGATCGCTCACTCATGTCTGACTCTTTGTGACCCCACAGACTGTAGCCCGCCAGGTTCCTCTTTCCGTGTGGATTCTCCAGACAAGAATACTGGAGTGGGTCACCATGCCCTCCTCCAAGGGATCTTCCCAACCCAGGGATCAAACCCAGGTCTCTCATGTTGCAGGCAGATTCTTTACCATCTGAGCCACCAGGGAAGCCCAAGAAGACTAGAGTGGGTAGCCTATCCCTTCTCTGGAGAACTTCCTGACCCAAGAATTGAACCGGGGTTTCCTGCATTGCAGGTGGATTCTTTACCAGCTGAGCCACCAGGGAAGCCCCCTTAAGTATATAGGTTGCTGGAATTAATGATGAACTTTAATTCATTTATTCTTTTTTAGGTAGTTTTTGACCAGTAATTTTAACCATCAAAATAGCTTTTTAATTAAATTTCATTTATTTTTAAAGCATCACTATCACTTCTACGCCAATTACACTCAAGTCACTGATGACTGACCACTCTCCTGAATACCAAACCCAGTTTTTCTACTCTCAAATGCCTTCATCAAAAAATCCTATGAGTGATATTTAAACTTAATACGGCTAAAGTTGACATGGATATACCAAATCTCCTTTGTTCCTTTCTTAGTAACAACTTTATTATTATTTCAGGCATGTGCATGTGTGCTAAGTTGCTTCAGGCATGTGTGACTCTTTGCGACCCTATGGACTACAAGCCATCAGGCTCCTCTGTCCATGGGATTCTCCAGGCAAGAATAATGGAGTGGGTTGCCGTTTCCTCCTTAAGGGGATCTTCCAGATTCAGGGATTGAACCATCATTTCTTATGTCTCCTGCATTGGCAGGAGGGTTCTTTACCTCTAATGCCACCTGAGAATCAGGGTGATCTTTTATCTTCACATTCAATTAGTTATAAAAACCCTTACATCTGCCTCTACAAAGTTTCCCTTATCTGCCCCTACCTCTTCATCCCCACTTGCTTCTCATGAGCTTAATATTCCTGCCCTCATTCTTTCACATCTGGATTTGACCAGTCTTGAGATGTGTCCCAACCTTTGGAGGTTTATTGCATTCCTACCTCATGATTCAAAGTCAAATGTTTAGTGTTTGCTTTCTGTGTATGTTATGCATATTCATGTGTCAATGTCTTTACTTTCATCTTTTCCTCTGCCTGAAATGTTCTTCCTGAACCAAAATTCTACTAATATCTGAAGTTTTTATGTATTCTAACAGTACAGCCTATGTATTCTAACAGTATAGACAAGATATATATATATATCTTGTCTGTTTTCCTGAACATTTTAATCTATTTTTCTTTTAAAGCATTATTCCCACTCTGCTTTGTACTAAAGTTAACTTGTTAATGTTCCTGTCTATGCTAACAAATTCTAAATGGTTTAAGGAATTAAAGGTTTTTTTTTTAATGTTTAAATCTCCCAAAGAATTTTGGAGTGTACCTGATTCATAACAGGCATTACAAAAACATTGATTAGCTGCACTTTTAACACCAAGTGATTTAAAACTAAAGGCAATAGGAAATATCGTTTCAAATTGAAAAGTATATTGTATTTGGCAAAAGTGAAACATTTAAATAATGATTATAAAAATATAATTATCTGCACTGACATTTATGCTGTCTTAAAAACAGAATTATCCTGAGACATGAAATTAAAAGTTACTTATACCCAACAATCATAATGGCTGATATGTATGGAATACTTACTATGTGCTATGCACATACAGTAAATTATTTGATCTTTAAAATCACCACATTTAACAGAAAAAGAAACTAAGATGTGGAGAAATTAATAATTTTCTTAATGTCCTAAAGATAGCAGCAATGCAAAGGTCTGAGTGAAAGAAGGAATAACATACAGATGTAGAAAACCCATATCATATTTTATTGATTTTTTTTCCCACTGAAATTTATTAAAGTGATGTTACTGTGATAAGAAACCTACCATTGGTTTCTATTACTAATTTGTTCAATGGATCCTTACTCTTATAAAAATAAAAACTTCTAAATCACATGCTGCATTAAATGTGTATTTAAAAATAATACTGCACAGCCCATTACAAAGTAAGTTTGAAAATTTTATAAAATATAGTGATAATATAGTTGCTTAAGGAAATGTTTGATTCTGAATATAATTTTCTACTTTGGATGAATTTCCTAGAGGTCAAAATATTATATTTTGGGGGCATTTAATATTGCATTTATACCACTGCTCTTTCAGAGTCAAGTGCTTTTGCTGGGATAAAATGATCCCAACCATTAAAGTAAAATGAGAATAATATTAAATGATTCCTTATCTCATAAATGGAATGTTCAACACTAGCCCATATATAATTCTACGAAAGTTCTATGTTTGACTCAAGGCAAACATCTGTATAAGAACATTAGCCACAACATGTTTTCAAAGGTGGCCCAGGGAGCTTAACTCTTTCATCAGGCAATAATGGAAGCATGAATTGTGCCCCGGCTTTTTCAGTCAAGGAAACTGGAATGAAGAAATAATGGCTTAATTCAGTCCTGAAGTACAGTAGTTTTAGCATAATTTAATATTGAAGCCTGGGAGAGAAGTGAAAAGAAAAACCTGCATACACTTGCATGAGATTGTGATCCCTGACATAATGACTGCCATCAAGTGTGAGCCTCAGGCAGCCTTTCATCTTCCAAGGATAGGACTCAGTTAAACAGACAACAGGACAGAATCACAGCTCACTATGTCCATATTCTTTTATTCTCAGCTCCCCCACCCCTTTTTTTTTTCCTAACAAATTCCACTCTTTTTTTCATTGCTCATGATCCCACCAACATAGTTCCTTGTTTGAAAGGAGAATTTTTTTCTAAAATAGAAATAGCTCAAATCTACCAAAACATTTATATAGGCTTCACTTTAATTTTTTATTTCACATCTTAATAATAGAATAATAGATCCATAAATATTGCTTTTTTTGTGCACAGAACAGCCTCTTTGGGTGAACGGAATCTAGGACATCTAGGAATCGGCCCACCACAATACTCCTTGTATTCGTACAATGTTTTATTTTTATTTTTTAAAAAGATTTATTTATTTATAGCTGTGCTGGGTCTTTGTTGCTGTACACAGGCCTTCTTCAATTGCAGCGAGTGAGGGCTACTCTCCAGCTATGGTGCTTGGGCTTCTCATTGAGGTGGCTGCTCTTGCTGTGGAGCACAGGCTCTAGATCACAGGCTCAGCCGTTGTGGCATGCAGGCTTAGCTGCCCCGCAGCCCCTGGGATCTTCCCCAACCAAGGTGTGAACCTGTGTCCCCTGCATGGGCAAGGCAGCTTCTTTGCCACTGAGCCACCAGGGAAGACCCTGTACAGTGTTTAATAATTTATCACTTTCTTTCACACACATTTAGCTTCCTAACAACTCTATGAATAAAAAGAGAGCAATTACCATCACTTTATTTTAAAAAGATGTAGAAATTGAGGCTTAAGATATTGCTTCCTTAGGTCTTTTGTGGGGTAAGTAGAAGATACAGGACTAGAACATACATCTTCTGAGTCAAAATTCAAGGATTTTTAATTCAAATCACACAAACAAGCGTGAACTTTAGAGAGAGCAGGCTATATTTATCAACATGAAGGCTCAGCCAGGGAAACGTTAAGAAATATAAAGCACAAGACTGCAGATTCAGTAGCTTCTGTTGACCTCTGTTGCTGAGTAGAGGGACTGAAATCCAATTCCTTGTTCCAGAGGCTGCAGGGCCACAAGAAGGGTATCCGCAGTAAAGGACTGAAATGGAGAATAGGCAGGTCATAATGAGCAGGACTGAGTAGAGGCATTCGAAGTGGTTTCCAAAGGCCATCAGGTGCAAGAGGAGCACGTTTGAAACACACATGGATTGACAAGGAGCTGTTAATGTCATAAACCTGTCTGGTGAACAACTCTAACTCCTCAGCTTTTTTACTAAGGATTATGGCACCCCACCCCAGTACTTTTGCCTGGAAAATCCCATGGACGGAGGATCCTGGTAGGCTCCAGTCCATGGGGTCGCTGAGAGTCGGACACGACTGAGCGACTTCACTTTTACTTTTCACTTTCATGCATTGGGGAAGGAAATGGCAACCCACTCCAGTGTTCTTGCCTGGAGAATCCTAGGGACGGGGGAGCCTGATAGGCTTCCGTCTATGGGGTCACACAGAGTCGGACACGACTGAAGCGACTTAGCAGCAGTAGCAGCAGCAGTTGCACACTTGAAAAGACTATGAGTGTACTGTTTAGTGGATATCATGTTACAGGAAAATTTGTGATCAGAGGAACACCAGTGGAAAGACATTGATATCAAGGATATAGTTTCCCATGGGAGTTGCCCCCCCCCCGTCCCCCCCCCCCACACCCGAGCTCTTTATAACCCTGCTATGTTTATTTAACTTATATGCAGAGTACATCATGAGAAATGCTGGACTGGAAGAAACACAAGTTGGAATCAAGATTGCCGGGAGAAATATCAATAACCTCAGATATGCAGATGACACCACTCTTATGGCAGAAAGTGAAGAGGGGCTAAAAAGCCTCTTGATGAAAGTGAAAGTGGAGAGTGAAAAGGTTGGCTTAAAGCTCAACATTCAGAAAACGAAGATCATGGCATCCGGTCCCATCACTGCATGGGAAATAGATGGGGAAACAGTGGAAACAGTGTCAGACTTTGTTTTTCTGGGCTCCAAAATCACTGCAGATGGTGACTGCAGCCATGAAATTAAAAGACGCTTACTCCTTGGAAGGAAAGTTATGACCAACAAGCATATTCAAAAGCAGAGACATCACTTTGCCAACAAAGGTTCGCCTAGTCAAGGCTATGGTCTTTCCTGTGGTCATGTATGGATGTGAGAGCTGGACTGTGAAGAAGGCTGAGCGCCGAAGAATTGATGCTTTTGAACTGTGGTGTTGGAGAAGACTCTTGAGAGTCCCTTGGACTGCAAGAAGATCCAACCAGTCCATTCTGAAGGAGATCAGCCCTGGGATTTCTTTGGAAGGAATGATGCTAAAGCTGAAACTCCAGTATTTTGGCCACCTCATGCGAAGAGTTGACTCATTGGAGAAGACTCTGATGCTGGGAGGGATTGCGAGCAGGAGGAGAAGGGGACGACAGAGGATGAGATGGCTGGATGGCATCACTGACTTGATGGGTGTGAGTCTGGGTGACCTCCGGAAGCTGGTGATGGACAGGGAGGCCTGGCGTGCTGTGGTTCATGGGGTCGCAAAGAGTCGGACACGACTGAGTGACTGATCTGATCTGATCTGATCTGATGGTGGCTGAGGCTTGAAAAGTGAACTAGGATACATTGTCTTTGGGGAAGGCAGTGGCACCCCACCCCAGTACTTATGCCTGGAAAATCCCATGGACGGAGGAGCCTGGTAGGCTGCAGTCCATGGGGTCGCTAAGAGTCCGACACGACTGAGCGACTTCACTTTCACTTTTCACTTTCATGCATTGGAGAAGGAAATGGCAACCCACTCCAGTGTTCTTGCCTGGAGAATCCTAGGGACAGGGGAGCCTGGTGGGCTTCCGTCTATGGGGTCCAACAGAGTCGGACACGACTGAGGCGACTTAGCAGCAGTAGTAGCAGTACATTGTCTTGACAGTAGCCTTGAGATAGTCTAATTCCTCCCAAGGAATGATGGTATTTGCACATTCTTGGCTAGGGCTGGTCCCAGGAAGAATGAAGTTCATACATTTTTTAAACTTCCCACCTCCACATCCACAGCTCCACAGCTGAGGCTCCTTCTCTCTGTTTCCTTTACTTAGTGCCTCATGTCCTTCCCAGGAGGGCCCTTCTAGAGCCTACAAAGAGGACAAGAGGAAAGGGAAGGGATGTTGTTGATGTTACTACTTGTAATACATCTCACTGATTGAGAGATGCTGACATTAATAAATCCTTGTCATTCCTTTACAATTGGCAGTAATTGGTAGTCACAAATGTCATGATTTGCATATGTGGGCTAAACAATGAACAGCTACACTTTGACTGTGGCAGTAATTACGCTTCTTCTTTAATTCATCAACTGTATGGATCTTTGAAGTGTTCCTGTTTAGTGATGCCATCTCGTGTCATTTTCAGTGGGAAAGAAAATCCTGATTGATTTATTTTACTTTCTTACAGTTAATCAGCAGAACCAACTTTCATGGAAACTACTAAACTTCAGACAATAAAGTATGCGAGAAAGAAAACTGGAGCAAAAAGGATAAGATTTTAAAGACTATTGTTGTTTAATGGCATTTCATTCTTCCATCGATTGCTGTAGTCCCAGTGCCCTGTATCAGGAGGCTCCACAGAGTGCTCAGGACAATGTTTTACCCTACAGAGTCCTCTTAAGTTTACGTACCTTATCCTGTGCCTGTAAGACCATGTATGTACTTTTATAGTGGGTTGCTGTTGTTCAGTTGGTCAGTCATATCCGACTTTTTGTGACCCCATGGACTGCAGCACTCCAGGCTTTCCTTTCCTTCACTCTCTCCCAGAGTTTGCTCAAAATTATGTCCATTGAGTCGATGATGCCTTCCAACCTTCTCATCCTCTGTCCCCTCCTCCTTCTGTCTTCAATACCAATGAGTCAGATCTTTGTATTAGGTGGCCAAAGTATTGGATTTTCAGCTTAAGCATCTGTCCTTCCAATGAATATTCAGGGTTGATTTCTTTTAGGACTGACTGGTTTGATCTCCTTGCAGTCCAAAGGACTCTCAAGAATCTTCTCCAGCATGACAGTTCCAAAGCTTCAATTCTTTGGTGCTCAGCCTTCTTTATGATCCAACTCTCACATCTGTACATGACCACGGGAAAAACCCACCAATTTTATGGACATGAGTTTGAGCAAACTCTGGGAATTGATAATGGACACAAAAGCCTGGTGTGCTGCAGTCCATGGGGTCACAAAGAGTTGGACATGACTGAGCGACTGAACTGAATTGAACTGGAAAAACCATAGCTTTCACTATACAAACTTTGGTTGGCAAAGTGATATCTCTGCTTTTTAATATGCCATCTAGGTTTGCCATAGATTTTCTTCCAAGAAGGAAATGTCCTTTAATTTCATGGCTGCAGTCACCTTTTGCAGAGATTTTGGAACCCAAGAAAATAAAGTCTGTCACTTTCCATTTTTGCCCCTTCTAAGAATTTGCCATGAAGTGATGAGACCAGATGCCATAATCTTAGTTTTTTGAATGTTGAGTTTCAAGCCAGCTTTCTCACTCTCCTCTTTCACCTTCATCAAGAGGCTCTTTAGTTCCTCTTCACTTTCTGCCATAAGGGTGGTGTCATCTGCATATCTGAGGTTATTGATATTTCTCCTGGTAATCTTGATTCCAGCTTGTGCTTCCTCCAGCCCAGCATTTTGCATGATGAAATGGCAACCCACTCCAGTATTCTTGCCGGGAAAATCCCATGGACAGAGGAACCTGGTAGGCTACAGTCCATAGGGTTGAAAAGAGTTGGTCATGACTGAGCAACCTCACTTTCTTTTCTTACTCTGCATATAATTTAAATAAGCAGGGTGATAATACACAATCTTGATGTACTCCTTTCCCAATTTTGAAGCTGTCCATTGTTTTATGTCTGGTTGTAACTGTTGCTTCTTGACCTGCATAGTGTTTAGGGGCATATAATTTTACATATATGTAGACAAACATTAATATGTATATTATACATACTACATGTAACAGAATTATTTAAACTTTCTAATATGCCTCTTGAGAAATCTGTATGCAGGTCAGGAAGCAACAGTTAGAACTGGACATGGAACAACAGACTGGTTCCAAATAGGAAAAGGAGTACGTCAAGGCTGTATATTGTCACCCTGTTTATTTAACTTCTATGCAGAGTACATCATGAGAAATGCTGGACTGGAAGAAACACAAGTTGGAATCAAGATTGCCGGGAGAAATATCAATAACCTCAGATATGCAGATGACACCACCCTTACGGCAGAAAGTGAAGAGGAACTAAAAGGCTTCTTGATGAAAGTGAAAGTGGAGAGTGAAAAACTTGGCTTAAAGCTCAACATTCAGAAAACGAAGATCATGGCATCTGGTCCCATCACTTCATGGGAAATAGATGGGGAAACAGTGGAAACAGTGTCAGACTTTATTTTGCTGGGCTCCAAAATCACTGCAGATGGTGACTTCAGCCATGAAATTAAAAGACGCTTACTCCTTGGAAGGAAAGTTATGACCAACCTAGATAGCATATTCAAAAGCAGAGACATCACTTTGCCAACAAAGGTTCGCCTAGTCAAGGCTATGGTCTTTTCTGTGGTCATGTATGGATGTGAGAGCTGGACTGTGAAGAAGGCTGAGCGCCGAAGAATTGATGCTTTTGAACTGTGGTGTTGGAGAAGACTCTTGAGAGTCCCTTGGACTGCAAGGAGATCCAACCGGTCCATTCTGAAGATCAGCCCTGGGATTCCTTTGGAAGGAATGATGCTAAAGCTGAAACTCCAGTATTTTGGCCACCTCATGCAAAGAGTTGACTCATTGGAGAAGACTCTGATGCTGGGAGGGATTGAGGGGAAGAGGAGAAGGGGACGACAGAGGATGAGATGGCTGGATGGCATCACTGACTCGATGGATGTGAGTCTGAGTGACCTCTGGGAGTTGGTGATGGACAGGGAGGCCTGGCGTGCTGCAATGCATGGGGTTGCAAAGAGTTGGACACGACTGAGTGACTGATCTGATCTGATCTGATCTGATCTGCATGCTTCTACATATTCTAAAGGGCGTGGAATCCAAGAACAAACCTTTGTCATATGTCATATTTGGTAATGAGTATGAAAGTAAAATTTATAGAAGCCAAAATTTCACTTCACATGCCTAGAGGAGAACTTGAGGGGACGCTTAAAACTGGGAAAAGATGGAGCTGATATGGCTAGAGAAATGAACAGAAGATGGTAGAAGTGATTGATATTGGGATAGAATTCTGGGGGACAAGAGATTTTTCAGAAACACCCCCTAAAGTTCTCATACTCTCACTCAATCTGCTTATCAAAATATTTCTTCTAACATATGCAGAACTTTCATGAATTCTGACAAATAAAACTTTAAGGAAGATATTTAAGAAAAATTAACACAGATATAAATGCACTTTAATTAGAAGGAAAATGGAAGTATGAATTTGTGATTGTTAATTTTATATGTCTGTCTGGATTAAAAGATGCCCAGATGGTTAGTAAACATTACTTCTGGCTGCATCCATGAGACTGTTTCCCAAAAAAGATTAGAATTTAAATTGGTAAGTTGAGTAAAGATCGCTCTCACCAGTACAGGTGGGTATTATCCTATCTGTTGTGGGCCTGAATAGAACAGAAAGGTATAGAGAGTGAATTTGCTCTCTTCTTGAGCTGGACATCCGTTTTCTCCTTCCCTTGGACATTAGTGCTCATGGACTTAGACTAGGTTACACTTCTGGCTTTCCTGTTTCTCCAGCTTTAGATAGCAGACCGTGGGACTTTGCATCCTCTGTCATAGCATTAGCCAATTTCTGCAATAAATCTCTCTCTCCCCCCCCCATACACACACATATCTATATATTTCATATCTATATCTCTATAGGTTCATATCAGTTTTCTATAGAACTTCAACTAATACAGATGTATCTATATCTCTGTAGGTTCATATTGGTTCTCTGGAGAACCCTAATGCAGATAGGCTAATGTTTATTGATATTATAATAGAAATAATTTATTGAGCGTTTACTATTTACCAGGCACTCTTCTAGAAAATAAATGTTTCTTTGAGCTCAATAATTCAAGCTTTATTTTACAGATGAGTGACTGAGGCTTAAAAAGGTTAAATAATACACCCAATATTACACAAATAATATTGCAGGAACTAAGCCTGAACCCAGGCCTGATTTCAGCACTAGTGTTCTTACTGTACTGTAAAACTGCTTTGTGGGTGGTCTCATCTCCTATATTTGACTCTGACTCTATTGACTTGGATTATATAAAATTCTAGCAAAATAAAAGTTATTAACCATTTTGATTGTAAGTAAGTTTCCTTAGTAAGGGATGAAAGGAAATCTAACTTCATAGACATTTATCAAATCGCTGAGCTTTTGTTTTTAAGAATTGAAGACATAATTTATTTAGTGCCTATTCTTTAAAGCCTCTGTTCAAACTACTATTCCCCCCTCACCCCAAAACCCACTTAAAAGCATATTTAGTCTTTAGCTATGTACATGCAGGAATATACAGGTACATCTAAACCGAGTGCATTTAAGGATTTGATCCTTTTATGCTTGAAACAATAACAAAATAACCTTTTGAAATTTGACTTCAGAAGTATGTAAGGTAAAGCTAAATGAGTCACCAGTATTTGTGAATGTCAAAATTAATTCCATTAAGGGGTTCTATTTCTCAAATCACAAAACCAAGCTCTAATGTGAATATGACGGTAAAATAACAGATTCTATATCCACAGTTGACTCATCCTGCCATATCAAGTTGATTACAGAGAAGGAAATCTATTTGGCATTTATTATAACTGTCAATCATTGGGATTATTGCTAGCTTTCCTGTATTAGACCAACTCCACTTTCCTTCTATTTCAATGGTTCTCTAACTTGAATGCTAAAAGATTAACCTGTAGGTTTCCAGGCATACTCCAGATATTCTGATTACAGGTCTGGCATAGAGCCTGGGAATCTTTTTAAAATAGAAAACTGAGATGATTTTTTACAGATTACCTCTGCCTCACATTGGAAAATACTGCTTCACTTTAATTATTAGAATATTCTCTCCTTATTTTGATGGATGAAAAATAAGTTATTTATAAAAAGCATTTACATATTTACTGAGATTTGACAACATAGAAAAAGAAAGGGATATTAAACAATATTTATTATCTATTGTTAATCTGTTAACCCCTTGGTAAATATTTCTCTGGAGTTTTATTAATATATGATATGACTATTTGTATATTCTACATTTATAGTATATTCTGTGTTCTATTATTTGTATCAGAGAAGGCAATGGCACCTGACTCCAGTACTCTTGCCTGGAAAATCCCATGGATGGAGGAGCCTGGTAGGCTGCAGTCCATGGGGTCGCTAAGAGTCGGACATGACTGAGCAACTTCACTTTCTCTTTCCACTTTCATGCATTGGAGAAGGAAATGGCAACCCACTCCAGTGTTCTTGCCTGGAGAATCCCAGGGACGGGGAAGCCTGGTGGGCTGCCGTCTATGGGGTCACACAGAGTCGGACACGATTGAAGTGACTTAGCATAGCATAGCATAGCATTATTTGTATATTCTTTGAGGTTGTTTCTGGTGTTATGTGCCAGCTGTTTTTTGGTTGTTGTTGTTTTTTTTAAAACTTTCTTTGTATTGATCTCTTTCAAGTTCATTAATCCTTTCTTTCCATTTTTACCACTAGTGTTTATAGAGAAGTTGTTAAATACACTGTTCTATATCCATCCCTACTTTATTTGCTAATTCTATTGCTCAAATCTAAAGATTTTACCACAAGAATTCTTTACTGATTTTTCCCTTATCTTGTTTTTATTCACTGAGAAATTCACACTAAACTAACTTATTATGATTGTGGATTTGTCAATTTCTTTTTGTATTGTTGTCCATTATTGGTTTTCTATATTTTGAGACTACTGTATTTAAATGATCAAAAATTACAAATTGTGGTATCTTACTGAAATGAAACTTTGATCATTATTAATTGACCTTCTTTATCTCTGCTAATGCTTTCTATTTTTCATCTTATTTTCTGATATTAATGTAGATAAATCAACTTTATTTTGGTTAGTGTTTGCATAGGTATTTTTTTCCATTTCTTTAACTTCAACGTTTCTCCACCTTCATGTTTTATATTTGTCTCTTCCAAATAACATTGTTAGCTTGAATCATGTGAAATTATAATTCCCATGGTCAAAAATTATCGTTGTCGGCAATTTAGTAAGATTCAATCTAATACTTGTATTTTTTAAAATATATAGTCAGACGACATTAATCTTTTCACAGGAGCATTCAGTCTTCTTTCATTTAACTGGGTGTATATTATGTGACTTCAAGTCTACTAACTTAATTTGTGTTTTCCATTTATCACAGTTTTTTCTACTTCTCATTTCTTACATTTTTAAAATAGTTTTAATATTTAAATTTATTCTCTCTTTGGAAGTTATATATGCAATTCCTGTTCTTTTAGTTCATAGTGATGGATAGGGAAGCCTGATGTGCTGCAGTCCATGGGGTTGCAAAGAGTCAGACACAACTGAGCAACTGAACTTATAAATACCTTAAAATTAATTCTTTTACATATTCCTTGAACATATTCCTTACAGTAATTATCTTTTATTCTTCTCTTCACTTATTGTTATTTTAAAACTTATTTTAGTTCTGTGTTAATAATCATCAGATCGTCATTACTTTTACATAGAGTCAATTTGCCATTATTATTGTTTTCTTTCCTTCTTAGACTTCTGACTTCCATCTGGGATAATTTTTCCTCACCCAAAGTAGATTTTTAGAACTTCTCTTGAAATTTTCTTTTTTATGCCTCTATTTTGGAGGATTTTTTCTTTCAGTATGAAACTCAAACTCAGAAATTACCTTATGTTAGTACATTTCTTTTTATTTCATAGTCTTTAGTGTGCTTTCTTTATTGAAACCATATTTCTTGATAATATTTTCATACTTTTAAAGTCTTGTAAAACATATTTTGTTGGCTTCATAGATGCCTCTAGCGGGAAGGTTGGCCATTATTATCTAGAACACAATTACTGAAAATAGCAATCTAGGCCTTTAACTTTTTACTGTATCTCTATGTCATCTATCACTTAAATTATTCATGTATTATTTACATACATAAAATTGCAAAATTACCTATAATATACTTTAAAATGACTGAATTCTACTGTGTATATATACATGTATATATATATATATACATACACACATATTTCTAATACATTTGTTAATCTGTTACTTGTTTCTTGTCATAAGTTTTTCTTACTGGTAATAATCACAGAGCATCTTGATTATTGTAGAATATTTAAGTTCATGCTTGATTATTTCCTTAGGATAAATTTCTAGAATCTGATTGTTACACAAAAGAGTTGTACAATTTTAAAACTTTGCTTATCCATCATTCAAATTTTCTAATTTATATTTCAGATAGTGTGCAAATTTCCCCACATCTTTGCAGCACTGAATTTTATGAATGTCATATATCTGTGGCAGTTTTTATAATTTAAATGGTTTACATTTTTCACAGGAAGGGAAGTAAATTCTAGAGAAAATTAATAATTATTTTTTGAAAGTGTGGAAAGGGTAGCACGGAGTGGGGATTTCAGAGGAGTCTGTGGGCTCTAAAGGGGTTCGTGATCTACCGAGAGGTTGGAATTAAGCCATACTTGTGAAAAGTTTAAATAGTGTAAGGTTTTTTATGATTAAGCCTGTCATAGTTTTCCCCGTCACATAATGTCAGAACCCATTTGTTCGCTTCTTTCTCCTTTGCTTTAGAACAAATTGTAATTTAGAAAAATTCCATGAGTTTGCTCAAATTATCTCATTGTTCTACAATATTGTTGTATAGAATGTTACTTGAAATAATGAGAAATCAAACAGATCAGAAAACACAAAAAGCTTGTTCATTGGTTTAAGTAGTGTTTGTTATAAAGGAAATGAAATAATCCTTTTTCAGAGATTCTTCCTACATGTATGTTTGTCTCCTTGAAGAAAATCCTTGACAGTAACTGCTAGCATTTACAGAGTTCTGTGGCTCAGACTGTAAAGAATCTGCCTGCAATGCGGGAGATCTGGGTTCAATCCTTGGGTAGGAAAGATATCCTGGAGAAGGAAATGGGAACCCACTCCAGTTTTCTTGCCTGGAGAATTCCATAGACAGAGGAGTCTAAGTGGGCTACAGTCCATAGGGTCACAAAGAGTCAGACATGACTGAGTGACTAAAATACTGTATACCATAAATATCAAGTAACCTCCCCTACTTATTATAAGAGAATATATCTTACATAGATGATTGTTTTCATGACCCATTTTGCTTTAGAACAGCATAGCCCAAACATAAACAATCATTTCTTGCATATTTTAAAAACATTTATGCAATGCAGCATGGAATGTGCAATGCTAATTAGGATCCTCTCTTTTTTAACACCTTGAAATGCCTAGATTCCTCTTATAGCCTTAGTACAAAAGAACTCACTCCTTTTTCTACGATCTAGTTTCCTAGATCATTTCTAGCTTTTTCACCCCAAACTTCTCCCTTGCTATGCTCCCAGCATATCACAATTCCCTCCACCTACTCATCCCTCTGGGGAAATGCAATTAGCCATTCTCTATGACAACTCTACTCAGGAGAATGCACCCGCACTCTTCTCTTTTTAGAGGGCAGGAGAGGGAAACTAGATGAGATGGCAAAACCCATATGTTCTTTTCCAGATGGAAAAGGGAAGGCTGTTAATTACTGCCCCTCCAAAGCATACACACATGCATACACACACCCCACTACCACTGTTAAAATTTTATTTTTGGCCATGCTGTGCATTACTTTGCCAACAAAGGTCCATATAGTCAAAGCTATGGTTTTTCCAGGAGTCATGTATGGATGTAAGAGTTGGACCATAAAGAAGGTTGAGCGCTGAAGAACTGATGCTTTTGAACTGTGGTGTTGAAGAAGACTCTTGAGAGTTCCTTGGACTGCAAGGAGATCAAACCAGTCAACCCTAAAGAATATCAATCCTGAATATTCATTGGTGAACCCTTATGGCAGAAAGTGAAGAGGGGCTAAAAAGCCTCTTGATGAAAGTGAAAGTGGAGAGTGAAAAGGTTGGCTTAAAGCTCAACATTCAGAAAACGAAGATCATGGCATCTGGTCCCATCACTACATGGGAAATAGATGGAGAAACAGTGGAAACAGTGTCAGATTTTTTTCTGGGCTCCAAAATCACTGCAGATGGTGACTTCAGCCATGAAATTAAAAGACGCTTACTCCTTGGAAGGAAAGTTATAACCAACCTAGATAGCATATTCAAAAGCAGAGACATTACTTTGCCAACCAAGATTCGTCTACTCAAGGCTATGGTCTTTCCTGTGGTCATGTATGGATGTGAGAGCTGGACTGTGAAGAAGGCTGAGCGCCGAAGAATTGATGCTTTTGAACTGTGGTGTTGGAGAAGACTCTTGAGAGTCCCTTGGACTGCAAGGAGATCCAACCAGTCCATTCTGAAGGAGATCAGCCCTGGGATTTCTTTGGAAGGGGTGATGCTAAAGCTGAAACTCCAGTATTTTGGCCACCTCATGCGAAGAGTTGACTCATTGGAGAAGACTCTGATGCTGGGAGGGATTGAGGGCAGGAGGAGAAGGGGACGACAGAGGATGAGATGGCTGGATGGCATCACTGACTCGATGGATGTGAGTCTCAGTGACCTCTGGGAGTTGGTGATGGACAGGGAGGCCTGGCGTGCTGCAGTTCATGGGGTCGCAGAGAGTCGGACATGACTGAGCGACTGATCTGATCTGATCTGATCTGAAGCTCCAATACTTTGGCCACCTGATGCAACGAGAAGACACATTAGAAAAGACCCTGATGCTGGGAAAGATTGAGAGCAGGAGGAGAAGAGGACAACAGAGGATAAGATGAATGGATGGCATCACCAACTCAATGGACATGAGTTTGAGCAAGTTCTGGGAGATGGTGAAGGACAGGAAAGCCTGGCATACTGCAGTCCGTGGCATTGCAAAGAGTTGGACATGACTGAGCAACTGAACAGCAACAGCAAATGCCATGCATCATGTGGGATCTTAGTTCCCTGACCAGGGATCAAACCTGTGCCCCCTGCAGTGAGAGCACAGTCTTAACCACTGCACCGCCAGGGAAATCCCCTCACTATCACTTTTGCCCAGGCCTATACATCAAAGGACAAACTCCTTATCAGAGATTTTTAAGACCCTGAAATTTAATGACCATGCCAGTGTGCCCTTGTTTTAAGCAAAAAGTAATGTATAAAAATATTCATTAGTCAAAATTAAATTATATGTTATTATTCACTTTACATAGTGAGTGAAGTCGCTCAGTCATGTCTGACCCCATGGACTGTAGCCTATCAGGCTCCTCCCTCCATGGGATTCACCAGGCAAGAGTACTGGAGTGGGGTGCAATTTCCTTCTCCAGGGTATCTTCCTGACCCAGGGATCGAACCTGGGTCTCCTGCATTCCAGGCAGATGCTTATATTTCCTTCAAGTAGGTCACTTTCCTGATAAAATTATAACTTAATTCCAGACATAGAATAAATATATCTGTGACTTTAGAAACACTGGTAATAACAAAACTGAGTTGCAAGTCCAAGAGATTAATCTATAAATATATGTATCATATAGTCATATGATATACTTGACCCATATAAATGGAGCTTTAAAGAATTCCCATAGTTATAGAATCATCTTGTCTTCTGGGATTTAGAAACTTCTAAACGTTGAAATTTCATCACATATTTGAATATATAAGAATATAGATGACTATGGTATAGAACCCCTGATACCACTGGTTATAACATATATTCAGAGTCCTATCACAATGGCATAGTAATATTTGAGAGTTTTAAAAGGTTATTATCATTGTCATCATTACAGATCTTAGCATATCACCAAACTTACCAGGTGACTGTGTAGAAACTGTGTTTTCCCCTGTATTTGTGCAGAGATGGGATCCTTGATGAAATGCTGAATAGGGAAAACAGAAGCCTTCACTTTGGTATTGACTCTAAAGCACTATTTTAATGAACTGAACTGAATTGAATTTTATTGTTGTATTTCCACTTAGTAATTGTAGTACTGTCTTGATACTTTTTCCCTTCACTTTTGTTACTCTCATATATAAAGTAATTCCCAGGCAATTTCAATACTTTAAAACATTCTGCTTTCCTAAATTTCATTCTGTTCAGTCACTCAGTTGTGTCCAACTCTTTGCGACCCCATGAATGGCAGCATGCCAGGTCTCCCTGTCCATTACCAACTCCCGGAGTTCACTGAGACTCACGTCCATCGAGTCGGTGATGCCAACCAGCCATCTCATCCTCTGGCATCCCCTTCTCCTCCTGCCCCCAATCCCTCCCAGCATCAGAGTCTTTTCCAATGAGTCAACTCTTCCCATGAGGTGGCCAAAGTACTGGAGTTTCATCTTTAGCATCAGTCCTTCCAGTGAACACCCAGGACTGATCTCCTTCAGAATAGACTGATTGGATCTCCTTCCAGTCCAAGGAACTCTCAAGAGTCTTCTCCAACACCACAGTTCAAAAGAATCTGCTGGGAGCAGGAGCTCCACCAGTGGCAAAGGTCATGAGGAAGGAGGCTCGGCATATGCAAAGGTGGGATTAAACTTCAGGAGTCCCCCTGGAAATTCTCGAGCCTCTACCCCCAAAATCAGAGTCTGCCTACTTTCTGCTTTGTGCTTTCACCTACACCTCTGACTTTACGGTGAGGGGCTGTCCCCCACTACCTCTCTCTGAAAAAAAAGAGTTAACTTACAGCTCCAGTTAATAAAGTTCCTGGGTGTGATAGTGTTTCAACCTAAAAACTCCTTTGGAAGTCCTCTAGCCTGCCTGAATAGGTTTTTCCAGCCACATGTGATAGTTCAGAGCCTCCCAACTGTGAGAGGCATGAGATGTTCTAAACTGTCTAAATACAGATTCCTTTGAGCAGTTAAAAGATTGATTAGAAATTGTATTGGTGAAGGGTTTTTCAGTTGTTGAGCCAATGTTTGCTGCTAAGTCTCCATATCCCTTACCTGCTGTGTCCCTGGCAGTGTATTGATTAATATAATTGGTGTAAGTAGTAGCTTTAATGTTTGTAACCTTGGACCCTTGAGTTAATTATTTTTCTTGTTATAGCCCACCACACCTTTGCCCTGTAGGAATGCAACTTTATCTAATGCTTTTGGAGGGTGGCGCCTGACTAATCACCTTTAGAGAAAAATAAATTTTCTGAAGAAAGGGTCTTAAAATGTTAACAGGCCTCCAGGCCAGAAGATGATGCAAATCACCTAAACTTTTGCATATGATAAATTTGCAGGAAGAAAGTCTGGCTTACTGCATGACTCTACTCTTTCCCCCATTATCCTCTATGCATAACTTAAGGTATAAAAACTACTTTGGAAAATAAAGTGCGGGCCTTGTTCACCGAAGCTTGCTCTCCCCGTGTCATTCTTTCTTTTACCTTCTGGCTGAATTATTCAGCCTCTTTTCTCCACTGAATTTCCTCACTGAGCTATCCTTATTTCAGCCTCTTTTCTCCACTGAATTTCCTCACTGAGCTATCATTTAACCACACTTTATATCTTTAATTAACATTTAAATAAGCTGTTATTTCCTGATCACAGAAGCTGAAGTCTCTCCTTCGAATTCCCTGGATCCACCGGGGCTGATCCCCGGCAAGAATCAAATGAAGGACACTAGAAAGACCCAGTGATATTTTCTCCAGTCTGGTCTTCCTCATTCCACACAAACAAGGGTGCTTTCATGGCTTCAAGATTTTCTCCTCTGTCAGATTGAGTTACATTAACTTGTATTTATTAAACATTTTACAGTATAGGAAGAACATAGTGCCCAGCATCAAGTAGATGCTCAATGAATATTGAATATGACCTATGTGGGTGGTATCCTTTACCACCTTTATCTCATTGGATCTTCAACTCTATGAATATTCACTTCAACTTCATGAAGCAGGCATGTATATACTTACTTTACAAATGAGTCTATGTATGTCAGAACTGAGATTTAATTCAAATTAGCATATTCCAAAGTTCTCTCTCTAGTAAATTTGGATATGAATAGCTAATAGGACAATATGTATAAATCACATTTTCACCTTAAAACATACATGGGATGCAGTTGTAGAGATTGTGTTTATCATTCATTTTAGTCAGTCATGACAGGAAATGCAAGACATATTCTAGTAGATTATTGAAGAGAGTTTAGTAAGAGAACAATGCACAAGGATGTGGACAGTTAACAAATAGAAGCCAACCGACAGGTGATGATTAAGGATCTAGGGTGCTGGCTACAGTAGGCGGGGAGCTATCGCTTGCCTGAAAGGCAAAAGGGAAAAGATGGCGATTCTATCCCTTGAGCAACCACAAGTCAAGTGGAGAGAATTCTTTGGAATTTGGAGTTACTTGCACAAAGGAGAAACTGCACCTAATTTTCCATGGACAACACTGCTGGGGATATGCCTTCTGAGTCTACCTGGTTAAAACAATTGAACTGGTGCAGACAGTGGTAAAGAGGCTCTATTGGAGCAGTCTGCATGCCCACTATTTACCCAGATAGAAACTGTAGAATGTTCATGCGGGAGTTACCTTACTAATATCACACACGGCAAGAATACAGCAACAAGAGAATATGGGAGGTACCTGAGAGTAAGAATCTGAGTAGAACTCTTTAATAATTCACACTTGCATCCCAGATAAGAAAGCCAGCTTTGGAATGCAGGTGTAAACATTTGACCTGTTTCATATTTCTCTTCCCAGGCTCTGCTGTAAGAGGAGAAAGGTAAACCCAGAAAAGGAGGGGACAGAATTGGAAAGGGAGAAGAAAGAACAGGCCCCATAACTTCACAGTGCAATCTCTTCAGACCTTTAAACAAGCACAGGATACAGAGGGAAACTGGGATAATTTGGCATGTAGTTGAACCTATGTCATCCTAGAATGGAATCAATTTTTCAATATCTTGGAATGGATGAAAGGTTGACATATATACACTGCCATGAGTGAAATAGATAGCACTGGGAAACTAGTGTACAGTGCAGGGAGCTCACGTTGGTGCTCTATGGTGAGCTAGAGTGGTGGGATAAGGGAGTGGGAGGAAGGTCCAAGAGGGAGGGGACATATGTATACTTAAAGCTGATTCACTTCATTGTATGACAGAAACGAACACAACATTGTAAAGCAACTATATCCCAATTTTTAAAAATTTTAAGTTATGGAAACAATCTAAGATAAATTTATGAGGTCTGAAAAGAATGACTTAACAGAGCGTGGTTGAAGTAAAATTGGAAAAAAATAAATTTATTTCATACTTACAACCCTGGTAGCTCAGCTGGCAAAGAATCTGCCTGCAATGCAGGAGACCTCAGTTCAATTTACAGGTTGGAAAGATCTGCTGGAAAAGGGATAAGTTACCTACTCCAGTATTCTTGGGCTTCCCTGGAGGCTCAGCTGGTAAAGAATCTGCCTGCAATGTGGGAGACCTGGCTTCAATCCCTGGGTTGGGAAGATCCCCTGGAGAAGGGAACAGCTACCCACTCCAGAATTCTGGCCTGGAGAATTCCATGGACTGTATAGTCTATGGGGTCACAGAGTCGGACACGACTGAGCAACTTTCACTTCACTTTATACCCCACCAGGATGAATCTTCCTAATAAACCAGTTATCTATATAAGCACTGAGCACCATCACATACATATTTGACAACAGTACTGCAAAGAATTAACTATAAATAACTTTCAGCCTTGTCAGCCTTACATTGCCAATAAGAATAGTCACAGAGTCAGACATGACTGAAGCACACAGCATAAGAAAACTGACCACATAGACTCATTTTAATAGGAAATCATGTTTTACCATGTATCACAAAATGTACTTAAATATAATTTACTGTTTGTTATCAAATACATATAGACCTTAATCTTTTAAAAGAGATGTCTATTTTTGTTTTACTCCCTTTGCAAATATTACAGTCATAGAGACAGGAGTTCACATCTCAATTTCCTTTCAACTTTTGACTTGTTTTCATATCTCTCACAGATTTTCAGTAAGTTTAGAAATAAGCATTAGTTAATGTTTTCCACAAGGTTAAATTCTTCACTCCTTTCTATTTGCAGTGCTTTGAAAACTAAGCGAGAGAACAGAAACATATCCACCAGCCTCTGCATCTAGTCACTAAGAATAGTCCAGCAAAGAACGCTTAAAATATGACTCATCCACTCTAAAGTTAAAAGTATATCTAATTCTTGCATTTAGGAGTTGGTTTGAACTGCTTATCTTCAGCTGTGAGGATTAAAATCATCTAATTTTTTCACTTTATAGCTTTCAGTAGCAACACTGAATCAAGTCTATACATCAGTATGTAATCCTTTATATTAAAACTTGTATTAATCTTTTTGAAAGCATTGGTAATACAATGTCCATTCTCATATTTTTCCAGGTAATTATGAAAAAGTTGTTTAAAAAGAAGGAAACAATTTCTTCTCCCTCCTCTCCCCCTAATGAGTGAATATCCCTCCTAAGTTTTCACATCTCCAGCTTTCTTTTCAGTGTCCTTGACTATAATTGTCCCAATGGTCACTGTCTCTTTGGAGTTTTGCTTTTCCTCATAAAACATGATCTTCCTATTTCTTCAGCTGTGGTTTCCCTCTTTTCCATCTCCTTTGCCCTCCCCTTCCCTTTCCCCCTCCCTGCCTTTTTTTGGTCATCAGCATTTGGGTTACTAGTTCACTGATCAGGGATTGAACCCGTGCCCCCTGCATGGGAAGAATACAGTCTTAACCACTGGACTGCCAGGGAAGTCCTTCCTTTCCTATTCTTAACTCATAAAGCTTACTTTGATTTTTTTCCTCTTCTTTCAGAATATCCTATTTACCTATTTGGGCAGTTTCAGCTATCATATGCATGTTGGTAATTCCCAAAGTTTACAATTTGCATCTCAGTGTTTCATACTTTTCCATCAGCTATGTCAGACAGCATGCCTCGTGAAGTCCGTGACATATAAGTAAGTCTTAAACCCAGTAAAATGACCCCACCATTTAACCGCATCCTAAGTCTCCCCCTAATCAATCAAATGTTGGCCCTGCCCCTGTTTGTGCATTTCTATTTTCCTCTTCCTTTCTCTAGAAACCTCCCAAGAGCAGAACTTCATCTTCTTACTAGGATTACTGTGAAGCCCCCAGTTATCTGCTAAATCTTTAGCCTCAGAGCCTGTCATTCTATCCTGCACACAGCTGCCAGGATTATCTTCCTCAAACACTATTTTCATCATGTCAGTCTCTTAGAATCACTTTCTCTTGCCTGGCATCTCATCTATATCCCTGAGGCTGGCATCTAAGGCCCTTCATCAACAGGGCCCACGGTTCCCAAATTTTCTAAACAAACGTCTCATTACTCTTTAACATACTATTGCTTTAGCTTCATCAAGTAAACCATCACTTCCTGCATATATCTTAATCATCCCCCTTACGTCCTTTTTTTTTCACAACCTCAAATTTCCACCTTTGTACTTTTTACTGGACCATGCTTATTACTGGCCCTCCTTACTATCTTTAACCATATAATTACTGCAGGGTTGTCAGTTTGAGACTAAAAAATTTTCTCTACTTCTCATCTAGTCTATTTTTGAATTTTCCTTGGGGTCTCACGCATAGCTGTCATTAGACATAACTTCTATATATTGCTGACAATTCTATATCATTTTTCAAATAAATTGTCAGGCTAAATGTAAAAAAACTACGTGCAATTTCAGATTGATGAACTAACTCTTAATATGCCTAGTTCATTCATGAATTCAACAAACATTTATTAAGCATCTACCACATGTTAGCAACTAATGCTAGCAGCCAAAATTGAAAAGATACAAATTTTAACATAAAAATACAATCAATAATTTGAAAAATTCCTTAAAAATTGTTTACCCATCCATGAACAAGCACTAGTCATTTTTGAAGTTTGATTATCACTGGGTCACTTAAATATATACCCTTTATATCTAGGAGTCTATTTCTGCTTTATTGACTATGCCAAAGCCTTTGACTGTGTAGATCACAATAAACTGTGGAAAATTCTGAGAGAGATGGGAATACCAGACCACCTGATCTGCCTCTTGAGAAATCTGTATGCAGGTCAGGAAGCAACAGTTAGAACTGGTCATGGAACAGCAGACTGGTTCCAAATAGGAAAAGGAGTACGTCAAGGCTGCATATTGTCACCATGTTTATTTAACTTATATGCAGAGTACATCATGAGAAATGCTGGCCTGGAAGAAACACAAGCTGGAATCAAGATTGCTGGGAGAAATATCAATAACCTCAGATATGCAGATAACACCACCCTTATGGCAAAAAGTGAAGAGGAACTCAAAAGCCTCTTGATGAAAGTGAAAGTGGAGAGTGAAAAGGTTGGCTTAAAGCTCAACATTCAGAAAACGAAGATCATGGCATCTGGTCCCATCACTACATGGGAAATAGATGGAGAAACAGTGGAAACAGTGTCAGACTTTATTTTTCTGGGCTCCAAAATCACTGCAGATGGTGACTGCAGCCATGAAATTAAAAGACGCTTACTCCTTGGAAGGAAAGTTATGACCAACCTAGATAGCATATTCAAAAGCAGAGACATTACTTTACCAACAAAGGTTCACCTAGTCAAGGCTATGGTCTTTCCTGTGGTCATGTATGGATGTGAGAGCTGGACTGTGAAGAAGGCTGAGCGCAAGAATTGGTGCTTTTGAACTGTGGTGTTGGAGAAGACTCTTGAGAGTCCCTTGGACTGCAAGGAGATCCAACTGGTCCATTCTGAAGGAGATCAGCCCTGGGATTTCTTTGGAAGGAATGATGCTAAAGCTGAAACTCCAGTATTTTGGCCACCTCATGCGAAGAGTTGACTCATTGGAGAAGACTCTGATGCTGGGAGGGATTGAGGGCAGGAGGAGAAGGGGACGACAGAGGATGAGATGGCTGGATGGCATCACTGACTCGATGAATGTGAGTCTGAGTGACCTTCGAGAGCTGGTGATGGATAGGGAGGCCTGGCGTGCTGCAGTTCATGGGGTTGCAAAGAGTCGGACACGACTGAGCGACTGATCTGATCTGATATCTAGGAGTCATTATCTGAGAGTTGAAATAATTTCTTCATTCAATAAATATTTATTGATTACCTACTAGGTGCTAAAAGCTTGCATAAATAAACTCCATGAGGAGGAGAATTTTTTGTTATCTTGTATCCTCTGCTAGAGGAAATACATTTTATATCATGACAAATGTTGACAAAGTACACAAGGACATGAAATTCTTACTTTCAGAAGCATTAAAATTACTCTCCAAATTTAATAATAACATACTACATGTGTCAATGACCCAAATGGCTCCAGCTGCTGCCTATCATGTGGTATCTCATTTTTCATGCATAATATATGTGATGACCAGGTTTTTTCATCTCTTAATAGCTATGTGTTGAAAGAAGACTAAATAACTTCTTTAGTCTTCTAATAAAACTCTTAGAAGGCAGTCTCCTCTTGGAGACACTTTCCTCTCTTAGTGACCTTATCTTTGAGATGAGTCTTCCCAAGAAGATCACTCAGATATGAGTAGCAAAACTACAGATATTTTATAAATCATCTGTTCACAGGATATATGTTTCTAAAGTGTCAAGAAAGTGTCCAGCTGCCTGTTTGAAATTGTGAACTAACTATAAAACAAAATCAAGGGCCAATCCACATTTTGTTGAGCCTGAAGCTTATACAATATTGGGAGACTCTTTAGAAGAAATACAGAATGCAAAGACAGCAAGAGGTTGTGCATAATCACAAAAGTGATTATTTATTTAGAATAAGAAAATCAACCATCGAAGTTACTATAGATGCATTGTCCTTTTCTTCAGAGATTTTTTGAGCCATTTACCAGAAATATAGAGAAATGCTTCCTGATACCAACCTGGATTCTCCCCTCTATCAAAAACTCACAATAACTCCCAGAAATGTTGGGTTTTCCAGGTGGCTCAAACAGTAAAGAATCTGCCTTCAATGCAGGAGACCTGGTTTCAATCCCTGGGTTGCGAAGATCCTCAGGAAAAGGGAATGCCAACCCACTCCAGTATTCTTGCCTGGAGAATTCCATGGACAGATGAGCCTGCTAGGCTACTGTCCATGGGGGTCACAAAGTCAGATACGACTGAGCAACTAACATACATACAGTGGTAAAGAATCTTCCTGCCAAAGCAGGAGGCACAAGAGACTCGGTTTCGATCCCTGGGTCAGGAAGATCCCCTGCGGTAAGAAATGGCCCTCCACTCCAGTATTCTTGCCTGGAAAATTCCATGGGCAGAGGAGCCTGTTGGGCTATATAGTCCATAGGTTAACAAAGAGCAGGACACGACTGAGCATGAGCACAGGTAAGGTAACCTGAAGCTTTAATTGATAAGCTGTACGGTAAACTCCAGGAGTTGGAGATGGACAGGGAGGCCTGGAGTGCTGCAGTCCATGGGGTCGCAAAGGATCAGACGTGACTAGCAACTGAACTGAACTGAACAGAACTGATGGTCAGTTTACTTCTGCATAGTTAAACCAAACAAATGAAAAACAAAACCTTAATACTGTTTTACATGGTTTCTTCTATCCTAGTCTTGGCCTTCTCCAATTAAGCTTCTGGCTTTTTCTGGGTTTCTTATGATGGGATCATCTTTATTAAATAAGACAGTATTTAGGATGCACAACATGGTGTCCAGAGACTATTGGATCAGGGTCTCTACAGAGCTGTCACCATTTTCTCTTGTTTCCCATCCTGCAGGGGAGATCAGCATGACAACTATGCAACCCTCATTTTTGCTCCCCCAGATTCAGTCTGCCTCATCCAGACTAGCATCCAAGGGTTTCAACCTTTTGTTTGCTTTCTTTATCTTCTTGAGCTTCTCCATTTTCACCATCAGCATGACCCTCAGGGCCACATCCTCTCTGGACTACACAAGTGGAGAGGGCTAAGTCCTTGGACCAGTCCTCTGGCTCTGGGACACCTGCAGCACAGTGGGCGAGTCAAACTAATTACTGAAGCCAACAAGGAAGATTTCAAAAAGAAATTTCAGACAGTAAAGAGAAACAAAACATTTTCCTACATCTTCTAGCTAGAAAACCATAGGGCCACTTATAAATTACCCTAGTCTCACAAAAACTACGTTACCTTTCTTTTCATTTACAAATTTACAAAATGTTTTAGGCCAAAAGTTTGTTTTCTGGTCATAAATGGTACTTTTAAACACACCATTAATTGGGAGATCTTGAATTCTCAGTGAGCTATAGGTGGCAATTCCAGGCTACTATTGAGGATTATCTCCTAAGGATAAGGAAAATAAATTTGCCTTTGATATTTTTATGTCAGGCTTTAGGAATACTAACTGGGGCTAAGCTTCAGACAGGAAATTTGACCTCTATGGGCCTGTTTCTAGTTCCTGAAAGTATCTTTGGCAGTTCATTTTGGACAACTCTATCGAAGCTCATTAAGAAACTACTGGGTGTTTTTGTCATAGTTTATTCATATACATTTTTTTCTAAGAAAAATTTAGTTTGCCTCAATTTTAATAATTTTAAAGCGAATCTAAAACAAAACCCAGCTGTTTTTGTTAGAAGTCAGGCTTTAGAACCTGCAGCACTGTTAAGGAAATTATTTAATGAATTAAAAAAAATTTCTCTTATGCAAATATATTGCTAATTATTTAGCAGCTAAATATGCTAGGAAAACTAGCCTCCCAAGAGAATAATGCTCACTTTGGCAGGTACATTCTGGTATATTTCCAAATGGATCAATCCCTTACTATCTGTTAGATAGTGGGAATCTATACATAATAACTGATAATACGTTTGTCATTATTGTTTTCTTTGTACCACTTTTGGAATAATCCTCCTAAATATAAATCTGCCTGCGATGTGGGAAACCTGGGTTCAGTCTCAGGGTTGCGAAGATCCCCTGGAGGAGGCCATAGCAACCCACTGCAATATTCTTGCTTGGACAATCCCCATGGACAGAGGAGTCTGGCTGGCTGCAGTCCATGGTGTCAGAAAGAGTTGGACATGACTAAACGACTAGGCACAAGCACAAATATAAAACTATGTCATTCTTAGTAGTACATATAAGATACAAATAACTAATACCTTCTAAACCTATATTGTTATTAGACAACTTAGGACATTTTTTTTTCCAAAGTGAGCATTTTGGAATTCTACTTTATTAATATATATATATATGGAAATCATATTAATAAATCTGTTCTTTGAGAAAATATCACAGTGGTTTTCCTTTTGGAAACCAATGCTTAGATCAGTGATATTCAAAGTGTGATCCAAGGACTACTGTGAAGGTCCTCTTCACTAAATAGAAACCTATTAAGTGAGCTATAAAGATTCATTATTTGCCATTTATAAACCAAAGTTACTGTTAGAAGAATTTTCTAAGGGCTTTAATATAGCATTCTGTTATGAAATCTGGCTGGCATGCTATGCTTTACAAAGTTGTTAAGTCCTACTGGGCACATCTCTTCAGATAGTTGAAATTCCTAAAGTTTTCTAGTAGAATTGTATACTATTATTGCGTACTTCATTATAGCTTTTGTAAATTACAGGATTCACTTGCCATTATTTTTTTGCTTTTAGTTCTATATTACTGTTGATTTTAATCACCATTAAACTATTTGTTATAAATTGTTTGGACTTTTATAATTGCATTGATTCAGGTTTTAATAAGTATATGAAAAGGATCTCAATATCAATAGTCATCAAAAAAGTGCAAATTAAAATCAAAATGGATAACATTTAGCCCACTAATACGGTTAAGAATAAAAATGTGTAGATATAAATATAGATTTCCTATGGACACCATAAAGTTGACTGCATTCTTACCGCAGTAAAGAAGAACACAATCTCGAGGGATTTTAATAACATCTCAGAAAGAAATGGCAAAATCACAGTATTTGTGAAGACTGGGAGTTTGGTTCAAGGTGTATATTCAGTGCAGGGCTTAAGATTGGTAAGGATCGTTACAATTTAGGACTGACAGGCACAGCATGATGAAGATTTTAAAGTGTGAGTTTCAAAGAGTTCAGGGAAGTAAACAGTTGTCATAAGCTCTGTATTGAACAGTTGAACAGTTTGGTGTTTATTTAAATGGGTTTTTAAACATTTTTTAAATGTTTAAAAACTTTTTATCTTTGGCCACACCACCTGGCATTTGGGATCTTAGTTCCCTGACCAGAGATCGAATTTGCATTCCCTACATTGGAAGCATTAAATCTTAACCACTGGACTACCAAGGAAATCCCGTATTTTTTTTTTTTTTTTTTTTAGGAAGTTCCGGGAATAAACAAAATTATTTTCATCTTCTCTTTTTCTAGACAAGAGTTTCCTGGAATATTAAACTCATGTTGATAAAGAGCAATAAAGTCATATTAATGAAGCTAGCCATTTAATAAATTAAGTCATCATTATAGAGACCATAAGCAGAATGCATGTGAAAGGTTTCAGTTCTCACTGTCTTGTCATGTAGTCATTCTTTAGCTTGGGCTATAAGAGAGAGTCCATTAACATGGTGATGTGGTCAAATCTGTCATCAGATGACTTGTCATGATCACTTATCGTGTATCCAGAAATGGTTGTTTTAACCTCCACAAGTGTCATGTTTTCCTATTCTTTTTGTTGGATGGTCATTTGTTGAATCATTCAGTGGCACAGTGGCTACACAGCAATGTTCAAATAATCTGGGGATCACATATCTGAACACTGCAACCAGACATACTGAGAGAAGAGTTATGACCAGGGTTTGTAATTCACTTGTCAACCAGGAATCAAGGCATCCAAATTAGAATAGATCACACCCTCAAGCCAAAGAGTTTCATACCAGTTTGGTTTCTTAGCCAAACAGATTATCGTATGGATTTTTCCCTCTCAAATCTTTTTGGTGATGTTAAAGATACTAAAGAAGTCTGAAAGAAGGAAAGCACAATTCTTCCCCTAAAACAACATATACTCCTCTTAAGCGGTCAGTATTATATCTAAAGAAGTTCTGCTCTGAACCAGCACCTGTCCAATTTCATGAGTTTCTCAAGTGACACTTCTCTAGGTGGCACTTTCCAGCTTTTTTGTTAGTTTGTGAACCGTGACATGTAGGATTCTTCCTACTCCCCAAGCCTATTCTAAAGCACCTGGTGGACTTTTTCTAAAAGTAAAATTAGATGGGCCAAAATGGTCCCTGGGATGCAGACTATCCTGAAGATAGGAATCAGATTACCAATATAACAAGTTCCTGTCCAGTTGGGAAGTAGAAATCAGTGGTCCTTTGTACACAAATCCAATACCAGTCATTGGAAGCCAGTATAATATATTTTGGACAATCTACCCTTGTGGATTGTGAAATAGTATTGTAAATTTAGGCATCACTTGTCAAGAATGGTTCAGCACCAGGCAATGAAGTTTACAGTATCAAAATCCATAAGCAGATTTAAGTCAAAAGAAAAATCTTTCTCAAATCTTTCAGAGTTAGTTGGCCTTCAAATATATACCACTTGTACCATAATCCTCTTCTCAGTTCTATTTTTTGTGTAAGCTCCATTTCAAAAGTGAGACCCAACAAAAGATCACTGAATGTTGTTTCAGTGGAGACAGGAACCTCCTTTTCTAAGTACAATATGATATGGGGTTTCAGATTTCTCACTGTCTGGTCTGCTGTGGGTTTTTGCAATCCACAGTGTTAGTTAACAGTCAAATACAGTTAGTTACCTAGGCAACCAATGGATTTATTATAAGGCATTGGTACCAAGAAAAGTTCGATGGCTCCCAAAGGAAGGTATGTTTTCTGCTTTAGTTATATGCTTTAGTGTACTAATAAATTGTAGTCATGCATAGGAGCCATACAATGGAGTGACTAAGAAAGCAAACATTAAAATTATGAATAGGGTTCTTAAAAAAACTTAGTTAAAGACAGTCTTGGGATTTCCCTGGTAGCCCAGTGGTTAAGACTTTGCCTTCTAATGTGTGGGGAAGGTGCAGGTTGGATCCTTGGGAGCTAAGATCCTACATGCCTTGTGGCCAAAAATCAAAAATGTAACATAGAAACAATATTGTAATGAATTCAATAAATGATTTTAAAAGTGGTCCACATTAAAAAAAATCTTTTAAAAACATAGTCTTAATTCAGCAAAAGAAGAAATAAAATATCTAGAAAAATAAACAGCAAAATAATGAGATTAAAGCATTACAATCCACAATCTTTTACTGTGGATCTTGGGTAGAAGCTATCTATAGATATAGAGATGTATATATATCACCTAGTCATCTGCTCAGTCTGATGATCTTGAAATAAAACAATATCTTTAGAAGACTGCTTCTGGGCAGATCCAGAGAATCTTAATCTTGAGGTCTCTGCTAAAGACCATCTTCCAGAGATTCAGGAATATTTTGTATGTCAATGCTGCTCTCTCAATTCATCTCACCCTCTTCTTCCCCAACTGTGTCCACAAGTCTGTTATCTACATCCACATCCCTATTCTTGCCTTGCAAATAGATTCATTGGTTCCATTTTTCTAGATTCCATATATATGGGTTAATATACATTATTTGTTTTTTTCTTTCTGACTTACTTCATTCTGTATAACAGGCTCTAGGTTCATCCACCTCACTTCAGTTGACTCAAATTTGTTCCTTTTGTAGCTAAATAATATTCCACTGTATATATGTACCACATCTTCTTTATCCATTCATCTGTCAATGAACATCTAATACAACAGCCTCTTAACTGGGCTCCCTCCTTTCATTCTTGTTCTATTCCCAGGTACTCTCCATACAAGTAGTCAAAGTGAGACTGAAAACGCAAATTAAAACACTTCCATGTCTTCCCATTTTTGTTCATTAAGAGCCAAATCTTTACCAAGGTCTACAAAGCTGATGCTGGGAGGGATTGGGGGCAGGAGGAGAAGGGGACGACAGAGGATGAGATGGCTGGATGGCATCACTGACTTGATGGACATGAATCTGAGTGAACTCCAGGAGTTGGTGATGGACAGAGAGGCCTGGCAGGCTGCGATTCATGGGGTTGCAAAGAGTCGGACACGACTGAGCGACTGAACTGAACTGCACTGAACAAAGCCTGCTGAACAAAGAGTATCACCACTCTTAGAAGTAAGGCTGGAGCAAGTGCCTATCAGGGCCCAGTTTTCACCTCTCCCCAGCTGCACTATACACCTCCCACCAGATGAGCAGTCTACAAGTAAGTCACTGGAATATGCACAACTGGAGTCGACAGCCTACTTATAGAACGTGCCCTGGCTCTCCAACATTCCCTGCCCAGGTGTCTGTAGCCTGTTTCCAGGGCTGCGATCTATTCCATATGATCCAATTCTCTAAGGACAGGCCTTACTGCAGCTGTGCACACTCTAGACCCAAGAGGTAACCAAGAGGCAGCTGTTGGAAGGGCTGAATCCACGTGGATCTTGGATAAAATGATCTGGGATATCCATATATATGTATAATCACTCACACTACAGAATGGGACTGAAGGTGGAAAGCAAAGGGGGCAGACCAGGGATCAGGGACAACTTCCTATTCATCAACCTAGAATCATGAGTCCAAGAATTTTACATTTACATCTGGCCCCCTGGGTGTTATAAAGGTTAAAGAAAGGAATGAGAACATATTTTATTTAAGAGTATATTGGCTTGATTTGTAACTTTTAATTATTTAGACATTGAATCACAGAGGTCTCCATTGGCTCTTGCCCTTGGTCCCGTGTATGTTAAATGTGAGCTGCCTCCTAGTTCAGTTAATACATCTACCACTCCCTTTTTCCTCCCTCTACTTCTGTGGGCTGCATTTTGTATACTTAACCATAACTGGTGTGCTTTTGCCTCAGAGCCCTGTAAGAAGGACTTACAGATCCTTCTTTCTGGAACACTCTTTCCCAACGAGCTGAAATCTCTGGGGAAATCTTGGCTCCAAACTTAATTGAAGTCTATTCTCAAGTGTGGCCTCACCAGAGAGGCCATCTTTCTTCAGCACATCAAACACTTTTTGTCCATGGTCCTCTCTGCCCTTACACTCCTTCAGTTATCTTCATAGCACATTTCTGAAACAGCACAACCTAGCCTTTTATCACAGCTTTCCCTCCATTAGAATTAAATTCCACAAAGTCAGGCACCTCTATCGGTTTCATTTACTGCTGTGCATCCAGCTGGTAGTACACGTCTTGAGAAGTTCTAGATTCTCTCTCTCACACACACATACAAACGTATCACGCACATAAAATAGAAGAGAATGAATTAATGAATCTGCAGTTTACTCAAGATGTCAATTTTAGTTAAGCAGAATGAGTTGCTGCAATCTTCAACATTTTAACAACCTTTCTTCTTTCAGTAATTAAATGGAGTATTATTTATTTGATTTCAAAGAATGTTTGTTGGCAATGATATAAAGATTTCATATTTTTATAGTCATGTTTATTTTTGATCCATTTAAAATCCTTCAAGCAATTGACAGTATAGCTTGTGCAGAAACATAAGGAGATTGGAAAGTAAGGGAGGAAAAGTCATTTGTGTGGCATAAGTAATTGTTAACACTTGATATATAGTAAGTGGGTGGAATAAAGTTGTAAAAGTTAAAGAAATAGTCTCTACTTGATATAATGCATAACATAAAATATACATCATTTTGATATGTATATAAATAATGATTTTTCTTATTATATATATAAAAACAATGTTTTTTTAAGTAACATATAAGAGTATTCTTTTAACATTTATCTTCGATATTTAGTAAATGTGCTCAGTCACTCAGTCATGTTTGACTCTTTGTGATCCCATGAACTGGAGCCTGCCAGACTCCTTTGTCCATGGGATCTCCCAGGCAAAAATACTGGAAATGGTTGCCATTTCCTCTTCCAAGGAATCTTTCCAACCCAGGAATCAAACCCACATCTCTTGTGTCTTTTGCACTGTCAGGAGGATTCTTTACCACTAGCCCCATGTGGGAAGCCCAAAAGACAGCAGAGACAAACCTTAAAAGGTACAGTAGACATTATATAAATGACGAGTTTGTTTAACAATAGAAAAAGATGAAGCAACATACCAACATTAAAGTACATTCACTCAGGAGCTAGACTCTAAGACGATATATATTCTAGTTGCATTCTGAATTGATTGATATAATTTCCTTGGCTCAAAGTTTATACTACTCAATTCAGTAATATTTTTTGCTTATTGGTGGCTACCTTTAATTCATGTAGATTATGACTTTTATGGGGCTTCCCCAGTGGTTCAGCAGTAAAGAATCTGCCTGCAAAGCAGGAGATGCAGGAGACCCAGGTTCAATCCCTGAGTCAGGAAGATCCCCTGGAAAAGGCATGGCAACCAACTCTAGTATTCTTGCCTGGAGAGTCCCATGGGCAGAGGAGCCTGGCAGACAACAGTCCATAGGGTGGCAAAGTCACACATGACTAAAGCAACTTAGCATGCATGCATGACTTTTGCAAGTCTTATGACTTCTTAAAACCATTTTATCACAGCTTCCCTATCATGGTCTTGTTCCAGAATTCAGCCATTATCTTTCCCTCTTTCAAAACAAAAACACCATTTAACCAGGTCCCAACTTGCTTCAAGAGTGCAGAAAGATCCTTTATGCACTGTAGTTTATCAGGCTCTAAGATATGTCCCTTGAGGACTTATTTTCCAACTTGAGATAAGTTTAGACTTGTTTCAGGGATTCCAAGGTAGAATTCAGCTTCATTTTTTTTACAATTGACACACTGATTATATTCTTCTCTGAACTGTGACTCATGAGTCACAGAAAAACAGAAACAGTTGTTCAGGAGTGCTGGGCAGGTAATTCAGAAGGCCCATCCCCTCCATCTTGAACTTCTAACCCAAAATAGAGTCATGCTAAAAGCAAGGTGTTTGCAACAACACAGTGTCGGTCTGATGCCCATGAGCCAACCCCTCTAAGTCAGGCAAGTTTCAGGATGAATCCACTAGGGAGCTTCCCTAGTGGCTTAGATGGTAAAGACTGTCTGCAATGCAAGAGACCTGGGTTCAATTCCTGGGTTGGGAAGAACCCCTGGAGAAGGGAATGGTAACCCACTCTAGTATTCTTGCTGGGAGAAGTCCATGGACAGAGGAGCCTGTGGGCTACAGTCCATGGGGTCGCAGAGTTGGACAGGCCTGAGAGTGACTAACCACATTCTTTAAAAACGTCAGTAATTTTTGCCCTACCCACATAATTTTAAATGCACAGAAACCCTGTCTGGAAAATGAACAAGACAAATCATCACATGACTAGAATTATAAAACATGGCGTTTCTCTTTTTTAGCTAGTATGCTCCAGAAAAGCAAGGATCATGATTGTTTAATTTATACTGTACCTGTTACAATGAGTAAGTATACAAGTACTGTACACTGTACTGTATAGCAAGCACTCCACAAATATTTCTCATTTGAAATAATTAAAAAGAATAATTTAAAAAGTCTTTGCTAGCCATTCTCATATAATGACCAAAAAAATACAGCATGCTTTCATATGGTGATAATATGTTTTCTAGAATCTTTAATGGTAGCCGTGAATTGAGAAGGATCAACATGGGACTTGCAAGGTTTACATGTACTTACACAGCCCCAGCTTCTCTATTGCTTTTCATTAAAGCTCTTTTTCTACAACCTAGAGCCAAGGATGGATATGGAAATAGCAATCCACTCCAGTACTCTTGCCTGGAAAATCCCATGTACAGAGGAGCCTGGAAGGCTGCAATACATGGGGTCGCTGAGGGTCGGACATGAATGAGCAACTTCACTTTCACTTTCATGCATTGGAGAAGGAAATGGCAACTCCAGTATTCTTGCCTGGAGAATCCCAGGGACGGGGAAGCCTGATGGGCTGCCGTCTATGGGGTCACACAGAGTCGGCCACGACTGAAGTAACTTAGCAGCAGCAGAGCCAAGGAAGTCATCAGATCAGATCAGATCAGATCAGTCCCTCAGTCGTGTCCGACTCTCTGCGACCCCATGAACCGCAGCACGCCAGGCCTCCCTGTCCATCACCAGCTCCCGGAGGTCACTCAGACTCGCATCCATCGAGTCAGTGATGCCATCCAGCCATCTCATCCTCTGTCGTCCCCTTCTCCTCCTGCCCTCAATCCCTCCCAGCATCAGAGTCTTCTCCAATGAGTCAACTCTTCGCATGAGGTGGCCAAAGTACTGGAGTTTCAGCTTTAGCATCATTCCTTCTAAAGAAATTCCAGGATTGATCTCCTTCAGAATGGACTGGTTGGATCTTCTTGCAGTCCAAGGGACTCTCAAGAGTCTTCTCCAACACCACAGTTCAAAAGCATCAATTCTTTGGCGCTCAGCCTTCTTCACAGTCCAGCTCTCACATCCATACATGACCACAGGAAAGACCATAGCCTTGACTAGGCGAACCTTTGTTGGTAAAGTAATGTCTCTGCTTTTGAATATGCTATCTAGGTTGGTCATAACTTTCCTTCCAAGGAGCAAGCGTCTTTTAATTTCATGGCTGCAGTCACCATCTGCAGTGATTTTGGAGCCCAGAAAAAGAAAGTCTGACACTGTTTCCACTGTTTCCCCATCTATTTCCCATGCAGTGATGGGACCAGATGCCATGATCTTCGTTTTCTGAATGTTGAGCTTTAAGCCAACCTTTTCACTCTCCACTTTCACTTTCATCAAGAGGCTTTTTAGCCCCTCTTCACTTTCTGCCATAAGAGTGGTGTCATCTGCATATCTGAGGTTATTGATATTTCTCCCGGCAATCTTGATTCCAACTTGTGTTTCTTCCAGTCCAGCATTTCTCATGATGTACTCTTCATATAAGTTAAATAAACATGGTGACAATATGCAGCCTTGAAGTACTCCTTTTCCTATTTGGAACCAGTCTGCTGTTCCATGACCAGTTCTAACTGTTGCTTCCTGACCTGCATACAGATTTCTCAAGAGGCAGATCAGGTGGTCTGGTATTCCCATCTCTTTCAGAATTTTCCACAGTTTATTGTGATCCACACAGTCAAAGGCTTTGGCATAGTCAATAAAGCAGAAATAGATGTTTTTCTGGAACTCTCTTGCTTTTTCCATGATCCAGCAGATGTTGGCAATTTGATCTCTGGTTCCTCTGCCTTTTCTAAAACCAGCTTGAACATCAGGAAGTTCACGGTTCACATATTGCTGAAGCCTGGCTTGGAGAATTTTGAGCATTACTTTACTAGCGTGTGAGATGAGTGCAATTGTGCGGTAGTTTGAGCACTCCTTGGCATTGCCTTTCTTTGGGATTGGGATGAAAACTGTCCTTTTCCAATCTTGTGGCCACTGCTGAGTTTTCCAAATTTGCGGGCATATTGAGTGTAGCACTTTCACAGCATCATCATTCAGGACTTGGAATAGCTCCACTGGAATTCCATCACCTCCACTAGCTTTGTTCGTAGTGATGCTTTCTAAGGCCCATTTGACTTCACATTCCAAGATGTCTGGCTCTAGGTCAGTGATCACATCATCATGATTATCTAGGTCTTGAAGCTCTTTTTTGTACAGTTCTTCTGTGTATTCTTGCCACCTCTTCTTAATATCTTCTGCTTCTGTTAGGTCCACACCATCTCTGTCCTTTATCGTGCCCATCTTTGCATGAAATGTTCCTTTGGTATCTCTGATTTTCCTGAAGAGATCCCTAGTCTTTCCCATTCTGTTGTTTTCCTCTATTTCTTTGCATTGATCACTGAAGAAGGCTTTCTTATCTCTTCTTGCTATCCTTTGGAACTCTGCATTTAGATGTTTATATCTTTCCTTTTCTCCTTTGCTTTTCGCTTCTCTTCTTTTCACAGCTATTTGTAAGGCCTCCCCAGACAGCCATTTTGCTTTTTTGCATTTCTTTTCCATGGGGATGGTCTTGATCCCTGTCTCCTGTACAATGTCACCAACCTCATTCCAAAGTTCATCAGGCACTCTATCTATCAGATCTAGGCCTTTAAATCTATTTCTCACTTCCACTGTATAATCATAAGGGATTTGATTTAGGTCATACCTGAATGGTCTAGTAGTTTTCTCTACTTTCTTCAATTTCAGTCTGAATTTGGCAATAAGGATTTCATGGTCCGAGCCACAGTCAGCTCCTGGTCTTGTTTTTGCTGACTGTACAGAGCTTCTCCATCTTTGGCTGCAAAGAATATAATCGATCTGATTTCGGTGTTGACCATCTGGTGATGTCCATGTATAGAGTCTTCTCTTGTGTTGTTGGAAGAGGGTATTTGCTATGACCAGTGCATTTTCTTGGCAAAACTCTATTAGTCTTTGCCCTGCTTCATTCCGTATTCCAAGGCCAAATTTGCCTGTTACTCCAGGTGTTTCTTGACTTCCTACTTTTGCATTCCAGTCCCCTATAATGAAAAGGACATCTTTTTTGGGTGTTAGTTCTAAAAGGTCTTGTAGGTCTTCATAGAACCTTTCAACTTCAGCTTCTTCGGCGTTACTGGTTGGGGCATAGATTTGGATTACTGTGACATTGAATGGTTTGCCTTGGAAACGAACAGAAATCACTCTGTCATTTTTGAGATTGCATCCAAGTACTGCATTTCGGACTCTTTTGTTGACCATGATGGCCACTCCATTTCTTCTGAGGGATTCCTGCCCACAGTAGTAGATATAATGGTCATCCGAGTTAAATTCACCCATTCCAGTCCATTTTAGTTCGCTAATTCCTAGAATGTCAACATTCACTCTTGCCATCTCTTGTTGACCACTTCCAATTTGCCTTGATTCATGGACCTGACATTCCAGGTTCCTATGCAATATTGCTCTTTACAGCAAGGAAGTCATACAACCAGTATATCTATAAACCAATAGACAGCTCCTAAGACTCTGCCTATGAAAAGATAGCATCTGGAAGGAAAAAAGGCCCAGTGCTCTCTTATTTCACACTGTAATTGATTTATGAATAGCTAGTTTCAGATAACATCTGACTATAAATATTTGATATACTCATATTAAAACAAATGCCTCAAACTCCTCTTGCAGAGTTCCTTGGGATATACTAAGCTTTGGAAGCCTTTGGTTGTCAATAATCCCACTGAATTTGGTCAGCAGTTATTCCCCCCAAAGTGGGATCTTTGGCATATGTGCATCTATGCTCAGTCACTCAGTCATGTCTGACTCTCTGATTCCATGGTCTATAGCCCAGCAGGTTCCTCTGACCACGGGATTTCCCAGGCCATTTCCTCCTCCAGAGGATCTTCCCCACCCAGGGATCAAAGCCCAGTCTCCTGTGTCTCCTGCATTTGCAGGTGGATTCTTTACCAATGGACCATCTGGGAAGCCCTGAGATCTTTGGAGTACTATTATAAGCAGATAGTCCCATGGGGATGAGGGTAGAGGAAAGGCATTTTTCCTAGAAAATGACAGTGTGTGTTAGTATATTTAATATGCTAAGACTTCAGTGAAAAGAAGTTTCATTTTGTTAAGACCAGTATTTCCCAAATTTTTTAAATCTGGAAATGTTCTTTGAAATCCAAATATGTATAAAGTCATCCTTAGAACACTTTTAAGGAAGCAGCACTAACACAATTCCATATCTGCAAACTCTGTTAAACCTCATGACAAGTAGGATTATGTTGAAGGTTTTGAAAAACCTTGATTCAGAAGTCTGAGAGAGACTATGATGTTTATTCTGAATTTTACCATATTCCTCGTGGGCCAACTGGAGATTTTAACAGTGCTCTAATTCTGCGTGCGTCCTAAGTCACTTCAGCCATATCTGAATCTTTGCAACCTCATGAACTGCAGCCCACTGGGATCCTCTGTCCATGGGGTTCCCAGACAAGAATACTGGAGTGGGTTGCCATTTCCTTCTCCAGGGAATCTTCCCGACATGGGGATCTACTGCGTCTCCTGCACTGGCAGTCGGGTTCTTTACCACTAATGCCACCTGGGAAGCCCAGCTCTAGCTCCAGGGGTAAACAAAAGTTCAATACCAGGAGACACACTGTGAGATTATAATTATTGTGATGCCAAACACAAGAAAACATCATTGAAGGAAGGACAAGAATTCCTGGGAATTCTCCGGGAAACCCAGGGAAATGCAAATGAGCTTCACTTCCTCCTCCAGACAAATGACCTGAATATCCCATCAAAGCATGTGTGGAGATAAAGGAAAATGTGGAGGAGGCCTTGGCCTGTACATGGGAACGCAACCAGTGAGCTGCCTTTATTTCATGTCTCCCAGTGAATGCATCTGTATTTCAGGCTCCTTAGGAAAATCACTCTATAAACCAGTTTATGATTTTCTTTCTCCCATCCTTGCAGCTGGTCATTACGGAAAACGATGATCTCAGAGGCAGTGGTTCCTGCCAGAGCGCTTGCACACAGAGAGATGCCTTTGTGAAGTCAGCCATAGAAACCTGCAGAAAATTGGCCTTCTTTCCTTAATAGAACCACGCGAACAAAGATGAGTTTGTTGCTGACTCAGAGCTGAAAGCTTTGTTTTGTAAAGCTCTCTGAATATATTGCACTCTGCCAAAGCAGAAGGGCTCCTTCTTAAAAAAAAAAAAAAAAAAAAAACGAGGAAGAACTGTCAGCGGAAACCAGACAACAAATCAAAGTGCACACCCTTGGGGTGGATATTTGTGAGCAAAGTGGTCTGAAACTTTTTTTTTTTTTTTTTTTTTTGGTGAATACTGGTCACATTTCACAAGCTGAATAAAAATGAAAAGGAAAGGAACTTTAATTGATGGGTTGCCTTTTGATTTGCAGAGCAAAACTGCCAGAGCAGATGTATCAGCAAAGAGGAATAGATTGTCCCTGCTATGATGCACTGAAATTTTCTTTTTTTCCCCTGTAGTAACCCCATTGAAGAGAGGCTGTCTTTAGTGCCTAAGATTCAGCGCTGCAAAGAAACTGTTGTCCTTGAGTACAATGGGCCACTCTCCTAAGGCCAGACAGAATATGTGAGAAGAAAGCTAATATCTCTTTAAATCCAGGCAAGACAGTTTCAGTTTTATTGTTTTCAAAAGCAAAAATAAAAGAGAAATTCGTGGATGCATTCAGTTATTAAAATATGCATTCGTGTGAAGCTTAAAACATTCATGACTACCGTTCATTATTTTCAAAACTCAAATTGAATCAAGAAGGGCTCACAGCTTGTTTTCTTGTTTAATTTCATCAGTCCAAGATGTTTAGAGCGTTTGTTTTGATTTGTTTTTCTGTTCTGGTTGAGATTCTCATCAGAAAAAGATAGTGCTCACTCTCATTAAAAGGGAATAATTACCAGAATGTTCATTTGAATTGCCATCTGAGAAACCAAAATGATCTGTAAATCACATTGATGGTAAATGGTGTGCTTCAGTGAGTCTCAAGCGAAGGAAGCCAGAGCGGGTTGTTCTTGTTATCACCCTTAGTATGCTTGGGGGAGGAAATAAAGAATTGGAGAAGTGCGTTTGTTCTTAGGGTCTAGTGCCAGATCGTTTTGTATTTTTCAGTTCTGGGAAAAAAAAAGTAAAAGCACTCAGCTGGGGTCTGAGTCCACTGAAAATAGCTGTGGTTCTCTGTACAACTTAGATTGTGGAAAAACATGAATGCTGGCAACACCACAGACTCACTTATTCAAGTGAAAAGTGAGGTCAACCTACTGCAGAAGTGAAAGAAACAGTCCTCTCTCCCTCTCCTCATCCTCCTCACTACAGCTCCTTAGTGATGAGCTGCAGGTCTGCCCCAGTGGAGAGAAAACTAGATATGCAAATGATTTCCTTCTGCATTGGGGAGCCCTGAGGTCAGGCCATCTCTTTTCAGCTGTGAAGCTTTGCCTTCGGACAATAACAAGCAAACTGCACAGTTCACGCACACAAATAAGCAACTGCACAAATAAGCTTGCATTCCCCTCTGTTTTAATAACAGTTATCACTTCAGAAGACATAATTAATTCTCATGTGAAAAATAACTTTCACCTTATGGTCTCAGTGATTCTTCAAGGAATGTCCAGTTCTATGGGTAGCAGTGTGGACTGCTGAAAGAGCTAAGTATAGGTAATGACCCCCACCTGCTTCCCCATTCTCCTGAGTGAAAACCATCAGTCTTCTCATTCTGAAAACAGGAGAAAGCTCTCACATTTCTTTTATCACATCCTGGATAATTGTGCAGTACTCCATTAGATTTTTCTTTTCCTCATTTAAACCAGAGCCAACATAAAGTTGGTGCTGGGTGGATGAGTACCTCCACCTCAGGGCCCAGTCTCCTCATGATCATTAGACATGTTTACACATACAACACACATCCATGAAAGATTGGTGGGGTCCTGCGTGCACACTCTGGGAGAGCCCTGACAAGTAGAATCAACGCATCAGTTCAGTTCAGTTCAGTTGCTCAGTCATGTCCGACTCTTTGTGATCCCATGAGTCACAGCACGCCAGGCTTCCCTGTCCATCACCAACTCCCGAAGTTTACTCAAACTCATGTCCATCGAGTCAGTGATGCCATCCAGCCATCTCATCCTCTGTTGTCCCCTTCTCCTCCTGCCCCCAATCCCTCCCAGCATCAGGGTCTTTTCCAATGAGTCAACTCTTCGGATGAGGTGGCCATCAGATCAGATCAGATCAGATCAGTCGCTCAGTCGTGTCCAACTCTTCGAAACCCCATGAATCGCAGCACGCCGGGCCTCCTTGTCCATCACCAACTCCCGGAGTTCACTCAAACTCACATCCATCGAGTCAGTGATGCCATCCAGCCATCTCATTCTCTGTCATCCCCCTTCTCCTCTTGCCCCCAATCCCTCCCAGCATCAGAGTCTTCTCCAATGAGTCAACTCTTTGCATGAGGTGGCCAAAATACTGGAGTTTCAGCTTTAGCATTATTCCTTCCAAAGAAATCCCAGGGCTGATCTCCTTCAGAATGGACTGGTTGGATCTCCTTGCAGGCCAAGGGACTCTCAAGAGTCTTCTCCAACACCACAGTTCAAAAGCACCAATTCTTCAGTGCTCAGCCTTCTTCACAGTCCAGCTCTCACATCCATACATGACCACAGGAAAAACCATAGCCTCAACTAGACCAACCTTTGTTGGCAAAGTAATGTCTCTATTTTTCAATATGCTATCTAGGTTGGTCATAACTTTCCTTCCAAGGAGTAAGCGTCTTTTAATTTCATGGCTGCAGTCACCATCTGTAGTGATTTTGGAGCCCACAAAAATAAAGTCTGACTCTGTTTCCACTGTTTCCCCATCTATTTCCCATGAAGTGATGGGACCAGATGCCATGATCTTCATTTTCTGAATGTTGAACTTTAAGCCAACCTTTTCACTCTCCACTTTCACTTTCACCAAGAGGCTTTTGAGTTCCTCTTCACTTTTTGCCATAAGGGTGGTGTCATCTGCATATCTGAGGTTATTGATATTTCTCCCAGCAATCTTGATTCCAACTTGTGTTTCTTCTAGTCCTGCATTTCTCATGATGTACTCTGCATAGAAGTTAAATAAACAGGGTGACAATATACAGCCTTGACGTACTCCTTTTCCTATTTGGAACCAGTCTGTTGTTCCATGTCCAGTTCTAACTGTTGCTTCCTGACCTGCATACAAATTTCTCAAGAGGCAGGTCAGGTGGTCTGGTATTCCCATCTCTTTCAGAATTTACAAATGGACAGAGGCCCACACACTGACCAATATGTTCACATACAGCCCAATAAAGTATTATTACTTATTTTGTTTCTACAGAGTTACACAGTAACATTGTGGACAAAGAAAAGACTGATGTTAAGAAATATGTGAAAGAAAATTAGACAAACTATATTGTGTTCCTCTTGGTTTTTATCCTCAGCGGAGCCAGAAGACAGATGGGAATCTTCCTTTGCTTAGCTATTTAATGTATATAATTAAAGCCTCTTATTGCTCCCCTAAATTTTCTTATTTCCACGCTAATCCATCCCAGTTCCTCTGAACTTTTCTCAAAGATCCTATTTTTCCAGACCACTAATCTGCTTGTACCTGAGCCCTAGACCTCTCCCAAATTCTTTATTCTTCCCAACTCTTGCCATCATTTATTTCTAGGGCATATTCCATAAATGCAACTGTACTTCTCTTCCAGGCTATCAAGACCTCTCATTCATATCTTCATTTCTTCAGTTGAGCAAGTAAGTACTTACTGTGAACGTATTGTCTACATTGTAGAAAGTGCTGTTGGGGACAATAGAATCTTGAAAGTAAAGATTCAGTTCCAGGAAGTTCACAATTTCCTAACGGTGACAGATACACATTCAACAGACCCTGGCTCAAGGCAGGATGAAGTAAGCTCTCTAACAGAGGTTTAAGAAGTATGAATGGAGGGCAAAGGGATGAGTAACATTATTAGACTAAGAGGCAGTGGGACAGTGTTCAGGAAACACTGTCCATGAATAGGTAGCATTTGAGCACATACTGGAAAAGGAGTAAAATTTGCATTAGGTAATGAGGACTTCCCTGGTGGCTTAGAGGGTAAAGCCCCTGTCTACGATGCGGGAGACCCAGGTTCGATCCCTGGGTTGGGAAGATCCCTTGGAGAAGGAAATGGCAATCCACTCCAGTACTATTGCCTGGAAAATCCCATGGACAGAGGAGCCTGGTAGGCTACAGTCCATGGGGTCGCAAAGAGTCGGACACGACTGAGCGACTTCACGTTCACGTTTCACATTCATGAGTGATCCCTGAAGGAAGGTTAAGTGGGTAAAGGTCAACCTCCTAATGCTACAAGGTGTTTTGCAACACCTTTGCAATCACAATTACTCAGCAGGGGGAACTGGTGGAAGCTTGCACCTTCCCTGGGTACAAATTAGTCTTTGATCCTCTCAGTCCACCAATGATGAAGTCTCCTGGGGGTCCTACAGGCCAGGACCTGTGCCCATATTGATGTTCTTCTTGACCTCCCTTCTTTCCCATCAACAGAAAGATGTTTAGTGGATAAACTTGTTTAGAAACTTTAGCAAGGTGACATGAAAAGGAGCTGAATGTTCAGAGTTTAGATGTTCCAGGGTGAATATTGGAGACTCGTTGAAAAATTGAACATAGCGATTAAAATCATACCTGTCTGTTCACTTCATTTCTGGTACCCCATTCTTTGGCCACATTTCCCAAATGGGCACCTGGAAAGTGTGGCTGAACATATTTCCACTGGTTCTTCCCTCTCTGGTTTCCACAAGCTCTTTCCTCATTGTGAAAGCCCTCCTGTTTTTGTCAACTCCTCAACTGAGTTTTTTGTTTAACCTGTTGGACTCATTTAAGATCTGGATGCAAATAACATGTTCTCTGCGATGTCCATTTCAGATCAAATCCAAGCAGAAGTAGCTCTATTCTGCTCTCCTAGCACTTTGTACTGATACATAGGCTAAAGGGGTTTTAACCAATCTTTACTGAACAAACGCCACAGGTACTGAATTCATGAACAGCCTTTCTACTCCCCATAAAAGCACATAGACTGTTGTCCACACCTGCTCAAAGCTCCTGACAGGCAGTCTATCTCCAGGGCAATGCATCATTTTCCCCTGCCCTGTGAGTTCTATGCTCACCAAGGGACAGTTGCCATTTGTATTTAAAACTTTCATTATTTAATTAATATGTAAGCCAACACAATATAAATGAAACGAAAACCAAGATACATGTGGGCAAACCTCTAAGAAAAATTCTATTGAGTGAGATATTGGTTGCTGCTAAGTCGCTTCAGTCGTGTCTGACTCTGTGCGACCCCATGGACAGCAGCCCACCAGGCTCCGCCGTACTTGGGATTCTCCAGGTTAGATGATAATAAAAGACTAGGGGGAAAGTATCATTAAAAATATAACAAGATTCTAGAAATGTCTTTACTAGTTTGTTTTCCAAGTGACTTCAAGCTCTCATTCTGCTTTAAGCAAATTATAATTACTGGGTATTATACAGAATGTCTTACAGGTATGGTTTATGGAAGAAAGGAAAGCTGGAACTTCAATCAGTAAACCCATATTCAAAAGAATTATGTGGAATATTAAACGATTGACCAATAAATTTGTATTTCTATGGGTACATTAAAGTTCTATGTGTATCACTCATATGAAGCTCGGTTCCCTCAGTTGGTCCAAATCTTTGTGACTCTGTGGACTGTAACCCGCCAGGCTCTTCAGTCAATGGGATGTTCCAGATAGCCCATTTAAATTCTTTTTTTTTTTTTTTTTTTTAACGAGTCTTCTATCAATTTGAACTTCATGGGTAAATGGGTTTCTGTTGTATCTTCATATCATACTTATTATGATGAGCGTTCATTATTCATTTGTTTGACTCCCAGCTGACGGAGGGGATTATGCTATTATATATTTATTGTTATACTCCCAGGGTCCCAGAGATTATCTGACACACCTTGTTCCATGATGTTTCCTGAATAAAAATTCATGTATTATCTTAGTTGATTTTCTTAACAATTCGTAAAGTAATTGATGTAGACAGAATATTCATTTTACTGAGGAAACCAAGTGTCAGAGGTTGAGTGATTGGCAAGGGGCAAGAGCTTGAGATGAAAAGAACCTAGCTTCCTAACTCCCTGTAAGAACTCTAAAGAGCATGTGGCATCAGTAGATTTGATGAAGGAAGTTTGCTTTGGTGATTTTCCAGAGGAAACTAGATCTTGCCTTTCATAGGAAATCAGGCTACTTTTCCTTCTCTAAGTAGAGTGGATCAATGTTGTTACCCCAAGTCTGCAAAAGCAAAAGCCAAAAGAAAAATCAAATCCCCTATTAATACCTCTGAAATCATTTGTTCAAGCATTTGATTTACTTATTCGACTGTGTCTTCACTTAAGAAAATAGGTAGCCTGGGGAGAAATGATCATAGTAATGAAGAAACTGAGTCTTCTGAACATAAGAAGTAAGCTGGAGTCTTCAGGTGGCCAGCATCTGAGAAAATGTTAGCATTCAGGAAATTCAGAGTTTACCAAGACAGTGTACAGGGCCCTCAGTGACTGAAAAACATGAGGCTAAGTTGAAAAGAGAATAAAGGTTTTCTGAGACTGAAGTAAGAAGAAATCAGTATTGTACTTATCGATACACATCTGTCTCTTGTAAGTTACCTGACATTTTGGTGTTCTCTTTTCCATATTGAGGATTAATTTGATATTAATCACTTATATCTCAGCGTGAATAGTTCAGAAGTGGAAATGATCAAGAGAAAACAAGCTGTGCTTCTTTGTCAGAGATGCTGGGTCTGTAGGAGCACATGTGGAAGCAATGTTTCTAATTCTCCTAACAATTACATAGAATCTGAGGAACAATATCATAAAGATGTTATTAGTAGGTTCATGCTGCTGCTGCTGCTACTAAGTCGCTTCAGTTGTGTCCGACTCTGTGCCACCCCAGAGATGGCATCCCACTAGGCTTCCCCGTCCCTGGGATTCTCCAGGCAAGAACACTGGAGTGGGTTGCCATTTCCTTCTCCAATGCATAAAAGTGAAATGTGAAAGTGAAGTCACTCAGTCATTCCCGATTGTTAGCAACCCCATGGACTGCAGCCTACCAGGCTCCTCTGTCCATGGATTTTCCAGGCATCATTTATTCAACCTGTTTTTCCTATGTAATGAGAGCTACTATTTTTTCAGCACCTTCTAAGTGTTGAGTGCCTTACATACAATATCTTAATTCTCATAATCAACTGCCACACTTCATTTGCCTGTCAGGTACTTGAGTCCCCTGATTGAAGAAAGATATGATGAAATATTGATCAGGTGACTAACCCCTGCTGACGTGTCAAGTAATTCATTTGTAACTCTAGAGGAAAAAAATCTTCACTTATTTAGGAGATGGGTATCTCTAGAAGATGACTAGGCTAGCAATTTCAGATCAAGTAAATGTGAATAAAATTTGTATTCAGGCTAGCCTTTTGAGGGCCCTCAAATTTAAAAAAAAAAAAAAAAAAGACTGCCTTGTCTGTTTCTTTGTGGAACCAGCCCTGTGGAAAATGTGTTCGGAGAGCAGAGCGCTGCAGTTACCTTGGTAATGACATGGGAGCATCCTGCCCGTAGACTCTGTGACTCATCAGAAGTGCCATTTGGGCAATTTTAGTTGGAGAAGGCAGCCAGCTCCCAGCCCAACACTCATACCTCCTTTTCTCTGTCAACAGCTCTAGAAGTGGATTTAGAAGACACGTGCTTCCAAATATTATGTAACTGGATAGAACAGCTTTTTATAAATGGTGGTAGGAACCTGAATCACTAGGAGTAGTTGTGGTGCTTGACACAGAAACTCAGGCAGTCTCCTTTCCAAGCCTCCTCTGACCTTATTTATAGTAAGACATCTGTTACAAGAAGGTAGTAGAGGAAGTCATAGAGACATATCTGAGGAAGAGACACAGTTCACAGAAAAAACACATTTAAAGAAAAACCATGAGGTTTAAAAGCCCTGGATCTTGAAGTCATAAATTTTTGTCTTGTAGAATTGGTACTTTTTAAGAGCTGACTTGAGTTGTTTGGATAGACGAGAAATAACATAGGGTACTGACATTTTAGGAAGAAACAGAAAGTTGGAAAAGGATTTAGAGTGAGCAAGAAGGTAGGGTGTCATTAAAGAGGGTGGCCAGAGAGGTTCTCAACAATGTGACATGTAGGCAGAGTCTAGAATAAAACGAGAGAGTGAATCTTCCTGAGAGTACACTCTCTCAAAGCAATGACTTTAAAGTAAAAATTTATTTGGTTGTGCTGGGTATTCGTTGCAGCACACAGGATCTTTGTTACAGCATGTGGGGTCTAGTTCCCTGACCAGGGATTGAACTCCAGCCCCCTGAATTAGGAACATAGAGTCTAGTTTCAACCACTGGACCACTAGGCAAGTCCCAAAGTGATGCCTTTTTAACAACATAGCAAGACCACAGTGAAAAGTTTTCAGAGTAAGCAGTATAAAATACATGACTGAAGGCATGATGGTTACAAGGTAAGTCACAATGAAAAGGTAGTGAGGAAGAGATGGTGTTATGTGATGATACCCTCTCCCATGATAGCAGGTTGACCCTTCCCAGGAGCACATGGCTAGGGTTTGCATCCTAAGTGAGATTTCTGTATCATTTTGATGCTGCTGACACTTTGTACTTTCCCCAAGAGCTGATCTCTTTGAGCACTACTCCTTCACCAGGGCCAGACTTGGGAGCCCCTGAATGGTGGGAAGAGAGCACCATATTTCTCTTTGTGGGTATAGGTGTGGCAGTCAAGACCTTAGCGCACCTGTTGAATCTGCCTAAGGCTGGTTCCAATTAGAATCCTCCCAAAAGAACCAAGCAAAAGTTAGCTCATGTTGTTGGTATTTTCCTCTTTGCTGTTCAGCAATTATTCATTTCATGCTAAGCCCTTGAATGAGTGTTCTCCCAGAACACCAAGAATGGCTCTGATGTCATGGGATTTATGTTTAAGGATACTTTTTCCATGGTACAACCTCTTGACTTGAATGACATTATGTACTCTTTGTCTCCTTCAGTGAGTGCTGTTTTACTAGCATCTAAAGTAAGAGTGTCTTCCAATACAGTAGAACTTATTGTGAATAAATAGACTGTTTTCCTTAAAGTTTCACCTTTAGAAAAGCATCTAGGTGTGGATTTGGTTGAATGACCTGTAAGTGATTTTTACCAGGTGACTCCTGCACAGTCAAGTAGAAAATTTCAAAGGAAGACCTAATATTTGTTTCTGGAAATCTTCAGGATTCACTGAGTCTAAAACATACTGGTTTGCAACTCTGCTGTTTTCAGCTGACCAAAGCTAGGTACAGAATTTTATCATCTTTAAAAAATGTATATCCTGTGATATAACTTTTGAAACTTGGTGTGATTCCTTTTCCCCACAACATACATACATCTTCTTCCTACTTATTACTTCATAAACATCTATGATTTATTATAGTGTTTGGTCAAATACTATATAAAGTACTTTAGTTTGATACAAAAATTATAAGAGCTAACACGTATTGAGCATGGTATATGCTGAATGCTCTACGTGAATATTTTATTTAATCCTCACTTCAACTCTATAAGGGTGTTCCCTGGTGGCTCAGTGGTAAAGAATCCATGTGCCAAAGCAGGAGACATGGGTTCAATTTCTGACTCAAGAAGATTCCCTGGAGAAGGAAATAGCAACCTATTCCAGTATGCATGCCTGGGAAATCCAATGAACAGAAGAGCCTGGCAGGCTGCAGTCCATGGGGTCACAAAAGAGTCAGACAAGACTTAGCAACTAAAAAAACAACTCTGTGGGGTAGGTATGATTACCATTGCTCCTGTTTTGTGTATAATGAAACTGAAGCTTAGTGAGGTTATCTTAATCTTGTGAATTTTCACAACTGGGAAATGGAATTCCAGTTGAGCTATTTCAAATCCTGAAAGATGATGCTGTGAAAGTGCTGTACTCAATATGCCAGCAAATTTGGAAAACTCAGCAGTGGCCACAGGACTGGAAAAGGTCAGTTTTCATCCCAATCCCAAAGAAAGGCAATGCCAAAGAATGCTCAAACTACCGCACAATTGCACTCATTTCACATGCTAGCAAAGTAATGTTCAAAATTCTCCAAGCCAGGCTTTGGCAATACGTGAACCATGAATTTCCAAATGTTCAAGCTGGTTTTAGAAAAGGCAGAGGAACCAGAGATCAAATTGCCAACATCCGCTGGATCATGGAAAAAGCAAGAGAGTTCCAGAAAAACATCTATTTCTGCTTTCTTGACTATGCCAAAGCCTTTGACTGTGTGGATCACAATAAACTGTGGAAAATTCTGAAAGAGATGGGAATACCAGACCACCTGATCTGCCTCTTGAAAAATCTGTATGCAGGTCAGGAAGCAACAGTTAGAACTGGACATGGAACAACAGACTGTTTCCAAACAGGAAAAGGAGTACGTCAAGGCTGTATATTGTCACCCTGCTTATTTAACTTCTATGCAAAGTACATCATGAGAAACGCTGGACTGAAAGAAGCACAAGCTGGAATCAAGATTGCCGGGAGAAATATCAATAACCTCAAATATGCAGATGACACCACCCTTATGGCAAAAAGTGAAGAGGAACTCAAAAGCCTCTTGATGAAAGTGAAAGTGGAGAGTGAAAAAGTTGGCTTAAAGCTCAACATTCAGAAAACTAAGATCATGGCATCTGGTTTCATCACTACATGGGAAATAGATGGGTAAACAGTGGAAACAGTGTCAGACTTTATTTTTTGGGGCTCCTAAATCACTGCAGATGGTGATTGCAGCCATGAACTTAAAAGGCGCTTACTTCTTGGAAGAAAAGTTATGACCAACCTAGATAGCATATTGAAAAGCAGAGACATTATTTTGCCAACAAAGGTCCGTCTAATCAAGGCTATGGTCTTTCCAGTGGTCATGTATGTATGTGAGAGCTGGACTGTGAAGAAAGCTGAGTGTCGAAGAATTGATGCTTTTGAACTGTGGTGTTGGAGAAGACTCTTGGGAGTCCCTTGGATTGCAAGGAGATCCAACCAGTCCATTCTAATGGAGATCAGCCCTGGGTGTTCTTTGGAAGGAATGATGCTAAAGCTGAAACTCCAGTACTTTGGCCACCTCATGCAAAGAGTTGACTCATTGGAAAAGACTCTGATGTTGGGAGGTATTGGGGGCAGGAGGAGAAGGGGACGACAGAGGATGAGATGGCTGGATGGTATCACCGACTCGATGGATGTGAGTTTGAGTGAACTCCGGGAGATGGTGATGGACAGGGAGGCCTGGCATGCTGTGACTCATGGGGTCGAAAAGAGTCAGACATGACTGAGTGACTGAACTGAACGGAACTGACTGAATTCTGTTTATGAGGGCTCTTCCCTTGTAATTTCATCACCCCAAAGACCCCACTTCCTAATACCATCACATTCGGGGTTAGGATTTCAGTATATCAATGTGGGGGGAAAATAAGCATTCAGTCTGTTGCCATTACTAAGCACACTCTCTAGTTCCATTGACATTTTTTTCATATTATAGCTTTCTCAGGACTTCCCTGATGGTTCAATTAAGACTTCACCTTCCACTGCAAGGGGTGCAGGTTCAATCACCAGTCAGGGAGCCAACATCCACACGCCTCCCGGCCAAAAAACCAAAACATAAAACAGAAGGAAATTTGCGACAAATTCAATAACAGCTTAAAAAAGACTTTCCCAATAAAGAATCTATTGAGTTTATTTGCATTCTCATGCAAGCTTTTTATCATGAACTGGCACTTCAAGGAATATGGCTCTATAGTATGGTCTATGATTGTATAACTCTGCTTTGCACCTATCCCATTTTAACAGACCTCAGATGAGATTATATCATGCATATGGTATCTTCTTTAGATTTAATCTCTTTCCTTTTGTCATCAATATATTCCCAAACACAATCTGGTGCTTCAAGCAGGCCAGGAATCTTCAAGTTGTTCATATAGCTTTTTATATGAGCAACTGGAAAATGACCAAATCTAAAACTCAATACAATGATCTTTGCTTTAACAATCAATACTAATTAAAAAACCACCCAGAAGAAGCTGAGATTGAAGAGAAAATAAACTTATAAGAAAATAGTATAAAATGATCAAAACCTCTAGGAGAATCCATGCTGGACTTTCTCCTAAATAGTTGAAAAATGATATAAGCATCTTCTTTAAGTGAGAGTTCCCAAATGCATAATATGAGTTGTTTATTGGAATGTAAGATAATTTGGACTGTAAAACTTTCTAAAATAGCCTGACATGTTTTTGATATCTCAAAAGATATTTCAGCTTATTTTAAGTATCAAAAGCTCTCATTATATGCAACTCTTATTGCTCAATACAGTGAAAGTTATCTTAGCTTCCTCATTTTTTTCTAATTCTGAAAGAACTGATTATACAGCCAATACCTAACTTAAAAACAGTTGATGCTTCCAAATTTATCCCTAGTCAGTTGTTCTAAATTGTTGATATATTTTCCCTTTATAAAAAAGTTACAGACATCAGCCTACACCCAATGGAGAAACGGGAACAAGTTCCATCCTTCCACCCAAAGCAACAAAAAACTGAAAACATATGAAACCATGACTTGCAAAGCACTGACATCAGGTAACAAAAGACAATGATCCCTGAGAGATGGGAAACAATGAGACGAGCCCTATGACATTCTTGAGAGTTTCCAAACCATAGCGCAGGAAGGAAGAAGCCAGGTGGAGATTGGAGACTCCTTGAGTTGAGGAGATGAAACTGACCATCTGGAAAGAACAAAGCATCTGGAGTTCTCAGGAAAGAGTAGCAAAGGGAGAAACTTCAAACAGAGAGAGGATCATAACTGATGTGTAAGTTGTCACCTGTAAGTATTCACCTGTGTGCTGAACTATGTTTTCACTGAGGAAATTACATGAGTCATGAAAAAACCACCCAAAATAACTAACAGTAACAGGGCCCTATGGGGCTTCCCTGGTGGCTCATTTCTAAAGAATATGCCAGCCAAACAGGAAACACAGGCTCATTCCCTAGGTCAGGAAGATCCCCTGGAGAAGGAAATGGCAACCCACTCCAGTATTCTTGCCTGGGAAATCCCATGGATGAGAAGCCTGGTGGGCTACAGTCCATGGAGTCTCAAGAGTTGGACATGACTCAGTGACGAACAACAACAAAGCAATGTCCAGTGCTTACACAAGCCAGGGAATTGTGCCTGTTGCCACCTCCCAAACTGAATAACCCTCAAAAATAGAGGGACAGTAAGTAGAGTACACACAAGATTTTTACCTTGAAGATGGAAAATGATTAGTCTAAAAATAAGTGCTGCTCTGGTCCATAAAAAATCCTAAAAGTAACACCTGAAATAATCAATTTCTCAAGACATGTAATTACATCACAGAAAAATCTCAATAGTAGTTAAACAAATACAAACATAAACTACATGCAACAATGTAAAATTCACAATGCCCAGTGAAATTCCCAATGTCAATCAAAAATTCTCAGACACCCAAAGAAGCAAGAAAATATGACTCATAAAGAAGAAATCATTCCATTGGGTAGGACCAACCCAGAATTTACATCTATGTTAGAATTATCAAACAAGAACACTAAAACAATTAAACTGTATTCCATGTATTCAAAAGGTATGTAGACATGGAAGATATTTAAAAAATTTAAAGACCCTCATAAAATTTATGGAGATTAAAATTTAAAAGCTAGATAGAATAAATTGCAAAAAAATAAATTAATATACTGAGGACATGGCAATAGAAGGTATCAGAAATGAAATATCTGGGGCAAAGGGAGCCAGAAAAGAAGTGAAAAAGCATCAGTGAGCTGTGGGGAAATTTTAAGCAGCCTAATATATGTTTAATTGGAATCACAGAAGAGGAGCTAAAAGGTGGGACTGATTAATTTTTTAAGAAATAATGCCTAAAAATAGTGAAAATTATAAGTGTATAAATTGAAGAATTCATAAGTCTGAGGTATGATATGCATGAAGAAAACTACCTCAATGCATATTATAATTAAATGGCTTAAAACCTGTGAGAAACAAATAAAAAACAAAAAAAAACAAAAACAAAAAAACTTAAAAGCAGTCAGAGAAAAAAATGACACTATGTAAGTGGAATAAAGATAAGGACTATAGCAAATTTGTTACCAGAAACAATGCAAGTGAAAAGACAGTAGAGAAATATCTTTATTAGGCTGAAAGAAAAAAATGCAGAACATATCTTTAAAGAACAAAGGCTAAATAAAGACTTTCAATTATACAAAGATTGAGAGAATTTATCACAAACACACGTGCACAATAAGACATGTTAAGAAAGACCCTAAGGCAGAAAAAAATGATGCCAGAAGGAAATCTGATCTACACAAGGAATGAAGAGCACTAGAAAATACATAACCTCATATGTATTTGGGTAAAAGATGAGGAAGCTTTGTGTGATTATGTAAAGCTCTTTAGAAGATATTGTTTAAACAAAAGTAGAAACCATGTATCATGGACTTTATAACAAATGTAAAAGTAAAGTGTAGGTCAGTGTTAGTTCAAAGGCTGGTACAGAAGAAATGGAAGTACATTATAAGATTTGTATAGGTGTATGCCTGGCACCCCACTCCAGTACTCTTGCTTGGAAAATCCCATGGACGGAGGAGCCTGGAAGGCTGCAATCCATGAGGTCGCTAAGAGTCGGACACGACTAAGCGACTTCACTTTCACTTTCATGCACTGGAGAAGGAAATGGCAACCCACTCCAGTGTTCTTGCCTGGAGAATCCCAGGGATGGCGGAGCCTGGCGGGCTGCCATCTATGGGGCAGCACAGAGTTGGACACAACTGAAGCGACTTAGCAGCATGCCTGCTCAGTCATGTCCAACTCCACGATCCCATGGCCGTAGCCCATCAGGCTCCTCTCTATGAAAATTTCCCAGGCAAGAATACTGGAGCGGGTTGCCATTTTCCACTCCAGAGGATCTTCCTGACCCGGGGATTGAACCCCCATCTCTTGTCTCCTGCTTTGGCAGATGGATTCTTTACTACGGTACCACCTTGAAATCCCAAAAGGTTCTTATAGTATTGATTAAGTGGTATAGTATCATTTGAAGGTAGACTGTGAGCTAAACTTGTATACTATAACCTTTAAAGCTGCCACTAAAATTAACAGAACAAAGATTTACAGCCATTCAGCCAACGGAATTAAAATTAAATCACAACAAGTGTTCAATTAATCCCAAAGAAGGCAAAAAATGTTGGAAAAGGGAATAAAGAACTGGTGGAAGAAACAGAAATCAAATAGCAAAATGATAAATTTAAACAAAATCATATGAATAAACACTAAATATGTAAATGGTCTAAACACCCAATTAACATGCAGAGATTTTTCCAACAGGATAAATAAATAAGACATAATACTATGCTGTCTATAAGAAATGCACTTCAAATTTAAAAAAAAAAAACACAAATTACGGGTATGAGGATGTTAAAAGATTTACTGTGTTAACACTAACCAAAAGAAAGCTGAAATCAATATATTTATATCAGAAAAAGTAAATTTCTGAACAAAGAATACTACCAGATATAGAAAAAGGTTATTTCCTATTGATAAATAGGTCAATTCATGAAGCAGATACAATAATCCCAGACATTTATACACACAGTAAGAGAACTTCAAACTGCATGAAATGAAAAACTAACAAAACTTCAATGAGAAATAAACAAAGACACAACAGTAGATTTCCATTAAAAAATTAAGTTTTTTGTTATAAACCTTCCCACAAAGAAAACTCTGGGCACAGATAGTTTCACTGGTGAATTTTCCCAGTTTTGAAAATTGAAGGAAGAGTTAACATTATACACAAACTCTTCCAGAAAATTGATAACGAGTGAATTCTTCCCAATTATTCTAAATGAGGCCAGTATTACCTTGATACCAAAACCAGACATAAACATAACAGAAATCACAGAAGGTAGCCCTCATGAGCATAGCTGAAAAAATCCTCAGCAAAATAATAATAATTTTAAAAAAGATACCACAAAAATAAGGATAATACTTATTAATCAAGTAGAGTTTATTCCAGAAATATAAGGTTGATTTAACATTCAAAAATCCATCAGTGTTATTGCCCATATCATCAAACAAAAGAGAAAATAACAGGATAATCTAAGTAAGACTCAGGAAAAGTATTTGAAAAAAGGCACCATCCATTCCTGATTTTTTTTTAAAATTTATTTAATTTAATTGCAGGCTAATTACTTTACAATATTGTAGTGGGTTTTGCCATACATTTTTTTAAATTTTAAATTTATTTATTTTAATTGGAGGCTAATTACTTTACAATATTGTATTGGTTCTGCCACACATCAACATGAATCCACTACAGGTGTACACGTGCTCCCCATCCTGAAAGCCGCCCTCCACCTCCCTCCCCGTACCATCCCTCTGGGTCATCCTAGTGCACCAGCCCCAAGGATCCTGTATCGAACCTGGACTGGCGATTCATTTCTTATATGATATTATACATGTTTCTATGACATTCCCCCAAATCATCCAACCCTCTCCCTCTCCCACAGAGTCCAAAAGACTGTTCTATACATCTGTGTCTCTTTTGCTGTCTTGCATACAGGGTTATTGTTTGCCATACATTGACATGAGTCAGCCATGGGTGCACATGTGTTCCCCATCCTGAACCCCCTCCCACCTCTTTCCCTATCCCATCCCTCAGGGTCATCCCAGTGCAACAGCCCTGAGCATCGTGTATCATGCATTGAACCTGGACTGGTGATCTATTTCACATACGGAAATATACATCTTTCATTGCTATTCTCTCAAATCATCCCACCCTCTCCCTCTTCCACAAAGTCCAAAAGTCTGTTCTTTACATCTGTGTCTCTTTTGCTGTCCCACATATAGGGTCATCATTACCATCTTTCTAAATTCCACATATATGCATTAGTATACTGTATTGGTGTTTTTCTTTCTGATTTACTTCACTCCGTATAATAGGCTCCAGTTTCATCCACCTCATTAGAACTGATTCAAATGCATTCTTTTTAATAGTTGAGTAATATTCCATTGTGTATATGTACACAGCTTTCTTATCCATTCATCTGCTGATGGACATCTAGGTTGCTTCCATGTCCTGGCTATTATAAACAGTGCTGCTATGAACATTGGGATACACATGTTTCTTTCAATTCTGGTTTCCTGGGTGTGTGTGCCCAGCAGTGGGATTGCTGGCTCATATGGCAATTCTATTTCTAGTTTTTTAAGGAATCTCCACACTGTTCTTCATAGTGGCTGTACTAGTTTGCATTCCCACCAACAGTGTAAGAGAGTTCCCTTTTCTCCACACTTTTTCCAGCATTTATTGTTTGTAGACCTTTTGATAGCAGCCATTCTGACTGGTGTGAGATGGTTACTAATTTTTAAAGAAATCTCTTAGCAAAGAAGGAATAGAAGGAAACTTCTACAACATGTTACATATGGCAGTTAAGTTTCCAGGGTAACACACAAATCTATCTCATTCTTGTATAAATTGTTATATCTATGTAACTGTAAAGAATTGGAAGCAACACTTTTGAAATGTGTAGCCTGGGATTTTAGTTACACACACTCCATGGCAGCAGGATGCCTTGGGAGTAAGCTGGCTGCTAGCCCAGCAAGTCTGGGCTTGTCTATAGAACTCAATCACACTAAAATGTAAATAATCAGTCTTGACTCTGTTAAGGGGCTGATGAAAGACCACAAAGCATCTAAAAAAGATGGAAGAGGTAGTTGGAATTACTTACCTTTTTTAATCCTGTAGGACTTTCATTGTCCATCTGTGTCCCAGAATAAAGGCATGATGTTAACAGTGTTGATAAACCCATGGGAGAAGAGAACATAGAGGAGTTTTCCAGGCTATGCCTGAACTTGAATGGACTAACATAGATAGACATCTCGATCTGAATGAGGGGAGAGGGTTCTATCACAGGATTTTCAGACCGTTAACCAAACCAATTCATGTACTCACTGTAGCCTGAGGCCAAAGCTGATTGTTCAAGGCCTGTGCTTTCCTGCAGAATCAATCTTGTTGTCTCAAAGTTCAGAAATCTAAATGGAAAGAATCATACTATTTAGCTCTCAATAAAGACAATCCAGGTACTTCAGACTCCACAAATTTAGCCCAAAATGATAGCGGAAGAAACTATGAAAGTATATTTTCTGTTCATTTCTCTCAGGAAGTACCTATATGGGAGTTATGTGATCCACATCCTCACCCCACATGCATGTAAGACTATTTCTGCTTCAGCCCTGGAATCCCGTGCTGTTTAACCTTATCACTCCTCCCCAGGAATCTCCTCTCCAATCCTCCTCTCTCCCCTGCTGGCCTGGGTGGTGAGAAATTGCGGGTGCATCCTCTACATACAACAGACAGGTAGATTTCTGGATTCTATAGAGGAGATGGGAGAAAGGAAGGACAAGGCAAGTACAGGATGGTAGCTTGCATGTAAAAGAGGAAGAAAGTCATCTGCTTCATCTCCTGACAGAGCCAGTCCTATTGACAGGCTTCAATTTTGAACAGATCATTAAACACTGTCCACAGAGCTACTTAAGAAATTTCATTGCTAGCGAAGCAAAGAGCTCTCAGGGGATGGATGCTAGGTGCCATCCCACATCTCCCTCCTTTCCTTCCTTCCCAGATTACTGAGTATCTTCTCTCTGTCAAGTGCTGTGACACGGTCTAGGGATACAATGACAAGTGCAGCATACTTTGAAGAACTTGAAGTCTAAATAGAGGCAAATAGATATGCTGGTATCTACAGGCAATAAACACTTTGTAATATGACAACTGAATATGTTATAAGAAGCAATTATGCCAAGAGAAAGAGATTGGACCAAAAACAAGCAAATTCATACTAAAATGATTCTTAAGATATAAATAATTCTTAAATAATTCTTAAATAATAAATGAATTTTTAATAGCCAGAAGTATATCAGTGACTGCTTGGGGATGGGGTCAAACGGGAGAAGGAGAGCAGTAAAGAAAGAGATTAAGCTCAAGAAAAAAAAAATACACAAGAAAACTTTCAGGTGTGATGAATGTACTCATTACCCTGATTCTGATGTTGATTTCATGGGTACACATATATATCAAAGCTTATTAAAATGTTTACTTTAAATATGTGCAATTTATTGTCTGTCAAACTTCAATAAAGCTGTGAAAAATATATTACAGAGTACAGTGTGGACATAAAGGAAAGAATGGTCAGTTTTTTCTCCTGCAGAGAAGGAGACCTTCTGTAGAAGCCTCTTAAACAGATATTGCTACAAGCACAATCTCGTTCTCTGTATTAGGCAGGGTCCTCACCTCATGTGTTTCTCACAAGGAACGGGGCACGGTCAAATTGTGTAACATAGGAAGAGAGCAATAAAAGGACTGTATACAAAGGTACAAGAAAGATATGGAGAAAAACCTTAGAGATAGGGCAGCTCCCCCTGGGTAGTGGCGCAAGAAACAAGAACTCCTCCTAGACTGGAAGTAGAGAGGAGGAGAGTGGTTTCTAGAACCTGTGGAGGAGGTGTACCACAAAGAGAGATGCTTGAAAAGGAGCTGAGACCTTGGAGCCAACATCCAAACTGCATGGACCTGTTAGGGAGGGAGTAGATGAATGAAGGTCCTAACTGGACGTTCCTCTCACCCTTTCATTCCCTACCAGGACTCCTTGTTGGCCAACACTAGCCATGAAATTAAAAGATGCTTACTCCTTGGAAGGAAAGTTATGACCAACCTAGATAGCATATTCAAAAGCAGAGACATTGCCAACAAAGTTTCGTCTAGTCAAGGCTATGGTTTTTCCTGTGGTCATGTATGGATGTGAGAGCTGGACTGTGAAGAAGGCTGAGAGCCAAAGAATTGATGCTTTTGAACTGTGGTGTTGGAGAAGACTCCTGAGAGTCCCTTGGCCTGCAAGGAGATCCAACCAGTCCATTTGAAAGGAGATCAGCCCTGGGATTTCCTTGGAAAGAATGATGCTAAAGCTGAAACTCCAATACTTTGGCCACTCATGCAAAGAGTTGACTCATTGGAAAAGACTCTGATGCTGGGAGGGATTGGGGGCAGGAAGAAAAGGGGATGGCAGAGGGTGAGATGAGATGGCTGGATGGCATCACCCACCCAATGGACGTGAGTCTGGGTGAACTCCAGGAGTTGGTGATGGATAGGGAGGCCTGGCGTGCTGAGATTCGTGGGGTCGCAAAGAGTCAGACACGACTGAGCGACTGAACTGAACTGAACTGAAGCGAAAGCCAGAGAATAAAGAGGCATCTGTATAGAAAAGACTCCTCCATCTCAGAGCAGTGGGGAAGAAGAATCCGAAAATCAAATAGATGACAGGCGACATAATCTCCATTACAGTCTGGTTTTTCTTTTTTTGATCCAGGATCAAAAGATGGAAAATGATTCAGAACAAAATCATGTTTTTCCTCCAAAAAAAAACAAAAACAATGATCATTTCAGAAAGTTACTTATCACTATAAACCTTAGTTTTTGCTCTGATTGAATAATCTCAGATCCTGCGTTTGGAAGAATGATGTAGAGCACATGAATCTGATAGCCAGAGCCTTATGCCAGGGGCTGATAAGCCCATGGACCAAATGTGGCCCACCATCTGGGTTTGTACTGCCCACAAGGTTAAGATGGTTTCAACATTTTTAAATGGTTGAAAAAACATGAAGAGAAGAAAAATATTTTGTTATATATGGAAATTACATAAATACTTCCTTTCTGACATTTTTAGTCTCTTTCCTGGACTCTTTACTTCTATCAATATCCTTTACCTTAAAAAAAAAAAAAGGATTAGAGCATCTATTGTCCTACCAGCTCTTCTGGCTACCTTTTCATCTCTCTTATTTTTTAACATCAAAATCACCACTTGCACAGTTATGTAATATATCTGAAGCTATTTGGGGAACTTGTGTTATTTCTATATCTGTAAATTCCTATAAATTTCAGTATCCAGAAATAAAGCTTTTCTTAAACCAGATATGCCCACAATTTACCTTATCATCTGTGGCAGGCTTTGCAGTCAGTACCAGTGTTGAGTAACTGTCCACAAAACATAAAACCTTTACTCCCTGGCCTTTTACAGAAAATGTCTGATGACCCTTACCTTATACTAAAGAAGTTGGAAATTTGGAGACAGATTTGCCTGATTTACTTGAAACCAAACCCCAGTTCTACTAGTACTTGAATGTGTCATCCTGACATATTACTCAATTTCTATGAATCTTAGTTTCTTTTCAAGACAAAGGAGAAAATAATGTCAACTCTATAGAGACAGTTGAGTATTAACGCATAGAATAGAAGTATCAAGCTAAAGAAGGAAGTGGCATCCCATCCCAGTATTCTTGAATGGAGAATCCCATTGACAGAGAAGCCTGGCGGGCTACTGTCCATGGGGTTGCAAAGAATCAAACACGCCTGAGTGACTAACACACACAAAGTACCAAGCACAGAGACTAACGGACTGTCTCAGGTGGCTCACTGGGTAAAAGAACCTGCCTGCCAATGCAGGATTCACAGGAGATGCTAATTGGAGCCCTGGGTGGGGAAGATCCCCTGGAGGAGGAAATGGCAACCCAACCCAATATTCTTGCCTAGAGAATTCCATGGACAGACGAGCCTGGAGGGCTACAGTCCACAGGGTTACAAAGAGCTGACACTATGAAAACATATGCACAAAGACTAATACACAGAGAAAATTATTCCTCTCTTTAAAAGAATAATAAAAGCAGAAAATCATGCAACATTAAGTAATACAGGTCTTCTTGCACCTTTTTATATATCTTTTTTTTCCTTCACCATATACTAAACGTATTTCTATCTTGTCATCATTCCATCTAGAGTCAGAGGGCCTTTACTTCTTATCTAAAGCTAATCTCTTGCCAGTAAACGCAAAATTACATCCAGTTCCAAGACACTTAAATGATGGTTTCTAATCTTTAGTGCGTTTAGCACTCACCAGGTGTTAAGATACAGATCCCTGAGCTTACTGAAGAATCTGAGTTTAAAAATTACCTTAAGAAACAATGATGTAAGATTCTCCCCTTCCTCTCTCTCCCTCCCTCTCCCTCCCCCTCACACAACAACATACTCACACACAAATACTTCCTTTCTAGCATTTTCAGTCTTTTTCATGGACTCTTTCCTTCTATCATTATCCTTTATCTTAAAAAAAAAAAAAAAAAGATTAGAGCATCTATTGTCCTAATAGCCTTTCTGGCTACCTTTTCATCTTTCTTATTTGTTACCATCAAAATCACCATGTGCACAATATACAACACATCTGAAGCTATTTGGAGAACTTGTGTGCTTTGTGTATCTGTAAATTCCTGTACCATCTCTCACTTTCCATCTATTCCTTCCTTTCCTACTTCCTTCACTAGGTCCTTTTCCTCTTCTCTCCATCAACAGACCTTTCTGCATTTCACAGCCACACAGTCCCTGAGCGCTATCTTTAAGGATCAAGGAGGCAGGCCAACAAGCTTTCACCAGAGGCACTGGAGTTGGATTCAGTGTTTCAAGACATGGTTCTTAGGTGTTGGATTTGATGGAACTCAAGTGTTAATGTCCATTGTCCCCTGCCTGAGCTAACAGAGAGAAGAGCTAGACAGAGAGCACAAATAGAAAAGGAAAAAATATAAAGATATACCATCTTTATTACTCATAAAGCTGATTGTGCAGAGTGGGGGTTATGTCAGCATCCAAGGGGAAGGTTTGCAATACTGAACTGAACACTTAGACAGATTTACATACTCCATCACGGGCATTGCTGGGAAACATCAGAAATGGGAAAGAATCCTTCAGACAGGTGTAATTGATTAATAATGTTCTGTTAGTTTCAGGTGTACTGCAAAGTGATTCAGTTATAGATATACATGGATCTATCCTTTTTCAAATTCTTTTCCCATTTAGGTTATTACAGAAAACTGAGCAGCATTCCCTGTGCTATACAGTAGGTCTTTGTTGGTTATCTTTGTTAAATACAGCAGTGTGTACATGTCAGTCCCCAAATCCCAATCTATCGTCACCTCTACCTAATCTTAGTCATCACTGAAGAACAAATTAACAATGTGGAACTGGCAATATTGGGTAGAGGCTGCAGAGCTACGCAAGACTTGGTAACAACAATTATTACCAAGTAACAGTAAGGTATGGGAAGGGAAAGTTCCACTTGAGTTTTAGAAAATATATTTTAAAAATTTAGGGCAAAAACATGCTGTTATAAAAAGATTGGCTTTAAGTAATCACTTAAAAATGCCCTAAAATCGTAAGGAGGGAAGCAAGTAAAGACACCTTCTAAAAGGAACTAGAACAAGCCACGGAATGTGGGCATATGACCAAGACTAAGCCAAAGATTAGTGTGAACTTGTATGAATAGTATCAGGAAGACTGAAGTCCTCACTGAACAGGATGAGGCTCATGGCTTGTTCCAAGTAAAAAGAAAGAGGAATAGTCTCAGGGCTTAAGATGTAATGTTAACAAATAAAAAACAAAAGGCAATTGACTCAATATCACTCTTGGGCAAGCCATTTTATTTCTCTGTGACACAGTTTTCTGCTTCCTCAAGTGAAAAGGTGCTGGACACCGAGATCCCATCAAATTAATTTTGTTTCTAGTTGTTCATAACAGAGAATGATCTTCAAGCTAAGAAGGGGAGTATATATACTGTCCTTAGGACAGTGAGAAAATGAAGGCTGAATAAATAAAGGGCACACTAAAGCAAGGCATGCCATTTTGACTTCATTTCTGCTGATATGCTGAGAGGAAAATGTCATGGACATAAAGTTTCTTTTTCTCATTTTTAAATTTTTTAAACTTTTAATTTTGTATTGGAGTACAGCAGATTAAGCAACAATGCTGTGACTGTCTCAAGTGAACAGAGAAAGGACTCAGCCATACAGACACACATATGAATTCTTCCCCAAACTCCCCTCCCATCCAGGTTGCCACACAACATTGAGCAGAGTTCATTTGCTATACAGTAGATCCTTGTTTTGGAGAAGGCAATGGCACCCCACTCCAGTACTCTCGCCTGGAAAATCCCATGGATGGAGGAGCCTGGTAGGCTGCAGTCCATGGGGTCGCTAAGAGTTGGACAGGACTGAGCAACCTCACTTTCACTTTTCACTTTCATGCATTGGAGAAGGAAATGGCAACCCACTCCAGTGTTCTTGCCTAGAGAATCCCAGGGACGGTGGAGCCTGGTGGGCTGCCGTCTACGGGGTCGCACAGAGTCGGACATGACTGAAGTGACTTAGCAGCAGCAGATCCTTGTTTGTTACCCATTTTAAGTATAGCAGTGTGTATATGTCCATCCCAAACTCCCTAACTATCCCCTCCCTCCAGCAGTGATAAATTTGTTCTCTAAGTCTTTGAGTCTCTTTTTGTTTTCTAAGTTTCAGTCAGTTCGTTTCAGTCATGCCTGACTATTTGCGACCCCATGGACTGCAGCACACCAGGCTTCCCTGTCCATCACCGACTCCCAGAGCTTGCTCAAACTCACGTCCATTGAGTTGGTGATGCCATCCAACCACCTCATCCTCTGTTTTCCCCTTCTCCTTCTGCCTTCAATCTTTTCCCAGCATCAGGGTCTTTCCCAATGAGTCAGTTCTTTGCAACAGGTGGCCAAAGTATTGGCGTTTCAGCTTCAGCATCACTCCTTCCAATGAATATTCAGGATTAATTTCCTTTAGGATAGACTGGTTGGATCTCCTTGCAGTCCAAGGGACTCTCAAGAGTTTTCTCCAATATCACAGTTCAAAAGCATCAATTCTTTGGCACTCAGTTTTCTTTATGGTCCACCTCTCACATTCATACATGACTCTGGACAAACCATAGCTTTGACTAGATGGACTTTTGTCAGCAAAGTAACTTCTCTTTGTAAGTTTATTTGCATCATTTCTTTTTGGATTCCAACAAAAGGGATGTCATACGATATTTCTCACTCTCTGACTTGCTTCACTCAATATGACAATCTCTTGGTTCATTCACGTTGTTGCAAATGGCATTATATCATCTTTTTCAAAAGCTGAGTAATATTCTATTGTATATATAATGGACACATCTTTTTCCATTCCTCTGTTTATGGACATTTAGGTTGCTTCCATGTGTTAGCTATCATAAACAGTGTTGCAATGAACATTGGGGTGCATGTATCTTTTCAGATTGTAGTTTTTTTCCTGGATATTTGCCCAGAAGTGGGATTTCTGGGTCATATGGTAGCTCTATTTTTAGTTTTTTAAAGAAACTCATAGTGGCTGTACCAATTTACATTCCAACCAACAGTGTAAAGAGGGTTTCCTTATCTCCACAGTCTCTCCAGCAATTACTGCTTGTGGATTTTTGATGATAGCTATTCTGGTTGGTGTGAAGAGAAATCTCATTATGATTTTGATTTGCATTTCTCTAGTAATTAGCTGATATAAAGTTCTTGATTTCAATGATGTGTGTAGTGAATCTTCCAATGATATAATTTTGGATAAAAACAATTGGCAGGTAGGGAGGAAAATGAAGATGAAATTAAATATGTAGAACAGCAACAGTGTGTATCTTTATCATTCTGACTGTGCGGCCTTGTAAACATTAGTAAGTTTCTTTGGGTCTATTTCTTAATTGGTTAAAAAATTAAGCACAGGAGATGATTTATTCTGAGCTGATTTCCTACTCTAAAATTCAAAGATTCTAAAGTTCAACTAATTTGATGTCAGTATATAAGGAGACTTCAGTAAACTACAAGAAGACCTGGGTTTTGCACAGTTCAGAATTTTTACGATAGACAGATGAAGATATTGAAGGTTTGCTTGTATAATTTACAGATAACACAAACCTGGATATAGTAGATAACACAAACCTGTTTCTGGATGTAGTGCAGAAACAGGCTTCAAAATAGAGTCTTAAGAGGTTGAGCCTTATAGATTGCTTTTGTATTCAAATGAGAAAATCTAATTTAGTAGCAGTTTATATGTGTGAAAAAGAAATGTTGTTTATTTGCTCAGTCATGTCTGACATTTTGGGGACCCTATGGACAGTAGCCCACCAGGCTCCTCTGTCCCTGGGATGCTCCAGGGAAGAATACTGAAGTGTGTTACTATTTCCTTCTCCAGGGATCTTCCCAACCCCAGGGATCAAACCTATGTCTCCTGCATTGGCAGGTGCATTCTTTACCTCTGAGTAACCAGGAAGAAATAGTACCTAGTACCTCAAATTTAGTATGAACCGACTGTGTAACATGAATATGTATATGCATGTGTGGGGGGTGGTGAAAGAGAGAGAGAGACAATAGCACCATATTGTCAACAAATAACAAGAGCCTTAAAAAATCATATTGCTATTGTTCAGTCATTCAGTCATTCTGATTCTTTGCAACCCCATGGACTGCAGTATACCAGGCTTCCCTGTCTTTCACTATCTCCCTGAGTTTGCTCAAACTCATGTCCATTGAGTCGATGATGCCATCCAACCATCTCATCCTCTGTCATCCCCTTCTCCTTCTGGCTTCAATCTTTTCCCAGTATCAGGGTCTTTGCCAGTGAGTCAGTTCTTTGCATCATGTGGCCAAAGTATTGGAGCTTCAGCTTTAGCATCAGTCCTTCCAATGAATATTCAGGGTTTATTTTTCCTTGCTGTCCAAGGGACTCTCAAGAGTCTTCTCCAGCACCACAGTTCAAAAGCATCAATTCTTCAGTGCTCAGCCTTCTTTAAGGTCCAACTCTCACATGTGTACATGACTACTGGAAAAACCATAGCCTTGACTCTACAGACCTGTGTCAGCAAAGTGATGTCTCTGCTTTTTAATATGCTGTCAGGGTTTGTCATAGCTTTTTTTCCAAGGAGCAATCATCTTTTAATTTCATGTCTTCAGTTACTGTCTGCAGTGATTTTGGAGCCCGAGAAAGTAAAGTCTGTCATAGTTCACTCTAAGGAAGCAATAAGGAACATATTCTTCATTGCCTCCTTAGAAGTAAATCTTCTCTTCCCATTCATCCTTTACCCCTAGACTACTTAGCGCTAATGAACCTCACCCTCTTAGCTCTGACAGCCTAATGACCTTCATCTCCAATCAACTTAATCCATCAACTGCTCCTCAATTTGGTACTTCCCACTATCCTGCACTGCTCTATCATGTAGATTTTAAACTCTGCAATTCCAATTGCACTGTCAAATTTCTAAACATGGTCTATCAGTGTCTCTTATCTAACATGATTAGTACTAAAGTCATTTTATCCAAACTTGTTCGTTGCTTGGTTTTTCATATTTCTGTTAACAGTGCCATGACTGGCTTATTAGCTGATGTTGATAACCTTTAAGTCATCATTCTCCTAAGTTTAAATGCTCCCTCTTCACCGTACTTCATTATCCACTTTCTGAACAATAACAATAGCATTTTTAATGCAATTCCTTTCTTCCTTCTTCACATTGTAACAAATTGTTCCCAATGTTCTCAGATTAGTCTTCCCAATGCCTCCCTCTGATCCTGGTATTGACTTACTGAAAAGCCTTGCTGACTCCTTTTATGATTAAGTAGAAACTAAATCCTACAGTTTGTTACACAGAACTTTTGGTAAACTGCCCCTCATCTGTCTTTTCCAGCATGATTTCCAACAACTTCATAGATCAGCCCTTTGCTTCAATCTGTTCTACCCAAATAATTTGATGCTTCTCAGTCCCTCAATTTTTCTATTGCTCTTCTGTTCTCAAGCCCTGCTTCACTGTTCCTGCCTTGTAACCTGCTCTAATCTTCCCTCCTGAGTTAAAAAAGTAAATGTATCTTCCCCCAAACTTCTATATCACTCCCTATCTTGTTACTTTTACCTCTCGCTTGTATTTTCATATAAACGCATATATTTGGCTGATTTTCATAACAAAGTACATAATGTAGTGAGACCTTACATTATACATTCTTGTATTAGTCTTTAATCCAATGATTTGAAATGTTTATGGAGCATCTCACATGTGCTAGGTGATGCGGATAAGCAATGACCAAGAGGAATCTCTTTTGGGGCTTAGTTTACAAATGCTAAACTTATTGGTAAATAAGTGATGAATGAGTAGTTGATAAATTAGAATTATGATAAATACTAAATATAAAAAGTATACAATGCAGTACCAATATATAGAAAGTGAACATATGATGCTGTTTTTATAATCCAAAACACCCTTTCAATGGAGCCATATTCAGTCTAGCCTAAAAGTATGTGCATGTGTGTGTGTGTGTGTGTGTGAAGTTGCTCAGTCATGTCCCACTCTTTGCGACCCCATGTACTGTAGCCTACCAGGCTCCTCCATCCATGGGATGTTCCAGGCAAGACTACTGGAGTGGGTTGCCACTTCCTTCTCCATGTGCTAGTCATTATTTTTCTTGATTTACAGCATGATCCAGTTATGAGTAAAGACCATAATATCTGAGCGACAAAATAGGAAACTAAATTCCCATTCTTGGGCAAGCATAACTGACTAGTTTAGTGACAAATCTAAAGTAGACATACAGTATGGCCTTTTTCTTCCTCTTGTTTTATGCTAGAGCAGCTATTTTCTGCTTTTAAGAATTGCATGGAGCCATCAATTATGGCCAGTAATCTTCAACAAAATACGAAGAGCAAAAGTATAAAGAAGCAAGTGATTCATCACTAAGCCTGAGGCCAGCTGTAAGGGGAAAAGCCCTTTCTGGCTTGGAGCTAGCAGGCACAATAGTACATTATTCCTAAAGGAGCTATGGTTTGAAATTTCTGAATGGGCTTACCACCAGTCTCAGCTGGCAGCCTACTCAGCATGCACAGGCAGGTAAACTCTTCAAATACACTTTTCTTTTTCAGTATAGAGACTGTTCCTGGCGTTTCTATATTCATCAAAAAACAATTTTATTTTTGTTTTCTTCCACTGAATTCATGCATCTAACTGTGAGAGTATAAAATTCCCTCCAACTCTCTTAAGCAAGTGCTTTCGCTTTCTCAGACATAAGGTATCTCTTTTGGAACCTCTGATTGTCAGTACATGAGTTCTGAGAATAACAAATTACAGGCTGTTAGACATCTAAATGGAAGCAAGAAGGCCACTGTCACAGCTACTTTTCTAATGTGGCATGTGGGTGAAAGAAGGGACACTGGGACAGCAGGCAATATTCTAGGTAGAGACTGACCTATTGGGAATGAGATGAACTGAAAGAGTTAACCATACAAAAGGTTACTAGGGAGGACTGGTTATTGTACGGCCCTAAATTGAAATGAAAATGCGGTGAACTAATGAAAGCCATTGTTGCTGTGTTCTCTAATTAACTGACTTTTAAACATCCTTAAGGACAATGAAGAGCACACAAGGCCTAGAGGAATTTTTTCACAATGAATCCTGAACGTTGCCTCTGCAGCAAGAGGTAAATGAGGATAGAAGAATGAAATATGCTTCTTCATGAATTTCCCCCCTTTTTCTTCGTGAAAAAAATGTTTCGTGGCAAGCAAATTGGAGACATTGTCGAAGAAGAGTTCCTCTTCACATAAAGGTTACCTTTATAAAGCTGGCAGTGAGTGCCTTCATGGTTCATCTGCCTAGTAAGTGCCAGGCGTGGAATCTATACTGTGGCAGGCGTGGAGGCAGGCAGGCCTGGCTCTCTCACCCTCCTTATGAATCACCGTTCTTTGCTCCTTTGTACCCGACTTGCCACTTTTCCCACTCTCTGCCTCCCTTCTCATTGGAGGGGTCTCTTCCCTCACACATGGGCTGAATGTTCCGTTGTTGCCAGGAAGCCAGGCTTACTGAATGCTGATTTCATGGAAGTCGCACAAGAGAGGCAAACAGTAACCTTCCGAGTAATCTGCATGAAAAGTGACTTTACAAGACTTAAAGTGTCCAGTTTGGCTGATGATGCCTCATTTGTACTACTTTAAAGGAGAGGAGGTATATACATATATATGTAATACATTATATATATATATATATATACTATATATACATAGATTTTTCCTTTAATATATACACATGTACACGTATGGTTTTGTTTCCATTTGGGGTTGAATGTTTTAAATGGATCTGTCTTTTTTATCCAATGACTTTTCTTTTTTTTTAAAGATCCCCAGAAAAGTGCAACTTTAAATTAGTTGTTCTATTTTTTAAATTCTTAGTATATTCTAGAGGGTATTGTATATATATGTACATATATATGACACTTAATATTCAATTTCTGGGGTTTGATATGGTAGAAAGGTACACTTTATTTCCTTTATTTTAACATCTAAGATGAGAGGAGCTATTCAAAAGAAGAGAATAAGTGCTCAATAAAAGATATTCTCTTAATATAAAAGATATCTCCATAATCATTACTTTCTGTAGTTCTCAAAAATAAAAATTTTTACAATATGTCATCTCAAACTATGCCCCATTGTCATTTACTCAAGCTACCTTTACGCCAAGACTTTACAGGAATTAAAGGAGATTATGCTATGCTATGCTATGCTAAGTCACTTCAGTCGTGTCCGACTCTGTGTGACCCCATAGACGGCAGCCTACCAGGCTCCCTCGTCCCAGGGATTCTCCAGACAAGAACACTGGAGTGGGTTGCCATTTCCTTCTCCAATGCATGAAAGTGAAAAGTGAAAGTGAAGTCGCTTGGTCATGTCCGACTCCTAGCGACCCCATGGACTGCAGCCTACCAGGCTCCACCGTCCATGGGATTTTCCAGGCAAAAAGTACTGGAGTCGGGTGCCATTGCCTTCTCCAAAATGAGATTAGGTAATCACTTATAGTAAACTGTATCTTTATTTACTCTAAACAGCTTTATATGGTGATCTGTCACTTACCTTGTGACTTGATAAACTCACAGGGAAAACACTGCTTGACAGTATGATTTGTTTTTATAAAGCAGAGGGGAGGATTTCAGGGTCATATTCTGAATAGTAAATGGTCATAAATACAATTCTTCAAAGGCCTATAAAACACAGAGATGGCTTATAATAAAAACCATCCCCTAATACATCTTAAATAACAATTAATTATCTATATTGTGCTGACACACACTTTACATTCAATTTTTTCTCCCTGGTGTCATACATCTTTGTAATGATAAAGAAATAAAGCTACCATATGTTATATGCTTCCAGATTTATGACAATTACAAAAAAGAAGCAGAGTAAGCTAATTTCGCAAAAGAGAGAAATCTATTTATTGAAAAATTCAGAACCTAGCTGACAGTGATTTGCAAACTGTGACCAGAAGAGCTCCTAAGAAATGAAATATCCATGTTAGTAATGTGATTCCACTGAAGACATTTTTCATATGTTATTTTCCATTTTTCCACTGTTTTCACTAGTCAAACCAATAGAAATCATCAAAATTAAATCTAATAGGAAATCTGATCACTCAGAATCAGTAATGGTAAATAGAGATTCACTGTAGATCCTCCTGCTCAGTTCAGCCCAGATCTACAAGCATCTAAGAGCTGTTTGGCCCTCTGTTAGCAATCTTGGCAGAAATTCAGAAGATTGAATGGGGATGAATTCTTAATGACTTCCTAACATGTAGGTGGGGGGCTCTTTCCACAAGGAGACTGAGACACAAGATTTGTAATTACAGAATGAGGGAATTGGGTACATTGAGGCTTCTCCTCAGGATGGAAATATAGGAAGTCAGTTAGCAGAAATGCGATTCTGCCATTAGATTCAAATAACAACAGAGGAGTTCTCAATATGCATTTAAAATATTAGTTTTGTTTGAACAAAAAGCATTTATTCACGTTGGTTGTCTACTGAGACTCCTTCGGATATTGAAAGGCAGCTATGCAGCTTTCTTGAGTCTTCTTAGGTCTAGGATGTGAATTTTCTTTTGTGATCAATTTCACATTTGACATTTGGTCCTAATGCTATGGATCTCTAGGTGGTCATATTTTGCACTTGAAGATGTGAAATATTGTGTGCTAGATTACTCACTCCTTGCCTAGTTTGTGTGTCTTGGAAAGTTGTTTCAAATAACCAAATTGCCTTGCTGTACACCTGAAACATTGTCAATCAATGATATTTCAATAAAAAATAAAATATAATCATAAATTCTAGAATGAGAATATCTTTCCTTGTGTTACCATGTTTTTCCTTAAGTCAGATTAAACATATGCCTCTTTACTGTCCAATATGAGGCACAAGCCACAAGAGACCAGTCAGTACCCAAACTAGGGCTGTTCTGATTGACTTGCAATATGGATATAAAATACACACCAGATTTTGAAGCTGTCATGTGAAAAAAGAATGAAAATATCTCAATAAGGTATTTGTATCAGCTACATGATGAAATGATATTTTGGATATGCTGTATTAAATAAAATACACTATTAAAATGAATTTTATTTGTTTATTTTTACTTTTAAAGATATGTGGCTACTAGAAAATTTGAAATTTTACATGTGCCTCATATTGTGTGTCTATTGAATAGTGCTGTATAGCTATATAGTCAATATATTATAGCTACAAATTCCAAGCAAATCACTTTAATTTTTTTCCCCTGTCCCAGTGTGTATGTTTTATGCAGCCTACAAGACATTTGTTGTGGGAGAATACACAAGGTTCCTATGAGGCAGAGTCATTGGTCACCCAGAAGATGACCCTCAACAGCAGCAATAGTGCTGTGATCAGCAGGAAAGAAGGGTCCTTAATAACTGAGGTGATGGACATAATCACTGACTTTCCCAGACCTCCAAATCTGGGATTTGGGGGCCTGCAAGCACAAGCACATCTCAAAACAGGGACAGAATTCACTGTATGGAAACATTTCCTTTAACACATGGTTATTATAAAGACAATCTAAGTGAAGAAATACTTGAGATTCAACAGATGCAGGGGAAAATACTTCTTGGAACTCCCTTTATCTGAGGTGCACACATGCTCAGTCGTGACCGACTCATTGCCATCCCATGGACTACAGCCCACCAGGCTCCTCTGTCAATCAGATTTTCCAGGCAAAAATACTAGAGTGGATTGCCTTTTCCTTCTCTGGGGGATCTCCCTGACCCAGGGATCAAATCCACGTCCACTGTGTCTCCTGCATTAGCAGATAGATTCTTTACCATTGAGCCACCTGGAAGCCCCTCGTTTATCTGAATGAAGGCAGAGACTTCTGGAAAATGATCACAGCTGTCAATTCCCTCTTCAGGGTGGCTTTTATTCTCAGGAAACTAAGCGTATCAGGGAGTTCCCTGGCAGTCCAGTGGTTAGGACTTATGACTTTCACAGCCAGTCCAGGTTTGACCCCTGGTTAGGGAACCCCAAAAGATGCAAGGCCAAAAAAAAAATCATAACACACAAAACTATGAAATTATTTGAACCTTGAACTCATGCTTTCTTAATCTCATTAGAGAGCTTTTTGGATTCTACAGTTTAAATGGAAGAGTTGGTTGTAGATGAGAGTTGACAGGATTTTGTGAATTCCAAGAGACTGTATGGAACCTTGAGGACTGGGAGAACTGTAACTCGAGCCCCGAAGCTGGAGCAGGGCTGAAAATTTTAGACAGATAGACAAAATTGAGGATCACACAAACTTTGTATTGATTTGGTGTCCATACCCTGATAGCTCAGTTGGTAAAGAATCCGCTTGCAATGCAGGAGACCCTGGTTTGATTCCTGGGTCCAGAAGACCCTCTGGAGAAGGGATAGGCTACCCACTCCAGTGGCCTGGAGAATTCCATGGACTGTATAGTCATGGGGTCTCAAAGAGTCGGACACAACTGAGCAACTTTCACTTTTCACCATCAAACATTTGGTATATTAAGTAAATTTTTCAAATTAGGTGAAACATCTTTATATTTCCTCAGGCCTCTTACTGTCTCCAAAATCAAACTGATACCCTCTTCTTTGTGTCCTACAACACTTGCCACTCTAATCATCATTGTAGGAACTGCCACCAGTTCATAAAAGATATTAGACTAGGTTGAATGGTTACATTTTCTTTATACTTAGGTAAAAAACAATAGTCAACTACTAGTGAATGTTCAGTTTTAAAAGACATATGCTATGTTTCTAAACCACCACCTTTCTATACTTAAATCACTTCATCTATATCACAACTCCATAGGTAAGTATGTTGTCCTCAATTTATAGATAAGGAAACTGCAGACCAGAGATAGTAAATAATTAATCCGTATTCATACAGCCTATGACAAAGGAAGGTCTCCCTGGATTCAAATCCGTTCCTTTTAGTCATGTAACTAAACTACACTGTCTTTGACTGTGTGAATTATGTACCAAAGCCAGATGGTGCATAAGCTATAAATTTGCAAAACATTTCATCTGACTAGTGAAAAGTGTGAACAAGAGAAGGAGGGCATAATTAGTAATCCTTTAATACAAAAGTGTTAGATTGTACTGGGGCGGGGGGGGCCTTTTCCTCAAACATAGAATAAGAACCTTGAGAAAAATATGTTGCTCACCAAATGTGTTTTTTTTTAATAGAATATCAAACCTAAGAACAAAAAAGGTATGATGTAGTTAAAAAGCATGGAACTATAGATAAGTTATAAATTTTAACTGTCTTTCCCTACTATTATAAAATGGAAAGTATTCACATTATTATCCATTTTTCATAAGTTCACTTTACTCCACTTCATGTTCATGAAAGACCTACATTCAGTTCAGTTCAGTCACTCAGTCGTGTCTGACTCTTTGCGACCCCATGGACTATAGCCTACCAGGCTCCTCTGTCCATGGGATTTTCCAGGCAATAGTACTGGAGTGGATTGCCATTTCCTTCTCCAGGGGATCTTCCCAACCCAGGGACTGAACCCAGGTCTCCCTCATTGTAGACAGATGCTTTACCATCTGAGCCACCAGGGAAGACCTACATTAGTGTTTGTTTAGCTAACAAAAGGAAATCTCAGGAAGATTTTCATTTTTATGGAAAAAGGAGAAAATGAAAATATAATTCAGCTATTTATTTTGCAGCAAGCTGTTATAGAGGCAGTGCACCCCATGCAGTGAGAGTGGTCTCGCCAAGCTTCTTCCCCAGGGCCCACCTTAGCAGCATCTCACCATCAAGGTACCCTAAGCTTTGAACTGTGTCTGTAAGCATTTGTGCTTTCACCTCTATTTATTTTGTGCTTCCATTAGTGAGGAAGGTCCTAAGGTAATTGCTTCTTCCCTTTATACTTTTTGGCCTATGAAAGCTTTCATAGGAAAGCTCTACTTCTAGACAGCAAGGGAAACTTGTATTTCTACCTGTACACTTTAAAAACATTTATGTCTGGCCCATAATCACATAGATTTCTTATGATTTTGTCTTCAAATGCTCTTTCTCATGCCCCCTTTATTTTTTCCTTTGAGAATTTCTACTAAAATTTCCTTTGGAATGCATGAATTTTTCCTTTCAGCCATGGAGTCCATCTGTTGCCTTATACAAAGCCAGGGGCAATTAACAGTACTAGGATGGAATTTTATTGGAAGGAGTAGGACATATTTCTGATCGTTTTAAAAAGTAATTTGCTCTTTTTATCCATACCTAGCTTAATATAAATTAACAGTTGGTCAGTGCATAACTCAATAAGATAACAACAAGTTCCACCCACAGACTAACAGATTGCATTTTAGGTACTGAAAAAAGGCAGTCAAATTTACTAATTAACTTTTCAATCTTAAAAATTTTTAGCATATTTTATAGAAATTATTTTTAATGTGCTTTATAAGTAAATAAATTGAACATGACTTAAACTCTAATGCATGTGCATATTAATCTAAATGGAAGTATAAGTTCTTTCTGAATTCTAAATTGTCAATAGTTTCATGTTTCTCTAACTATCCCATCCTTTGTCATTAACTTATATGTCCCTTTAATATACAAGGCATATTTTCTTTTATTTATTTTTTTAACCATTTGTGACATAGTAGTTCTTCCGGAGAAGGCAATGGCACCCCACCCCAGTACTCTTGCCTGGAAAATCCCATGGATGGAGAGGCCTGGTGGGCTGCAGTCCATGGGGTCGCTGAGAGTCGGACACTACTGAGCGACTTCACTTTCACTTTTCACTTTCATGCATTGGAGAAGGAAATGGCAACCCACTCCAGTGTTCTTGCCTGGAGAATCCCAGGGATGGGGGAGCCTGGTGGGCTGCCATCTATGGGGTCTCACAGAGTCGGACACGACTGATGCTACTTAGCAGCAGCAGCAAGAAATATGTATTTGATCTCTGCCCCCTGTTTCTGGACCAGAACTCCCTAAAGCCCTTGGAATTTCCTTAGTGATAAAGGTGAGAGAGGCATCTTTTGTTATTCATAACAAACCCCTCTTGATCTAACCCCAATTTATACTAATGTGGTGACTCCTGGAGAAAGGTGACTGGTTGCCAGAGGAACCAACCACATGATTAGAGAGTTAGAGCTTTCAGCCCCAACTCCTTGTTGGTGATTAGTTGCTAAGTTGTGTCTGACTCCTGTGACCCCATGGGCTGTAACCTGCCAGGCTCCACTGTCCATGGGCTTCTCCAGGCAAGAATACTGGAGTTGGTAGCCATTTCCTTCTCCAGGAGATCTTCCCAACCCAAGGTCTCCTGCATTGCAGGCAGATTCTTTATCAACTGAGCTACAAGGGAAGACCCCCCTCAACTCCTTACCTCTAGGGTAAAAAAAGGGGCTGGAGATTGACTTAATCACCCATGGCCAATGTTTTCAACAAATTATTCTTTAGTAATGGAAATTTCATTAAAAAAAATCTTCAATATGAAAGGGTGCACAGAGCTTCTGGATTGCTGAACACACGAACCCAGAAGCTCCTGCTCCTTCCCCAGACCTTGTGCTATGCTCACCTTCCATGGCTTGCTCCTGAGTTGCACCCTTTTATAAATGGGTAATAAGCGCAGCACTTTCCAGAGTTCTGTGAACTCTTCTAGCCATTATCAAACCTAAACAGGGGGTTGTGGAAACCCCTGATTTATAGCCAGAAGATTTAGAAGTACTGGAGGCCTGGACTTTTCATTGTCATCTGAAGTGGGAGCCAATTTGTGAGACTGAGCCCTTAGCCTGTGTGTGTGTTAGATTCTTAGTCGTGACTGACTTTTGGCAATCCCATGGACTGTGCCCTGACAGGCTCCTCTGTCCATGGAATTTCCCAGGCAATAATACTGGAGTGGATTGCCATTTCCTTCTCCAGGGGATCTTCCCGACCCAGAGATCAAACCTCAGTCTCCTGCATTGTAGGCGGATGCTTCACCATACGAGCCACCAGGGAAGCCCTGTGGGTCTACACTAACTCCAAGTAGTCAGTTTTTTAAGTGCTGTGAGGAGAGAAATAGTTTTTAATTTTCCTGTACTATCCCTCTTCTAAAAGAATAAAAGTACTCCCTGCAAATGTTTGAATTGTATATACAAATAAATGTCTAAAATAGATGCCATAATCCAGAAAACCAGTGTAAACCCAACATATAAAAAAAATTATAACTATGCTTAACATTTTTGGATAAAAATCAACCCAAACAATACAATATATAAAATTAAACATTATAATCATTTTATTTAATTTTTTTCTTCAATCCTTTGACAGATAAGTCTATTGATTCATAAAGCCTCACACAAATATAATTTTTATCTTCTAGTACATAAAATAATATTTAGCTATTAATACATTAAATGTTTACCTACTTTTTAAAATTATGAATTATCTTAGTATTTTTACTTGTTTTTAGAAACCTGATACAACTTCAGTTAAGAGTGACATAAAATGTCCTAGCCTTCTTATCCTATGAACTGGAGGTAAACACCAAACTCTCTATATATACATATACCTACACACATACACATACATATATATAATAAAACTGGGACTTTCTATGTGATCAAAAGAGCAATTATTTTTATTTTAATAGGTGAATTAAAACACATTTACCTTATGACAGATGTGGATGTCATAGTCTTATTAAATATTTCATATCTTCTAAATCACTGCAGATGGTGATAGCAGTCATGAAATTAAAAGATGCTTACTCCTTGGAAGAAAAGTTATGACCAACCTAGATAGCATATTCAAAAGCAGAGACATTACTTTGCCGACAAAGATCCATCTAGTCAAGGCTATGGTTTTCCCAGTGGTCATGTATGGATGTGAGAGTTGGACTGTGAAGAAAGCTGAGCACCGAAGAATTGATGCTTTTGAACTGTGGTGTTGGAGAAGACTCTTGAGAGTCCCATGGACTGCAAGGAGACCCAATCAGTCCATTCTAAAGGAGATCAGTCCTGGGTGTTCTTTGGAAGGAATGATGCTAAAGCTGAAACTCCAGTACTTTGGCCAACTCATGCAAAGAGTTGACTCATTAGAAAAGACTCTGATGCTGGGAGGGCACAGGAGGAGAGAGGGACAACAGAGGATGAGATAGCTGGATGGCATCACCAACTCGATGGACATGAGTTTGAGTGAATTCCAGGAGTTGTTGATGGACAGGGAGACCTGGTGTGCTGCAATTCATGGGGTTGCAAAGAGTCGGACACAACTGAGCAACTGAACTGAACTGAACTGAAAGATATCTCAAAAAGTTATTCACTCTGTTTTATTTGTTTTTGATGTATGCATATCCTGAAAATAGAGAAATGCTATATTCTGTACTACTAGTAGTAGTGAAGTTGCTCAGTCATGTCCGACTCTTTGTGACTCCATGGACTGTAGCCTACCAGGCTCCTCAGTCCATCGAATTCTCCAGGCAAGGGTACTGGAGTGGGTTGCTATTTCCTTCTTCAGGGGGATCTTCCCAATCCAGGGATTGAACCCGAGTCTCCTGCATTCCAGGGAGACGCTTTAACCTCTGAGCCACCAGGGAAGACTATTCTGTATTACTGGCTCCCCTTATAATTATAACTTATATGTTAAATTTGTCTTTTTCATATTTGGTCAATATATTTCTAAATTTCCTTCAAAAAAAAGAGAAATCTATTTTATCTCAGCTCATTTCTTCCTCTAATTTTAGTTAATATATTTCTTAGTTTTTCCATTTGTGCTGAAAAATGTAGTTATACTTCTATTAATTGATTTTACAGGCTTATATTTATCTTCACTAGTAAAAATAAGGAAATTCGTACACCATCTCTGATCCTCCTAATTTTTTTGTTAAATTGTGTCCCTACTTTTTAATTTTTCCTTTGGCTGTGTGTAGTTATCAATGCTGGCTGCCCATTAGTCATCTGTGGGCTTCCCAGGTGGCACTAGTAGCAAAGAATCTGCCTGTCAACTCAGGAGACGTTTGAGACGTGGATTCAATCCCTGGGATGGGAAGATGCCCTGAAGAAGGGAAAGGCAACTCACTCCAGTATTCTCGCCTGGAGAATCCCATGGACAAAGGAGCCTGGAAGGCTACAGTCCACGGGTTGCAAAGAGTTGGACACAACTGATGCAACTTAGCCGGCACACACACAGAGATGTTGAAACATACCAGTGAGCTGGCTCCAGCCCAGAACTATTAAAGAAAAATCTATGCGCCCAGATTTGGGGCACTGGCATGACTTAAGAGTTCCATGCTGCTAAGTGGTGGTTCTAATATGCAGCCAGGCTTGAGAACCACTGGTTCACACTATGTTTTACTGTTTTCAGGCATTCAGCCAATTCAGTTCTCATCATCTGATGTCTCATCATTTCTTTCAGTACTCTTCCGCAAAGAGGCAAATCCTTCATTAAGTTCTCCCCCCACTTTTATTTCATGTTTTCTATTTTTCATGGTTAAAATTTGACAGTTTCTCAGCATTTTATGGCAACATTTTCTAGTGATGCTTTTGCTTTTGTGAATTTGTTTTCCTCTTCCCTTGCTTACATTTTCTTGTAGTATCTCCAATTAAACCCTCTTCTGGTTCTATATTTTCAGGAGGTGAGTTTTTTTTTTTTTTTCTGGGAAAGAGAATTTCATTGAAAAAAACTTTGAGGACACACAGCTTGTACAGTTGTAGAAGGTTTTTTGCACAGAGGACTCTGTGTTCTTCTGTCACTATCTTAAATTTTTAAATAATTTCTAAACAAAAGATCTCACATTTTTGAGGGAAGGGAGGGGAAGTGCTTCAGGTGAGCAAGACCTTTCTTTATAACCCCCAGTGGAAATGGACAATATTTTATAACACCCGACTTCCTACTGCAGCTAAGAGAGGCCACCTTGCTTGCTAGAGAAGAGGCTTCTTTGTTGTGTGGTTGCTGGTTTAAACTTGACTCCTCCAACTTGGAAGAAAAACAAATCAAAGAAAGGTCATAAAAGATTTCATGTAGCACCTTTCAATTGCTGCAGACGAGGGATTTAGGACAGGATGTGTTCTTCACCACTCTTTGAGCTTGGAGGACATGAGATCCTGCTTCCTACTCTTGTTCTGGCTACTGGTTTCCTGGCTCTCTCACCACTTTAGGGTTTAAGGTTTTCTTTACTGCCTCATTTTACCAGAAAAGCCCAGCCTTTGTATTTTTAGCTTTTATTCCCTTTATTGCTTTTGAATGATTTGTGGAAGAAAAGAAAAAGGAAAATACCTGAATTTACTTGGTAATCCTGAAAAGTATATTCAATGCTCTGTGTCTTTATGCTTTATAGATATCTTCTGAAGGCAACCTATAACCCAACAGTCTCTATCTTTCAGCTGTATGTAGGAGTGAAGAGATTAATCCATTTACGTGTATTTGTACTGATATATTTAACCCTCATTTCTTTTGTTTTCTTGCTTTTTAGTGGTATTTTTAAATTGTATATATTACATACACTACTAACTTGAATGTTACATACTCTACTTTTATTGTGAATTGGTATTCTAAAAAAAAACAATATGCACGTTTAATTTATAAAATAAAAAAACAATTAATGCCTACTTTCTTCTTCAGGCTTCCCAGGTGGCTCAGTGGTGACGACTAGCCTATGCAGGAGACGCAGGTTTGTTCCCCCGAAGTTGAAAAGCTCCCCTGCAGAAGGAAATGCAAGCCACTCCAGTACTTTTGTCTGCAAAATCCCAGGGACAGAGGAGCCTGGTACGCTACAGTCCATGGGGTCACAAAAGAGTCAGATACAACTCAGTGACTAAACAACAATCTTCTTCTTCACATACACTTAACATATACATCTTCAACACCTATACACAACTCCTATCTAAATATAACACTTTGTCCAGACATAAGTTTTATATAGTTTATTAACCCCACAAGGCAGATATTTATGGTTCATAATTTGTGATTAACCCACATGCTTTTAAATTTTTAATTTTTTATTCCTATTTGTATGTCTGAATTAGTTTGAGATAGATTTACTTTTTGTCTTCTTTCTGTAACATTTCCTTTTAAGTATGTGTACTTGTATAAAATCTGTTTTTGTTTGATGTTGTCTTTCTCAATCGTGAGAGATAATTTGCCAAGTGTATAATTCTAAGTTGATAGTTCTTTCTCCAAGACTTGTTCAGATCAGTCGCTCAGTTGTGTCCGACTCTTTGCAACCCCATGAATCGCAGCACGCCAGGCCTCCCTGCCCATGACCAACTCCCGGAGGTCACTGAGACTCACATCCATCAACTCAGTGATGCCATCCAGCCATCTCATCCTCTGTCGTCCCCTTCTCCTCCTGCCCTCAATCCCTCCCAGCATCAGAGTCTTCTCCAATGAGTCAACTCTTCACATGAGATGGGCAAAATACTGGAGTTTCAGCTTTAGCATCATTCCTTCCAAACAAATCCCAGGGCTGATCTTCAGAATGGACTTGTTGGATCTCCTTGCAGTCCAGGGGAATCTCAAGAGCCTTCTCCAACACCACAGTTCAAAAGCATCAATTCTTCGGTGCTCAGCTTTCTTCACAGTCCAACTCTCACATCCATACATGATCACTGGAAAAACCATAGCCTTGACTAGACGAAACTTTGTTGGCAAAGTAATGTCTCTGCTTTTGAATATGCTATCTAGGTTGGTCATAACTTTCCTTCCAAGGAGTAAGCGTCTTTTAATTTTAAGATGTTAATTTATTATCTTCTGGTTTTTATTGTTGCTTCTGGGAGACCTGTGGTAAATCTAACTGATGTTACATTATAGGTAAGTTACCTTTACTCTCCAGTTTTTTTTAATGTCTTTATCTTTGGAGTTTCAAAGTCAGTTAAATATGTCTTGAATTGGAATTTTTATTGGATTTATTTTTATTCATTGTTCTGGGATCTGGAATGCTTTCTGAATCTGAGAATTCATGTCTCTCTTCAATTGGGGGAATTCTCAACCACTACCTCATCAAATATTACTTCTTCCCATTCTCGCCTTTTTTCCTTCCAGAACTCTGATAAGGGGTATGCTACTCTTTCTCATTCTAGCCTTCCTATATCCTAACTTGTCTTTTATTTTTTCCTTCTCTTTGCTGAATTCTCAATAATCTCTTAGATCTATTTTACAGTTTCAGTGATTTTTGTTTTGAATTTCTGGTTTGTTCTTCAGATTTACCTTGTTATTTAGATCTAATGGTTTGCTTATTTTGGTGGCTTTATATTTTAATTTCCTTCAACTTTTATTCATAAGTTATTATAATCTATTTCTAATAATTACTATATCTGTAACTCTGAGGGTCTAGTGCTGTTGTTTCTCTCCTGATCCTTGTTCATAGTAGCTTATGCCCTCTTTTTTTTTTTTTTTTTCCCAGTTTTATCGAGATATAATTGACACACATCACTGTATGAGTTTCAGGTATACAACATGAAGATTTGACTCATTGTTAAATGATCGCATCAGTAAGTTAACTTCTTGTTTTAAAATGTTGATTCATTTCATTTTTCTTCTGATCTGCATCTAAAAAATTGTGTTATACTCTAGATGAGGATGCATTATTTCCAAGAAAATCTATAATCTATCTTTATCTTAAGCTATTGAGAAAAGCTATGACAAACCTAGGGAGAAGGCAATGGCACCCCAGTCCAGTGCTCTTGCCTGGGAAATCCCATGGACAGAGGAGCCTGGTAGGCTACAGTCCATGGAGTCACTAAGAGTTGGACATGACTGAGCGACTTCACTTTCACTTTTTACTTTCATGCACTGGAGAAGGAAATGGCAACCCACTCCAGTATTCTTGCTTGGAGAATCCCAGGAACATGAGCCTGGTGAGCTGCTGTCTATGGGGGTCACAGCGTCATACACGACTGATGTGACTTAGCAGCAGCAGCAGCATGACCAACCTAGACAGCATATTAAAAAACAGAAGCATTAGTTTGCCACAAAGGTCCGTCTAGTCAAAGCTATGGGTTTTTCAGTAATCATGTATGGATGTATGTATGTAGTCATGTATGGATGTGAGAGTCCATAGAGAAAGCTGAGTGCCAAAGAATTGATGTTTTGAACTGCGGTGTTGGAGAAGACTCCTGAGAGTCCCTTGGACTGCAAGGAAATCAAACCAGGCACTCCCAAAACAAATCAATTCTGAATATTCACTGGAAGGACTGATGCTGAAGCTGAAGCTCCAATACTTTGCCACTTGATGTGAAGAATGACTCTTTAGAAAAGACCCTGATGCTGGGAAAGATTGAAGGCAGGAGGATAAGGGGACAACAGAGGATGAGCTGGTTGGATGGTATCACTGACTCCATGGACATGAGTTTTAGCAAGCTCCAGGAGCTGGTGATGGACAGGGAAGCCTGGTGTGCTGCAGACCATGGGGTTGCAGAGTCAGACACAACTGAGCAACTGAACTGAACTGATCTTTCCTATTTTTCCATCCCTTTATGTCTGTGTTAATTTCTCAGAAATTTCTTCAGATATATTTTTCCAGTAGAAATTCATTGCTAGGTTTCAAATATTTCTGTTCTATTTTTATACTGCTTAGGTCCTTCTCTTTGTTTCTATTATTGTTTTTCCCTCTATTTCACTTTTATAAAAATATTAGTATATATTTATTACAGATCTATACACTACAACATACTCCTGAAATGTTGCTGTCTTTGTTGGTGTGGTGAATTCTATCCTATAGTTATTTAAGAAATCCTGGGGAAGAAGAATTAAATAATAACTAAAGAAATGCCTCTTCTATGCCTATACTTCTATCATTTAGCATTTTGACTGGAGTTATAGCAGAAAACTGAATTACTTTATTACAATGCCTCATTCTTTCACCAGCCAGATTACATCCAAATTTTTCATCTGGATTTCTTGGTCAATTTCTACGTGTAGGATAGTGGGATATTTTCTCAAAGTCTGACTGGGCAGGATAGTGTGAAGGAATATAGCAATCATGCATGGATACAGCTTTATTAGTACTCCAGAGTCTTCAATGTCAACTACTGCATTAGTATAAACTTCAGATAACTGCAGTTCTTAATTATCTTTAAAGATGTTAGGAATGAAGCCTCTTAATTCATCCAAATAAAAAAAAAATTCTTCATCAAAATGATGAATTATACTCCTTTTAAACCTGGAGGTTTTAAAAATTACATTTTTTTCCAGTCCAAGGAAGTAAGGTCATTTTTGATAATGGAATCTGGACAGTTTCTACAACAGGTCTGTTTTATTTTCTAGATGCTCAAAGACTTAAAATTGTTTTTTCATTACCTGCTATATCTGCTTTACTACTGAGGTTTGTGAATGATTTCCTTTAAAATTTTATTGGTGTCCCTGGAAATTTAATACTGGATGCATTACAGCTATACCCTAATTGAAATCAGTAAAAGTCATTTTTGTTGTTCAGTCACTAAGTCATGTCCAACTCTTTGAGTCTCCATGGACTGTAGCATGCAAGGCTTCCCTATCCTTTACTATGTCCTGAAGTTTGCTCAGACTCACATCCATTGAGTCCGTGATACTATTCAACCATCTCATGTTCTGTTGCCTGCTTCTCCTTCTGCCCTCAATTTTTTCCAGCGTCAGGGTCTTTGAAAATGAGTCAGCTCTTCATATCTGAACAACAAACTTTGGGGGGCTTTCCTGGTGGCTCAGATGGTAAAGAATCTGCCTGCAATGAAGGAAACTTGGGTTTGATCCCTTGGTCAGGATGATCCCTTGGAGAAGGGAATGGCTACCTGCTCCAATATTATTGCCTAGTGAATTTCATGAACAGAGGAGTCTGGCGGGCTACAAAGAGTTGGACATGACTAAGTGACTAACTTAAAATTCATATAACCATTTGAATATTCAACTCCCATTAATTATACCAACAAATGATAATCTATTTACCCTCTTCAGCATTGTTTCATGATTAATTAATCACACTGTCACACCTGCAAGAGCGGACGAGGTCGGAACCCCTACATTTACTTTTATGTCCAATACGGCTCAATGCCATGGACTTGCACTGTTCTAAAAATGTAACCATCGGTCACATGTGGCCACTGAAATTCAGACTTAAACAAGGATAAATTAAAAAGTCAGTTTCTTGGATATGCTAGCCATAATCAAGAGCTCAGGAGCCACATATGGCTGGTAGCAACGATATTGGACAATGCAGATATAGAAGATTTTAATCATCACAGAGTTCTATTAGAGAGCGATTCTATAGATAATAATCCGTTTGATTCAAGGAACTCAAACGTGAGTCTTAATTGAAAACAATACCTCTGTGAGTAATTGTATAAAGTTTTATCTATCAGAGCACCACATCCAAGTTCTCCTCTATTTATATGAATGATTTAGTCAATTTCATTAGTTGTGCAAGAACCTCATAGTGCAACATAATACTTGTACATTTTAATCACCATTTATAACTACTGTAATAAAATCAGACTTCACAGAGAATTCTAATGAATCAAGTGTGACCATCCAAGTGCCAGAAACTGTTGTCTTAAAATAGAACTGATCTGTGAACAGTTTTAAACATATCAACCTTATAAATTATATACCTACATGCAGTCATATCTCAACCATCATATCTTTAGTAGTCATTCAAGATAATATGCTTAAAACTTCCTGTTAAATGATATTGAAGGATTCTATTCATATGGAATGACATCTAGAAATTTTCTTTTCATTATCTTCAGTATCTAATATTATCTTACCAATAGCTTTATCTCTGGAAATTTTAAAGTATTCAAAATTGAAATGAAGTTATCTTTCCCAGGAGATTGTATGAAGCATCTGCCTACCATCTGTCTACCATGCAGGAGACCTGGGTTTGATCCCTGGGTCAGGAAGATCCTCTAGAGAAGGAAATGGCAACCCACTGCAGTACTCTTGCCTGGAAAATTCCATGGATGTAGGAGCCTGATGGGCTACAGTCCATGGGGTTGCAGAGTCGGACATGACTGAACAACTTCACTTTCACTTTCATTTCACAATCAGAAAGCAGTAAATTATGTCTGGCTTATCTGACATGATTTCCGTTACTCATTGTTGTATGGCCTGGACTATTTGTTGGGTGGACTTCATTACCACTTTGATGTGATAGAAGGAATTCTGATGTTTCATTGTTTCATTTCATTGTTTCCAGACACTTACAACTTAAGTCAACTTTTTGGTGCTTCAGCAAATTTAAAGTATGAGAAGATATTTGGTAGGTATAGATATTATATTAACACATTCTCCATCAATTATTTCTAATTATATCATTTCAACCATACTCATCCCAAGAAACATCACATAATAAGAGGACTACAAAAGCTCCACTGTTGGCTACAACACCAGGTTGCTACATCATATACTGCAAAATAATACCAAGGAACTGTGTTTTGTAAACTACTCAGCTAGAAAAAGGTGTTTAATTGTCCAATCTATTATTGACTTGTAACTGTTTCTTTTTTTCCTTGTAGTAGGGTATTATTGTACATATCAATAATACAGTGATACAATAATATAATCAGTATCATATCCATACTACTGTACTGATCTTTATGGTTTATTTGCTAATTGTTACAAGTTTGTGTCCTTAAGCACCATCACTCTTGTCCCTCTATCTCCTTTCTCTAGTCACCATCATTTTACTCTTTTTTCAGCTTTCACTTCTTTTAGGTTCCACGTACAAGTAACATGATACAGTATTGTCTTTATCTAACTCATCTCACTTAGCATAATCCACTCACAGTCCATCCCTGTTGCCACAAATGGAAAAACCTCTTCTCATTGCTAAATAATATTTCCGTGTGTATATGTAGCACACTTCTTATCTATTCATCCATAAATGAGCATTTGTGTAGTTTACATATCTTGTCCATTATGAATAATGCTCCAATAAACATAATCATGTATATATTTCATTGAAATCCAGTTTTTATTTCCTTAAGGTATTAATATATACTCAGAGTGGAAATTCTGGATCATATAGTAGACCTATTTTTAGTGTTTTGAGGACCTTCCCTATTATGTTCTATCGTGGCTGAACTAATTTATATTCCCACCAACAGTGTATAAATATTGCCTTTCCAGGAAAAAATTTTTTATAAGAATTAGTGTTTAAAGGACTAAATCTTAAAATGCTTTCCTCTAGAGAAAAGTAAAAATTATATAATTTTTAAAATAAAATTAAAAAAAGATTCTCTTTTGACTACATCCTCGCCAGCAGCTGTTGTCTCTTGTTTTCTGAATGGTAGCTATTCTAACAGATGTGAGGTGATGTATCCTGCTTTTGTTTTGAATTTCCCTGATGATAAGTGTGCAACCATTTGTTTATCAGAGAAACCAGCATCTTTTCTAAGAGAGTACGTGAGAATTCCACCTGCTGTGGCAGCTATTTGTCTACTGTTAGCCATCAAAGGCATGAAGAGAGAGTGTGAAGATTTTCACTGATCACTGTGACCATTACTGCAGAGTCATCTGACTGTACCATAACAAAACCAATCACAGATCTAGCCAATTTTCCAGAAAATACTCCTGCTTTTCTCTACTCTGCCAGGCAGACAGAGGGGTTTCTCACTGAGTGGAGTCACAGAAACCTCCCTATAAGGTGAGTTTTCATTCCAATCGCAAAGAAAGGGAATGCCAAAGAATGCTCAAACTACCGCACAATTGCACTCATCTCACATGCTAGTAAAGTAACACTCAAAATTCTCCAAGCCAGGCTTCAGCAACATGTGAACCGTGAACTTCCGGATGTTCAAGCTGGTTTTAGAAAAGGCAGAGGAACCAGAGATCAAATTGCCAACATCCACTGGATCATGGAAAAAGCAAGAGAATTCCAGAAAAACATCTATTTCTGCTTTATTGACTATGCCAAAGCCTTTGACTGTGTAGATCACAATAAACTGTGGAAAATTCTGAAAGAGATGGGAATACCAGACCACCTGATCTGCCTCTTGAGAAATTTGTATGCAGGTCAGGAAGCAACAGTTAGAACTGGACATGGAACAACAGACTGGTTCCAAATAGGAAAAGGAATATGTCAAGGCTGTATATTGTCACCCTACTTATTTAACTTCTATGCGGAGTACATCATGAGAAACGCTGGGCTGGGAGAAGCACAAGCTGGAATCAAGATTGCTGGGAGAAATATCAATAACCTCAGATATGCAGATGACACTACCCTTATGGCAGAAAGTGAAGAGGAACTCAAAAGCCTCTTGATGAAGGTGAGAGTGGAGAGTGAAAAAGTTGGCTTAAAGCTTAACATTCAGAAAACGAAGATCATGGCATCTGGTCCCGTCACTTCATGGGAAATAGATGGGGAAACAGTGGAAACAGTGTCAGACTTTATTTCTCTGGGCTCCAAAATCACTGCAGATGGTGACTGCAGCCATGAAATTAAAAGACGCTTACTCCTTGGAAGGAAAGTTATGACCAACCTAGATAGCA